>OX438832.1:5613617-7001397 GCA_949315975.1 Eudonia truncicolella
GATTAGTGTGTCGTTTGATCACCTTGAAGAATTATTTTGAGACATTTATATTCAAATATATTATCTAGAAAAGACTTTAAAAAAATCCACGAGAAAGGATTTCAGTCCGCAACCGCAGCACCCTCTGACCTTTGATAATATCCTTTGACATACGAGTAGTACATTCTAATTATGCTATAGTGGCTCTGTCTTTCCCCTGTAAAATCAAGACTATCTTTGTAGGTAAGTAATAAATCCCATCCCACTATTTTCAACCACTTTCCGAATTGTGATTTGTTTGCACGCAATATTCATATTTTCTCATTATTTTCACTTATAGAGTCTATATAAACCAAACTAGATTCCGTAGCAACTTCGCCCAAATGGAACATATATTTGACACACGGTCACACTACAGTCTCTCTTTTTGCAATTTGTGCATATGAAACCTGGACCCGGGACAATTTTATTTGACCGTGACATAAGCATCATACGGCACGTCGATCCGTCGCTCTATTTGACGTGAGGAAGGACAAACAAACACATTTTCGCATTAATAATATTAATAGTCAAGAATTTGCTGCAGTATTATGTTGCTGGGTTTTATTTTTTGGAGAGAGATTGCTGATTGCCTCAGACGGCATTTTCAGCTTCACCGGCCTTGTTTGGGGCGGCGAGAAACTTAAAGGGTTCCTCAAGCCGTGTGAAACGAATCACCTTCGGAGGTTTTCTAGAGGGAACGGCATCTCTCTCTCTTTACCAGATCGTCGGTCTACCTTGTCGGAAGCAACACACAGCGTCTTCTGGTGCGCGGTCACCACTCGAGAACTGTTCCGTCCCAGCGGCCATTAGTCCTACGAGCGATGTGCCCTGCCCACTGCTGCTTGAACTTAATAAACTCTTCGGGCTATGTTGTTAACCTTTTTTCTTCTACGGATTGCTTCATTTCGGGTTCAATCCCGCAGAGAAATCTAAGCATAGCCCTCTCCATTGCTCTTTGGGTTACCTTTAGTCTTCTTATGAAGCCCGGAGTGAGCGACCACGTCTCTCTCAGTCTTAGTACCGTATGTCATCACTGGCAACACACACTGGTCAAAGACTTTCGTCTTGACACATTGCAATGTATATCGCAGGAGAAGATATTTCGTAGCTAATCGAACGTTGCCCAGCTCAACTTAAAATTTAGCCAAACAAATTCTCGTTATTCTTAACGTAATCGAATATTGAGCAAAACTCGCACTAGGCACTCTGTACCTCGAGACAATAACGATAAGGTCAAGGTCTCACCCACCTACTACCAAGTACGTAGTACTAGTGACCTTGGCTGTGACGTCACGTCGCTCAACGTTAATGGCCTGTCTAGGAACGCCTCTGATCCTACTTAGGATGGATATGTTTTGTGTGACGCATTTTGGCGTTTTGCGTTTGCGTCAATATTTTATGGCTAGAGGTGTGTGAAGAATAATGCGTTATTACAAGACTGGGAGTTGGAACGTCATTTGCCAAAAATATCAATAAAGAGGTCGTTGTGTTGTTGTGTCTTTATTTATTTAACTTTAATTAGCTCAAGATTGGCAATGACAGAATATACTCAAAATTTAAGTGCAATTGAACAACTTTTTTATGTCGCAGAACCGTGGATATAACCACAGAAGTGATTTTGAAAACTATTAGGAACCTACTATGTCTTTAGTACACACGTTAAAACTAGCTTTGCTTACCTTCGCTCAGTGTAGATTTGTAGTGAACTTACAAAATTCAAACCTATTACAAAAGCAATTTATAGCGAGCTAACAAATCTAACCTGTTACAGAAGTAATTTTTAAATATTTGCTACAAATTGTGGGTAAACTTGGCCACGTAGCGAAGACTGATGGTGGTGCAGGGAGCTGCCGAATAAGCGTTGGAGAGACGTTAGCGATGTTTACAAAAGAGATTGGTGGGCGTCCGTTAAAGACCAAGATGCGTGTTAAAAAAAGTTAAAACAACATTTTGTAATATATGTAAAACCTTTCAAAAAGTGTTGAAATCTACAACGTTATACTATTTCCAAAGTTATACCACTGCGTATATACATACAACAACAAATAAATTACTGATTTAGTTAGCAATTGTAACAGGATGTCCTATAAACATCAAAAAGTTTCTCCAGTGAATCCTATTGAGAAGACGAACCAACAAGCGGTACGATTAACCTTTATTTGGTCTGTCATACAAAACTTGTTAGCCCGTTCTCCGTCTCCATTCTTGTAAACATAATAACAAATATGAAGAAATAAAATACCAACTCCAATTAAGCCTCTAAACTGTGAGGAAAACAAAACTGCGTTGTTTTTTAATTTCAGAATGGAGTAAAGTTAAAAAAAAACATAAGACGAAGAAGTCAGATAAACAATGAAAATATCATTAAACTGACCCACTGTGATTCACTCTTATAAAGTGCGTTTGCAAATTTTACAGAAACAAATCGTTCAAATAACATTTTCAACATGTTGTGAATAAAAGAAAATAATTTAATAATAACACGAACATGACTGGTGTCTAGTAAAAATTATTTAGATCAAAGATCTCATCGACATTCGTTGCAGCATAATTTAATTTTAATGGATTGCTTTCTTTGAACTTTGACGTAAAAAGAAAGTATCATGTAGATATATATAAAATTCTCGTGTCACAGTTTTCGTTGCCATACTCCTCCGAAACGGCTTGACCGATTTTGATGAAATTTTTTGTGCTTATCCGGTATCTATGAGAATCGGCCAACATCTATTTTTCATCCCCCTAAATGTTAAGGGTGGTCCACCCCTAAATTTTTTTTGATTTTTGAAATTTTTCCAATACAAAATGATTTGTTTGTAGTGTTGTCATGGATACTGTCAAAGCGGTACGAAGTCCGCCGGGGGCAGCTAGTGTAGATATAAATGTTAAGAGATCATTGATCCTTCAATGTTTAAGTCTAATGAACTGTGACTTGCGTATTCTGGATTTTATAGAGATCTACTGTTTCTTGAGAGAACCGGCTGACAGGAGTAGGTCGTATTTCTTTTGTTTTCTTTTAAACGTTAAATCATTGCATTAAAACTTTTTTCACTACTTTCTTTTAGCTTTTAGGAAAGGTTTTGTTGTTTCGTGTTCCGTGTTTTGAGCAGCGAGCAACTATCTAAACTTTCAACCTGAACAGTCCTCAAAGGTTCTTAAAGGCTGGCATCACGCAAGCATTTTACCCTTTACTAGATTTTCCGAATGACGAGAGCGGAAATCCCAAGGGTGCCTGACAGACCGACTGAGGTCCTTCCAGGTTGACCGTGTCGTGGGGAAGAGACTTCAATACTTTACCAAAAGGTCAAGTAGCTACATTACCGATACCTGTTTTCGCTGGTTGTATAGCTTGTAAAATCCACCTTGATAGCCACCACCATCTTTTCTAAGTATAGGCCATAGCAACATAGTTAGTAGCGTTGTTGGGATCCAACTGTTAAAGATAAGATAGCTTGTGCTTTCTAGCAATTTTCATCTAAACTGAATAAAAACATTAAAATCATGACCAAATGAAGATTCGGTCTTCGTGTAGTTTTCCGTAAACATGTTAATGACGTAAATGTCGTTACAAAACAAATGATATATTGTACAAAACAAGATTTCTCGTAAATACGATACACATTTCAGAGACGTCACGGTCTTTTTGTTTTGGACGCGACCAACTGGCTATATGGCTGTTTACGTTTGTATAGAAGGCACCATATTTAGCGAAACACTGCACAATTGGAGACCGCCGTATGACTTTGTGAGAAGTATCAAACTCTTTTGCGGGTGTTTTCGATATAGCTTCGCTGATTTCAGACGGTGAAGAGTTGCACACTGCTCCAAAGTTTCGTTTCGCATATTTAATTTTAACTTCTTCACGATAAGGTGGATTTTTGATTGGCTGTTTACCGAGTCTCAATGACAACGGAGAAAATACGCGTCTAATTGCGTCTCGTCGCGTGACACGGTCTGACATTGTTGCTCGAGTGTTGGCACCTACGCCGCAGACGTAACGTCACATCCAACTTTTTACATATCTACAAATTATATCAGTTTGTAATGTTTGGCTGCTCAAACATCAAGATTGTGCTATTGTGCACGAGATATGCGAACTTCTAGATCATACCGTGTCAAACCACGGCAGTCATAGTCAACATAGATAACAGAAAGAATGATATGAGCAAAAAAATCGCAGAACCTGCCGCAAACCGCCAATAATTATGGATGGCTAAGCGTTAAGGTGGCATGCACTTACGCTATTTTTAGAAATTGAGTGCTTAAACATGCCGCATTAGGGCTCTTTTAATATAACGTACTTACAAGGAATATTTTAATATAAAAGCAACGTTGTGAAGTATCTACCGGCTATAGTAGCAATGATCATCATTCGATTATTGCCTACTGATTGAATGACAATGGTCTGGCTTATAAATTAATATTTAATTAAATTGACAATTTACAAAAACACAAATGTTAAAAAATTTTCGACGAGCAGGATTTGAACCTGCACCCACGAGCAGGATTTGACAGTTTAATTAATCAGGATTTGATAACATGATGTAACGACTGATAAATGGATTAATAAGGAAAAACCAACGTGAGCTTTACCAATGACAAAATTCCATGAAAATTTATTAATATATGTTGTATGTATGTACTTGTTTACTTTATACAATAACAATGTTATTGAAACTTCTTTATGTAATATTAATAACTATTTTCTGTACCGACTTATTGAAAGGGTTACCTTTCACACAAATCGCGAGACAATAATTTTGCATTGAACATCTCTATTGAGATGTTAAACTCTCGTCAAACGCTTTCAATACAAGAATTAGTTGCAGCTATAAAAATAGCACTCTTGAATAAGACATAACAACCTGGCTTTGCTCACAAAAGATGAAATCCGTGACCAAGGAAATGGATTGGCTAAGGAGTTTCCACCATTTGGCACGGAATATCAATAGCAGAAACGATATTGACCACGTAAAGAGCTAGCGTTATTGATTTTCTGTATTGACGTGAATTGTTTGTTCCTTGAGACTGTTGACAAGAGAACAAACTAAACGAAAAAGTTTTAAATATTTGTTTGTAAACTAATTTTATTAAAGTAACGTGGCGCATCTTTACTTAAGCTCAAAATATAAGCTATTATCACAGTATTTAAATCAAACCACTTATAGCTTAATATAAACCCATTAAACGTAAGGTTGTATACTTGAGTTTCAAATTAAAACACTTCCTGCATTGCAATAAGTGATTGAACATTAAAACATTATATCTACTAAGTTAGCACAATCATTTCCGCAACATCAAAACATGAAATGATCGTCACGAGTTCACGTCACGTCACAGTATTTCATCACTGAGGGTAGGAAGTAACGCTTCAAAAGAGACTACGTCATTTAAGAATCGAGTGACGTCACAATCCTCTTTCTGAAGCAAAAAGTGTAACTGCGCAAAAAGTACGCAACACGCCCCTCCCTGAGACTAAAAATAAAGCGCTATTCATCGCTGTATATCTTCCTGGTCACCTGATAACGCAGCCTTGGCAGCGGACTATGAGAGTGTGTCGAAACACACTCTCATAGTCCGCCAGATGGGCAGTAAACTAGCTAGGAATTCAACAGACTAGATTTGTTACCCAATGATGTTCAATAAGAAAAATCTAAAGAAATTTATTCACTTAGACTATAACAGTCAGTCATATGAAAACATAAATTTTAACAAACACTCTCAATGAAACTTACTCAACAAATTTAAATGTAATTGCAAAACACAATCTGGAACTTAACCAAATATTGTAAGACCTACATTTTTAAAGCATTCTCGAATCATAATCACAATCGAGACAAAAATCGATTGCACAACAAACATATCGATAAAAACCTTTTTGCTTTTAAAACTAAAAGGATTTATAAACATGCAGTTATTGATTCAAATACGATTACCTACGTAGCTTATAGTCCAACTGACGATGTAAATGAAGCTGTTTACAAAACAACAATAATCGACTATTCGCTTCAGGAAATATGGCGCAGTGTGGCGTCCGTAAACTATCGGAGTAAACATCGGAGATTGAAACTAGGAAGAGAATCTCGAAGGTTAAAGCGGGAATAATGATGAACAGTACCGGTAGATATAGTATTGGCAGCGAGGAACTAACTGTACGCTAATTGATTGCAATAATATATACTTTGCACATTTTCTAAAAGCAACAAACTGTAATAGCGCTCAGTTTGCGATGGTGCAAGTTAAACGATCTTCTCAATGCCGTATCCGAAGATGTATGATCGAAATTAAACAACTTTTACAGATCTACTCCCGTTTATTTTACACATTAGTTTTAATTAATGTTTATCCTGACGTTTCAAATCCTTTGCACGGTCCGTGGTCACAGGGAGACTGAGGTACTGGTCGTCTCATAATTAGTTAGTAGCTCGTATACCCTCATTTAAATTTAATCAGTTGCGTTCCGTTTTACGCAGAAACAGCTTACAGTATCTTTTGGTCTGGCAGTATGGTGTTGATCCGTAAAAATTGTTTCATTTCAATGTGTAGTGTTCGCGTAAACTTTAGAAAACAATATGGATGATCGAATTTAAACGGAACCGACCGGTAGGTTTCAACCTGGGCGTCCAAGTCTGCTTTTTCAGTAACGTATTTATATGGTCAGTAGTCTGATTTTGATATTAATTGGTCAATGGTCTCAATCAGGCCACTAAGACAAGTTTGTGGACGTTGTAAATGGTCAGAATCTATGGCCTGATCTTCCCATGAAGGCACAACAGTGACTTTATAAGCTGATGATAAACAAACTTTAAAAAAAGACAGAAATAATCTGTCGCGTACCGTATTTGGCTTTCCAAATTCAAATTTGCATTGGATATGTATGCGAAAGGAAATAAATTGTTTTTAAAAATTTTATATGTTATCTTAAACAACAGTTTAGAATATTTATTTCTCTGAGTTTTATACAGAGATCCTTTTGGTTTTGGTAATATGTAGGTAATTAAATTTAATCGTTTCCTATAATTCCTGTAATTTAAGTAGCAAAACCAAATGAGGTCGGTTTTATTTTTCTCTCGTGATCTAGTTTAACTCACTGGAAGTCTCGAAATTCACAAAACAGCTTTTGATCTTACGGAGTTTTGACTTCATAGAAAACTGTCACAGTACAAAATTCTATGTGTCACATCAAAATTGGCGGAAAACATGAACGGATTGGCCCCGTTTAATACAAAGCGGTGAAAATTATTTTTTAGAACATTCAGGTTAGTAGGTCGTTCGATTGCGTCATATCCAGGACGTGGAAACATATAAATTTTAAACTCCATTTTCGTCCAATTTAAACTCTATTACTGGGGCATATATCAAATTAAACTGCAAATATTGACTTTGTAAAATATAAACAAAAATGTTTCAAGGAAGGCGTGAAGCGACTAAAGTGATTAAAAATTGCTATTCTCTCTCTATGTGTCCTCATTTAAGTTTACGCGGAAAGTACTCAGTTAATTGTTTGATAGTTTTTATGTATAGACGCCTATAAATCGGACTATTTATTACTGTCTAATTTATTCAATAAATATTCAACTGTATGTCATAGATCTAAAGTTCAAAGTCTATTGAGGATATTTGACAGTTTGTAGTAGTCTGATGTGCAGGCGTGTGTATTTATTATTTGGAAATAAGGGTAAGTATTGCGGAATTAATACAGAAAGGGCATTTCCCTTAAAATTGGAAGTGGGAAGATCTTTAGGATTATTTGCTTAGTAAGGAAGATAGCCGACTTATTTATTACTGTATTAAATTACAATATTTTCTTTTTTAAAGTTATCGCTATCACAACACAATTATAATAACATTAATAACTACTTTTACGGATCTACTCGCGTAATTAAATTAAATAAATGTGTAAAGTTAACGCAAGCAGATAGTAACGGTACTAAAGAGTAGAAAAGTAGTTTTATTACTAGTTTAGTTAGTTTTATTGTAGTATTGTTTGACGACCTCCGTAGCCGAGTGGTTTGCACGCCGGACTTTGGGCGGCGCTAACTCTTGAGGTCCCGGGTTCGATTCCCGGTCGGGTCAATGTCGAAAAATTAACTTTTCGATATTGTGTCGGGTCTGGGTGGTTGTGGTACCGTCGTTGTTTCTGATTTCCATGAAACGAGTGCCTTAGCTACTTACCTTGGGATCAGAACAATGTATGTGATGTTGTCTCATGTATATATAATATATATTACATTGTTTTGTTAAAAAGAAGTTGATAATTTTTAACTAATTAATGAGGTAAAAAGTCAATAATCAGTATTCTTTGTTTTGTCACAAATCTAATTCGACATTATAAGCTTATCGGATATGGGTTTTCAATATCTATAGAACTAGAGTGGGTGACATTGTAGGTCAGATTGACCTAGTACATACACATAGGTATCGTGATAACACGACCACAGTTATCAATAAGGCCATAAAGTCAGTAGACTTTGAACTTTTTATTGAAGACTTCTTTTACCAACGTCGTTATTTTCCTTACGCTCTTCAAATTGTGCAGATACATACTATTTGTCAAGATAAACCTACTATATCGTTAAGTAAGTACTGCTTGTAATTGAGCAATTGTACTGTCCCAACAGCTGGGCAAATATGGCTTGGATACTGGAGGATATTGCTAAATGTGGGTTTGCTAGCCATCTGGCCTGGGATAATTATCCAGTATCTTCGGATGGCAGGCCGAGCACCTTGCCAAACGGCCACCAAGGAGTTAACAATATAGTACTCGTACAAGCTATATATATTATTTGGACCGACTACAAAATCCACGTTGTTCTACAATGAAAAGTTACATCGCAAAATACAATGTATATACGCACATTGCCGCGGTAAATTCGTCTCCAGACAAACAATCATGTGGTTTTAATTGTTCGTTAACAGCGTTCTGGACAGCATCAAGCGAAACAAACTGCGCATGCGCACCAAAAATTAAAAATAGTTCCTGTAAAAATTTTGTGTGTGCTCTTTTTCGTCCAGGATTCATAGCAATCGTTACGTATTATTGACAAGGCAGGAAACAGCAGTTTACATATATATTTCTTCGAGTTCAAATTAGTACCCTTGAGACTGTTTAGACTACCGTTTTGATGGCTGAATTTATTAGTAAATGGTTTACTAAGGAAATATACGTTTTTGGAAACAAACATTGCCATCTTAAATCATCACCTTTAAGTTTTCCTCATTCAGATTTTATATGTACAAATACAGTACGGTCTTTGTATACAATAGAGTCTTTGATCGTGAACAATGTCAACGCGTGTGGTGAGGCCATCAACCTGATGAGCTAAATAATATCTATTGCCGCAATTGTTAAGGGAGGGTGTTTTGCACAGTGACGGGACCTGCAAAAAGTAATAATATTTTTCGACATACCCTTAAGACTTTTAAGAATAAATAAATTGCACTTTATACAAATTCTATTTTCACACAAAGACTTTAGAAGCTATTTAAACGAAAGCCAACATTAATTTTGTCACTAAAACATGAACTGACGTCAAACGTACATCCGTCGGTGTAATTAATAATGATTATGATCAACCTAATGGCGCGCAATGTGCTACAGTAATTAAGAAAATTGCGAAAAAAACAACTAAACTTAACTATTTGCACCAATTAGAGAATTGCGTAATCAATTTCTACTTCTGAAATGGACGCATGGCTGACAACGTGAGTGCGGCCCGTGCAAGTTGATTCCCACAGAGCGAGACAATTAGTTAAGAGAAATGCAATTGCTGCAATGAACTGGTAATTGTCATAGAAGTTCCAGACATAAGTACAAGAAATTTGGGATAGTACAATTTATTAATACCCATAATATGAATAATATGAATGAAGTTTATACTATAGGATAAATTGTAAGAACGTGGAGAAAAGTCACTTATGTTCCGATAAACAATCTGTTGTCACGATTAATAATGCAAATAAATGTGATATACCTATCACTGTGAATAACCCAGATGACGAAGAAACTGCAATAAACTACAAAGGTATTAAAGTCATATTTGAAAAACCAATAAATCCAATAAACAGGACAACTGCATAAAGAATCTCTAGACTGTTACTACTACAAAACGTATTATATGAATGGAAAATTGCTGTAAATACCTACTACACTAATGAGTACATATAGTCATTAGGTATAATTATTTTATGTTTACGCTCTGTTCGAAGTTCGAAGTCCAGTAAACGCGTGCAAGGAGCTTGGACACAAGCAACGAATCTCGATTTAATTTAATGTGATTGAACGGTTCCTTTGTATTGCGGTAAGAAAAGACAAAAGCTGGTAGCTTTTGTCTTTTCTTACCGCAATATGGGTATTTGGTACGGTGCCAATTTTCACACGTCTGTAATCGATTCATGTCTTTTGTCTTTTCATTGTCTGGCGCTTCCTTATTTGTATACTTTGATGTTACTTCTTTCAACAACTAAAAATTCAAATCTGTGCTATCACGTGCTATATTTATCATTTTGCATGCCCATAAATATTATAGTATCCATTAATAATCATATTGATTGTGGTAATCGCTCGCTGAATTAACCCGGATAGCAAAACAGACCAAAGACAAATAAACTGAATAACTTCATAGAAGGAACCACTTAATTATATAGTGCAATATTTAGTGGCTGTATTTTTTGGTGAATTGCCAAAGTTCTATATTGCGACCGAAGTATATTGTTTCTATATATTATTAAAATAACAGCAATGAAGTAAACAAGCTATAGCGACTCAGTATGCGCAGTTGGTTTATGTATAAATGTTTTTAATAGTCTTGTTTTGTGAAATTTACAGGTAATATAAACATCACTTATGAATGAAGTTCTTGTGAAAAGCCTACATATAGTAGTAAACGCAAAATCAATACATAGTAGTAAAAAAGTCCTAACTGACTGACTCATCAATGTCCGTCCTAAACCCTTGGACCCAAAACTCTGTAACTTTCCATGTCGAAAACGCAACAGATATGACGGGATTTGCAAAAAACTAATCGGGTTAACGGAAAAGAATACGCGGACAAAGTCAAAAGCAGTCGCTAGTCAATTATTGAATCTAAACTATGACTAGAATGGAAAGTATGTGGAATCTCTTAAACAAGCTTAGAACATTAAAGACAAACTATAGATAACTTATAGAGTAGAGCGTATACGTAATAATTGATATCAGTCTGATGTCGAAGTATGTTTATATAATAAAATACTTAATGCCAATTAGAGCTGAACTTTAAACACTAAGAACAATGTACATTTTTTTTAAACTATCATGGCCACTAACATTGGTCTGTCACGTGTCAGTACATCCGTGATAATGGCGCACGCGCCTGTGCCGAATATCATATCGTATGAAACGCAATGACAACAAAAAATATGGCAGTAATCTTGTTATTACTTTATACTATGAGAGAATCGGACATGATCGTGGCCGAGTGGCAAAGCGGTGGTCCTGAGTTTAATTCCCACTTTGGAAGAAGTAGGACACTAAAGCAACATCTCTGATTTTACTGATGGGTGGCGGTGACCGCTCACCATCAGGCGGGCCTGCTTGTTTGCAGGCCCTTTATATAAAAAATATTAAAATGTGTTTCGGGATTTTCGTCACATATCTCGGGTTCGTCGTGGTCACCAACCCACATTTGGCATGCCAATACTCATCTCATGTAGCAATATCTTGAATTTCATTAATGATGTAAGTTGTGACTGTCTGTGGTTGGTGAACAGTCGAACGAAACAAACGAAGTCAAGGCAATAAGCCCTTTTTTAACTGACCATTTATAAACAATTATGGTTTGATTAGGCTGATATCGATTCAGTTGTCGATTCTCTACATACTACTATCATTATGTGCATTTATTATGTTGTAACGAATATTCACTTTGTGGCAGAATTTTAATAAATAGCTATAGAAACAGTATTAGGTACTATAGAAGAATAGTACTAAACAGAGGTTCGTGAGGATATTCGCAATATCATTCATTATACGACGACCAGTAATATCAATTACAACTATCAACCTTAATTGAAACGCATGCTCACGCGCCGGCCCCGTTACCGTCTCCGCTCTATCACGAAGCAATTTGTACATATTAATCGATGATATTTTAATGAGTGCCTCCTTGTTCGTTTATGTAAGATTACATTCATTTGTCTGATAGTAATTTTGATTTATGCAATAGAATACATTGGATAAAATATTATCTGTGTCAAAGTTGTCTGCAAAGTTGCACGTTGGACTAATATACCACAAATATTAATCTGATTCCTCAAGGGGGGTTACATGTTTGTATGTGATTTGTTTTGTTGGTTGGCTTGTTTCATGTCAGCCAGGTGAACTATCATTATCTTATCTAGTACTTATTATCCTTTCGTAGCTTTATATTGAACCAACCACACATTCTGACGTAAGAGATAAGACAACTTCACAGTAGTTGAGGACACTAAGTGAAGTGCGCTTCCATCTTAGGTCATCTTGGTGTTACCGTTTACCATTGATTGCTAAGCCAGTCATATAAAAAGAAGTCTAGAAATTCTACACGAAACAAGAAACGCAAAATTCTACACTAAGATTCTTGAGTTCTGACGAAATGGCATAGTTATTGATGAAATTGCGTAAGTGCATCGAGAATCTGCTAAATTCGAATTCCAAAAACAGCTCAGACTTGACAAAGTGACCACAGACAATTGTGAAAAATTTTGAAGCTTATACATTTCTTGCTATCTAAGCAATATAATGTGGGGTTCACCGTTTTCAAACAGCGTTGAATGTTGAAGGTGGGGTTATAAACGTCGATTGTTCACAACGACGATGTTATGCAAGGGGATAGGAATAGAGATGTTTATTATTAATCTCTTGCCTCGTGTTCACGTTTGTCCAAAACATCCGTGCACTTGTTCGATCAGCTGTTGCTATTAGTAACAGTAACTGATACGTTAGCAATTACAACTGAAAATCCAATGGCATCTCTGTGAGATTCTTCAGGGGATTCAGCAGGACTTGTATGAATTTCTAACTTAATCGTAACGTAAACTGTGTCATGATATTGTCAAAATTCCAAGAAATCAATATCAATTGGTAATTTAATTAACGGACTATTTAGAGCTGTATTGTTTCCTGGAGACAGTCTAGAAAAGATGGTAGTAGCTAGTTACTACCATCTTTACCATCTTTCTAGCTAGGCGGACTAAGAATAAACTCTATCCTAACAATCAAATCGTGTATATGTCCTACCTCCACGCAGATAATTGAAGCCGGGACATCTGGGTTGTAGTACCGGTGTGGTTTATCCACTAAAATGTTTCGACGATTCAAAAGCACTTTTTAAAAGTTTATTTGAATAAAAAATCTTGGCTTTGACTTAATTGAAGAAAATAACGCAGGGGAAATCACGGGTAGCCAGTCATAATGTGTATAGTTAAATAACTTGTAATATCGTGTCATAAAGATAAACATATATTTTTTAATTCATTAATCACTATGTAACTAAGTAAATTGAAAAATAGGTTTTAATTCTTCAATAATGTCGTTGTCACATTCCTTTGGGCGGCATCCCAGATCCTTATTGTCTATGTTTTCAAACAAGATGTAAATTTGGATGTAGCCTACAAATATACGCAATTTAAAAAAAAACCAACCACCTTGAGACAAACAAATGCAGATGAAATAAATAAAAAAAATGATGATCCACTTACCAACATGCGAGAGACTGGTGAGATCTGATTCTGAAATGAGAAAAAAAACAATAATGTGTGAATACAATGCGAATGGTATGCGTGCAATTCATAACAAAAGGCTCTGATGTTGTGAGTGAGTACTAAGACGGCTATGGTACGGCCAAAAGCAAACTTAAAGTATCTTATACAAATAACACTTTGTCAATACTGTTGTTAATTTTGACTTAGTTTTACCATCGACTTTCAATTTAATGGTGGGAGTAGCGATTTACTTTTACTATTCTAGATCTTGTCGCACTCAGAGACGTCTAGTTAGCAATCTGGAATGACTGAATTTTTTTCCCATTAATAATTAAAATTACTTATTTACAAAAACACAATGTTGAAAAAATTTCCACGAGCAGGATTTGAACCTGCACCCTTCTGACATACCGGGTCAGGTGCTCTTCCAATTGAGCTATCGTGGTTCTAACCAGCCCGCCGAAATTATTCAACACTATTTACTTTTTACTTTGAAAGCCAAAGGCGCCAATTCAATGTCAACAACTACCGTCATTAACATCTGATCATAATATTTTTACAAATACTAAAGATCAGTTAAGAAGTAGAAGTATTACTTATTTGTTATTTTTTCTTTTTTTTGCAAAAATATTTTAATTAAATTAACTAAGTGCGGCTGTTAGTTATTTAATGTTACTGATGAAGTTTTGGTTATATTCGAATGAGAAATAGCAGATACCAAAAAATAATAAAAAAAATTGAAATTCTAAATTGAATAAATGTAATTGCTAATCAACAAAGACACATCATATATTAAAGTTAATATGAAGATAGCCGCGGATCGTGCTCGGTGGCGTGCTCTTGGAGAGGCCTATGTCCAGCAGTGGACTAGTATAGGCTGATGATGATGATGATGACGATGATGATGACGAAAAAGAAAAATCTACTGAGCACGCCTGCACTGTTAATAATATATACTATTTAAAAAAATCTAAGTACCTATAGCAAATTAATAAAATAAAATATATTGCATTTTGAAATATTTAAAATATTTCATTTCATTTAAAACATTTTAATAACGACCCTTTACAAAGTAAGTTTGCAGTGACGAATGAGTACCAATTACGTACAAAATGTTGACTAGACAATCGCTAAATGCTGCGTAGATATTAACTTCCTTGATAATTGGTATTCCACAATAGCGTCTCCTTTGTTTTCTGTAGTATCTCAAATCTCGTGATTAAATTTGCAAAAAGACATAACTGCTGCTTTTGAATGCTAAGCAATAAGCAACATATTTGTGCTGATAATAATTTTGAGATAAAAAAATAATATAAGTAATTATTTTTGATGGTCACTTACTTATATTAAAGTCATTATTAACGGGATTCTATACCATGTTTCTGATAGTTCGTAAAATTGCATGATAAACATCAATTTAATATAATATATATTATAATTTTACACAAATTTTGTTGCAAAAAAATTACAATCTGAAAAAAAGCAAGTAATGTTTTTTTTTAAATAAGTATATATGTTTTTTGAAAAAAAAAAGAACTTGCTCATGGACTTTTATTCAAAACTTGTTTTTCAAAAGGGCGTTTATAATTACTCTAACTTTTAGTAAATTTTATTGTTTGTTTTAACAATTTATTTATTTAAACCCGGCGTCGTACAGTCATTGCGACACCTGCAAGGAAAAAAACCGTAACTCATTTTTAGGTGCACTTAAGTTACGGTCATACTATTGCTTAGATTATGACTATAACTCAAAATTACCAAAATTTGAGTTACAATGTTTTTCCTTGCAGGTGTCGTCGACACCTGCAAGGAAAAAGACCGTAACTCATTTTTAGGTGCATTTGAGTTACGGTCATACTATTGCTTAGATTATGACTATAACTCAAAATTACCAAAATTTGAGTTACTATGTTTTTCCTTGCAGTTGTCGATTGTATCTTTTGTATTTATTTATGTAGATAGCTATTCGTTACGAACTTGATTTCAATGTGATATTGTTTACAAATAGTAATAATAAGTACAAGTTAATAATAAACGTTGTTATTCTTAGTAATCTTGATGACTTTGATAAAGTAATCTATTTCTATTATTTCGAGAGGGACTTTTCCATACACACAAGTTAGAGCAATACATTTTCAAAAACGTCATATGGATAAAAGCGATAAATGACTACAAGACATGCTAGAGATATGCAAGGAGTTAAAAGAGATGTTTCAAGAAGAATTGCTCACGATGATCTTTTGACCCTAAGAAGGGTTCTAATCGATCAGCAAAGACCTGTTTGCATATTATTATATACATTAAGGTAAAACAAAAGTAGATCATAAACAGCCCCCGCCCGATCCTCAACATGCCAATACACATGTCATACACATTACACACTAAACATGCACACTCGCATAGTCCCCACAGGTTGTTCCGCTCTCCCGATCCGTTATTGCATCGAAGGTTATGGCAAACTCTCTCCAATAAAAAGATCGTAAACAAAAGACGGCTTGGAATGATGACAACAAGACCTAAATGAAGATATTATCTGTCAACAATTGAAGTGAAATCTCTTTTTAGGAATGTTTTTGTTTATATAATCTTAACGCAAATTTTGTTGCGACACAAATTACAAAGACACAAATGTTGAAATATTTCCACGAGCAGGATTTGAACCTTCTGACATACTGGGTCAGGTGCAATTCCAATTGAGCTATCTGTGTTCTAACCAGCCCGCCGAAATTATTCAACACTATACTATTTCTTCAATGATGTGACACTGACCCGATATGCGAAGACGTCAATGGCTTTGGTAAACACGATAACAAACAGAACAATTCCACGCCAACCGTGGTACTATTTCGATCCACAGGGGGTCAGATAGCGTTATCACTCGGGTTTAATTATAACTAATCTAGCTCAGTTAACCTCTGTGTTATTTTAACGCAGACAACATTGAGTTGTTACATCAGCCGAATGACACACAATAACATCTCTGGGAAAATTAGCTGAAAAACTTTTACACTTTTGTTTCAAAACGTAGAAATCTTGGTTTGGTTTAAATCTGATGTTGTCGCTGTTGCGGTACCATCCTGCTTCATTAACTGTCTTCGCATCACTTCACATCAGGTGGAGCAGAGCGATTTGCGTTCTCACCAGCTTTTGATGTCCTCACTGATGGGGCAAGAGTCTTACCTATGGATGGAAACACCACAGGGACCATAAACCACCACGCGGGCGGACCCAGTGCGGATTGGTGGTTGTTAACGACTGCTAATGCAGCCGGGACCAACGGCTTTACGTGCCTCCTGAAGCAGGGCGATTTGCCTACTTATTTATAAAAAAGGTGTAGCACTTTTATTAGTAACTATGTAATATAACGGCCAGTATAAAATGTAAGTACAACATGTTTTAAAATTACAAATGATAAAAATATATTATTATACTATATACCAAATATTATTAAACCACAAAAACACGTTTGTTTTTAGGTAGAACATCAACGATACAATTATTTTGAAAGAGCATTGTTTACCTTCAATCATTAGGTGGTCTTTGGCTTGATATACCTACTTGGTCTTTGTTTTCCTAGTAGGTATCATCTAATGTCAGAATGTTATCAAGAATTCAAGATGGAATACAGAACAAACAGATTTCAACAGATTCAACAGATTCAACAGATTTCAGCTCCCAGATAGATAGCAACACACCCTGATGTTTCATCACGATGTAAACCAAAGATAAAGGTTAATGACTGCAGTCGTATAATTACTTTGACAATAAACTTAATTTGTTTAGTTTGAATTTAGCCATGAAGCCCAGTTTGGTTTAATGATTTGGCAAAAATCGAGAGGCACTTTATTTCGATATATCCTTGACTTGATAATTAGTATTTACGCAATATGTATGTGATTTGAATGTAATTGATTTACTTACTTTTAATATTATTAAGGAACGTATCGAGATACCTATATATTTTTTGTGCTTTATAAAACCTTTTTAATAAATAATTTTTGCGAAAAATATGAAAAAGATTGTTATGTAAAATAGGTACTTCATAAAATTTTCATTCGCGATGTTTCAATACATATAATACTATCTCAAACTCCATTATCAGTCCACATCCCCGTTGCTACATCAACTGAAATCCTTTTCGAGTATCATCTTCGCATTCTAATTTTGTTATCAGCATTATCTCATAGGTCGACATTGTAATAAATATAATCTTCATTATAATGAATTAACTGTTGCAGAATGCTTTTATGTGGCGTACATTGACATATTAACACAGCCAATCTATTTACCAATGTTACATTGACTTGGAAAATATCTTTTGTGTTTCCAAACTGATTAATATGATTAAATGATGCTAAGTAGATGCAATGACAAGACCCGGTGCTTGCCATTCATGAACCTGAACCATCCCCGTGGCATAGAAGGGATGGTAGACAAAATTCAGCGCTTACGTCAGCCTTCCCGGTAGCATAGCGGTCAGTGCAGCCGCCCGGATTGCGGAAGACCCAGGTTCGATTCCTGGCTGGGACGGGGTGGGCGTTTAATTTAATTTAATTTAGCTTCAGTGCAGCAATTAGCACTTAAAAAAAAAATAATAAAAAAATAAAAAAAAAAGTAAAATTTATATATGCATTAATATGAGCACATCGATTTGACTAGCTAGAATAAATGCTAAATGCCATATCTTCATGCCGGTCACTGTTCAACTCCGAAACCTACCCCCTCCCTATAATTTTGTTCATTGAGAAATACTTTTTTTAAATGTAACATACTTTATGTTCAGATATGTTTTGGCGCAAAGGTGGAGGAATATTGTTCCACACTTTGGACGCCGCATAGGTGAAAGATCCCCTGAAACCCTTCATTTCCGTTCAAACATTTCCGTAACGTGTTCAAAGGGTGATTAAAACACTCAGTTATAGAGTCGCGGCGCGGCGTCAGACAGAAGGCGTGCCATTCCGCAGTGCGTCGACAAGCGTAGGTACCGTAGGGTTACAAAATATCTAAATAATTACATTTGTTGATTATTATCGGATAATTATCACTGGTGTGCTTGGTATTTGTTGTAGTTTTTATAGCAAATGCTTAGCGCGATCGGTTATAGTTACATCTGCAAGCGCAATTTTTTGTTGTTCCATGTTGTAATACTTGTATTCATGATATATGTTAAAATAATTATTAAGTATAGATAATTATTATAATCTTTTCAAACCAACAAAGTAAACCATTTTACTTTAGCTTTGCTGCCGTTGCCGATAATGAAACTCCTACATGTACCTAAACGATGTGACCGACCGTCTGTCGGCCGTTACGACAGGCGCCATGTCAGGTTTCAGTAACCGCAAACTATGTCAGCACTTGCTCACGTTACAAATTAGAATACCTATTTTAAAAAAACATAGTTAATTAGGTATCTAGATGCAAACTTCTTAACGGTAGTGAAGTTAGCTGCGAGCGCAACTTCACGCAGGTTGCGGTGCTGCTCACACCTCGCGAATTGGTTGACACACACATTTAGCTACTGCGACGGGACTTGCGCCTCATTTCACGACCGGCAAGAAGTTGGCATCGCTTTACATTTGTTAGAACACTGTAAACAAGGCTGAAATTGTTTTTTTTTTTTCACTTTTTGTAGAGAATCATGTCAATCAATCAATGAATAATTTAAGTGTGTGTGAATATAATATTTTTTTTAAATATATTATTGAACTCTATGGCGCTGTGGTACGGTCTGTGATTAATTATTATCATCTCGAGCTCCTTCGTGTTTTGGAAGGCCCGTTGATTCCGGCTGCATTACCAGTCGTTGCAAACCACCAATCTATACAGGCATTTTATGACCCATTCAACCTGTGGTTTATAGGGAAGGCTCGTGCCCCAGCAGTACGGGAAAAAAAAAAGAGCCGGTGATGATGATGATGATGATTAATGAACTTAAGATCGACGTTTAAATGTAAAAAAAATAGATAAAAGGGGACCGTTGCATAGTTTTAGATAAAACGAGCGAGCATGATAACAAATCGTAGGTGACAAGGTCCCAACCTTGTTTGCGTTGACTGAAAAAGCAAAGAGAGAGGAGATGACATCATGTCGTCCCTCGCATGACTAAGTGTCGTAACTAGCAACGGGCCAATTTTACAGGGCAACCTATTTTCTGTTTAGAACTTGATATCTGTTTAGAGCTGTAGAAAATGCTAGGCGTGTCTTACATACAAGTTTATTGTATACATACAGATAGAAGAGCATCAGTTTGCATACAGTATATGGTCCATTTGCATATTATATGTATTTATATCGGCGACCTCCTTAGTCCAGTGGTTTGTACACCGGGTTTCATGGTGTCGCCATCTCTGAGGTCCCGGGTTCGATCCCCGGTCGGGTCAATTTAGAAATTTTTGTTTTTCTAAATTGTCTCGGGTCTGGGTGTTTTCTATGTATAATAAGTATGTATTTATGTATTTTAAGTATGTTTATCCGTTGTCTAGTAACCATTTAACGAGTTTCATAACGAAGCTTCTCTTGGGCTAGATAATTGGTGCAAGTGTAGGAAAATTTAATATTATTTTTTTAATTTTTATTTATTTTTTATTTACCTAAAAACAGTTACGTCACTCTGTGATAACTTTGCTTTTTTACTTAGTTTTAGAAGTTGACACTTACGCCACCAAGTGTAGTGTTTTGGGAGGTAAAATAAAGTGTAACTGTTAATATTGTTGTTTATAAATAACAACAAAGTATTTTTAAGGTTTTGTTAATTTTTATTGCTTATCACAATATCTAATCTAATCACAGCATATTTCGTTTAATCTAAACGGTAGGAAATGCACTTACATCAGCCTTTGCATTGCAATGAATTATTATTCCTAATGAATTGTTTGTTAGTCATTCATTATAGTTACAAATTACAAAAAAAAATAATGAATACATACATTTCTATAAGAAAATTGTAATTTGTAATCTCAATAATATAAACACATACTAACTGCCGTACTCAGAGACGTCAATTAAGTTTTAATGACAATTAAATCTCTTGTTGTCACTTTCTTATGTATAGTGCTAAATAGAGAAGGAAAGACATTTAATTGTCATTAAACTTAATTGACGTCTCTGAGTATGGCAGTTAAACCTTATTTTAAGTTATTAGGAAATGGCACAATCAGTCTAAACGAAAAAACAAATATTTAATACGTTTTATCGTTCATTCGCGTTTGAATATTTTTAACTGATATTCTCATCCGATATTCTTAATGTTTAGCAGTCGGTGGTTGATCGTTGCGTAGATAAGTTTGCGTAGCGATTCGAGTGCAATATCGTTGTTGTTAGCTCACGCTTAATTAGTCTTATACAGTTCTTAGTTAATTAGCCTAGCTATCTTAATGTAACTACTAATAAAATGTTTTTGTTTTGTTTATATAATTTTAATAGCTTGCCTACTTCTTAACTGATCTTTAGTATTTGTAAAAATATTATGATCGGGTGTTAATGACGGTAGTTGTTGACATTGAATGGGTGCCTTTGGCTTTCAAAGTAAAAAAGTAAATAGTATTGAATAATTTCGGCGGGCTGGTTAGAACCACGATAGCTCAATTGGAAGAGCACCTGACCCGGTATGTCATAAGGGTGCAGGTTCAAATCCTGCTCGTGGAAATTTTTTCAACATTGTGTTTTTGTAACTACTAATGTTCAAAATTAGTAATGTTTTAAATTTCGAGTTAGAAACACTGTGCTAGACAGTCCTAACCTAAGCTTGTCAAAGTATAAAGGAAAGTTCATTGGATTTTTCTTAACCCTAGACACCTAACGTTCGAACGTACCCCTTTATACCTAACCATTCATCGAATCGACGACTATTTTTGGTGGTTCAAAATTATATATTTAAATACATTATTCTGTTACGTTTAATACATACATAGCTTAATAAGGTATTATTTTAGTAAATAAAACAATAAGTAGTGTTTTCAGATCAATATATTTATATAAGGACAATTTTTGGTAAGGCACTTATGAAACTAGGTCACATGAGATCACTTACTTAAAAAAAATAATTAAAAATAAATCAACAAAAATAGCCTATTCTTCTTTGGCGAAACATAATTATAACAGTCTTCTTATTTATAAGAAAAAATAAAAACTAATTTTTGGAAGCACATACTTTACAAAAATCAACTTTATGTTCACCACAAATTGCAGTGTTGCATTTAGAACAATAAGTCTTTGTCATGCGCCTTTTTTTATAGGAACACAGACCACAGACTTTTCTTTTTTTTATATTTGGTGTTTCTGGCTGAAGGTCAATGCTGGATGATGTTGTTGATGATGACTGACCTTGACTTTGACCTTGACCTTGACCTTGACCGTCATCGCTTGTTACACCTAATATGTCTTTTATCTTGGTCTTGACGTGTGTCGGCATGGTACGGATTTGATGTAACAACAGATGTTTGGGGCTCCAGTGCAGCAAATGAAGAACGTTCTTGAGTGTCCAGGGGACTATTTTCGTGATCAGAAGGCTCATCTTGAACATCACTTTCGTCATCGGCAACCTCCACATTATCTTCGATTTCATCCTCAGATGATGCCTCCCGTACACTGACGTCATCCTCTTCCAATAATAAACGTGTAATTAGTTCGTCAGATAGTAAATGTTGAGAACCCATTGTAAAATCTGCAAAAAAACAAAAACGTTACTTACGATAAAATATACGCAAACCCTAACCATTCATCGAAACGACGAGTATTTTTGCAATAATTCGAAAAACAACGCACTTACTTGGGCGACTCGGCCTCCTCCGGAAAGAGCTCGGCGAGCACTGATTTAAATAGCGACGGCACGACGATCGGCGCTCTCGATAAAAAGAGATAGCTATATTTCCGACGGGTATTCATCGATTCGACGAAGGTTAGGTGTCTAGGGTTAAGTAACACTTTAGAAGAATAATTCAATTTAACGTACATGTGTTTAAAACTACTACTTCGATACAATTATCAACTGATATTTTCAACCATTAAAATTAACAGTTAAAAATATTTATCAATTAACTCTTAACAAATAAATATTTTCAACCATTAACGCCATCTGTAGTGCGAGGCGACTGGCAAGACGGACGCTCTCCGCCCGTCACCGCCCCCGCGTTTCCAAGCCATTTACGATTTTAACGCAACTCAGTAAAGCTCAATATTTTATTAAAATCAAACACTTAAATAACGGCAGTTGAAGAGAATATCCTCAAAAAAAATATCACTAAATGTTGTATAATACCATACACCACTAAAAACAAAAATATACAGTTAAAATGGATTTCACTAACAGTCGTTTACTATAATTAGTCATATTTGTTTATATGATACGACAACGGTGATAGATAGAGATACGACGATTAGTGGAATCCGTTTGAAAATACGTTTTAAACAAGTTCATGATCTTTATTGCACAATACAATAAAACGAAGTACAAAAGGCGGACTTAATGCCAAATGGCATTCTCTACCAGTCGACCTAAAGCCTACGCAGAAAAATTGGTAAGCGGTGCGACAAAGATGATGTACAATGAAACATATACTACATAAATGTATAAGAACTGAAATATACATATTAAGTTTATTAAATTAAGTGATAATAATATAATATACATACCGTAAAAAAAAACTTAAATAAAAATAGACTACATGAACATACTTAAACATAACAGAAGAAAAGATGATGGGAATCTCTTACGTGGGTGTGGATTCCTGTAAAAACAGTTTTACACCATTGTTTTAAAGACCCAAGATTTTACTTGGAGCTTGTCTGACTATTTCGGGGAGAGCGTTCCATAATTGAGTGGCCTGAACCGTGAAGGAATTTGCAACGAATCCTGAGTGATGCAAAGGAGTGGCGAGAAGGTGATTATTTGAGTCAGTTTTGACAAAAATTACAGTTGCGACAGTTAGTCATGCGAGGGACGATGTATTCAACGAACTTTTTTAAGCAGCGTATGCCAACGTCCAAACTATGTAAACCGATTTTTTAAAATCTTAATTTTATAAGAATTGAAATTAGAAAACAGTTAATGGCGATCACGCAAACATTACGAGGATAATAACACACTCGTACAATAAATGAGAAAATCAACATGATAACAATATTAATAAATTTATTTAAAAAAATCAATTCAAAATTCAAAATCATTTCATTCAGATAGGGCTATGCCATAAAATATTTTTGTTTTGTTTATATAATTTTAACGCAAATTTTGTTGCGTTTAAAACAAATTACAAAAACACAATGTTGAAAGAATTTCCACGAGCAGGATTTGAACCTGCACCCTTCTGACATACCGGGTCAGGTGCTTTTCCAATTGAGCTATCGTGGTTTTGACCAGCCCACCGAAATTATTCAACACTATTTACTTTTTACTTTGAAAGCCAAAGGCACCCATTCAATGTCAACAACTACCGTCATTAACACCCGATCATAATATTTTTACAAATACTAAAGATCAGTTAAGAAGTAGGCAAGCTATTTATAAAATGTTTTTGTTTTGTTTATATAATTTTAACATTATTATATGAACAAAATATTTACAAAATTTGAAATTTGTGGAAATTTTTTCAACATTGTGTTTTTGTAATAAGCTATGCCATAATTTATTTATGTTATATTACCAATACTCCTTTGTCGTGAAAAGTATATAAGTAAGTAGTTACATTATAACTTTTTTAAACTATCATGAACACTTTCATTAGAGTATTAGTAACGGGGTTCTTACCAAAACCAAGAAAAATATGGTAGGAATCCCTTTAAAATTAGTCTGATTAAATTGGCATATTTTTTACTGTGTTGTACATTACGTTTAATAGTTCTAACAAAAACAGTGCGTTTTTTATACTAAACAATGCGGACATAATATAAATAAGGTACTATCATAAATAAAAACATCAGATTTATTCCATCAAAACATTTTACCGTCTGTATTTTGTTACATACACAATAAAAACTATACACCAAAATGTTTCCTACAAGTATTGATACTATTCTGTGAACCAATACGCGTACGCATTATCGATCATTCGATCCGCTACGTCATCGTAATGTAATACCATAATGACGTCACACTCAAACCACATGTATGAATATATACTATACATTATTATATATTATGTATGTAGGCTGCTGGAATTTGAAGCGGAAACGATAATTTTACATTATTCTCGCTGTGTGACAAACGCCAAGACGAACTAAGTCGTAAAAACAGTAAAAAAAATATTTTAGTTTTTATTAAGTTTTTAAATTGAATTTTATATTTTAAGAGACAAAAACCTTGAAATAAAGATAAAGATATAATAATAATATAATAAAATAATAATACTCATATTTTTAGTAAATCTCAATCAAAAAATGAAGAAAAGTGGCACAGAACAGGACATACCTAGTTACATTTGCAAACAACAGTCTAGGCTAGACTTAAGTCTTGAAGTCCTCAGGGCCGGCAAATTTAATTGCCAATGACTGGCAATACCTAGGCAATTTACTGGAGTTGCCATGTTTTATCCGAGTA
Source organism: Eudonia truncicolella (assembly GCA_949315975.1). Classification (NCBI taxonomy): domain Eukaryota; kingdom Metazoa; phylum Arthropoda; class Insecta; order Lepidoptera; family Crambidae; genus Eudonia; species Eudonia truncicolella. Next base: position 5,638,894 of record OX438832.1, read on the forward strand.
TAGGTGAGCAAGGCAGGAAAAAAAAGTTAATTATAACTATGTATTACACATTGTTTTCTAAAGTTTACGCGAACACCACACAATGAAATGAAACAACTTTTACGGATCTACTCGCGTTTATTATACACTTTAGTTTTAATTCATGTTTATCCTGACGTTTCGATTCGTATTCGTATACAAGCTACTAACTAATTATGAGACGACCAACACCTCAGTCTCCCTGTGACCACGGACCCTGCAAAGGGTTCCAAACGTCAGGATAAACATTAATTAAAACTAATGTGTAAAATAAACGCGAGTAGATCCGTAAAAGTGGTTTAATTTCAACTATGTATTATTTATTATTTTTTAAAAAAAGAATCCCAACATTTATTTTTGATTTCTTTTAGCGATTATCAACACTTTCATTTCCATCACAAAAAAATATATTGGTAAGTAATACGCAAAATAAGTAAAATTTTATTTAAATTACCTAACGCTAGATAATATTCATTTTTAATAAATAAAATTAAATAGTAAGTAATTAAATAACCAATAACTGTCCCACTGCTGGGCCAAGGCCTCCATCATTGAAATAAAGTCATCACTACTATTGATGGGTACCTATTGCCAATTAAAAAAAATATTATTAAAAGGAAAATAATACATCGAGTTGTACTTAGTTTGTTAAAAATACTATCTCCAATAACCTACTAACTACCTACCTAATTGTTATTAAGTATATTATTTAGTCATTGTTAATTATACAATACGCGTGAATTCTGGAGAAGAATTACTAATTATTAGCAAATATTGCTTTTGGTATCCTCATAACAATGTTATTGGTACCTACGTGCTCATTACATCTTCATATATTATCTGTGAAAATAACCCTTTGTTATTTTAAAACGTATTTAAATGTAATTCCGATGGTGTATTAAATGATTTCACCGTGAAGTTAACAACAAACAAAGAAACACTAATTAATTATGGGGTCAATGCTTCCATTAGGTACGGGTATTCTATTACACCGATCAACAAAGAACAACTATTGCAAAGGCCGGTCATAGGATGGGCTCCTCCGTGCTTCGGAAGGCACTTAAAGCCGTTAGTCCTGGCTGCATTAGCAGTCGATAACAACCCCCAACCTGCACAATATCCGTGGTTTAGGTATGGTCCGTTTCCCTGTGGTGTTTCCATCCATTAAGAAGGCTCCCAACGGTGTGGATATAGAATGAGCTGGTGATATAATGATGAATGTCACACAACCTGTACCTTTACTATGAGTATTCTTAATTAGTGAGCACACACTCGCCTACGTCACAGAATTCCGATAAAAATTTTACGCGGCGCGTCGTCATACATACGAGAGAATTGCGCAATATTTGTGTTATTACCCAAACATCTGTTAGTAGCATTGGTTCTACTGATAGCGTGATTTCCCCGAACACTGCGTTGATTTAACATGTTTACTGTGCAATGCCATCATCACTATACCAAAATAAAATACTATAACAAAGGTAGTCAGCATATTGTATTCTATTTTGGTACATTTTAACACAAATATTTTGTAGTGATTTTGTAGTGGCACCGACCGACGTTCTGCAGGTAACAGTGATCGAAATTGTATCCTTAGATAATAGGAATCAGAAAATGCTTCTAATCTTTAGCAACAATTGAATTCGGACCTAACTACTTAAGCTGGCAACCCGTAAAAAATTCGGCATATTCGCGTGCCTCCAAAAAAGTATTCCCAGTGCCTCCACAAGTTTAATTTAGTCAATGAAAATCTATGTTATTTTTGACGACAAAAGCTGTATTAAGATAATGTTTTACCTTTCTTATAATGCGTCTGTAGCTGATCGCATATGCTATGCTACGCTACGGTTGAATCCGAGAAATCGTGGTTTATCGTGATTAGATTAACATACTGAACACGAGCATATTATCTTTCCGGATAGGTAAACAGGATCTACTCGGTGCTTCTCATTCGTGATCCCGAGCCATCCCCGTGGCAGAAGGAATGGTACTAGGTTTTTTGTGGGTATATCTACCGTCATCGACGCTTTTAGTGTTTGGGCGAGGGAAGAGGAGGAGAGTCCCACATAACCCGGGGTCTCCCTTAATCTAGTTGTATGCCCAACATTTTGCCTAATTTTAGTAAAAAATAGCGCATTATAATTTAAAAAAACAACATCTTTATCTTTACATAGTATAAAACAATGTCGCTGCCGCTGTCTGTTACACTAACTTAGATCTTTTAAACTACGCAAGGAATTTAAATACAGTTTTGAGTAGTACATAGTAGTGATTCAAGAGGAAGTTTCCTAAGTAATATTGGGCCCGGTAGATGGCGCTGCTATAGAGTTTTATAGGAAACGCTAGTATAATATAAACACCTATGGTTTACAACATTAAATTAGTTAGGTACATTAGTTACATAAAACTGCATCCAGTCTACCAAGAACGCTATGGAATTCTCTATGACATCATCGCTATTGTCGACAGAGGTAAGTGTACCTATATAGTATAATGGCGTTCTAATCGTTGGAAACCATGATTTAGAACAGAATCAATTGATGAATGAATGCTTATTATTCACTGACTCACGGTTTGTGCGTATACCGTAATACCATAACTTAATAGATTGCAAGTTAGTAGTACATACGAGACTAGTGAAGCATGTGTGTATACTTATCGACTTCTAAACTAATGGAGTAATTAGTACTTATTGGAGCATGTAACCATCCAATTTTAGTCAGACTAATTTGGACCAGACTATTAAATGTGCTATTAATGAAGAAATTAATAAAATAAATTAGTTTTATTAAACCACGCGGGCCCAGTGCGTATTGGTAGTTGTTAACGACTGCTATTGCAGCCGGGACCAACTGCATTTCGTGAAGAGCTCGAGATAACAAGTTTTTGGTCACCCATCCGATGACCGTCCTTAGCAAAAGATGTTTAACCTTAGCAATCGCAGACAGGAAGCGTGAGGCACATGCAGGGATCTGACTATAGCACACCATGTTTTTCCATATCGGGTTAGTAGGTTCTAACAATAACCATCTTAGGACAACACCCGGTACCAACGGCAAAAGCACGGAGAAGCCGATGCTTCAATTCGATCGCCCATCCGATGATCCATTGCGAAAGTAGATTAACATACACGATCGCAACTGAATACACAAACTGGTGAACCATTTACGAGTATATCACCATGGAAAATAGGTAAGTAAAACATCGATATATCGATAACATCACCGGTACAGACGCACCTATCTGTTCAGCCTATTTATTACGTGATACTAATAGGATTTGCCCCCATAACAGCATGACGTCACAGTGACGTTAGGTGGACGTAAAAAACATGGTAGCGTAATAGGATGTCGATTTATTGGGTTTCTTGGCCATATGATGTTGTGTTTCTTTAAGCCCTAATTCAATATACCTACGAAGAAATGAAAAAAATACGGACAGGTAAAACAACCAAGAAACAGAGGCCTGGTGCGAGTTTTGTTTATTATTCGTAGGCATTCTTAAGGGTGCCGACCAAAAAATGCAAAAAATGCAGTCACGGTTAAGTTGATATAATTGAAAATACTATCGTATTAAATAAACAAAATATATATTTAGCATGAAAGGGAACGTGTTCACAATTAGTCCGATCCATAAATTCATAACACACTACAGTTTTTTCTACAATATCATTTTAAGTTGGGCAAAAATCATGAAAACGAGTGTCAGTGTTTAATATTCATAAAATACAGTGAAAAAATTAAACGCCCACCCGACCCAGCCAGGAATCGAACCTGGGTCTTCCGCAATCCGGGCGGCTGCACTGACCGCTATGCTACCGGGAAGGCTGCAAAGATGAACTTACTTAACGAAGATGTTCTTCCCAGACGCTGCCGAAGCTTATAAGCTCGTCAGAAAGATTAAGCCGACTGGGGTATTAACCCAGGTGATGACAGGGCACGGTGGGTTCTCCTCGTACTTGAATCGCTTCAAGTGCAAGGACAGCCCATCGTGCATCTGCGACCCCGAGCAGGAGGAAACGGTTCTGCACATCATTTCGGAATGCCCAGTCCACGAGTATGCAGGAATGAAGTATGAAAGAAAGATAGGTATGAATGTAAATAAAGATAACATAGTCAAGTTAATAGGTAATAAGCATATTAGGCCGTCATTCCTGGAGTTTTGCATCAGCATTGCCTCAGGAGTGATTAAAAGAAATAAGACGTAACCTTAAGCACCTATGTTTTCACTCGTATAATAGTATACCAGGATTAACAAGGTGAAAAGGAATGGGTTTTATTAGATTTGTAAAAATGGTCAAAATTATTAATTATAGTGTTTATTAAGAAAATGTTTTAATTGTATTTATATACTGTATTGAATTGAATGTTATTTTTAATGTATTGTGAACGTGGAATTATTATTGAATTTTATTATCTTGTTTATTATTATTGTGATGTAGAAAATGTGATATTAGATTAAGAAATAGATAATAAGAAGTAGGGTATCTGGAATGCAATAAAAATGGAAAAGTGCAATAGTATAAGTAAAGATTAGGGATAGCAAAGTAGGACAAAAAACATGTATTAAAGATTAAGATTAGAATAAGAGAGTAGATAGGGCAGCCACGAATAGTAGAAGACGTGTAAGGAACGTCTCCGACACTGACCCACGTCGGGGGACAAGTATAAAAAAACTTACTTAACTTCAGCAATCGACTAAAAGAGATTACTACCGCGTCTTCGAGCTTCATCATCATCATCATCATCAGCCTATATTATATTAGTCCACTGCTGGACATAGACCTCTCCAAGTGCACGCCACTGAAAACGCTCCGCTCCGGATGAACAGCTCAGGTAATATTATTATTATTCAGCTCTTCATACTCAGTACAAATGTCAAAATAAGCCACTTGAAACACTACTGGGCGCTAACTCCCCACCCCCACGACCCGAGCCCATAAAGGCGCGCTCGGGTTGGTCCACTACTGATCCGATCTGAATCCCATGAGATGCCATTCCCTTTAGAAACCCTATGACGCTGTTTCGATTACATGGCTTTAGAAATACTTTAAAGTTCGCGACGTCCACAAAATATTCGGTCGTTTGAGGCCAACAGAAAATATTCTAAAAAAAATAGAACTAAATTTTTTCTTGAAAAAAAAAAACAAAAGCGAGGCCAGACCACCAATATTTAAATTAGCAGGGCCCAGGTATGGTATACCTGAATATCCCAAACCAGTTGTTAGGAAGATGTAGTTTTAATTGATTTTAATGGTTGTTACCTGGATTTAGGGTTGGTTTTTAATCGAAAACGACCGAAAATTGAAAACTGGTCAAGGGTAGTTCTTAAATAATAGATGGTGGTTAAATAATAGTACAGAAACTGCATCTCATTTGAGAATTAGAAAAGTGACGTTGCACTGTTTTGTTTCATTTGCCAACAGTCATGCGGACTTATGAACACTTAACGGTTAATAATCCACCATTATTTCACATTTTAGAAAATAAAACAAAACCGCAGACATGACTCTTTACTTTCCCGCTAAGAAGTCCTTTTATAAAAAGTTTTACAATTCTTTCTTTTTTTCTTCGTTTAAAGTTATTAGCGCCATCTAGAGAAATAAGGTTAACATTCGTGTAAAATATCCAAAGCACGTAGCATGCTAATGTAACGACGCCATCTGCCGTCATATTGCTAAACTACTTAAATAACGCACTGATAGTTTCATCTTATATTAAGAGGTGGCGCTGAAACCAATTCTTGTAGACACATTTATTATTTTAGTATACTCGTAATAGATTACGGTTAGTTCTAAATAATCAGCGGTTAAAGGTTGTATTGTTCTAAGCCAGCATACAGCAAACAATGGTTTTTAGAATTACAATGTTTACATAAATGTCTTAGTTACAATCAGTAAAAGCTAGCACATAATTTATGATTATTCGATTTAAATTATATTCATATGGCAATTCATATACAACTTGGTACAGACGCCCACACATCAACCTATCAAAAGCTGTCAAATTTCTTCAATACAATGACAACCATATGACTTAGGTATAAAGTTCATTTAAAGTTAGGTTAAAGTTTAAACTTTATACCTAAGTCATATAGTAATAAGAAGTATCTTATCGAACGTTTCAAGTCATATAGTTGACATTGTATTGAAGAAATTTGACAGTTTTGGATAGGTTGATGTGAAGGCGTCAGTCTGTACTAATGTAAACGAAAATAAAAATGTTGATTCAAGCGCTATCTGTCGGTGAAGTTCTAAACTACTTGAATGATGATGACGTCAATACGCTTACAATAGGTTTGATACATTTAACAGATGGCGCTGTTCGTCACTTCTTAACACAGTGATATTATATTACGAACTGCTTGTAACTTGACAGAATCTTACTGAATACAACTTCATTTATTTTGGTATATGGTAAATATGCCATTACTAGATGATACTAAATCGTGCTTTGTTACAAAATTCTATAATAAATGGGTACTTTCTACTTTTCAAGAAAAGTGGAGACCAAGAAAATAGTTTGGAATGGGACGAGAAAGGTGAGCTTATGTTTGAAGAGATCTCTGCCAGCTTACCCTGTGTGGTATATACCTATGTTACAGTTAAAGCTTATAACCGGTCAAAAGTACTTTTGACCGATGCCCTTAGTTTGTTTTTCGTCGTTTAGGCGCGCAAAAATTGGGGCTCTGGCGTTTCGCTGGCCGCTGCCGCGTCACTATTGTATTATTATAACTTATCACCATCACACTACAAAGTACTTTTGACTACATTTCTTAATCAAAAGTACTTTTGACCGGTTACGAGTTTTGACTGTAACATATTATTATACATATACCTCTGCACTAGTATTTATTTATACATAAACATTTTAGTAACTAAAAAAGAAATGATACCAATTATGTTTTTTTTTGAGAGAGTTTACTAATGGCGACAGGCGACCCTTTCAGCGTTACCGGACTGTCTTGGGGGCAGCGAGAAACTTAAAGGGTTCCTCGAGCCTCGAGCCAGGGTTTCTAGAGGGTACGGCATCACGCATACGTGTTCCCTTTCCCTACTAGATTCTCCGAGAAGTTCGAATAGGATCGGGAGCGGAACAACTCGGGGGTGACTCTAAAGGTTAGGACCTCGGCTTGGGTTGACCGGGTCATGAGGGTGTGAGATGAAAAGTGTATTCATCTTTCAGTTTACATTACACTATACGTGTTATATTTGTTAGTTGTTATAATATATTATATATCTAATACCTTTAAACGAGCAATTCTTGTATACCTATAGATAATAACTCGGAAACAGCTCCAACGATTTTCATGAACTTTAGTATGCAGGGGCTTTCGGGGGCGATAAATCGATATAGCTAGGTTTCATTTTAGAAAACAATATTAAAAAAAATAACGAGCAAAGCTCGGTCACCCAGGAACTTATATATATGTGTATATTATATATATAGCAGCTCTTTCACAGTTGTAAGGCCTTATGTAGGAACAGGGAGCCTAGTGAGAGTTTTGTTTACTGCCCGTATTCATTCGATTACGTTTACGAAAACGAGAATTAGTATGGCATTGAAGCAGCGCCACCTGGCGACATACGAGAAGAGTTAAAACTTTTGCCACAAAAATTCTCGTTTTCCGTTAACGCGATCGAATGGCGAGTGAAACTCGCGCTAGGCACCCAGTTAGCAACAGAAGTAGATGATAGATAACTTCAGTTCCTACCATGTCACTACAGAGCTCTTAGAAATTGTTAGGGGATTAGAAGTCTGTTAGAGAAATGTTAGATAATAGGGAAATAATATCATTAGGTATTTATGTTAATACTTATAATAAAAATTGTTGCAACTAGGTTTTTTGTAATACCTACCTATACACAGTTCCACTTTTTCTTTCCTTTAATCATAAAAAACAGGGGTCATTAACTGATTTTAGTCATTAGCAACCATTGAATACCACCTACTTCCAAGCGTCATCTCTTAAAATAAATAAATAAAAAAAAATTAAAAAACTCCTACACTCACACCAATTATCTAGCCCAAGAGAAGCTTCGTTATGAAACTCGTTAAATGGTTACTAGACAACGGATAAACATACTTAAAATACTTAAATACATACTTATTATACATAAAAAACACCCAGACTTGAGACAATTTAGAAAAACAATAATTTCTAAATTGACCCGACTGGGGATCGAACCCGGGACCTCAGAGATGGCGACACCATGAAAACCGGTGTACAAACCACTCGACCAAGGAGATCGTCAAAACCGTCGTCTTTAAACTTCAATAAAAATAAATGTTATTTTTTGGCGACGACAACTGTGTCGAACATTGGGCTTAAAGTGCCGAACACTGATGCCAATAACTTATAATTGTATACCTAAGTATATAAATAAAATATATATTTTGTAATACCTACAAAAAGCAGTTAAAACAATACCTACTTATATTCTATTCTTATACTATATACCTGAATGACCGAGTTTTGCTCGGAATTTTTGTTTTGGTAATTTTCTAAAAATGAAACCTAGCTAGTTCGATTTATCGCCACCAAAACCCACTGCAGACTAAATTTCATGAAAATCGTTGGAGCCGTTTCCGAGATTCAGATTATATGTATATATATATATATATATATATATATATATATATATATATATATACATATATATATATATATATATATACCTACATATTATTATACAAGAATTGCTCGTTTAAGTTTAAGTTGTTATTAGATTTTATACAAGTTATCTTACCGGTATCGTTGAGTAGAACATTGATGTCCGTCGTCGACCCATCGGCCGACATCGCTGCAACAAAACATAAAATTATTAGGTTTTCATAAAAAAAAATACATAGTACCTATTGTAAATACTAGCTGTTACAGAGTACCTATTTTTTTGTACTTTTTAAATCCTTAATTTTTTAAGATGATATTTTTTTATTATGGTATAGAAATGTGTCTATTTATTTAATGTGTGGTCATCTTAGTTAGTAATTTTTTTTATTATAAAAGGTTATTAAACAGTCAGTGAATATTTGGATGATAAAACAGCCTGGTTATAATAAAAAACACATTATACTCTATTTGAATCAATATAATAAAATTAATTTATATAATTTTTATTTTGATATGATAGCCTTTATCAGCAGTGTCCTACAGTTAACAAACAGCGTTGCGTTAAATAGATTATTAACATTTATTCGTTTAATTAAGTTAATTAAGTTTTTATTAGTGTGTCATGCTCTCTTTATTGCCACTTCGGTGGTGGCGTGTGCGTCGGGTCGTTACGTTCCCTAAAATATGGTTGAGCGAAGCGATGGCTGATTCATATGTCATACTCGTGAACGGGTGCCGCCTGTGGAGGCTGGTCTGCTCTTGCATACTTATCTTATTTTTAGTATTATTCATTATAGTTTGACTTTGTTTTTCTTAAACAATTTTGAACTTTTATTAGAGTACTGAAGTGGTACTGTATGACATTGTGGAAATTGAAACTTTTACCTGAGGTAAATTTGTTAACTTAGATTTTTTTTTTTATATGTGGTTGTCTTCTATATTTTTTGTGTTTATTTGTGATGGAAAGTGTCCTGCTATAGTGTGGGCATTTTCCAATATTTTTGACGCTGTAAGGGAGAAAAGAGCTGGACTTCTCAGTACAAGATCTCCCGCCCAGAGTAGACTTACGAACCGATGGCATAGTGACATTCACAAGAGATACTTTTAGCCTAAACTGAGTAAATGATTTTGAAATTGAATTAAAAATATATTTTTTAAGGGTGTATATATTATTGTATACTATATGTCCTGCAAGTCAATACAAGTATTATTCAAATTCATCATCCATTTTCATTACATTTTTATTTGCGTGTTGTATTATTTCATTTCTCGTAGAAACTGTCAGGGGCCTATCTAAGCCGCTACAGTAAAACGTTGCTGATGTTTTATTTTATGTTAAATTACCAATAAGCGTCCTTGCCCCCAACACGCTGACATTGCGCATATGACCATAAACGGCGACACATCATATTGCGCGCACGCAACATCTATCCGCGAGCCCGTCACGCTTGGGCGGCAGCCTTCGACGCGCGGTCCACATGATTATGAAAATTTAATCGTTATCCAAAACTTAAAAAGTATTTGTCACTACTGAACAGTAGTGACAGTTTATCTTCACAAACTTCATGGTACCAAAAATGCTAATGCGAAACATTCAGCGCCTAGTGGTACTCCTCTCAGAACGCCTTCTACATATTGTTCCACCCTGGCACCTAGGAATTAGTAAATAGATAGCGTAGGTGACAGTACAGAATTTAAAAATTTAAAACATTATACTGTATTTTTGAAAAATTTTCAGTGGATTTAATTATTACCTATGCTCTCACGGAACATCTGTGGGCCGCGGATCACTAGTTGGGAACCACTGCAGGTAGGGTACCAGGGCACCGGTGTTCGACACTTTAAGACTAGGAACTTCTGGCTCTGAGACCGATGGTTTAACCTTTCAACCACTAGACTAAAGAGGTGGTTAAATGCTACCTTGAAAACACAGGTGGTGTGGTGGTTTAACAGTTCAGATCCAGTAATACCAGTTTCGATTTGCGACAGCGACACATCATTGCGAACAAAATCTATCTAAGCGTGTCGAGACACGCTTAGACGGTATAACATAGGTATAACCTCCAACCCGCGGTCTACATGATTATGCTACCTAAAGTACACAGTTGGTGTAATGGTGTTCAGCTCAGATGAGGTCCCAGGTTTGATTCCCAGGTAAGCGTTTGGTCATCTTACTTGGTCAGTGGTGAGTGACGATAAGGCTGAAAATAGCATTGACGTAGATCGATAAATGGAGGTTACTTCATCATCATCATCTTCACCAGCTCATTTTATGTCCCTACTGTTGGTGCATAAACCTTTAAGGAAAGGATATATATTGCACTACTATGTCATGCACCTGTATTGTAATCGATAGTGATAACCAACAAGAAATCTATACATCTATACATTACATTACATTACGAAAGTCTGTACATGGAAGATATTCGAAAAAAAGTTAGGTGGGGATACATAGATTCCATAACAGAATACGTTCCAACAGTTTTTAGAATTTTGGTATGTTTGTCTGTTTATCTGTTTGTCTGTTTATTTGACCGCGCATCACGTGAAAATGGCTGAACGGAGTTTTATGCAAACTTTGCACATAGACAGACCATGACCCGGGCTAGGACATAGGATACTTTTTATCCTGGTAACCTATCCTATGGGATAGTGTAGTCTTCGCGAACCAAGTCGCGGGCGACAACTAGTATGGAAATAACTCCGATGGCAATTACTCTAATAGCTAGATAACCACCTCTGTGGTCATATTTTCAAGGCCCTTTTTTCTCTTTTTTTTGAGAGAGTTTGCCGATTGCCTCGGACGGCATTTTCAGCTTCAACTGGCTTTTTTGGGTGCGGCGAGAAACTTAAAGGATTCGTGTGAAACGAATCACTGCCAGAGGCTTTCTAGAAAGAACTAGTGTCCCCGTACCCTACTAGATTCTCCGAGGGTTTTGGATCGGATCGGGGAGCGGAACAACCCGAGGGCGCCTCTAAAGGCTCGGACTTTGGCTCGGGTAGACCGGGTCATGATGGTGGGGAGAAGCGCCCAGGTAGCCTGTACCTGGTATAGAGCGCGTGTGAACCGGCTCGTCGTACCCTTGTTCTACGTCTACGGTGTCTCGGACCTAAGCTAGTGTGCATGTTTAGTGTATTCTGTAAACGTGTAGTGCAATTTGGAGGACCGGGCGGGGTTGTCAAGACCCGTAAGGAGTTTTAAAAAAATAAGAAAATATACTAAATTTAGAAGGTGCTAGCTAGCTTCTAAATCAGTCACTATTGGAACAATGATACAAGCATCCTTATGTTCCTTCAGCTATACGTGGAATAGGCAGTTCCTCAGCGGTTAAAGATACCGGTTGAGAAGAAAGCGCTTCTGTCTTAGGCTTTATCGTCATTTGCAATAAAAAACACCTTAAGACTTATCGCCAATTACCTAAGGGAAATAAAAAATAATTATTACTAACTCGATGCTGTCCTATTGAGGAAGCTTAAGTCTGGTGGTGAAATAATAACCCGAGTACCGTCAACGGCAAAAGTAGTAAATAGAAATAAAAATACCAATAGTTATGAAAAACAATAGATTGATTGTTATTATGAGTCCAGTGGTCGCAATTCCGTAATTCACAAAATATAAAATGTTACAGTGTCAATGGAACACATTTAAACATGGAATACATTTACTTTATTATTCTGCGCTTATTCACGAAATAAATATTCAGCTTGTTGGATCAATCTCACTTGTGGATTTTATTAAGCACTTTTCCGAATTTCATTACTAAATATAAATTTTTAAACCATCATGGTTGCTAGCATAGTTAGCTATTTATATATATTACTTAACGGGACTCTTACCATGTTTAATACTCGAACAAATTCAAAATATCGAATTAATATCGAATACTCAAAAAAATGTATCATTGTAAAAATCCCGTTGTAATTACCAAAATAAGTACTTTGCGATGTTTGTAAAATAATTATGATATCTGTCATCAAAATTTAGTGAATATTCATTGATTACAGTCGCATTACTCGTCGTTTTATTACAAATGGTAAAATTTGATCATCAACTCTCGCTATTAACTGTACAACACAACGCAACGTTACGTACGACTCGAAGAAAGAATGGCCAATTGTCATAAGAAATATTACTCCATTGGTGACGAAAGCTGGCTAGGAAATAGTAGGATTACGTCAATGGCGTTCTAGGCGAAGATGTTAATAGCCTAAGTACCTATTGGTTGTTTGTTCTATTGTAAGAGATATAATTTACAAATCTTATGTAACAGATAAGTTCAAAATAGATTTTAGTTTAGCCTCTTAACGCCTCGGTGACCGAGTGAGTAAGCTAGACAAGTGTTATTGGCTAAATTTCCAGGTCAAGTAAAATATATTAAGGATCTTTCTTTAGAAAGCCCCGGGCTTGTGAGTTGTGATCACCACAGACGGGGTGCACTACATAACAAGGTACACAAGTACCTAATCATAATTTCAATTTCGTAACAAGATTGCTTCGCTCATTCTTCTGCTTCTGTTCACAAGTCCAAATGAACTCGACCAACACACGAAGTTAAAGCAAAACTTTGATGATTGAAAATTACAAATCTCAGAATTGAGATACAAAAAATATTTATTCGGAGTTATGAAAATCGGATTAAAACATATCGGAATTTTTGGGTGGGCCCACAGAAGATCACCAACCCGCATTTGTCAAGGGTGGTAATTAGGATGCCAATATAATTGTTGCGTTGACTTGAATTCAATTGAGCCCTTTGGTTAGCAGGCGAAACAGTGAAGTAAATAGCCATAACTCTGCCGCTGCTGGGAAAAGGTCTCCATCGTGGAAATCAAGTCTAAGAAAGAAGAAGAAGGAGAAACATTACAAAGGTTATACAAAGTACACACAAAGGCATTACTTACTACCTAACTAAGTAGTAGACTCATAAATAAAAAAAAAAGACTTATCTATAAACTCATACGATTTCGCATGATTATTACATGCTGAATCAGCTGTCCTCTAAACGTGAACTGTTTCAGTTTGTTTTTGTATGCGCTTAATACAAATGCACTTAGTTTCAGACAATTCGGTGATCTATTAAATCGGTTTCCAAACTTATCTTAGACACTAGCGACTAGCTCTCACACTTTAGAACAGTTGACACACCTAATATTTATATATTATTATTATGTATGTCTTTTTATGTACTGGTATACGAGTATGTTTCTATTGTATTCTACTGTATTTGCGCACTTCCTCTATCTCCCTCTTGGGTTCCTAAACCAAAGGTTGTCTGGAAGAGATCGCTTAAAGCGATAAGACCGCCTTTGCCCATGCTAGCTTTAAGATTTTATGTTTGTACCTGTTTTTTGTTTTAATTTGTGTGAGCAATAAAGTATTTGTCTATCTATCTATCTATCAAATGTGTGTTTTGTTTACAATTCGTACTCATTCGATTTCTTCTACGAGAACAAAAAATGTAGGGCAATATTTTAAATCTTCTCGTATGTCGCCAGGAGGCGCTGCTTAAACCTTTGTTAACGTGATCGAATGTCAAATGTAACTTAAACATTGCACCCTTTTGCGATGGGGAAAAAAAATTAGTGACGTGGATCTATCCTGCCAATATACCTGCAAGTTCAATTATACGAAACAACATTCACTAACTTATAATTGAAAAAACGTATTTTTGTTGTACCATCGGCATTTCAAAATAAACAAATAACTAAGCAAAAATCTAATTAGTAAGCAGCTATACAATAAAACCGTAATGGGTTTTAGGCGCAGTCCCACTGTTATACCGCAATAAAAACAACATTACTAGCAAAATGGCCAATAAAAATAATTAATACCACCTTAGTGGGTAACCTTGAACTTATAGACACACGCAGACCTACATTTGCCCAAAAGTCCCAGGTTCAATTCCCAGGACCGGAAAAAGTCAAAGTATACATACACGCAGTCGCGCCTGTCTCCCAGAGATCACTTCTTGCAAAAAAAACCTGTTCCTTTAATTCATAAAAACCCTTAACAAACCCCTAAAAAACCCTAAATGAACACCCTGTCTCCGGGTACCTTAATAGTTCTTCCAACTTTTTCAATAAAGGCAACTACTCAACTAATTCAGGGAGTATTGACTTAAGGCAATAAACATTCATAAAGTGATAATATAATTTTCTTTATATTATGCAATTATTCAGAAATGAAGCCACTTCTGTTACCTTTCTGGTATTATTAATAGCTAAGTTTACTTAATTGCCTGTCATAAGAGGCAACACAATACCGTTTCCTCATGCCTTGACATGAAGTAAACAGTTTGTGGGAAGTAGCCAGGTCTAGGAAACGAAACATTTAAAGAAAAGTTCTACCATATGGTAGATCCATCAAGTATCTTTTGTATATACAAAAGATACTTGATGGATTTGTATTAGGGTTAAAATCTTAATATTAGATTCAAATAGACCTTGATAATGGAATATAAAACTCTTAAAAAAATTGCACATTTGTTATAGGTAGTGTAGACAGCCTGTTTTTTTTAATTTCACCATTAACAGCGCATACAGAAACATTTGGTTGATACTGGTTTGATATTAAACAATGCTAGTACAAGCGCCTGTTTTGTAATAATAATAATAACATTTATATATTTCAGGTTACGATTGCCTATATACCAAATATAAAACATAAAACAAATTAAATGTTTTTGTTTTGCTTATTATAATATAAGCAAAACAAAAATATATATAAGCCTTATATAATTTTAACGCAAATGCTAACTGAAACTTACACAAAACATTGTGCTTTAGTCAAAAAAGTAAAAAAATACCAAATGCATTTCAGAATAAAAACGGCCCTTACTGGCATAAGATTAGTATATAATACTGCTATATAGTATCTATATACTACTATACTGTCGTGGAAATATCCAACCCGCGAATTGAAGTTAACACTGTCTATTTACTTTGTTATCTACGAGTAAAGTGAGTATTATTGAATGTCAACTATAACGTCATCGACACTTAGTCCTAGCATATTTACAAGAGTATATTCCTTCAATTTATGGACAGGTATGCAGCGTACATAGGGGTACAGACGTCTGAACATCAGACTAACCAAAACTGACAAATTTCGTCAATAAATGTTCAACCATTCTACTTATAATGCCATAGACGAAATTAAAGTCTATCGAGGAAATTTGACAGTTTGTTGTATTCTGATGTGCAGGCATGTGTACATAATATACAGATTTCGTGTTAGTAGTTATTCAAGTTAAATTGTTTGTTAGGGTAGATATGTAGACATTTTGTATTTTTGTTTGGAAGGGCTGTTTCTTGATTTCTTTGGGCTCTTCTTGACGGATGACTGCTTTGAATAAGATGTAGATTTTCTAGAAGAGCAGAGGATTCGTGTCCTTTGTGAGGGTAGTTCCTCCGCGTTCTACAAAGTCAATGCCGGAGTGGCGCAGAGCTCTGTGCTCTCACCTACTCTATTTCTCTGCATATCAATGGCATGTTGTCCTTGGGCAATGTTCATTGTTATGCGGATGACAGTACGGTGCATGAGCGATACTTGGGACATCCTGCGGCAAAGCAAGCCGATATCGTGGTGAAAAGGCAAGAACTAGTTGCCAAACTGAACCTGGCTCTCGATCGTGTCTCTAAGTGGGGATCTGAAAGCCTGATCGAGTTTAATGCCAGCAAAGCCCAGGTTTCTCGTCCAAGGTTACTTCCTTCCTTACTCCTCCCTCTCTTAAGAACTCTCTGTTACCTATTTCGATGGACCTCAGCATTCTTGGCATGGACATCGGCCAGGAAGTGAATCCAAAATGCTACATCGAGTGTGTTATTTTAACTGCCTCCCGTAAGTTGGGTATTCTCAATAAGGTGAGGCGGTTTTTCACTCCCGAGCAGCGCTGTTTGCTGTAAAAGAGTCAGGAGCGATCGAGTATGGAGTATTGTTCCCATCTATTGAACGGCTACACTAAATACCTCCTCGATGCACTTGATAGACTGCAAAGGCGAGCGGTACGCATTATTGGAGATGCTGAGGTTACAGCCTCTCTTGAGGACCTCCAGCTGCATAGAGACATTGCTTCTTTCAGTGTCTTCTACCGGAGTTACTATGGAGAGTGTTCTGAAGAACTTTTTAATCTAATCCCGCCCTCTCCGTTCCTCTCCCGGACTACACGTGCTGGTCTTAGGAACCACCATCATACTATACAGGCAATCAGTACTCGTACCAAAAAATTTGGCAAGTCGTTCCTCTGTAAGACCATTCGGCTCTGGAATTCTTTGCCGGCGCATGTGCTTCCCAGCTCCTATAGTCCCGGTTATTTTAAGCGGGGCGTGAAACGGCATTTATGCAGTCCGTCATGAATGGGTGCGCTTGTTACCGTGCTTGTTCCACGGTGAGGAGCGCTCTCATTATTTTGGATTGCATCGGCTGCTTACCATCAGGCAGGATGTGATCACCATGACGAGTCAATAAAAAAAAAATGTAAAAAAAAACATTTTAAAAAACGCTTCAGAGAGCGAAAACATATTCTTACTTTTTTAAATGCGCAATTAATTGTCAAGATTTTTAAATTGAAACTGTATATTAATTACAATTCGGAAAATGTTTGTAACTATGTTAAATTAACCGTCAAATGATATTATAGAAAGTCCAAAGGGTTTAACAAACAATGATAAGTTTGCATTATCTGATACTATCGTTATTGCTATCCTTATTTGTACAACAGTTGGCACGCTCGCTGCCTAACTGGGATGTCACCTGCGTAGCTAGGTCAGGCCATTGTTCCTGAACTTTGGGCATGGCGATGGCGTGGTGCATTGAGTTATCTTCACGACTAATAGGCGACTGTTCGTAGAGACCATAAATGTTTGTTTCTTAAGAAGTATTTAAGTTCCACATTCAATAGGATGTTAGACAGAAGTGGAGTCTAGTTGCTAAGATAGCTAGTCAAGCAGGGTTGTGTTAGACAGAAGTGGAGTTCATATGCTAAGACAGCTAGTCAAGCAGGGTTGTGTTAGACAGAAGCGGAGTCCAGTTGCTAAGACAGCTAGTGAAGCAGGGTTGTGCCTCACTAGCTGTCCTATTGCAGACCATATAATGACTTGTCCTGACTGACTGATTCATCATTGCTGAGCCTAAACCGCTGAAGCTAATTAGATGAAGTTTGGACTGTAGGTTAATTGCTTGTTTACAGCTCGTTTAAAAGTCCTCATGTTGTACGGAGGAGAGAATACGCGTGCATTCCATGTTTAATTAGTGCGACAAAGAAATGATTATCTCCCTGTCCTGTTATTCTATAATATCTTATCTGTCTCACCGGTGACCAGCCCTATGTCGGCTGTCAACACATCGGGCCAGCGTGTTGGGCTATGGCCCATCTTCCCATGTGATTGTGACTATATGAAAGCCTGAGCTCAACAGTAACACGCTTAAATGATAAATATATGTTTAATATAAGTACATCCACAATAGATGCAGAAGTCTAGACATACAACAATTTTAATCTATATCATCATATCGACTAAGTAATACAGGAAATTAATTAAGGCATATTTTACTATGTTTACTTACGTGTGGGATTACACAGTCGTACTCGTATAATATTACATTTTCCGCATTTTCTTGCTATTTATGAGTGTAACAAGAAAAGTAGCTATGATAGTAGTAGTTTATAGTGCCTGTGTATTATGAAAATGCATCTTTGTTGATAAACGAATTCCTAATTATTCCTAATTGTTTCTATGTAGGTGAGAACCTTTCTTTAAAACTAAAGATCACCGAATGTAAAAAAAAAACTTAATATTTTTTTCTGTATTTATTACAAATCGTTTATTTCGGAACTTTAGTTTTGTGGTAGAGCTTGTTTAAAACCCACCTGGCCAGCTAAACAACAATGTCGCCTTAATTTGTATTTATTTTAATGCTTTTGATTAATGTTTTTTTTTTATTTTTATATCGACACTTAGTTTTAATCTTATTAGTATTAGTGAAATAATTTATTAATTAATATTTTGTTGTAATCTTGCTCGCCAAATTTTGGCAAAACATGATGGTTTTATTCACGATTTGTATTTTACCATGTTTTATGCAAATTAATTCTATTATCAGGTTCACTGTCCATAACGTATGTCCTTCGGTGCGTCCTGCGTTATGACCTGACGCAGATGGTTCCTTGTGCTTGCGCAAGGATGTCTGACACCTAACTTTATAACCGTAAGGTTGGTGGGGGGTGTCAGTGTAAACTTTAAAGTCATGTGTAAGGGGTGTGTCCATAACATATAGCAATGGTTAAATCAATTGTTACCTACCATAATATTGCGTTTGGACAGACTAGGGGTTATATTCTATTGTATGCTATTCTATTTTCCTACAGATCCGATATGAGAGTTCCTCTATAGTTGAGGTTTCCAGGTTACCTACGTACACTTCCCATCTTCGGCCTATCATCACTTACCATCGAGTGCGATGAAGGCTATCCTTCCTTATTGTGGAATAAAAATTCAAAAAGCGATTAGCGACCTTAATTGCTAAACTTATGTACTGTTTTATTCTAGCAGCAACTTACTTATATAATGAGAGAAAGTAAAATAAGCCATTCACTTTTTTGTAAGTAGACTCCTGTGTAAAATCATTGTTTTAAAAATTAATATACACTGTTTGTGCAAAGGTACGGAAGAGCCTTGGAGTTGTCCTAGTGATTGTCAACTCATAAGTTTGCTCGGCTAAAATACATAACAATATTGTATTTACACGCGTACGTAAATAAAATAATTATGTTTTTGTGAGAAACTAATATATTATTTCAATGGTCGATTCAGAAACTAGTAAACATATTTACATGGTCGACTTCTGAATGTCACAATGGTCCATAGTTTATTATTCGTCTTATTTTAACAGTTTTTATTATTGAAACTAACTTTACCCATCATTTAGATCTTACTCGCGTAATTCTTCACAAAGTAGAATCCATGACAATAATTAATGGAATCAGACGTTAATTTTAAGAAAACAATGTCGTACAAAAATGTACTATAATATATAGAAGGAGGCATATATAGGCATATACTACCCCTCATATGCCGTCAGGTGGATCCGGGACTGTCATAAGTAATGACTGAAATTCCGTCGGGAAACCTGAGCAAATTCAAATATCACTCCTCGACGCTTCTGTACCATTACATAAATTCATTACAATATCTATATATATATATAAATATCAATTGCTGTTCGTTTAAGTGGCTAAAACTCGAGAATGGCTGGACCGTTGGCTAATTTCGATTTTGAAATATTTGTGGAAGTTCAGGGAAGGTTTAAACGGTGAGGAACATAAATAATAAGCAACGGAAAATAGTAAAAACGACCATTTAATTTTCCGATACAAAATTATTTCTTTGTTTTTTTTGTCATGGAAACTGTCAAAG
Organism: Eudonia truncicolella; assembly: GCA_949315975.1. Lineage (NCBI taxonomy): Eukaryota > Metazoa > Arthropoda > Insecta > Lepidoptera > Crambidae > Eudonia > Eudonia truncicolella. The sequence continues at coordinate 5,658,940 of OX438832.1, forward strand.
CGGTACCAAGTCCGACGGGTCGACTAGTAATATATAAAAACTGTTGTATACAACGTTAAATAATATTTAAAGGAAACATTACTTATCACTACAAAAAAACATATTCAAATTAAGTACTTAACTACAAATAAAAGATCCTCCGAAATTGGGCTCATGGGAACAGTCCCAAGAATGCTGGCAAAACTATATCTCTAAATTGCCAGGCTAATACATTGGCAGAGGCAGCTACCAGCCTTCTTGTTTTAAAATCCTCACGCTTCTGTAGTTTCACAGCAAAAACCACGTTCCACGAAACTCGTAACATCATCAAAATAATCTCTAAAACTAAGTCATCATGACAGACGTCCGCCAAGATAGTATTTATCGACACAGCCATTATCATCACGCAATGATCGGCCTTAATAATAGGCTGCGGTCTAAGACAATCAATCTGAACACTGTTATTTTCATTTCTTCTAAACAGGTATCATTCCTTCTTTACTTATTGTTCGTAAAATGTCCACAATATGATCGTTGGTTGAAAAAAGTTGTGCAATTACAGTCTCACGCGGATATTCGCAGTTAACTTTTATTTATGGGAATTCCACTATCTTGACTAGCATTTGACACGTGAATTTGTGGTATATGAAAGTGAAATGCTACCAATAGGTAGTAACTAGTAAATTTAGTACTGTTGAAGAACATGTGGGCGCTGTCTACGTATGGGAGTATGGGCGTAAACATAAGATACACACAATGACACAATCATTACATAAGATTCAACAAAACCTAAATACACGTAAATATACCATATTTTCGATGTAGACAAATATTTGTCAGTTGAAACTTGATATATCTAATAAAATATTTTAAAAAAGGGATAATAAAACGGGAGTGCAACCGCCAACTTGTCTCAAAAACCCCAGGGCATAGTCAGGTTTGGATTGAGCACTACAGTTAATTTGGCCTTTCGGTTTTCAGTTGCAGTATACATAATAGGATAGATATAATGACCACCAATCACCGCGGAAGTGTTTGTTGTGTTTGTCCATCTTTCACATCTAAACGAAGCAATGGAACGCTATGATTTATTGCACAGAGATAATTGGTGGGCCCAATAGAGTATTGTTATCTTCTGTGCAAGTCTTAAACTTCATTTTAATCCTTGTCAAGTAAACATAGTTCCTGGGGCCAGTATAAAGACTGAATGACTGCAATGACAGGTGAAGTCATGAGCCGAAGCGAGTTAAATTTGACATTAAGTACACATGAAGATATCAGCTTAATGATCGGATAGCAGTATCCAATGAGACCGCAAGCTACCGATTCCAGCTTATGTAACGGAAAACTGGTTTCGTAGTACCAATACTAGGTCTATTGCAGACATAGGGTTTGTGGAAAATTACACATACCCCGGCGACACCTCTAATGGTCATAGGTACGATATAAACATCGCATTTTTACGGCCAGTACAGATGCTGCATACGTTTACCATTTCGTAAAACAAAGTTGAGAGTAAAGAAGGTTAAAATTCTATTGTTCCTCCTTCCAATATACGCATCGGGTTTTGTTCAGAGTGCATTACGTGAGTTTTGAGGTCACTATTCGTATTCATTCGATTATGTTTACGAAAACGAAGATTTGCATAACAAAATTTTAACTCTTCTCTTATGTCGCCAGGAGGCACTGCTTCAATGCCACAGTAATTCTTGTTTTCGTTAGAATGATCGAATGTCAAATGAAACTCAAAATAGGCCCTGAGCACATGAGTAAATACCCTACCTTGAGTGCCTAGTGTTGTAAGATTTGTTCAATATCCGTATTCATTCGATTACGTTTACGAAAATTTGTATGGCGTTACTTTAACTCTTCTCTCTCTCGTATGTGCCAATGTCAATGTAATTCTTGTTTTCGTTAACGTGATCGAATGTCAAAAATAACACAAACTAGGCTCTCTGTAAATCCGTAGTCAATAAACGTTGTTGTGTTATGAAAACGTTAACGTAGCGCTGTTAGATGTAGTTATTAGCAGTGTTTTTTGTCACTGTCGTTCAGAAAATTACGATCTTGTATCGTCTCATAGTATTTCGGTAGTGAAGTAGGTATGAAATATGGGGTGAATAGACTTTTTCGAATCAGAGAGCGGAGCTTGCAACTGTCAACAAGAATAATTACCACACTGAATCAGCATTCCCTTGATTTTATACTTAAATGTGAAGATGTCTAAAACAATTATGTAAATTTCGATTAATTTGATACCGTCGTCTGTGCCAATTATAATGATTGTAATTAGAAAGATAAAACTGACAGTCTGACAAATTCATTACCAGATCAAGGAATCTTTTATATGCATAACTAATGACAAGCCCGTTTGATTACCTGGTCGCTTATATCAAATCCCAAAAATGTCCAAATAGGTACTGAAACCAGTTTTAAATTTTTATGCACTCAACTAAGTTGAGTTAAAAAATATCACATTTTATTAGTACGAGACATTTGTTTTACGATACTATGGGTAGGTACAGGTATTTTTTTTTACTTAATTATTAATGTTAAGAGTTTGTTTGCTTATTTAAAATTTATTAGTCAATTTTTTGGTATAATTTATTTTTTAGTCTGTTTGCTTATTGTTTATTCCAAAAATAATTTATGAAGCGAATTTAGTTTTTAATACTCTAGTAAATTTTATCAAAAAAACATAAATAACGACAAAGAAAACCTATTGCGCATACCCCAAATAAGATAGAGAATAGGATAGGAAGTATGATGACGATGATGATGTAACCCCTTGACATGATCTTGGATCTAGTCAAAGTACGGACGGGGGCACTGATAATAACTACATGGAAGTTACCCCGATCCGACCCGAACTCTTCGGAGAATCTAGTAGGGCACGGGGACACTGACTAGTGCGTAATGCCATTCCCTCTAGAAAACCTCCGAAGGTGATTCGTTTCACACGGCTTGAGGAACCCTTTAAGTTTCTCGCCGCCCCAAACAAGCCCGGTGAAACTGAAAATGCCGTCTGAGGCAAACAGCAATCTCTCTCCAAAAAAAAATGGAAGTTACTTCGTAATCTAGAACTATACTATCAATGTTTCTCTTGATTCTATAATAATCCCAATTTATTTACCTATTTACGAATATACTGCTCTGTGTGGCCAAAGGAATTTGGAAAAATAATCTAATCTGGACCTAACACAAGGCAATGCCAACTGACAAGCGCGGAGACACATGCATATATAATTTTTTTATCATCAAATGGTGCAAATTTGTTCAAATTATTCTTGTTAAGACAAGACGTTTCAAGACGTAAGCGTCTTGAAATGTGTTTTGCTGTGGATTATTTTGTTTAGTCAATAAAAACATAATACACATTTAATTGTCATCATCATTAGTTCCACAGCTGAGCTCTTGCCTTCTCACATGGAAAGTACAACTAGAAGATATTGAGTATATTACAGGGTCGGTAAAAACAGTAATTAATAACAATAAAATCCAACGGCCTAACTTGCCTTTTAAAACACGGAGGAGTTCGAAATATTTGTCACCCATTTCGGAAGTTTTTCTGTCACTAGGGATTTTATTGTCTTTCTGTTATCCTAAAATCTTATCACATATTTCAGCATAATATTATTGGAATCAGGGGCGACCCCAGTTTACATGAGCCCTCTCTCCTACTAACCAGCTTAGTTACGGAAATCAATCGAATAACTTCAATTCGATTTAATCATTCGATTCACTCGAGAGAGGGGGTAAAAGAGTGGCAAAAATAACTGACATTTAAGTGAGCACTTCATCCGGAATCCTCAACAACTGAAGCACTGGATATCTTATCTCTAGCTGCCGAAACATGTATTATATAGTTATAACATTGTTGTAAATTTTAAACTAAGCGAATTGCTTGAAGTTGAAGACAACATGAAGACATAAATACAAAAATTATTAGAATGACTAAGCCAAATCTATTTTTGTATATAGCGCAAGTGGTCAAGGGGTATCTAATGCTCCAACCAAAACCAGAAACCTATATTCTATTTGGAGCGCTCACCCAGCGTCACGAGATTGGCTGACAGCTGTTATTTCTCTTGAATAGACTGTGCGACAATGTTCGCAAGATAAAATAACCAGCAAACATTTCATTTTTGAGACAATGACAAACACCCCTGACTTGATAACTCTTATCGCGGCGGTAGGTTCGCGACAATCCTGATAGGCGTAAGGTGTTTGGTTACTATATTGTGGTGGGTCACTATCAAGTTTTTCTAAGATTATTAAAAAGAAAGGAATGAAAGCTTGATAAACAAATAACTTTGCTGAACTTATACTATGTACTTTCATTGCATATTTGTGTGCCATGGATTTTCGCAAAGATTTCAGCTGATGAAATCAGTTCCATCAATTATTATCAAAGCGATCGTATTATTGAGTTTAAGACGAAAAGTTTTGCAAAAGTCAGTGACATCAAAAGTAGCTAGCGGCCCTCTTCTTAATCTTTAGAAACGGACAATATAAATACACAATCAGTTCCAAGGCTCCATACTAAACTAGACATCGGGTCCACCGCGCTGCAAAGCGATTGTCTTGACGTAAAAACGTAAGGGTCTGTCTGTCATGTATGTAAAAATCTGTTGTTCACCATACCACTCTGGGTCGGATTTATAAAACACGATTGCACAGCTGCTTCAACTCGAGATTCGTTGCAAGATAAAAGCTAGTGCTATTGCTAGTGCTAGGTAGTTTTATTATTAATTCCATCAAATGACAGCGCCTAATGGTAACCAATGATTGAGTTGCAATGTTGCCAGATACGCACGAATCACTATGCATCGAGCGATAACGATACAATGCCTAGCACCGATTGACGACTCGAGTATTCGGACGATATTATTCTGCGGCTTCAAAGTTTACGATTATATCGCGCAAACAAGGATGCGTGTCGTTTTCTTCCGTTTTTGCTAACGTGAAACGTACTCGCTGAACTTACTCGCAACAAACAATAATATGGAACAATCTTGTTTCTAAATTCTTACATATTTACAGAAGTGTCAAGTGTATTCAAAATGCAACATAAAGGGTGATGTTGGACCTGTAGTTCCGATTTTTGAAACATTGAAACTTTACCTTGTAAAGCTTGATATATATTTTATACCCAATTACATTCATAAAATCCCAAAAGGGCGTCATATTTTTTTCCCTTTGACAAAATTAGGACCCACAAGGATATAATTGTAAAAAGGCGGTGCTGCAGTCGATTCTGTTCACGATTGCGTCAATGATTTAAATGCATAGAATTGACATTCCTCTAATTCCCTCATACTGGATAATAACAGTTTTAAACGTGCATAGTGAGGTAGTAGAATTAATGTCAGAATCGTTTTCTTTAAGTATTTTTCCTCCTAAGTCTGCTAATTCAATAACTTCTGAATGATGAGTCCAACTAAGGCTACTTTTGACATAAGGACTATGGAAAAACCGTCTTATTTAGGCCACCGTATTATCATTGTGGTGGATGTTTTATGATAGTAGAATCAGAGCTCGGTCATATTGTCGATAGAAATGCAGTCTTTTAAAGGAGACTCCTAGAGAGACAGGAGTGAACAGAAGGTAGATTCACGAATCAAAAAAATAACCGTTATTTTACTTTACTTTATGAATGACTTTACGACCCAAATACCACAGTCTCAACATATAGCAAACATTCCTTAAACAAATACCACAATAATTATATTAAATGTGACATTTCAACGACACACTATCTTCAAACAAGGATTTGCTTTATGTAGATATATTTACCTCTGGAAAAATCGTCACACGTTCTTCACTAATCTCACCACTTATAGTGCATTGCGTACTTATACCGTGTGTTATTGTGCTGATAAAAACCTTTATTGACGCTACCATAGACAGCAACATTTTATAATGCATTGTCCGATTAGGATGTACGTACATTTTCCTTTGCCTCTGCCGACGTCTCGTTGGCAGATTGGCAAAGCGTTTGGCCATCATCTTAGCCAGACATGTTGGCTTCAATCACCAGGTTGGGCAAAGTGTGTTTCGAATTTTTGATAGGGATGGGCTTGTGATGACCAAACAGCATTTGACAAGGTGATTCAGCCAAAACCTTTACTTTAGGTTATCGTTCAACTACTAGAAAAAAGGAAAAGAAGTTTTTAACAAGCTAAACAATTTCTTATCGCTATGTGAAGTCGACCCGAAGGTAATCCTTAGGCCTTATTATTTTTCTGTTATCATAGGCAAGAGTTTTGCCAGATCGTATTGTTGGTCAGCATCTAAATTAACGAAGAATACTGAATGGCTATATTTTCATATTGAAAAAAATAAGTTTTAAGTCCCATAGTGCCTCAATAAAAAATATGTACAGAGTTGGCCAAAACCAAACTTTAATAACAGCGCAGTAAGTTTGTTTCTCTGAAAAGCAAATATATATGTATTCTGTGCTACAGGTATGTACCAAGGATCATCATGAGTTCGAAATATTAAATGTAGTTGACTACCTATTATTCTCTTAAGGCCCGATTCTTCAATCCTCAGATAAGTTTTATCCAACGAATAACATTGTCATTGTGACATAGTTTCTAAAGAGAATATGTCATTATGTCAAAATTATTTAATCAATAAACTTTAACTGACGATTGAAAAATCAGCCCTTAATGGTATAGAAATATGTTGACAAAAAATCTTTGAAAATTAACGAGACGAAGTCGTTGCTGGACAAATAAAAATGAACAGCTTCAAGATTTTTGTTTATAGTTGGGACAATAGCTAGATGACAGTTAGGTTTTAGAAAAAAAAATACCAACTTTACGTCATGCTAGGTTTAAGTTTGTAAGGCTGACTTTATACATCATTGAATCTGAATTTATCATCGACAGCTCTTTTTATGTCCCCACTGCTGCACGAGCCTTCCCTATGGATGGATAGGGAGCACGGGCCCTTAACCAACACGCGGGCCCAGTGCGGATTGGTGGTTTTTAACGACTGCTAATGCAGCTAGGACCAATGGCTTAACGTGCTTTCCGAAGCACGGAGAAGCTCTAGATGATACATTTTTGGTCACTTATCTGATAACCGGCCGTTGCGAAAATTTATTAAAGCCATCGCAGACCAGGCGCGTTAACCATTGCGCTATCGAGCTTCCTCCCTCCACAACCACCACCCTTGTCTACAAGTTTAAGTAGAGTTTTGTGTCGAAAGAGAACAATCTGTTTTCACACTGTACTCGCTCAACATTAAAGTCAATGCTACGCCCCAGAACTACTAAATTCAATCTCTTTCTATAACGTGCATAGAGCAAAACGACTTTTAGAAGACGTGTCTGTTATAGAACTATTAGACTTCATACTAATAGTTGTGAAGTAGACATACATTGTTACGGCCATCATTAACAATTTATCCAGTTATCTAATAGAGTTATATCCATTAACTTATGACAGTGATATACTATGTGTGTAATTGAATTTAATTGGGTAATCAATTAACGCATGGAAGTGTCAAATTGTAGACTGATAGGTAAGTATTTTTTTTTCTTACAAAACCTATCTCATTTCTAAGCTTCTTTATGTGCTATTCATTAAAAACTATTTGTAGTTAATATTTATTGTAGATTGGAGATCTATGATTTAACATTTGAGCATTGCTCAGTTGTTTACGATTCCGGTTTTAATGCATTTCCACCATCGGCCTTATCGTCACCCGATAAATGTCAAGGGCTATCCCGTTTTGGAACTTAAAAAGTAAATTTGACTTTGGAACGCTAGAAGTGAATTGTGAATACTAGAACAAAAGAAAAAGTAGACTGATACCGGTCCAAATTCAAATTTCTTTTTTTCCGATAGATATGTTATTAACAAATCTTTACGTCCAGAAAAACAGAGACGGACTCCAGTACTCACTAACTCTACGGCACTTACTAACAGTGGCTTCTAACGGACATCCACAAAGACATTCCTTAAGGTGTATATAAACTTAGTGCTCAAAAACTATACCTAAGTATGCTTTATCGACGTTTCCTGTCTGGAGGGGTGAGTCAACCCTTCAATTATTTCAACCCCGCCGTCACGAACTTTATATTCCGAAGGTTTGTCACTTCCCGCAACCCGCAATACATGGTCTCAGGAAAAGTCTGGTTTTTTGATAATGCAACCTTCATCGTTTGATTTAGCTTTCGTCGTGGTTTGATGTCTGTACTTAAATCATAAAATGTCAAATACGTGTTAAGACTGAGCCCAAAACTATAAAATAAAAGAATCTTGTTTTCAAATCAAATTTTTAAATTTGAAGTCGGAGTAAAACTAAGAATATTATCCCTTAAGTCAAATTCGTAATTATTGACTTCGCCATAGTGACAGATCTTGATGAATTACCATGCACTTGTAGCAGAGGTCAAATAATATTTTTTATGATTCAAAACTGGTCGTGGTCACTCGCGAGATTTACGCGTTACGTTTCTAAACGATAGGTCAAAGAAGTAATAAATCTATGTTGTTGCACAAAAGTATGCTAGTTTGTAACTTTTTTGAGATTTTATAATTCTATTTGAATAACGAAACGCATAGTCTGACCACTTCAAAACATTTACAATTAGGTACAACTGCAAACAAATTGGCAATACTTTTTAGGTAGGTAGGTATTCTACCTTAAAAGTATACTTCGCTTCAATAAGATATAGTTTGTTAACAACAAAATGTTATGTAATATACAAGTTCAAGGGATAATAGGTATATTGTAGTCATATAATAAGGCAAGTAAGTAAGTAGCCCAGCTAGTGACCGAGGCGAATAAAGTGATAAAGATGGAACTAAAATTGAAGCTATTTTTAGACAATTTATATTTAAAAAATATATATAAAAATTCGGATCATTCATAGGTTAACTAAAACATAAAGCTGTGAAACATTAATTATTTATCAAAACTAGTTCTGATCAACTTAATAAAGATTTTGTAGACATAAATCGAGTGCTTAATTCACAGTAAGCGCCTAAAGAAACAAAATTAATAGGCACAAATCACGAATAGGCTTCATGAGGCCTTAGCTTATGTTATAAGCAGTAGCGTTTTAACTATAATCAGCAAATGTTACATGAAACTTTATTGCAATCGGAAAAAATAGAATAGAGCTTTCATTAAAAACAAAGAACGAATCTAGTCTACCATTCCACACTAGCGATTTAAAGTAATGCTTGATACTAAAACGTTAAATGTAATTCAAAATAAAATACATACTTCGACCTAACAAGTTAGCGTTTCGAGTAACTTCATCTCTTTTTTTACCTATGATTTGTAATGCATTAAATTCAAAACCCACATACAATTTACTGACCACTTATTGTAAAATTACTTTTAGGCTTTTGGTTATCCAAATAAATAAGTTAAAGAAATCAATGTAATAAAATATAGTCTACGATCAAAAACGCTTTCACTTAGTACCAACCAAAAGCAGTGAAATGACCGAGAACTTTTAACCTTGGCAAAGCTTTTTAGCAGATTGGTAATATATAGTCTAGCTTTCTAGATTAGGCAGCTACTTAGCTAGCTGTAATTAGCCACTCCCGATTCTAGAAAATAGATAAGGGCTCCATCTGGTTGTTGCTATGCCAAATATATAGAAGCATAAATAAACACGATCACTAATGAATGAATAATGAATACCAACTTCTTTGTCTCTTTGGTCAATGGCTATAATGATATGCTTTGACTAAGTTGACGGAAAATCAATAGATCAACCGCATCAATACTTTCGCCTTGTTTCGTACCCCAGCATTTGGCTAGCTGTCACTAGAAGCTTTACAAAATGCTTGATGAAAAATTGATCATTATTGTATCTAGATAATTTTAAGGGGTGTCTCAAAATTTTGTATAAAAAAAGATGATACTAAGATTGAAATAATGATTAAAATCATCATTCTAAAATACACGTAGCACAACCATCAAATACATAATTATTGTCTCTATTTATTTTACAATAAAAACTACTCTTAAATGCAATGCAGTGTTGCAAGCTAGTTCTATATCTCTGTAATATTTTCATAATGATGAGATAAAACACCTATACTAAATACTTCAGACGAAACAAACAATATCACAATTAAAACTATAGATAAGGATAACAAATGAACGTCGCAATAGCAACGTTTCATTTGTTTTCTTGCAGTACTCACAATCAGGCCCGAGATCGAGAAACGTGAAAGGTTGAATGGTGGTTGGATGGCTTACCTGAAAAAAAGAATAATATTTGAATATGACGATCGCATAGGTTAAGTAGAAGATTAAAAGCATTAAAGGTCAGCATTGATGAGGCATTCATGATATACTGAACGACGTTGAGCCGATTCACCGGTGGTGGTCTTTCTAGGGCTTTTGGTAGGTACCTTTTGATATAGGAATTTCAAAAATATCCTTGACCTGAGGGCTAGTTATACATTTTTTGATGCTGTTTTCGCAGTTCCTTCAAACTAAGAACTACTTGGTGGCACATATGGGGCATGCATGGGAGTGTTCACCATCAGAAACGTTTGGGAAACATACGGAGTATTTCAATATTAACAAATATTTACTCGAACCAGAGCTCTTCGCTCTCAAAGATGTTGGCAAACTCATGGACTTTATGGTAATGCATATAGATACATATAAATGCTTTACATAGGAAGAGTGAAAAGAAAGTGGTTACACGAAAGATCCCGACGGGTTAAAATGCTTCTGGAAGAGGGCCCCTCAGCAGGCCCCACTAAGATAGGATAAGATAAGATAAGATAACAAATGTTTATCGTTATTAAAAAACCGATTTGATATAACATAATAAATAATAATAACAATAATAAATACATTTATTTCTCATCACAAACTTACACAGCATAATAACATTCATTAAACATTTATAAGAGTTAAGTTTATGGGAGACTGATGCCTGAGAAGGTATGAAAATACCTGTGATTTCAGGTCATCGGGCTCCCACTACCTCGAACCGCTTGACACAAAAAGACGGTGATGAGTGAGTGACATTATACAATTCAACAACATTAAATAACAAAAAACAAAAATTAGGCTTAATATAAGTGTTAAATGTGTGTGTGGGTATGTGAGGGTGTGTGTGGGTATGTGAGGGTGTGTGTGAGTGAGAAGGTGGGGGTGTGTGCGTGTGTGTGAGAGGGTGTGTGTGTGTGTGTGCGCTATTATTATTATACCGTAGCTACCAGTAGATTCTCTGTAACATAAAAAATATAAAAACAAAATGTACGGAGATATTGCTGAAAAAATATTTTTTCAATGTCATTACCCGCAAGCCCTTTTGAACATTTTCACCTGCTAAGTTTTTGGATACAAACGAGTTCGGTACTAATTTTGCTTGCAACTCGAACCGAACGTAAGTGTCGCCTCGTAAGCCATTTGCGTGTGAAAATGAAGCGGGTTCATTGACCCGCGTTTTTCTTGAATTGTTTGCCCATCTACCGTGTACACGTTATTTTGAAATAATCGACGGCTTCCTTTCGCGGCTGCCAGCGTTACTCATACCCAAAATTTGATTTAAGAGAACACAATGGGGTATTTTTGCTTACGGACATTTACGTATATATTTTGGTATATCGTACAAACTTTTACCACGAAATAAGGAGGACCCAGAAGTAAGCTTAAGACATACCGCGCTCGAACAACTCACACATAGACTCCTTACACGGACACGGATCTCGGAACAGCTCGGAACTGACTGAGCGCATCTGTTGAGAGAATCTGATGCCGTGAGAGGTCGTCTGATATTTTTTCCAGCTTGCTAGTTTAACATATTTTTAACTCAACAAATAGGTAGTTATATAACAAGAACGTAAACTTATGTGATTTAAAACTTTCCACAATGAACTTAAAATTGAACTTAAAACATAAAAACTTGAACTTAAAAACCTCTGATCGCTGTAGAAGAATGGGATACGGAAATCTATGAAGCTTCTCTAGAGAAAAAACACATTAGTGATATCGTTGTTCAAACCGTATGCAAGCTGTTTTTTATAATTGTAAAATCTTTGTTAGAATGTAAAGGAGTAGAGCAGTCAAATTAACTTTTTTTTTTGCATAATAGATATTGTAGAATTTTAACCTTCGCGCACCTATGACTTATTTATTCATTTAACAATTGATTACCTTATGTTAATGTATCGTTAATTTATGAAACTATTTCTAAACAAATATTTAAATACACCATTAGGTATACTATTTTCGGTGTTTCTGACCGTGACCACAATAAGAAATTTATTGCATTGTCATAAATAGTTTATGAGTATACTCGTACCTACGCTGTCAATTGCCAAACAGAACCAGTAAACATATCAGTATTTGTAGTGGTTAACATTGACCTTTCGGAGTCAGCGGTGCGAGTAATCGGTAGATGCTATCTGAATTCCACTGTAAGATAAAACAGATGTATATTAAAAAAATATATATATATTGAAAAATGATCATAATGATTCCTATACGAGAAGGCCCGGTCTGCAACTTTCGCAATGGCCGGCCATTGGATGGGTGACCAAAAATATATCATCTCGAGCTTCTCCGTGCTTCGGAAGGCATGTAAAACCGTTGGTCCCGGCTGCATTATCAGTCGTTTACAACCACCAATCCGCTGACTGGGCTCGCGTGTTGGTTTATTGTATCCATCCATCCATAGTGAAGGCTCGTACCTCATCAGGGGGACATAAAAACTGAGCTGGTGATCATCCTTTAAATGCTAAGAGACCGTACTCGTAGAACAAGGGTACGACGAACCGGTTAATACGCGCTCTATACCAGGTACAGACATGTACCTGGGCGCTTCTCCCTTCCTCCACGGCCCGGTCAACCCGTGCCGAGGTCCGAGCCTTTAGAGGCGCCCTCGGGTTGTTCCGCTCCCCGATCCGATCCGAACCCTTCGGAGAATCTAGTAGGGCACGGGGACACGCACTAGTGCGTGATGCCGTTCCCTCTAGAAAACCTCCGAAGGTGATTCGTTTCACACGGCTTTAGGAACCATTTAAGTTTCTCGCCGCCCCCAAACAAGCCCCGTGAAGCTGAAAATGCCGTTTGAGGCAATCAGCAAACACTCTCAAAAAATAATTGATGATAATGATGAGTGGGAAACCGCCAGGGATCGAGAATTGTAGTAGGTTTTGGTGGAAGCCATTGCCCAGCGCAGTGAGACAAAATAAACTACCTAGGTATGTAGAAAAATGAAAAGTAAATTCTATGTTAAACTACCTAGAAAGCTACTAGTGTGTAACAAAAATTGTAAACTGTACCGTAATACCTACAGTAAGAAATGTTATAGAATATGAGTAGATACTCTATCTTTTAAAAAACAGATGTCAAAATAAAAACCTGTGTACCCCCCTTTTTCTTTCCATAAAGATATTAAAACTAAAGAAATAAAAGATAGGCTTAGCATAGATGGGAATCCCACCCAATACAGTATAAAGGACGAAGTATGAAAGAGTTAGTATGAAGTATAGAAGTACGAGAGACATGAACGATAGAACTGGAATTAAAAAATAATAAGATTAAAAAGAGCTCCAATTATGTTGGAGGTGTAAGAAAAAAAAAACATGAACATGTTAGGCATGGTTTGACGTCAATGCTCGCATTCAATCTGAGCATCTATTTGTATAAAAGTCTCATTATATATATATATAAGGTGGACAATAACATGTCATAATTATGGAGAGATCAGGCCATACATAACCCATGTTGGCCCATTGCGGGCTGGTGGAATTTAACGACTGCCATATTACAATCACCATTAGAATCAACAGAATCAACAGCCTTTCACAGAATCGAGAAGACACTTTTTTTAAATTTTGGCACCCATCCTGGCCTTGGCATTGCAAATATTGCTTAATTTTCACGATCACAACCCGAACACGATAGCCGCTACGCCAACGAACTTTGTTCTATATGCATAATTTTGTTAAATTCAACAACCTTGGTATTTTAGACAAGGATCTCGAAACGGTTTGTGATTGCCAAACACTTCAAAAACATACCTATACTTTATCAATTTTTTAAATTTAGTTTTAGTTTACAACGGGGTAGCGCTTTGTCATCATTCTTCTCATCATCTTCACATCATAATTACCTAAAACTAACAATTACCACGAGCTCATTTTATGTCCCCACTGTTGGGGCACGAGCCTTCCCTGTAGATGGATAGGAAGAACGGGTCATAAAACACGACGCGGGCCCAGTGCACGACTGCTAATGTTGCAGGGTCCAACGGCTTTACGTGCGTTCTGAAGCACGGAGGAGCTCAAGATGATAAATTTTGGTTACCCATCCGATGATCAGCCTTTGCGAAAGTTGCTTAACCTCAGCACTCGCAGACCGGACGCGTTAACCACTGCCCCATCAAGCTCCACACTATATAGCTAATTAATTGAAAGTGAAATGGAAGCACACTTTATGCGAAATCCTCGTGCATTGAGAATGTGTAATGTAAAAAGTTCTGGTGAGATGTTGCTTATATACTTACGTATAAAGCACAAATATACAGTAATAAACATCATTGTAGCGATACCACTTAGTCGAGACTGTATTTAAGATACCCTTATCTCCATTAACGATTGGAAAAACCATCTACAATAATTCGATAATAATGCAATCAAATATTAACTGTCGTTATTACCGAGATAGTTCCTTCTGTTATAATGACGATCTATGTATGTACGTACACAACTGTCATGAAGGTACAGTGACCATGAAATTGAACACGTGGTATATGTAGTTCTAGGTAGAGGTCATAAAACAAATTGGACGTAATGGAGCTCTTCCCACTTTGTGGACTGTGGGACAAACACACGTGGAAATATGCAAATTACATTTATGCATTCAGATTTTACAGGTCACATATTTAGATTACTCATCATCAAAATGCCCCACTGTTGTGCTCTGACTGTCTTGGATAGACTAGAGCACATCGTCTCTTCGCTTGAAAAGTGCACAATAAAAAAAAATGCGAAATCAAGTTATATTGACTATACGAGATACAGAAATGCTTCTGTGATCCCACGACAGAGCTGGAGATATTTCTATTAGGTATCCAGTTACCTGGCATAGCGATAGCTGCTTAACTTGCAAGATTGCAAATCGAACGCGCTAGCCACTACGCCATTTTAATTTAGATTTTATAACCTGCAACCTAGGTTGGGCTTGCGTAAATACTGTCGTGTATTTTTAATGAAATACTTCCTAGGATACAAAGAAGCCTATAGCATTTTTCCTGCATTGTTCTAGAGCGGTAAATCTTGACCCTGTTTCTAGAACATTCCGAAAAATTTACTTATGTATAGGAAACCTTCAGCGAGACCACGGGAAGGAAATCTACGAAGATTTTCTGCCACTTAGTTTAAGGACTTTTTTATGAATTTTATTATCTATTAATCGAGTTACACTGTAAAAGCCACAAGCAGCATATAATTAGTAAAGACCTTCCAAATTGTGCCGACGGACCATATTCACAGCGTCGAATAATGTATGCAAAGTGGTTATCAAAATCGTAAGTTTCGATTTCGGAATCAGTGTCAATTAACAAAATTAATCTTATTGAAAACCTATAGTTGATTCCTGTCCTTAACACTAACGGTACTAAGTACATTTTGCTGAGGTCGATGATTAAGGAGTATTTAACAAGCTATCTATAACTTAAGAGTCTATTTAAGACCACTCCACGCTATAAGAGTCATGAGTTCATTTCTCGAAGTATCTGCTTAACGGAGTTAGTTAAAAAAGCCTCACCATTTAATTTCGTAAATTACTGCAGATCTAAAAAGACATCTTTTGATTATTCATATTATTTTTCCACTGATTTAAATATTTTTTATGGATATTTTTCACAATATTGTCACAATGAAAATTAATGTTTCACAATTAACGAAACTAAATAAAACTTAAGTAACTTCAAGGAGAAAAATACAAAATTTACCAGAACAGAAAATTACAATACCTTTAAAACCGATTTTCAATCAAAGGACAAAATAAGATTGGCATGTGTGTAATCGACTTCAAAACCATGCAAAAAATAACAAAAAAAAGTACTTAGTGGAACAGTCTGTGCGTAAGTAATTTTGGTGCAAAAATCTCACAATAAGTTCTTACAACGTCATTCGAGCTAACCAATTCGTCATTAGTATTCCAACCGTAGTGCCGTAACTCATCTGAAGTAGCCAAATTAGGCATCCATCTCGAGACATTTGTGAAGGTTCGTTTGTATTAGCCGCAAGAACGACGAGCACACAAATTACGAATTTCATTGAAAAAATGGAACGTATTCAGAGTATTTAAAGTTGAAATTTGAATGAAAACAAATTTGAGGATAGCAAAAGTAAGTTTGCTGAGGCTGCATTGTGTTCAGGACATTGTCCAACCAAGAGAAGTCTTGTTATTACACGAACAAACGATTTATCTAATGTAGTGTAGAGTTATGTTTGAGATTATTTGAAGTTATGTTTGAGAGCCATTTTCTATGTTTTATTCAATTTACTCGTGTTTATCTTTGCGTACATTTTGATATGGACTATGTTTGCTAATAACATTAGATTCACATTCGGTCTGTGATAAAATTTAATTTTCCATAAATTTCTATTACGTTGTCAGTTCAGTTTGAAGTTAAATACAGACGCATCAAAAAATGTTCGCTGTCAAAGTCGAGTTTAAGTTGACTCTGTACTAGAGGGCGTAATATATTGCCATTATCATTGTTTTAAGAGTTCGCAGTGAACTTTTGAACCTGCCATTTTGGATTGTCACTATATAATAAACTTCCAAACGAGTTTCCGTGGGATTGCTCAGAAATGTACATTGTTTTTCTTATTTAAATTCAGGAAAGCGCTTGGCCTTCCTGTCACCTGATGGTAAGTGATGATAAGGCCAAAGTTTGAAGCGTATGTCTTCTGGAATCCTAAATTGAGAAACTGGCTGTTTTATATTAACTGCTGGAAAACTACAATACCGCTTACATTGTTATTAAGGAGAGAGATCCATGATAAGTTAGACAAGCTTAAAACTACTGTCAATTAAACCGAATAAGTTATCATGTATCACCGCAGGTGATCGTACCAGAACCCTGCTAGCAATCAAACGGTGGTGTAACCATAAAAGAGTCAGTTCTTTGTAAAACTAGTTTTGTATTAACTTCTTTAAGTCCTAGTGGTGTAGCCATTCCCACAGGAAAAAAAGAACTAAGTGGGAGAGGGTAACTCAAAATTTAAGAGCCAAAATAATTTATCCAGTTTAGGCTACAAATTGGCACTTATGAATGTCATTATGCCATCGGTTCGTAAGTCTACACCGGGCGGGAGAACTTGCACTGATAAGACTCAATACAAAGGTCAATGATGGGTCTCGATTTTGTAATTATTCCAAGTCAAAATGTCAAATGAAAATCAGGCCACTAAGACACAATTATAGACGTTTTGAAATAGCATAATAGTTAATGGGTGTCATATAACGACAACAAACGAGACCAACGTCTTAACATGCCTGCTAAAGCAAATACCCTAATAATGGAATACTTAAGCATGGTTAATTTTATAACCACCAGTTAATCACGCGAGAGGTCGATTACCTAAATACGGAGCTATTATACCTAGGTCAGCGACATACAGTCTAAACGTTGTACACTAGAGGTTATTTTTACGATAGTGGGATTGTTTTAGTTTGAACCTTTTGATGGTACTTAGTGTTATGTTGCTAACACGTTAGTAAAAGTCCTTCCAAAAAGCTGATACGTTTGTTTGTAGCGGGTACACTGTTACTAGTGGAAATAGTGTAATTACGAGTAAAGAATTGAATTTCTTCATACGTGTATTTTTGACTTTTAATATGTTTTACTTAAATGAATACAGCTACGTTGCCCTGTAGCTACTCATACAACATAGGTACTACTATCCTAACTAATATTATAAACGCGAAAGTGAGTTTGTTTGTTTGTTCGATACGCTTTCACGCGTAAACTATTCAACCGATCTTCATAAAATTTTGTACACATATTCTGAAGAGCACAATCAAAGACAAAGAATACTTATTATTAAAAAAGTGAGTTGGTTTGTTTCTTTGTTTGCTTGATACGCTTTCACGTATTTAACGATTTGTTGGTTTCGTTGTCATAGAAACTGTCAAAGCGGTACGAAGTCCGCCGGTTACATATAAGATTAGCTCGCTTTACTAAGCGTGTTTCTATTCAGAAATAACTAATTATTATGACTATTGAATTGAATTTCTTTTGAGCGTGCTCCAAACGCCGCCGTGTCATAAACACCTACTTCCTCTCCCAGTTCGCAACGCCCCGCTGTCACCCTACGGATACCGTCAGGGCTGTAATCTATAGCATTTTACAAGCAGTTATCAGTAAGATCAGAAATGCTTAAAAGAAGTTATGCTTTTTCAGTTTTACAGTTATATTATATTACTTATTGACAGTTCACAACTTTATTTAAATAAATATAACATTTTTTTAACACTGCCAATTTGTAGTTTTGCTCTCAACAAAATTTGCCTAAAGCTATATATATTTATATATTTATTTTTTTATTTTATTTATATGTATATATTTATATCTACTACGTTACATGTATACATAACACACAGAAACGACAGAAGCATCGAAAGAAAGCAAAACTAAAGTCTTTCTTGTTCATACGGAATCAAGTGTGGAAGTGCATACGCGTTGCGGTGCAAGCTCCGACTGATTTGTTCGTTTAACATAACCACCATACAGTAGGTATTACAATGACCTTGAACGCGTTAGGCGCGAGTCATTTGTTTCTTAACATGTTCTTATTTATTTATACTGTGGTCGCCCAGTGGTCGACATTCAATTAAGTAATCATCGCAATTTTATTAAGGCTGCACGGAATGTATCCTAAGCAATGAAAAATTAAAAAAGATATAATGTGAGTTTGGATTGGCATTGACAGATTTCGGCCGCTCCCGTTCCATTTTTGAAATTTTAAACAAATGTATGAAACAATGTGTATTTAATTTAATGTATTTGTTATACATAATTTAAAAAAAAATTAGCATTCTGCACTCCTTCTCTTTATAAACTATAA
This sequence comes from Eudonia truncicolella, assembly GCA_949315975.1. Lineage (NCBI taxonomy): Eukaryota > Metazoa > Arthropoda > Insecta > Lepidoptera > Crambidae > Eudonia > Eudonia truncicolella. The sequence goes on from OX438832.1 coordinate 5,678,004, forward strand.
GCGTGCGAAATTTCATACTCCACCGTCAGCGCAATTTTCGTAAAAACGGGTACAAAGTTTTTGCTTCACGTATTAATATATAGATGGTTAGAAAAAAGTCACGAAATAGTTTACAGATCACTGACTCATCGTATCTCTGTCTATTTATACCGTAGACAAAAAATAGGCTTTGTTTACTTAAAATTGGTTTAGGCAATTTTAGAAACCGCAAATCAGATGTCATTTCGGTTTCGAGCCTAATGGCAAAGTAAACAGAAAACTAAAATTACAGGCGAACTTTGCTTTTTAACGTTTACATTACTTTTTGAAAATGGTTTCTAAAACTTCATAATAGTAATAACTACGATAAACAACTTCTGTTGTTTTAAACCAAAACAAAAGCTGTCCCACTGTCTTAAATTACTGTTATTATCACAATCTGCTTTTGGTAGTGTCCAAATGTATAGTTGCATCATTATCAGCATAACGTACCATGTTTATAGTCTCTAAGGGCGTGCGCTACGTTAAGCGGGTCCCGCGGGCGGGCCATACAAAATCACCCGTCGCGTGCACGCGCTCGTTTGATTTTGTATGGCCCGCGCGACGCCCTAAGTTCTCTCTATCCGTCTGGTTATCTCGAACCAAGCTTTGAAGCGATAGCACCGCTGAATTGTAACTTAGTATTATCTGTGGTATTATAAGTAAGGTAACATTTAGAAAGTACATTTTACTAAAGTAAGTAGGTAATAAACATATTAGTGTTTTTTTTTTATTTACGTGATGTGCTGTGATATATTATTATTATAATTATATGAAAAATAAACGTACTGATGACTTTATTAATTTTAAGTTTTATTTCAAAAAGCGTTTGAGAAAAAAATACACCACATCACTAATAATTACTTTAATGTAGGTGATCTAAGAGGAAAACCTCTCATTTAGTTTTAAGTTATTTCTTTGAAAAAATTGCGATGTTGTAAAATTATTATCTATCTATCTATCTAAATAAAAATACATTTAATTTGAATCTACTTGCGTTTATTATTTTATCCAGACATTTCGAACCCTTTAAGCCCTCTTTGGAAAGACCCTTCTTTAATGACTTTGGTCAATGAGAGACTGAACTGTTGGTCGTCTCATAGTTACTTTGAACCTTCAATTATTGTACCTATCTGCTGCGTTTCTTTTCACGTAAATTTTAGAAACAACACATAACATGTTTTTCATACAGCGAACACTATAGCGTCATAAACATTATAAATTGTTGTCTCCAAAGATTAAATATTGTGCACGGGTTTTACCACAACTCAAAATACTGTTCTAATGTTTATAGTCAAAAAGTACTGAGAATTATTGTTGAATTCATGCAGTTACCATGTCAATATTGGTCCTTGCGCGGTTAGAGAATAGTGTAACGTAAAGTATATTGAGTTTTTTGTTTGCAAAAATGCGGTTCGTCGAAGCCGGTTTCTGTTCAGTCGATTGTTGTACAGTCATCCGCACTAATGTGTGCACAGTTTTTGCGGTTTATCATTCTTATCCGAAAGATAAATAAGGATTTCGTTAATGTCAAATGTGTATTTGACATCGCTTGAACTGTACGCAAGTTTTTTTTCCTGCAGACACTGTGTACAAGTGTTTAAGAAAGTATCAAAGCAATATGTTAAGATAAAAAACACAGTGACGCTAAAATAAATGAAGATCGCGATTGGAGATATAATAAGCTATAACCATTTTTATAGAGACCAAATTAAAAATACATGTTTTTTTATTCATGTTTGAAGATAAGCTCATACGTTTGAATTTATGCGTTACGGCTGTCTGATTATTTGAACTGCCACGTGGATAAAGTGGTCTTATGAACTCAACAAATGGAAACTGAGCTATTGGAAATCATAATAGTATACATGTCACTAGGTCATATGGAATTACATTGAAAATATACCACGAAGGGATTTTTCGGTTCCGTATGATTCGAAAGCTAACTACCTCACTATAAAGGTTGTTCAAAGTCCCTCATTTTCCTTTTCTTTTACGTAAATTGTATTAAATATTTACATAAGTGTAAAAAATATGGTCCTAAGTAAAATGTTGAGAACTCTTTGGAAAATTGTAAGAAAAATACCTTTTTTCTGACCGAGGGCCCCATAGACATGTGCCTTTTGGTCCTCTAGATTGATCCGGTACTGGTGACATACGACCCCGTTTGCAAAGGAAAAACACGGTGCCAAAAAGAATAATAAGTTGCTTAAACCAACTTTCCTTATAAGTAAAACGTTATAAAGCCAACACGCAAAACAGTGATGTAGCTAGGTTAGCCAGGTTAGCTAGGTAGCCTTTAGATATAACACCACCGGTTTAGGTTGCATTACGCGTCTGAGCTTTTCCTGGTACGACCAATGTAAAATATGTTTCGCAGGCACATTGCCAGATGCAAGAATGCTGCAGAGTCGAATCTAGAAGTTGTTGCAAACTAGTTTTTGGTAAAGGAAACGTTTGATATGCATTATGAAAAATTAATTTTCCAGAAACCGGCCACGTGCAGGGCAGCGTCTGTGGCCTTCATTAGGTACAAGGGGCAGGTCAGCAGGTGGCTAATGTCCTGAACCGGAGCATCACACTAGCAGTAGACCGAATAAGAGTGAATTTAGCCAACCCTAGCTGTAGTTGGAAACAAAAGTCTGCGGGACCAATTATTGACCATAACATAAATAAATAAACAGGTGCTAATAGTATTTATACAAAGTCTGTGATTATCCTTGTACCTAGTAATATTAATTATCTGTAATACTAGTTACGATATAATGTGACACCCATAACTTTTTTGCATAAATTAATTGATTGATTGATTGATTTTGATAAAGACCCAATATCTGAGTAATATGGTAAGTAAGTACCCACGCAGTATATGAATTATTTTAAATTTATATTCTCTTACAAACTGCAAAAGCCTACAACCTACTCTGATGCCAGTCTTATACTTATACTAATAATTATAGGCAGTATCGCTGATTTACAAACGATGAATGGTAATAAAAAAACTACAAAACTTATGAGTCGCAAAAAAGTGGGTCTCTACTTATATCTATCTATATAAAACTACAAAACTTATGAGTCGCAAAAAAGTGGGTCTCTACTTATATCTAACTATATATATAAAAATCAATTGCTGTCCGTTTGTCTCGCTAAAACTCGAGAATGGCTGGACCGATTTGGAAAATTTTTATTTTGAAATATTTGTGGAAGTTCAGGGAAGGTTTAACCGGTAGAAACATAAATTATAAGTAACGGAAAATAATAAAAACGACAATTTAATTTTCCAATACAAAATTATTTGTTTGTTTCGTTGTCATGGAAACTGTCAAAGCGGCACGAAGTCCGCCGGGTCAACTAGTTTGATATATTAAATGATTGATTTCACGTTTTGCTACTCGCGTCTTAGGTATTTATTTATATTTTTCAATTACCGAGGAGTCCAACCAAAATTTAAGTAGTAAATTATTCTTATATGTTCTTTGTTTTTGCTTTGTATTGTTATTGTAAATAACGTGCAATTTTGTAGTGTGTGCCAATAAATGTATGTTTTTCTTCTTCTTTGTCTTCCTATAATTAATTTATTTTATTTAATGCTAAAACAGGTCGTTCTGGACATCCTTGGTCCCTTTGTCCTACTACTTTGTCCCGTAAATATTTAAAAAAAAAAAAAAAAAATAAAGATGGAAGTCCAAAAAAGTTAAACCAAATTTTATTACAGCAATAGCTTGATAATATGACATTACCAATGCCAAAATACGAGGAACTGCCTTGTACGAGTAAGTGAATCACTATATCTCGATTTGGAAGGCGAGTGTGGTAAAACGTCTCTTACGTGCGCATACGCATTATTATGATTATGCGACGACGTTTTTGGATAAGCTGTGGAAGTGCCCCGTCGACCTAGACCCTGGATTCTTGTTAATATGAGGAAATGGATAAACGTTTATACGGTATCAAATCTCGAGAAACAAGTAAGAGAACTTGACTGTTATTTTTTACGATTACTTTAAGTTATCTCAAACACTGTTTCCATGAGTTACTTTAATCCTAAATTGTAGCAAGACTTTGAAAAAAGACAAAGTGTTGAAAAAATTCCACGAGCGGGATTCGAACCCGCACCCCTTGACTGCCGGGTCAGGTGCACTGCCAATTAAATCAATCTAACTCGCCGAAATTAATCAACACTATCAACATCCGATCTTAAAATTTTTACAAATATTGAAAGATCAGTCAAGAATTAGGCAAGCTATATTTATAGTGGGTCGCCCGCAAAACTTCGCGTTTATTCAACACATTTTTTGGGAATTTCGAAATCTATGATAGGTTTCTTTATTTTTCTGCACATCTACGGCTGGAGCTCTTCAAAATGAGACCATAACCGATTTTTTATGTGCAGCTATCGTCCGATAATCACTGGGACAAAAATCGGCTTACGCTATTAATATATATATGATTATTTACATATATTTTACGCAAATATCGTTGCGAACAAATTTCAATTTGAAAAAAGACAAAGTGTTGAAAACATTCCACGAGCGGGATTCGAGCCCGCACCCCATGTTTGTTCGCAAGTATATTTGCGTAAAATTATATGTAAATAATCATAATTGTAGCAAAAATTTTAAATAAAATCATCACTAACAATAAGGTTTTTTTTGTTGAAGTTTGCATAATTATGTCTCCGCTCTGCTCGAATTTAAGCAGAATCAGAGTCCAGATACGAAACCACTAGCTGTCTTCGCATCTGGACTTGGACTGGATTGTGCCTTACCAGCCGTCCTCACCCTATTGACCCGCGAGCTTTTTCACGCCTCATTTAAGGGTGCGCCTACCAAAAAAAAGCCAAAAGCGTAGTCACGGTTAAGTTGATATATATCGAAAAACTATCTTATTACATAAACAAATTAAAGGGAACGTGTTTATAATTAGTCCGACCCATAAATTCATAAACACACTATAGAATTTTTTATACAATATGATTTAAAGTTGGGCAAAAATCATGAAAATGAGTGGCGGCGTTTAGTTGATATCTTATAGTGTATCTAAATTATTATACCTCTATTTATATCTAAACAATCACCAATGTCTTAACTACAAATCGCCCGTCTCACATTTTCCATTTATCGAGCGGGCCAATTTAAATTATTATTTTTCAAATTAACACGTTAAATTCCCCATAAAAAACTAGCGCGGCAAAAGGCCGCGCGGCATTAAATAAATATGGACGAAGACATTTCAAATAAAATATATGACACATGTCACTTACGGACGGCGCCTCCTTAAAGCACCCCATGTTACAATAAGAAAGCAACATGTAAGAAAGAAAATACCTTGTGATACCTAGTAAGACTTTCACTCTTCATTTGTTCAATTGAAAATAAACGGAAATTTGTATGTCATTGAATCAGCGTCTCCTGGTGATAATCAAGATGAGTTAATATTTATTAATACAAAGTCACGTTTTCGTGTTCATAACTTGATACTTACAAATGAAATAAAAAAATAATTTTAAAAGAAAAAAATTGGTACCCATATCCAACATACCATCTCCTTAGATCGATAACGTATGAAGAAGTATAAAATGTAGGTAACTAATTCAGTTTCGCAACCGTTAACCAATGACGTGTGTTTTAATTAAAAAGTGTTTGATTTATTCATCACGTGATATACCGACGTGTATCTATGCTACACTTTAATTAGATGAATTCGATGAGATACTATACAAATCGCTATTCAAGTCATTAATGTGCGATCAGGCTAGCTAACAAATCAATGTCACTTAGTTTGCTTAGTTTTATGAATAGCGAATTTAAATCGCGTAGTGAGGTACTATCAATATAAAATTAAAAATATTTTTAAGTTTGCACGGTTGGTTTGGTATGCGCTGCATGAACTGAGCGTTTTATTTCACCAGGTAATTTATGTCACCACTGCTGGAGACACGAGCACAAGCCTTCTCTATGGATGGAGAACGGGTCATAAACCACCACGCGGGCCCAATGCAGATTGGTGGTTGTTAACGACTGCTAACGCAGCCGGGACCAACGGCTTTCCATGGTTTCCGAAGCATAAAATAATAAATAATAATATTGCTACGAAAAAGGAAACATCAAATTCCTATTACAAGCTTTTTTACAAGCTTTTTATGGTCGTTATTCTAATTCAAACTTAAAATTAACCCGATCGCGTTAGTAGATATCTTTTTTTAACATCATCTATTTTGATCTCGGCAAATTTATAAATACCTACTACCAGTCCGAAAAATCTAAACCAACTTTTTACTAACGTACGCATTGTTGTTACCGATATTTCTTTACGTATAATTATGTACGAGATTTCATATTATAAAAAACGGATTGACTCGTGTCGTCTTACCACTCACGTTCGCTCGCGAACTTTGCCCATAAATATTTTGTGCCCATATTCGAGATATTCTCAACGGAGGCATTAGTTATGTACAAATTGTAATATCAATAATGTTATGGTTGGCGTTACCCAATTTTTTTGTTACGCAGTCAATTAGAATCGCAATGGCATAACGACATTTATATTGGCGTAGTAATATTTCCACTGTCATTTGTTTTTTATTTATTTTCGTAAATAGAACACACGCTGACTGCTTTTTGTTTTATAAAGTTTCTTTTTTATCAATTTAATTGTGTCATCAGTCTGCTGTCTGTGTTATTTGTTACCTTATTGTATTGTTAGATGATGTGTGTGAGTTGGCACTCAATGAATTTCTTTGTTAAATTGGCATTAATGTTTTCTTTTCTATTCTATTCTAATAATGTTCTACTGCTGATTGTAACATAATATTTCGATTTGTTTTTGTGTCCAAAAAAAGTGTGGTGGTGCATCTTAATATAATATATATAGGTATACATATTACTTATATGGTGTAGTTTTTCATTCACTCAATATACAAAAATATATGCAGCAACTTTATCAAAAATATAAGACTAAAGTACTGTTGATCAAATAGTTCTCAATTAAATATAAACTGACACTAATAAGGAAGTAAAGTTTGTACCTAAGACTTAAAAACTCTTTTTCAATATTTAGAATGGACCTTCAGGGTGAACATATTTAATTTATATTTTTTTTATATATTTAATTTTGGTAAAAATGTTTACGAAAAAGTACAAAGTCCACGCGGACGGAATCGCGAGCAAAATACCTATAACATTAAAAATATTTCTTAGAATGCTTTACATAACACGGTTCTGTACAAACAAAACAAAAGAAAAAACAAAAACGAATCAAAACCCGTAACGTAGTGAATCGATCTCCTCCTCCACGCTAATTCAAAATTCAAAAATCATTTATTCAGTTTAGGCTACAAGTAGCTCTTGTGAATGTCACTATGCCATCGGTTCGTAAGTCTACTCTGGGCGGGAGATCTTGTACTGAGAAGAACCGGCAAGAAACTCAGCAAGTGTCCAGCTCTTTTCTCCCTTACAGCGTCAAAAATATTGGAGATTAGCAGACCAGCCTCCACAGGCGGCACCCGTTCACGAGTATGACATATGAATCAGCCATCGCTTCGCTCAACCATATTTTAGGGAACGTAACGACCCGACGCACACGCCACCACCGCAGAGACAATAAACAAATCTAACTACTAACGACTAATCAAAACAAATAAAAATAAAACGTGAACGCATAAGTTTAAATCGCAAACTGTACTGTGAATCATCGCACTTGATAACAAGGTTCACAGATCAAGGGCGCACCAATAGAAGCCTTCCTGTGTATCCTTACTCGAAACAAACAGACGCGACAATTTTAATACAACAACCTGCTTTACACGAAAATAAACCTTACGCCTAATGTAATAAGGATTACAGATATGCATTGTTATGTTTGTCGTATCATCGACAGGACCTTGCATCGCAGTTTCGATGCTGTCCACGTATCGAATTATAGCAATCGTTACGAATCATTCACTTCCATAATATGAACGATTGTATTATTATGGTTGATTATTACGGCGGGCTTTATAATAGTTAAAATTTAATACTTATGCATAAATTATCTAGTTTACAATATCAATGTTTGTAGCCGAAATGGGGAAATCCGAAAAATTCTATGAAATATAACTTAGTGTAATTTACTATTTCTATATTGTACAAGTTCAAGTGGATTCGATAATGGTGGCCACTAGTGTATGTATAAAAAGCAAATTTTTCTCCTTTTATATAAAACTAGCGGCCCTTCCCGGCTTCGCACGGGTGGACATTTTTTTTATTTTTTTTTATATAGCCTATGTTACTCAACGTTAATGTAGCATTCTAATGGTGAAAGATTTTTTTAAATCGGTCCAGTATTTTTTGAGTTTATTCGTTACAAACATACAAAAGTACAAAGCTTTCCTCTTTATAATATTATATAGCACTAGCTTTTGTTCGCGGCTTTGCTCACGTGGGCTACACGACTTGTGTTTGTTAAAAGCTAAACTTATTAAAGGTAAATATCATAAGGGTATAAGTAAAAAGTGTCTGACACAAAACAACGTAATAAAGATCACTCTGTATAAGTAATTTTGGTCCGTTTTGAAACCTCCTGTACAAATTGTCATCTCCTACTTAAGGGATCTTTTTCAAAAATCCTGAAACACTTTATAATGTCTTACCAGGCCAATTACCGAAATTTAAGGATTGACAGATTTCCATACAACTTTCCACCCTAATTTCACCTCTCTAGGGGAGGTTTTTCAAAAATGCTAAAACACGTCATTCTTTATTTTTGTTGATAAATCTAAAGAACGATTAAAATATTCATTTTGATAGTTATTACTTTAAAAACAACAAAAAAATTTTTTTCCCTTTTTTACTAATTTAAAGAAAAATATGCGAAATCCCTGAGACATGACATTCTTTAATTCTTTTCAAGAACCCAAAAACCAATTTTCATGTAATTTAACTTCAAAACTGACGGACTTTCATACAAACTTTCACCCCATATTTGACCCCCTTAGGGTGTGATTTCCGTAAAATCCTTTCTTAGTGGCTAGTTACGTCACTCAATTAACCTACAGTCCAAATTTTATCTAATTAGCTTCAGCAGTTTAGGCTCGGCGATGATGAGTCAGTCAGTCAGGACAAATCATTATAATTATGTATATAGATGACTAGCTGTTCCTGACCCGCTGCGTCGCAATCGCGTCGCCTGAATGCGCTGGTAATTCATATTAGCTTAGCGCTTTTTCTGCTCGGCTCATAAGGGTCATAACGTGATTTTAAATAACCTATCCTTTTTGGCGATTATTTTACTTAATTTAATATATCCTGATATATCAAACCATTTTTCCTTCTTGATAGAGTAGAAAATCAAGCTTCTATGGTCTGCTTTGATATTTGTCACATCTATAGTACCTGTAGTATGGTCAATGGTAGTGATAATGCCACATTGAGGAAAGATAAAGGGAAGATCTTCCTCCGAGCTGGGTGGTATAGCTCGGGGACCGAGGTCCAACGGATGTTAGTTGGAGGTGCTATATATAGCGAAGGAGATTGTGAAACTTCACTACCGCGATGCAGGCTTCCCATACTATTTATCGTCGTAGTATGGCGACGTCATTGGTATGCGTTTGTGGCGCCATCTGTTGACATGGTTGAGGTGTTTTTGCTTCGTATCGAATAATGTGCGGCGTATGCGGTAGGTGACGCCGCCACATACCTATTCTAGCACATTGCCGACCCTTGCTTTTAGTTACTGTGCCTCCACACAATATTACTAGGTGTTATATCCCTAAAACTGGAACACACTCCCCAATCCGATCCGAGCCCCTCGGATAATCTAGTAGAGCACGGGGACACGCATTATTGCGTGATGCCGTTCAATCTAGAAAACCTCCTAAGGCGATTCGTTTTACACGGCTTGAGGAACCCTTTAAGATTCTCGCCGCCCCCAAAAAAGCCCGGTGAAACTGAAAATGCCGTCTGAGGTAATCAGCAAACTCTCTCAAAAGAATTGGAACACACTGACTACTTGACAGCAGATATAAATCCCTATTCGCACATTCATAAATCGTGGGACAGCACTAGCTCATAAAACAATCCTACTAATATTATAAACGCGAAAGTTAGCAAGTATGGATGGATGTTTGTTACTTTTACGCGTAAAAACTACCGAATGGATTTTAATGAAACTTTCCTCATATACAGACCATGACCCAGACCAGCATATAGGATACTTTTACAACAACTAGTTGATAATAAGGATGCGAAGTCGTCAAAGATTTCTTCAAGTGCCGATATGCCACGGAACGATTAATTGCTTTCAATAATCAGTGCACGTTGGTTACACGTGGTGTTTATTGCATGCATACATTTTTAAATAAATTTAAAGATTTACATGGAAACGCTTGGCCTTCAACTCACCTGATGTCTAGTATCGATAAAGCCGGGACAGAAAGAGCTAGAATTCACAACTACTGAGGAACTATGGCTATCTTATATCTTACTAAAGGTCACTTACATTGTTATTATGGCGACATACTTAAATAAAATGGTGGTAGCTAGCCAAGAAGACCTAAAAGAACCTAGAAGAATATAACTTACCAAATTGAATACAATATTGTGTTCTAAGCTGTGCATAAAATTTATGGATTCGGGGTCTGTGACAGGCGGTCTAACCACAAGCCCATTATGTTCCCTTCCCTACCCTTTTTAAAGACTAGAACAAATATTGTCTTAAACATACATCGAGGTCAGTGATGACAATTTATGTAAGGTACTGTGGTAATCGGGTCTCCTTGCTCGGGCAGCTCTATGGCACACGACGTGGCCTGAAAAAAGAAAGAAAGCTTCGAGAACAAAACATATGAAGATTGATTCGGTGACAGCCCGCCGAGAAGCTTAGGGCTATATGTGTATTAATTACTTGATAAAATATATCAATAATAGTGATATTACCGCCTTTTATTATAGGTAGAGCTATAAAGCTCTAAGTACTATGCTAATGCTAATAGTATCATCAGCATAGTACCTATCATAAATATCATAGGTTAATAATGTAGGACTGTTCTCCCCTTCCCGTAGGGCCGTAACACATAAACACGATACGACATCGCACCGCAAAAATAAGCGTTGCGCCAGGCTAGTATAAACCTTATTGCCTGTCAAATACTAGGCAGACTCCGCATCGTGGTACGACGCGACGTCTTGTTGTGTTTATGTGTGGGAGCGAAGCCACCAAAAGCTCGACTGAGAGAGATCAGTAAAAACCATAGTGCCATCCTTTCTCTGCCGCGGAGATGACTCAGGACCACGACGGCAATTACCGAGTTCTACGCCTGCAATAGTCTGTTAGAGGGGGGGACGCCCGGGGCAGTATGGGAGCCCCCAGAATCCCGTCAGGTTGTGTATAGCATCTAGGGGTGCCCCACACTCGTAGTAAACTACGCATCCCTTTACTATGCAACCCTAAGTATGACATACACGATAATATACATGATTTTAGATCCTAATGCGTATATTATAAAACATTACTCTTATCAACGTGATATTAGTAATGCATTGTCAAGTTGTTTTGACACTCGATGCTTAATCGTTTCTTTCAGGAGAGTTAGCTGATCCAATTTATGTTATCTTTGCTATAGATAATACTGATCATAGCATAAACCGGACGGAGAGTAGGTATTCATGATTTCATTTATGAGCAAGTAAAGAGGTTTTATTAAAAATATAATACTTAATATAGTTAGATTAGGAGTTATCACTAAAAGTTTTTTTGTTAAAAAGTGTCTTAATAAATATTGAACTCAAAAAAGAGGTGGTCTCAAAATATTTTTCTTAACATAGATATACGAAATGTTGACCAAAACCGCTACAGGTGTTTATTCAAGCCATTTAAGCTTATTAGCGAATATAAGCTAACAAGCCAAGTCCGTATAGTTACTACTTTTTTCTAACGTCTATCGCTTCTTCATGAATCCGTTGAACCTACAATGTTTTTAATAAAATTATTTTTGTTTACAACAGAAAAGAAAACTTAAAGAATACCTACCTTAACTGCATTGAGAGAGGAGCTCGATGGCGCAGTGGTTAACGCGCCCGGTCTGTGAGTGCTTAGGTAAAGCAACTTTCTCAAAGGCCGGTCGTCGGATGGGTGACAAAAAGTGTATCATAAAGCCGTTGGTTAACAACCACTAATCTGCACTGGGCCCGCTTGCTGATTTAGGTATGACCCGTGCTCCCGTGGCGTTTTCATCCATGAGGAAGCCTCGTGCCCCAGCAATGGGGACATAAAATGAGCTGGTGATGATGATGATAATTGAGATTGATAGGTACAGGAAATAAAGTAACTGTCTGTGAAATATACTCGTACTGGTAACGGTTGGCGTGCGAACATACAAAAACAGGTTATTCGTGAAATTTTTATGATAAAAAAAATAACGAAAACGGAACGAAATTTTCACATGTCGCAACGCATTGTGTAGGACTTGTCAATAAAATATACTATTATAAGCTATGAGCGATAAAAATAAAACGATCCGTTAAAGAGTTATAATAGGAAATTTCCGTTACCATAATCTTTTGCACAAACATGTCATTCGCCGTAAAACCATCCATCATGGTTGACTGAATAAATTCGCATAGTAATTGTATGACAGTCTGTTCGCAGGCCTAACATGAGAGATGATGAGATTTCTTAGAAAAACATATTTCAAAATAGCTCTTAACTTGAAGGTCATAGATATTATGATAAGAGTTATATGAACGATTTGCTATTTATTCGTATTAAGTACATGCGTTCTTATCCCAAAAAGGGGTAGATTGAGCATCAAAATCACTAATTTTGTGTAAACTCGCCTTTAGTGAACTCTACGCCACATTTAGCATAATCAAAGTACATAAAGGTTATTGGAACAGATAACATCAGTGTGAGGTTGCTAGCCGATGCCGCCTGATGTGCGAGCATCTTGGAACCTTATCCCTTAGTCGGCTTTTACGACTAGTGATGAAAGAGACTCAGTCTTTAAAGACTCTCCTTATTTTTGACGCCTCATGGCTGACTCAGTCTTTAAGTCCCTAACCTTTGGTCATAAGACTAGCATTTTTAGTCGAAGTCTTTTGACGTAAAAGACCGAGCAGTTATTTAAACAGTTTAAAGGACTTAAATGACTGGCGACTCATCCCCTGGGGGGGGGTCAAGAATTGTAAGGCGTGTGTTGATGCAAATAGTGCTTTGCTTAAGCCTGGTGCATAAGTATGAAAGTTACAATTTGCATAATAATAATTGCTGTGTGCAGATTTACGATGAGTTTTAAAATAATATTTTACAAAAAATGAATTATAATAAATAACACAGAACAAGAAAGTTGGAGCATTTTAATACATATTTGTGACTATAAAGTAATTTCAACCAAAAAAGTTTTTAATTGCAATTATCACGCTTTACTTAAAAGTCTTCTTTTGTAAAGAACTGCGGTCGTTTAAGCTTTTTAGTCGTTTTAGTCTACTAGTCTTATACGTTAACCGACTGAGTCATACAGTCTTCATTTTAGAGCAAAACCGTGTAAATAGAGGCGAGTCTTATTATAAACGACTAAAGGACTCTAGTCTCTTTCATCACTACTTACGACATGCACGCCGCAGGCAGTCGCTACATTCTTTTCACGTCCGAGACCAGTGAAGGATAATCATAATAACATATAAAAACATAAAACGCCATTAACGCAACTCAACGCACACTGTGTTAGAATCCAGTGCAATAACTACACGGCAATTATAAAAAAAAACAATGGCCGTTATCAAGATCCCTTGAAAAAAGCGATCCATTATGCAAATTGTAACGGAAATGAAGTGCAATCACAATAAGTCATACTGAGTCATTCTTACCGGACAGTTATGTGTATGCAAATGAAAGGACGCGTAGGTCCCGATTCCTATAACAAAATCCGTAACGATATCGTAGCGACTTCGTCGTTGAAAAATAAAAAAAGAAAAAACTGAAAAAGCTAAAGCATGTAAATACAGGGGTCTAGGCTCCGAATATGATTTTGTCCCATTCGGTTGTCCCAGACCCTTGGTCCGTGGGGTCCTAGCGCTATAAGGCTTTTTAAGGAAATAGCAAAAAGGTTAGTTGACATCACAGGAGACCGAAGAGCTGGCAGCTACCTCGGACAAAGAATGAGTCTAGCTATTCAAAGGGGGAACGCTGCCAGTATCTTCGGAACCTTGCCTAAAGGGACTCCTTTTAATAATATATTTTAGTTATTACATTATGTTTTTTAAGGTTTTTAGTTTTAGGTTCTTTGTATTAGTAAATTGCATAATTGTAAAAAAATATGTAAATGTTTTTGAATAAAATTTTCATATTCACATCCGATTTTAAAGTCGTTCGAACGAAGTTCCTTACCAATCGTATACGGCTCGTTGAAACTTCGTTCGAACGACTTTAAAATCGGTTTGCTTGATGGATGTGAATACTATATAATATTAACTATATTTGTTATGAAAATCGGGCTGCTGTACAAAATGTGTAAAGGTTTAATAGGTGTAATAGTAAAGAAACAAAGTTGAATGTTGATCTAAGTAGGTACCATTTCTACCTACATACAAGATCTGTCAAGGGATAAGATTGTCACTAAAGGCCGCTTAATCTTTGTACAGCAGCTGGTGTTGCTTAAGATTAAACGTTGCGGGGGCCGTTTACCTAAGGCAATTCTTATACTTATATTCAGTCACAATCATTTAAAAAATTTCAACTAACAAAACTTTCAAAATAAAGTTCAGTAAGACACACATTGATCTCTCGCGGTCAATTGTCGCATAAGAAAACAATGAGGCATTTAACAGAACCCGTAAGCAAAGTTAAAGAAACACTGTCATCATCTCTCGCATAATATAGGTATCTACTATTGATCAAGTGGCCTACCGCAAGGCTCTCAAGGTGTTGATTGTGGCTCTCAGCAATCAGACCATTGACCGAAACGACTATCGGGACCAAATATCGACAAATTCACACTCCACATGTCAACCACCTCGTGTGACCAATCCGATTCAGGTTTAAAAGACTATTCCTATTTACCTACCTAAAAAGGTTAGTATCTTTTAGTGATTTGGTGATTTGGTGAAATTGCACCGGTTGTGGTCATGGGCTCAATGTTTTTAAAAGTGTAAAATCTCCTTTTTCGATTAAAAAAGGGAAAAGATTCTTACAGTAACAGACATAAAAGCTTTTTGAATATTGAAATAATTAGGAAAGGTGCATTACATGGAGTTTCTGCTATTTTAATAATGGTCACAGCTAAAAGAGTAAATCAGATAGCAGTGACAAAGTGGCCTTGCTCTGGATCCGAACGATATATATGTTAGTAGGGAGTAGTAGAGAGGCCTAACCTTCTCAATGGCACACCGCTGAATTCATTATCGACCAATTTAATCATTAAATAAACATGTTTCTATCACTCGCTCAAATCAAAGCATTTCGCACTTTAAGTAATCAGATAATGTGTAAGGTACTCATAAATACAGTATTATAGATGTCTGTACACTTAGACTTGAGTACAAAAACACATGTCTTTATCCAAAAAATGTTATTCCGTATCTCTACTACAAACTATCTGACGATTTACGCATCTGCGATTCCTCGGGTTTTGCGGATGTCCATGGGCGGCGGTGATTGCTTCCCATAAGGTGGCCCGCCTGCTCGTTTGCCTCCTTCTAATATAAAAAAAAATCTACTTATATTAATATTCTTAGTGTTTTATAATAATTATTATTAACGGTATGATTAACATGTTTATTGTTGCTTGTGTGTATCCGGTATTTTTTTCTTGGTTTTGCACAATTGGTGCTAAACCGAACCCTTAGTGGTTTATGTGATATTTGACAATTTTTGAAATAACGATAATTAATTAATAAAGGGGATGTTGATTCGTAGTTTTAGACATTTGAAAGAGTTTTCGTAGTTGGAAATAAGCAGGTAGACATTACGTGTCTTACTCGCGATTACAATCTCTTTTGAAACGCTCGGTATGCAAGATAGATTGAGGTGGTTTTGTGTTAATACATAATCTTATTTAATAATAAAAAAAATTTTTTCTTCCACAAAACTTATTCTTAATATATAGTTTTACAGTTAAGTGCTTACATATTAAAGTTATGACAAAATGTGGGAGCCTGAAACTAAGCCTAAAGTTATAGACTTGATATTGCCCGGTCTGCGAGTGCTGAGGTTGAGCAACTTTCGCAAAATCGCTGATGGGTGACCAAAAAATTATCATCTCTAGCTCCTCCGTGCTTCGGAAGGCACGTTAAACCGTTAAACCTCTAATCCGCACAGTGCCCGCGTGGTGGTTTATGACCCGTTCTCCCTATCCATCCATAGGGAAGGCTCGTGCCCCAGCAGTGGAGACATTAAAATGAGCTGATGATGACTGGTGTCGAACATTGGATTACTGCGTCAAACAATCTCAGCAGCGGCGGCGCGACAGTCCGCCATTTTTTTATTGTTTCTTACTTCCAAACATCCCCCAGAAAGTGCATCCTCTTCACACTCTAATAGGGAATGGGTGTCAATGGACGTATGCAACATCCTAAGTATCTTTCAAATAATAATACTATATACAATCTTAGTAAACCGTCTATAACTTTCCCAACGCAGGGCATGGTCTCCATCATTGAAATCAAGTCACCGCTACAATTGATTACAAACTGGACCTCAACCCATCTAAATGTTTTTCTGTTACTTTTAGCCGCAAGAAGGACATTGTACAGTCTTCATATTGTTATACCCTAAAAGGTCATGCACTAGAAAGAAAAACTTTATGTCAAAGATCTTTGTGTCGACACTAAGCTACTATTTGACAGTCATGTTGACAGTGTTGCAACTAAAGCCTATAGGGCCCTGGGATTTGTGATGCGTAGTTCAGTGGGATTTGCCAGAGCTAAAACATTAAAAATATTATATTGCACATTCGTTAGAAGTCACCTTGGAGTATGCATCTCAAGCCTGGAACCCGAATTACCAGGTATACATTACTCGTCTTGAGAACATACAAAATATTTTTTTTAAATTCCTGTGCTACCGTACAAAGGATACTTTTAAATCCTCCAACTACCTAAATATATGTATAAAACACCACCTTTTACCTCTTGAACTAAGACGCGAGATAGCTGATATAACGTATCTGCTTAAAATTGCCTCGGCTAAGATAGACTGTCCCCAACTTTTAGCTAAACTCTCGTTAAAAGTTCCTCAAAGAAATTTTAGGAGTAACCCTACCTTCTGTTTACCGAAAGCGAATACCAATTATAGGCAGAATAGTTACTTATGGCGTGCGCGTGACAAATTTAACTTACTTAGCAAGCAGTTTGAGCTGGACCTCTTCTATACCAGTGTACCATCAGCGAGGCGGATGTTGAGCGAGCGGTTCTTCGAACCCACATAATATTCTTAACTAGATATTCTGTTGCGGTAATACCAACTCGTTAATAGTTTGAGCGAGGTTAATAATGCGTTGCTTAGTGCTTCTAGTTTTAATTATGATTAAGTAACTTCTATCGGTGAGACCTTTTAGTGGTTTTATGTGTATCACTTGATGACCCTATTTAAATTTTGTTAACCATGGTTTTCCTAAGATGATAAAATAAAATAAAATAAAATAAAATAAGGCGGCTTAATCACCACGCTTGCCAAATGCGGGTTGGTGATCACAAACCCATGCTATGCATCCAAAAATCCGAAATATATTTTGCCCGACCTAGGATTTGAAACCGGGACCTTCGGGTATTGGCCGAGCGTACTGCCCCTCGGCCACCGAGGCGTTAATTATAATGAATATACTACATTTGATTTGTAGATATCGGTTGCAGCCACGCCGCCCGCGCCGGCGCGTCTCACTTCACAGCGCATGCGCCGAGCGATGGTGTAGTGTTATTGCGATCGTAAACACCGGATCGAACCGGCCGAGGTCGTGCGCCGGTATTGACATTGGCATTGGGTGTCTCTGTTCACACATAGGTACACTTGGCTGCGAAAGTCACTGACCACTTTAGGATCATGTCGCCTTATAAGAACTAGAAGCAATAAAGAAGTTAAAATAGTAGTTAATGAGTACTTAGTTAGATTGTCTAGTTGGGTTGGCCAAATGCAAAATTTTTTAACGATTTTTGTTCTGTACAGTCAACGTCAAAATTAAGTGAACGTTTAAGTAGGTACATCGTTTAAAGCACCTTTTGTGGCTGACTGTACACAAAGTTAAAAGTAAGTGAACGTTTAAGCACATCGTCGCTGTGATTTACTAGTAAATAACAGTAATTAAGCGTTTTTATAATGATAATTTTTATTGCTTACAACTAAAACACTAATTACTTGTTGGGTTAAGATTGCAAAAAGTGGTCTAATAACAAACCTGTTTTGAAATTGATAGTGTCAAATTTTTTCTAACAAGGGCAATTTAATACAGTTTTAGTTTTATACCCGGTTTAACGTTAGTTCCCGTTTTAAAATAACAGGCAAGGGTATTCAAAAACAGTACAGATGAAATAGTTATCAACATTTCTGCTAGTGAAGATGTAGATTAGAATGAAAAGATGTAGAAGACCTGTAGATTGATTGTAACGACAAAACGAGATTACGAGTTCAGACTTATACCACCAAAGTTCCATTTCTTCTTCAAGTCTACCATCGCCGTAACAACCTTCTCCGATTTAAGATTTTATAAGTTTATTACTTTATCTTTTTATTTAGTTCTTGTGTGAATGTTTGTTAGTGCAATTGTTAATTGATTCCATTGATTGTAAGAAATTACTCATTTCATGATTACATTTGTTATTATAATTTTCTCGAAGGTTTCTCATAATTATTAATGAGAAGAGGACAGTAAAAGATTATTTAATTAAATACATAATGCATCTTATTATTTCACTACATATTTCACTAACTAGCTATGTTCACAATTCCATTCGCTTATTTTTCTTTGCTATACTTATCTACTTTAAAAATATTAAAGTTCTTATGCGAGAACATTATATTGTATGTAAGGATACAAAAATTAAATTTATGTACACTTTTATTGCCTGTTTAAGTACCTTTGTACCTTGAACTTGACAGTGTATATGAACGTGACAGTTTATAAAAACAAAATGGAGCGTAATGGAGGAAAACGATCTGAAAAATTAAATCGGTAAAACCATTTGCCGAATGCACATGTCTAAAGGTCGTAGGATGTATGATGTGTGACAAAAAAAGATAATTGAATCGAACCATTCTGGCGTCATCTAGCTAGTGAATTAAAAACACATCACCAGCTCATTCTATGTGCCCACTGCTGGGGAACGAGCCTTCCCTATAGATGGGGAAGGAGAACGGAGCATTAACTACCACGCGGGCCCAGTGCGGATTGGTGGTTTTTAACGACTGCTAATGCAGCCGGATGGGATGGCGATGAAAAATTTTTGGTCACTCATCTTATGACCGGTTTTTCCGAAAGTTACTTAACTTTAGCAATCGCAGACCGGGCGTATAACCACAGCGCCATCATCAAGCTCCCTAATTAAATATAAAACACCAGTCCTTATTAGTCTGTCGGTAGTCTTAATTATCACTACATAGTATAAAACAAAGTCGCTTCCCGCTGTCCCTATGTATGTATGTATGCTTAGATCTTTAAAACTACGCACCGGATTTTAATGGGATTTTTTTTAATAGATATAGTTTTTTTTTTTTGATAGAGATTGCTGATTGCCTCTACGGCATTTTCAGCTTCACCGGGCTTTTTTGGGGGCGGCGAGGAACGTAAAGGGTCCCTCAAGCCGTGTGAAACGAATCACCTTCAGAGGTTATCTAGAGGGAACGCACACTAGTGCGCGTCCCCGTGCCCTACTAGATTCTCCGAAGGGTTCGGATCGGATCGGGGAGCGGAGCAACCCGAGGGCGCCTCTAAAGGCACGGACCTCGGCTCGGGTTGACGATTCAAGAGGAAGGTTTATATGTATAAATACATGCGTAATATAGTAGAGAAACACTGATAATTTTAGAGGTTTCACATTTTTTAGCGCTTACATTGCAAACGCTGGCTCAACCCTACGAGATAGATTAAAATAATGTACTACAGTATTGTACACCTTAAAAAGCTCTACAAAAAAAATTGCAATGGTATATGTCTATCTCTTATTATATCACAATAATATTTCTTTACCTTTTACTTTTTACGAGAAATAATGCCTTATTTACGAAGCGATTTTATGTAATACAGCATTAATCCTTATCCAATAAGTAAATACAATGTGCATTTAATATAGATCAATATGGCCTTTTACAGCATGTAATTTAAATGAATATTTTTGAGGATATTACAGATTTAAAATGCAGGGACATAGCGGTTGCGTGTATCAGCATTGCACACGTGCGAAGCCGGGGCGGGTCGCTAGTTGAAATAATAAAAACGACCAGTTTGCTTTACAGGAACACACCCTAAATATCTGATTCGCATTAACGACGACCTTGGCGGGGTCAGCGAAATGGCTTGTAGGAGAGGCGCTAACGTCCGCCTGCCAAGGTCGATCCATTACAAAGGGTGCGCCATCTCCTGGCCGCTCTAGGGTTGTCCCGAATGTTAAGAACGAAGGCCAATTATTTTAAAGACCCATAGTAAAAAGAATGTCAAATTTGTCTCGGATTTGAATAAATGCTTGTAAACATTTCCAATTTTCTTTCCATCAAAATCTAATTCGGACTACTATAAACATTTAAGAACATGAAATAGCCAAATCGGTCCCGTCGTTGTCAAATGATGCGCTTACCAACAAACTGCATTTAATTTTCTTTTTATCCGATGATTTATCATTATAGTGCATCGATACGCAGCACACGTGCAATACGTAGCAGTTGCAAGGTTTAAAAATGTATCTACTCTCTATGTCTTCTATGTCACCTCATAGCTTTTAGGAGAGACGCTGCCGTCTGCTCGACAAGACCAACCCATTAGTATTTAGAGGTGCGCCCTTTTCATGCGGCTCAAGGGTTGTCCCACGAACGCCAAAACAAGCCAAAAATTGTAATATTGTTTTTCTTTGTATTTTCGTATTGCTGTTATATGTTACATGTATTTGTATGGGTAACGAACGTTACCTGCCATAAACAAGATTTATTTTTTTCAACTTTTGACGTCTATTAAGTATTAGTTGTATTGTAGCATTCATTATTACAGCTCAATACAAAAAACTTGCAGCCAACAGCGTTTCAAACTTACTTTTACCGTCTAGACTCTAGATCATATGTCACTTAATAGCTTATTATAGGAGAGGCGCTAACGTTCGCCCGCCAAGGCCGAACCATTACAAGGGGTGCGCCATCTCCAGGCTACTCCAGGGTTTCATTCATAGTCGTGGGACACCACGACCATGAATGCGGAAGGCCAAATCCGGTATTTCATGCTAGCCAGATAGCTTTGAAGCGGGCAGTCGCATTTCACACTTAGTTGACAAATCAAACTTCTGTAATTTAATGGCTGAATTATGTCACACTGACTTACTAATGGCTTAGATGGAGCACGTTCTATATCGTTATCATTCTGTGATATAGAATAGGAACACTATCATTATTCTAACTAATATTATAAAAGCGAAAGTAACTTTATTTGCTTGTTTGTTAGTCCTTTGTTTGTACGCTTTCACGCGTAAACTATTCTGCCGATCATCATGATATTTTGTACACATATTATCAAGAATGTAACCAAAGACATAGGAAACTTATAATTAAAAAAAAAATTTTGTTTGTATGTTACACGCGTATACATTAATTTATACGATTTGTTTGTTTTGTTGTCATAGAAACTGTCAAAGCGGTACGAAGTCCGCCGGGTCAGGGATCTATTTTAGAATCGCACGTATGACATTTTGTTGTCGCATGCGACCACTCGTCTTCCAAGTCGTATGACGCCGATTTTCCGTATTTTTGAATTGTTCGTTTCTGGTGCTGCCAACATAATACGAAATGTTGGACGTTATCCGTTCCACGCAGAATTTAGAGAAAACCGGTAACAACCGCAATGAAAACTGAACGTAATATCCATGTTTCTATTGGCTGTTAAAAAAAAACCTTTGCTTTTTAATAGAAAAGACTATGATGATGTCACAATATAAGAAAAAATGTAAAAACGTCTTCCGTCGAGTGGAACTAGGGCCTTTTTCGTTTCCTTCACTATCTTCTTCTCCACTGCTTAAATAACTATGGTGCACTAAATATTGGTGGTGTAATAAATAAGTTGTTTTCTAAGTAGTAGTAATTATTTTGATTGACATTGAGCATTGATTTTGACGGTTATTCTATCAATCGCTTTGTGTCGCTCGACTGCAACGAGTGAGGGCACTCGTTGCGGGCGATCGATTCAAAAATATGGTCAAATGTCGAACGAAAACGCTGACCCAGGTTGGTAGGTTATCAGATTTTAACTTTCAATAATAGAAGCAGGTGTTAAGATAATAAATTATATCGTCTACTAATTTAGACCAACCCTAGGGGCGTGTCATTTAAGGCCAGTTTAGGGCGTGTAAATTAATGGTTTAGGCTATTTGCTTAATCGACTTTTTAGTAGAATATAGTGTCTTATTTATTAAGAACAATGGATTTTTTTGATTAGATGGAAATTCTCGAATTAGTGTTAGATAAGAGGTAAATTACCTTTGGTAGTTGTGGATTCCGGGTGAAGCGTGTTTGTGACTTATCAGAAGTGAGATGTAGGGTTTCCTCTCTCTCTCTTGGTGGAATCACATATATATATATATCTGAACACCAAGGCATAAACTTAGTAGTTTGAAACGTGATATGATGTAATAAAAAAGAAGGAGGCACAGATAAAATATTTTTCGTTGGTACCTACTTATTCGAGGATACAGACTTTGTCGATTAATTTACTTTTAAACGTAAGCTTTTACGGAACTGTCGTGTTTATATGTGGTTGAAGCAAATTACTTTCTTTATTTTATTTTTTCTTTATGAGTTCGTATACGAATATACAGTTAAAACGGTTAACATTTGGATTACAGTAGTACAGGCAAGCTTATCTCTAAAAACCAGCCAAGTACGAGTCGGACTCGCGCACAAAGGGTTCCGTACCATTATCTATAAAAACGAACAAAAACGAGCAAAAAAATCACGTTTGTTGTATGGGAGCCCCTTTAAATATTTATATTATTCTGTTATTTGTTCTTATAGCAGCAACAGAAATATATCATCTGTGAAAATTTCAACTGTCTAACTATCACGGTTCATGAGCAGCTGTACATGCTAGCATGAGCTACAGCCTGGTGACAGACGGACAGCGGAGTCTTAGTAATAGGGTCCCGTTTTACCCTTTGGGTACGAAACCCTAATAAGATATTACTTCCAGCAGACTATTTAGTGACAGGAGCAAGACTTTCTTTTAAAGATTTAAAAAGTTTTTTTGGTGTTGCGTCGATGTCTTTTAAGCAGAAACAAAAATATTCGGTTTCTATTTGATCATTAATAACTCTATATTACTTACCCCTTATTATCGCCTGTAAGTTATAATAGGTCTAGACTACGTTGTGACTAATGCTTTGAGCTCCGCAAATAAAGTATAATAACATAAAAATATATAAATACTTTTGTCGATAAGAAATAACATGCTTTGATACGACTAAGTTCTCACCTTCAACCAAAATTAACATTTAAGTTCTATACTATATAGCCTCATTCAAAGTAACTCATATTAAGCCCGCTGGCATTTAGGTCTTGGCATTTGGTAAGTACCTTCAAATCAATAGTAAACGTAAGCGACCTACCTACATATTAAATTGTGCCCTTTAAATACCCTCACTGAAATAGTGACATAATTTTATTTGTTTTTAAGTACATTGTTTTGCTACTAAAGGCCTGCCTTCTGAAACCAAGGCCAAGCTAGAAACGTTAGGTCACCTATTTGGGCGCTACCCAATATAAAACATACCTGTATCTCATATAAGACGTCCTGATAAGAGTGAGGTAGTCTTACCAGAATATTCGTCAAATTTTTAAATCATGTGACAGAGACAAAAGTCTTAATTCTAATTAAATCTGCTTATTGTCTATCAGTAAAATTTCAATGAACTTTGAAGGTGTCGAACATTGGGTTACTATGTCGAGAACTTTTGTCATTACGATAGTTGGTTTAGAGCAGTCTCAGTCAAGTGATCAGTACCTTTTTCTGCTGGTGGTTGAAGTAGAAATTAAGCTGTTATCTTGCCCAGTCTTTAACTACTTCTGAAGTTAGCTGTATGAAGATAAGAGTAATGTACAATGTCAATTCCCTCTCACTGAAGATCTGTTGTTTTGCAATTAGTTTCGAAAACCGGTTTAATGCGATCACTAAACCGGTTTTCGAAACCGGTTTTGAATTGACATTGTACAGTAGTTAAAGACTGGGCAAGATCACAGCTTAATTTCTACTTCAACCGTCAGCAGAAAAAGTTATTGATCACTTGGTTTATTCGTCGTAAGTACAATGGTGCCGCCAATGTTTACAGGCGTTATTCAAAATGTCAATTACTTTATATTGTCACTTAAATTGATAAATGTTGTTGTGAATGTGACTTTGTAAACACGAAATGTTTATTGGAAATATATTATTTAAAGTAAGTATTTTCACACATTTTCTTAAATACTACAACGCAAAAGAATCTACTCTACAGGGTCGCAAAAATATTAATATCGTAAAAGTTTCAAAAATAAATTAAAACGTTCAAGTACCAAGTTTTTAGAGAACGTCGCCTTTGGTAATTTTCGTAAGAAAGCCGCGTGAGATTTCAGTATAAAAGAAGATCGGTGGAATTTCTTTTATCAGTCTTCATTAATTAATCATCAGTCACTATCATCTATCATTATTACACAAAGAAAACTTTACTAATAAACAGCCTTATCTCTACCCAACTTTAATACTAGCTAGCTACGTGAAAGCCATAAAAAAAAGTAAAACTACATACCACGTAGTATCACGTGTTTTGTTATCTTCATTCTACAATATGTAAACAATACTTAAGTTTATTTTTAAACTCGTCATTCAGAATCGCCTTCACTCTAAATGACTACAAGAAAAACAAAAGAAAATTTATCTCATATTTAAAAATGGAATCAAATGACAGAGTGTGTGATAAGACGCTATCCTTGTCCGATGTATGACTTCGTCCACCTTTATCACCATCACTCATACGGATTGACAAGGTCGCGTCCGTCGCTCTATATTGCTCTTATTGTTATCTTTCAAGGCGGAGTGCGAAAAATAAAGAACCCCTTTCAAAAAACACCAAGTTATAGTGACAGACCACACAAATGCATTTGGACATCTTCAAGCACCTTATGATTGATGCGAGATATAATTGATAGATTATATTTGCATATCAGTAAATGGCACACAACCTTACCAGCTAAATCGAACACAATAACAGGTACCAGTTGTTGACCCGTGGTCGAAATTCGACCGTTTTATAATCAATAGTTGTAAAACATGTTATAATTACAAGATAAAATTTTACTAGGATTTATTTTATCACATATTACATATTTATACATAAATTTACGTTTCGGGACTCCTTCTCCATATAAACAAATTCAACTATACCAAATCTCAAGCTAACCCGTGCGCGCAATGTGCTTAAAAAGGGCACGAAGTTTTCATATTAATATATAAATGAATCTAGCTGAAAATCGAACTCGAACCTAATCTCGGAACGAATAGACCACAGAAGGCTGTTAAACCGTCAACGAACGAACGTTATAAATTAGCAAATCCCATTTTACGACGTCTTATCAAGCGTAGTACCAATTTCATTGTCAAATCGGTGTTTGTAAGCGTGATTGAAGCGTTCTATTACACAAACTTGATAGAATTTCGAGTGAGTTCTGTAGGTATTAAGATCCATTTTAAACTCAAGTATCCTATTCCCTTAAGGAGGGAGGGGAGGCTTTTGCTCTGCAGTGGGATAGTAGTGGCTGATAATAATAATAGTAAAATCCCATTCAATCACCTAAGTACTAATTATCTCAAAGCAATTAACCATTTTTTCAATACGCATAAATTCATTCTTTTTTCCATTATGTCATAAGATATTTAGATGTATATGTTATGCACATGAGTAAATACCCAAAGTATAACTGAGCAAACGCGGCTACTTCTGCGATGCATTTTTGTTACGGATCCTTAATCTAGTAGTATTACTAATCGAAGGCTTAACATTAGGTAGAGTGGACTCTATTTATTAGCTATCGATAAACTAAAAAAAAAGAAATATCCCTTCAGCGTCGAAAGAACCTACTTGTTGCAGCTCATTTGTTTTCAATGAAAATACTCAGTGAAGCTCTTCTCTATTTCACCTGTTATGCAGTAGCCGCAAGGTCGCTACTAATCGTGACTGGATCGCAATTCGTGCGAGTCCAACGTTCGTGCTGTCTTCGACATCGTATAATTGAATTATCAATTGTTTTCATCGCATGAAAGGGCTCACAATTTTCTATTTCATTGTCTTTTGATAACCTAATTCGAGATGGACAGTTAGTAAGAGAATTAGGAAATTAAAAAAAAAGAGTTAATATAATACTGGTTTTTATCATTACAATCAGTTTATAAATATCCTAAAGCTTTTTTAGTTTTTCCCACGTGAACTACTAGGGGAAATCGAACCATAACTCATATTATTGATTTACAGTCCCACAAAATATCTTTTTGATGTGTAACATCTTTCCTCTCGCTTTCTTGCATTTTGTGGTAGTGATTTCGTGAAATGGGACGGAAGTGTGTAACTGGAAGTCGTTGAAGCGCGCAAGCGCGCGCCATTTGATTTGGCGAATAAGCGCGCGGTGGTAGAGTTGGCCGTCGGATGGTACCTACCAATCGGGGAAGCGCGCGCCATTTCTATTTGACGAATGAGCGCGTGGTATTGCATTAGGTACTCTTAGTGTCAATTAAATAAAATACATCTTTTTAATTTCATAAAAAAGAATTATTCTTTGTTATGAAAAATCATTTCAAATAATACCTGACCCATTTTTTTTAGTATTTAATGTTGAAATTGCTCATTACTAAGGTGAGATATCAAATGTTACACATCATATGCGACTACTGTAAGGCTCGCTCGTTTTTTATGTCATATTAAAAGAAATTGAAAAACTATTCTAGTCGATTGAAAAAAATATATTTGATTGATGAGCAATGAAAGATGCTAAATGATAAAATAATATTCTCCAAACATATTTAGTTTCAGTAAAGATGTAGAACTTTACTAAGACCTAACGCAAACTTCTTGAGAGTATTCAAAGTGACGCAGTTGCACTGTTTTGTTTCGTTTGCCAAAACTTATATTTACAAGGTCATGAACACTTAAAACTAAATGATCCACCATTATTTCACATTAAAATACGGCATTCTTTTTTTAAACCATTGTTTTTTTATAACGTAACTAACTGCAAAAATGATTCTTAACTTTCCCGCCAAGAACTCATTCAATATAATTATACCTTTTAACTTTTGTTGTATCGTCGAGAAGAAATGTGTATTCACAGAACTCGTTCTACGGATCGTGACTATAGTTAATGCAAAATATTTCTTTTTTTTTTTTTTAATTTAATTAAAACGTCCGTTGGATAATTAAAATATAGGTATGTCTAAAATACCTATTACTCCTTAGTAATAGGTAAGGTAAGCGATTGCGTTAAGTACCATTAAACTATTTTATTACAAACTAGTGGCCCGCTCGCGACTTCGTCCGCTTGAAAAGACCCGTACCCCATGATGGACCCCTATTGCAGCGCCATTCTCCAATCCACTTGAACACACACAAAAAAATTCATCAAAATCGGTCCAGCCGTTTAGAAGGTTAACCGCCTCTGTGGTCTAGTGGTTAAGACCACTGGCTTATACCCAGAAGTCCCGAGTTCGATTCCCAGCGGGGATACATGTTTGTGTACTCGATTTGGTTGGTGGTAGAGCTTATTTGTCCACCTGGCTAGCTACCACCATCTTATCTAAATATGTTGCCATAATATCAATGTTTGTAGCATTGTTCTATTCCGACAGCTGGAGATAAGATAGCCAGTGCCTCACTAGTTGAGGATCCTGGGTGAAGTGCGCTTCCATCATTGGCCTTATCATCACTTAACATTAGGTGAGATCAAGGCACTGTGCTTACCCGTAAAATACAAAAAAAAGGCAACACACGCATAGAAGATTTAAATATTTATAGAGATAGTAGAGTTGACAAATTACTCTACCTGGTGTTAAGCAGAAGCAGCGTCCAGATGCGAGGACAGCTTGTGGACTAGGGTTGTGCTCACGAGCCGTGGTCACGTTGCCGACCCGCAAGTTGCTTCTTCACTCACACCTCATCGAAAGGACCCCATGTTATAGGAAAGAGGGTATTGTGCTGGGAGAGCATTCCTTTTTTTGTAGTGCGACAAAGAAATTTTAAAAACATTTAAATAATATTATATTTGATAATACAACCATTTTCATTGTCAGTATGGTACGCCTAAGTTGGTTCGTGTATCTAAACAGCTAAGAAGCAGAATCTGGTTTTGTTGCGTTTAGACTTATGAATCGAGATACACGCGTACGTTCAATAACAAAAGTGAATGTTGTTTGGGCTTGTTTCTAATTATATGTAGTTTCTAATTAAATGATTCTTAATTTTTTTGTTTATTTGTATCTGTGGATGGATGGACTATTAATAGCTCAAACACATAAAGAGTAGTTCTACATAATTTTAACTCTAAATTAAATTACCTTAGAACCTAGAGGACTTAGAGGTACAGTCGGCAACTGGAGTTCATGTACTCATTTAACTTAATAATCTAAGAGGTACTTACTAACTACTAACGAAACTTATGTCGCTGACTGTACTTGTATTGTGTATGTTATAACCATGGGTCTTCGCACGCGTCATAAGGTCATTTACATTACAATATTATTATGTAGGTATGTATAAAACGTCACGAGTAATAATATAAAATTATTGACAATAATAATTAATCGTAATTCAACACACATATGAATATAATTATAAGTGGGCTGTTCTTAGCGCCTTCCGAATGAGGAAATATATTATATATTTTCCCAGAAGTTCTGAGCTAGGAGACAATCCAAGGTCCAGTTGGCCGATTCAAAGGTTTATAATTGGCGTGCGACCTTATTGCACTAAATAATAAAATACGTTTTTCTATTGACGATTGCAGTTACTCAATAAGCCTTTAATTGTCTTATGACTTGTTCAATGCAAAAGCAACGTTCATTTGTTTTTTAATCACGCCGGAACGACTGATCAGGTTTGGTTCAAGAGACCTACCCTGCCTAAAAATGTAAAGGATTTGGGATTGGTTTTGCCGGTAGAAAAAATGTTTTTTTTTAAAGTGAAGCCACTGGTTGGGCTGGTTTCTAGATATAAAATAAACGAAAACACCATTAAACTAGGTTACGAAAGAACTATAATGTTTTAGGTATATTTAGACATCACGCCACAGGTTATAAACTTTTATGAAATTATAAAAATAATGTTTTATCAATTGATTACTTTAATTTAAAATGGTTGCAGGAAACAGTGCCCGCATTTGGCCACAGCTGTTCGAAGGTTTGAGTCCAATGTCAAAAGGAAAATATTGTCTGTGCATCGTATTGGTAAAAGTGCAATGGGAAAGGACACAAGAAAGAAGGTAAAATAATTAAACAATATCATTATTTTTATATAACCTTAAAATGACACCCTGGCTTGCGATTTGTTAATCTACCTTGTGTAATAAACTAAAACATATTGACACCTAAAGAGTTGAGTGCTCGCCTTGTTGAAGCCTCCGGTGACAAGAAAGCTGGTAGCTAGTTACCTCTGCCAGCGTATTAGCTTGGCAATCCAAAGAGTTGTTGTTGTTGGTAATGTTGCCAGCCAAAAGAATTGCAGAAATAGTTATTAAAAGAAATAGAGATTAAAAATAAGAAATAAAAAAGACCACTATTGTGGCAAGATGTAATAAAGAAGGTTGTAAGGAAATGTGGAGAAATGTAAAATATATATATAAGAAAATTAAGAAATAAGTAATAGTATACAAAGAAATTTAGTATATAATATTATAGTAATAAGTAACTATAAGAAATGTAATAAATGTAAGAAATGTAAAATGTAAAAAAAAAAAGAAAAAAGAAAATAGAGAGCTCATAAAGCTCAAGATATTAAAATCCCAAAAAATAAGAAAAAAGAAAAAAAAAAAAGAAAATAAAGACCTGCCAAAAAGCGGGGAGCAGTGTATATAAAAAAAAAAAAACTGTTGCCAGCATTACTGGGACCGTTCCTATGAGCCCACAGCTGGAGGACATTTTTTATTTATAGGTTTTATTTTGTCTTTAATACAACAACATAAGTTATGTTTATTAACTGTTATCATTTTTATCTATCAATATATATTCTATGCAAAAAATATTATTGACTGCTTACACTATAAAAATAGTGATTACTTAGGATTATAAGTTAGCAACTTGTACTAGATTGTAAACAACTACTTTGGTTAACCACTGATACTTAAATACGTCGATATTGCTATAACTCCATTAATCGACCCCGTTCATCTATCATCACTTTCCCGATCCGATCCGAACCCTTCGGAGAATCTAGTTGGGCACGGGGACGCGCACTAGTGCGCGATGCCGTTCCCTCTAGATAACCTCTGAAGGTGATTCGTTTCACACGGCTTGAGGGACCCTTTACGTTCCTCGCCGCCCCCAAAAAAGCCCGGTGAAGCTGAAAATGCCGCAGTGGCAATAAGCAATCTATCAAAAAAAAAAATCATCACTTAACTCGCATGACGTACTATTGATCTTAAGCGCTTCTTATAAACTATACATGTGTAAAGATAATATATAACATATCTAGAGTGATGTTATTTTAGCGGCTTACTTGGTAAGTTGTTAAAATAACAGTTTTTTTTTATGTCAAGCTATTATTAACAACTTGGACTTTAGTGTACCGTCTCGAATACTTTTTGTTGTGTTTATTACAAATAATAAAGTCTAAATTATCAGGTACGTAGTCAGGACGATTCTTTATATGCACAACCATTTTATTGATTAATAGGTCAACCATTTTTATGTAAATAAATTAATAAATAAACTTTCCTAGAGAAGCTTCGTTATGAAACTCGTTAAATGGTTACTAGACAACGGATAAACATACTTAAAATACTTAAATACATACTTATTATACATAGAAAACACCCAGACCAATTACAATTTAGTAAAACAATAATTTCTAAATTGACCCGACCGGGGATCGAACCCGGGACCTCAGAGATAGTGACACCATGAAAACCGGTGTACAAACCTTTCGACCAAGGAGGTCGTCAAAAAGATATACGAACAATAAACTATATAAGAAATAAAAATATAAGATATTTGATAGTGTTTAATTAAACAGATGGACCAAATTTTGTTTTTTTATTCATTGTAGTTTTTTATATTTAGAATAGAATAAAATAGAATAGGTATTATTTGACTAACACTATTCACTCAACATCAAATGTTTTAAAAATCAAATATTTATGGCGTGATTAAATGCAAATAATCTTGCTTTGATGAATTTTCCAACAATGTTATGTTCCAAATAAATAAATAGGGATGAGTGTACGATCTTCCTAAGGTGAAGACTAAAGGCATTACAATTATTATTTAATTTAAAAATAAGTACTTCATAATAAGTTAAATTTAAATATAGTATGACTCATGAATAATTAAATAGAAAAAAATATTGTTTACTTTTTTACCCCACTCATTAATTTTTGTGATTTAATTTATAGATACTTTAGACTTTCAAGCATTGCTTTCAAGCATCAAGATTTATTTACCGAGATCAAGGGAAGATGAACACACAGTAAGTCATCAAATAAAATCCAATCCAGTGCAACGTTTATATATATTTTATTTGATTTTTTTAATTGTTAAAGGGCATGATAGCCAGTCCGTATAAGTTGTCACTATTCGCAATTGTGTCAACACAATGGGTACTTACGAAAAGTTATAAGACTCTATGTATAGCAGTCTATCTATATCTAAAGGTGTAATCTAACATTAGCTATATACTCTATCCAAGAGCACTATTTGCCTAACCAATAATTTAAAACTCAAATCTGAGGAACTAAATAGATATTATATTGAAGTGTCTCTTAAAACCCCACCTTGATAAAGGTTAGGATTTAGGGCAAAGGAGTTGTATAAAATGCTCTCTTTTTTAGTTACTTGTCATTTCCGAACCTGACATACCAGCCGTGTGCCCGATAAAAGTAGTAAAGATTAAGCGCTTTGAAACCGACAAACAATTGAATTTCTATTGTACATGGATTTTGTGGCAGACAATGTGTTAAGAAAAACAGAAGAACAACGACAGTTTTAGATGTCAAAAAACAGAAGAGTAGCGACTTACCAACTTCGATTGGAGCAACATCTGTTGTCAGCTGGACGACAACTGACACATCATACGTGTCGACCTCCAGTTTTCCTCCGCTAATATCAGACGAACGGACTCACTTCACTCCACGTGACATCACTCGTTGCACTTCACCCGCATCCGAGTTCACACTTCACTCACTGCTTATCCTGCGTGACGTAGATTTCCTCTTCCGAATCGATTGTTTCGGTTTTATTGTCGATATTGAGCGTAGATTCAGTTACAAAAAAGATCGGTTGTGTCGGTTTCCTATTAATTATCACGTGTTGGTTGTCATCGAACGAGCGGCGTATACAAATATGCTGGTCATTCCCATGACATGACAACATTTTGACGTGTGCGTAATCTATACTACTATATAAATCTGTAGGCTGTACGTACATGCAATTTTTCCGACAAATTTTGGGATAAATATTCGTTTTATGACTCACTGACACCAATTCTACGATTTTTAATTTTTTTCTGTCTGTCTGTCTGTCTGTCTGTCTGTATGTCCTCTTATAACTCAAGAACGGCTTGACCGATCTTGATGAAAATTTGTATACAGTAAGAACATGAGATAGAGGCTATAAAAAAAAATTACAAATTGACGGGTGACTGCTTGTGTAAGATGAAAGTGAACACTTGAAACAAAGACTACTGAAACGCCTACAGGATTTTTACTACGAGTATTGTTTGCCATTCGATCACGATAACGAAAACGAGAATTTATATGGCATCGATGATAATGTTTTTATTCAAAATAGTAGAGCTAAGTACCAAAAGTATCTTAATTTGTCATCCATTTACAAAGTAGACAATAAATTTAAGAATAACGCTACAGCTCATTTGAATAAAGTGTGCCAATCAAATAAAACAATACATACGTATTATCTAGTTCTTCATTAAAAATCCAGTCATGGAAGCGAATAATATTGTGCAAAGTAAATTATGGGATAACGTGATCTCTTTGTCGTGCTAGGAATATAGGATCTATTTTAAAACCAAGTTACAGGGAAACTCAAAGATTTTATTGTCTGTAGACTATTTTTTTAAATCAGCATCTATAAACTTTATATTTCCACTAGCCGTCACCGCCCGCTTCGCTGTGCGAAAATTTGTGAATATATTTTTTTTTTCATCAAGATCGGACAAGCCGTTTTCTTGAGTTATAAGAGGACATACATACAGACAGACAGACAGACATACAGACATACAGACAGACAAACAGACAAAAACTTCAAAAATCATAGATTCATAAAACGAATATTTGTACATGTACAGACAGAGCCTACAGATTTATATAGTAGTATTATATAGATTTATTGCCTTTTTAATTCACGTCAATAGATGCGATTGAACAATTTGTTCTCGCTAAGTCATTCTACACTAGAAAGGTTGCTAAAACCCTCTTTCCGTTTGGTCCATGCTCAATTATTTTATACGCACGAATCCAACTACCGATGTGTTCATTTGTTTTTTAAATAAAGACAAAATGTTTTTGTTTTGTTTATATAATTTTAACGCAAATTATGTTGCGAAACGAATTACAAAAAACACAAATGTTGAAAAAATTTCCACGAGCAGGATTTGAACCTTCTGACATACCGGGTCAGGTGCTCTTCCAATTGAGCTATCGTGATTCTAACCAGTCCGCCGAAATTATTCAACACTATTTTTTTTACTTTTAATGCCAAAGGCGTCCATTCAATGTCAACAACTAATAATTTCGGCGGGCTGGTTAAAACCAAGATAGCTCAATTGGAAGAGCACCTGACCCGGTATGTCAGAAGGGTGCAGGTTCAAATCCTGCTCGTGTAATTTTTTTCAACATTTGTGTTTTTTGTAAATAAAAACAAATGAAAAAACACAGTACACTAGCTTTTTAATATTCCTCTTTCTGCTGTTCTAA
The DNA here is from genome assembly GCA_949315975.1 of Eudonia truncicolella. Classification (NCBI taxonomy): domain Eukaryota; kingdom Metazoa; phylum Arthropoda; class Insecta; order Lepidoptera; family Crambidae; genus Eudonia; species Eudonia truncicolella. The sequence continues at coordinate 5,712,333 of OX438832.1, forward strand.
CTTCAAGTGCCGGCTCGCCTGACATCATCTCAACATTTAATAATGGTGGCAATAAATATTTGCTAGAGAAGCGAACTCAAGATAGGCCATAGATAAAGAAATATACGTAAAAACGTCTATCTAATTGAGACCGCTTAGAGCATTTATCTTTATACGTCAGCTTACTTTTGTCACATGCTATTTGCATAGTGTTTTTGTGACAGCAACGTTTGCTTTGCGACAGGCGTGGCTAAAATGATTGCTCCTTTGAACGCACGAAACTATTTAAATCTATATTCAAGTAGTTATATTAATTTTAACAGCAATTCTAAGTTTATGACGCTAGTTTTTTGTTTGCTTTGTAATATATGTAAGAAAACAAGGTTCTTGTAAGTTACGTACCATAAACCATTTGTCACTCTTGTCTACCACACGAGAGTAATATTAAATGATTTGATTTAAGGCTACGCCGCGCCGCCGTTGTATCGAGTCGAATAATAACGTTACCAATAATTGAATAGCTGGTAATGTTAAATGTCATTTGTCTTTATCTTTATAGTGTTGGTTGTTGGTGATAAAGAATTGTTCCGACGATTAACTCGTCCATTAAGGTGGCTAGTCACACTTTTTGCTTTTATTCACGGTAGGTCGCATCGCATCACCAACACGTGACCGTTGGAAAACCGCCGCGGCTCGCCGGCGACTCTCCTTGAAAACGTCGAAAAAAATTAAGTGGACCTTGTCAATATACTAATTATTTGTACTGAAGAGCAGCTCGTTGGCGCGGCAAATAAATCGTTTGAATTTAGATCGTGTAAGTTAAGCATATTTTGAAATGTCGGTACACCGGATGGGTTTCGGGAGACCCGTTAAGTTGTTGGTCCTGGATGTTGTAGTGATATGATAGTAGTTGAAACTCACCAACCATTAGGTCAACGTAATGGGCTGTGGCCTAAACTCCCGATGTGCACTGACTATCATGTGGGAATGCCTTGCCCAGCAGAGAGGTTTATACACTGACGGTGATGATAAATACTAAGTCATTTAACACTTCTTGTTTATCATAATTGAGTCAGTACCTATGTTTAACTGATAGCCGGTGTTCTTACAAGAAAAATACGCCTAAACGACTCGCTCCGCAATTGAATAGTCATTTCCGCTAATCTCTCGTGGTTTCGTGTTATTTACGAGCAACAATCCTGTACTCCATCTCGAATAAGCATAACAATGATTCCAGAACAATAAGTGGAGATAACGCGTTTCCCGGGTAAATAATAATGGCACATGAATATTCATTAAGGCGCGACTAATCGCCGGCACTGAAATCACGGTGTGCGAAAATTTCAAAAAGAACGTTCGTACATACGTACATACATACAAAAATTATTTTCAACTCACTATTATTTGACGACTAATTTCACGCGGGCCCGCACTACAATGTCAAGAGCATACACAATCAACAATCTCGGTAAGTCTATCGATAAGACGGTACAATGATCACTTTCCGCCCTAATGCATTAAGTGCACACCTACTCTAGTTTCGCGACAAGCAATAAGGTTTTAATCTAACACGAAAAGGCACAAAACGTGCACTACACCGGGCGTACCTGTACGGTACACGCGTGCGACCTGCACGCTATTCCACGCGCGAATGCCGACTAAACCCATTGTTTACGATCGCAATTACGCTGTCGATCGAGTTAACAGGGCGGGCGAAGGCTTCGGCGGAAAATCTGGCCGGTGGCAGGATACGTCACGAGATGCAGCCGATAGTGTTATTGTGTGCGTTTGGTGCGATGCCGGTGGTGAGAACTAGTGATGCTACAGTGATTTATTAAGGTTTACATACGTTTTACTAAACGTCATTTTTATGATGTAGCTTCAAGTGAGATATGCTTTTAATATCATACTATAATCATTACCTATATAAAATACTAGTTGTCGCCCGCGACTTCGTTCGCGAAGACTACACTATCCCACAGGAACCTGTTACCGGGATAAAAACTATCCTATGTGTTAATCCAGGTTATAAACTATCTGTATGCCGAATTTCATACAAATCCGTTGCAGCGTGAAGAAGCAACAAATATACACACATACACACAAACTTTCGCATTTATAATATTAGTGTGTTATTCAATCTAATTAATTTCAATTTAATATTTTTATTGAACTTCATATACATGATGTGTTACAATACTGCGTACAATGTTATAGGCATGCCAATATATTGAGAAGATTTGATCGTTTTTTAAGTAAAGAATTTAAATATTTGTCGACCACTTTGTACTATGAGTACTAGGGCCTCTTTCACCATCTGCAAGTAATTGAAATGAAACAACTTTTACGGATTTACTCGCGTTTATTTTACACATTAGTTTTAATTAATGTTTATCCTGACGTTTCGAAATCTTTGCAGGGTCCGTGGTCACAGGGAGACTGAGGTGTTGGTCGTCTCATAATTAGTTAGTAGCTTGTATACCCTCATTTAAATTTAATCAGGTGCGTTCCGTTTTACGCAGAAAGAGCTTACAGTAGCTTTTGGTCTGGCAGTATGGTGTTGGGGCTGGGATTTAATATTCTGTATGATTGGATCTCAGGCTGGTGGTAGATTCCAACCATCTTCTCTATTAAAATTAGGATGTTTTTTAATTTCAATAGCCTTGCGTATCATCCTAGGGATGAATCGTTGTTCTCTAGCGAGTATTTGTGGTTTATCAAATCTGATGTAATGGTTGGGCCCCTCAAGGGAATGTTCGCATACCGCAGACTTATTTTCGCGCCTATGCTTGACGTCGTTGTTTCATTTCAATGTGTAGTGTTCGCGTAAACTTTAGAAAACAATATCTACAAGTAAGTTCCCATTAGCGTTTACTTGACAGATAGTCCATACAAAACTGTCACTTTAACTGCCAAGTATCTCCTAATCAGACATTGTGAAACAGGCCCCAATCTTATCCCAGTCTTATACTTTTGATGAACTAAATAACATTTTCTTTATTTAATTTGTTATTATAGTTGTTAATTGTTACTCAACTTTGTTTAAACCATAGACCCACCAACACTAATTGGACCAGCGTGGTGAGTTACAGTCCGATCTTCATGTAGGCCTAAACCCAGCAGTGCGACGTTTTTAGTGATGATGATGAATCTTTAAATACAAAATCTTAGGAAACTTTTTAAAGATAACACGGCGGATAAGTCCACTCCAACTGATGTTAAGTGGAAATGGAGTCCAGACGCGAAACAAACTAGTACAGCATCAGTCACCCTCACCCTGCTGGCCCACAAGGTGTCTTCTTCACGCCTCCTTTAAAGGACCCCATGTCATAGGAATCCTGTGCTGGTAGACTATTCCTTATTTGTTCCCAAGATAAAATGGCCGGCAACAAACCTCTCTGTTGTTGGTGTCTAGGCCACCCATACGTTCGATTACATTCCATCAGTTGACCCGCTGGCTCGTTAGCCACCTCTATACATGAAGAAGCCCATTCTGCAGGAACAGATTTTCGATACGCTATTTATAACATTATGCTTAGCAGAAATTACCGTCATAGAGCGCCTTAACATAAATAATGAGTTGATTATACCGCTACGGTTGTTGCAAAGAGGATAATACTATTTTATTGCAATGTGGTGATTGCATTTAAAATGTAATTTTCTATCTTTTTATTGTAAAGATTTATTGTCTGTCTCTGAAGTCATTTATTGACAGCAGTTGAATAGATGTTGTTGACATGTTATGAGTTTTCTACATTTCGGTATCTCATACAAACTTTAAAGTAAAAAATTAATGAAATAAATATTCTAATTTAACTCAACCTTCTTTGTTATTAAAAATACAGAGATCAAGAAAGTTATAGACAAAGTGATTTAATTAAAAAAAAAAACAATGATTGAACTGAATTTAATCTATTTTACTGAGATACTCGAGGGGTTGGGGGGTATATAATTTCTCACTTCTCATTTTTATTATCATTCATCATCATCATACTGACTGGAAGGAAATATTGTATATTTATGTATTACTTGTAAGAAAAATTACTTTAACACTGGCTAAATGTGCTAATCGCACGAAGCCATCAACTAAAAGAAAGAAAGAAAGAATCTATTTTAGTCATAAGTCCTAAATGATACCTTACGTCATACGTAACGTATACCTTACGGCTTTGATTGAAGGATTTATTGACATTAATTGTATAATCAATTAATAATGGACAGCTAGAGATATTACGAATGATTTTGTATAATTGATGATCGTGTTAAATGTACAATAGTTTCAAAATCATGTAACAAGTTTATGAACAAATCATATAAAAACGCAATCGATTAAAATAATAAGACGCCATGCGAGTTACAAATGAATTATGGTGGACTTCTTGGCGGGAAAGTGAAGAGTCATGTCTGCGGTTTTGTTTTATTTTCTAAAATTTGTGTTATGTCGAATATTAATGTGTAATAATGGTGGATTATTAACCGTTAAGTGTTCGTGAGTGTGCATGAGTGTTGGCAAATTAAACAGAACAGTGCAACGTCACTTTTCAAATTCTCTCAAGAAGTCTGCGTGAGGACTTAGTAAAGCACTACATCTTTACTGAGATACTCGAGGGGTTGGGGGGTATATAATTTCTCACTTCTCATTTTTATTATCATTCATCATCATCATACTGACGGGAAGGAAATATTGTATATTTATGTATTACTTGTAAGAAAAATTACTTTGACACTGGCTAAGTGTGCTAATCGCACGAAGCCATCAACTAAAAAAAAAAATTATTATCGGATCGAAAAAACACTTCATCACCACAGACCCTGTAAAGAGTTCTAAACGTCAGTCAAGGTAAAACCAAAATCTTACATGTGTAAAATAAACGCGAGTAGATCGGTAACAATTGTTTCATTTCAATGTACGTTTAGTGTTAAGTACCACAGCTTAAGATGCTTAATGTATTCTATGTTTAGAACAATAGGTTTAAAGAAACTTTATTCTCATAAGAATACAGAATTCACTTACATGAGATTCATAATTATAAAAAAAAATAAAAAAATATTTTTATATATTTATTAATTTTATTCAGTGTTCGCGTAAGGTTTAGAATTCAATCATCAGTTTTATGAGGTACGTGTATTTCTAACATATCGTAACATTAATTTGATACTCCAATGAGAAAAATAAACTAAGTTTTTAGTTTTTATTTTATTTCAAATAATAAGTCGTCCTCCTTTCCTCTTCCAATTGCGATGCCCGACAGAGTCCTTAGTTTATACTTTTAATATGTAAAATAACATATTTGTCATCATTATGGTTGCAATAAATATTGAGTATTGAGTAAATAAAGATGAGAACACTGTACGATTTTACAAACAACACTCGTGACTTTATCCGTCACGTCATCAGCTCATTTTATATCCCCACTGCTAATGCAGTTGGGACAAACGGCTTTACGTGCCTTCCGAAGCACGAAGGAGCTCGAGATGATGCGTTTTTGGTCACCCATCTGACGGCCGGCTTTTGCGAAAGTTGCTTAATCTCAGCACTCGCAGACCGGGCGCGTTAACCACTGGGCCATCGAGCTTCTCGTGACTTTATTATCTGCATATAATTTCAACAAAATAATAATTTATTAAATTAACATTACATTAGGTTGTATACATTTCCTCCAAATTAGATGTTGATGAATAAGTACAGAGTCACGATTCGCTTGCTTGCTCATAAAATATACATATATTAGACGTTTTTTATTATATATATTAAGTATGCGTTGTAGTGTGGTGAACTGACTTGTCATGGATTCGCAAAAACATTAAACATGGTCATTCGTTTCTATAGTTTATTGTTAACAGTTAAAGTATATATTTATCTGTAAAATTAATTATAATATTTAACAACATCACACACATTGTTCTGATCCCAAACTAGAGCACTCGTTTTATAGAAATCAAAAACTACGATGGTACCACCAGACCCGGTCCACCCAGACACCGACACAATATCGAAAAGTTCGTTTTCAACATTGACCCGACCGGGAATCGAACCCGGGACCTCAGAGTTAGCGCCGCCCAAAGTCCTTCGTGCAAGCCACTCGGCTACGGAGGGCGTCAATAAAAAATTGTTATAAACAGTATTGAATTATGAAAAAGGAGGCATGTTCATTTAAGTAAGAAGCTGAGATAAGTGTTAAAATAAATTAGTGTTTAAAACTAACTCAAATGATCGAAGTGATTTTAGAGTATCTAACTAAAATACGATTTAATAATAATTAATAAAAAAATAAATCCTACACTCACATCAATTATTATCTAACCCAAGAGAGGCTTCGTTATGAAACTCGTTAAATGGTTACTAGACAACGGATAAACATACTTAAAATACTTAAATACATACTTATTATACACCCAGACCCGAGACAACTTAGAAAAACAATAATTTCTAAATTGACCCGACCGGGGATCGAACCCGGGACCTCAGAGATAGCGACACCATGAAAACCGGTGTGCAAACCACTCGACCAAGGAGGTCGCCTATTTAATAATTATGAAGGAACTTCGTTTTTCTTCTTGTTTTTTTATTTCGTCTTCCTCCTTTAAGTAATTTTGGGACTTTTTTCATATATTTTTTTTAATTAGCCTATATTGTGTTCAATTGCTGGGCAATTCTCTTAGGCTCCACTCTTCTCTATCATCGGCCACCTCGTACCATTCCGGCAAAAAAGTTGTCAAGTAGTCCTTCCATCTCCGCTTTGGCCTTCGACCATCTTTCTGGGCCCATGCGGCTGACGTGTCCAGCCCAGTTTCACTTAAGTCTTAAGCGGTCGCAAGTCCAACATCTATGATTTTGGTTTTGGAGCACAGTGTACTGTTTCGAACTCTATCGGGATATCTATGTTTCTTAGATAATATCTAATTTATTGGTTCTTTACCGATTTGTACTCCTACAGTTTCTAACTCATTTCTTACTTTTGTAATGTTAAATATAAAAAAGTAAATTTGTTAACTTAGATTTAATTTTGTTTTTTTTTTACATGTTGTGGTTGTCTTCTTTATTTGTTGTTTGTTTGTAATCGAAAGTGTCCTGCTATGATAGGGCATTTTCCAATATTTTTGACGCTGTAAGGGAGAAAAGAGCTGGACACTTGCTGAGTTTCTTGCCGGTTCTTCTCAGTACAAGATCTCGCCCAGAGTAGACTTACGAACCGATGGCATAGTGACATTCACAAGAGCACTTGTTGCCTAAACTGAATAAATGATTTTGATTTTTTTTTAATGTTATACAATAGTCGGGCTTTATCATATTCCTTAACTTATCGTGCGTGCTAGGGCTCTATTAGATGTATAAACTTATTTATAAACATATATTATATTTCGTACTTACGTGAAATCCATGTTGTTTCTTAACTAACTCAGTTTCAATTCGTACCTGTAACAAAAAACGAAAAAAATATTATAATCCATCCATTTCATACAAACACGTCATTTAAAAGCATTACCAATAATAAATAATACCTAAAGTAAACAAAATAAAAATTTGATTGTACATTCAAATGAAACGATCAGGATTTCTTTGATGTTCCAATAAATATTGACTTTGCAAATTACATACACGGTTCAAAGTAGCGAAACACGTTCTCTTTGTATGGTCAATAAGCTTTTTGCGAAACTACATACGTCTGTTGACTTGTACAGCAAACAAAACACGATTAAGAACTAACTCTACAACGTGTAACAGAAAGGTGTAGTAAAAATGAAAAGATCAAAAGATCTAGATCTTGTATGTGTTGTTAGAAAGGCATCATTATTAACTTTAATTTGTCATGCAATTTTTAAATTATATATTATATATATTAGTGAATATAATAATAGTTGCATATTATTATACACGCGCATCTCGGGAGCATAATAACTAATACATTTAAAAAAGTATCTATCCAAGTCTCGCATTGATGGCCTAAGGTAGGTACATATATACTAATTATAAGTTAGAGGAACGAAAACTGCATAATATAGCATTGGAGATTTCAACGTCTCGAAAATCAAAGTGCAATGCTTGCAAGCAAGGACAAATCTACATACAACCTGTCGGGGCCACGGAGTCAGCGTTTGAATATTGTATTGTTATTTTTTTTTTATTCCAACATAAAAAAAAACCTTAGTCTCAAGTAATAATCTGCCGTCATAACTTAAAAGATTAAGTAAAATTTAAACACTGAAAAAAGACGACAACCTCAGGCGGGAATCGAACCACGCACCTTCCGCATTCCGGGCGGCTGCCTTAACCACTTGGCTACCGAGGTCTGGCTTTCACCCGTCGAAATTTTTCAAAGATTGATGAAGCAATGTTGACTAAAAAAACATAAGCATCAAGCAGTGGTTAAGGCAGCCGCCCGGAATGCGGAAGGTGCGTGGTTCGATTCCCGCCTGAGGTTGTCGTCTTTTTTCAGTGTTTAAATTTTACTTAAGTATATTTAAGCGTTAATAAAACGCTAAAATATATAAAAAACACTTAAAAGATTAATCGTATTAAGTTACGTTAAGGTAATCGTACCTACATAATATAGGTAAAATATTTCAATTTTTTTTTTGTCTGTCGTCTATGTATATCTACAGCTATATGGTGTAGATCTGCACAAATGACATTTATTTTTCGAATATTGAAGGAAATCAACAATGGTACATGTTCAAACATGAAATGATTTTTTTCATAAAAAAAAGCGGAAGATCTTAATATTTGTACACTATTCTTTGATCTTTACGCTAGTATTGTTATAATAATAAAGGTATACGTATTGGCACATTCATATTTACCTTTACGTTTGTATATTATGAATTGTCATAATATACGAGCATAAAGGTAGATAGCATAAAATTGATATCGACCAATGTGATATATTTTAATACAAAGTTGTATGTATTTTACTTATAAAAAAAAATACCTACATACATATTTATTTGGTCGCTTTGAGTCGTTTTCATTTCGTGATAGAATATCATAACTATACTTGGGGTAAATTTAAATAAAAATATTAATTTTTATTTATTGCAAACTTATTTACATAACTACTTATACATAGGTAGAAATATTTAAATAATTAAAACAAAACACCTTCACAAAATTATAAAGTCAAATGTAAAAAAACAATAAAAAAAATTAAATGTATAGTGTATAAGAAATGTATTGGTAGTGTGTAAAATTTACATTGGTTAAGTTAGAATAATAAAAAAACAGTAAAGAAGCACGATAGCTCAATTGGGAGAGCACCTGACCCGATAATGTCAGAAGGGTGCAAGTTCAAATCCTGCTCGTAAACATTTTTTTAACATTTGTGTTGTTGTGATTTGTTTCACAATAAAATTTGCGTATAAACAAAACGAAAACATTTTTAAACAGTAAAGTGTTAAAAATAAAAGAGGAAAATGTCAACTAAATAAAAAAAAACATATCTTTACAAAAAATACCAACTAGCTATAAATAAAAGATGTTCTCCAAAACATAAATTGTACTTAAAGCTTATTGATATGAAAAGGAAGAAAAGGGTTCGAAACATAATAGTGTTTTAATTATTTACAGTAATAGTATTTTTCAAAACAGATCAATGGTGCATGAACAAAATAAAAACAATTGGTTTAATAAAAATACTGTTGACACCTTAAATATAAAGTTCATTGTGTCTGTCTTTCTATTACGAACACCCCATTTCATGGCCACTCACGAAAGTGCCTTGCCTTGCGCACGCGCCTTCGCGTCTCAGCCCGCGGCCGCCATGAGACTTCCGGTAGAAATTCTCAGCAACACATGACAACACCGGCCATAATTATTATGTTGGTATTCTGTATACATATTACATCGTAAGCAACATAAACTTTGTGTATCGCTTTATCGGAGTTTAATATGTATGACGCGGGATGGTCCATTGTTGATATAGAATGTATAAGTAATTTATTTACGCGTTTCCAAATCTGTATTTCTCGTAAGGAACTGTGCCCAACAAGTAAGTTAAGCGACAAGTGTTGCTGTGGCTTTAGTGCTTTTTTGGGGTGGCTTTCCACCAGAGATGTGCTAAGCAATTCCTTATTCCGCTCAAGCGGAATTTTTTTTGTATTTAATTTTTATTTTTCTTCTTGATTAATTTGCCCATTTCTATGATTTCTGTCAGAGACTGCCAACTATTTATGTATACTATTAATTGCATGTATATGTGCCTTAAGTATATAGTAGTACTTGCAGTTAACAAACTTCGGGCCTTAGTAGCCGAAAAAGAGACCACGCTTGCCAAATGCGGGTCATAAACTTTGCCTGACCGAGGATTGAACCTGATACCTCTGGATATCGGGATTATTTGATTAGTTATCAGCATTTATGAGAAATTGAAGCCCGTGTCCCGTGTTAATTAAAAAAAATACGTGTATAAAAAGGTTAGATCAAGCGCAGCAGTGGTAAAATCTTTGAAGTAAAAACAAGTTAGTTACAGAACTTCATTGCAAGATGATAAAGCACTTGTTAAGCTGAGACTAATGACAATAGGTATTAAAATGACTTGCGACGACAAGGCCAGTTAGCCACGTAACCCGGCTGACAAGGTAAAAGCCTTTTGTTGGTTGACAGGCACTGAAACGAGCATATTTTTTTTATCTTGAAGCTTGTCAGCTTGTCGTACAATACAGATAATTCACGCAACAAATGAATCTGCTATGAGAATAAATGAGATATTAACTTGTGACGTCGTTGGTATAATTGAATGTAGTTCTTTTAGCATGACAGTTACAGATCCTTCGTGATGAGATCCTATTCATTTTACATTTTTCTGGCTACACCGACACAATTTGATGTACGATGCAGCGCTTAGTTGACCACACTGCGACAGTACACCATAAATTAATTAGATGACGTTGATGTACGAGTCTTGAATAAGTATAACAGACATTTGGCGTAGTGTCGAGAAGAAAAGGGTTAACCACAGGAAAATATCGACCAAAGTCACGTGACAGTTGAACGTGCGTAGTTTGCCACACGGTATCCAGCCTAACTATAAGTTGGTTGAGCCACCGGTATCGCCTTCACCGCTGGGCTTTCATCTTAGATGACGGTAAGTGACGGTAAGTGTGTAAGGGCCAATTTCACCGGTGATATTAAACGCGATCAATTCGAGTTAAACTGAGTTTACGCGCTAAACTGAGTTCCGCTCTCAAGGTTGCGTTTCACCGGCATAAACTAAACGTCGTTCAAGTTGAACTTGGTTCAGTTTCTGAACGGCCGATTTTCGACGTTTAGCTTAGCTAAACGCGTTTAAAGCTGTTTGCCTGTCATTGTCGCGATTGTGTGGAGTACGGGAGATTGGTTTGTTTATTTATTTTTAAAGAAAGAAATAATCATTTTGTTAGCGATATAAAACAAAGATGAAAAGAGCCCTGGCACTAGCTTTTGACGAAAATTTTAATGAGGATGAGTTTATTGTACGTCGCTCCAGATGGATACGCGAGAGAGAAGAACACTTCGACACTCTTGATGCATTGCAAGATACACTTTGTTTTGTTGTGTGGTGAATTTCGCTATTGTTATGTGTTTATTAGAACTACATTTTCTTTGATAAAATCTTGGTATGATATCTAGTTTATAGTTACATCTGTAAACTGGCCTCATGTTTTGTGAAGCTGAATTAAACTTGTATTATTTACTAAAAAAAAAGAGCTTACGCTTAGTTAAATTCCCTTTTTTTGGTGTCTGTCAGTACATATTAAAATCAAACTAATAAATAAATAGTAGTACCTAAGTAATATTAAACAGTAGGTAAGTACTACAATACCAAAATGTTGTAAAGCACACCACTGGCATTATTTGCTTAACATAGGTACCTATATAAATGCCTAATCTAAGAAGGAATAATTTCTTTTAAGGCAATTCGTTTAGTTCCAAGCCAGAACAAAAATAAAAAATAAAAAAACGTTTAGTCGATGACATGTCATTCATTCATTCATTCTTTGTCAAAGCTAAACTAAGTTTTAAAAAACTGGATCAAAACGAAGCCGGTGAAATCGGTGCGACGTGAACCGCGATCAAGACTAATTTTTGAACTCGATTAGTCGAAACCAGGTTTTATTAAACTCGGTTTCTATTCGGGACGGTGAAATTGGCCCTAAGTGTAAGTGCCTAACGCGATTTTTTTTACTATTTGCTCGAGCTAATGTCAAATTTAATTTGTACCGGATCAAAGTAGTGCCGTCTAGCGACGAACTTGTGAAACCAACTTTAACTTGATCTAACAATTAGGCACACTTGCAGTTGGCTCACTGTACCTAACTTAGCTCAGTCTGCACACCTACCTAGGCACACGAGCCTCGATGGTTAACATAGTCTAAGTGCCAATACCACTGAGACACAAATGTGGTAGTTTTAAAATAGCAGAATAAAGGCCCAGTTCCTTGAGTGATTCCTCCCTATTATTTATTTAATTTTTGAATTTACATCTTACGTGTAAGGCGCTTGGCCTTTATCTCACCTGAAGTTAAGTGATGATAAGACCGGGTTCCTCAACTACTGAGGCACTGGCTATCTCATCTCTAGCTGACGGAACACAACAATGGTATAAACGTTGGTTTTATGGCGACATATTTAGATAAGACGGTGGTACCTAACCAGGCGGGCAAACAAGCCCTACCACCAACCAAACAGAGTACACAAACATGAACCCCCCGCTGGGAATTGAACCCGGGATCTCTGGATCTAAACCAGTGGTTTTAACCTAGTGGTTAACCTGGTGCTTTTCTGTCAGTAGACAGAATTGATCAAAAAGCATCAATGGCAATTAAGCAAAGGTGTCCAGTAATCAGTAATAATTAAAACACTCATTCATTGCATAGAACTCTCAATGACTTTAACCTACAGCATACTGTATGCAACTCTGACATTAGGAAGTAGGTAATGTTCAATTTTCCTTTAATCATTTCAAACGTACAGAATGTTAATCAAAGTGACAAGGATATTTCATCCTTCGACAACCTCATAAGTATACCGGTGATGGACGTGTTTAAATATCAAATTAATCATTAAATAGATGTTTGTTTTCCTGTTTGTCTGCTTGTTGACTATTCGTCTAGTAACAAATAAGAGGGTAAATTGAGATCACTGTGTTATTGGTTTAACCTTAAACATTCATGTAGGCATATTGATTATAATCTCGCACGTTAACAATAACATTGTCAGAAAAGATGACTTCATATGATACATATGTACGAAAAAATTGGCAGTAGTTTTGCTTAAACCTATAACTTAAAAAATAATAAAGAAAAGCAAGCCAAGGCTTGTTGTATATACGTATAATATGTAAAAAAATATATATAAATAAATAAATAAACTTTCCTACACTCACACCAATTATCTAGCCCAAGAGAAGCTTCGTTATGAAACTCGTTAAAATGGTTACTAGACAACGGATAAACATAGTTAAAATACTTAAATACATACTTATTATACATAGAAAACACCCAGACCCAAGACAATTTGGAAATACAATAATTTCTTAGTTGACCCGACCGGGGATCGAACCCGGGACAACAGAGATGGTGACACCATGAAAACCGGTGTACAAACCACTCGACCAAGAAGGTCGTCACATCCGTGTTACCTATTAATTTATAATGTTAACTCTAATCTTCCTTACGTTTTGTTTTTTTATTCTTTGTCTCTTACAGTACAGCAAGTGGTGTTCGCCTTAAATGTTTGCTACACTTATTCATTGTTAATATTTGTATATGTTACCTACAATGTAAACAGATGCTTTAATCTCTAAAAAAAAAACAATAACTTTTATTAAAAGATCCAGCACTTCTTTTATCTAGAAAAGTGTGTGTAGCCACTACGATCGATACGACCGCTACATGCATGTCTTATAATGTAATCTATAACAAAAAGTAAGTCGATTGTTAGTTCCATTTGAGCACGTTGTGGCGCTGTATGAATTTCCAAGCACTATTCCTATTTAACACTAAGAGGATAGATAGATAGATAGATTTGTAACAGATAGATAATACTTTTATTGCAACATTATAAAATATAAATGAACATGAACAAAAAGTCAAATAATTAATAAAGTTACAATTTGGCGGCCTTATCGCTTTAAAGCGATTTCTTCCAGACAACCAATCGGATGGAGAGAGCTAAAAAACTGTAAAACTGGAAGTGAAAACTGACATGATTGTTCTGATTTAAGTTTTTGATGTGTTGTGATTGTTGTGACTGGTGTTGATTGTTATAGTCCGATTATGTCCAAATAAAAACAATCTAAAATATTTGTACAAAGCCTGATTATTATGCGGACAAAACCGCAGGCAAAAGCTGCTATGTAAAATATTCGTCTAAGTAGCAAAGGTTTCTCTCTAGTCCAAGGAGGTGTATAACTGACCTGTTCCTGCAATGGTAAACAATTCGATTCAACGACCGACGCTGTTAGGAAGTGGCCGATTGTGTTATTTTCCTCGAGACTAGTAAAACTACGCTTCATTGCGCAGATGTCAATCCAAGTTGTTAACTAGATAAAACCAGTTGTAGCTTTTTAAATAGAATTATAACAGTAATCATTTGTAAATGCATAATCTTGCATTTTAAAGTATGTTTTATTTAGCAACTATACTTAACTAGGTTTTTTTTTTTTTTTGGAGAGAGATTGCTGATTGCCGCTGCGGCATTTTCAGCTTCACCGGGCTTGCTTAACTAGGTATACATCTCATCTCATATGAGATGATGGCTATAATTATTGTGAATTTATGAATTATAATTCAATTAAGCTGCAGTTTAAAGTCGATCAATTAAATAAATAAGATTTTCATACTTATGTAGAAAACTAATTATATCGAAATATATATCCTTTAAAATATATTCAAGCGTAAGCCTTACGGATTGCTTAGATAGTTCAGCATTTTGTCAAACTAACTAAAATAAAACTGGTTGTATACAACACAATCAAAAGACAAAACGTAGAGTGCACTCAGCAACCATGCGTTCCCACGCTCTCGTTGTCGACAAGTCGCTTCCATAATCTTTAAATCTTTGTTCGGTTCGAAGGTTCGAGTCGGTCGCCGCACCCAAGGCGACTGGCGACTGGACTTCGAATAGTAAGTCAGATGTGTGTCGATGTCGACTGCGTGTTTTATACACTATTCGGAAGGGTAAAGTTCACAAATGGAAGCGGAGGAAATTTGTTCAAACATAATTATTTAAAAAAATATATGGACATAGATACAGTCCTTGCGGTATAAATATGTTTACATGTATTGACTTTGCATTAAGTTTGAAACCACAATGTATACCTAGCGAAAAATGTTGGTAAATAAAATAAATAAAATAAAAATAAATAAAACATTGTTTCATACATTGTTTCAAGAATGGTAGCGGAGGAAATGTATCAAAACCAAGCCGATGCATGGCGCAGGAACATTCATATGACTCCAAATTATTCAGGGCTAAATAAAACATGTTGAATTATGGATTTTAAACTTCAAAAACATAAAAAATTTATGAGAAGGTAGACATATAAAAAAAGACAAACATCAATACTCGAATTTCTGAACTGATCTCAGAACAGATCGGAACACTCCGAGCGCACCTGTTGCGAGATTCCGTCACATGAGTTATACTTTATATTCACTACTAGCGGCCCGTCCCGGCTTCGCACGGGTGGACATTTCTTTTTATATAGCCTATGTTACTCAGCGCTAATGTAGCATTATAATGGTGAAATATTTTTTTAAATCGGTCCAGTACTTTTTGACTTTATTCGTTGCAAACATACCAAAATGCAAAAATACAAAGCTTTCCTCTTTATAATATTAGTATAGATTCCGTGTTCGTGAGAGGTTGTCTATGTGTGCGTTGCTCAAGCGAGTTTGTATGAAGCTTAAGCTTACATTCTGCAGTCTCCCTAATTTGTGATAGTGTTGAGTTGTTAACATGTTAATGCTGGTGACTGTACTTTGATAACGGACTTACTTGTTTTTATGTACGACGCCTGCACATCAGACTACCACTAACAGTCAAATTTCCTCAATAGACTTTGAACTTTATGCATTAAAGATAGTTACCTAAAGATCGTTAATGTGCAGGTGTCTGTACAAGTGTGTCTTACCGGTGACTTTGGTTCAATGAATTCAATCAAAAGACATGGCATGATAAAGATTGAACAACAATATGCTGTATTATATTCATTTAAATTTGCGATTCAATTTTGAATTCGCAGGATTCTAAAGGCCGTGAAGATGTGAAACGCTTCTTACGCTAGATAACAAAGTAATTTTAAAAGCCAGTTTTCTAATCAACTGGAGCATCTTATTAATCAATGGATCTTGGACTACTTTTATAATAAAAAGATAAGAAACTCTCAAATGTTGAAAATATTTTCACGAACAGGATTTGAACCTGCACTCTTCTGACATACTGGGTCAGATGCTCTCCCAATTGAGCTATCGTGGTTCTAATCAGCCCGCCGAAATTATTCAACACTATTTAGTTTTTTACTTTGAAAGCCAAAGACGCCCATTCAATGTCAACAACTACCGTCATTAACATCCGATGATAATATTTTTACAAATACTAAAGATCAGTTAAGAAGTAGGCAAGCTATTTATAAAATGTTTTTGTTTCGTTTATATAATTTTATCGCAAAAAATGTTGCGAAACAAATTACAAAAACACAAATGTTGAAAAAATTTTCACGAGCAGAATTTGAACCTGCACCCTTCTGGCATACCGGGTCAGGTGCTCTCCCAATTGTTTTTTTTTTCAACCGTTGTGTTTTTGTAATATGTTTCGCAACAAAATTTGCGTTAAAATTTTATAAACAAAACAAAAACATTTTATAAGAAACTCTATTATGCAAAATACTTATTTGTAACAAGCACACAATATAGAACTCCATAGTACTTACTGACGCTTATCATTTCTTATGTTATAATTGTTGAATTAATAATTTACATACAAAACCATAATTATATACAGAACTTAATACCTATATCAAAATTAATCATTGTTATTGTAATCTTTATGCTCTTCCGCTCGCCGATTATAATCTAACACGTGTACTGTACACTACACGTAGTATTTTAATCAACTGTTGATTTTAATATATAAAAGACGATTTTTTTAGAAGAAAAAACACTATATTACTTTTCGCTTCTAATGGCCTTCACAGCGTATCCGGACGGCATAACACCATCAAACCCGTTGAACCATCTATCGAGGATTCTTCTCCATAAATCCTTTGGAATATCCTCAAGCATTCGGATCAGATCAAGACCGGGACAACTCGAGGGTGCCTCTAATGACTAGTACCTCGGCTCGAGTTACCAGCGCCTGGAATATGACGCGTATCAACCGGGTTTTCGTACCCTTGCTCTACGTGTACGAGTGAATTTGGTAAATGTATTTACTATAATAGTAGCAGTACTTATAATAATTCCCTGTTAGTATGACAACAATTGGTTATACTTTTTTTTAGGTAGGTATACTTACAAAATTTACTAGATAAATGGCGAAATCTCTGAGGTTAGTTATCGTTGTTTAAAATCTTAAATTTTCTCAATTTTCTCTAAATCTCTAAATGCCCTTTCCCCATAGAGTGATTCTCATTATTTACCGTCAGAAAGAGACTATAATGATATAGTTTGATATCATCCCTTTCTCTTAGTAGGTACCAATCGTCTAAGTAATCATTATTTACTATATCATCTTCATCATAGCCTAGAAATTAAATAACAGAGTTGTCAACACATATATGGTAGTGCCAGCAGTCTTCGTCAGGAACCAATGAGTGATAGAAATAGGTCAGGAAGTGATTTATGCCTTTAGCGACAATTGAATAGACCAGCAACATTTGTGACAAAACAAAACTTATGTCGAACACTTTAAGCTTTAAGTTATTCCAGTATAAAGTTATATAAACTTACAATCATGTTTAAGCACAAAACCTTGGAAAACAACAGCTTTTCGAAATGCCTTTACGGTTCTTTGTCGTGTAGGCGTATTCGCCATGTGGCACCGCGGATAAAGAATTGCACCACCCGGCACCCCATCTCTTCCCTTCCCCGTAGAAGGCGACTAAGGGACCATTTCCAGAGGATGGGCAGCAGATCGCGTACCTGCCCGCCAAGCGAGGCGATTATGGCGAATTGCCCTCAAACTTAGGGGAGGCTTTTGTACAGCAATGGACGACTCTTAGCTGTGATGATGATGAGTAAGATGAAACGATTATTTTACAATGGCGTTCACGTCATTCCTTCAGAGATAGCTAGAATTTTTTACAGTCACATACGAATATTATGGTTTTCCTCAACCACATAACTTGCATGAAAGACTGACGTCATCACAGATTATAAAATAATATCACAAAATAAGGAGACTGTCGAAGGTAAGCTTTATACATGATGAGCTCGAGTGTATCCACAGGTTGTTTTTTTTTAATATTTTAAGGGTAAGCACAGTGCCTTAATCTTAACTGATGTTAAGTGATGATAAGGCCAATGATGGAAGCACACTTCACCCGGAACCTCAACTACTGAGGCACTGGCTATCTTATCTCTAGCTAGGTGCCTAGTGTGCGTTTTGTTTAATATCCGTATACATTCGATTACGTTTACGAAAACGAAAATTCGTATGGCAATATTTTAAATTATCTCGTATGTCGCCAGGAGGCGCTGCTTCAATGTCATACTAATTCTCGTTTTTATTAACGTGATCGGATGTCAACAATAACTCACACTAGGCTCTGCTGTGCTCGGACTATTGCAAGCTGTTGCGAGATTCTGTTTCCGTAGGAGGTTCGCTATGTGTTTTTGGAGAGAGATTGCTGATTGCCTCAGACGGCATTTTCAGCTTCACCAAGGTTGTTTGGGGGCGGCGAGGAACGTAAAGTGTCCCTCAAGCCGTGTAAAACAAATCACCTTCGGAGGTTTTCTAGAGGGAACGGCATCGCGCACTAGGGTTCGGATCGGATCGGGGAGCGGAACAACCCGAGGGCGCCTCTGAAGACTCGGACCTCGGCTCGGGTTGACCGGGCAGTGAAGAGAAGAGGTACACCAAGTACATGTCTGTACCTGGTGTAGAGCGCATGTGAACCGGTTCTTCGTACCCTTGTTCTACGAGTACAGTATCTTGAGCCTAAGCTAGTGTGCATGTTTAGTGTATGAGGATCGGGTGGGGTTCACTATGTGTGCGTTGCTCGCGCGCGTTTGTATGAAGCTTATTTTCTGCAGTCTTCTTATTTTGTGGTAATATGTAATCTTAATGATTGTAAAGTCTATTGTTTTTCGCAACCGCGGAGTAAAGTACAGTTATATTATGAGACTTCTAATTCAACTTATTTTTTGACGTATTGTAACTTTCATGACAACCACGTGTAAGGTACCTACTAAACCACTTATAGTTATTATTGTACTCGGTTGTACAGTGACGAGCATGAATATGTAAAAAATATAGCTCATACAATGGACGAAGAGTAAAATTATTAAAATTATTGAGGAGCTTGATGGCGCTGTGGTTAACGCACTAGGTCTGCGATCGCTGAAGTTAAGCAGCTTTCGCAAAGGCCGGTCATCAGATGGGCGACCAAAAATGTATCGTTTAATGTAGGTTTATGACTGCATTCCTCTCAATAAAGTAAAAATCGTCATCTTAAGCCAGTCCAGAGCTTTCTTCCGAATCACGCAGAAAATGAGGTAAACAAATTTGGTTACCCGTTCAAGTGCTCACCATTCTTAAAGTCGCTTAGCTTTCACTATCGTACACTGTGCTATCCACTTAGCCATCAAGCTCACCTGTATCAAAATAATCAATATAATATAATTACGTTCAAACTCACAGTTATTCATAAATTCTTATCAATTGACCATAAAAAGTATGAAATATTAATAAAGTATCTAGTAGAACCTTCTAGTCTTCTAGACCATAATTAGTGTTAGCTTGCTACATGTTAAACACAGCCTCTCGCAGTACGAGCAAACCAATTAGCGAGTTTCGAGAAATTTCTCTATGGACAGTCTAGAGCAGCTTATGGTGTCTATGTTACGAGGAAGTATTTAAACACTGCTTAATCAATGTTTCTTGTGCCTTTATACTTTTTGCTTGTGGAGGGCTATGGTTGCCTTTTGTGAGGACGTAATCTCGCAGAATGAAGCCTTGGAGATAAACAAAGATGGCGACGGAGACGTAGGTACGGATGGGAGGAGAAATACGCGTAGATACGTCTTCTTTCCGAACTGGTTTGGTAGAATCACAACAAATGACCTCTAAGAGTGAATTAGCTTAAATAAAAACATACCTTGATTCCGCATAGTTTGTTGCGATTACACCAGGGTTTGGTGGGTACCTATGCCCCTCCCTCTGGCCATTTTTGCTTTTGCCCGGCTTTAGCCCTGGGAAAGTTGAAACTGGAGAACCACCATGTAACTGTTCTGTGTCTCAAGCAAAATTTGTAAGGAGGATTCACTGGGTCAAAAAAAAACATACGTATACGTTCAATTAAACATAATGTGGCCTTAATACGAATTAATCTACATAAATGTGGTCGATTTGCTTAACCACGATCGAGACCGCCTACATCATGTTTTAATCGTATCAAAACGTGCTCATTCAAACGGTTACGTAAATTATTTCCTATTAAAACTTCTTAGAACTACAACTAAGCTAGAGTCTACTTTAAGTCTTTGCAGAAAATCATGTCTGCTGAAGGTTTTTAATAAGAATTTGATCTTCGCAAACAGATAACGACTAATTATATTATAATGAAGTACCATTATGAATTCTCTAACGGATCTAATAGTATGGATTTACTTGTTTTAGATGGTAGGAAGTAGTTTAGTAGTAGGTAGTTTTGAGGCTCTTTAAAAGTATCAAATTCATTGCGCAGTTAGCACACTAAATACTTAAATTATAAAAGCCATATAGCTTGTCATACTATTATGTTACTAAGGGTAAGTTTGAAAGCTTCCTGATAAGTGTGGGATACGCTGTCATAAGTTTTGTGTATGTCATGATATTTCTAACGGACTTATAGGGATTGTACCACAATTTTTCGCATTCAACCCGAGTACTGTTCTGTTAGGCTATACTGACGCTTGTGTGTGTAACACACACTCACACTAATTAGGTATTATGTAATTTCAATTGTTGTGTATGTTACACCATTCTACATAATATGGCTCACGGGCTCGGAAAGGGTGAAAAGTAAATAATCCAATAATTAACACAGTGCCTTTTCGTGTATGTAAATAATAATCTTTCGGAGCGCGCCGAGCAACGCGGCCGCCCAACGAAAATATCATCCGCACATTTGTTTCGCACAAACATTGTTAATTTACTGTTTTAACTATTATAGCGTCCATTTCGTTTATTTTGATTTGTCATAACAATATGTTAAAATTATATAATTTTGATTAGTCGAAACAGTCTTTAAGCGTATGTTAAGCAAACTTGTTAAATTAGATGTCCCCCAATTGGGTACTCTGTTTGTATGTTGTTATGATATTGTATGTTGGAAAGTGTCCTTCTACTATTTTGGGCGTTTTTTAATATTATGATTGCTATGCACTCATTTTCTTCCAACAGTCTTTTTCCTATTTAATTGGTACTTATTGTACTTACCTTCATATATTAATAAGACAGAGTAAAAAAACTATTGGACAATTGTCAGGGAGTGGTGACTTAGCTTCTATATCGCATAAACATTTTCGTCTTTCCGAAAAATAATTTATCTTAATCCAATTGGATGGACATAAAGATAATTATGATTTTCATACAAAAATCACCAAGATAATCATAATTATCCTTGCTACAAAAAACCAGTAAATAGTTCTTGTGTAAAGTTCGTTGAAATATTACTGATTCACGAGACCCCATTGATCGCGTGATTACACCACTCTTAGGTCTTGGGGCGACATAATAGTTAGCTGCAAACCAGTCGGATCATACAGATACAGGTCAATCAGCTCGCTAGTGCATTCCTATGGATAGAAGATAAAACTATAACTTTTTATTGATGCTGGTTTGCACACCTTACGTGCACGCATCTGATCCGCCTCTGTGACCAAGTGGTCAAGGACATCGCTCTCAGACTCTACGGTCCCGGGTTCGATCCCAGAGGGCGGGTAGCAGTACATGTTTGTACTCGGTAGGGTTTTAAGTCTACCTGGCTAGCTGCCATTATTTTATCTAAATAATATGTCGCCGTAATATCAATTTTAATAAGATAGTCAGTAATTCTTCGGTAGTTGAGGTTTCCGGCTGAAGTGCGATTCTACCTTCGGCCTACATAGTGATAAGTGTATCATTAGGTAAGATGAAGGCTTTCCCGTGAGGATTAATAAAAAAATACATCATAGTAAGAGAAAAACATTGTAGAATTTTTGTTTACCAAAAGATAATAATGAAATAAAGATGAAACAACTTATTTGCATAAACATGTGTACAATTAAAGTGACAAACATGGTGGTATGTCACAACTGGTTTAAGCAGTGTCGGTGTGCGAAATTGAGAGGGTGGCATGCCCATACAGGCAGCGCATAAAAATATAAGTGATGATAGACGTTGAATGATAAGTGATTTCTCCCAAACCTTTGACTTTCAGCGAAGAAATCAGAATCAAGTCCCACGACTTGATTGAGATCTCACGCGAACTTATTGTAGGCTGGAAAGTGGCAACGTATCTACGATTCATCTGGTGTTGCTATCAGGAAGACCAGCCATCAGGTGTCCCTTTTTTTGGAGAGAGTTTGCTGGTCCTCAGACGGGCCTTCCTACCCCCTTCACCGGGCAATTTTGGGGGTGGCGAGAAACTTCAGCGAATCATCTTCGGAGGTTTTCTAGAGGGAACGGTATCACGTACTAGTGCGTGTCCCCGAGCCATACTAGATTCTCCGAAGGGTTCGGATCGGATCGAGACCGGATCAGGGTTCAGATCGGAACAGGGCAGGTGACCCATTAAATCGTTTGCCACTTCTTAGGGATTTTGGGTGTTTTTAAGAAGTGACGTTTCACGATTTTGTATTATTTGCCAATACAAATCTCAATTTTTATAATTTAACATAACTGCCAACATGGCCGCTCACTTTCCCGTCAAAAGTCAACAATAACTTTAGGAGTTACGAAGCCTTTTACGTGGAAGCAAAAGAAGCGACGCTCTCTCCTGTTTAATTAATTACTTGTCTCTTTATGCACGTTTTATTACGTTTTATTACGCAATTGAGTTATCGTGGTTCTAACCAGCCCGCCAAAATTATTCAACACTGTTTACTTTTTACTTTGAAAGCCAAAGGCACCCATTCAATGTCAACAACTACCGTCATTAACACCAGATCATAATATTTTTACAAATACTAAAGATCACTTAAGAAGTAGGCAAGCTATTTATAAAATGTTTTTGTTTTGTTTATACAATTTTAACGCAAATTTTGTTGCGAAACAAATTACAAAAACACAAATGTTTAAAAAAATTCCACGAGCAGGAATTGAACCTGCACCCTTCTGACATACCGGGTCAGGTGCTCTCCCAACTGAATTTTTTCAACATTTGTGTTTTTGTAATTTGTTTCGCAACAAAATTTGCGTTAAAATTATATAAACAAAACAAAAACATTAAATAAAAGAATATTATTAAACAATGTCGATTAGTATGAGAAAAACAGATGACATGACGTTATGTATTGTTCCTTTTAAAAACAGTATGTTTTTAGAATAGCAACACATAGGTGACCGTTAATCTGACTACCATGCGATATGCTTTAACAATGTGATACCAGGTTGTTGTATATTCGAATGATAACCCCTACTCGTGTTATACGAACTCGACTGGTTTTTTTGTTACATAATTAATGTAAAAGTCCAATTCAGAGCCTCTGATGTCAGTGTGGGTAGCGACTTTTTAAATATTTTTATGCAAAAGAATATCTCATTTCAACTTGAATTTGAGAGTCATCATCATCATCATCATCATCATCATCTGCTCACTTTATGTCCCCACTGCAGGGGCACGAGCCTTCCCTATAGATGGATAAGGAGAACGGATAATAAACCACCACGCGGGCCCAGTGCAGATTGGTGGTTGTTAACGACTGCCAATGCAGCCGGGACCAGCGGCTTTACGTGCCTTCCGAAGCACGGAGGAACTCGAGATGATACATTTTTGGTCACCCATTCGATGACCGGCTTTTGCGAAAGTTGCTTAACCTCATTACTTGCAGACCGGGCGCGGTAACCACAGCGCACACTATCGACCTCAATTTGAGAGTACTGAAACTTAAACCGCATTTATATTGAAATCATTTAGCATTTTTGTAAATATGGCAAAAACATTATTTTCATTATTTTACGGTACGGTCAATATACATAAACACTCCAAAAATATTTGAGATGATACTGTGTTTTAAATTATAAATGTCAGAGTGCCTTGTGTGACGTCGAACTTTTAACTGCAATTTGTATGTCAACTAGCGCCATCTATGATTAACTTGTGAAACCTAGTCGTTACTTCGTTCTTCTGTGTTATTACGGGTGACGGACGCTTCGCTTTCGATACACTTTAAACTTACGCGATCCATTTTAATCAGTTTTATAACGGCAAACTACTTAATGCTTAATGCAGTTGAACAAGTCGTGGTCACAGGCTATAATCCCTGCTATAAAACTTTGATCATAGACGTACCGTAGGTATAACTGGGTTACTTATGTATCAAGTGTGACATTTATTACCTACAGGCTTAGATCCATATGTGGACGCTCAATTGGGAGTCTTTAGCGTTCTAGGCGTCTCTAGTGTGACTGCCTCCATGATGATACCGCATTTAGAAGAGAACTTCAAAGAATAGAAGCTATAAAAGATGATTAACTCTATTCAATAGTCACGTAAGATCGTCTTGAAATTGAATATCAACGTAGATTTATTCGCATTCGAAACACCATGGTAGGCCCAGAATCCATCACACATGGCATTAGCAATGGAAATGATCGTAAGTATGCAGTTTGTTGAGCAATGGGGTAGGTCAGACACGACGAGCATTCGAACTCGTCGCATTAATGCCACTTCTACCGTGTTCGCCGTACAGTTTGTTTAAGTTGTATTTTATGACAATGAATATAAGACGACTGAACTCTTTGATGGGTGATAAATATTAAAAAACGGGAAAGTCTGTGGCAGTGTTTATAGTGTAGTGTTAGTAGTATATAGTTATTTTGTAATGTTAATAAACTGGAAATTCTTTTTTTGTTGCAGATCCTTCAAAAACAAAATGGCGGGCGATGCGGATCAACCACAGACCAAATATCTAAATCTGTGGTCAACGTATGGAAGTAGGAACAGGTAGCCTATTTATTCAATGTCGACAACTACGTCATCAACATCCGATCTTAATATGGTTTACAAATATTGAAAGATCAGTTAAGAATTAGGCAAGCTATATTTGTCATGGCATGTCATGGGGTGCGGCGGGTTCGAATCCCGCTCGTGGAATTTTTTCAACACTTTGTCTTTTTGTTGGAAAATTTACAGTTAAATATCAATTATAAATAGACAAGTAAGTCAACCAATGCCATTTAACGTCACTTTGTATTATGATTGCGTCCGAGTTTGCGTAGCTCAATTTTATAACCACAATTAATTTACATCACTATGTAGTGTTACGCGTAAACATCAAATCATGAGATAAAGTGAATATGACCATCATGATCATCATTTAGCTCATTTTATGACCCACTGCTGGGGCACGAGCCTTCCCTATGGATGGATAGGGAGAACGGGCTATAAACCACCACGCGGGCCCACTGCGGATTGGTGGTTGTTAACGACTGCTAATGCAGCCGGGATCAACAGCTTTACGTGCCTATGACCAACTATGATTTAATTAAACGCTACTTCCTCAGGAAATTAAATAACGGCACACCATTAATCACTTACGTAATTCAATAATGACAGTTTAATAGAAGACTGCGAATAAAACATGTCAAAACACCGTTAGCAAAAAGGCGGCAAAGATAGCTGTTTAAAACTAGGTATAATAATTATCAAACGCTAGTGGTCTTCAAGTTTTTTTATGGCTTATTATCGATAATTGTAACATGGTATGTAATTTATTGGCTAACGGATCAATGGCGTCTCTAATGTGTTGTACGACAATCAGATTCGGTGTGACCTACTTACTAAATAAATATTCTAAACAAAAAAAATGTGTTTGTAATAATCCTTTAAAAAAAGTTATGAAGGCGTTCTTTTTCTTTATTCAAATTGTAATTTGTTCGCAACAACATTTGCGTAAAATTATATATAACCATAAATCCTATAGCTGAATCTGACGGAGAAGGGATGGAAATGAACCCCTATGTAACAATAAAACATATTTGTAAGTATATGGAATTGTACTTACTTAATAATTAACCGCCTCCGTGGTCTAGTGGCTAAGACCACCGGTTTAGACCCAGAGGTCTTGGGTTCGATTCCCAGCGGGGGGAACATATTTGTGTACTCGGTTTGGTTGGTGGGAGGCCTTGTTTGTCCGCCTGGCTAGCTACACCATCATAACTAAATATGTCACCATAACAGCATTGTTGTGTTCCGGGAGCTGGAGATAAGATAGCCAGTGCCTCACTAGTTGAGGATCCTGGGTGTAGCGCGCTTCCATCATTGGCCTTATCATCACTTACATCAGGTGAGATCAAGGTACTGTGCTTACCCGTAAAATATTAAAAAAAATGTAATAATTAGGCTAAACATGATGTAGTATATAAACATTGTAACCATTACTATGTTTTCTAGCAAACTAAGAAATTTAGGGTCATTCGTCGGTTTATACCATGAGTGGTTCATACCACGGTATGAATCGCACAAGGAAGCTTTTTGAATTGGCTGTTTCATACCATGAATACGATGTTATGTTTCGATAGCGAAAAAGTTAGACAAGCTCCAAGTAAAATGGTCTTTAAAACAATTGTGTATACTTAAACTGTTTCTAGAGGAATCATAACCCACGCAAGAGATTTCCAACATCTTTTCTTCTGTTCTGTTTAAGTTTCTTTTTATAGCATGTATATTTCACTTAATTTAATAAACTTAATATGTATATTTCAGTTCTTATAAATTTATGTAGTAGGTAAGTATATGTTTCGTTTACGTTATTTGTCGCACCGCTTACCAATTTTTCCAGCCTAGCCCTTAGGTCGACTGGTAGGGAATGCCATTTGGCATTAAGTCCGCCTTTTGTACTTTATTTTATTTTACTGTGCAATAAAGATTAAATAAATAAATAGCTGGATTTTGATTTAGCGTGGTTACATGATGTGTTCTCTTTCCACTAGGTTAGCTACCACCATATCTATCTAAGCGTGTCATATATATTTTTATATAGTTGACTCCGGCCTACCTGATGTTAAACAGAAGCGCAGTCAAGATGCAAAGACATCTAGAGTGAAGCAGTATGCGCCTCGCTAGTCGACTGACCGTTGAGAGAGTTTGCTAATTCTTTAGACGGCATTTTCAGTTTTACCGGGCTTTATCGACTAGCCGTCCTCCGTAATCCAAAATTGTTATGTTCCGATGTAATGAGGTACGATAGCCAGTTCCTAATTTGTAGTAGTTTTCAGGTCAAGGTTAAACAAAAGCCAAATTGCTTGCACGTTTTAAAATAGAGTAAAAAACAAACAGGGCAAGGTCACACTATACACCAGTGACCATTATCATTTTCATCATCAGCCTATACACGTCCACCGCTGGACATATCCAGCTTAATAATTAGGCTGAACTTGTGAACATCATAACGACGACGAATTCTTAGAAACATAAAAATTTATAAATTCAAACGCCTCTAGGACTTCTTGACAGGAATGAAGAGTCATGTTTGCAGTTTCGTTTTATTGAAGATAAATATGTGTTTTATTCAATATTCATATGAAATAATGGTGGATTGTTTACAGTTATGTATTCGTGTACGTGCATGTGTGTTGCAAATAAAACGAAATACCGCAATGACTCTTCAAATTGTCTCAACATGACCGCGTGAGTCTCAGCAAAGTCCACATCTTTACTTGAGCTTGGGCTTGGGGGGAAAAATCATTTTACATTTTTTTTTCATTTCTTTTTTTTTCTTTTTTTATGCTTATATTTATCAATAGTTTCTTCTGTATTGTTTAGTTTGGAAGCATTTATCAAATAATTTTTTTTGTATTTGTATTTATCACTTCGTTGTTTTATTATGGCTAAATATGCATACCGCATCAAAACGTATCATATCAGTTTAAAGATTGTGACTCTTTCTTTCTTGATTTCTTAAGTAAACGTGTCCCATTAAGCTTTGAGCCAAAAGCACTGAACCATTGCGTCATCTGAATAATCATCGCGAACTTCGCAATCAGGTGTCACCAAAGCACTACTACTTAAAAACAATATACAAAACTAAACTCTATTTCCTAAGTGTTAAGAACATAAAAATGTTACTGGTGTGTTCACAAACTGACCTCGTAACTAACTAGACAGTCTCATAAATAATACAACGGTTACGGAGTTCAAACGGTGAGGGAAATGACATAATATGTTAAAAGACAGTTTTTTCGATACGTTGTTGTATAATAATGGATAAAAACGCACGTTGCCGAGCTACTTTTATGATAGTGATTGATTTTTTACAATAAATTAAGTTATCCCTAAGGATAAAACTTATGCGAAACGTGTTTAATGTAATAAACTCCTTCGAGCGTACCCCAACTGTCTTGGCATCAACTTTATATTCCGGCCTGCAACGGCACACTATCGCCATAGAGACCCCTTAGCCCGATCCGATCCGAAACCCTCGGAAAATCTAATAGGGCACCGGTACGAGTGCGGCAAAAGTGCGTGATGCCGTTCCCTCTAGAAAACCTCTGAGGGGGCTTCATTTCACAAGGCTTGAGGAACCCTTTAAGTTTCTCGCCGCTCCCAATAAAAGCCCGTTGAAGCTCAAAATGCCCAGTGATGGCAATCTGCAAACACTCTCAAAAATAAAAAGTCCTCGTATAGCGATAGTGCGCCAGGGATGTTAGTTACAAGACTAAGTAATCAAACTATCCAAAAGTATTTCAACCATATCATTAGGGCATAAAGTTCATAGTTTATTGAAGAAATTGGACAGTTTGTGGTAGGTTGATGTGCAGGCGTGTGTACATAATACTGTACGTAAGTTTTCTACTTGATCATTAGCCTAGCAACAAATTATCAAATTCTTGGTGTAACACCGCCCCGACGGTATCCGTAAATGAAACTAGGTAACAACTTCGATAGACGACATGTTAATTTCCATAGTTTTTTCCTAGAGTTGACGAATTACTCCGCTTTGCCTGGTGTTAAGCAAAAGCAGCGTCCAGATGCGAGGACAGCTATTGGAGTAGGACTGTCCCTCACTAGCCGTGCTACCTTGCCGACTCGCAAGTTGTATCTTTACACCTTTATTGAAGGACCTATGTTGTAGGAAGGAGGAAATACAAGGTGTCCATGGGCGGCGGTGATTGCTTCCCATCAGATAATCCGCCTGCTCGTTTGCCGCCTTCTAATATAAAAAAGTACGTGTGCTGGGAGAATTTTTCATTTCTCAATTGTTCTCTTCTTTGTTTGATGTAGGAAACGCAGAGTAATCTACTCCATGCAGCCATGTCTTCTGTTTTTTTTTTGTTAAATGGCGGTGAATAATATCGAGTAGTGAATGATACACGACAAATGAAGGATGATTAATGATAACGATGCTACACAGTTAAAACCCTAAATACAATTTCACATTCATATTGGACAAAACACAAACTTTAGAATAAAAAACTAATCTCAGTATAAACATGACTGATACATGATGATTCGTTCTAGGCATATTAAAGTGTCTCGGAAAATATGAAAAAAAAAGATGTCTGGCTGTCATACTTAAATCACTCAAACGCAGCAAGGCGTGACGGTTGTTGTTATCTTATCAATTCCATGTTTACGGAAATAAAATTGTAAGTCGGTGAAGTATTACAAAATGCAACTTACAAACTAGGTGAACATTACAGTTTTTAACACAAATGTGTTACATAAAGTAATGATTGATAACAAACTGATACTTCGCTAGTTACCTCTATCATATAGTAAATATTATTCAATTAAATTAATAAATTCCATTAATATCTAATTAAGTAATTAGTAATTACTGGGCATGGGCCTTTCATGGGACTCTTGAGTCATTTTACTTGAGTTGTTTTACCATTGAGTCTTTACTCAATCATTAAAATTTAGTCATCGCTTTAACTAATTAGTATTTTATGATGTCTTAATCACCATGCTTGCCCAATGCAGGTTGGGGTATGCATTGACAAATCCGTAACACATGGCAGATGTGGCGTTTTCCCTTAAAAACAAGAAAATAACTTAAAAAAGCGTAAAATCAACACAAATAGTCAGGTGACAAAATATAATATATATAAAAAAAAAGCAGTAACCACGTCACGTCGTTTGTCAATCACAACGTGACTATGTGATTTAACCGCGAAAACTGGCAAGCGTGATACTATAGGTACACACGCCTGTACATCAACCTACCACAAACTGTCAAGAATCCTCAATAGACTTTGAACTTTATTACTAAGTTGTATGGTTGAAAATGTATTGAAGAAATTTGACAGTTTTGGGTAGGTTGATGTGCAGGCGTCTGTACCACTGGGTGTGTAGTGCGAAATAAAATGGCCATTCGATCAGTTTTATATGGCTAATATAAAACTGATCGTATGCTATGTCCTCCGTGCTTCGGAAGGCACGTAAAGCCGTTAGTCCCGGCTGCATTAGTCGCTAACAACCACCAATCCGCACTGGGCCCGCGTGTCGGTTCTCCCTATCCATCCAAAGGGAAGACGCGTGCCCCAGCAGTGGGGACATAAAAAAGAGCAGGTGATAATGGCAATAGGGTTACAAGCGTAAACAGACTGCGGTGATAGGTTACCACTAGGCATGTTGCTTGTTTGCGGTTTTGTCAAAAGTATATAATTATTACTAACAAATGAAGAAGATACCTAATAACACTAGCCGACTTGTTCGTATTGAATCATAGTGTGACAAATGGTAGTGTACAATTTTCCACGCGAAAACAATGTATGTTGTCAATGTAAATCACTACATAGTATAAAACAAAGTCGCTTCCCGCGTCTTATAAATATATGCATAATATAGTAGAGAAACACTGATAATTTTAGAGGTTTCACATTTTTTTACACACTTACATTGCAAACGCTGGCTGAACCCTACGAGATAGATCAAAATAATGTACTACAGTACTGTACAACTTAAAAAGGTCTACAAAAAAGTCCGCAATGGTAAATATCTCTAAGGGATAACCCACAATAATATTTTTTTATCTTTTACTTTTTACGAGAAATAATGGCTTATTTACGAAGCGGTTTTAAGCAATACAGCATTAATCCTTATCCAATTAAGTACCTTAAATACATTGTGCATTTAATATAGATCCACACATATATAAAAAGGGCCACCTTTACAGCATGTAATTTAAATTAATATTTTTGAATATATTACAGATTTAAAATGCAGGGACGTAGAGGTTGCGTGTATCAGCATTGCACCCGTGCGAAGCCGGGGCGGGTCGCTAGTTGAGTCATATAAATTACCTAATAGTGTGTGTAAAGAAGGATTTTGCAATTCATAGGAAGAAAGATTTTGAAGATTTTGTTACAGCAGCTGTGAGGATACGGGCAACCATCTCTAAAAGGCTCAGTCATATACCTTGAAACAAAAATAATACTATCAATGATATAACCAAAAACTTAAATAAAAAGTATACAAACATCAATAAATAACATTTTATTATTTGATAACATATACCTTGCCTATTAAATTTAATGGTATTAGGATCTACATATGGATAGTAAAAAGTCAAATTAGTCAATATTATATAATTAATATAACATTTTTGAGGTTTTCGATTAATAATTTGAATTATTAGAATTTATATTTCAAATAAAATGGTAACATACGATAACCTAGGTATTATTTTCTTTAACACACACATTTTAAAACTTTTATTAAAGTTAATGCTTAAGATTAAATGAGGAAGTATTTAAAAAAAAACCTTGTATCAATTATTAGATAATTTAAGATCAGATATTGAACGCTCAGATTACTTTGACGCTGACTGTACATATCTACATAGATTCTCGTTCCAGTACCACCAAGTTCTTGACATACGTGTTTGGCATCGGTGTGCGCCGATCGAGGTGGTATAAAAGCATGTAGTTAATAATAAAAAAAATGTTGGAAAACGTAACAGTGAAAGTGTCCTAGCGCCTATTTCGATGTCACATGTTTCCAGTCGGGCGAGCGTCAACGAAATTTAAGCGCAACGAGGCAGCCTATTACGGCATTTATTACTTGTGAAAAGCTAAAACAATTATATGTGACTAAACATTAGGGGTCTTACAAATAAACAAAGAATAAGCTATGAATAGTTATTCCGAGTTTTTCTTCCTGTCATGTAAACATCATTTCAAATTAGAGTAAAAGAGAAAAACACGGAACAATTAGGTATTTGAAGTTTGTTCTTTGTTTATTTGTAAGACCCTATAAATAAATGTTTGTAAGTAAGAACGAAAAAAAACCAGTTCGAACCTGCACCTTTTTACTATACGTGCCAGTGAGCTACCTTTAGGCTACCGCGGTTAAGTCTGACTCGTGTAAATTTTGACAACCCTTACTTTTTAAACCAAAATATAAATTTATTCAAAGTCAACAACGACTACGACAAAGTAAGTCCAACTTGATGCGAATTATATTATTTACAAAACACATACAGAGCAAAATGGGTCATCATTAGAGATGGACCGACTAGTCGCCGACTATTCGGCATCTTTGGTAATCGGCGACTAGTCTAGTCACCGACAATTCGGCTAATTATGCCGATTATAATCGGCACGAGATAAATGAAATAAAACAAAAAAAATACGCATGTTTTATAATTTACTATATTGTTGTTGTTGTTTATTGTTTGTTTTATAATTTAATTAAAAAAAAAAAAAAGTAAATAGTGTAGAATAATTTCGGCGGGCTGGTTAGAACCACGATAGCTCAATTGGAAGAGCACCTGACCCGGTATGTCAGAAGGGTGCAGGTTCAAATCCTGCTGGTGGAAATTTTTTCAACATTGTGTTTTTGTTACTATAATTTACTATAGTTTCATTCGTAAAACATTTTCAAAGTAACAATTAGGTAACATAATAGAAACTTAGGAATCCATCAATAGTTCAGTCAAAAAATATGGCACATAATCAAAATGGCAAAAGCATATTATTAACCTTAAATCTTTTTAAAACTATCATAGAGACATATAATTTTTTCAAACATTGTATGTATAAACATTGTATGTTTATCCTTAAATTATTTTTATTTATTAGTTAGATTAGTTTAAAGTAGAAAAGATTTTATTCGGTTCAAAATAACAATAATGTAACATAATATGAACTTTGAAGTCAGTAGTCCAGTAAAAAAAATATGGAACATATCAAAATGGTAAAGGCATACATTATAATAACTTCATACTTGAATTTTTGTCCTTAAATATTTTTTTATACTTACATTGAAAGGAAGACACTAAAACAATCAAAATAATTTGCAATGACCAAGCAGAGTGGTGACAAAAGAGCCCGAAAAGCTCCGAAAGACGAGTATGAAAATGATCGGCATTGCCGACTAGTCGGCAATTTGAAAACCGATTAGTCGGCTAGTCGGTAAATACCATAGTCGACCCACTAGTCATCATGAATTGGGCAACACAGCCTTTTATCTTCTATATAAATCTTTACTCTATACTATTAGTTATTCTGTGATAGAAGTAAAGTTTGTGACTTTGTCTGTATGTTTGTTTGTTTGTTTGTTTGAGGTGGGTATCTCTGGAACTACTGGTCCAATTTCAAAAATTATTGTACTTATAAAACGCTACACTCCTTGCTATATTAAGCTATATTAAGCTATATTTTAGTTTGATAATAAATGATTTTTTAAGATCTCAAATCCACGAGGACGAAGTCGCGAATAAAGTGCTAGTAGATTATATAATAGTAATGGAACAGTGTGTTTAATATAAGCACAAAAACAATCTTTATTGACATTTACCAAAGTGCCAAAAGTGAAAACTAGCAAATCTTTTCCCAGTAGGTAGTGATTACATGGTTAAATGTACGTGATTTGGCGAATTCCTTGTTACATAATTACTTGTACAAGTCGTTTATCTATTACTTCCACCGGATCAACTAGTGACGCGCACTTAAGCATAAAGGTTGTATACCGTTACTTTTATTTTTGTCTAAAAGCAATGCGGATCCAAATCGAACAATGACGACGCAATACGCTCGAAGCGTTTGCTAGTCATCAAAAGCACAAAATAAAGAGAACCCAGAAGGTATAAGCTAGGTACACACCGCTTTTATTTTTTAATTTATTTTTGAGTTTGCTGATTGCCTCAGACGGCATTTTCAGCTTCACCGGGCTTTTTTTGGGGGCGGCGAGTAACTTAAAGGGTTGCGAAACAGTGCGAAACCGTGCGAAACGAACACCTTCGGAGGTTTTCTAGAGGGAACGGCATCAAGCACTAGTGCGTGTCCCCGAGCTCAACTATATTCTCAGAGGGGTTCGGATCGGATCGGTACCTACATACCGCACTCGAGCAACTTACAATAGACCCCTTGCACGGACACGGATCTCGGAACAGCCCGAGCGCAACTGTTACGAGATTCTGTGTCCATGAGAAGTGGTATAGGTATGTGTGAGTTGCTCGAGCGCGTTTGTATGAATTTTACCTTCGGCAGTCTCTTTATATTGTGTCAAAAGCTTGATGTTATAACAGTAAGGTTAGGAGGTCAAGAAGTTGCGGTTGTTGATATAGCGAGAATAACTTTAAGATGTTTTACGCTGATATATTGATTTCAAAGGGTGCGTCAAAAAGAGACTTTTCAAAGAGAAATTTGCGAGCTAGAATCAAAAATTCATCTGTAAAATTTGTTTAATTTGTTACAAGTTTATATAAAGAGTAAATTCGGCCTTACTCTGAGATAGACTAAGTATTTTGAGATGCCATTGATTTTGTCAAACAACAGTTACAGTATTTATAAGAAACAAATATTTAATCATTATTTTTTTGTTAACTTCTTACTTAGATAATATAAAATGTATTTTTTTATGTTCAATAAATAAAAATATTATAGTATATACTCAAACAATTTGTTTAAAAGAAATATATCTCTTATGTATTATTAAAATACAAAAACCGGCCAAGTGCGTGTCGGGCCACGTGCAGTGTAGGGTTCCGTAGCCCATCTCAATAATGCGGACTCTGAGAAGAGGGCTTTTATGAACATTTATTTAACGATGGCTCAATACTAAAAAGTAGATACTACCGATTTCACACACCTGACAACGTCATTTAAGTAGTTTCCAATGAGGAATTTGTACTGCGCCAAGTACATTTTATAAGTTGGTCGACTGTTACTCGTAAACTTGTAAAGCCTACTTAGATGTGATAGTTTTACTTTTAACTTAGTCATATATGCAACTACCAATCACGTATCCAAAAACAATCATTTGGCTGGCAGCCCCCCCCCCCCCCCCCTTCCAGCCCCCCCGGGGACACTTGACTCTAACAAAATTTTGCACTTTAAAGCCTAATAGTTCACAAACGGATGCCTCAATCAAAAACTGTTTTCACAAACCCACAATATTTTTGAAAAAAAATGACATCCCCACTTCACGTGGAGGTAACCTTCAAAAATTATTTTTTATAATTTTACTTTACCACTTTGTCTGCGTGATCCTTGCCAAATAACAGCTTTCTAGTACTAAGAGTCTATGAGCTAGACTGGGGACGGACAGACAGACAGACAGACAGACAGACAGACGGACATGGCGAAACTAAAAGGGTTCCTTGTTGACTACGGAACCCTAAAAACGGTTTTAAAAAGTTTGGTACCTTTTTATTTGTATAAATATTGTAAAACACATAAGAACTAAAATTAATTTGCTGAATTCGAAATATCATTTGTATTTTTCCACAAAAAAAAACAAGCTTTTTATTTAAATAAATTACAATTCTGTAGCATATAGAACAATAAATGTACACAACAAACAAAGGACACTTGTTATTGTACATAAGAGTTGCCGTTATCAGTCTGAGGAAATGTCAACACCATTCATATTGATATTAGTTTGAGGCCTTTATCAATGTCATCATTGATACCGTTACTGGTACGACAACTTGACGATTAATTATCATCATCACCAGCTCATTTTATGCACCCACTGCGGGGACACGAGCCTTCCCTATGGATAGTTAGGGAGAACTGGCCATAAACCACCACGCGGGCCCAGTACGGATTAGTGGTTTTAAAGACTGCTAATGCAGCCGGGACCAACGGCTTTACGTGCCTTCTGACGTACGGAGGAGCTCGAGATGATAAATTTAACCACTGTTTCATCGAGCTCCTCCCACTTGACGATTACTGACGGTAATTAGTACTTCTGACTATATTTAATAGGAAATTTCTCGATAACATAGTGCAGCGATTCATAACATTATTTCCGTGAATTAGTTATATATATTTTTAATTTAACCATTTTAATAATTTTCAATTACCTACTTCTATTCTAAACCTTTGTTTTGTAATCTTATTTTGAATGGCAGTGTGAAATTTACAATATAATCTAAATGGTCGGTGTATAGTGCAAACAGTCTAGTTATAAATTCCCTATAGTCAAATTATTAAGTTTTTGCTTCCTAAGTTCATATACACAGAATAATGAAATTCAACCACAGAAAATTATCTGTTCCGAATTCCGTCTGATTGGCTCCCAACATAGTAGAACAGCGGCTTTTCATGGAAGTTTTCGGTATGCTGCAACGAAGTGTTGGAACAATTTACAACCACCACTCCGTAACTCTGTTTCACTGGGTTCCTTTAAGGTTAACACAAAGAGATATTTTTTGAATTTGCAGACAACTGACAATGTGTAACAACGTCGGATCGGGTTTAAATTTAATCTTACCTTAGTTGTATTCAACTGAATTTGTTGGGATATCTCCAATAATAATAATAATAATAAAAAAAAAAAATAACGAGTATTATAAAGTTAATCCCTTTTTTATATACAATTTTTAAAGTAGTATGTGCGTGGTCATATTTATGTTTGTATCACTGTACCTACTTATAAATAATATTATGTATGACGCCGCGCCGACCGTGCACATTCACTCAAAACTGGGGTCTCCACGGAAGATCAGCGTTGTAGTTTTTGTCCACTGCAACAAATACTGAGTGGAGTATTTTTTTTAATTATAATCATTGTTGTTTGGTTTTACATAAGTTTATACTGTGTTCTAAATTAGTTCAGAGGTCGGAATCTGCCGGTCGTTCCAGGTCCGCATTCAAGTGTTGGGGGAACCGTTTTATATTTTTTTAAGCTATGAAGGCAATTGACTGACTTTGCTTACACTATCAAAATAAAAAGTGGGTATTAGTAAATCAAAACTCAAATTGACTACCGACACCGGAAACAACATTTTAGTGAAATACTCTTGAACTTTTTTAAGCAAAAAGTTTGCATTGTGTGTAAATAGATAATTATTTTGTTCTGAGTTATTTATTGATGTTTAACATTTTTTTGAGTTGTCTAGCAGCTGAATTATTTCATTTGGAAAATAAAAATATCTATATTTTGAAAGGAGATAATTAGTTTTCACTATAATATTTATAATATTTTGAGACACTAAACAAAGACTATCTACAGTAGTTTTCTTTAATTATCACATCGTCAATTTAAATAAAGTGTCCCCTATTCAACCCTTGAATGCGGACCTGGAGTGACCGGCAGATTCCACCCTCTGGTCTGTGCTCTGGTTCTAATAAATATATTTAATTTCATTTTATAAATAGCTGATACAGCTGCTAAAGACTTTAAACTATGCTTGTTCTCGTATGTTAATAAATTCCTTATAAGAATTTGTAAAACAAGTGTTGAAAAAGTTTTCAGGAGTGAGATTTGAACCCATACCCCATGACATGCCGCGTCAGGTGCACTACCAACTATGCTATCGTGGATCTGACCAACTCCCCAAAATCATCAAAACTATCTAGTCTTACTATGTGTGCAAGCCAAAGGAGCCTAATTCAATGTCGACAACTACGTCATCAACATCCGATCTTGAAATAGTGAGAAGAGCAGAAGAATTAGGCAAGCTACATTTATTTTATTTATATTATAATTTTATGTAAATTGTGTTGCAAACAAATTACAATGTGAAAAAAGAGTGTTGAAAAAAGTTCCACGAGCTATAGAACTAAAGCTAAATGTTAAGTTAAGGGGGGTAAAAGTCATGCTAATTTTAAAAAGACAATATAATTGCATAAAATTAACTGAAATTCTAACTCAAATAAAAATCAATCTAAAAATCATATCAAGGACTACGATGCGTCGTCGTCGAAATCTACAAAGCTAATCGAAAAAATATGATAGCTTGCTCAGATATTCAGATATTAATGTTTTCAGAAGAGTAATTCTTATTATCGTGCTTAAATCTAATCACGATACATATAAGCTAATTAACAAATCAATTTATTTGTTAACGATCTAAGTATTTGATTTGAATCGTGAGAAAAACATGTGTTTCACGGCTGTTTTAAATGATAAATTAAATTAGTATTAAAAACAACGTTTATTTATTAGGCTTAGACTAGTTGGTTGCAAATCCTTCGCACTTTTGACAAGGTTAAAAGTTTAATAACTCATATTATACTCGCTCCCTGGGGAACAAGTACTTTCAGTTGTAATCCGCGGTCTTCACACGGATTGGGACCCCAAGATAGTGCTTGATGACTTTAAGTGTCAAGGCTACCCTGTCCTTGAAGTGTCCCGGATGCTCGGCAAGGACAAAGCCCCGATAAGCCTCCTAAAGACGAATCTAGAAAATACCCCCGAGGGTAAAGCCATTTTCAATGTTAAAACCATTGAGGGCTTCGATCGCTTATCGATCAAGACCCCTCACAAGCGCGGCATTGTAGGTGAATGTCACAAAACCCTTCGGAGAACCTAGTAGGGCACGAGGACGCGCACCAGTGCGCGATGCCGTTCCCTCTAGAAAACCTCCGAAGGTGATTCGTTTCACACGGCTTGAAACTCGAAACGTCAGAATAAAATAACATAAAGTCAATGTGTAAAATAAAAGCGAGTATCACATAAATGTCTATCGCCGTATCGTATATATCGTATCGTATCACACAAGTGTCTTTCGGCATATGTCTTAGATTTTTAATGCTCTAAGGCTTATGCATATCAAGTTCGTTGAACTTTTGTAAGCTATTAATAGTTAATCAAACTAGTCAAGCAAAAAAGGCACTCGGTGAGATGCTTCATTTCCTACGCTTAATTATACAGAAAACATAATGGATCAGTCTGCCTTTATTTATTATCTTTCTATCCAATAGCTATACAGATTGACTTTTTTATCATCGTCCAAACCGTCTGAGATGACTCCCGTGATACAACGAACTTTTACTATTGGACCAACTCCCTAACTCGAGAATAAAATTCAGCTGTTTCATACAAAACATGAATATGCATTCGACCAAAATGTATTTTTTTTTTATACATAGCTCGGCAAATGACTCCACTCCACCTGATGTTAAGTGGAAACGGAGTCCAGACGCAAGGACAACTGGTGCAGCGTGAAAACAACGCAGCATCAGTCACCCTCACACTGCCTCTTCACGCCTCGTTTGAAGGATCCCATGTCATAGGAAGGAGGTATTTTTTAATTTTTAATGTATTTTTTACAGAAAAGTTTTACAGATACGTAGTTAAAAGATATAAGATAGCCAGTACCAGTAGTTAAGGATTCCGGGTGAAGTGCGCTTTCCACCTTCGGCCTTATCATCACTTAACATCAAGCGAGCTGAAGACAAAAAGCTTTCCTGTAAAGATTTATAAAAAATCTCAGGATAAACTTATATACTAGGATTTAGACGTCTAACTGTTTTGCCACAAATACTCTGTATGTATTTACAGTTTTTTTATTAATGGTTTTAGTTGGTTGCAGCATGGAAAGTCATAAGACCGATGATTGAAGCGCACTCATAGACTTACGGATTCCATAACCATTGTGGAACAAACTATTATTCTACTCGTAGTTGAAATTTTTTGGTTTGACACCAACTACACCAATCACAGCAAGTACCCACTAGGAATCGAACTTGTGACCTCTAGCTCTGATACCGGTCATAACCTTCTGCGTCTCCCTGGACGCAGTGGTACGCGGAGTTTTGCAATATAGAAACACCGGTGATCTTACTGCTAAACCGTAGAAGCCATTTTCTTTTACATTACCACATATCTACATATTTGGTCCATGTGGGATTTCAAGCTACAGCTTTTGAACACGCAATGCTAGATCGCTCTAACCACAACATAAGCGAAAGAGATTTTCTATTTCAAAATATCTGTATTGAGAACGATGCTGGCGGGCACTAGTCACACATTAATGCCGACATGAATATTAATGTCACCGTCTCAATACTAATAATTGTATAATGCAACTTCCTTATATCCGGAAATAAACCTTGACTCAGGCGTTCACTCAACCCCAGATAGATAGCCTTGCCGTTGAATTTTGACCTGTATTGACGTCAGCATAAGGACAATCCAATAATTTAGCAACCAGACTCAAAGGATGTATTTTATTAGTCCCTTGAGCATTAAGATGATGTCATAATGTTTTTCTTGTTACATTGAGGAACGTGTTCCTTGAAAAGGTCTTAAAGAATTTGCAGGATCTCTTTTTTTTGATGATATACAAGTTACTTTGTGGTTTGATGTCCGCATCTGTATAAAATATTTTATGTCCCTTATGCAACCTCATTAGTTGTTAATCCTTTTCGTCACGATACGGGCCACATTGTGATATAAGCTATAGAGTGAATTTTACCACTCTTTATACGACTATCCAAATATCTTTTCAGACCTTATGTAACTTCATTAGGTGTTTTTTTCCTTCATTACGACACAACAAGCCGTAGTATAATTTTAGCTACTCTTTATACTCTTTATAACCAGGAGAGGGGGGCGATATCAGAACAGTAAGGCTTAGCCAAAGTAACATTAAGAAAACGATAGCGAAGTTCGAAAAGAACAAAATGTATGGGATTGACATAAACCGCGCTATGGTCAATCTTATGTCGATCCCATACATTTTATTCTTTTCGAACTTCGCTATCGTTTTCTTAATGTTACTTTGGCTACCGCCCCAGGTGACAATAGTTCTCACGCTATGATAAGCAAGTGGGAGGACACACTCGTATATCAATTCTTATTAGTAAATAAATTAGAAGTTTTTATTCTACTTACATAACTGATGCATTGCTTATACGCAGGTTTTTCTTAATGCAAATAGAGTGAACGAATCCAGTTTCGAAGCTAGCTTCCACACACGGCTTCATGAGCATAGTAACTATAATTCAGTATTATAATCAGGAGTTTAGAGTATATCAAATCAAATCAAATCGTTTATTTAATATAATACTTATACTTAAACTTATACTTAATACTTATACTTAATTTAATTAAACAACTGAATCTGACACTAGTTCGGATTTTGGGAGAGCATTTGACCGAGAAACTCAGGAGGCTTTTGTTTTTTCTAATATTTATTTTAAACTTAAGTCCATACATCAACATAAAATAAATTCGGGTATTAATTTCGGCTAAGTTCCCGGGGGTATCCCCGGGAACTTAGCATTAGATCGGCATAAAAAGGCCTTTCAAAATATATACGGGATTGCGTAGCTTTCTATTAGTAAAGTAATTCTTAGAACCAGGTCCATGTGGGATTTCAAGCTACAGCTTTTGAACACGCAATGCTAGATCGCTCTAACCACAACATAAGCGAAAGAGATTTTCTATTTCAAAATATCTGTATTGAGAACGATGCTGGCGGGCACTAGTCACACATTAATGCCGACATGAATATTAATGTCACCGTCTCAATACTAATAATTGTATAATGCAACTTCCTTATATCCGGAAATAAACCTTGACTCAGGCGTTCACTCAACCCCAGATAGATAGCCTTGCCGTTGAATTTTGACCTGTATTGACGTCAGCATAAGGACAATCCAATAATTTAGCAACCAGACTCAAAGGATGTATTTTATTAGTCCCTTGAGCATTAAGATGATGTCATAATGTTTTTCTTGTTACATTGAGGAACGTGTTCCTTGAAAAGGTCTTAAAGAATTTGCAGGATCTCTTTTTTTTGATGATATACAAGTTACTTTGTGGTTTGATGTCCGCATCTGTATAAAATATTTTATGTCCCTTATGCAACCTCATTAGTTGTTAATCCTTTTCGTCACGATACGGGCCACATTGTGATATAAGCTATAGAGTGAATTTTACCACTCTTTATACGACTATCCAAATATCTTTTCAGACCTTATGTAACTTCATTAGGTGTTTTTTTCCTTCATTACGACACAACAAGCCGTAGTATAATTTTAGCTACTCTTTATACTCTTTATAACCAGGAGAGGGGGGCGATATCAGAACAGTAAGGCTTAGCCAAAGTAACATTAAGAAAACGATAGCGAAGTTCGAAAAGAACAAAATGTATGGGATTGACATAAACCGCGCTATGGTCAATCTTATGTCGATCCCATACATTTTATTCTTTTCGAACTTCGCTATCGTTTTCTTAATGTTACTTTGGCTACCGCCCCAGGTGACAATAGTTCTCACGCTATGATAAGCAAGTGGGAGGACACACTCGTATATCAATTCTTATTAGTAAATAAATTAGAAGTTTTTATTCTACTTACATAACTGATGCATTGCTTATACGCAGGTTTTTCTTAATGCAAATAGAGTGAACGAATCCAGTTTCGAAGCTAGCTTCCACACACGGCTTCATGAGCATAGTAACTATAATTCAGTATTATAATCAGGAGTTTAGAGTATATCAAATCAAATCAAATCGTTTATTTAATATAATACTTATACTTAAACTTATACTTAATACTTATACTTAATTTAATTAAACAACTGAATCTGACACTAGTTCGGATTTTGGGAGAGCATTTGACCGAGAAACTCAGGAGGCTTTTGTTTTTTCTAATATTTATTTTAAACTTAAGTCCATACATCAACATAAAATAAATTCGGGTATTAATTTCGGCTAAGTTCCCGGGGGTATCCCCGGGAACTTAGCATTAGATCGGCATAAAAAGGCCTTTCAAAATATATACGGGATTGCGTAGCTTTCTATTAGTAAAGTAATTCTTAGAACCAGGTTAGTAGTATCAAATATTATCCCATACATACAAATTTTACTTCCTTATATATCATTGAGACAAAAACCGCAACTAAGCATTTCATCATTGTAACATAAGTGTCAGATTTTTTTTATCTTAATAGCAAAACTTCTTCTGACAATTGAAAAGTCAATTTCATGAGTTTCATCGCAACAGTCCAAAATTTCTCTTGACACTTAATTAAAAAGTCAATTGCGTACAGCATCTTCATAAAAAAATTGTGATAGCCTAGATATAAGTTGCACGTTTTCATGCATAATAATGAGCTTGCCTTAAACAACTCGATAATTATGAAACGGCAGTGCAAAAAGTCGCAATCGCTCGGGTCCGTTAAGTCCGCTGTCCAAAAACGGTAATTTTACAAAAGTCCACATTGCTTGCAGACGACGACGCACGGCTGAACAGGTTTTGTCTTAAAGACGTAGAATATTGAACTTTTCGCCCAAATGCTGTTATAAAATTGGTTTCGCCAATATTGAGTGCGCAACTCTTTCGTGGTGCATAACACGAGAAGCGAGAGTTCATATTCGTCACCTGAGATTTCGAAATTTACAATATTATGGACACCACAACTTTTTTTAACTGCAATTACCTTTATAACATAGAGCTACTCTTAATTGCTACGCTTAAAAATGACAGTCAGTTTCGAAAAATTTAGAATTTGAACTCAGTTCGAAACGTATCAAAAAATTTAGTTTTTTTAGGAATCCAATCTCCTCCTACTTAAACTATTTTACTAAACTACTTACTAAAATTATTTTTCTATAATTTCTTCAGCTTTGCTTTAGTCACATCTAATTGCCTAGAATGGGCTTGTCTCTAACTGTAAGAATACAACAATGGGCAAAACTACTATCATTGTTATTATATCGACCGACGATGAGATGATGGCAGCTAGTTAGACTAACATGAAACAAATCACTAACCAAACCTTTTATAATAAAATGAGCAATCCGCTTCTTCTTCTTTTAGTGTCAGCGACACCAT
Source organism: Eudonia truncicolella (assembly GCA_949315975.1). Lineage (NCBI taxonomy): Eukaryota > Metazoa > Arthropoda > Insecta > Lepidoptera > Crambidae > Eudonia > Eudonia truncicolella. The sequence continues at coordinate 5,756,659 of OX438832.1, forward strand.
TAAATTCTTCCGATCAGCTAAGCTAAAGCTAATTTACCACGTCCGCAGCAGACCAGAATGGCAGACTGACCAGTCTCGACCAAATCGTCCCATAATGCAGAATGTAAGTTATAAAGGAACAAGTGAGCAGGGTGAATTTTGTTTGCCATTCGATAACTTCGTTAACGAAAACCAGAATTTGCGTGGCAAAATTTCAACTCTTATCCTTTGTCACCAAGAGGCACTGCTTCAATGACAAAGGTGTTGCATCGACGGTGCAGTGGAAAACTGGGGATCGGGGTTCCAAACTCGCATTAATCAGTGCCAAAACTATGCCATAGCGACAACAAGTACCCGCTGGGTGTCAAACAGAGGCGGTTAATTTACCAGAAACGTTATCTAATGATAAATTCAGTTCATAATTGGGTAAAATGAGTTTTGATACGTACGTGACCGACTTAACGGTCCAACACGCGTTATCACGGAGACCGTACATTAGTCAGGCCAAGTTTTGAATTGGAACAATGAGCGTTTCGATCCGTATTTGTTATCAGCCGTTAAGTTGCATTCCTCGATTACAGTGACTCGACTCTATCGTGTGCGTAGCGGTGTGCGTATGTTACTAATATTGCACATTTTTTACACTATATCGAAGTAGCTAAAGTAAAGTAAATTAAACAGCCTATATACTGTCTGACTGCTGGGCAAGGCTTTGCATCATTGAAATCAAGTCATCGCTCCAAATTGAAGTGTATGGCTTAATCAGAACGCTTGTCAAATGCGGGTTGGTGATCACAAACCCGGGCTATGTATCAAAAAATCCGAAACACACTTTGCTCGACCTGGGAATTGAGCTTCGGGTGTTACCCATAAACTTTTTGACCCTTTATCTAATGATTAAAGGAAAAAGGGTCCATTACTGGTGTGTCTCCTTGTCGAACACTCACTGGTCCCCCTTGTCAAGTTTTTGACAGTTTAGCTTCATCTCGTACTATTGAAAGCGTTGAAAGCGTAGGAGCGTTTGACTCAGACATCAGCATCATTCAGTGCTATACCTCCCATTTCTAAGTAACAGCTGTGCCGAACAAAAGCACATCACGTTTTGACTTTGAGAAAAAAACAAACGTTACAAAGTTTATCCTCAATGACTTGCGCATATACATAAAATAACTTTTTAACTACTTCTCATTAGCACATCATCACGTTCACAATAGGAAGCAATAAAACTCATGTCATTAATAAATCCCTTGAACTATCCATTATGATATTTAGGAATGCAATTAAATTTGCATGGAGCAAATAAAACTTCAAGATCAATTCCGAGGACATCTGCTCAGTCAAACTTGTGATCATAGAATGAGACATCATTTAAAGGGTAAACATTTCTGCTTAACTAATATACCTACTTAACTTTGTGATTCTTTGTGCTCGTTCAAAAGGTAAATACACAAATTGCCTCACAACATCAAAACGACACTTGCTCCTATTGTCTACACATGCTCTATAGAACCAGTTTACAATCACAGGCGAGCTTTCGAGATCATCAGAAAACACCTTGACCTAATACCTACCGCTGAACGACACTAGTAAACAATTCTTTTTGGGTATCGTTGACAAATGTATGTACTTGTAAACGGTGCTGTTTGATAAATCCTTATAAAGATTTAAGTATAATCGTAGTACTTACCTATCTCTTACCTATTTATATAACCTATTTACCTACGTATAATACCTTCTTGCTGGTTTGATAACTACGAACTCATTACCTATTATTCGTTACATTACAATTCGTGTATTAATTAGGCAGGTTTGTAAAAGATTAGCAAATTTAACAGTTTTATTAATTCTATTACAATTTCCTTAATTATGTTTGCCGACGTCCTCCATTATAAAAATCTCTGCATTCAAAAAATACATTATGTTTTTATCTTTTTAAAGTTTTAGTCTCAATACATTTTTAAACTTTCGCGTTCCATTTTGATCAAAGGTTTATATCTAAAGTCCGCGTGAGATCTCAGTAAAGTAAATCTTTACTGATACTTATGGGGTTGAGGGGTATATCATTAATCATCATCATCATCACTATCATATATTAATAAGGAAAATATAGATTAATTACATAACTTGTAAAAAATACTATGACACTGGCGACATGCGCTGACCGCACGAAGCCATTAACTAAAGCAAAAATAAGAATAAAACACGAAAAATAAAAGAATTTAAAAAAAAAATCAAAAAAAAAATCATCGACTTCAGAAATATAGTTCTAGTAACATAGAAAAAGTTATAAAGTTATAATTGTAAACTTATAATAAATATGAAGCAGCGGCTCCGGGTGGCGTAAAAGGTGAGTTTCTATTATATCGCCATAATATCAATGTTGGTAGCGTTGTTGTGTTCCGGCAGCTAGGATAAGATAGCCAGTGCCTCAGAAGTTGAGGATTCCGGGTGAGGTGCGCTTCCACCTTCGGCCTTATCATCACTTAACATCACGTGAGATGACGGCCAAGTGCTTACCCGTAAACTATAAAAATAAAATAAATGTCGCGCTAGGCAATCTGTTTCTCGCAAGCGTATTCGCGGTAGGTCAAGTGAATTTAGCATAATATTAATAGTTTCCTTAGGAGATGGAAGATTACTAGCTCGTGGTGTACCTACGTACAGGAACTCCAATTTCACTTTTGATTTAATGCGCATGCTTCCACGGATATATTAATTGTTAATTGCAACGTCTCGTGCTTATAACGTCTAGTCGTTTTTAGGAGTCAGTAGTGGTGACTACTACCTACTAGTTTTACTAATTAGTAGTTAAACTAGGAAGGATTGTAGTTTCGTTATGTAAGTTTTTTTGTCTGTATGGTACAGCCATTTTTTTAAAGACTATCAGCAATATTATCTGTTATTATAGATACTTAAAAGTATTTAACCATAAATACGAGAAAATAAAATTAAAAAACCCATACCCATCGATTGTAGCGATGACTTGATTTCAATGATGGATGCCTTTGTCCAGCAGTGGGACAGTATATGGGCTGCTGTAATACGAGAATATGTTTATGTTTAATTCTAAAAGCATTAAATAACAAATAAATGAACTTTCCTATACTCACACCAATTATCTAGCCCAAGAGAAGCTTCGTTATGAAACTCGTTAAATGGTTACGAGACAACGAATAAACATACTTAAAATACGTAAATACATACTTATTATACATAGAAAACACCCAGACCCGACACAATTTAGAAAAACAATAATTTCTAAATTGACCCGACCGGGGATTGAACCCGGGACCGCAGAGATGGCGACAACATGAAAACCGGTGTACAAACCACTCGACCAAGGAGGTCGTCGTTAAATATTATAGGGGCTTGATTTGAACTTCATGAAATAATTTATTTTGCGATTGATAGTCAAAAAGTGGAGAAGATGTTTTTGTTTTGTTTATATAATTTTAACGCAAATTTTTGTAGCGAAACAAATTACAAAAACACAATGTTGAAAAAATTTCCACGAGCAGGATTTGAACCTGCACCCTTCTGACATACCGGGTCAGGTGCTCTTCCAATTGAGCTATCGTGGTTCTAACCAGCCCGCCGAAATTATTCAACACTATTTACTTTTTACTTTGAAAGCCAAAGGCACCCATTCAATGTCAACAACTACCGTCATTAACACCCGATCATTATATTTTTACAAATACTAAAGATCAGTTAAGAAGTAGGCAAGCTATTTATAAAATGTTTTTGTTTTGTTTATATAATTTTAACGCAAATTTTTGTAGCGAAACAAATTACAAAAACACAATGTTGAAAAAATTTTTCCACGAGCAGGTATGTCAGAAGGGTGCAGGTTCAAATCCTGCTCGTGGAAATTTTTTCAACATTGTGTTTTTGTAATTTGTTTTTGTAAAGTGGAGAAGATTTTGAGGCAATACATTGGAAATATTTTTACAAATAGCCTAATTATAATTATATTAATAATCATGGTGATGACAACTTTAAACTACGGAACCAACGGCACGAGTGTGTCTCCCACTTGACCAGTCAGTTATGTATATTATAATTTTAATCTAGACCACTGATTAAAACGCGCCCGTGTATTTTTGCAACTATAAGTTTAACAAAATTATATCAAAGATTATATTTAGAGTAGAAGAGAAACACATTTATTTGGTGCGTAATAAAACTAATAAAAAAATGGTGGTCGAAATTCGACCGTAATTCACAAAATATAGGTAGGTACAATATTTACATTTTAAATTTAATAATACATATTTTTTTATCTTTCGGGACTCCTTTTCCTTTTCCTTTCGGGTAACTTCTAACACACAAACGTATTAATTATATAGATTTATCACATAATTATTAGGTATGCACTAGAAATGGATTCAGCATGAAATTGGGTCCTTGCCTATGAAATTGACGTTTTTTTCTCATTACAAAAACACACATGTTTTTTTCTCACTTATTAATAGGTATATTACTTCTAAAAGTCGATACCGATTGTTAATATTATTATACACCTTTAATTAGGACTATGTTACTTAGGCTTCAGTGATAAGAATGATTATTTATTTTGTGTCTTTATCGCCCAATTTTTTTTTATATTGACTTCTTTTTTTGTTCGCGGAATCGACCTTTTGTTTCATTGTAGCTTTGAAGGGACTGCATTTTTTTTTCTTTCTAATGTCTGCTATATTTAGCTAGCGAAACAAACACACTACTCTAAAATTTTTATAGTGTAAACTTAAATAGATGCTAAGAAATTTAAAAAAAACGTTAGTATGAAAAATATAATTTTATAAAAAAAAACAATTTCATAGGTAAGGACCTAATATTATGGCAAGCCATGACGCTGACAGTAGCGCCAGTAAAAGAGTTTTAGTATAGCTCATAAAACACATTGTATCCAATGCTAGGATAAAATATAAACAACACATCTACTCCATAAAAAACAACGCCTGCACATCAACCTATCCAAAACTGTCAAATTACTTCAATACATTTTCAACCATATAGTTAAAGCATAAAATTCAAAGTCTATTGAGGAAATTTGACAGTTTGTGGTAGGTTGATGTGCAGGCGTGTGCACTATTATGTATGCTGTGGCGATACGACAATAAAAAAAGAATATAGGATGCCTAATTTAAACTTATTGCAATCAAGCGATTTGAAACGATATTTTTTCATATAAAAACAAGATAAATTAGTCTGTCGGACACTGTTTTAATACCGATATTATTAACTGTATCACGTTTACCATAAGCACGCAACAACTTCGTCTTTACTTTACCTTAAGTCATTGCCACAACGTTCAAAATGGCTTACACTGTTTTTCCATTAGTGCTTTTCTAATCGTCAAAGATCACCACGACATCCACTCCAGAGCATATTGTAAGCCAAACAGCAATTTGGCGTGTCATTACTAAATAAGAAGACGCAGAAAGTAAACTTAGCATACCGCGCTCGAGCAGCGCACGCATAACCCCTTGCACGGACACGGATCTCGGAGTAGAGTGCCTGGTGTGAATTTCGTTCACTATCGTTAGGTATGCATTCGATTACGTTTACGAAAACGAAAACTTGTATCACAAAATTTTAACTCTTCTCGTATGTCTCCAGGAGGCGCTACTTCGATTCCATACTAACTTACTTGATCTACCGCGAATACGCTTGCGAGAAATAGATTGGCTATCGCGAGTTTTATTTTATTTTTATAGCTTACGGGTAAGCACTTGGCCTTTATCTCACGTGATGTTAAGCGATGATAAGGCCAAAGGTGGAAGCGCACTTCACCCGGAATCCTCAACATCTGAAGCACTGGCTATCTTATCCTAGCTGCCGGAACACAATAATACTACCAACATTGATATTATGGCGATTTAAAATTGGTATGGCAAAATATTTATTCTTCTCTTATGTCGCCAGGAGGCGCTGACAAATTTTAGTTTTCGTAAACGTAATCGAATGAATACGGATAGTAAACAAAACTCATACTAGGCACCCTGAGCGCAACAGTCTGAGCGTTGCCGTTGCGAGATTCCGTGCCCGTCCGTGAGATGTCTGCGCGAGCGCTGCTCGAGCGCATTTGTATAAAGCTTACCTTCTGCGGTCTCATTTATTTTGTGGTGTCTATACAATCTTCTTGTTATCAAACTATACGTAATCGGTTTCTGGCTGTTTTTTGTCGACAAGACATTGATGAATAGCCGATACACTCTGCCTTACAGTTCAGAGAGCTTCCGACCCAACAAGTTTTTAGTTTTCGACACACTATGCCTTCGGTGACCTTTCAAAACGAGACTTATGCCCAAATTATGCTAATAAACTATTTGTAACAACCGGTTTCACATTAGTTATGTTCTGATGTCGCATTTGATCTAAATAATGTGCACTCCCATCGCAATTATCTCCGAATGGACCTTAGTTGATTACTGCAAGGTGAACGTTGGATGTTAATTTGTATATTAATACCAGTTTGGTAGTAATGCTTAATCGACAAGTATTAAATGTTGTTACACATAAAAATAGGAAATACACAACACAAGTACGTATTGGGTTGTTTTTAAGGAAATCTATTCTAAATATAGTCTAAAACTTAAAATTTTGTACAAGTAATAACTTAAAAAACAAGATATTTCCCATTCAGTAAGTAAGATAGCAAATAGCCTATAACAGTTCTACTGCGCTTGACAAAAGCCTCTATCACTGAGTTTAAGTCATCACTACAATTGATGGGTATTGGCTTAATCACCACGCTTGGCAAATGCGGTTTGGTGATCACAAACCCGGGCGATGTTAAAATCCGAAACACACTTTGTCCGACCTGGGAATTGAACCCGGCACCTTCGGGTATCCGGCCGAGCGCTCTGCCACTTATCCCACGAGTTCATAAAAGATTTCTCAAAATCATTTAGATAACCGTAGTGTCATTTATATAAACATGTACCTACTATAATTATGTTCAAACAGTATCTATTGACATGATTGTCTTTTGAATTTATTAAAGTAAATTATTATATTTAATTATGTTTTAAATAAGAAAAGCTCGTTGTACAATGTCTGTGAGCCCGTGTGTACAATTTAGTTCAACTCAACTGAGCATGACAAACGTTATTCACGAATTCACCTGTAGGTACTTAGTTGTGGGAAGATAGACCATTGTGCCGTAACTTAACTTTTTTGCTACAGGTATTTTAACAAACTCATAGTTATTTAATTTTAATGAAACTTTTTCGACTTCAAAACGTTTAGCAAAAATGCTTAGCGAATAATATTGGCAAAAAAGTTTCAAGGTTTTTAATTTGGGTGCATTATAAAAAACGGTTGTAAGCCGGTAATATATTTTAATAACACCATGGCTTTGGTAATAGCTAGGACAAATGGTTAAAACATTATGTTCTACTGCCATTAAACAAAAGTGCTAAAATTTTATAATCGTTATTTGCTTAAATTTATTATTTTCCTATATATACACACGAAAAAAAGGCAATTACTAGATACGATCTTTGCACTCCGTCATAAAAACGTAAATGGTTAAAAAGAACAATCACTAGATATCTTTATAACCTAAAACCTCCACGTGCTGTGCTATTAAAAGATTTAATTAACAAGTGCAACGTTCACTATTAACCGACTCAATTTAAGTGTATGTCAAGGCCGGACAACGCCTCATTCACCTGCCTGCATCCTTGGTTAGACGTGTCACTTGGTATAGTTATACACAGCGCCGGCCAGGAGGTAAAGCTTTGTCTTTGTCGCACTTCCAAAAGATGGAATAGTCTATCACACGTTTTCCCTTCTTCTATGACATGGGGTCTTTCAAACGATGCGTGAAGAAGCACCGTGTGGGCCGGCAGGGTGAGGGTGATTGCGCCAGTTGTCTTAGCGTCTGGACTCCACTTTCTTGAATTACCATCAGGTGGAGTGGAGTCATTTGCCAAGCTGTATAGTAAAATAAATGAAACAATTTCGAGCATAAAATAAATTAATTTATTGGCGCCTTTTGAGATGAATGAGTGTTATCATGCTTTATTTTAATTCTCGCTCTACCCAGATCAAGATCTAGGGCCGGCGCTGATTATACTTTTATCTATATTTAACCAAATGTAGACACCACACTAGAATACATTTTTGGTTATTATATGCAACAATATGACTCGACGTCTCAGAAGAAAAGACTGATATTTTTCATTATGGTTATTATTATATTAGATTAACGCCCCCGCCCGATCCTCTAAATGCCACTACACATTTACAGAATACACTAAACATGTACACTAGTTTAGGCCCAAGACACCGTACTCGTAGAACAAGGGTACTAAGAACCGGTTTACATGCGCTCTACACCAGGTACAGACATGTACCTGGGCGCTTCTCTCCTCCACCACGGCCCGGTCAACCCGAGCCGACGTCCGAGCCTTTAGAGGCGCCCTCGGGTTGTTCCGCTCCCCGATCCGATCCAAAACCCTCGGAGAATCTAGTAGGGCACGGGGACGCGCACTAGTGCGCGATGCCGTTCCCTCTTGAAAACCTCCGAAGGTGATTCGTTTCACACGGCTTGAGGGATCCTTTACGTTCCTCGCCGCCCCCAAACAAGCCCGGTAAAGCTGAAAATGCTGTCTGAGGCAATCAGCAATCTCTCTCAAAAAAAAAGTTTAACCTTATACATTGATAACATACAAAACATATCAAGAGCATATGTCAGCGAGACATAGCAGTAAAGTAACTGATCACGTCTAGGGGTCAGTGAGAATCAATATGGACTTTCAACCAGTTCACAATGATATATTTGGAGCCACTGGGAATAACCTATTTGAATTGAGGTATAATATTTATCTAGTCGTATTATTAACGATAAACGCAGACAAAATAGGTTAACTACCAAAACAAGATAAAAACAGAGGACTATCATACTTTGCCCTTTTTTTACCATATACCCCTTTTTGTTCCTGCATTTTTATTTTTTTCCAGTGATCGTTGATCTTCATTAAACGACTGTAAGATTTGTGGCGTGTGCTGGAGCATTGTTAACCATAAGACTAAACACAAACACTCCTAACAATGGGACCAAATAGTTTTTACTACGCCAAACCATAAACAAGACAAAAAAAGAACAACACCGCGCGACCTTAGCACCGCTTCTATTGGATAATAGTTTTTCTACCATAACAACGCTCCAGTTACCTACAAAAGTGTAATATTATGTAAATCCCGGTCTGATATAATGTGTACGTGAGGTGACCCGAGCAGCACTTTCTAATATACTTTCACACTGTTGTATACCGGTGATGTAATCGCCGAACGGAAGGCGTGTCATCGGACTCACTATTTACTTATTTCAATTTCAGTTGAGAGTGTCCTATATGATCTTTTTTGTAAGTCTCAACGGGGGAACTCGTTCTTCGTCTCGTCTGATGGATAACGATGATCAAGTTGAACACGCTATTTATCTGCCTATTCTTCAGGTCCTAAAAAGAGATGACCATCTTCTTTATTATTACTGGAACACCACGATGCAACTGACTTCTTCTTTCTGCAACATGTGCTGAGTAGACATGTCTTTTTTAGTTTCGAATTTTCAATTTTATAATTTTAATTTGTAACTGAATAAAATATTTTTATTTGTGTAGAGTTTGCTGATTGCTAATGGGCATTTTCAGCTTTACCGGACTTTTTTGGGGGTGGCGAGAAACTTAATGGGTTCCTCAAGCGAATCACAATCAGAGGTTTTGAAGAGGTAACGGCACCACGCACTAGTGCGAGTCCACGTGCCCTACTAGATTCTCCGAGGGGTTCGGATCGGATCGGGGGATTTGATTTGAATTCAATGTGAACTCAATCTGATAATTATCAGTGTATGTAATAGTAGTCCTGTTAACCCATCACCAAATCTAATTCGTTTAATGTTAGGAATAGTTACCATGCTATGGGGATAGAACCACGATATCTTGTATTCAACAACCCGAGCACCCGTTCGGCTACTAACGTTTGTTGTCATGGCAACAGACTACGAGTCTCACTCTGGTTTGTTTGATAGTAGCTATCAGAGTGAATTAAAAACAACCCTACGTAGAAGAAAGAAGATTACTAAATAGCTATGTATCGTAATTGTGACGTCATGATTTCAGTTAATGTAGATATGTATATAGATATTATTTGTAATTACAGGAATACGATGATGCCATTAACAGCGATGACAGTGCTGCTGTTATTGCAGTACTCGTAGAATATGAATCATTGTTGTATTTGACTGTAACTAGCAGGGCGAACTAAAGAACGAACGAAAAGAAGATTACTAATACTATTAACAGTGAGATGTGCCCGTACCGTGACGTCATACAGTTTACGGTTACCCGAGTTTTCCCACGGTGAGTTTACAAACATAGAAGGTGCCTTTTGATTGTTAGTGTGGTCTACACGACACTTCTATCAGTGTCAACGATATTGACAAAGCTGTACTGACCTACCCAAAGAATTCGAACGAAAATAAATTGTAGAAGGGATTTCACTGGAATATGAGCTGTGTGCTGTGTGTCTCACGAAGGATAGCGCCATCATAATTGCCGATATGAAAAGTAAAATCTACTGCAATGAGTTTAGGATGTAGGGTATATGTCAATTTATCAGACTTTTCGGGAGGCGAGCTGAGCGTCATGACCATGTGTCAACAAAATAAATCTCTCTCTCTCTGAGATACTTCGAGCAGATTCCAACTTTGCATTAGAAATTGTAACCACCTCTTGATCTAGTGCTTAGAATGCTGTTCCCGGATTCGATGCCTAGCCTATAGTGCTCGCTTTTCTTAATGATAGGACTTGATTTAAGTCATCCCCTCACAACCACAGTCTCACCAAAGTCTGTTCCCATTACAACAATGTTCATAATATATCCATAAATCCACGAGCGGGATTCAAATCCGCACCCCATGACATATCGGGTCAGGTGCTCTACCATCAAGCTATTGTGTTCATGTCCAACCCGCCGAAATGTATCAACAAATATACTATTACTTTGTTTGGTGATAGCATTGTTGTCTTTTGATCGTTAGAGATAAGATACTATAAATACTCTTTCGATCCGATCCGAACCCCTCGGAATCGAATCTAGTAGTGCACGCACTAGTAGCGTGATGCCTTCCCTCTAGAAACCCTCTAAAAGTGATTCGTTTAACACGACTTGAGGAAACCTTTAAGTTTCTCAAGTCTCTCAGTCAAGCTGTAAATGTCCAGTGGCAATCAAGTAACTCTCTCCAAAAAATATATCTAAATACTCTAAATACTCGTAGCTGAGAATTCTGGTAAGCAGTTAACGCCAGTAGCTTTGTGTTTCATTCCATTCAATGTGTAATAGCAATCATCAGCCAACTACACGTACCAATCATTCCAGTCCAACGGCACGTATGACTTCAAGTTAATGTTAATGGATTTTCGACAACAACCGCTATCATAAAATAATGAAATTAATGCACTTACAAAGTTAACGTCTGAACAACAACGAACATATTTATCACATACTAGCGGCCTGTCCCGGCTTCACACGGGTGAACATTTTTTTTAAATATAGCCTATGTTACTCAGCGGTAATGTAGCATTCTAATGGTGAAAGAATTTTTTTAAATCGGTCCAGTAGTTTTTGAGTTTATTCGTTGCAAACATACAAAAAAACCAAGCTTTCCTCTTTAGTTATATTAGTATAGACATAGATAACTAACGTCAAAAGAATTTGCAGTTTATCCAAACACCTACGTAAATAAAATAAACTAATAAGAGTCTGCAACAATAAAAGGAAGGAATTTTAAATATTTCAGATGTCGTTATTTTCATGACTCAATGTGTTAACAATAACAATTAGCGTATTATTTACTTATATATTAAATTAAAATAGAAAACGATATTGCAAAAGTTATTATAACACCATTAATGTTTAATTGAATATCAAAGACAATGTTATTTTTTTAAAGCTCAATTTAACTTAAAAATAAGTAAAATGTTTTTGTTTTTGTTAATATAATTTTAACGCAACGCAACGCATTATAATAATGACGGTAGTTGTTGACATTGAATGGGTGCCTTTGGCTTTCAAAGTAAAAAGTAAATAGTGTTGAATAATTTCGGCGGGCTGGTTAGAACCACGATAGCTCAAATGGAAGAGCACCTGACCCGGTATGTCAGAAGGGTGCAGGTTCAAATCCTGCTCGTGGAAATTTTTTCAACATTTGTGTTTTTGTGATTTGTTTCGCAACAAAATTTGCGTTAAAATTATATAAACAAAAACAAAAACCTTTTATAAATAGCTTGCCTACTTCTTAACTAATCTTTAGTATTTGTAAAAATATTATGATCGGGCGTTAATGACGGTAGTTGTTGACATTGAATGGGTGCCTTTGGCTTTCAAAGTAAAAAGTAAATAGTGTTGAATAATTTCGGCGGGCTGGTTAGAACTACGATAGCTCAATTGGAAGAGCACCTGACCCGATATGTCAGAAGGGTGCAGGTTCAAATCCTGCTCGTGGAAATTTTTTCAACATTTGTGTTTTTAATATATTGATGTTTGATAGTACACCAGCTCGTGAAGATTTTGTCTTGTAAATTTTCTTGGCCTTGGCAATCCAGCCAGGAGGCTCCGCACCTTAAGAATTTTTATAATAACTAAAAATCAATATACGGGTAAGCACTTGGCCTTCATCTCACGTGATGTTAAGTGACGATAAGGCCGAAGGTAGAGGCACTAGCTATCTAATCTTTAGCTGCCGGAACACAACAATGTTACAAACATTAATGTTATGGTGACATCTTCACTACATAGTATAAAACAAAGTCGCTTCCCGCTGTCTGTCTGTCCCTATGTATGCTTAGATTTTTAAAACTACGCAACGGATTTTGATGAGGTTTATTTTAATAGATAGAATGATTCAAGAGAAAGGTTTATATGTATAATACATGCATATAATTGAACCCGGTAGGTGGCGCTGCTTTAGGGTTCTATAGGATACGGGTATTCACTCAGTGAATAATTAATATTAATTGTTAATTGGCAGTCAATAATTAATAATAATAATATAATAATAATATGAGACAACATCACATACATTGTTCTGATCCCAAGGTAAGTAGCTAAAGCATTCGTTTTCATGGAAATCAGAAACAACGACGCTACCACAACCACCCAGACCCGACACAATATCGAAAAGTTCGTTTTCGACATTGACCCGACCGGGAATCGTACCCGGGACCTCAGAGTTAGCGCCGCTCAAAGTCCGGCGTGCAAGCCACTCGGCTACGGAGGTCGTCAAATAATTACGTGACGTCACAGCAGAAGTACGTTTAACTAATGGAAAGGTGTCACAATGCATTTCTTCGTTCACATTTTGTGGTTCGCTGCTGACATTGGTAACGGTTACGACACAGAACCTTGTTATGCTATGCGGGTCATTAACGCAAACTATAGTTTGGAGCGAGATTGCTCTAATATGTATTAGCAATGGGTAATATCAGCGACCCAGCAATTTCAATGTGCAAATAAAGGGCTACGCAACAATGGCCCCACCATTGGTTCATTTTTTTTCATATGATTGGTATAGTTTATTATTATTTACATCATTAAAGGTTTCACTTGTCAGGAGCTTACTTGAATGATTTATTTATTGTAATCAAAATCCATATTGATTTATTAAATACATACTATTCTAGAATGTTTTAACAGTTTCACTCCGATGTCAAGTCGGATGGAGAGATCCGTTCATTGTAGCTTAAGTTATTTATATATTTTGTTCATGTTTTTGTTTCATAGTGATGCAATAAAAGTAATATCCATCTATCTATTTATGTATCTATCTATCTATTTATCTATCTATCCATCTATCTATCTATCTATCTATAGTAATAGTATAGTAATAGTTTAATTTATTTTTTGTGAAACCAAATAGTTTCACAAAAAATAAATTAAACTATTGTACCCAATTTGATTATTTTTGACTTTATCAATTTGACTTTTTCGAAAGACAAACTTACTTTTGTCACTGACTTTTAATATAATATTATCGTTTGTTTCGACTGTTCAAAGAAGGAGCCAGAACAGAGGTGGTAATTCACCAATTATTTTTCATATGGAAAAAAAACTTATTTAAAAATGTTAAAAGTCGATTCAATAGCCAATTCTTAAGAAACTATATTCAGGGTGTGCGTAATACTAGTATGTTACATGATGTATAGATATGTCATCATACTAATTCTCATGGAGGGTCAATTAAAAAAACGCAATAACAATCGCAAACGGCTTCTAACTCTATTAGAATCGGTGATTTCTTCTAATAGCTCAAATATTGCGAAAAGGTTTCTTTTACGAATTTGGGTTACGTCTGAAAAAGGTAAATTTCGAAATGGAAGGCGCACATTTTGGTCCAAATGTCAGAGTGCGCACGTAAATGTCTAAATGTCGCAGCAAAATTCCGATTCGAGCTAAACAGATAATATTAGTCTTGTCAATAATCAAAGTATTAAAACGAAATACTTTGTGGATCGAGCAGCATTTGTTTAAATTGTATTTTATAGAAAAATTGTCAACCATTACGATCACTTCTGATAAGTTTATGCTTCCTCCATGAACATCCTCAAGTAATGTAATGACGTAATGAAATGACCCTGTTAAGATTCCAGATAGATATGTCCAAAGATATGTAAGCTAGAAGTAAATAATAGCATGAATACTATGTGGCTGCTTGACGAATGCCGCTATCATTAAAAATATGTCTTGGTTTAATCGTCACGCTTAAATTCCTAAATGCGGGTTTGTGATTGCAGACCCAAGCTATGCCATCGTAATACGACATATACGTTGCCCGCCCTGTATGGGGATCCAAAATATCCGACCCGAGCGTTTCTCGTGATAAGACCACCGCACTGGTTGTATTAAACTCGATATGGATACTGATAGCTCTTACTACAATATCAATATACCTATCATAGACTTAAGTTCGACTCGCGCTTAACTAAATTAAATGTTTTCTCCTTTAAACAGCACAAAATAACAGCGCAAAACCAGCAGTTAAATTTCAACAAAAACACTCAGATTGCGAATTAAAGTCCAAAAAGTATCGTAAGCACACATAAGTTTTACATATATCATGATTCAGTTATGAAAATAACGGGCGACTAGCAAAGCTAGGTGTTTTAAAAACAAATGGTATGAATTGATAAACAAGTTACTGTGCCGACTGGTCTAGGCTTCATAAAACTGTTACGTGTAAGCATGACTAATACCGAACACATTAAAGTAATTTGTTGAACACGTTTTAGTTCGCTAAAAATTATTACATATTCATTCATACATATACGTACATACTCTCACGTCCTTCTCCTACAAAGGCAGAGCAGAGCATCAAAATTACCAATTTTGACCTCGACGCCATATTTAGCATAATCAAAGTAGGGCTCCGAATTTTGCTAGCGGAGCGCCTGATGTGCGAGCATCTTGGAACCCTAGTCCCTTAGTTAGTTAGTTAGTTAGGCTCATACGACATGTACGGGAAGTTATGCTGTTGATACATATTTTTCAAGTCCCAAATTAGCATGTGATAGATCTTCATGCTGCAGTAAATTATTGATTATTAGTACATCCAAATGTACATTATTATATTTAAGTGGAGTGTATATTTACAAGATCTAAGCATCTTTATTTATTTATTTATTATTTATTTATATATTTCAATTAACATGCCTGCTTACAGTTTGGTCCAAGACACAGACAAGTCATACGATTAAAATTAACAATACAAAATTAAAATTAAATAAATTCAAATCAATAATAAAATACAAATCAATAAAATTAATTATAACAAAAAGTAAAATCCAAATAAATTCATGTCAGGTATAAAAATAAATTATAAACAAAGAAAAGTCATTAAAAATGTGACAAAATGTCAGAAAAAAATAATACATTATTAAATACGTCAAAAATTATAAAAGTTAAGAAATTGATGGGTTAAGAGTATAAATCGCTCTAATCCATCATAAAACAAATCAAGATCATCGTATTGAGCGAGCACGTCACCGATCAGGCGCAGCGCCCGCACAGTAGGTGCTTGAGCGGCGTGGATGGTTCTTTAATTAAATGAAAAAAAAATTGTATATAAGACATCATTATTTATTCTATATTGTATTATGAAGAGTACACTTAGTCTACTTTTCTTCTTGTCTTTCCTTTTGCGGGCCTGCCGGAAAAAAAAAACATTTTGCAATAAGCAGTGCCCTACTTGCCTATTCCTATTATGTTGTCCCTTTTATTTGTTCACTGCCTAAATTGTAAAATATATTGAAACATATTAACTTTTTACGGATCTACTCGCGTTGAGACAGGTCATTCTCCCTGTGAGCACGGACCCTGCAAAAGGTTCGAAACGTCACGATAAACATTGTTTAAAATAAAAATATTATAAATAATGTAAAAGTTATTACATATCAATGTGTAGTGTTCGCGTAAGAAAACAATATGCAAAATATATTTTGTTTTTCATAATTATGACAACGTCCAATTCCTTTACGACATTGGGTCAGCCCTTGGTTCAATTCCCGGATCGAGTAACTTAACCTATATTTCAATGACGTAGGCCTTTTCCCAGTCGTAAGACAGTGTATAAGCTTATTACTTTTACTTACTTATCAATGACAATGTAACATACGTGTACAAAACCGAAGTAACAACCTATTAATGAACTTAATTAAATACGTTCTGATTACAAATGACTGCTAGTTAACCGTCAACATCGTCTTTTAATTAGTGCTTGTAGGTACTTTAATTGATCTTGTATTTTTAATTAAGTCATGTTTGTACTATAACTGATTTAATAGTTTTAGAAAAGATATTGAATACTTCACTAAAACTATTTAATAATTTATAGCAAAGATAGAGGTAGTGAAAAGGAAAAGGCTCGCTCTGAACCAAAAAGTTGGCTTGTACTTGTGCCCAGTATTGGTTTTAACGGGTTAAAATGATAATTAATGATATAACAGGAAATACTATAAATTTTCCAAATAAAAAAAAAAGGAAGACCAAGAACTACGTTTTTTTTTATACAAATGGATTCAGTATATATACACGGCTTTAATTATTTTTCAACACTTCACACTTTAATATTACTAACGGTATTATTACCGTGTTTTTTAGCAAATATCTTGGTTATAACTCCGTATAAAATACGGTTTTAAAAAAATTATTGCATAAACTGAGATTTTTTATAAGAAAATGGATTTAGGCCACTTTACAATGCAATTGAATGTTGTCATCATTAGATCGAAATACAAGGCTCAATATAACCACTTACGTGCACACGCCACATTAATGGTAACTCAATTAACCGGCTCGAACGGTAGCAGGTGTTACCACAAAATAAGGTGCTTACAGAAGGTAAGCTTCATACAAACGCGCTCGAGCAACGCACACATGAACAACCTCTCACGGACACGGAACCTCGCAAAACGTTTACGAAAACGAAATTGGGTATGGCAAAATTTTAACTCTTCTTGCATGTCGCCAGGAGGCGTTGCTTCAAAACTATGCAAATTTTGTAACCATGTAATCGAATGAAAGCGGATAGTAAACAAAACTCACTCTAGGCACTCTGTTCCGAGATCCGTGTCCGTGTAACGAGTCTATGTGTGAGTTCACACGGCTTGAGGAACCCTTTGAGTTTCTCGCAGCCCCCAAAAAGCCCGGTGAAGCTGAAAAGGCCGTCTGAGGCAATCAGCAATATCTCTCCAAAAAAAAAGCTGTATATACTATTAAGCTTACCTTCTGGTTTTCCCTTATTTTATGTGGCGTTACCTTCAAAAGAACTCCTGATACAGAGTTGACGTCATCCGGCTAAACACAATATTTGCCATTCATTTTTCAATTTGCAAGGTTCGCTAATAAAATAAAATTAAAACAGCGCGTTGAACCATAAAAGTCAATGTCCTTTATCGGCCAATTAAAATGATCGTAACGAATTCGATCAGACTACGAGCGTGTCCCATGACCCACATATTTATATGTTAGTAAACATTCTAAGGTCTTTACGTGATGGTGACATCCATAGATATATTGTTTTGTCAACTGATGTATACTTCAAAGAAGGGCGTTATTATCAGCTGCATCTACATTGTCGAAGTTTGGCTGAATCTTACGAAAATATCGCAGTCATTTATACTATTGAAACACAATCAGTAATGCGTTCAACTTTGATTTACGTTGCGTTATACTCCACTCACTCATTCACTCACTCACTCCCTCACTTACTCGCTCACTCACTCACTCACTCACTCACTCACTCACTCACTCACTCACTCACTCACTCACTCATTCGACTAAAATCTGAGTTAAAACACAAGTTACTGATTATATTCAAAATCAGAACATTTAAAACCTTCGTAATACGGCAAAATGGTACGCTTAAAACAAAAGAGAACAGAAGAACGTCACCATCATCACGAGAGACTTCATTTGTTTCTTCAGTAATAAAAACAATGGTTTGTATTCAATCTAGCGCTGTAGGTTGTGATCATTTAATGAGTTTATTGTTAAAGCAGTTAAAACGTTCACCGGCCGTTTTACATTTAGGTTAATGGGAGTCAGCGTTAACACTCTCATTGTAACGAATTCCACAACCGCACGTGCGCTAAGCATCTTTATAGTAGTTTAATACAAAATCTTTCAAGTTGCAAGTAACCATTGCACTTACATCCTGAGAATGGACAGAGGACAGAGCGATGTCATTAGAAAACTTTTATTCATAAGATGTAACTTAAGAGTTACAGGAACGCGAAATACAAAAAGTTATAATTTAAAACCTTTCTCTACCTAGTTAATTACTTCAACATTTAAAAATCTGTCGTCAGATAGCTCAATGCTAGTAGCATCATTGTGTTCTGACAGTTAGAGATAATATAGACAGTGTCTGAATAGTTGAGAATTGCGGGTGAAGTGCGCTACCACTTTTGACCTTAGCATCACTTACCACCAGGTGAGATGAAGGTTGTGCGCTTCGCCGTGCAATTAAAAAAAATCATAATATCAGGAAGCAAACAGAGTGGCAATTCAATTCCTTTTTGTGCTTAAAGTCAAAACTAGCTATACTAGCTAAATACACTAGCTGACCGGCGGACTTCGTACCGCTTTGACAATTTTTTATGACAACAAAACGAACAAAACGTTGACAATTTCCATGACAACGAAACAAACACTTTATTCGTCCGCTTAACAACACCCGTATCCCATGATGGACCCCTATAGCAGCGCCACCTACTGTGTTCAATTGTAAATATAAACCATTCTCGAATCCACCTAAACACACACAGAAAATTTCATCCTAAACGGTCCAGCCGTTTAGAAGGAGTTCAGTGACATACACACGCACAGAATATTTATATATAAAGATTTACTTAGCTAGTATAGTACAACTCTTTAAACATTCTTGTTACATATATCTAAGTAAAGTTAATAGCCTATAACTGTCCTACTGCTGGGCAAAAACCTCCATCATTAAAACCAAGTAATCACTACAATTGATGCGTTATAGTTTAATCACCACGCTTGCCAAATGCGGGTTGGTGATCACAAACCCGGGCTATGCACCGAATAAATCCGAAACTCACTTTGCCGACGTGGGAATTGAACCCGGGACCTTCGGGTATCGGGCCAAGCGCTCTGACACTCAGCCACCGAGGCGTTGGTAAATATTGGTAAAACCAAAAATATTGAAATGGTAAATATTTTCAATTGAAATAAAGTAGCCAAACATTCATAGGCCATTGACTTTTTGTTTAACGCGTGCTTATTAGATCTAGACCAATTAGCACTAGATTGAACCCATAGTTCCGTACAGATAGCGGTTCAAAGTTTGCAAATTTAATTATTTTGTAGTCGTTGGATACCTATTGCGCGCTTTTGGGGTATGACACCCGAAACTTTAGAATTGTCAAGTATTTAAGTTATTTGAACACCACGGACGTGTTAAGTCGCTACTTAAATGTCGATAGCCTCGAGACATTGTATTGCTGTAGTTTTTGCAATAAAGTCTGCAAATATTATTGCAGCAGACCAAACAAACGAAAAATTCTCGACACCCATTTCAAAAGGGAATTTAAAACAAATCTCAAGTAATTTTTAATCATTCTTTAGGCAATTCAATTAGCTCTTGTTTCAATATATTATTCAGAAAACGAACAAGACCTGAGTCACCAAATGATTACCCACTTACAATAATTAATTAAGTAACTTCATTAACATGAACACTTAAGCTCATACGTGATCGCAGTAAACGCAAACGCAATGAAAACCACATACGAATAGAGAAATTATCCGCACTTCGGCTAACAGCAGCGATTTAAATTACTTATAAACCACACAGTAATAAGCACGGTATAACCAATGAATAAGAATGAATATTGGAGAATATTGGTTAATTACTTTGCTGCCGCTGCTCTATATTTTCCCCCCGCCCTTCCTCCTCCGTACCCCTCCCTGCACCATGAGAGCGTTTTCGTTCAAATCATCGCTGACATGACCTTACTGCTATTGACGTATGTCTCTCTCTATCTATTAGTATTCCATCAACATCAACTTACTGGCCTGAAGCATAAGAGTACCAACCAAGGGAGAGGCTTACTTTTGAATTAAGCATAATATTGATCCGTAAGTGACTTCAAGTAAAGTGTAATGGGAGTTCTAGACCCCTTTTGTGTGACTACCTGTAAAATCTTCAAGAAAAGTAGATCTGTTTAATGCTACATTCGCTTCAAAAGTAACATATCATATGCCTTCAACTAAATTACATAATTTTGGCACAACCCTTTGGAGATCTTTCGACAATAATTAAAGAATGAGAGTGCTCAATATTCTGTCACTAAGTTTATCAGTGCCTTAACAACAACTATTAATTCCAACGCTTTATCTTATTAACGTTTGTAATTTAAATGGGTACTAATGACCGCCGATCCGCCTACAGATAGCGCTGTTAGTGCCCGTTTACCAATTTAAATGAGACGGAAGAGTTGAACGGGACTCAATGTGTCCCAATCATCGTTAAGTGAAATAATTGTACCTACGTCTTAATAGGATAAGTTGACGAATTATACTGTTCAATTTGTATGACCTATGGATTTATAAACGGCTTGTTCCTTGAAAGTTCAATTCAGAAATGTTATTTTTAGTTTTGATGTTTTTTGTAAGGGCTACAAATTTTGTTTTCGAGTCAAAAGACAAAGTGTTGAAAAAAATCCATGAGCGGGATTCGAACCCGCATCCCATGACATGCCTGGTTAGATGAACTACCAACTATGCTGTCGTGGCTCAATCCAACTCGCCGAAATTAATCTGTAAGCCGATGGAGCTCTATTCAGTGTCGACAACTACGTCATCAACATTCGATCTTAATATATTTACAATTAATATTAAAAGAATTATGATTATATGGTTGGAGAGTAAAGAGCAACTCCGGTGGTTTTATCATGAGATATCAGAAGCTGTCGTCAATACCGAACTTAGATAAACACACACCCGGTAGTTTTTCCTAGCCAATGAAGACAGCTCTTCCCGTTTTTCAAAGTCAAACTCAGTTATGTATGATGGGGCAATTGTCTTGTAATTCGTGGGCAGGGTCAAGTGTGCGTGAACCCGGTGATAATTCGATGCTGTCACAACGTGGTGCTTATGCAACCGGCCTGTACCGATTACTGTGATTTCGCCTCGCATCTCGCTTAATAAATATTATCGTAGGCATGATTATAAGTTTCAAAATGTGATGGTTTTGCTTACTCTTGTGATCATGAATTTTTGTGAATGTCGTTACTTCTATATAAAGCTGTGTAGTTTTTTTTACGTCTATTCTTCTATTCTTATTCACAATGAATATGGATATAACGGTTGTACTGAAGTTACTTGAAGACAACAACAAAAAACACAAATGAAACATTCAAATCGGTGCATAGGTGACGGAGGTGTTCGCGAATTCAGGGCGTAATCGTTAAGTGTGACCAGGCGATTATTTTATTTTATTTTATTTGGAAAACATACAGTAACTAAGAGCTTAACTAACATAATAAAAATATACACAATTAATTTGTTTTCGCATATAGACACTTGTATGCTTATTTGTAATCCTATGATCTTAACTTACAGCTTAGGTTTAAGCTCAATTACAAACAGTAGGTTCTCACTCATCTATAAGAAAATACACTTTAAAAACCAACAAAAAAAAGAATAGAAAACCCAATTGAAAATTATGGATTAAGGAACCACATCAAACCAATAATTGCTTAGAACCTGTTTAAATTAAAAAAGGTAAGTATTATTATTATAATTATTTTAAGATTATTTTGATCGATCAATAGCAGTTTAAAGTTTTTTGATATCTGTAATAGTTACGGAATAATCGCCTGGTCACACTTTACGATTACACCCTGTATAAAAAAAAACATATATATACTTACAACCTAATTGATAACATCCTACTTTTTAAAGTCGGTTAATAATAATCTCGTTAGAGAAGATTAAGACATTATTATACAGATACTCTAACACACTTACAAATAAACAAAGAATAAGGTCTGAATAGTTATTCCGTGTTTTGTCTCTTTTACTCTAATTTGAAATGGCGTTTACATGACAGGAACAAAACACGGAATAACTATTCGGACCTTATTCTTTGTTTATTTGTACGGCACTAAGAATATATTAAGATGTTTGATGACTAGAGAATTCGTCAACTAAACTAGTACTAAATCAACAGACCTTGCTTTCATTTTACAAAAAATCACTTAGTTTTAGACTTTTTGTTCAGAAACAGTTCCTAATTAACGTTTGTTTTTGCAGTTTTTTTTTTCGAATAATGTATAATAATATGGCGCAACAGTTTTGTTTTGTTTTTCACATCAATTAGTAAGTAATTCGTGGATTCAGTATGTGCAACTGCAGTTATATTTCGGTGAACATAAAATAATTATGGCGACAGATTGTTCTTACCTACAATTATGTTCTCGATTTTAGATTAAAATTAATTAATACTTTATGTGTGTTTCATTTAAAGTAATTTAAGTCCGTGTGTAATAATAAATATATACTCTTTAAATCTCTTTAAATATATAAATTAACATTTTGTAGAATTCAAAAAAATAATAAATATGAATACATAGTTTTAGAGTTTACTTTAATTTTGCCGTATGCTCTCTAATTCTCTCTTTTTCAATAGATGTGGGGAATACTCGTACATCATATATTGCAGAATAATTAAAAACAAGACCGTTAACGTTTGCAATTTAAATAAAACATGGTCACGGATAGTACAGCAAGTCAGATGAAAAGTAGCTGCTTATAAAATTATAAAACCAAATACAATAATATGCAAAGGTACAGATGTCTTACGGCTTTGCAAACCAGCCTCAATTCTCGTATTGACTGATAAAGTGATGAATTAACTATGGTACTACTATGTACTCTTTCTTACTATACAAGTAAATTGTTACTTTTCTCAACCTGTTTGACATGGGAGTTAGCGGTACGAAATTCGAATCTTCATTGGAACCAATATCTTCATCATCTCAAACCACCAAATTAAATTGGGTCATAAATATTTCATTTCAAGTTGGTGGGTGAAACAAATAAGCTTCATGATAAAACAAATAATTTGCTTGTTAAGAGCATACAAATTATATTTTTTAAATTACTGATAATATGTCTTTTATATTTGATACCCTTAATGACTTACCATTAACCGAGTTGACTAACTTAACGTAACCAATTTTTGAAATGACCCTATAGATATTTTTATACAAATAACAATCAGCATTTCAGGGTCCTGCCTGTGGAGGCTGGTCTGCTCTTGCATACTTATCTTATTTTTAGTATTATTCACTATAGTTTGACTTTGTTTTCTAAAACAATTTTTGACTTTTATTATAGTACTGTAGTGGTACTGTATGACATTGTGGAAATTGAAACTTTTAGCTGAGGAAAATTTGTTTACTTAGATTTTTAATTTTGTTTTTTTACATGTGGTTGTCTTCTATATTGTTGTTGATTTTGAATTTGAATTGAATTTGAATTTTGTCAGGTCACGTGAGACGGTTAATTAAAAAAATACATATATATTCAGCCAGGTTGTACGTAGTCAAATAAAAAATCACAAAAAATTAGGTAGCTATGACTTTACTGTTTACATTTTAAGTACCATAGCCAACTGACAAGTCACATTATAAACACAATACATTTTCAAATACAACTTTATTATGATCGGCGGAGAGTACAGGACAGATTGAACACTGATTGACCCTGACATTATTTCCAATAGCAAGTTGGCCACCTGAGGCAATTGCTTTTTTCTCAAGTGTTATATCATTTTCGATATAAACATACACAAGTACCTATGCAAAAAGTACTAGAAGAAATGCTAGATAAATATACCTAACCACTCGTGCGGTGTAGTGGTTAGGCCTTTAGGTCTCAGAACGGTTTGTTTTGTCTTGTTCTAGGCTGTCAGGCTAGCTTTCACCATCTGATGTCAAAATTGTTAGGTGCTTTGTTGTATTTTGACTTTGAAGGGTAGGATAGTCAGTGGTTGTAGATGCTGGGTGAAGTGAGATTTTATCCTCGGCTTTATCGTCATGTTCCATTAAAAGGAGATTAAATTACAATATATTATAATATATTACAATATATTGTTCCCGTGTGGTGCCGGGGATAAAGAATTGCACCACCCCATCTCTTCCCGTGGGTGTCGTAGAATGCGACTATGGGGCCATTCCAGAGGATGAGTAGCAGCGTCTTTCTGTAATTATTCTTACCTTACTGCGATCGCCAACCCGCCTGCCAAGCGTGGCGATAATGGCAAATTCCCCTCAAAATGATGATTTTATCCTTGAGGGAGGCCTTTGTCCAGCAGTGGACGTCTTTTTGGCTGAGATGATATTATAAGCAAGACTTAGAACAGCCATTTTGTTATCAAAACAGCAATAAATTGCATGGCTGCATGTCTTAGCCGTGCACGCAAGGCGTTGGTCAAACCGATTATACAAACAAGCTGCAAAAATATTCAGCCTATTACTCCAATGATCCAAGGCAGTTGCCGACTTGTAGGAGCCATTATGTAACCGCTGCCCAGCGCGACGCAAACAGTAAACTGAATTGAATAAACGCAGATTGTGATTAGGTATGATTCCGACTATAGCAGACCGCAACGTTCATGATTCAGTTTTGGTAATTGTTAAAAGTAGCAGGTGATTGGTGCGTTGCCGTAATTCAATAAACTCTTTGGTGTGGTTTGACATGCCTTATGGAAGCCCAGAGAGTTTGGTTTCTTGTTTTCGTGATAGACTGTAAGTTTTGTAACACAGAGCAATCGACTTTCTTTAATTTCTGTCGTTTTTTTAATCTTTACTTTCGAGCAATCTACGTTTGCACAGCGTTATTATAAATACACTATAATATTTTGAATTTAAATTTCTATTGATTTCTTAAAAAATAAATTTGAGCGCTTAATAAAATAAAACTTGTCTGTTAAATTATGATGGAAAAGTCCAGGACTTTTATATTATTTTCAAACAATCAATACGTGATTTCATTGCACAAAACACACCATATTTGTTTGCAGTGAAATTCAGTAAACTTTAAACTTTCTGTTGACTAATATTTTACAGTATTTCTAAAGCCGGTCCGTCCGTGTTCGCACTCGCGTGTTCTATTCATACAAACAAACAATCAACACGAAGAATGTCAAGAACTTGCTTGCGTAAAGGCGGTTCTGCAAAAATATCTGCACACTTACACGTTTGTAGGTTTACGATGTA
The DNA here is from genome assembly GCA_949315975.1 of Eudonia truncicolella. Classification (NCBI taxonomy): domain Eukaryota; kingdom Metazoa; phylum Arthropoda; class Insecta; order Lepidoptera; family Crambidae; genus Eudonia; species Eudonia truncicolella. The sequence continues at coordinate 5,782,452 of OX438832.1, forward strand.
ATGGAAAATTTGATTGACGACTGCGCCTGCGCATATGTTATGCACATATCGACATTAGGGTGATTTGCTGTCTCTCAGACACAAAAGACTATTAATAGAAAGACATTCAGGCGAATTGAGAACCTCCTCCTTGTTTTGACGGCCGGCAGCGGCGGTTTAAAATAGAGAACGATGTTGAAAAGAAAAATCACCCAAGTCATTGATTCAAAGAATTCTCAGTAGGTATAATCTAGTGACGTAACGTGTCTTTCAAAAGTCTATTTGTTCTTAAAAATCACTGGAATTTGTTTCTTTTAACATTGGAATAGTTACAGTTTATTTTAGGGTGCTTAGTGTGAGTTCTAATAATCATTCAAACTTATTTGATCACGATATTATAAAGGACACTTAGTAGGTCACTTGTCAGGAGGCACTACTCAATGCCACATTTTTTTTTCGTTTTCGACATGATCGAATTTAGAATAAAACAAGCTCTTAGATAAACGTATCTCCTATCTATCACTATCTTAACAACTTACTCATACACACTCGCAACTAGCGCGAGATGCAAATTTCCTTCGGCGGCGATCAAACGTCGCTCGCTAGGAAGTAGACTATTTGGTCGTAAAGGCAAATTGTCGACGACACGATTACGTGCAGAGCTGTCACCGCTGCTTGCGAATGGACGTATTAGAGATGATACTTTCCCGTATTGCCATACGACTGGACTTAGGAAGCTGGCAGTAAGCAAACAGCTTCCTACGTCTGAGCAAATAATTAAGTAATCGTTATTTGCATCCTGGATACCATGATTCTTGTATACGGCAGGTCTTAACAGCTGAGTAGTTTAAATTTGACTTTGATCTGTCAGTGGAACAGCTAGGCAATGCTTCATGAATTCAAGTCATCGCTACAATTGATGGTATTGGCAACAAACCTGGGCTATGCAACAATATAACACTCTGTTCCTGACTTGGGACAATTCGTAGGACCCAGGAGTTCCGTATATTGGGCCAACAAATTTGGATTAGCATTTCCAAAATTAAAATGTCTCAAGCTCTTCCGTGCTTCGGAAGGCACGATAAGCTGCTAACTCGTCGGTCCTGGTTTTTGTCGTAATAGCGTGAGTAAAACCTACCAATTGACAGGACCAGAACAATGGGATAACCTGATCTATTCATGTGTTTTGGAAAGACCTGTTGATTTTAACAGTTAAATGTTTATAGGCTCAAGGTCAGGTTCGGAGTCATTTTCTAAATTCATCTTAGCTATGTTTATTTATTTTATGATTTATATTGCATAAACTCTGTTTAATATATTTACTTCCCTTTTGTATGTACTTTATTTTATATTATTATTATAATTTAGTTTACTTGCACCCATTTTTATTTTCTTAATTTTATTATTTGTCGCCCAAGGGTGCCTGGAAGAGATTGCTTGTTAGCAATAAGGCCGCCTATTTTGTACTACATCTTTTCTTCAATTTGTCTGTATCTGTATTTTTTGTGTGCAAATAAAGTTAATTATTATTATTTTCTTTATTTATTTTTCTCGTTTAAATTTACATTTTTAAATATTAAACAAAATAAATAAAACATTTAAAATAAAAAAAATAGGAGTCCGCCGGCATCGGGACCAGGGTTCATTATTATTATTATTAGGCTGATGATAAAAATTAGGTTCTTAAAACTCTAATTTCCATTAATGCGTAAAAACGCACGTGAATGAATCTAGCAAATAAAAGTGATATGAAATACACTACGATCTATAACGTGCCGTTCCATACGTACTCGCTCCCCGAGGAGCGAGTACTATCAGTTGTAATCCGCGGCCTTCCCACGGATTGGGACCCAAAGATAGTCCTTGACGACCTTAAGTCGCAAGGCTACCCCGTCCTTGACGTGACCCGTATGCTCGGCAAGGACAAATCTCCGTTGAGCCTCCTAAAGGCAAATTTAGAAAATACCCCCGAGGGTAAATCCATTTTCAATGTCAAGACGATCGTAGGCTTCGATCGCCTTTCGATTGAGACCCCCCACAAGCGTGGCATTGTTGGTCAATGCCACAAATGCCAACGTTACGGGCATGCCGCCCGTAACTGCTTTGCCCGCCCCCGGTGCGTTAAGTGCTTGGGCGACCACGCCACGGAAGCGTGCTCTAGGCCTAAAGCGCCGGCGCCGGTCTCCGTCGACCCGCCCGGTTGCGTGAACTGCAGCGCTTTGGGACACACCGCGAATTATCGCGGCTGCCCCAGAGCTCCGCGTAGTAACGCAACCCGCGGGTCGGGACCGCGCCGTAACCCCGCGACTCGAGCTCCGCCGCCTTCACAGATCGCGAAAGTCTCGCTCCGCCCCGCGGCCCCCTTACCACCGCCCCGCAATCCGTGGGCCACTCCGCGGGCTTCCCAGCCCGCGGCGGTAGCCCCCGCGTCAGACTCGCTAGTCGACTTTCCCGCGACTGGCCCGGCTCGTGTCCCACCGCCACCTCCGGCTGAAACTCCAATGGAGCTAAGCCTTCCCGAGGCCCCTCAGGCCGTAGCCCCAAAGGCCAAGGCCCCTAAGGCCAAGGCCCCTAAGGCCAAGGCCACCAAAACCAAGGCCCCTAAGGCCCAGCCCACCAAGCCTAAACGGCAAACCCCCGCCCCTAAGGCAGTCATGTCACCCAAAGCTCGCGCGCAACATTCGTTTGCCGCGACTGTAGGTTCCCTTCCGGTAACCTTCTCTTCCATGTCTACGGTTGTCGAACTTGTAAAGATCTATCGTTACAAGGACGAGATCGCAGAGGTGGAAAGAAAGTTGCGCGAAGCCGCCTCTTCCCCCGACGCTTGTCCCGCTATGATCATAGCGACAATCTTTAACGATCACGGTCCCCTGTTGGACAAGATCACGTCCCTTCTTGACTCTCTTAAAGAATCATAAATGGATAATACGCCCCCTCAAAGAATTAAGCCCCGCTCTCTAACGGTTGCGTTTTTCAACGCGAACGGTCTCAGTAGTCAACGCGACGAGGTGTCCGATTTTCTAACCGAACACGCCGTCGACGTTTTTCTAGTACAGGAAACGTTCCTAAAACCATCCATCCGAGACCCTCGTATGGCTAACTACAACCTTGTCCGTAATGATAGAGTCGGCCGCGGTGGCGGCACTCTTATCTATTACAAGCGGTCGCTTCATTGTGTCCCGCTCGATCCCCCGCAGCTATCCGATATGGAGGTATCGGTCTGTCGGCTAGGCATGACGGGCCACCCGTCTATCACTATCGCGTCCGCGTATCTGTCCCCTAATAAGCTTCTCACGCAACCCGATCTCGAGGCGCTGTTTGCTATGGATAACGCCGTCATTATTGCCGGCGATTTCAATAGCAAACACGCTCAGTGGAGTTGCAACTCAACCAACCGTAACGGTCGGGTGATGAGCCACCTCGCTGAGTCGATGCTCTTCGATATCGTAGTGCCTATGGAGGCCACTCACTATCCGTTAGTGGACAACTACTCCCCTAACCCGTTAGATATGGCGTTGCTAAGGAACGTAACCTTACGGTTGCGTTCCATAGAAACGATCCACGCGCTCTCCTCCGACCATAGGCCGGTGGTTTTACAGTTAGGCCCCCCCACCGACCCCACCCCCGTTATTAAGGTGGTGACTGACTGGGATAAGCTTGAGAAATTACTCGAGCCTACCGCCAGTGAGTCGCTAAACCAAATCCCCGATAGCATTGTCTCGCCTCACGAGACAGTGGCCGCGGTCGACGCCCTCAGTAGTCATCTCACTAACGCTATAAGCGAATCGTCCCGGCGGGTTGTTGCGACGGGTGACCATCGCTTCAAACTGCCGGACGATGTGAGGCAACTGTTGAGGGCTAAGAACGCCGCCACGCGCGCTTACGACTCCTATCCCACTTCGGACAACCGAGTTCGTATGCGCTCTTTGCAGCGCGCTGCTAAGGAGCGCATTCAAGAGCTCCGCGGTACGAATTGGGATGGCCTACTTAAAGAGATCTCGCCCTCTCACCAAGCTTATTGGAAGTTGGCGAGAGCCTTTAAGTCGGATACAGTCACTTCTATGCCCCCGCTTAACAAACCTGACAACGCGATCGCCTTTGACGACGACGAGAAAGCCGAATGCCTCGCCGACAGTCTCGAGTCTCAATGCTCGCCTAGCACTCTCCCAGTCCCTCAGGACCATGTAGACATGGTCGATAGGGAAGTAGATAGACTCTCGTCCCTCCCCCCAACCGCAACCCTCCCGCCTGTTACGGAGGATGAGGTGCAAACGCTCATTAGACGACTTAAACCCCGTAGTGCCCCCGGGGCAGACGGCATCTCAAATAAGATCCTTAAGATCTTACCCGCTCAGCTTATCCTTTTAATAGTAGCTATCTTCAATAGCGCCATGTCAAACGCAATCTTTCCCGCTGCGTGGAAAGATGCGGTTGTCATAGGTATCCATAAACCCGGTAAACCGCGTAACGCCCCTTCTAGTTATCGCCCCATCAGTCTTCTCAAATCGCTGGGAAAACTGTACGAACGCGTTCTAGTATCCCGCTTAAAGGACTTTGTGTCCTCTAACAATATCCTCATAGACGAGCAGTTTGGGTTTCGCCCCAAACACTCGTGCACCCATCAATTGCACCGCCTCACGGAGCATATTCTATCCGGCCTCAATAAAAGGGCCCGTCCCAAGGGCACCGGAGCTCTTTTCTTCGACGTTGCGAAAGCGTTCGACAAAGTTTGGCACAACGGCTTAATTTATAAGCTTTACCAATTTGGCGTGCCAGACAGACTCGTGCACATCTTACGAGACTATTTGTCGGATCGCTCCTTTCGCTTCCGCGTCGAGGGAACGCTCTCCGCCCCTCGTCCCATTCGAGCCGGTGTTCCGCAGGGATCCGTGCTCTCCCCAATCCTGTTTGCGCTTTACGCAAACGATATTCCGAAGACCCCACGCGTAGAGCTAGCTCTATTCGCGGATGACACCGCGCTATATTCCACTGGTAGAGATAAAGTCGCGGTTTCCAACCGACTCCAAAAGGCCGCCAACAACCTCGGCGTTTGGTTTCGCAAATGGCGGATTGAAGTTAACCCCGAGAAAAGTGCCGCAGTGTTCTTTTCTCGAGGTAACGACGATCGTCGCCCTCCTATACGTTTATTTGACCGTGCTATCCCTTGGGTAAAGCAGGTGAAATATCTCGGTGTCACCCTCGATAGAAGGATGACGTTTGCGCCTCACCTTAAAATCGTCCGTAACAGGGCCGCGTTCATATTAGGTCGATTATTCCACCTTATAGGCAGGCGGAGTAAAATGTCTCTTAGACATAAGACGACAATTTACAAAGCTTGCATCCGCCCCGTCATGACTTACGCTAGCGTAGTTTTCGCGCACTGCGCGCCCTCCTATTTGTATCGTTTACAAACGCTACAAAACCGATTCATGCGTGGTGCCACGGGTTGCCCGTGGTACTATCGCAACGTAGATCTCCACCGCGATCTTGATCTTCCCACTATCAAAGACTTTATCAAGGACGTTTCCATACGTTACTTTGATAACGCCCCCCACCACCCTAACCCGCTTGTTGTGGCGGCCGCCAACTATAATGTTGGAAGCCTTCCACCAACAAAACGGTTCATGTCTAGGCGTCCTAAGCACGTCCTAGATGACCCCGACGATCCCATAACGGTTGCGAACGCCCCCCCGCCCGATCCTCTAAATGACAGCACACATTTACAGAATACACTAAACATGCACACCAGTTTAGGCCCAAGACACCGTACTCGTAGAACAAGGGTACGAAGAACCGGTTCACACTCGCTCTACACCAGGTACAGACATGTACCTGGTCGGTTCTCTCCTCCTCCACGGCCCGGTCAACCCGAGCCGAGGTCCGTGCCTTTAGAGGCGCCCTCGGGTTGCTCCGCTCCCCGATCCGATCCGAACCCTTCGGAGAATCTAGTAGGGCACGGGGACGCGCACTTGTGCGCGATGCCGTTCCCTCTAGACAACCTCTGAAGGTGATTCGTTTCACACGGCTTGAGGGACCCTTTACGTTCCTCGCCGCCCCCAAAAAAAAAGCCCGGTGAAGCTGAAAATGCCGCAGCGGCAATCAGCAATCTCTCTCAAAAAAAAAAAAAAAAAACTACGATCTATACATATAATAAAGCTAAAGAGGGTCAAAAGTCTGTACATGGAAGATATTCGAAAAAAAGTTAGCTGGGGATACTTAGAATCGATAACAGAACACGTTCCAATAGTTTTTAGAATTTCTGTCTGTTTGTCAGTTTGTCTGTTTAGCTGTTTATCTGTTTGTCTGTTTATTTGACCGCGCATCACGTGAAAATGGCTAAACTGATTTAAATGAAACTTTGTACATAGACAGACCATGACCTGGACATAGGATATAGTATACTTTTTATTCCGGTAACAGGTTCTTGTAGGATAGTGTAGTCTTTGCGAAGGAAGTCGCGGGTGACAACTAGTATATAATATTTGGTTTTTATTTAATTATAAATACGAAATGTCCTAGAATTTTCGGTGACAAAAAACAATTACCTTGAATTTGAGAAACAGGAGCACTTGTAATAGATTTCATAGAGTGAGAATAGGTCACTGGTTCAAAAATCACTCCCCCAGCTTCAGAGATTACTATTTATTTTTATTAAACATAATTAAACGGATATAAACCCAATTACATAATTATCTTAAACCTAGGTACATGATTTTCATTTATAAAAACTAAAAAATGTGATAAAATTTGGTGGTTAAATTCGATTCGTTATCCTTTTTGAATTATCAAAAAATATATCAATTTCTGGAAAAGTTACCAGGAGCGCGTTTAGTGCTTCATGCATACGACACAATGGAGACTGCGCGCGCGCCACCTTACGACACAGCGGAGGCGCGAATAGCCGATGTCTACGACCCGAACGCATTCGTAAATAGTTATCCGGAACTTTTTAACGCATTCAGGCGAATCCATAACTCCCCGCAAGATCGCCATTGCAAAGTCCACACGAGCTCTCCTGCATTCTAAAGAGTCCATCCCCAACATACCTAGTAAATACTTAGTAGGATACATAAAGGGATATCTATATAGTATCTATACATTCGTTTATAGTAATAACGAAGAAAAGCTTTCTGAACCTTTTCCAGCATTAAGGCATATTTGGCTTCGTGTGGGTTCCAAATGCATGAGCTACACTCCAGTGAGCTCCTCACAAGACCAATGAACAGAAGCTTTATCACCTCGAGATTCTGAAAATCGCGTAAGTTGCGTAAAATAAAGCCTAGACGATTGAAGCAGCTACGAGTAAGTACTGAACGTCAAGGAACGGTCAAAGGTAACGCCTAGGTATTTCATTGAGTCTGTGTGACGTATAGCGTCACTGCCCAGCTTATAATTGTACTGGGTGGGACTATGCTGGCGACTAAAAGACATGACAGAGCACTTACCATTATTGAACTCCAAGCCGTTTTCGTTATTCAACTTAAGTATGGCATTAATGTCCCTTTGAATGAGTTCACAGTCCGCCTCATCACTTATCTGTACATATAATTTTAAATCATCAGCATAAAGAAGGCTGTTTGTAAATTTAAGAACTATTACCACATCGTTTATCATCAATAAGAAAAGCAAAAGGCCAAGTATTGATCCCTGCGTCACGACAGACGGAGTTGGATAAGGTTGCGACACATAGCAACATACTGCTGCCAGCCCTCAAAGTAGTCATAAGGAAGAAAGAAAGCTTAGTCGAAAACCAAGGGTATCGAGCTTAGACAAAAAGATTCGACAATTAACCCGATCAAAGGCTTTGCGATAATCGAAATACAGCACGTCCACTTGCTTGCCTTTATCCATCGTTTTCGATATGTACTCGACCAATATTAACAAATTTGAATTAACTGATCTTCGCGGCTTAAACTCATGTTGCTCATTACAGATGTAAGGATGAACTATGACAAGACCAACTCTTAATTCTGCATTAACACGCGATTGTGTACTTTACACTGTTTGCAATAAAAGCCAAAGACAAAACTTGTTGGACGCCAAAGTGTGTGGACCGTACGTACGCATCACGGGCAAGTTTACCAGCCAGTTCCGCAATCGAATCCGACTCAAAACATTGGGTTGGTAAACAGTTTCCTTATTGTTGTTCACTGTTGCAATTAGCACGGCAAGAACCACCAACTTACTATTACTGCCAATACAATACCAAGGAGAAGGAATTCCTAAATTGATTGTATAACGTCGGTTGGTGTAAGGAAATACCAATATTGTGTGTCCAATGTATATCTGCTCTTTCAAGTGCATTTGCATGCACAACTGAGGACAAACTAACACACAATGTAACAAAATAATATTAATATAAGGTGGTGCATCGATTGAATCGATTTTGGATTGGACTAGGTATGGAGAAAATGTCAGAATCAGGCCATTGAAAAAACATTGTAGACATTGTAAAATAGCAAACTTCCTGATTTGTATAAAGTAAATGGCATTCTGAAGTACGGTAGATAACGAAAAAAGTTCGAAACGGTCCAGCGGCTCTAAAAAAAGATTACTTGCAGATCAACGATAGAGGAAGACTATATTTAAAAGCGTATTATGCAGGAACATACAGATATTTCTGCCTACAAAAACGATCCAAAAACAGTGTTATCGAGTTGAAATGAAACTTTTTAATTTAGTCAATGATGTTTATACAAGCTACCAACTAATTATGAGACGACCAACACACAGTTTCCCTGTAACATGGGACCCTGCAAATGCTACAAAACGTCAAGATAAACATTAATTAAAACTAATGTTTAAAATAAACGCGATTAGATCCGTAAAAGTAGTTTCATTTCAATGTGTAGTGTTCGCGTAAAGTTTAGAAAACAATAAGTGTTATCGAGACCATCTTTGAGAACTTCCAGACTCATGAGAGATAATGGCTAGTGTTAAAAAGATGTAAGTTCATCTTGAATAGGGCTAAACGTCCGTCATACATAAGTGTTACCTACTAAGAATATTTAACATTGCCCCCAAGGGTAAAATAATGAAAACTCAGTCAATAGTTTCTGCTCTCGTAATTGTTAATGTAGTGGGTGTAGATATATCATCACATTACATCATCATCAGCTCATTTTATGGCCCCGTCGCTGGGACACGAGCCTACCCTATAGATGGAAACACCACATGGAGAACGAGCCATAAACCACCATGCGGGCCCAGTGCTGATGCTAATACAGCCGGGAGCAACGGCTTTACGTACTTTCCGAAACACGGAGGAGCTCGAAATGACAAATTTTTAGTCACCCATCCGGATCCGGTTACTGCTATAATATCTTTGTAAATAAGTGGAAATAAGTGATCCAAAAGTAAGAAACCAAACGCTTTTTTTAATAAGTTTACATATAGAAACGTAAGTTTTCTTAGTTACTTTACTTTCTGTTCGTCACTTTCTAAATTAAATTTAGTGCAAACGTAAAATTGTATCATCAGCATCTTCAGCCTAAGCTAGTCCACTGCTGGTCCTATGCCTTTCATAGTGCACGCCACCGAGCACGATCACAAATTGTATATCGTTAGGGAAATGTATTATTTTTAAAGAAATAAATTTCTTGAACCATTTCCGGCCTTTGCCAGCAATCTCAGCAATTTCGGCAATCACAAACAAGGCATGCTAGCCACTGCGCCATCGATCATAGCTAAAACGCATTGTTGAAAACAAAGTTGCTATTAAAAACACACAAAATAATTGATTTCAAGCCACACAACTTACATTAGCTTGCCTTGACCACGCGAACAATCAGCGCTTTGACGCGCAATTCAATACAAATACAGGGTTATTTTTACAATTTCATTCAAACAATGACTATAACATTCGTGTATTAATACAAACGTGTCGCAGCGGGTTGTCTAACAACTGAAACTATAAATATAAAATCGGACAATCGATAATGAATAGTGAGCTGATCGATCATTCGTTAGAGAAGTCAATGGCAACGTGAAAGTCGAAAATAATTACTTTTAAACGACTTCTCAGAGTCGTAGGATAAGATTGGTAGGTATAAAATGAGAATTGATATGCGAACACATTAAAATAAAACACATTGATGGTATGTTTGCGTAAACTTACCCAAGACCGATGTTTCACGTCCTCTGCATTGTTTTGTAATCATTGATATTTAAGGTATATGACAAGATGGTTTATTGGCAAATAAACTGGGTCTTGTCATCTCTAAAAGATTGATGAATTTGATTTTTTTTTAAATTACTTCATTATAACACTATCTGATTTTATAGTATGTGAAAATGCTTTCAAATATTTGCTTAGAAGACACCTTTTCCGTTTCGAATGGAAGTCTTCCATTTGAATCAAGTTTTACTATAATTCGAAAATGTTGATACAACGTCTGTTAAATATCTGTCAAGAAAATTGTTATACATACCAATAACTTCTACCATCCAACGAATGTTTCTAACTACGAAATGCACATACATACTCATTAACAAATGAAATTAAATTTTTAATGCAAAAACATTAATCGCTCACTTCATCTGACGCCGATAACATAACATTCTAACAAAAAATACTAGCGAGCCAATGAAAAACAAGGAGCTTTGTATTCGTTAAAACAAGGTTTTTGTAACTCAACGTTACGAACGTGATTTTTTTTTATTCAATTTAATTGCAAACAAATACTTATATATAAAAACGATTACTAGTAGACAGATTTAAAAGTTTTAAAAGTAAAGTTTTAAAATTAACACAAGAAAAAAAATATGTTTCAAACTTATATAATTTTAAGTAAGTAAAATGCATTATATGAATTTTTATAAATTTTGCTAATTACGGCTGACATTGCTAACTACAATTTACAATTTATCTTACAACGAGCACTTTACTCGCGACTTCGTTCGCATGGGTAAGGATTTTTTAAATAAGCCTTTTAAACATGAAGACTATGTTACCTGCAAATAATGTAGCATTCCATCAGTGAAAGAGTTTTTGGAATTGGACCGGTAGTTCCAGAGATTACCCTCCACAAACAAACAAACAATGTCACAAACTTTTTACCTCGTTATTAATAGTATAGATATACTCGTACTCCTACCATGCCTTCTACCGCTTTTATATTAAACATGTTTGCATTATATTACATTATTATTATAAAACTACGTAATTTACATCAAGCAGGATATATTCTACACTTAGACTTTACATTTGATTGATATTTTTTCGTTCCATTCTAGACATGTAATAAAGTTTTAGTTAACCAGACAGTTGGACAAGAAATGAATCTAATAGTTATTATGATAACCGGAACCGGACAATTAGAAGTTGAACTGTAGCATATTGTTTTCTAAAGTTTACGCGAACACTACACATTGAAATGAAACAACTTTTACGGATCTACTCGCGTTTATTTTACACATTAGTTTTAATTAATGTTTATCCTGACGTTTCGAACCCTTTGCAGGGTCCGTGGTCGCAGGGAGACTCTGCTCTGGGCTCTGGGGGCTCTGAGGGAGGCTACAACTGTAGCGTTTTTTGTATGTAGTAGGTATATGTATTTGTGTAGTGTTTGTTAGAATTTAATAGCATTATTATTTTATGAACCTAACACAAACATTACAAAGTTTATTTTTAGAAATGAGCTCTCAAGAAATACATAAAAATACAATCAAAATTCATCATCTCCACCAAAACGAACGAAAAAACTTTCACGATATTTCGAGATAATGGTAATTTTTTTCTTTAACTATACATAGATAGTAAAAAAATCTTCAAAACCTTTACAACGTATGAAACGTGTGCAAATTACTCAAACCGCGAAATTTTCTTATCAGTAGAAAAGTACCAATTGCATTTTTCAAACAGCGAAAAACTAGGTACTAAAATGTAAATACTCTAAGTAAAGACCACTGAGACTAACCGTCAGGTTTATCTTTTCTCCTTTGTAACGAATACCACAAAGATAGGTAATCTTATCAACGGACACTAGACATGACATATCAATTAAAATCTCGCATCAGCTACACGGATTTCTATCTTCTACGAATAATCCTAACTAAAATAATAAACGTGAAAGAGTATTATAAATTACAAAACAGAGCAACGGCTCTAAGTAATTTATTTGCACGTATATAATTATCTTAATCCCAAGAATTCGCCTCACTATTTATTCAATCAAACAGGAACTTTCAATATAAAAGAGAAGTCACAAATAGTATATTTTTGCACAAACTTTTGTTAAAGAACTAAGTTCAAGCGTGTGTTGTCGCTGGCAGAAACTAGGTTTTTAATAAAAAATACTTATGTTTTGTAAGCGGCACACTGATTTTAAACACCACACAACATTTTCGTTGAGTAACACGGATTCCAAATTCGGATGATCACATGCGATCCGATCCGAACCCCTAGGAGAATCTGGTAGGGCACGGGGACACGCACTAGTGCGTGATGCCGGTCCCTCTAGAAAACCTCTGAAGGTGATTCGTTTCACACAGCTTGAGGAACCCTTCAAATTTCTCGCCGCCTCCAAACAAGCCCGGTGAAGCTGAAAATGCCGTCTGAGGCAACCAGCAAACACTCCAAAAAAAAACTCGGATGCTCACCCAAACAGTTTATCCACTTACATAAAACACAAAGCAGTTACTAGTACAGTGGGTGATTGTGTTAAAACATTGGCCACGCAGTTACGCTCTAATAAACAAAAAAGAAAATTTTGTAAACAGATTTGAATCTCAGAAACTGCGGAAGAAAAACCTGTTTACGCTATAGTAGGTATAAGCGTAAGTTATCAAAACTAGTTACAGGGACGTTACGACAGTAAATCAAGTTTTTGCTTTATTTTTATAACAATTTAAACGGAGTACGTCTATAAAAAATAACGAGATCACCATTTGCAGGTTAAGGAAAAAGATATTATTATCCACGTTAACTGAATAGTAATTACCTAATTGCATAATAAAGTTTAAACTGGGTTGATGTTATGTTCAACGGTATAAACATAGCGTGGTTTTAAAATTACCACATACTTTGCACTAGAAAATTTACGAAGGAGTTCTGTTTTTAATATAGTAGTTTTGATACCTGGGGCGTTACCATGCTCTTTTAATGCAATATTATTGCAATAATATTACAGTTTTCAAAACGAGACGCGTGTATATACGTCGCTACACGTTGTTTTCACAACCACTACAACAATGTTACAATACTGCGTTAATAAAGCATGGAAAGGCCACACAGGTATCCTATATTAAAAACTAGCATTTTATCCGCGACTTCGTCCGCGCGCTATGAGCTTTAAAACGCCTTTTTTTATATGCCTATGTTACCCGCAAGGAATGTAGCATTCTATCAGTGAAAGAATTTTTGGAATCGGACCAGTAGTTCCTGAGATTACCATCCGAAAACAAACAAACAACTAAATAAAGTCACAAACTAAACCTCTTTATTAGTAGTATAGACAGAACTCCTTCGTCAATTTTCTGGTGCAATATATGTGCTTATTTTAACGCCATGCAGTACTATTACTTATTCTGTGGCCATGCTATGTTTTATACTTCGTGAGAACCCACCAGGGTATGTAAACCTTTTATACAATCAAATTAAATGTCTAAAAACTACTATTGTAAGGACTGCGCATAACTTTGCACATTATCAACTACAAATAACTTTACAAGAAACCGGATGTCGAAGGATACAGCCGTAATGAAATAATAATTATTTGGGTTATCTTGATGGAGAAAGCTGATCGTTCGTCGACTTGCCAAAAAGCATTATTAATAAAAAATTCTGACCTTGATAGGTTCATAAAAGAATGGCGTGATGTCGCAGGGGACCGGAAGTTGTGGAAAAGGTGTGCGGAAGCCTTTGCCCAGGAGTGGGATAGTTATAGCTGAATAATCATAATGATAAAACGAAACATTCATAATATTGCAAATACGTATTGGACTTAAAATCGGAAACAATAAACGCTGTCATATAATTGTACTGCCCTAACACACTATTAAAAAAATATTCAGACAAACATTGTAAAGAATTGATCCAGCCTATAAAAATTAACATTTCAATAATGATTTGATAAGTGTTTTCCAATTATTTAGAAGGCCCAACTTAAGACGGTTACTAATTACAGCCAACACTGAACATATAAAAGATCTCCTCAATTTGGTAGCGCAACTATATAACCTCTTGATCCTATGGCAGTGGCAATTTACAAAGGCCAAGTACGTATAACAATTACAGACACGTTTCTGAGTCTCTCAGGTGCATTAAAGGTTGCTAGTCGGTAATGATCACCCAAATTGCTCGAATAGTTCATCAGAGGACAAAGATACATGGTTCACGATGGATTCCAAATAGTCTTTATAGGATCTAAGATCCCTTGTGGAGATTAGGGAAATTCTACTTAAAATTATCATGTCCACGTCCTGATCGTAGACTTAATATTTAGGAAAACATAGTGGGTTTGCAACGTAAAGTTGGAAACCTATTATAAAATCTTTCAAATTTTTATAGGCCTTGTGACTTGCATCAAAAACACATTAAACAAAGATGAAGGTCGACCCTTATCAATTGCACGTCGATCACTTGCACATAATGTGCCTAGTTGACTATAACAAACTGAATGAAGTTATAAATCTTAGTAAACAAACTACAATCTCTACTTGTTCGAGTGGCCATAAAACCATTAACGTACGTAAATTATATCGAGGGCATTCGTATCCTGGATATTGATTCTGCTAGACCTCCATATTTACAAATTTTGTTTTTATTATGAATAAGACAGAAGATAGTTATGATATGAACAAGCGCTAGTGTATTCAGTATTGTTCTTGTAATATAAACTAGTGAATCAGAACAAATGAATTGAATTACTACTGCGACCATATCGATTGACTATTCAATCATAGTTTCTTTCGATGTACGAGTATAGTGGGTCAATATAGAAGTTAATATTTTAAAAAATACAAAACTTTAGCTCTTACAAGGTGATAGCCATTATCAAAACATAATTATGTATAAGTACCCTGTTTTTGAAATTATCACTTGTACGACATTGAAACAAATTCATAAATGACGTTATATTTTCTTTGCACAGGTGCAAGTATCGATCTTAATTTATTACATTCGCATTGACAGCATGCATGTGAAAAACTCGAATAAATATTTCTTTAGAAAAGTGTGTAGGTAATTAAATTGTCTCGACTGCTTTCTTTTTTTGTTGCCTAGTCATTGTCAGGAATTCTTAGCTAATATTGTTATTCCAATAACGCTAATTGATACACTTAAGCGATGTTATCATTAGTCGACGAGAGAATTGAAATCTCGAGAATCTTGAGACGAAAGAGAAAACGAAGAGTATTTGGTTTATACAAAATATTTTGTTCATTTCGCGTCGTTGTTGAGCCGGCTCTTAAGTCGCCGTCAACAGAGTGAAAACAACTCTCAATAGGCTGGCACGTTGCGTGATATCTGCCACTAACACCTGCTTCGTTATTGCAACAAACCTTGTGTTTCAGACTGTTATCGTTTCGACTGCACCAAATTTTTGTTTTCATTGTTAACAAAGGTCAAGATCGTGTAATTAAAGCGAGCATCGCAAAAAAGAGACAAATTTTAATGTTTAAATACGATGCTCACAAATATATAGGACAATCAAGGACTCATAGCGAAGCCTCACGTTTGATTCCTATCGTTTGTTATCATTAACGTACACCTGCCAATTTAAAACAATTTCGTTGACTACGACTATTTTCGCATTATTCTCAATCAGGTTGTTATAAAAACTTACTTTTATTTCGCAAGTTACGTTAGAGCCGCCGTCATTACTTTCGTGAATGCTTACCTGAATCCTGTGCATTTTGCAAATGGTGTATGTGATGCAGGTGCGCATAGTAATGATGGTGGTGCAGGATGCATTCCAGGTCTGTGCAATTCAACATTGTCACGGTGTGGCGCGGCGGCTAGCTTACTCGCGGGGCACTTTCACAAATATATTTCACTGATACCCCAACACGTATCGTTGTCACATCACGTTATCTCCGTCGAGAGAGCGCACATGGGCTGTACCATGGGAGTTGGCGCCGTACTGTCTGCCGGCGCCGGCGCTTATCGCATCACGTGCACTATACTATACAGGGAATGCGAGCATTTGGCACAAATCTACCATCGTTGGTCGGCTGTCGTCGCTCGCGTGGTTTCGCTGCAGACCGTCCGCGCGCAACTTGTACAGTGAGCGCGCGATTGTACACTGAGTGCGGTGACGGCGTCGTGCGGCCGATGTTGCCACCTCTACTCCCGGCCTCACCGCGCGGACCCTGGCTATCGTATCACGACACACATTGCCCTCCAGAGGATAATGCCGTTCCGTTCGACGCCCGTTTCTATTATCACTTAAGTCAACATGGAAATAGGATGGTGTCGTAAAGTTCCTATTTGGCGATTGGAATGGCGAAATTAATGCGGCTTTTTTGATTTGGATTTTAGTGTTGAACTTCTTTTTACAATAGAAATTTTTTACAGGTTTTTTTTTGAAGATAAAAGTGAGATACTTACTAATTTTATTAGTAATTACTATGTACATTATGCGGTATGCAATTAATAATTTTGTATTTTAATTTGATATCCAAAAGCAATAAAGTTACTCACTATAATTTTTTTTGCTGTTCTTTCTTTTAAATTTCTTTTAATTAATAAAATACTTACTTATAATAACCATGTAGCATTGCAAATACAAAAAAAAATGCAAATTATTCTTTTAGCAAATCCAAACATAAACCTTTTTCCATCTTAAAATATTGGTCATCATAGGTCACAGTATGCATGTAGAAAGTATTTCCTGCAGTTTTACGTCGAATACCAATAAACTCCGTTCCTATTTTCCTCGTATCGTGTTTATCACGTGCATTTTATTTTATTGTTTGATAAAAATATGATATAAACATTTACACCGCTTTTTCGTTCTTTTCTATTCATAATTTGCAACTTAGGGTCTGAAACTATTATAATATATTGTAAACATAGAATATAAAGATAAAGTTTTTTTCTATTTTAAATATAAATAGATTAGAAATAGAGAGATTAAATCTAGGTAGTAAGTAATACGGTAGTTTTACATGTATTTGATTTCTGTATAAGTATATTTTATATTATTTTCATTTGTGTGGACTTGTAAATGGCTTTTCGTAGCTATTGAAATTTTCATTCTTTAAAAAAGCTGTTGGTCTCCCTAAGATTAAATATATAATAAAATAAATAAATAATAATAATAAACCTAAATAAATAAACATAGCATCGTCATAGATAAGACAGACAACCGCAAGACGCGGCCCGTTCCATCCATTGTTGATGTCTATAAATACAAACATTCGCATCGTCAATAGCTCCGTCGTTGGTTGCGGAAAAGAGCAAAAAAAATCACTTCTTGCATATAAAATATTCGCACACCAAGGTCACTAGTAGTTCGCCGTGGTTGAGATACTTTCAAGTGGATAACGCATACGTGTGGTTCAGTTAAGGCGCTGACAACTGTTAAACAGCGCTCAACTTCGGTCTGTACACAAGCATAAAGGATGCAATTGCAAATAGTGCGTAACCCACTAGATGCAAGTCAGGAAATTTGAACTTATTTAAAATCTAGAAGTTTGATGAGAAAATATAAGTATAAATCGCTTTTCTAATAAATACTACGAATAATACTCAATTTTATCGACGTACTAGCATATGAAAATAATGTACATAGACAAGGTTTCAAGGTGACTTTGATTTTGTATGTGTGACATAGTGAAATTTATAAGAAATTAATTAATTAATTAAATTATTAATTAATTTTAATATTTGTAGCCTAAAGGAACCTAAATTGAATAAATGATATGGCGTTACCTCGCGTACGTATTATCGCATTGCCGATAATACGTACAGCGCGACGCTGCAATCCGTTTAAGGCATCGAGAAGACTTTGCGGAACCGTACCAGATGTGCGAGCAATACTCCACGCAAGACCGTACCTGTGTCTTGTACAAAAGTACAAGACACAGGTTGTACATTTTCCAGTTGTAAGCGCCTTAACGTCAGCTCATGGGTGACTGCTGAGTTCGTAGATCGAAGACAAGACAATGGGCATTGGACAGTCGCATTCTAAGAACAATTCAAAATGAAGAATTTAACACTAATCGGTTGTCAAGCTGAGGATTGATTGCGTCAGTGTGACGTCAGTGGACACATTTGACACATTTCAGATGATGATTACTTCAGTCAACCAGTTAAGTTTTTTGGGAAAATATACACAAAACAAAACACAATCTGTAGCTCGAAGAAACAAATACACCTTGCAACCATTAATTTTCTTGAATTATGTTCTATCTTATATTGCATGTAGTACTAAAATCTTAATTTCACAAACACCACAAGTTAAAAATAATATTTATTAAATATTAGGTAATCAGGTAGATAGGTATTCACATTTAAAAAGTTAAAGTTGGAATTAAATTAAATACCCTAAGGCAATGCGTGTCAGACACGCAGGGTCTATGGTTCCTTAAATATGAATGATGAAAAGATGTTTTAAAACTGACCCTTTGGTGCAAAATTACCGAAATTTCTTTTTCCCTGCGATCTTTTTAGTTCCCATAATTTGAAAATTTGTTGTTTTTAGCTCCGGTAGTTTGAGCAGGCGTTTGGTGTTTTATTAAAAAATGTACTAAAATGTAAAGTTAAGCCGCCTGTGTTATTAATTAACACAGGCGGCTTAACTTTATAGTTTAAATGGCAATTTATTTAGCAAAATTATGTTAGAAATGTTAAATAGATGTATATTCAATTATTTTTTTATCAACTTTTTAAGTGGAAGCCACTGGTAGCTTTATTTTTTGGCATGTAAACTCTTGTTTTATCGTAAACCTAATGTTACAAAATAAAATTATACACAAACCTTAATAAGTTGTCTTATATATAATTGTTGTAATATTATGTAATAGTCTTTTGTTAAGTTAGTATAAAAATAAAAACTGTAATGTTCATTTTTTTTTTGACCCAGGGGAGTAATGTTCATTCCAAAGTGTTCACTAATATAGTCCTGAATGTGCATCAGTCTGCAGTATGCATCAGTCTCTCACAGATAGGATTTTTTTTGATCCCTTGTAAGTAAGTACCTTTTGTGTTGAGAAAAATAAATAATATTTATATTTTATTAGATTTTTATTTATTCATATCATTGTCTATGTAAGTTTTTTATAGTAAATATGGATTATAACTGTTACTATTACTAAGTGACTGTGCTAAAAAAAGTAGCGCGCTTTCAACTTCAGTATACAAACTTAGGAATTTAAGACTTTTGTCCCTCGATAACTACTTTTACGTTTAATAGCATTTGTTTTACATGAGTTCATTAAATATAATTTTAATTTTAGACACACAAAACAAACAGTGTCAAAGCTTATTATATATTATTATATAACTAGCACAGTGCACGCGACTCCGTCCACGTTGATTTCGCATTTTTTCGTTTAAAAATAAATAGGTACTTCATTTTTTTTATTAAAATAAAAATTACTTACAATAACTGTATCATTCCACAAGTGAATGAATTTTTGAAGTAGTTCCAGAGATTATCCTCCTCAAACTAACAAAGTCAGAAACTATTATTCATTATTAATATATACGTACGTATATATACGTAAACTCGTACATATAAATATATATTTTAATTAAAGTAAAGACCGTTAAGATTACAACAGACACAGATTTTATTATTTTAATATATTTAGAAGTTTCGTTATATCAGCAACGGAACCCTAACAATCTTATCAACTGGAAATGATATAAGAATATCCGGCTGCGCGCACGACTCCGTTAATGAGATACTACAGACAGAGCGGCTCAGAAAAAAGGCAGCAGCTCCGATGATGCGGATCCTTTTGTTTCCATGCAAAATGTTCCACCTTGTTACTTGCAACTTCGCAATGGCCGGTCATCGGATGGGTGACCAATGTATATCTATCACTATCTTTAAACTATATATTTAGATACAACTAAACTATATGTACACTATCCCATCATATATTAAGTAAAGATGTAGCCTACGGTCGAACATTCAGCGTTCAGGGAACACGTCAGCAGGCAACCAGTCCCACACCTTAGCAGTTCGCACTAACTATAACTACGAAGGATAGTTGAGCTGTGATGGAGTTTTCCTAAATGACGTTGGCTTCTCATTTGGCACATCAGCAAAGAGCATGGTATTTATCACGCTTCGGGCCAAACATAAATTAAGTATACTTAAACTTTTTTTATTTTGAAACTAAAAATAGCATTGTGAATGCTAAATAACAGCACAACAATCACTTTTTTATTGTCATTCCACTTAATGTGGTGACGTGTAAATATTTTTTGTAAGTTATGCTTTAAGTAATGGTACGGATGAATAACTGCATATGTTAATCACTCCATTGTGGCTACTTTGTTCGGAGACCTGTTCTAATAACCACTGTGTTTTATAGTTTTTAATGATTACCTAATAGTACGGCTCATTATGCTAATGCTATAACTTGTTTGCAAAGATTATTGTTAATGTGCTGTTGCCACTAATTATGCAACCCTTCCAGTAATTTTTTTTTTTTTGAGAGATTGCTGGTTGCCGCTGCGGCATTTTCAGCTTCACCGGGCTTTTTTGGGGCGGCGAGGAACGTAAAGGGTCCCTCAAGCCGTGTGAAACGAATCACCTTCAGAGGTTAGGTTATCTAGAGGGAACCCTACTAGATTCTCCGAAGGGTTCGGATCGGATCGGGGAGCGGAGCAACCCGAGGGCGCCTCTAAAGGCACGGACCTCGGCTCGGGTTGACCGGGCCGTGGAGGAGGAGAGAACCGACCAGGTACATGTCTGTACCTGGTGTAGAGCGAGTCCCTTCCAGTAAGCTTCATGCTTCATTATTATTACAATCCTCTCGGGTCTGCATGGCAAATGCCTATTTTGTCTTTGTGCATTATTCCCTAACTGTTGCAATCAAAGCCTGGTCACGTCATCGATTAGACACGTAATCGATGACCTGCCCCCCTAGACAAATGGCATAACGCTAAAAGACCAGAAATGAAATAGAATGACTTTTGTACGGGATTGACATTAGACGTTATACGTATCGTTGACTTATGTCAATCCCGTACAATAATCATTCTATTTAATTTCTATTCCATTAGCGTTATGCCACTACGTGCTTTGTCAGAAGGTGCATCCCGTTCGTGAAATTTCTCAAAACTTTTAACCGACTTTAAAAAGGCTCTTAATTCTTAATTCGTATATAAACATTTTTTTTGAAATAAGTTTTCGCGCTTATCTCCGACATTTATGTACCGATTATGTTTTTTTACCAGCTACCATCAGCTACGCACAGCTGCTGCCTTACCCGTCTAGAAAGCCTTTCAAATTGGTGCACTTAATACGTAGAGGGACTAAGGGAATATGAAGTTTAGGCATAACGCACCTCCTTTTTTAATCAGCAGCTGTAAAATCAGGTTTTAAATAAATAGGTATTGAAGTCTTAAATCACGAGTCACAAAGTATCAGAATATTATCTGTACATAATGATGAATGTTAAAATATTTCCTCATCTAACGATACTCATTACAAGGTTAGTTTTGCTGTGTCATGTCATTCTAATGAATATTTATGAGTAATTTGTTTAATTATAGCACTTCATGTATCTGTTTATTTATTATTAACTCGTCGGTTGCTAATGAGACAAATCTGTAACCGACTATAGTAATCTTTGGTTTTGGTCACTGATTTAGGCATTCCTAACAAAATGAAAGATTAAAACCGAACCGAATCATTTTTGGAGTGTTTATCGTGTTAGGCGATTGTTACAATTTAAGTAGATTATGAAATCCTCGGATAGGTGACCAAATATTTTTTTTTAGCATCTCAGTTGAAAGGCAAATAATTTAAAGAGTACCTTCAATGTTGTATATTGTCTATGTAAAAAAAACCTTAGTCGAACATAGGGTCATTTCAAGGCTGATCATTTAAAAGATCATTTTGTGGCATTACTTAAATGGAATGCTCTTCCAGAAGAAAAGAAGCAGCTTGCGGGTCGGCAAGGCAAGGCCAGCTAGATAGACACAATCCTGATCCTCTAGCTGGATCCTCTCACATATGAACATGAGTTATTACTCAGTGGTTTCGTACTTAGGTACTTTTTGGAGCATCGGTATAATGTAATATGGACAATTAATGTTAGTATATGTTAACGGTAAATATGCCTAAATACTGTGTTTAGATACCACCAACAAGTCAATCTCCCGTGACCAACTCGATCCGTTGAAATTGATTAATTTCCGCGTAATTTTACAAAAAAATGCACCACGTGTATCGGGTACTTCATGAGTGAAATGTCTGTACGATCGTAAGTGCCTATTCGGAATCACAACTCGATTACACGATTAATGTCTTTTGTCGTTAAATTACGTTCTTGGAGAAATGCACGCACACATCTTACAATACGCGAGTGGTAATGCGAGAACCGATAGAGAATAATCTAATGGTGATAAAAGGTGTTATTCTCTTGTTTTTTTTTTCATAATTATAAAGTTTATATTCTTATGCGAAGACACTCATTGCCGGATCGATTTTCGGACTTGCAAGTATAACAATTAACTTTCGAAATGTCAGATCAGTGTATGGATATCAGTTGTAAAAACCCACTAACTCGCATTAGGGCTGGTGGGTTTGTTCATGTAAGAACAAGAGTATTTTTCATTATAATAAAACACTTTTTGAGAATATACTCGCGTTTAATTTGACGTATTATCTTGTCCTGATATATCCGGTGGAATTAAAATTAATTAATGTTTTAAATATTTTCTTTCAATGTGTAGTAATCGCTTAATCTAAAGAGGTTTGTTCAATGTAAATGCCTCGATAAAATTTGTTTTTAAATTATTGTTCTTGTTGGAACTCCTCAGCCCAACAATGGGACGTCAATAGGCTGATAACGCACTCTACGTGTCAGTACAAACTGTGTTCACTACATTTGTACTAAATAAGGAAGTCAACCTTACCTCAGCTTACATTTTATTTCTTCGTATGATAAAAATTATCTTTGCGAATTATCAATTATATTTATTATTTGTTGACACAAAAGGCGTCGCATGCAATATAACAGCGTAATTTTGAGGGTCATTATTGTGTTATTTTACATAACAATACCAGCAAAATTTTTAAATAATGTTATTTCATGTACATACATTACACATGCCTTTGTGTGAAGATGTATTGTTTTTAACTTATTTGAAGCACAATGTTAAAACAAGGACAATGAATGTTGTGATAGTTCAAAGTCGTAAATAAAAAAAATATGAAAATTGAACCGATACGCTGTCAGTATGTTCATATTGTGTTTCCTATTTAGTTTATTACAAAAAGGCCGCGAACATTTGTAATTATTACTACAAAGAATACTGAATTGCAAAACGGCCTTACATCCGATGAAATGACTGACTTTGCAAGTTTCAATATTACGCAGTTCGATCGCAATTAAATTTTAAATTAGAAAAAGTCTTCACAAGATTTTCTTTTTCTTTAATCAATATTAAGTAGGTTCAATTCGAAATAAATAAAAGAGGCAATAATTTTATACATATTAGTCAGTTAAAAAGAATGATTACGCATAACACCATGATAATGCAGAAACCAAAGTCTCATTCCTTAACTTCTTCTTTTTTGTACTAACTTTTAAATAAAGAATGCAGTGGCCAGTTTCGTTCAAATTGCTCGAACGGTTTTTGCATTGGGCCTTCCGATGTTGCAGGTGCGGCCATACGACCTCCGTTTATGGTGTTTCAATTAAATCGCTTTTGACCGATCTGCGTTCTTCCAATCTCAGCTCTTGCACTCTAACTCATAAGGCGTAAAGGTTACTTTGCGACGCAAAATTGTACATCTTCACCTGACTTGTGCAGTAGGTCGTTAAACCTAACATGGAGCTAATGCGATCTAGAAGTGACACGGACCCTTTTGTGTTCGTTATCGTTAGTAAATTGTTATAATGATACCATAGCGTTATTTAATATAAAACATTGTTAAATACTTTTGTTTCTGCACACGGCAGTTTTTAAAATTAAAATATAAGTACAAATATATGTCTTCAACATTTCAAATTTTAATAATATGGGTGTCATTTACGATCATAGAAAACACCAATGACGTAAATTTTCATAAAAAGCGAAAAAATATTTACCCAAACAAACAAAAAATACGTAATGACAAACACAATATTTTTGTTTTGCTTTTCTGCTTATAAAGTTCTAGGAGCTCCATCTAGGATAGGAACAACGTTTTGCATTTTACGTTCCATTATTTATAAGTCCATTTCAAAGGTATCTAGCTCTACAACACTGGACCGCTCGATTCGTGTCTCCTCATAATCGTCGGGTTTGATCGACGGCTGCCCAATCTCGAGGCCAGGGGCATCGTCAGTCTCGACGTAAGGCCTCAGGCATGAGCACGAGCGTCGTGCGACGCGGGAAGCGAAATTCTAGTTCATTGCGCGCTATACTTCGGAAATCTTAGACAACGGTCATATCAACAACGCGATGAACAGAGAAATCGCACGCCGCACCGCTCTCACTCAGTAGTCGTGGACGATCTGTAACATTGTAATGAGTACGAACCTTTTTCTGCATAAACTACAGACAGGTCCTAACGTTGGACATGTACAGTCAGTAACAAAAGTCTTTCAACCCTTTAATACTTTGTTGAAGCAAGTAACGAATCGAAAAGGTGCTTGTCAACCTCTTACGATGTTATCATGACGGTACTAAAATCAATCATTATAAAATATATCGAAGCATCCTTGATGGTAAAAAAATAATCTACCATTGAAGTAAGGTGATTTTAAAGTTAGCTGTTTTAAATGCCAAGGTGTTTTGGTCCACCTCTGTACCTTTGATCGATTTGTACTTGTGTGAAAGCAGTTAATGTGTAAAAAAAAAAGTAAAATTAATTATATTCCCAATTATATACTTTAAAATTTAGCTCGAGTTTAGGAAACAAATAGTAGAATCTTCTAATAAAGTAATTTCTACCATTAAAAATATGTGTTTTTTTAAAGGTTCATTATTTTAACCTGTCGTAGAAGAAGAAAAAAAATGTTAATTTCAACGCCTCCATCTTATTTAATATCAATGCTCTCCATCTGTCACAAACTGTCTAAGCTCAATAGACAAAATTTTCTTTATTTTATTTCTATTTAGGTGAATAAACAGTAACAAAAAAAGAGTAGCTATGCAGTTATACATCAGAAAACCAATGATAATATACCCGTAGCATTTTAACATTTTAAAGAAATTTAACAGTTTTGGATATATAGTTTGATGCGCAGGCGTCTGTGCTTCCAGCGTAAAAAAGCACGTCGCGTTGTAATTTTAAAACATATAATAACGTAAACTAGACATTTTTTGTGAAATTATTCAGAATTTACTTAGTTGTATTAGAAATTCTCTCTAAATCTCCGGTGCGTTTAAGAGCGAATACCTTAGCCTAATAAAAGTGCTTTTACATTTTTTTGTGACTTTTATTTAAATGCAAACATAATTTAATCTAATTACAGCTTACACAACGACTCATTACGTGCACTTCCTAAAATTAAAAAGCAAACAAAAAGCCTATTCTTATTAACAGCAGCAATTAGGACCTTTTTGTTTGATTAAAAAAAACTCCTGTATTAAAAGAAGGATGACCTCCTTGGCATTGACCTGCTTTACTCATTGGTGTATTAATGACGTTATGAGATTGAATTTTCACGTCCAACAGATTACATTCTGAAGAGCAGTGCGTGCGGGTACATAATTATGTACCTCAGTTCGATCTTGAGTGTATAGCAGTTTCCTTACGCTAAAAAACAGGAATGCGAAAAATGGTGATTAACTTCTGGTTTATATACCAATATATTATTAGCTCGTTGGCGCGTTCGGGTTCCAATCATGGAAGTTAAACAACTTTTAACAATAATAAGAAAAAATCTAAAAACTAAAAACATCAATTTTTCAATATAAAAGATTTTTGTAATTGACAACACACGATGGCAGGTTATTCAATCCCATTCCCAACACCATACTGCAAGATCAAAAGTTACTGTCAGCTTATTTTCGAGAATCGGAACGCACCCCAAGAAAATAGTTGATGGACGATTACGGACCATAGCGGAGACGGTGGTCACCGATCCCTAAGTCCGGACCCGTCAGAATAAACTAATAATATTTAAAACAAACAACAAAGTGGATTTCTTGGCGAGAAAGTGAAGAGTGGTGTCTGCGGTTTTGTTTTATTTTCTAAAATGTGTGTTATGTCGAATATTAATGTGAAATAATGGTGGATTATTAACCGTTAAGTGTTCGTAAGTGCGCATGAGTGTTGGCAAATGAAACAAAACAGTGCAACATCACTTTTCAAATTCTCTCAAGAAGTCCGCCCGAGGAATTAGTAAAGCCCCACATCTTTACTGAGATACTCGAGGGGTTGGGGTATATCATTTCTCACTTCTCATTTCTATTATCATTCATCATCATCATACTGGAATAAAATATTGTATGTTTATGTATTACTTGTAAGAAAAATTACATTGACACTGGTTAAAATTAAATGTGCTAACAGCACGAAGCCATCAACTAAAAGAAAAAAAAACAACAAAGTGGACGCGTAAAAGGTACATATTCACGCAAACTATATATCTGAAATTTTAAATACGATTTCAGAGAAAGTACCATCTCTTTTGGTATGGTCAAATTCATTGTCAAGAATTCAATATGGAATAGAGTTAACAATAGGCAATCATTGTGTCTAACTTCCAAACATTTCTATAAACTAAACAATGTCTGACTGCAATTCGCAATAATGCGTTCTAAATGGCATCTACGCGAAGAGAAAGTTTCTAACTGACAGTTCTGGACCTTTTAATGCCTATTAAATATTTCTAACGAATACAGACTTTGAATTCTCTTAGTTATTAAACAAAGAAATATATATTTTAGTGCTTGTTAAACTATCCTAAATCAATTACTTTGAGCACACGGATTTTCCAAATCCTACGGAACGTTGGAAAACAACATCAAACAAATGCCTTTCTTTAAATATTGTGTTAAAAATAGTGGCACAATGCGGCTCATTAAAGTAAATAGAAAGTTTGCGCGTTAAAAATATGAGTCTAAAAATATCAATGATTGAATGGTATCAAAGATTTTTATTTTGGTCTGTGACTTTTATTTAAGTTTTTGTTTTCTGTCTTCATTGATCTCTTTATATATTAGACTAGTAGGTAGTTTTCTGTCTAAAATTGACAGAATAAGAAAACGTTTTTACAGTTCGGTTAAACAGTTACGGTTTAACAGTTAGTTTGCCGGTCTCAAACACTGAGGTTTCGGCTTCAAGGGGTTTGTATTATTGGGCCCATGCCATGGGTTGGCAACGTTTGTTTTTAGTCCGCCTTGTCTACCACCATCTTATCTAATTCTGTCTCCATCATAACCACAATTTTAGTAGATTAGCCAAACGATTATTTTTTTTTTTGCAAAGATCGTTACTTCTATTAAAGCTGTGCAGTTTCATACGCCCACTATTCTCCATAGCTAAAACATCGACGTCCTGAATGGTAAATGTAAATAACATTTTTTTTTATTTTCCATTTACAATCACGAATATAATAAATGTATATGTTAAATTCACGTCGCTACCAGCTCACTTTCGCCAGCAACACATAGTGACAGCATTATAACTTAATTAGGCTTATTATAGCAAATAGCAATTAACAGACGCTTTCGTGAAATATGCATAAAATAATCGACATTTTAATATGCACTTAGCTTTAAATTAGATTGCGTAATATGATGCAGCAACTACTAAAAAAAATATGTCTGCATAGCTTCTGTAAGGTAGAAACAATTTGAGTCGTTATTTGGTGGACGTTGTTTTTATAAAAGTTGTTCTCATATTATTTTAAAATATTTTAATATGAACTTATATAACATTAGTTAGAATATTTATGAATTGCCTTTAAATGTCCCACTGCTGGGCAATAACAACCACGCTGGACCAGTGCAGGTTGTTTGGTAGGAAGGCCATTGCTGGGGTGAACGTCGGTGTTACTCGTATGGGAGCCCCAGACCTTATTTTTTTGTGTTGTATTCAAGTACATACATAGTTATGTGGGAATCTCCCCCGACCACATCAAGGTCACAGGAACAACACTTCACACGTCAACACACGTCAACACTTCACAGGAAGGTACAATTTGATGTTGGCCTTAAACGGCCTTCACAGAGTCACCGGACTTTTTTGAAGTCAGTCAGAAACTTAAAAGATTCCTTAAGCCAAAGGCGTGTCCCCGTTCCCTACTAGATTCTCCGAAGGGTTCGGATCGGTTCGAAAAGCTGTTTAATTTTTCGCGATCGTAACTCTAAAAAGCAATAGCCGCTGCGCCAATGCCTCACAGATAGTTACATATTATAATTGTTTTTTTGTGCATTTCTAATGCTTCTCTTGTATTCAAAATTATATAACATTTAAAAAGTGACTTTCGTTTGTGGGTTTTCAGTGTTGTCACTAAGACAATCACATTGAGTGTTATATCATTTTCGTTATGGTTAGTTGTCACAGGAACCCTGATGGTAGAAATCTGGTTTATGACCATTTTCTTGTTGCATTTTGTTATCGAGTTCCATTGCCAAAATAAACTGTAAACTACATTAGGTAATTGAAACAAAACAACTTTTACGGATCTACCCGCGTTTATTTCATACATTAGTTTTAATTAATGTATATCCTGAAAACAATACATTAGGTAAACAGAAAAGACATGAATTTTACAAGTTATACTACTTAGGTACTTGATTAGCGTTACGTACGGCCCTATCCAAAAATATAATTTTGAACTGGAATACATAGAATTTACTTATACATAACTAAGTCGTAACTTAAAACTATGTTAATAAAGAGGATAGCATCATCAAAACCAAATAAACATATAAAAAAATATATATATTTCTACCATTTCAACTTGCTTAATCTTCTTAGCGGGAAAGCAAAGAGTCATGTTTGCGATTTTGTTTTTTTTTTTGTGTTATGGCGAATATTAATGTGAAATAGTGGAGGTGAACGTGCATGAGTGTTGGCAAATGAAACAAAACAGTGCAACGTCACCTTACAAGTTCTCTCAAAAAGTCCGCGATGAGGTCTTAGTAAAGCTCCCACATCGCTGATACTCAAGGAGTTGGGCCCCGATCCGATCCGAACCCTTCGGAGAACCTAGTAGAGTACGGGGACACGCACTAGTGCGTGATGCCGTTTCTCTCTAGAAACCCACCGAAGATGATTCGTTTCACACGGCTTGAGGAACCATTTAAGTTTCTCGCCGCCCCCAAAAAAGCCCGGTGAAGCTGAAAATGCCGTCCGAGGCAATCAGCAAACTCCCTCCAAAAAAAAACCAAGGGGTTGGGGGAACATTATCTATCACTACCCACTTAAATTATCATTAATTATCATCTATTAAAAACTAAATATTGTTATTTGTAACTTGTATGGAAAATACTTTGACACGTTTGAAACGTTTACATTGGTTTACATCAAAAAAGATTTTTGATGGCATTAGAGTATTTCAGTTAAAACTAAAACTAAAAATATGACGCGCACGTGATAAAATCATACTGGTTGTCTGCTTAGTTAACTAACTGGTTAGTAGCCTTGACCTTATCAAAATAACACTTCATTATTCATACAAACGTATTTAAAACATACTTACAAGTACTTATTATAGATTTCGTAAAATACAATTATTTTCAGACGTCCTAAGCTAATGTACATAGCTGTATAATACTATTATCTACTCTGTAATAACGTTTTAACCGTATTTACTTATTTTATGGTTAAAGCAATTTATTTTTTGATACACATACACTTAAGAGCTAGATCTCCTTTAGACATCAGGTAGACATATATACCTGATGTGTATATTTTGTCCACGTAACTTTTTAGCCTTGTTCTAAATAATACTTAGGCAATTCGCAGTCATCGCTCTACACAAATACACGTGCCCGTATAAATGTAGGTAAAACTTGATTCTATGATAATAGTGTTAAAATTTGGTTATGGTTTCAATATTTGTAAAAAATTACAAAAACACAATGTTGAAAAAATTTCCACGAGCAGGTTCAAAAACCTGCACCCTTCTGACATACCGGATCAGGTGCTCTTCCAATTGAGCTATCGTGGTTCTAACCAGCCCGCCGAAATTATTCAACACTATTTACTAATTACTTTGAAAGCCAAAGGCGCCAATTCAATGTCAACAACTACCGTCATTAACATCTGATCATAATATTTTTACAAATACTAAAGATCAGTTAAGAAGTAGGCAAGCTATTTATAAAATGTTTTTGTTTTGTTTATATAATTTTAACACAAATTTTGTTGTGATACAAATTACAAAAACACAATGTTGAAAAAATTTCCACGAGCAAAATTTGAACCTGCACCCTTCTGACATACCGGGTCAGGTGCTCTTCCAATTGAGCTATCGTGGTTCTAACCAAAAAAAGTAAATAGTGTTGAATAATTTCGGCGGGCTGGTTATTTACGTTAACACTACACATACAACTATTACAAATATATATTTGATAAACTTACGCCATTAAACCTATATGGTTCGACTAAGCGTTTCACGTTCGGTTCGTTATCTTATCCTTAATAAAATCTCAATATTAATAGTTATTAGAAAGCTTTATTTAAGTAAGCATAATATTTATATTGTATAATATTGTTTAACTTGTTTAACTTATTGTATAATATTGTTTAAATGAAATCATCGTAGCAAAAACTTCTCGTAGCAAGCAAACGAAAACCAAACAATTAACGGGGCCAAATTGTTTCCGGCGCTTCGCTAACATAAATGTGTGTGTTGTAAGAAACATAATATGAAGATATAGGAATTTATCTTCGTCACTTCATTTCATTTTACATATATTTATGTCTTCGGCGCATTTGAAACTAATGTGAATTTTTCGTACAACTTAAACAATTACAGTTTCAACATAACATCAAATTTTAGTAATTAGATTTCATAATCACTATAAACACTCTATAAAATCGAACGCTACCCATGCATATTAATGAACTCAATTAAGCATATAAGTATTATATGGTTTCAAATATGTCAGCGGTGAATAAGATTATTGTATATATTATGAATATATGTTGTTACCAAGTTCATAGTAAAGCTGTAGTTAAATCCTTGACATACAAATACGCATTGATATACGCTTCTCACGTATGCTTTAAGTGGCGTAGGAGTAGAAACTGATATGAAAGATCAAAAAAGAACAAATGTCATTGTTTATTTAGTTGATAGTCGTGATAGCGTATGTTTCGTCTACAATACATTGCGGAAGACCTCTACTTTGTATGTAAACAATAGTTTAATAAAAACGACGCTTATCATCAATTAATGTAACAAGAAAAGTCCTGACGCACTTACTGATTGACTTATCAATGCCTTGCGCATAACGCATAAAAAGAAATTTAAAACTGTGCACAAAAGCACATTTTTCGAAATTATTTTTGGGTGACGGAATATGGGTGTCGAATGAAATGGCAAATAGTGTTATATTAATAGTGATCAACCATCTAGTTTTACTTAAATTTTAAGTTAATTGTAAAAATTAAATTTGATTTAATTACAGGAACGCTACCGGTATCATGGGAACCATTGAGCCGGGGGTGGCCCGTAGTCGTCTTTTAGATTAAGTTTTAAGATTAAGACATTTTATCATTATAATTATTTAACATGTTACATAACTATGCTATATAACAATATTACCTACAGGAACATTTTTAAATTGTTTTTAGACAATTGCACAATTCCCTTTTTGTTCTTTACATAAACATGTTTTCCCTTACGCCTTTATGGCCGATTGGCAAAGCGTTTAGTCTGATATCCATAGAATACATATTGAATTTGATTTCTAGGTCAGTCATACATAATAGAAACAACAGTAGTTTTTGAATTTATTACAAACTTAGCAAAAAGACAAAGACATACCTTTTCTAATTAATTTCATATTTTTTAAATCTTTTGTTATTGTAATATCGATTTATGTTGTTTGTTGTTAAACCTTAAAATTCAAAATTCAAAATTCAAAATCATTTATTCAGTTTTGGCTATAAGTAGGTCTTGTGAATTTCACTATGCCCTCGTAACCCAACCCTCGTTTATGAACTTCAGAGAAATGGGTGCGGCTGAAAATCAGCGCTGTCTGGGATCATAATATCTGACAACAGCACAAGCTAACTCACTTCCAGTTGCTTAGGCTTTTTTTATCTGTAGGTTTATTTTTTTTCTATCTTTTGTAAGCATTTTTTTTACATATTGGTTTATTCATCGCCTTAATATTTCTGACAACGAAAGTAAGATAAACACAAGATTGATTGGTACTATTACCGATTGATCTTTGCAAATTTCTCTTTCTTTTTTGGACTCAAAAACAAAATGTCGTGACACTTTTTAACAATAAAGCACGAAACAATTAATTTAAGTCAGCATTTCCAAATCTAATATATGTGGACATAATAACGAGAACTGGACGTGGAAACTTTCTATTTCGCCGAAAGTGCGAGCGGATCGAGTTTCGTACGCATCCTAGATGTGTGCCGTTACATCTGCTGTGTATTGTATCCATTGACTGTTAATATAGAACAAAGTATTACGTTCCAAATTTAAACAGGCAAAGTTCGAGCAATTCTGTCGACATGATTTGAGCGTTCATTGGTAAGTGATTTCTCACGGTATGGCGACGGACGTCTACAAATAATATTATGCATTGTTTGTCTGTAGTAATATATTCACTACTAGCTTCCGCAAACGGCTGCCTCTGCGTCCTCGTGAGGTTTGGTCTATCGGAAGTCTGCTCCGGGAAACATCGTACATGAGGATAAAAAATTGCAGTTTAGCTAAAAAACATCTTAAATTAGTGGTAAAATATTTATGTGACGACTCAAAAGTGCTTATTTAGTAAGTTAACTATAATAAAGATTCCTTTCATTAAATTAAATTAAATTATTATTAAATTTTAATTTTATTTCATCACTTTTATATGGGACTTTCGGGCCTTTAACTATAACTGCCCAAAAACACGTCTATCCGATGCTTCGCTTTGACGTGACTATAAGATATACCAACACATTTTCGAGTTTATAAAATTAAAAAGGAATATCCTTAGGTTTTAAAATTACATACTTAATTATGCTCGAAGGCGCAGTGGTTAACGCGCCCCGTCTGCGATTGCTAAGGTTAAGCAACTTTCGCAAAGACCGGTCATCGGATTGGTGACCAAACATTTATCATCTCGAGCTCCTCCGTGCTTCGAAGGCACGTAAAGCCGTAAGCACGTTGGTCCCGGCTGCATTAGCAGTCGTTAACAACCACCAATCCGCACTGGGTCCGCGCTGTGGTTCATGGCCCGTTCTCCATATACATCCTATAGGAAAGGTTCGTGCCATTAAATAAGCTGGTGATGATGACATAATAACGGAATAATATCAGTACATAGGTGGTCGTTACATCTTTATATGTTAGTGTATATACACATGCAAAGACATGGAGATCATGAGATCCTGGTAGGATGGTATGCATAGGTGTGAAGTTTGACCCAATGGAATTAAACTATTTATTATTATATTTTTTATTTCATTATACATTTATTATACTTACACAGTTATTATAAATAAATAAATTTATTAATAAGGCTGTGGTTATAACCTATACCTATAGTGCCTTACTAATAAACAAAGAATAAGGTCCGAATAGTTATTCCGTGTTTTGTCCCTGTCACGTAAACGTCATTTCAAATTAGAGTATTATAGACAAAACACGGAATAACTATTCTGACCATATTCTTTGTTTATTTGTAAGACCATATTAGTATTAAGATGAAGCTGCGTTATAGATATCTATATAGATATCTATAACGCAGCTTCATCTTAACCGAATGTTCAAATATTTGTAAAAATATTTCTTTCGGATCTCAGAGGTGAAAACTTCTAAGATTGATGAAGCAATGTTGACTAAAAAACATAAGCATCAAGCACTGAAAAATTTCGACGAGTGACAGCCAGACCTCGGTAGCCAAGTGGTTAAGGCAGCCGCCCGGAATGCGGAAGGTGCGTGGTTCGATTCCCGCCTGAGGTTGTCGTCTTTTTTCAGTGTTTAAATTTTACTTAAGTATATTTAAGCGTTAATAAAAACGCTAAAATATATAAAAAACACTTATAGTATATAACATATTAGTATATATTTAAGTTTAGTTTATTATAGTATATATTATATAGGTTATAGGTATGATTGTTGTGATTACATAGCACATTTGAAAAACGACAAGGTGTTGAAAAAAATCCACGATTCAAACCTAATGCACAACACTATCTGTTTTTAAATTGTAATTTGTTTGCAACAAAATTTGCGTAAAATTATAAATAACTATAATCATACCTATGCTTATGCTTATGGTAACTTATAATACCTATACAATAGAGAATGGGAAAGGGTTAATAAATAAGAATTTTATTATTATTAATTCCTAAATAACAAATACAAAACCACATTTATTGTTTTCGTCAAAGTTGTGTATTAGATGAAACTAGGATTCTACAAAAAATTTGCCTAAAAAATGAATTATTCATTTCTAATATTAACTGCAAATAGATTATGAGCACTTTCTGTCTCTTTGTCATTATATTGGTACTCGTTAGACCTGTTAAAATTATTCGCGAAATTTACTTTCACTATGCAGCACCAAACATACTGAAATGTAGGTTGGCATTGATTAAATCAAGTGTTTGTTTCAGTGTTTAAGATTACATTTTCTATGCATGTCTTTCATTTTACGGCTTTAGTTTTGGTTCAGATGTAATTAAGATTTCTACAATTATTTAAGGTAATAAGGAGAATTACGTCTGTTAAACTGCAACCTACTGGTTGACTGGTTAAGAATAGTACCTTGGAAGGCTTCGATCAATAAATTTATCGCAGGGAGGAGGCGATAGATGGCGCAGCTGCTGCTTGCGCATTCGGTTGACGCTCTTGTAAGTTAAGCAACTTTCGCAGTGTCGGGTTACCGGATGGGTGGCCAAATATATCAAGCTTCGAAAGGTAGCTCTCCGGAGTCACCCCTGTACTGTCTCTAACATTCCATCGCGCACAAAGAAATTTGGTGACTCGTATCTTTGACGCACTTCCAAAAGATGGAATAGTCTACCAGCACACGTTTTCCCTCCTTCCTATGACATGGGGTCCTTCAAACGAGGCGTGAAGAGGCACCTTGTGGGCCGGCAGGGTGAGGGTGACTGATGCTGCGTTGTTTTCACGCTGCACCAGTTGTCCTTGCGTCTGGACTCCATTTTCACTTAACATCAGGTGTCAGTCATTTGTCGAGCTACGTATATAAAAAAATACCGTATGGCTGTATGATGTCATCACCCTTTCGGCTAGTTCGGGCTGCGAAATATCTGCCTCCTGCCTGCAAAAGAGGATAGCCCCGTCTTTTTTTGGGGTGAACTCGCCTCCGAGTTCCCGCGATGCTGAAGCGACCCACGGGGTATGTGGGGTTGGCCACGATAGTGAACGGCCGACCCACTATATAAACCCCAGGGACTATTATCCGAATTCGTAGGCAACAGTTGTGAGATCCTTGGATCCCCTCAGCCGACAACGGAAAATTCACGCAGGACATCCAGAATATTATATCTAAGGTCAGTAATCGCCAACGTATCGTAGCGCATCGTGGGAAAATCGCCAATCGTCTACAAACCTTGCACCGCTTAACTAAACAATAGCCGTTTTCCTAGAGTGTTTGTGTAATTTTCATCGCAACCACTTGATAACATACGTACGCCACGCCACCATTATACCAGCAACACGGCTTTTATTAAACTATCTACTTTTCTTGTTGTAACAGACAGATTACGTTTTTAACCCATCTGTATAACTAGTTGGTAACTTTTTCTCGATAGCGCAGTAGTAAACGAAACAACTTTTACGAAGGCTGGTCATCGGAATGGTGACCAAAAAACGACTATTGCGCATTGCAAAATTAATCAAAGTCAGTGCTGCATTTCACGTTTTTTGTCACACAACGCAAAGTAACTATTTTTTAATGATTTTTTTATTTTTTTAAGCTTTTAAGTGTGCGGCGTTCCTAAGTGACAAGTGTCATATATTTTATTTGAAATGTCTTCGTCCATATTTATTTGATGCCGCGCGGCCATCTAATTTTGTATGGGAAATTATATTTTGAAAAATAATAATTTAAATAACCGATTGATAAATCGATTGAATATGTGAGACGGGCAATTTGTAGTTTAGCTGGTGATGATCTATCCGTTCGGTTACCGAGACTTCAATATAATGATCTTGTTCGTACATACACAAACAATACCGATCAATTAACAATGAGCTAGTGTATGAGCTAGGTCACGACTGGATCGCCTCGAAGCTGATACGCTATAGTCTAATTAGCTGCTCGTGCCTCGTATAGTTAGCCAATGAGTCCAGTCTTCCGTCTCGGAGTTTTAAAGACCGTTATTGCCCTTCTTTATCCGATGATTCTTTATTATTGGCTGTATATATTTAACGCTATATTCATTAAAATAATTCTTGTTTAAATACATTTACATATATGTTTAATATTTTTGCTAATTACGTTTATTTAGACATTTAAACATTTGGAGGAGCTCGATGACGCAGTGGTTAACGCGCCCGGTCTGCGAGTGCTGAGGTTAAGCAACTTTTGCAAAAGGCCGGTCATCGGGTGGGTGACCAAAAGTTTATCATCTCGAGCTCTTCCGTGCTTTGGAAGGCACGTAAAGCCGTTGGTCTCGGCTGCATTAGGAAGTCGTTAACAACCACCAACCCGCACTGGGCCCGCGTGGTGGTTTATGGCCCGTTCTCTCTATCCATCCATAGGGAAGGCTCGTGCCTCAGCAGTAGGTCATATATTGAGCTGGTGATGGGTAATGATGATGATGATGATGATGACGATGATGATGGAATAGATAAATAGTGGGGAAGTGAAAAATAGAAGAAAATATGTGTAAGTTATGGAAGGGGGAGATTGGGCACGGAGTGATTGATCAGCTTACGGCTAATAGAGGGAAGTCAGTTGGTCCTGATGTTGTTTCTGGAACAAAATAATCAAAAACCGTTTAACCCAAAACGAACTATGTAGATGCCACTATACATTGTACGAACAGAGAAGTAATTTAGCAATTTCGCACTTCCTTTAGGCGGTGCGCACACGTTGAGGAGTAAGTGATACTATTGACAAAGAGTAGGTATAAAAAAAAGTATACAACTGAGTTTAGCATTGCACTAGAAGAGAAGAATATGCCTTTACTGTAGGTATTAAATTTATTAAATAAAGTAAACGAAATAAATTCAAATTAAACTTTTTTTTAGCATAATTTATGTATAAGAGTTCCTATTTTAGGTACCTACAGAATTGTGGCAAAAATGGCCGTCTATTTAAAAGTCGCTTCCAGTAATACAGCGTGCTTGGTAATAGGTGTATAACCCCAAAACATATCCGTGCAACCAAGTATGAAAAACAAATACCTACTACTACTACTAAGTTGGCTCAGCGAACCAAAGTGACTCATCATTATTATCATCATAATCATCATCATCATCATCATCATCATCACCATCACATCAAAAATTAAAAGATTAAAACAAAATTAAAAGAAAAAAAAACTTTTTAAATCAAGCTTTTATTACTTGTTAAAAAAAAGAACTAAAAAGTTAAAAATAATTTAAACAGTTTGTAAAGAATTAACAAAGGTTATTTTATGGCAACAATAGATAAAAAATATGCATTTTATATGTGCATGTAAACCCTGATCACAGAAAATATCTTTGATTCATATTTGATGGACAAATGTACAAATTTAATGTGCTCCCGTTTGGTCTTTGTACTGCTCCATATGTATTCATCAAAACATTGAAACCATTAGTAGAATTACTGAGAGGAAATGGTTTGCAAACTGTGCAATATCTCGATGAGTGGCTCTGCTTGGGCCAGACATATGAAGAATGCCTTAATAATGTAAACCAAACTAGATTATCGCTTACACAATAAGGTTTTATCGTTAATGAAAAGAAATGTCGACTCATTCCTTCCAACGAATGCAAATTCGTAGGATTGATACTCAAAACAGTTACTATGACTATTCAAATAGATTTTGAAAAAAGAACTAAGTGCTTAAAAACTTCTTAAAAAATTATTGACAAAGTTGAATTTCACTATATACTAGATAAAACAAGTAAATACATAGCTCAAGTCCTTGCATCCTTTATACAAAAGAGCTAGTAAGGCAAGTACTTATCTCTTTTAAAACACAATGACAGGCTTTGATAACCCTACCTATTAGTTGCATATCTGATATAATTATTATTTATTATAATTATTTATTATATGCAATTGGTTAAATAATTTACCAAATTCAAATGCTCCAATAAAAAAAAACAAGTTTTAATTGGAAATCAGTTTAGGTGCCTCGCTTTCAGGCTGGGGTGCGGCTTGTGAGTTGTGGCACACTGACAGCAAACGGTCCATGGACAGAAGAGAATCCAAGTTACATGTTAACATTTTAGAACTAAAAGCTGCATTGTTTGGACTTCAAAGCTTGACAACACAAGAGAATTGACATTATTAGATATGGTGGAGTACACCCACTTACATAAGGTAGCAAAAACTGTTTGGCGATGGTGGGAAGAAAAGACAAATATTTATACATGCATCTTACATTAATACAAAAGATAATATAATTGCAGGCTCAGAATCAAGAAAAACACTAGGTCAAACAGAATGGGAATTAAATGATCAATAAAATCATCAAATATGAAACAATGGTATATGTTACAAAAAAAAATAGTTAAAACATTTGGTTGCCCAGATATTGATTTATTTGCGACAAGAATAAATTCAAAATGTACTAAATATGTTTCATGGCACCCATATCCCTTTGCCTAGATAGAATAGTTATATTTAAGCCAAACAAAAATTTACTTATTTTATTTAACACCAGCTCACTGCATCCTCTTCGCCACAGCCTATCACTGATGGCAGGGACATTATCCGGCAGGCGTTCTAGCTTATATATATCTTTAAAAAAAAAAGAAAAACCGCATAAAGCTGTAGGTATTGAATTAGTACAATTAGTCGTACTGTACGGTACTGTACTGTATGGATAAGTACTGTACTAACTGCGGGTGGTATAGATAATTATATAAATTTTTTGCAACTCACAGCTCTAGACATGCTTCAACGTCAATTGAACCAAGTGTAGTTAGATTGAAATTATGCACCTTGTATTCTCGTCCGAAGATGATGAGTCCCTCCCACCCTTTCAGGTACTCTAAATTATCTACTACACCCTACAGTTGCAGAACCAGCTACACATCCTGACTTAAAACTTAATGACAGCAAGCCCGGGACGGATGGCGTTCGATTGACGCGTTCAGAAACGCAATTTTGAAGACCGAAAATTAATTAAACTTTAAACGTGGCTTTAACGTGGCGTCAGTGAGTTCCAAGAATCGATAATAACAAGTAGTGATCCTCATCATCTTCGGACGAGACAACAAGGTGCATAATTTCAATCAAACTACACTTGGTAATTACAAAAACACAAATGTTGAAAACAAAAAATCATTTTATACACTTGCTAAGTTTGTTTGATTGTTCAATTATAGAGAACTTCATAAAAACTTCCACTAGTCTATCTAATAGTGTGCGTCTCTCCTTACTTCGATAAAGGGGTTGCGAGGTCAATCGGGATAACACAAAATACATGTATAATAGAGTCACATGACCACTTTGAATGAGCTCTCGCATGCTGCAATAGACGAGTTACCCGAAGGTCACGGGTTCACACCGATGATAATGACATAGACATCTCGTGTGTTACTTGGAATAATCGACACTATAGCTGTCGGTAGGTGGGCAGTAGGTCAAGCGAACATTGTCGATAATTTTACTGCGTTAAGATAAAGCACGAGAAATGTCATTTTCGATCGATAGCTTGTTCAGTACGATTCCACTCGCTACTTTGATATAAAGTTAAATTAAATTAAATATCTTTTATTTTAGATGTTTCATCCATAGTTAGTAAGACTTAAAAATATTGTTAGTATTATAATATTTAGGTATACATGTATTTATATATATATATTGTGCTAAAAGTGACCATTACGAGAAAGGGTAAGTCCCCGTTATTGTCACTCTTCGCACAAAGGACCACCAGAGCGAATGTCTTTAGGATGCTTTTGGAACTGTTCCTCACTCTGCTGATCAGGGAGGCAGTTTTTTAGCGAATGATGGCTTCAAAGCCATCAGTTTGATACTCCGCAAACATCCCGAATGCACTGCGAAAACGCGGCAGACCCAACATCATCCTAAAGACATTGTTGTACTGGATTCGCGAGGTCTCCAGCGATTGGTATGTTTGACCCACAGATTTCCCGTGAATATGCTTTGAAAGTATGCTTTAAAAAGCGTCACTTTCATATCTTCCGTACAGCGAGAAAATCTGCGAGCCAACATTCCCTCTAACTGCTAGAACCCTTCGCTCCCTTTCAATATCATCATCATCATCTTTGAGGGCGCTGGTGAAGACATGATATGTATGTAAAGCGAACTTTTGTCAGGATTCGAACACAAAATAAGACCTAGAATGTAAGCTATTGCGCTCATACATACTACGCTCGTGCAACGCACTTTACGGACACGGAACTTGGAACAGCTCTCAACTGTTTGATCGCCATCTGTTGCGAGATTCCGTGCCGTTAAAGGTTGTCTATGTGTGCGTTGCTCGAGCGCGTTTGTATAAAGCTTGCCTCGAGCAGAGGAAAGCTTAGTGGGACCGGAGCCCCGGCTGCCAATAGCGCACAACATCACCAAAGGAGTAATCAGCCACATTATCACAGCAGAAACCAACCGAAGATGGAGGTCCTTGACCGGCATGAGACAGTCGAAGATCTTCATCAAGGGAATGGACAAAAAAAAGACTAGCAAACTGATGGGACTCTCCAGAGAGAACATGAGGCTAGTCTTAGAGATCATAACAGGACACTGTCGATTGAACAGACATCTGACAGTGATAGGAGTGAAAAACGACCTCATATGCCCGGAGTGCATGGAAAGTGAGGAGACCAGCCTCCACCTACTACTTGAATGCCCTATGTACTCACTGTGTAGATAGAGGACTTGAAGGATCTGAAGGTGGAGCAGATAGCAAGATTCAAGAGACTAAAAGATTCGACGGGGCGCCGTGAAAGCCGGATAAACCCAAGCTCCCCCAAAGGGGAGGACGGGAAAAAGGATGAAGTACCTATTGTACTTAAGCATTGGAACATTAATTCAATTAAAATGGTTTATAGGTATAAAACTGAAGTTGTATGGGATAACTATTACAATGTCGTAAAAGGCTTTCAAAAACAACTAGGTTCAGGTGCCTGCACATTAACCTGTCAGAAAATGTCAAATTTCTACAATAAATTTTAAACCATATAACTAAGACCAGCCCCCCGACCGCCTAACCGATTGCTTTGGTTACGTGTATAGTTTATGACGTCGTCTTGTCATTTCGTACCGCCTATCAAAGCAATATCTAAAGCTATAGGCTATAGCTTTCGATATATGCCTATACCTATTAGCTAGATGACGTCATAAACAATATACGTAGCCAAAGCAACCGGTTAGGCGGTCGGGGGGCAGGCGTGTGTACAATATCATAATCATCATCAGCACATTTTATGTTCCCACTGCTGGGGCACGAGCCTTCCCTATGGATGGATAGGGAGAACAGGGGCCCGACCGCCTACCTCGATTGCTGTGGCTACGTGTATAGTTTATGACGTCATCTTGTCATGTAGCTAGTAGGTATAGGCATTTAACGAAAGCTATAGCCTTATAGCTTTCGATATTGCTTTCATAGGCGGTACTAAATGACAAGATGACGTCATAAACTATACACGTAGCCAAAGCAATCGGTTAGGCGGTCGGGGGGCAGGCCATAAACCACCACGCGGGCCCAGTGCAGATTGGTGGTTGTTAACGACTGCTAATGCAGCAATGTACAACTTATTGCTACAATAATACTTACTCGTAGATAGGTAATTTGATCTCTCACGTTTCATATGTTGGTCACCCTTTGTTGTTTAAAATTATGGTCTGTGTCGTGATGAATATTAATAGTCACTGTACGTACGTCACGTAGAGTTCAATGTTTATTTCATAGTAAAAAAGGAAACACGAGTGAACAGACGCTTACGTGTAACAATCGCTTCACAAAGGTACAGAACCTACCACAAACTGTCAAATTTCCTCAATAGACTTTTAATTTAATGTTTAAGGCTTAAAGTTGACAATGTATTGAAGAAATTTGACAGTTTTGGGTAGGTTGACGTGCAGGCGTGTGTACATACTATTAATTAGATATTCTGTTTTTTTAGAGTTTGCCGATTGCCTTAGGTTACATTTTCAACGTCACCGGACTTTTTTGGGGGCTCGGCGGCGAGAAACTTAAAGGGTTCCTCAAGCCGAGCGAAGAAGCGAAGAAGAGCACTGAGCACGATCCGCGGCTATACTCTCATCCAACTCTTGGAGAGGCCTATGACCAGCAGTGGACGTGTGTAGGCTGATGATGATGATGATGATACTCGTTTGTCGTTAATTTAGTTTTATTATATTATTTAGCATATAAGTTATTGTTATCTTAACTGTCAAGGTTATTAAGACATCATCTCTTTAGTACTCCCATTGAATTTTATTCTCCTTTAGAGGCGCTCTCGGGTTCTTTCGCTTCTGATCCGACCCCCTCGGAAAATCTAGCAGGGAAAGAGAAGACGCCTGTGTGTTGCTATTCCTTCTAGAAACCCTCTGATGGTGTTGCGATCACACACCTTGACGAACCCTTTGGGTCTTACAAATAAACAAAGAATAAGCTGTGGCTGTAATAGTTATTCCGTGTTTTGTTCCCGTCATGTAAACTTCAATTCAAATCAGAGTGAAAGAGACAAAACACGGAATAATTATTCGAAGCTTATTCTCTGTTTATTTGTAGGTAAGGCATTTTAAGTTTTTGAGGCCATCAGCAAACTCACTTTAAAAAAACGAGTGAGCCTTACAGTAGTCGCAATGAAAATTGTGTTTATTTAATTGACACTAAGAGTAATGCAATACCGCGCGCTCATTTGTCAAATCAAATGGCGCGCTTTTCCCTGATCGGTTGGTACTATCCGACGGCCAACTCTACCACAGCGCGACCATTCGTCAAATCAAATGGCGTGCGCATGCGCGCTTCCCGATTTCCTGTTACACACTTCCGTCCCAGCAGAAATATGTTACACATCACACACTTCCGTCCCATTTCACGAAATCACTCCCACAAGTTGCAAGAAAGCTAGAGGAAAGACGTTACACATTAAAAAAAATATCTGCTTCCATCATCATCATGGTTGTGCTACGAACCATCTGTCACGCTAGAGTTACACTTACATTGTGTTTTCAACACACGTCTTGTACAAACCTACCGTAAACAAACAGCTTTATGGAAAACAATCACGGCTTAGTAAAATTCATGACCCGTATTTTAGTCTATGAAATGTGATCTTTCTCAATGCTCCGTGAAGTTTCGCAAACAATTACACGCGTGACTGGAATGTGCGTTAAGCCTAATCTGTTTGTTAACAATATCTTGTAACGTGTAATATTGTCCGCAGTATATTAATTATTAAGTAAAAAAATTCGTTATCTTCAAGCAAAGATTTTTGAATGTGCGTGTAAACCCCAGCCCTCATTGTGATACCACACGGCCAGAACAGTAGTAGATACAATGAGCTTTTGCTGCATAAAACGGAACGCACCCATTAAAAAAATGTGTGAAATAAACGATAGTCGATCTGTAAAAGTAGTTTCATTTCGAAGAATTTTAATTGCTCGGCAATGATCACGGGCGGGGGTGCAGCTCTGCATATTGCGTTCTTTCTATCACTGTTGACTCAAGACTTTCCCATGAGAGTCCGTATACTATTCTATAGCGCATTGAACTACACAAAAGTTCGCGAAATTATTTGTTCTGTAGTCTCAGATTAAATACGTGTACCTACTTATGTCACATAAAATTATAGTCAGTCGCTACAAAAAATATTAGTCATTTTTTTTTCATAAAAAGATGGCTTTAAGAAAAAAATATAATATGCTAGAAAATTACATGCAACATCTTGAAACTACGTCTTGCTATATAAATGAAACAGGCGCTATATCTAAATATACGTAATATCAAAATGGTTTTCTTACTGGTTATTATTCTTATTTCTTCTAGGAATTTTCACTTTGTGACAGACATAAACTTACTTAACCGCAGCCACTGAAGTAATTGGGCTCTGCAGAATATCAGCGTTGCATGTGATGTTCATGCTGCAACATGCAGTGGGGTCCTTTTCGGTTTCGTTTCTTTATTTAATATTTTATTTTTGTTTATTACTTTAATTTGAAACTGTATTAATATAATGATTTGATTTGAACTGAATTTTAACAAAAAAAAATGGTATAAGGTTTTCCATTTTCTCTCCCCATTTCTTTTCTTTCTCTTTTCGTAGTAGACAGTAGATCCTACGTGGTGAAGCGGTCAACCTTATTTCCTCCACTCTATCTTTGACGCCGTGTTTCAGAAACTAAAAAAAAACCACATTACAGTTGCATTCAGTTTCGTGCGGACTTACTCCATAGTCATAATATATATTCTTTGCATCATTTTGGTACCTATAAGGACATAAAGTGCATTGTGCACATAAATAACCCGTCACGGAAGCTTGTTAAACAAAAATATAAAGGGGGTAACTAAATATAGTTATTAAATAATTCTTATTGAGCAACATAATGTCTCTTAACATTCCATGTCAATGCTTATTTCTTGTCGTGCCATAATGGCCAATG
Source organism: Eudonia truncicolella (assembly GCA_949315975.1). Lineage (NCBI taxonomy): Eukaryota > Metazoa > Arthropoda > Insecta > Lepidoptera > Crambidae > Eudonia > Eudonia truncicolella. Next base: position 5,827,450 of record OX438832.1, read on the forward strand.
AAACACACATCTAAGCTTGCCATAAGTGCTCATAACCTAGTTAATATAATTGTCGATGTCAATGCCATGTAGTGTGTCAATGTACAAAGAATTGTTAATAAATCATCGAGTTTACTAGTCAAATGCTTCGTTAACGTTGTGTTTTATTAGCCCTGCATACCTTTCTCAAGGTGCAAGTAATATAACATATTTTTTTATTATTATACGTACTTTTTTAAGGGGGCCTAAAGCCCATTTATGGGGTAGGTATCTTAGGCATATCTTTTTTAACGCGACGTTTCGACTTACTTATATTTTATTGATCCATTTGGTTTTAAAAGATCTTAAAGCTATGTATAGTATCCTCAAATGAGCCCGGCGAGGGAATTTCAATATTAACACAATGTAAAAATGTATAATGATTAAATTTGTTCAACGTACTTTTTTTTATCTAAAAAATTTACGTTTTGTTATAAATTAAGGGCTCTATTCAAAATAACAATAATTTAATACGAAGACGAGACAATCCCAGATCTCATTCTGCAACTAAAACTAACCATGATCAACACACATTATGGTTTTTTTTTATTTTAGAATTGTTTAATAAAAAAGAAAAAAAAACATTACCAGACAGAGTGCTTTTCCACTCTCCCACGATACAATCAAATCTAGCACAGGTCCTAGCTTTTAGAGGCGTCCTTAGGTCCATCTGCTCGTGATTCCGATCTGATTGCCTCGGAGACGGGGACGGGGAGAATCTAGTAGGAGACGGGGACACCCTTACGTGATACTATCCTTTCTAGAAACCCTATGAAGATATTCGATCACTACGGCTTGCGGAACCTTTAGTTTCTCGCCGCCCCTAAAGTCCGGTAACACTTCAGTGTCCTTTACAATGCACATTTGCAAACAATAGCAATATCTTAAAAAAAACTTTTTTAAATCGTCGTGTGTACAGTGAGCTCGCTTGTCTTGCCTGAGAAAGTACAGCCGGCATAATACTTAGTGTTAGATAAAACATAATGACTCAATCTTGTTAGACCTTGAAAAGATTCTATCAAAGGTGTTTCGTCATACAAAACGAGAGCACGAACATTTACTAATGGCATTAAACTTATTTGTTATTGTTTACATACAACTTGCTATTCGGGGCAGTACGTACGTACAGTACAATACACAAATAAAGTTTTAACACTAGTCGTTTCTAGAAAATTTATTGCCGTTATAGAAAATTACTGTCTGTTTTATTTTGAATTGTAGAGGCTTAATTTTTATGTTTGCTTTTTTATATGATACAATATACAATTATTCAGAAATGTATAGTGATTTTTTAAGTTTCCCGCCTGATTTTTTGACACTTTCGATAATCCCAGTCAGGCATATAGGCATATGATCAATGTTTCAAGTTTGTCTGATCTTACAAAGCTAGTAAAACATATAATTACTATTTACTATATCCCATGAGGTTTAAAACTTGTGACTGTCTTGACAAACGTGAAGTCATCTTCTAGTTGAGATCCTACTGTTCTCTAAAATAAAAATTCACCACTTGAACACAAAGCGATTAAGTAAAATAGCTGTTAATGCACTATATCTTGTACCTGTACCCTCAATATAACTGGAGGGCATGGCATATTATCTTTAATTAATGGCCGACAACAATGCCTCTAACACTGGTGGTAGGTAGACAGGCGCGTTTAAAAATAAACCCTACCAGAAATCAAACCGCTAGTATATAAATCAAACTATAGACTTCTGGGTTTGAGACCGGTAGTCTTAACTACTTGACAATAAAATCCTTATAGTTTCTTAATTGCCCATACTGACCGGTCTTGATAAAGCACCCTGTATACAATAAATACACACGCTTACTACACATCCAAATTAAATATTTGGTTATATTGTGTACTCAAAATCCCATAAACGTGATAAGATAAAATTGTATTTGTTGTTTCCAACTAAGTATTACGATGGCTGAATTGCTATAAAAGTGGCAATTAGGGTGGTGAAACGCATTAGTAAGAAAACTGCTTGCAAAGTTTGGGTACCTCAGTTCATAATTACGTTTGAGAATGCGATTCTCTGTGGTTTTCTTGTTTTCTCTCGGAGTAAGTAGAAAAGAAAGCAAAAGCCTATCATCCCTTAATTAAAGTTTGCTTCATTGTTTTTAAACCTACTTATACTTGTTAACCTACTTGTTAAACCTACGTCGCTTTAGTCTTCGTATTCCATTTTGTTTTACAAGATCTTAGATCTGGGTACCTATGAGTATAATGACCTCAAACGAGCCCTGCAAGCTCTTTTATTTTAATAGCTAGGTGAATCTCATATTTCTGCATTAAGTGTGTATGTGTTTCCAAAACTTATTTACTTACTTGGTAAAAGCTTGTTGGAATTTGTAATGTCGTATAATATTTGTATCTTTATGTATAATTGTGTTAAGTAAAAGCTAAGGTAAACCTACCCTAAAAAATCAACATCAACAAAGAATCAACATCGATCAATACATGTATATGTGTAATACATTTATGTGTGTGTAATTAAAAGTTATTAAGATATCTAATTCTTCTTGCTCCTTAGTTAGGTAATAACAATATGAATGCTGTATAGGTACGCCTTTTTGGTATCATATATCAGAATAAGAACCCTGTAACTAACTGATTAATATTGTATCTGTATTTGTATCTGGTACTGTTATTGTATCTATAGCTAAATACTTCTTCATTAAAGGTGTGTGCGGCTCTAGCCACCCCAACAGAATTGAACTCTCTGGTATCCCGACAACGTAGACAAGTGGACATCTTCGCAAACACAAGGTAGTATTACCATTGATGTCATCTGGCTTATTATCATTAGATTCTTTACGTCCCCCTGCTGAAATCAGGCCTTCCTACATTTTAATAGCACGTGACAAGACTTTTCTTAACGTAAATTAATAAGTAAATAAGTTTCTTAGACTTTAAAAACATGATGGTTTGCCGTCAGTTTCTTTAAAAGCCACAGTTTTATTTTGCTCTTCGATGACTCAATTGAAACCAATAACTTCTGTCTTGGCGTTCCATAGCTAAATTATACGCTTTGTTCCACAGACTACTAATTGAAGAACTTATAGCCAATTTACGCGCAGCAGCTAATGATGCCTTAGATGCAGTAAATACTTTCGAAAATGGCCTTTTAGAGCAAGCAAAACTCATTAAAGAAAAATTACTGAACGACCTGCATAAATTAAAGGATCGCGTCTCTGAAGCCATACAGGGGGTAGCAGACAAGATAACTGGTTCTGGAGAAGCTGTCAAGCAGTGTATTGAGGCAAGTTACATATAAGTTTCTACCTACTAGGTCCGACAAAATAATCCATTAGGGTGAATACTGATGATCTCAGTCACCCTAGCGGCAGCCGAAGGGCGATGTTCAGTGGATTTTAGTGGGTGGGTCCTTCTTCTCCCGAATCCCTGTCGAGACCCTCGGGCCTGGGCAAGGAGGCGAGAGCTGGGGGGAGAACCTCACATAACCATCCGCGCCTTAGGCGGTAATAGGGTGACGAGCTTTCCACTGTCAAAAAAAAAGGTCTGAGGAAATGGTGTTACTTGCTGAAGATCTGAATAACATAAGAAACATTATGCTGTTTTTGAGCAGTTGGCTGTTGGTAGATGATGAAGTGGGTAGTTAGTTACCATTACGGGTCCTCAATCCTATGTACATCAAGCGTCAAATTTCTAGTACTTTCACGGATAATATGGTAAAATCTCTAGCAGTTTCGAAAGGAGGCATATAAAACTGTAAGCAGTAACGATAGTTCCTTTGTAATCTGGCTTGATACACCGGATGTTTTAGCGAAATAAACCTTCAAATAAATGCAAAAATTAGTGTTGATTATTTTTAGCCGTAAAGAAATGTCAAATCAAGAATTTTTATTTCAATTTAAATATTATTTTGACTATATGTTATTTTCTATTGCAGACTCGACGCGCTGATGCAAATGCCCTATTCAATGACACACTATCCAAAGCCTTAGATTGCGCTGATGAGCGTATAGCAGAAATCGGCGTCCAAATAGAAAACTTGAAGAACTACTCGAATAAGGGGCTCGCTTTCGCCGACAGCGCTTTTGAAGACATGCAGAAATGTGTGGATGACAACCCTGGAAACATCTTCAGCGTCGGTTCCTGTCTCGGTTCTGTGGCGATTAAGACGGAGGCGAAGGGTGCAATTTTTGTCACACAATCTGCCATATCGGTAAGGTTTTTAATATTTTTTTCATAGCATTTTTGCATAGCTTCGCCTAGGAATCGGAAAATTGTTTTTAAATCAGTAACGCTACGGTTTGTTTTTAGTTTTTAATAATTTTTGTGTTCGATCAAAAAAATAAATTTCTATAATTAAGGACAGGAAAAAAAAAACGAAAATTTTAAATTTGAATTTTATTTTCTATGGTTGTAGTAGTAATGAATTCGGAATTTTGGATGTTCCTCACTTATAGCGACTCGAGGGCGCAGGAAATATGTCGGAATATTTGGATGTTACCCGTTTAGTTAACTCAGTCTGCGATTGCTAAAGTTAAGCAACTCTCGCAAATGCCGATTATCGGATGGGTCTTTAAAAGGTCCGTTCTCTCTGTGGTGTTTCCTTTCATAGGGAGGCTCGTGCCCCAGTGGGGACATAAAAATAAATTATGGATGTCCCCGTATGTAACACAACCCTGTTAGTTGTAGTAGTTGATCGTTGAGAGTTGATCTGTTTTCTTTTTGTTTTTTTAGATCGCACGTCTCAACCTTGCTTTAGCTGTGATACCAGCAGCTTTGGAAGTCTGTGTCGGCTCCCACCTAGTCTCGGCGGGGATTGTCACCGGGAAGATTCTGATGGAAATAGGAAGCTGTTCCGCGTCTTCCGTCTTTACCACAATGATAGGCAACACTGTTTAAATGAATCGAGAATGCATATGTAACGAGAGCTCTTTTGCTAAATAAAGTGTAACTTACTGTAGGTATGTTTACGTTTTATTTCGAGTCTATCACATTCAGTTACGTTTTAAAGGACATATGCAGCCATCAGAATGATCCCTTTTCCTATTAAATACTTTGTTTGGTGACTCAATGGACCTAGGCTACAAGTATCTTATGTTGACTATTAGAATTAATTAATTAATTGTAAAGTCTGAGCTTCACCTAAGTTTTTTGTGTGATAGCACGTGTTGCGAGACTACTAACTCAACCTACTGTACAATTCTTAGTGTACAATAAATATTATACAACTACAACTTGAAATTGACTTAATGCTAAATGCGAAGCCATTAATTAGGTTATAATAATAGAAAAGTCCATAATATAATTTAATTTTTGAATATTCCGTACCTAATACCACAATTATTCAGTGAATATAATATATCTGCGAGTTAGATTTACTCTGTTAACCTATTTAATTATGATTCAACAGGCAAATATAGTTTACGCTAAACTTATCTTGTAATTACATTATTCAAAGTTCAAGTGGCTATTTATTATATTAGGTAGGTATATATACGGGTACCTACCAATTAGCTTCGAGGAAAAGATAAACAGATAACTGGATAGAATACAATCCAAATCTATTTGACAACCCTTCTAATGATTGGAGTAAACGACTGATAAATTTTCATTGCACTTCAATGCATCTATAAAAGGTTAAGAAAACTAGGAGTGCATTGATTTTCTAGTTCACCTAGTAGTTGCAATCATCAAAATGTGCAAATTTTTGATTTTACTCCTTCATCTGACTATTTTACACCAAGTACGTAAGCATAATTTATCGTCCTTGTAAAGAACTAAAATATTTATGATGATTTTTCACTTTCCTTGTCACTTCGGAAAACGCGGACTAATTATGAACCTGGTTTGAAACTAATGACAAACGTTTGATAAGACGGCATCAGAATAAAATAAATTATTAAAAGACCTTTTGTTTCAAACCAGATTTTAATTTTGTCCACATTTTAGAATAACAAGGCAAGTCTCAAGACACTACAAGATTAATATTTAACAATGGTAACATTTATCTTAACATTTTCAGAGCACTTTATGCAAAGAGATTGCAGCCACTCACGCTGTAGCTGAAACCAAATATTTGTACAACGAAAATGGATACAATAATCTAATGCTTACAGAAAATTATTTGGATAAGCGAACCATAAACGACATGTGGATTAGTGTAAAGCAGACAGCTAAAAACATTTGGTCCTCTATTAAAGGTTTGGCGGAAGATACAAAGGAAAAGATAAAGATTTGGATAGAACATGTCAAAAAAGAAGCTGATCGCATACGCGAGGCTTTAGGTGAACGGCTAGAAACATTGAAAACTAAAATAGTAACCATCATTCATAATATTTTTGGAGAAGGGGAAATAATTAAGAAATGTCTGCTGGTATGTATGTTAACAATTTTAAACTTTATTCTAATTGGTATACAGTTATCTAAGTAGTAATATAACAATTACTTTGTTTCAGAAACAAAATGAAAAGCTCAATAAGCTTTTGAAACAAATTGTTAAAGATGTTACTAAATGCATAGCTGACAAAATCAACCGTCTGAGTAATCTGAAAGAATACCAGTTTGTAATAAATGATACAGAGTTCATTGGTAAAGTAGAAGAAAAACTAAAGGTCTGCATGGAAAAGGGCGAGCATGTTGACGAGTGTATCCTAAGTGTAAGAAAAGAAATGGCCGAAGATTCTAACGTTATGGAAAATGTCATACTTAAACACGTAAGCTTAATTTCATTATTAGAAACTACTTTATTTATAGTCAATTGAATTGAAACACTTTTAAAGAAACTTTTTGCTTTGGTTTAAAAAAGATTTAGGGTGACACTCCAATAAAATTGAGCTAGACTTCTTGGCGGGAAAGTGAAGAGTCATGTCTGCGGTTATGTTTTATTTTCAAAAATTTGTGTTATGTCGAATATTAATGTGAAATAATGGTGGATTATTAACCGTTAAGTGTTCGTAAATGCGCATGAGTGTTGGCAAATGAAACAAAACAGTGCAACTTTACTTTTTAAATTCTCTCAAGAAGTCCGCCGAGGAATTAGTAAAGCCCCACATCTTTACTACAAAAAATTTCCACGAGCAGGATTTGAACCTGCACCCTTCTGACATACCGGGTCAGGTGCTCTTCCAATTGAGCTATCGTGGTTCTAACCAGCCCGCCGAAATTATTCAACACTATTTACTTTTTACTTTGAAAGCCATTCAATGTCAACAACTACCGTCATTAACACCCGATCATAATATTTTTACAAATACTAAAGATCAGTTAAGAAGTAGGCAAGCTATTTATAAATTGTTTTTGTTTTGTTTATATAATTTAAACGCAAATTTTGTTGCGAAACTAATTACAAAAACACAAATGTTGAAAAAAAAAATAGTTAGTAGTTGTTACGTTGAATGGGTGCCTTTGGCTTTCAAAGTAAAAAGTAAATAGTGTTGAATAATTTCGGCGGGCTGGTTAGAACCACGATAGCTCAATTGGAAGAGCACCTGACCCGGTATGTCAGAAGGGTGCAGGTTCAAATCCTGCTCGTGGAAATTTTATCAACATTTGTGTTTTTGTAATTTGTTTCGCAACAAACTTTGCGTTAGCCACCAAAGAGCACGCACTACCAAAGAGTACCGCCAGTGCTAATAATCACATCACACTAATATTATAAATGCGAAAGTTTGTGTGTAGGTATGTGTATGTGGGTAGGTATATATATTTGTTGCTCCTTCACGCTGCAACGGATGGATGGATTTGGATGAAATTCGGCATACAGATAGTTTATAACCTGGATTAACACATGGATAGTTTTATTCCCGATATTCCCACGCGAATGAAATACTGTTTCTCTATATTTGGTTCCACAATTTACTCCTTAGGTCTTGGATTTAATGTTGGGAATAGAACCTATTTAGTAGTTTTTATACTTTTTTATTGAAATTTTGAGACTTTTTCTTTTTTACATTAATACTAAAAACGAAAATTTTATATTCCACGAAGCCATTAAAAAAAAAATCCAATACAAAATTTTTGTTTGTTTTGTTGTCATGGAAACTGTCAAACCGGTACGAAGTCCGCCGGGTCAGCTAGTTGAATAATGTGTTTTCTAGCAACTACATTACGTGTGCATAGAGTCGATATGGTACGTAGTACTTATTTACCGTGAGGTAAGGAAAGACCAGTGATTTACCTACTAATCCCATGAATGTGTTTGCAGATCGGAAAGATACCTATGTCTGTGTTTAAGAATACTTACTCTTTGGTAGTGCGTACTCTTTGGTGAAAAAACCTTTCGACACTTCTGCGTAAAAAAAAAATGTTAGCAATAAAACTGCCAAAATTTATGTTTCCAGAGAGTGGAATCCCGAAGCAAAACCGACGATATTTTAGACGCCATAGTTACGTGCTCCACAGAAGGACTGATTGATGCATCGGCCGTTATCACCACTCAAGTTCTTGACATTATTAATTGTGTTATTGAAGGCTCCTTGGCCCATTACCTTTAATTTCACTTGCAATATAGCCGTCAATTAAAATTATTCATAATCTTAAATAACCTCTATAAATATATTAAACCTCCTGGAGACCTCTTTTTTACAACCCCTGCCTGTCACAGGCCTCCTGGAGGCCGCTGATTTTACCTCCACAGTTTTTGAATTTTTGAATGTTGCTCGTAAAACTATTGCTATTTCTTTTTACTATGCCATAAATGTATTTAAAACGACGGTTTTACGACTACCCATCAGGAACAAAATGTACACATGGTTTTATAAAATCCAAGAATCAAGAATTATTAAGAGCATATCGATATCAATATCGATTTACCTACTCGGGAATTTATTTCCCTGTCTCTAATATGAAATATAATAATTGAGTATTTCAAATAAATATTATTCTTATATATGAAATATAAGAATAATTATTTCTGATAAGTTCGTTAATTAAATCGTCAGAACAAAAAGTTTTCTGTGAGGGTAACTAGTAATCACTCAAACCAATCACAATAAGGCTCTAACCAAATAAATAAATACCTACAGAATGAATGTGTCGTTGCACATTTTTATTGGTTCCAAGAGTTGAAAGCAATTTTCAATCCAATAGAGATGATAATTAAGCACCTACCTACCTACCACCACCACCTACTAATAACCAGGATTATCGGGGACACATAGCATGTCTGCCTCCATCGACGGGAAGTGTGGCACCAGTAATGTTACTTGCCGCATCACTCGCTAAAAACAAGATAACAGATGCCACCTCCTTAGCATCGCCTGCCCTTCCTATGGCATGGGTCTCAGCACACTTCTTCAAAAACTCTTCATACTGCTGCTCATTCATACTAGACTTCATGTGTATACCAGTAGAGATGACTCCAGGATTAACAGCGTTGACTCGAACTCCTTTCGGTGCCAACTCTAAAGCGACGCATCTGGTGAACTGATCCAAAGCCGATTTTGACATGCAGTAAGCTAGAACGTTGGGGAATGATCTGAGACCCGTAACACTGGAAACGTTTACGATGTTTCCTTTCATTTTGACGATGTGCGGTGCTGCCAAAATAGTCAAGTAGTAAGGGCCACGAACATTCGTATTCATAACTCTATCGTACTGATCCAATGAAGTGGTTTCTATAGTACCGGCTTCTAATATCCCTGCGTTGTTAACAAGCACATCTAGTTTGGAGTAATGGTCTATTGTTGATTTAATTATGTTTTCCACGTCACTTTCCTTATTAATATCACCTATTACTATGAGTGGTTTTAGCTTCTTCGGTGACGTGTCTTCGCATTGTTTAGCTACTTTGTCCAAGTTTTCCTTGTTTCTTCCTGTTAGCACTAAGGCTGCCTCCAGAGTTGCAAACTCCAGAGCTGTTTCAGCACCTATGCCTGAGCCGGCACCAGTGATGAGGACGACTTTGTTGTGGAACATTGTTGATCTGAATGAGAAATAATGTGAATCAATCAATCAGTGTTAATCACTGTCGGTTCTGCCTCACGCTAATTTTCAGCGGCACGGCGGCCGTTGGAGACGGTTGCCGTGATAAAGTTGGTACCTGACATGGTGGCTTAGTGGCTTAGGAGTTACCTAAAACTTATGAAACATTGGTGATATCGGGCAATTACTCACCGATGCTAAACAGCTTTGTTTATACTCGTACTATATTGTATATAGCTTCGGACTTCGGAAAAATGAACTTTGGTGAACTTACACCAAAGTTAATTTTTTTATTAATCTATTAAGTAGATAGATAAATAAGTAAATATTTTATTTTGTAAGGGGGTAAGAAATATAAGTCAGTACCTACCTCGTTGAACGTCAATACGTTGACCCATTCATACCTATGAAGTAGGTATACCTACGTAAGTACTAGAAGCGCTAATAATATTTTACACTTCTACAAAACATGACCAAGGTCAACACCGATACGCTACATGTTAAGAAGATAATGTTTAAACCTTGGTATTATTATTTAATCCTTTATTGCACATATAAAATACACATTAAAGCAGACGTTATGCAAGACATATACAAAGGTGAGCTTATCTCTAGAAGAGATCTCTTCCAGCAAACCCTAGCTGCGGTGTGGAACGGAAGTTTGCGGGACTATTCTACGAAACTAATAGCTATTATGTGAATACACGAATCTTCTTAAAAATGTAACCTATATATAGTAACCTAGGTAACCTAAATCTATACACAGCCAACTGGCTAAAATAAGTCGTTTAATTGCACATGTTAATTTGGTAGGTAACAATTTTTTCATTACTTATTTTGTGAGTAACATTATTATTCACATACATAGCCACAAAAAAAAAATATCCGCGAAATTACAATAAAATTGCTTATCTTGATGATGAATTAATTTCATTATCGAGCCCTTTCTCTTCAAAATTTTATTACAATTTTATTGTAACACAAAAATAAGTTCCCAGAACTCATTTTGCTTTTTCACGACATAACAACTTGCAACGAACGAATAAACACTATCTGTTGACGTCATCTTGTAAACAAAACGAAACTAGCGCTACGGTCGGCGGTGGCAGAGAAGAACCATACTAATTCAATGTTGAGGCGGCTTTTCAGTCAGAAATGGTATTGAATATTTTAAACATCATAGATTCAACTACAAAACTCTTAGAGCATTAAACAAAATTAGATGTTTGGTTGAATGGCGTTTTTCGACTAATGGGCTAGCCGTGCAATTAACGGCTGTTTTAACCAGTTGGCTGCAACATATAATAATAATACATTTTTTAAGTTCTGTGATACAAAAAAAATTATACTTTGGTATAAAAAGTAACTTTGGTATCATTTTACAAATCTTTCGTGTATGAAAAGGTTTTACATATAGGTAGGTAGTTCTTAAAAATAATGTTTTAGAAAATGTTACTACCTACCTACCTACCTATTTTGCAACCATACTCAAACCGAGCGCTATATAATTATGTAGGTACCTATTGCTGTGTGTATCGAACCCGCGACTTCCGGGTCCGGTTCTCTGCCTTAACACTACCTACTCTTGGAAAGTATTTAAAAAATAATAAATTTGGAACTTTACAATACTTAATGGTAGGAGCTACTTTATTCCCATACTTAAGCGAATGTTAGTGTTGTCTCAAGATTTATACAATCCTAGCATAAATACAATGTTACTTACCAGTGTTAGAAAAAAAGTTTTCCAAATGAACAAAGTAACGGGACTACGAACAATCAATATGTTTCCTAGTGGAATTTTAGTTCTTCTGACTTCTGATCTGAGACTGAGAGCTGACTGAGAACTGAGAGTGAGAGTGAAAAATAATAAAAAATAAACTTCTCTTTGAATGTAAGGTTAGTACTTTTTTCTAAGATCAGCCTAAGGGTTATGCTAAGGAGTTAAGACTATACTGCCTCATAATAAGAAATATAATTATTCTTATTCAACCAGACAGAGGAACGCGCATATTTCATAGTAGATACATACGAAATGATTTACGGAGCTACACAGTTGTAATTTCTAACACTATTTATAGAATTCCGCGAGCGATCTCCGAATAGTCACAAATTTTTACTGACACTCAGGGATTTTGGATACATCATCATTCATTCATCAGACATTCATCAATCTTTTTTGATTTTTCATGTATTAAATCACCACTCATCTTTATAATCTAAATACTGAACGCAACAAGCTGTATGTGCTACATCCCTTTGCTTATCCTACATCAGACAATAAATAAGAACACAAAAAAAAAACATGTTATTCTTGTCATGATGACATTGACAGTTAACTCATTTTAATGACAGAATCGGCGACTTTGAAGCTGTTAGTTTATTCTATATAGAAAAACAATTTCATGTATTCAATTTCTTGACCAATTGTTTCTGTTCGTTACAACGAAATATCGAGTATTAAAACTCAAGAAAAATGTCGTCAATTCCGTCGGCGTCGAAGGAAGAATCCTTCGATGAATTTTATACTGAGGTAAGTACAATTAAATTATTAGCTTGTTACGCTCACTTTTGTGGTGCTAATGATCTAACGTATCGACGATACAGTAAGTTTTTTAAATGATGCAATTAATAATTCAATGTTTTAGGTGAAAGAAATTGAGAAACGCGATTCAGTGTTGACCCCAAAGCAACAGATTGAGAGACTTCTACGCCCTGGATCAACCTACTTCAATTTGAACCCATTTGAAGTATTACAAGTAGAGCCTGATTCTACACTCGATGAACTCAAGAGAAAATATAGGAGGCTCTCCATACTGGTGCATCCAGATAAGAATATGGTTAGTACAAAGTTGATTGGATAAAATGTGTCATTCCATTTTGGCAAAACAATTTTTGGTCAGAGTTTTTAACTGTACTAATGTTTAAAAGATACACAATAAGTAGAAATGATAATTTATTATCAACAACTTTTTCAACACATTGTTTAGTGCACTGTACAAGAGTAAAATCATGATCATAACAAACTTTTAGGTTAGAAAAAAAAAGAAGCACAACACATCTGATTGCCATTTTAAAATAGGTCTTTGTTGGTATTGTCAGGTTAAATAAAACTAAAATTTTCCACCACATTAATTTGCTGGAGAATGGGTCATATTTTATAAACTTTATTAGTTACAATTTTTATTTATGGTGTTAGAAAGCGAATACCTATATTCTTTTTGTCTGCCCTTTTACATATAACTGTTTTAAAGTCTGTTGAGGAGATCAAATGTCCAGTTTAGACGGTTACGCCCGTCAACGTTTCATTTTTATCCACAGATGGAACCCTCCTGAGAGATGTGCTGGCACACCAACATTTAGGTAAGGTACAAAGTTGAAGTGTGAATGAATGGAAAGAGGATGCATACATTTGACATTCTAGCAAAATTATATCACTCTAAAGTCAGCAGAGAAAGATTCAGAGACATTACAAAGACAGTCCGTGTTGAGTATCTTACTTTTGTACTTACAGGACGATTCAGAGCGAGCCCAACAAGCTTTCGAAATAGTGAACCGATCTTGGAAAACTCTCGAAAATGAGGACACAAGAAAGAAATGTCTGGATATCTATCAGGAGGCCAAAGAAAGGACTGATCACATGGTAAGAGCAATGTAGTTGGTTTCTTTAAGACCACAAATATTCTTTGTTATATCAAGCTACATTAGATGAGTTGCCATTTTCTTTTAATCTGCTTTCTAATTTTTATAGTTATCCTTTGTAGCTAACTATGTAATTGTAAAAATATTTTAACATGTTGAATAATGTTTTACAGATTGAACAGAAAAGAAAGAAGTTTAAAAAGGATGGCCGTTTGACTGAAGGTATACCAGAAGACGACCCAGTTAAATACAAACACGCTGTTTATGTTATGACTATGAAGGTAAGGTTCTTCTTATCTTTCAACTTTTCCATAAGATAATAATGTAACTCTTAAGTGCCCTAGTCTGGTGGTGACTTGGAGTTTATTAACTGATATGTATTATGTCATTTTCATTGTACTGTAAGCTCTGCAATGCTACAATCATAAAAATATTAACACATTCTATTAATTACAAAAACACAAATGTTGCAAAAATTTCCACGAGCAGGATTTGACCCTGCACCCTTCTAACATACCGGGTCAGGTGCCCTTCCAATTGAGCTATCGTGGTTCTAACCAGCCCGCCGAAATTATTCAACAAAGGCACCCATTCAAAGTCAACAACTACCGTCATTAACACCCGATCATAATATTTTTACAAATACTTAAGATCAGTTAAGAAGTAGGCAAGCTATTTATAAAATGTTTTTGGTTTGTTTATATAATTTTAGCCCAAATTTTGTTGCGAAACAAATTACAAAAACACAAATTTAAAAAAATCTAGCTTCTGCATAGCTTGCCTACTTCTTAACTGATCTTTAGTATTTGTAAAAATATTATGATAGGGTGTTAATGACGGTAGTTGTTGACATTGAATGGGTGCCTTTGGCTTTAAAAGTAAAAAGTAAATAGTGTTGAATAACAATTGAACACAGTCTCGCAACAGCTGCGCTCAGACTTTTCCGAGATCCATGTCCGTAAAAGGGTCTATGTGTGGGTTGCTTGAGCGTGGTAAGTATTTAACTTACCTTCTGCAGTTTTAGCAGTGCAAGTAATGATTTAATGACAAAATAATGTAATGGATAACAAGAAATCCTGAAAGAAACACACTTCAGAAACCATTGATTTAGATCACTGTTAAAAGTATGCTTATTTGTATTTTCTAGCTGTTTGCGGATATGGAGAGGAAAAGGCAACATTTAGAAACTCGAGACATGGAAGAAAGGAAACGAAAGCGCGAAGCTGAGATCGAGCAAGAGGAGCAGATGTCCTTCGAAAAGGAGTGGGCGAAAAACTTTGAGGTAATGTTGTTATCGTTTCTCGGTATGCTTGGTGGTAGGGCTTACTTGCTTACTTGTCCGCCTGGCTAGCTACCACCGCCTTATCTAAATATGTCATAACATCCATGTTTAGCATTGTTGTGTTCCGGCAGCTAGAGATAAGATAGCCAGTGCTTCAGTAGTTGAGTACTCCGGGTGAAGTGCACTTACACCATTAGCCTTATCATCACTTAACATCAGGTGACATGAAGACACTGGTGCTTACCCGTAAAATATAAAATATATTTTTTTATAATGTTTCTGGGCTTATATACGAGCATAAGGTCTGTTTGATGGAAAGCGACCACCGCAGCGGATATGTACGCTTGCGACACACACCTTTTTTATCAAAATGAAATATAGCCTATGTTAACCGCAAGGTAAGAATTGATGATGATGATGAATGATAACAGAAATGAGAAGCGAGAAATGATATACCCCCAGCCCCTCGAGTATCTCAGTAAAGATGCGGGGCTTTTACTAAGTCCTCACGCGGACTTCTTGAGAGAATTTGAAAAGTTCCGCTGCACTGTTTTGTTTCATTTGCCAACACTCATGCCCTCTCACGAACACTTAACGGTTAATAATCCACCATTATTTCACATTAATATTCAACATATATGTGGGCCGGCCATATCTGGCGAAGAACCGACAACCGCTGGGGTAAACGTGTTCTTGAGTGGAGACCACGACTCGGTAAACGTAGTGTAGGACGCCCTCCGGCCAGGTGGGATGATGACCTGCGAAAGACTGCAGGCAGATGCTGGATGCGTCAAGCTGAGGACAGGGCGCTATGGCGCTCATTAGGGGAGGCCTATGTCCAGCAGTGGACTAAGATAGGCCGATGATGATGATGATTCAACATATTATTATAACACAAATTTTAGAAAATAAAACAAAACCGCAGATGTGACTCTTCACTTTCCCGCCAAGAATTCTACCATAGAGTCTTAATACTCTTTATTAATATAGTTTTATATTAATAGGAGTAGAGTAACACATAGTATAAATATAGTTTTTTTTAGAGATTTTGCTGATTGCCTCAGACGGCATTTTCAGCTTCACCGGGCTTATTTGGGGGCGGCGAGAAACTAAAAGGGTTCCTCAAGCCGTGTGAAACGAATGAGTTTCGGAGGTTTTTTAGAGGGAACGGCATCATCACGCACTACTAGATTCTCCGATGGGTTCGGATCGGATCAATAGTATTGATTACATATTATACATTTTATCAGCTGCTGATCCTTAGCTGAAGGAGCTTAGCGATATGTTAATTTACTAATTAGGCGTAATCAAAAACGGGTAGGCCGGTTTCCTGTTTGGTGCCGGGGATAAAGAATTGCACCACCCCATTTCTTCCCGTGGGTGTCGTAAAAGCCGACTATGGGACCATTCCAGAGGATGGGCAGCAGCATCTCTCTGAGGTTAACTCTCAACTTACTGCGATCGCCGACCCGCCTACCAAGCGTGGTGATTATGGCAGATCCCCCCATAAATCCTTGGGGGAGGCCTTTGTTCAGCAGTGGACGTCTTTTGGCTGAGATGATGATTGATGATTGATGATGCCGGTTGAACCGCCCAAATAGTCGACACGTTCTAACTCGTGTTAAACAAAATTCCAGGAATCTCGTCAAAACCGCGTCGACAGCTGGAAGACGTTCCAGTCCACCTCCGGCGGGAAGGAGAAAAAAAAGAAGAAAGTGGGCATGGGCTTCAAACCGCCCAAACCCAAGCCGGAGAGCAGATAACTCTTAGTTTGCTTCACGATTACCCCTTTACTAATAAACAGAGTATAAGCTTCGAGGAGCTCGATGACGCGGTGGTAAACGCGCCCGGTCTGCGATTGTTGAAGTTAAGCAAGTTTCGCAAAAGCCGGTCATCGGATGGGTGACCGAAAATTTTTCATTTCGAGCTCCTCCGTGCTTCGGAAAGCACGTAAAGCCGTTGGTCCCGGCTGCATTAGCAGTTGCTAACAACCACCAATCCGCACTGGGCCCACGTGGTGGTTTATGGCCCGTTCTCCATATTTATCCATAGGGAAGGCTCGTGTCCCAGCAGTGGGGACATAAAAATGAGCTGGTGATAAAGCTTTGAATGATGAAGAGAGTGGCCTATGTCCAGCTGTGGCAATAGTTTAAGCTGATCATGATGATGAGTAAATTTCGTATAGTTCCGCGTTTTGTCTCTTTTACTCTAATTTGAAATGACGTTAACATGACAGGAACAAAACACGGAATAACTATTCGGACCTTATTTATTGTTTATTTGTAAGGCACAAAATGTCTATTTCAAGCTATCGTCATCATCATTTTAGTACCATCTTCATATTGAAGTTCCAAACTATATACTCTGTTTATTAGCCCTTAGTATTCTAGCATAGCATAGCAAAATAACTCCGATCTATGATAACTGTGTTTCTATGTAACTTGCCTCGTTCTTAGAATTATTAAACTCGCAATTTTTGTAAAATTTTCTAATAGTTAAACGTGTCCATATTTTTTTTTCTATAAGAGAAATCTTCGTGCCCCTTTTTAAGCACATTACGCGCACGCAGGAGTGTGAGATTTGGTATGATCAAAGTTTGTATGGAGAAAGAGTCCCGAAATATAAAATATGTGTTAAATTACATTGTTTAAACACTTTATTTTGTGAACTACGGTTGAGCTTCGACCACTAGTTGATATAATATTGTAATAAGGCCGGTTAGTCCATTGTCAATACGTTTGGTAAAGCAAGTTGTCTTTAAGCAAAATAGGGTGATAATTATATACAACGTGTCACAGAAAGGTGTGGTCAAAATTAAAAGATCCAACGTGCGTCGGATCTAGATCTTGTATGTGTTGTTACTAAGACATAATTATTAACTTTAATTTGTCACTTTAATTCTAAATTAAATATTTATATTAGTGAAGTCATGCGTTACACGTTGCTTACGTAATAATCTACACCAGTCGTGCCCAACCCTCGCGAGCCCCTGATACACACGGCTGCAGGCCAGACTACTACAAACTCAAAATTTCCTCAATACACTTTGAACTTTATGTTTATGGCATATGGTTGAATATTTATTGTAAAAATTTGACAGTTTAGGATTGGTTGATGTTTAAGCGTCTGACACCTCGCGGCACCTGTTTTAATAAAATCGACGGAATACACACATTTACTGACCCCGGATTTATATACGAGTTATATAGCTCGTACTGAAGCAAAGTAATTGGTTAAGTAAAATTTTATGTTCTTTAGTAAACCGATGAAGTTAGAAACGTCATAAGCTATAATACTTAGCCAAGCAATAGTCACCAATATCTTTACTCAAGCAATCTAGTTAAATTTCTCAAAGAATTCATAGTGACAAGCTTGCGACAAGCTAGAATTGAGGTTATATTCCGTGCGTGAAGTTTGTGTTATGTCTAAAATAATATAAAATTGGTGATTTTGGTAATAACAATAATACTTTATTTAATTGAATAAGGCCCGATTTTTCAATCACCAGATAAGTTTTATCCAACGAATAACATTGTCAATATGATATATTTTCCAAAGGAATATCTGTCTATAAGTCGAAATTATTCAATGAATAAACTTTAACTGACGATTGAAAAATCAGCCCTAAGAAAACTTCTGTTCTAATTTAAACGTTACTTGTGTGTAAAATGAAATTAGATCTTTTGTGACATTTCTAAGAACGAAGTAATTGCTAATTAATGGCTTGTTTACAAATACGGGTGTTAATGTGATCAGCCAAGTCTCGCATTACCTTTTTGCTGATGCGGTCTATTCATTTTGAAGTGTAGTGTCTCATATTGTGATAATTATTGGGGTATTTAGATAATGTACTTTCTTATTTATCTCACTTAAGTTTTTTTTATTAACTCGGCGGTGCTCGCGTGAGGTGCGGGATTTTCAAAATAGCTCTTGAAACCATACCAGTTGGGCACCACTGGTCTACACTATTTGGCTTTTTACATTCATGTGATTAACCTATGTTAATATAGATATATGTAACATAATTATGTATAAATTGACTACTATTGAAACGAATTTAAAATAGAACGTGTTATCATTACGTTCTGCAAGAAAAGAAACATAAGCACCAGGATAGCAGCTAATTTAATACTAGTATAATCAGCTAGCTTCTGAATATCGCATATGACCTATTTACATTTCTTCTATAATCCAAAACTATAATCAATTCTGTATGTACTGTTTATTTAATTGTTTACTTTGAGGAATTCAATTTTAAAGGTGTATTACAATATTTATTATATATTTTGGATTATTGTTCTTTTGTTTATGTAACTAACATAGCTGACATATCGGACCTACTATTAGGCTACATTTAGTTTTGGTTATTTTAAAGATGGGTACCAAAAAGAGGTGTTGTAGATT
Source organism: Eudonia truncicolella (assembly GCA_949315975.1). Classification (NCBI taxonomy): domain Eukaryota; kingdom Metazoa; phylum Arthropoda; class Insecta; order Lepidoptera; family Crambidae; genus Eudonia; species Eudonia truncicolella. The sequence goes on from OX438832.1 coordinate 5,846,698, forward strand.
TTACTCAAAACGGCTTCTCATCAAAGAAATTTCATTCATAGTATTTATATTGACATCATATGCTTTACTAAATTAAATGTATATATATTAAAACTTATAACATTAATGTTTTAAAACTAAATAAATAAAAGTTATCATGGTCATTTGCATTAGTGTAAATTATAAACGGGTTTCTTACCATGTTATATCATATATCGGATACTCACATATAATAAACATGATAAAAAGCCCGGTAATAATTACACTTAACAATTAAAATGTATAATTTCTGGCTTCGACACTGATATTGTATAGAAACGGTAAAGTACAAAGTGGAATAGCAATATTAAAAGAATAGCTTAATGTGCTTTTAGCATTTAAGAAAATAAATTAAAAGTGTCGTTTTAGATTTGATGTTTTCGATTTTCTGCTGTCCATAATTATTCTTATAATGTTAAATGTAAAAACCGCTTATAGCGCTTTATGATTAAATTAATGATTTGTAAAAATGTGATTTTAATTAAATAAATAAATTGTATTTGTAGCAATTTTACTAAATTAATTAAATGACATACTTGTCAAGTAGGAATGTCCGAAAATATGAGAATCATTACCAATGGATGAGTTTTAAATACTCGCTTGAATACATTCAACTTTAGTTTTTTTTTTTATAATATATTTAATATTTTTCTATTGTTAGACATTAAGAAACACAGAATAGCAATTATATCGAATGTCCAAGTTGCGTATAGATTTATGTTTTTAATGATTATAGCTTTATAATAATGTGTTTGTGGAAATTACAGTTATCAAAGATTTGATTGTACGTCTCATTTAGTTGTAAACAGGAAGAGGCTTATAAGCTAGCGATATATAGATGTATCATCTAGCTGGTATAAGTTTTCATCACAGGGTTGTAAGGTACGGTTGAAAAGTTATTCGGACTGTATGTCATAAAATTCATGAACGGGGGAAATATAAACATACCATCAAAATTCATAATAACATAGTTAAGTTATGTATGTAAAAAATACTTGTATGTAAAAAATAGTCCAGTAAGCATTGTTTTTCTATTGTGTCTAGATTTCATAAAATAATTTCCTGAGACGACACAGGTGAACCACTTTCCCGAAAAACACAGGTCAAAATAATATCTAAAATATATTTGGTCCGGTTGGTAAAATAAGTCCGATAGTTGCCATAATGACATATGACATAGCTACCTAAAAGTTGTGCAGTATGTGCAGTGCAGGGTGCATAGTGCGAGTTTCATTTGAGAAGACAAATTACAATCATAACCTTTATTCAATTAGGAATAAGTGGTAATAATCAAAAACTCTAAGTGAATATCTAGGTAGGTTTTTTGGTCCGAAAAACATTAACCTCCAAAAGGAATGAAAATGCCTACTGAATTATATAACATAAACTACTATCGATGTGTATCAATACAAAGGAAATGAAAACAAAAATATCTATAAGTTGTCTGCTTATTTAAAAAAAAATATTATAAAATTTTTGATTAAAATACGAATGCACTTAACTAAATTTTCATTGAACGTACTTACATATCTTAGAATTGCATTAGATGTAACATTTGTTAAACCTGTGTTATGAGCGTGCCGAAAAGATATTTTTCGCGTTGGTTGACTAAAATGTCACTTGGTTCGAAGTTTCGCAAAAATATTTCTTTGTGATGATTACTATCTACTTATTAATATTTACCTTGGCAAACGCCTCAATGTATTGTTAGCTACAAGCCTCATTATATTATAGGTCATGAGTTTAGGTACAGTCACGAGCACCGATATGTAAACACTGTCTCTTATTCCATCGCAATAAGAGCTACAATTGTTGACATGTTTTTGCTCGCGACTGTACGTTTGAAAATTGTGTAGGTACTAAGTATAGCTACAAACCCGTTAAATAAATACTTTTAAAGTAATATGTCTATCTTTTTATTAAGCCATTAAAGAAGAACCAACCTTATATACATATTAATAAGACAATTTAAATAAACATTTTTTTACCTACTCAATTTTGAAGTTTAAAAATCATCCAGGAAGACCAGTTGCTCTTCCAATTATTCTATCGTGGCTATGTCCTACTCGTGCAAATTTATCAATACTACTCTACTCTCACTTTGTAAGGCAAAGGAACTTATTCAATGTTATCAACTAGGTACGTTAATTAAGACTTCTTGGCGGGAAAGTGAAGAGGCATGTCATGTTTTGTCGATCAAAATTTCTCAAGAAGTCCGCTAACTGATAGGTACCTACTAAAAAGTTAATATAAAAATCACTGATATTAATATTATGATCATTGCAATTTCAATCGCGTCTGTTGTGTACCGAAGTCTACCAAGATTTCAAAGAGTGTCGTTTCGGCCGTTTTATGAGACGACAGGGGTGCCTAGTGAGAGTTTCATTTGCCATTCGATCGCGTTAACGAAAACGAAAATTTGTATGGAAAATTTTTTACTCTTTTCTATGTCGCCAGGAGGCGCTGCTTCAATGCCATGCTAATTTTCGTTTTCGTAAACGTAATCGAATGAATACGGATAGTAAACAAAACACACCGGGCACCCTAAATACTGCTATGCTAAAGCGTAAAGCGTGACAAAAACAATTTATTCAATAAAGACCAAAGTTGAATAGATTTATTAAACGTCTTCGCATTCTTCCACCATGTCACTGGGCGGGGCGGGCTGCGCGGGCGGACCCCAGTTGAGGAATAAGGACTCTGTGTAGATCACCATTGCCAACGAAAACAGCCACCTGAGAAAATAATAAAATGAACAGTCCGCGTCCCAATTGCCTACCGATGCAAAACCAGGGTCACAAAATAAGGTAGCATAATACATATCGTTGCTCGAGCGCGTTTATCTTGTGCCAATGTGGTGATAAATATCTTGGGATTTAAAAACAACTTAATTAGCATTAATTGGTTCACGAGATAAAAGCACAGTGTCTTCATCTCACCTGATGTTAAGTGATGATAAATGCCAATGGTGGAAGCGCACTTCATCCGGGATCCTCAGCTAGTGAGGCACTGGCTATATTATCTTTAGCTGCCGGAACACAACAATGCAAAAACATTGATGTTATTGCGACAGATAAGATGGTGGTAGCTAGCCAGACGGAGAACCAAGCCCTACCATCAACCAAACCGAGTACACAAATATGTACCCCCTCACTGGGAATCGAACCCGGGACCTCCGGGTCTTAGACTGGTGGGCTTATCTACTAGATCACAGAGGCAGTTTGAGCAGTTTAGTGGGTCGGTCACATCTCATGCTGTGATCAACCCCAACAACCCCGTCCGGATACCGACGGGTCCGAGACGGTTCGAATGCGAAATCTGCTCATTAAAAAACATGTGACTATTTCGGTAAAAAAAAGTCTTACCCACAAAATAAGTAGGACCCAGAAGGTAAGCTTATTATATACCGCGCTCGGGCAACTCACTCATAGACCCCTTGCATTGCACGTACACGGATCTCGGAACAGTCCCACCGTCGCCGTCATAGCTGTTGCGTGATTCCGTGTCCGTGGGAGGTGTTAGTTGTGCGTTGCTGGAGCGCGGTATGTAGGTACCTATTAAGCTTACCTTCTGACGAGTCTACTTATTTAGTGGTCTTACTGGAAAGAAGTGGTCTCTGCCTACCCCTACGGGAAAGAGGCGTGATTATATGTATGTATGTATGTACTAAGATAACGGTTGAAATGAATCAACTTTTACGGATCTACTCGCGTTTATATTACACATTACTTAATTACTACTAAATTATTTACTTTAATTAATGTGTAAAATAAACGCGAGTAGATCCGTAAAAGTTGTTTAATTTCAATCGTTATCTTAGTAAGATCACAAGTAGTAGTAGTGTTCGCGTAAACTTCAGAAAACAATATAAGATGATGCTAAAATTATCATATAAATACCAGAGCACCCCACCGACCAGCACTTTGTTATAAAAATTCTGCTTGTCTTTGTACCAAACGTCCCAAGGTCCGCACGGTATCGGCAGCTCATTCATGTGGGCATCGCACCGAACTGTTGGAACACAAAAATATCCTCAAATATGTTTATAAGAATTTCTATTCCCTACCTGTGCACACTATAGTTTTCAGAGATGGGTAGAAGAGAGGATATTTGTCGTAATCAACCAATAAGCGACGAGAAGATGAGTGGTTAACGCTCCCGTTCTGCGAGTGCTGAGGTTTAAGCAACTTTGTTTTTCTTAAACAATTTTTGTCTTTTATTAGAGTACTGTAGTGGTACTGTATGACATTGTGGAAATTGAAACTTTCACCTGAGTTTGTTAAATTATAACTTAAATTTGTTAACTTAGGTAGATTTTTTATTTTGTTTTATTTACATGTTGGTTGTCTTCTATATTTTTTTGTGTTTATTTGTGATGGAAAGTGTCCTGCTATGATAGGGCGTTTTCCAATATTTTTGACGCTGTAAGGGAGAAAAGAGCTGGACACTTGCTGAGTTTCTTGCCGGTTCTTCTCAGTACCTACAATATCTCCCGCCCAGAGTAGACTTACGAACCGATGGTATAGTGACATTCACAAGAGCAACTTGTAGCCTAAACTAAATAAATGATTTCGAATTTGAATTTGAATTTGAACTTTCGCAAAGGACCGGCCTTTGGGATCAGATGGGTGACCAAAAATTTATCAACATTTTTCTTTTTGGGCAAAGTTTGCTGATTGCCACGGGCATTTTCAGCAACACTGGACTTTTTGAAGGCGGCGAGAAACTTAGAGTTCCTAAAGCCGTGTGAAACGAAACACCACCGCACCGACAGAGGATTTCTAGTGGGAATGGCATCACGCTCTAGTGCGTGTCCCCGTTTCCAACTAGATTCTCCGAGGGGTTCGGATCAGATCGGGGCCTTAAGCTACAGCTTTAAGGGCTCTTTCAAATATGGCGTTTCGTGTCGGACCGTTCTGCTGAGCGTTTACATTGCGTTCCATATTATAGTCGTGCTGCTGGCGTTCGTTGTGAAAACGCACGGCAACGTTCCGACACGTCCCGCCTGATCCTCTCAATGCCACAACACATTTACCTAGATGATATCACATTTACCTAGTTCACACATAAAACAGATCTTTATTTTCAGATCTTCATTAATCAGTCGTGTTTGTTCTCCGCTAAACGGAGTCCATTCCACCTGGTTCCGACTTTCCGGAATGTGACTGTAACTATGACTGACAGCCTACAGCTCCTAGGTGTAGAGCTCTCGTCCAATCTCAACTTCGGGGAGTACATCGAGTCCAAAGCAAAGACTGCAGCGAAAAAACTTAGGGTTCTCTCTAAGGTCAGGCGGTACTTCACGCCAGAACAGCTGCTCCAACTATATCAAGCAAAAGTTCGATCTTGTATCGAGTACTACTGCTGCCACCTTTGGGATGGATCAGCCAAATACCATCTGGCTGCTTTGGACTCGATTGGAGACTCATTGGTGACCCTGCCCTGATAGACGCCAAGCTGTAAAGTCTAGAACATCGGCGTAGGGTGGCTCGTCTGTCGGTCTTCTACAGGATTCATTCCGAGGAGTGGACGACCTAATCCCACCATCCACTTTCCGCTATCGGAGCGCGAGACGCGAGTTCCATCCCTATGTTGCAGATATGCCACCTCGTCGCACGAGCTGATTCGGTTCAACTTTCTTAGTGCGTACAGCTAGGGAATGGAACGCGCTGCCTGCGAGTGTGTTCCCTGAAAGGTATAATCTGGATCTCTTCAAAGCCAGAGTGAATAGGCTACTATTTCTAGGCAGGCATGTTTTATCCTCGACCGCACCGTCACTTAACATCAGGTGAGGTGTGGTCAAATGCCTGCCTATAAACAATAAAAAAAAAGACAATAAAAAATCGAATACAATCTTATACCATTGGTATTTCTATATTTATTTTGTATTCCCAAAAAATACCATTTTTTAAAACTAATAAATTGCACACTCGCTTAGGCCGAATCCGAGCCGAGGTCCTAGCCTTTACAGGCGCCTTCGAGTTATTCCGCACCCGATCCGATCCGAACCCCTCGGAGAAACTTGTAGGGAACGCACTGTCCTCGTTCCCCTTAAGAAAACCTCGGAAGGTGTTTCGTTACATACGGCTTGTGGTACACTTAGTATCTCGCCGCCCCCAAAAAGTCTGGTGACGCTGAAAATGCTGCCTGAGGCTTATCAGCAAACTGTCTCCAAAAAAAAGGTCCAAAACGAAACACCTAATTTAAAGAAGCCATAATAGTACAACTCCATGCTACGAACTGTAGCAGATCTTGACGAATCCATTGAAAGGGACTTACAAAAATTACCACTGATGTTATTGGTAACAAGGTAAATAAGGAATTTCAAATTAACTTACTAGGTTTCGTCGAATACTTTCCGACTTGGATAAACCTTGAGACGCTCTTCTGAAGACCAAAAAGCCTTGATTTCATTGTTTCTGTTGCAATTAGGTCACCGGCCTTGGCATAAAACCGTTAGTACTGTCAATTGTCAGTACAACTCAATGTTTTTGAAGTTTGTTTTTTTTGTGTTGATCGATGGTCGTGTGGTAAGAAGGGTAATGTAAAAAGTTTACATACGATTGAGAGCTTACCAAAAATAATCTAAACGATTAGTTTTTATATTATTATTATTATGACTGTAACCTTAGAGCATTAAACCACTGTAACGTACCTAGTATTTAAATTATTTCAATATTTAATTATTATATAAGTATTAAATACTATAATGTTAGCCTATAATAAAATGTACGCAGGTATGTGGTACAGTCAGCTTTAAACACACCACACCAAATGGTAAAAAAATATTTAAGTAAGTAACTAGTTACAAGTAAAATATTATATTAAAAATATCTCGATGCCGATAGCGTTTTGTTTCTATTGATGCTGTCTTCGGATACCACTACAGTGACTCTCAATCTTTATGTGAAGAGTGAAGAAACAACTTGTTGGTCGCAAGTTGAGGACGGCTAGTGAATTAGTGATTCACAATTCTGCTCCAATAGCTGTTTTCGCCTCTACTTCTGCTAGACATTATGTAGAGTGGAGTCATCTGACTATTCTTCTATTAATAAAAAATACCTGATGTTATGTGATAATAAGGTCAGAGACCTCAGAAGTTTGCAAAACACAATGGTTCAAAATCCACATCTCGTCTCCTCTCAGCTACAATCTTCTTCATAGCGGACGAGAAGAAACATCAAATTGTATGGCAATGGGTCAAAGCTGAACCTTGGTGGTCTACATCACATCTCCACCTCTGTCAGAATAACGGCGCTTCTGTGACATTCTGAACATCCACGAATGCCACAGAAGCTTATGCCGAGACAGAGCCCATTAACTTCACAGTTTTTGTTTTCTTTTTATTAGGTAAAGTAGGTAGGTACTCGTTTTGTTTCATCATATTTTTTCTCGTGTGTAGGTAAGTATACTGTCTGGCTCATTATTTTTTTGTAGGTATATTACGCATGTGTGTGTTGTTAATACAAGCTTTTCTCTGACCTTTCTTTTTATTTCTCCGCCCATCTCCGCTTTGGTGCAGACTGGACCTCATTTTCACTGCTCCATCAGATCATTTCCGCCTTAAGTGGAAACACCAGAAGCGCCGCGACAAGACGTTCACTAGTGACTGACAAAAAGCCAAATTTCTATCACCTATGTTTGTTTCTGATGCAGCCAACGTGTTAAGCACTTTACCAAATATGTGTCGTCAGCGTAATCCTGTTCGAATTCACGTTCATACTCTATACACTACCATACTACCCTCGTGGGATCACTCGCGATTTTTATATGATAACTTTAATATAAACTGATGACTTCGCGACTGCTGAAACTCATATAAAACCTTTAGAAATAGCTCTTGGTGTAATAAAAACTTCACCCACTCACTTGTAATAAAAAATCTCCGTTACATTGCGTTAAATATTCCAAAAGTTCCATAATAAAAATGTCCCTTGAGGAACTAATGTGTTATGCGGCGAAGTTGTTGCATAATTGGGTACTTCCTCAAGTAGGTACCTATCTAGTTTTGTAAGGTACCTACTTAAACAGTAAATATGCATAGATCGGTGAAGATATTTTTTTTCTTCTGTTAACTATTTACTTGCACGCAAGACTTGCAACCGGTACCGAAAATACAGGTATCCTATCCTATCCTTATTCATTCGATTACGTTTACGAAAATGAAAATTAGTATGGCATTGAAGCAGCGCTGGCGACATACGAGAAGAGTTGAAATTGTGCCATAGCAAATTCTCGTTTTCGTTAACGTGATCGAACGACGAATGAAACTCGCATTAATGGGCACCCATATCGGTAAGTACCCTGTATTTTCCATTTCGGTTCTATGGCACTAATGTGCGACAAGAATCAGTGATGGACAATTTTTTCCAGTATTGAACTGCAACTGATTTGTGACTTTAGCGACAATTTAATACAGACCATCTGCTACCTAGCGGTCATCCAATAAAATTTCAACTATCATAATATGGCGAAGAAATCTGCGTCGAACACTGTTCTTAAAGTATGGTAGTAATTACTTCGCAATAGCAACTAAATTGCGCTTGCCAATAACTTGTAAAGGTATTGTGGCCGTAATACTAGGTAGGTATTGTTAGCGTTACTTTCGGTAGAAAGTGGTTTGTATGGGAAAAGAAAATGGTTGGTTTTACTATTTTCCTCGTATTTTTTTTACGCTTTTTCTCTCCATAAGAACCTTCCTCAGACTTCATCAAACACAACAAAAAATAAATCAGCCAAATTGATTCAGCCGTTCTCGAGTTTTGAGCGATTAGCAACACATTTAGCGATTCATTTTTAATAATATAGATTTAAAAAAAAAAGACAAAGTGTTGAAAAAATTGCACGAGCGGGATTCCAACCGGCACCCCATGACATGCCGTGTCAGGTGCACTACCAACTTTGCTATCAAGGCTCAACTCTCTGTCTTTTGTTGTTCGCGACAATATTTGCATAAAATTATATGTAAATAATCATTATAATTTTTATCTATTAATACCGGGAATATTAAACCGGATACTTTAAAAATATCATGAATAATAATCCCGTTAATAATAATTAGAAAAAAAAACCATTGTGATCAAGGGTAGGTACTAAGTAATAAAACAAAGAATTAAATTTTGAAAACAATATCAAATTTAATACATAAATAATATTTATGTATTTCTACATACATGTTTTCGTCTATAATATTTACATTGAAACACATAATTTCCACCTAATTCATCTAGATTTTTTCACATATTTCGTCATAAAAATAATAAGCAACTGAAAAATAATCAACAAACTAAATGTATATTGTTAATCAATTAATATAATAATAACGCAAACATAGAAAAAATGATTTTAACATTGTACAAAATAATTTACATATTACATGTATCTTTTGCTATGGGATACGCGCCCATAAATACGCGCCTATAAATACATGATTATTATTAAAGCAATAACCATGGCCTAATATTAAAATATATTATCTATTACAAGCTATAGACATTTCCCATGACCATTTATGGGATCGAATTGTATCCGTTCACATTAATTTGCCATGACGCATCACGTACTAATGCAAATACGTTTCTGTATAGCTTAAAACAATAAATTGGGGCCCCTTTCTTCTTATGTTGCACGTGTGGGTCTATCAATAAACGTGTATATCAAAAACCAATGTAAACTTTTTTATTATTTTGAATTTAGCATTCACAATGCTATATATAGTTACAAGATAAAATTTAACTAGAAAAATCAACCAGCTACAGGAAGCTCGAGTGGGAATCGAACCCACGACCTCTGGACAACCGGTACAATGCTCTGGCGGCTGAGCTACCGAGTGCCCTAAAACCTCGTTGAATTTTCCTAGTACTTTGTGATTGAAAAAAATTTGGATCAATGAAAACTAGTCAATATAGAGTAGTGGTGCTTCGACATGAACCTGTTATCGAAATTTTTATCTTTGTTCTTTAAAAATTGGGGTCAGCAAGGTACCAGCAGATGGCTGTCCAAGCCAGATTGAGCAGACCACCTGCTTGTTAGCTGTGCTGTCATCCCGTTAAATTTAAAAGGGCTTGTGTCGAACAGTGGTCCCACTACGAAATATTAAAATCCAATAAAAAGTAATATAAACTACATTTGAAAAAAGACAAAGTGTTGAAAAAGTTCCATGAGCGGGATTTGAACCCGCACCCCATAACATGCCGGGTCAGGTGCACCGCCAACTAAGCTATCGTGGCTCAATCCAACTCGCCGAAATTGATCAACACTATCTATTTTTACTTTATAAGCCAAAGGAGCCATTCAATGTCGACAACTACGCCTTCAACATCCGATCTTAATATTTTTACAAATATTGAAAGATCAGTTAAGAATTAGGCAAGCTATATTTATGATTATTTACATATAATTTTACCCAAATATTGTTGCGACCAAATTACAATTTGTAAAAAAGACTGTTGAAAAAGTTCCACGAGTGGGTTAGCCAACTATGCTATCGTGGCTCAATCCAACTTGCCGAAATCAATCAACACTATCTATTTTTACTTTATAACAACAATATTTGCGTAAAATTATATGTAAATAATCATAAAATAAACTAGAAAAAATAATTGCATTTTAAAATTTCCTCATAATTATATGTTTTTAAGAGAGTGCCGCGCGGGCGCAAAACTGCGAGTTTAGGCATATAGCTAGCGATCGGCGCGTGAATGAATTTGATTGATTGATTGATGATGAATTGAATATGAATACGCTCGCACACTTTTATCTGTACAAAGTAGGCTTGTGATTTAATCGAGCAATGTTTACTTTCGTAAAATCATAGGAGTTTAAGTAAAAAATAATAAAAGCCTTAATATTTCATATTCATATTTTTTAAATGAAAAATTTGACAACAGTAGCCTGCGGAATATCAATACAAACATTTTGATGTCGGATTAATGTTTCATGTGGTTTATTTACAAAGTTTCTGAAGAAATAAGTTTTTAGATATCATTACTTTTACGTAATGTTCATGCAGTTTCTGGGTATTTGTTTCAAATTCCAAGACATTGTGAAAGGATCAAGCTTACCTACACTAGTCCTTTTAATGTATATGACCTAACTACCTATGTAAAAACACGTAAATTTTCGAAATTCCGAGCGGCACCCCCTTAAATAATGTTAAAAGGAAAATCCAGAGTAAAATCTGTTTTGAAAATGTTAATTCATAACTTAGATTTCACTCAACCGACGAAACTCATGCAATATCGAATTAATTTGTTACTCCAATTGTGCCTCTAGTCACAGTTTGTTTAACATTTAAATATTTAGCATAATAATAATTTAATCAAAATTAAAAGATGATTGATTAAAATATTATTGCTAATGAGAGAATGACGAGAACATTCTAGTATATAGAATAAACTTAGAACTGTGTTTAAATTAAACGAGATTTACGGATCTGCTCGTGTTTAGTTTTCATTTGTTGTAAAATAAACGCGAGTAAAAGGTGTTTAACTTAAATGTGTAGTATTCGTATAAACTTTAGAAAACAATATTTAAACTGTTACAATTTTAAAATGTTTGCATTACAAGGTTGTGTCCAAATTCTACAGTATACAACTACCAAATTCTACAATTCTATTTGACTAAAGCCACGTTAGCAAAATCAAGACTAAAGCACACAATAGTAATATGTGCCTACTTAGTTCATTCGTTCACATTAACACTAAGACTTAACGGAACAGAATTAATTCAGTCCATACCTAATTGACCACATGGACTGACATAAACGCGTCTTGTCGTTTTTTTAATATACTCAATACATTTCAACAACCAGGAGATAATATATTAGCTAAGATGCCTAACTAATCATGAGATACCCCTGAAGAGTTGAATCGTCCTACAACACTCAACTATGATACAATTATCGATTTAATTTCTCGTTTCAAATATTAATATATAATCGAAATATTTTATTGGATTTTTTACGTATGTATATTTGGCAAAATGTTTTTATTTTTATATAATAATATTAATTCCCGACACCTAGGTAAACGTTCGATGTCCAACATCCAACTCAATTTATGACTTTAAGCCAAACTCACGTTCTATTAAAAACTATATATTAGCTATCTACATAATTTTACAAAAAAAAATTTATGATCGTCTCTCGCGTCCCTCGCGACCTTTTTTTTAAAGTAAGTACCTAACGCGTTACATAGGTATATACGAAACATTTCATTTCAAGTTAATTTTTCAAATTAGATCCCTTTTCGTCTACCTACTCGAATCCATCATCACTTCTTTTCAAACGGTTCTTTTGTACAACATATAGGGCATTCGGAATAATAATAAATAATAACAAATCACACTGCAAGAGATCTAATCGGAAAAAGAAAACATTTAGGTACATACTACGGTACGCACTTTAAAAATTATTTCATGATTTTGTACGTCAATTTCCATTTATACAAGTAAACATTTGCAAGATTATTTTTATTCAATATGAATTATTAAAAATAGTTTTTATAGCACCATCATCAGCTGCAAATATACGTAAATAAGTATAAAAGCAGTGAATATTTGGAAATCGTCTATGGAATCGTCAAATAATAAAGCCAAGTAAAATCATAATAAAGTAGGTATTTAAAATATGCCAAAATGGACGCCAAAAATGGTACAAGAATTGACTTATATGATACACGCACTAAATTGAACACTTATTGGCTAAATCTATCACAAACAGTCCATTGAGGTAATACATAGAATGAATTATATATTTTTTTGTTTAACATTATGAGGCTTACGAGAGTTATTACTAAGCACTGCTTATCTATGAGTAAAATCTGCGCTTGGTCGACACAGGAGCTTATAAAAATTAACATGTGGGACTAGACAACTGACTATATTGGATTTTGTTTGTGCGTCATCTCCTAACGTGTAACGGTCATTGCAAAAATCTAGAACAATGAGCATAATAACAACTAAGTATATTCTTCTCAAAATATACTAGCAGGCACTGACATCCTAGATAAATTAGGTATTATTATATTATATGAAAAATGTGCATTTGTTTTAAAAACTTTGAACGTAACATTTGGTGTTGAGCAAAGTTTAAAACAGGGCTTTTTTGGTTTAAAAATGGCTCTTGTTTGTGTATAAGTTTTAAGCAATTAACTCTACATGTTACATACTCTATGGCATATAACAATATTTTTTATATCTATTTGACGTTCAGCAGTCAGCTATATTGGAAATGTCAACAGACGAGTGCTAGTCTATTTATCTGCAGCTCATCCAGATATTAATAGTTAATTGGCCCACACAATTAAATATTAACGCGAATCATAATTGCAATAGTTGTGCTATAAAAGTATGGCAAATCTATAAAATACACTACGGAATAATAAACATGGCAATGTCCCACAAACTTCAACAGTTAATGTAGGCGATTGTAGCTCGTAAGCGAATCAGAAATACAATTAAGTTGTTACAGATTGAATGTTTTCTATTCAAACGTTTCACATTGATGAAAATAGTCCATTCAAAGATTCAAGAGGGGACATCGAGACGAAAGCAATAATATTTAATAAAACGAGCGGCTACTGTTAACACTAGGTCACTTAAATTTATTTTCAAATTTTCAACGTCCAAAATATCACTTGAATGTTCAATCATTTTTGATCAATTAATATTTGATCGTCAATTATTTTGCATGCCAATATTATGAAATGCTAGAACAATAGTTTCAGTCTTGACAATAAACTGGTCTTCGTGAATTTTTGTTTCATAATTGTGATGTGCTGTTGCGAAGTCGTCAAGACAAAACAGCTGTAGTTTTCTTCTCGTGTGTTTTTATTTGTACAATAGCATACGCTGCTTGCGTGCGTAGACAAGCCACTGATGCATGTCGATTGACCTGTAACAAAAATAAATAACAATATAAAAAAATTAAACCACCATTATTTTGACACTGGAATTTCCAAAGCGTTAAAATTTATATAAATCTACAATTGAGCTTTTATGATAGTTACTAAATAAAATATGCCATTTAGTTCATAAGTCCACGGCGTAAGATGACCCGGCAAGAAACTCAGCAAGGCGTCAGAAATATTGGAAAACACCGACACTTTCATAGACGGACACTTTCCATCACAAATCCTCATACAAGTAGATCTAATAGTATTTCTTTCATATTTACATTGAGTACCTACTAAAAATTAAGTATACCTGCTAAAAAATGGAATTTTAAATAAAAATCCCTTATTCGGAATATCCATCCTCCTAAAACGAAATAATTTATCGTCACAAATTTAATACCAAAAAAATACACTTCATAATTAAAATAGCAGCGCACAACGTCTTACGAAACACAGAAATACATTTATTAATCTTCAAGCAAACTCAAACAAATCGAAGTCATCTAATAAAAGCATACCTAATGTAATCAAAACCGCAAGGTATTGAGGTATCCATTATCCAATCTTAAGACCAATCACATGTGTTACGGCAACAAAACACGAGCACGTGACTTTAATTGCCACTAAACACTACAATCTTAAAGCCAACCCAAGTTCCATAATTAAAATCCTAATATGCAATAAAAATGTCAACGTCGAGACGGCAGCTTCATAGTAATCTGTATGTAATTCGCACGCAGCGTCTGGATGTGGATTATCAGCATTTCTTGTCCGACAGAGTTTGTGCTGAGTTGGTGGAGTGTAAATCGTAACCTGCCCGACCGAGCGACGCCAAGTCTGTGGCTCCCCGCTCCCCTCGCCTCCCAGGTGACGACCTAATAGAGCCGTCTAGTTGGTATCGATCGAAAAACTATCGATAAAAGATCTTCGTATAACACCTTACATTTATTAATAATAAACGTTGTTCCGTTAAGCTGTGTTTCTTTTTGCAATAAAAATGTACGTATCTTGTTGTGTCGGAAACCAAAATCCACTACAGGCCACTGAGCCAGCGGAGTGAGTGAGTAAGTAAGTAAGTAAGTAAGTAAGTATTGAAGAAAGTAATAGAAGTAGTTTTGACGTTATGAAGATTTTGTAAATATAAATTAGATCGGCTTATACGAAGAGTATCAAGACAAAATAGATGAATGATATTCTATCAACAATATTTTTATTAATGTCACTGCGTCTTTTGAGTTTCTTACTGATTCTTCTAGAACGACAAAATAAACAGTGTTAAAATGTTTTTGTTTTGTTTAACAAAAACATTTTATAAATAGCTTGCCTACTTCTTAACTGATCTTTAGTATTTGTAAAAATATTGTGATCGGGTGTTAATGACTGTAGTTGTTGACATTGAATAGACGCCTTTGGCTTTCAAAGTAAAAAGTAAATAGTACCAGTAAATAGAACCACGATAGCTTAATTGGGGGAGCACCTGACCCGTTTTGTCAGAAGGGTGCAGGTTCAAATCCTGCTCGTGGAAATTTTTTCAACATATGTGTTTTTGTAAACAGTGTTAGCTAATTAGCAATATCCAATAACTTGATTGAGCCGTTGCGTCATTTTTATAAATATAGATGTTCAGAAAATATAATGACGAGTAATTTTATATTAAATTGTTTGAACAAACAATGTCAAGTAGTATTAACAGACCGTTTTGAAACCGATTAAGACAACATAAAAAAACGAAAGGAGACATTTTCTACTATCATTTATCTGACGAATATTTAAAGTATCAAAACAATTCGAATACCAACAAAAAGGATATCAAAGGATCTATCGACAAATGCGGGGGATATCAACCACCAACATCTCTATCATACCACGATAAATCTGTCGCATATTCAGCGACGTAACGGACTTTCTCTGGGTGAGTCATTGCTGAGAATAAAGTGAACTGCTTTTAATACGCGATGTAGATAATTGGCATACTTATCCCGAAATAAGACTGCCGTAAAGCCGAGCTCATGTGAATAAACTCCGGATTAATTCTAGTCTGCTCAATTCATTTGGGTGTGGTGAGCCCTTAAGTGATGGGCAAAACAATTTATTTAGTAAAAAGTACACGAACATCCAATATGCGTTTATCTAATTTCATGACTAGATCTCTACGTTTACGACTCATGAATCGATCTTCACCATTATTGCTCCATGATAACGCGAGACCTCATACAGCACGAGAAACCGTTTTAACTCTACAGGAACTGCAATTAGAAACCATTCGTCACCCTCCGTATTCGCCAGACCTTGCTCCAACGGACTACCATTTTTTTCGTGATTTGGACAATTTTCTACGTGATAAAAAGTTTTCTTCTCAGGAGGCAGTACAAAATGCTTTCACACAGTTTGTCGAATCTAGATCACGAGAGTTCTATCGCAAAGGCATAAATGACCTTCCTATTAGATGGCAGCAATGTATCGATAAAAATGGTAATTATTTTGATTAAATAAATATGTGATTAAAAAAAAACTAATTTCAATTTTTCAGTACAAATCGGCAATTTCATACTTTAACCCCTAATATAATGTTATTTTTTGGCGACGAAAGATGTGTCGAAGATTGGGCTTAAAGTGTCAAACGATAGTGCTAGGTACCTACTTAAAAGATGTACTTTTATTAATTCGAGAAAGACTCCATCCATCACTAGCCCTCTGATGCGGCTCAAGCAATTCACAACCATTCTTATGTTATAACCGTATAAAATGACTTTCATGTGATTTTTAGGAGTCTTGGCATATTGCCTCAGGAATACGGGAATCAGATAGTATGAGAGAGCTGAATCACAAAATAAGGAGACTTCAGAAGGGAGGCTTCATACAACCGCGCTAGAGCAACGCACACGTAGACATCCTCTCACGGACACTGAATCTCGCCACAATGCGCTCGGACTGTTTCAAGCTGTTTCAAGATCTGTGTCCGTGCAAGGGGTCTATGTGTAAGTTGCTCGCGCACGGTATGTTACTTTCTGGCTCTTCCTTATTTTGTGGCTGTAAGACGTAACACTGTAAGATGTCGACGAAGATGTTCTATGGCAATGTTGTACTAAAGTTGTTAAGTTAAACTTAGATGAAGATTCTACTGATGCTATTTTTATAAAGCTTTTACTCATTAGCCAAATTTTTAATCATTAAGGAATTTAAACGGCGATTAACGCTAACTAATTAGAAAAAGATATTATACCTTTTTTATGTCCGACGTTAAGTTAAATTCTTTGAAAACTATGCAACGCGCAATTTTAAAACATTTTTAATGAATGATATTAAAAAAAAACATTAACATAAATGTATTATCATAAATGTATACAGCGTGCTCTGCAATGTAAAAGAAAATATTATTTCGATTTATGAACCCTCTTTGACTATTTTAACCATTTATAATCATGACGTTTAATTGAAGCCTCGTCTAACTTTAAAAATAAAGATTTCCCCAAAAAAAGCATTCTTCCCCTTTTTTCGTATATGAAAAAAGGGGCAGAATGCTTTTTTGAAGAATGGCAACATTCTAAATTTCATCTTATTAGCTTCAGCGGTTTCGGCTCGGCGATGATGTTCAATCACTCAGGGCAAGTCATTATATATGTATATAGATGTGATAGTGAGTAGGTATGTTGTACATCCCTTAAGTACCTTACTGGGCAATTTCACTGTATTTCTATATTAAAATATGCAGCGCGGTATTTTTTATTTTGTTATATTTTTAGATAATTTATTTAAATAAACTATACTTTAATGGCGCAAACACTACTAAAAACATACTTTAAAAATAATTGCATTTGATTTTTGAACTTAACTGTATTTTCTTCTAAAACCGACTCTGACCTAAACAGAATCTGTCCTAAACCTACAACTCTTTGATTAATTGTCAATGTTTTCGACTCACTTTTAGAATAAGGTAACTTGTTTCGAGAGTTTGGTATGCAAAACTAAACCATATCAAAATTTATTCAACAATCAAACACTGGGAGCATTGACAGTAGCACTCTCTAACAGTCTTGAGCAAAAGTGGAAAAATACAATTCAAATTGTTCGTTTAAAAGTTAAATCACAAAACACACATCAACAATACATTTTACTTCATAAATGCATAATCTACGCCACACCACAGCTCAATAGACTTTGAAACGAGCGTGTCCTAGAAACACGCGGAGTTTTTTTCGTTTTTTTTTTCTCTGTGGTACAAGACAGTGTGACAATAAATCGAGTTTCGGATGTCACGGGTTATAAAGCATAGGCGTTGTTGGTTATCGAGTGATTCCGGGGCGGTGTTCGTGCAAATTTATTCATACAGGGGACATTCGACCTCTTCCACTGAGTTATTTAGTCCGTTATTTAGGGCACACTTCCTATGTCGCCGCCGCGAGCTAAGGAATCCGGTATACTTTTGAGATTTTTATTGTGACACCGAATTTATTTGAAATATCGAACAGTACATTTATCCCTTTTTTATTTGAGTGGGGTCTCATTGATGTTGTTTTTATTAACCAAGGAGATAGCATCAAGGTCTTAGATGTGCGTTGAAGAATTGTGATTTGGTATGTTTATTAGTTAGAACTTGAGGAGAGTTACTCTACAGTGTATAAATATATGAAAACGTGATTTTCTTTTTTTTTTTTTTTATTTTTCTGTCTAGTAATTTTATCACCAATATAAAGAGGCTCCTGTATTCTCATACCAAATATTATAAAAAGTTTGGATGTAGCTATGACTAGATCTTGGATAGCGACTGTCTCAGTAGATGAGGACTTAAAAAAAATACAAAACTTAAAGTAATTAAAGCTCGAGGACAGGCACAGCGTGGCAACATTATTTAAAGACAGCAGACAGTTTTCCTTAATGGAAATCAATAGAAGAAAATAAATTACTAGAATCTAATTACGCACTAACTTTGAAGTTAATCGGAGTCTGATTTTATATTGACTTTCGTTATACAAAATGGCTTTCGTTCGAGTTCGAGTTTCGATTCAAATATAATTAGTTGAAGCAAAATTTGTGGCTGGCACTTCAGACAACTGTTTGATTTAATTAATAAGTAAGATTTAATCAAATGACACCAAAATAGGAAAAGCAAGGCCTTGGGGTATACCACCTGCCTGATATCGTCAGGATGGTCATAAAGCATTGGATGAGACTCGCACGGGACCGGTAAAGTTGGCATTTTCAAAGATTTTAAAATAAGTATTTACTTATTAGGCTATTTAACCTACTGAAGGCAAATGCCTCCATCATTAAAAGGGTAGGGCAATAGCTTAATCACCATGCTTGCCAAATGCGAGATAGTGATCACAAACCCGGGCTATGCACAGAAAAACTCGTAACCCGACCTGGGAATTGAACCCGGGAGCTTCGGGCCGAGCGCTACGTCGTTCGGCCAACGAGGTGTAAAAATAAATTATTAAAAAAAGGCTGCATTATAGCGGTGGGTTTGATGGTTATTGCTACCAAGAAGAGTAGCCATCGCGTGCACGTCTGGGATATGAAAAGAATACGTCATTTGCCCAACTTCGTGCATGTCGTAAGAGCCGACTAAGGGTCACGGGTTCCAAGATGCTCGCACATCAGGCGATCGGCTAGCAACCAATCACTGATGTTATCTATTCCGCCTCGGCGCCGCTATTTAAATTGGTGATTTTGATGATGTGTCTACACCTTTTTGGGAGAAGAACGTGAGAGTATATATATATCTCTCACTCTCTCTCATCCTCTCTCTCCCTCTTTTTCTCATCCTCTCTCCCCCCTATATCTCTCATCATATCCCCCCCCTCTCTCTCTCTCTCTCTATCTCTCTCTCTCTCTTTCTCTCTCTCTCTCTCGTATGTACATACATATGTATGTAAGACTTCAGCAAGTTAGCTAATAGTTAGCTGGTAGACTCTTGGGTACAGATCTCTTAACTTATCACATATACAGCATCTGTGAGCGAGATACTATCTAGTTGGTGTAGTAAAACCCGGTTAGCATTCTCAAGTACTTTCGCGCCGTCCGTATATTGAAGTAAGTTAGGATTGTCATATGACAATTTTCATACCATTTAAGAGTTTTATTTAACTTTACGATTCTAATAGAATTTTGCACCAGGCCCACAAGTGGGATGATCGTGGGCATTACCAGCTACGCTGTCTGGTTGGTCTCAATGCTGTTTGATTGGTCTTTAGACTGTTATTTTATGATAACAATCGGGTATTTAGTTTGTATTCTAAAACTTCCTTAAATTTCCTTAAAAATCAGAAACATATTAAATCGTCAATTTAGCGCTATGCTATACTTTAACCTAATTATACTTTGTCATCACTTTAATACAAAAAAAGTATGAATATGATTCAAATTAATATGGCAATTTAGATTAGCATCTTATATTTTGCCGCACAAGGCTAACCACAGGTGAGACCCTTTGAATAAGATAGTTGACTTGTAAGTCAACAGATAAACTTTTTAGCACCTGCCAAAAGATGTACTTGCTTTCTCAGAAATTGTATGGAATAAACAAACTACGTCGTCACTATTATGTTACATCAATAGAGTTTTTAAACTTTTCAGGTTAGATAAAGTCGTATAGGACAATTAAAAAAATGATAAAAACTGAACTTGAGGAATTATAAAGCGGTGGTTTATGTTTTATTGTATATGGAATTATTTTTTGATGTCGTTGAAATTTTCACACTACTACGGTTAGTTGGATACGTGTAAGTTAGTGACGATAAAGTCGAATGAATCTACAACTACAATGTAGCTATAATTTTTATTTTGGGCACATATAGGTTTATCCTACCTCTGTGTCTAGTGACATCTTTGGTGGTCTTTCCAAAAGAACTCAAAATCAACCCAACCACCAACCAAACCAGATCCATTAATAATATTATAAAAAAATATGTTTCATACACAAAGAGATTTATCTTACATCCTACCGCTGTGTCTAGAAATACGTTTAGCAACAGCCTTAGATGTGATCATGGTATTTCCAAAAGGACCCTATATTAATATATTAATAAAATTATACAAAAAGTATCTTTCATACACAAAGAGGTTTATTTTACAACCTACCACTGTGACTAAAAATACGTTTAGCAACAGCCTTAGATATGATCATGGTATTTCCAAAAGGACCAATCCAGTCAATCAATCCAGACCAGTCAATCTATAGACTCGGATCACGAACTTCCTTAAGAAATCTTTTTAAGGAGATTGGTGTCCTGACAGTTGCATCTCAATATATTTATAATTGTATAGTTTTTGTACGTTGCAATATCAACTCCTATACTAAACATGGTGACATACACAATTTCAATACTAGGAATAAGACAAAACTTGTAATGCCACTGTTCAGGTTACAGAAGGTTCTTGGTTCTTTCTTGGGGCAAGGTATACACTATTACAATAAAATACCAAGTACTGTACTAGATTTACCTTTAGATAAGTTTAAAAAACATGTGAAATTTATATTACTTTTAAAAGGTTATTATACAGTCAAAGAATATTTAGATGATTAAACAGCTTGGTTATAATGAAAAACATATACTCTATTTGAATTAATATAATAAAATTAATTTATATAATTTTTATACTGATATGATAGCCTTTATCAGCAGTGTCCTACAGATAACAAACAGCGTTGCGTTAAATAGATCATTAAGTTTTTATTTAGAGTATCTTGAGTATGTCATGCTCTCTTTATTTGTCTCTGCGGTGGTGGCGTGTGCGTCGGGTCGTTACGTTCCCTAAAATATGGTTGAGCGAAGCGATGGCTGATTCATATGTCATACTCGTGAACGGGTGCTGCCTGTGGAGGCTGGTCTGCTCTTGCATACTTATCTTATTTTTAATATTATTTACTGTAGTTTGACTTGGTTTTACTTTACCAATTTTTTTTTTTTTTTGAGTACTGTAGTGGTACTGTATGACATTGTGGAAATTGAAACTTTTACCTGATGTAAATTTGTTAACTTAGTTTTTTTTTTTTTTTTTATTTTGTGATATTTTTGTTTTTTATTTACATGTTGTGGTTGTCTTCTATAATTTTGTGTTTATTTGTAATGGAAAGTGTCCTGCTATGATAGGGCATTTTCCAATATTTTTGACGCTGTAAGGGAGAAAAGAGCTGGACACTTGCTGAGTTTCTTGCCGGTTCTTCTCAGTACAAGATCTCCCGCCCAGAGTAGACTTACGAACCGATGGCATAGTGACATTCACAAGAGCTACTTGTAGCCTAAACTGAATAAATGATTTTGAATTTTGAATTTTGAATTTTGACCCTATATTAATTTAATACTAAATTTATTAAAAAAATATGGTTCATACACAAAGAGGTTTATCGTACATCCTACCTCTGCGTCTAGAAATACGTTTTAGTCGGCCTTATATAAATGATCATGGTCTTTCCAAAAAGACCCTATACTAATATATTAATAAAATTATTAATAAAATATTTTTCATACACAAAAAGGTTTGTCTTACAACCTACCTCTGTGTCTAGAAATACGTTTAGCTGCGGACGACGGGGGTGAAGGGTGCGGGGGGCGCGGCACCTGTTGCACGAAGGCGGGGCGATCCGCCCAACGCCCATACTCCACGTGCTCAAAAGTTGGCATTTCAAAAGTTTACAGCTTATATTGGAACTTCAGTTCAGAGGTATTGTACATACGGGAGTTGCCGGTTTTTTAACTGACATTCAGGTTGAAATACGTTAACCGACATGATTGAGATGGTATACGGTTTTTCATTATCGTATTAAGAAATACCGCTTAATAATAAGTGTTTACTAATTAGTGTCCCCGTTTGATGTAACCACAACCCAACAGGTGTGTCTAACACAGATTGCAGATTTTTAGCTAATCTTAGGTGGAATAGTAACCAAATTATAAAATTTTCTTTAACCAATGCTCTATTAATTTTATATTTTTATTAATAAACAATTAAATTTATTTTTGATTAATTTTATCAAACGATGCTACTTTTTAGTTACGGCAACTCAGAATTTTACGATATCCACCCACCCTCCTTCAGTTACACGATTGTGGATCTTTTGTTGGTTTGGTAGAGTTAGCATATTTGTTATGTTTATTTAAATGGCTTGCGTGCTCGTATTGCGGTCTTGCAAGTTAAACAACTTTCTGAATGTCGGGTGACCAGATGGGACACTTAAGCTCCTCGTACTTTAATAGGCATGTTAAGCCGTTGGTTTTTTATAATGGCAGTCGTTAATAACAGCCCGCATTGGGTCAGAGTGGCTGGTTATGGCTTATTTTCTCCAGTGTTATTGTCATAAGCAAAATAGTTAATCATAAGTTATCATTGAATCTTATCTAATCACAGGATCCTCTTTTTTACGTATATCAAAAAATAACCTAAATGTTTTCCAATGTTTATATATATTGTGACAAATATCATTTAAACCCATTTAATATTCTGATTTGTTTCAATTAATGTATACCAAATATAACTAAAGAAACATAAACAGTCAGCTATTTACAAATTACAAAATAGGTATGCCAAACAATACATAGTAAGAAGGCCAACCAAAAAATTCTACTCCAAATCTCCAAATCCCAAAAACTAAGTTTTAACCATTATATCAGCTTTAGAGCATTATACCAACTTTAATGTTCTAAAGGTTTTAACAGATAACGAAACAATACATTGTAAGAAAGCCAACCAAAAAGTTTACACGCAAATCCCAAAAATGAAGTTTAAAAAAACGTTTCGAAATCCCTCTCATCCCCAAAACTTCACCGCCTAATTTGTTCATAGTCATAATCGCGCGTCGAGTCGCGGGGGCTCCGCATTAAAATCATAAAATCGTTAGCAGCAAGCGTGCCGCGACAGTTAACACATAATCACGTAATCCAATTTGCGTGCGGCCGACAACGACATCGCCGAAGAATGTTAAAACCGCCTACAGCAAATTTCGCTACACCCTCAGCATTTTTGCGTTGGATAAGACTTTTAGGATATTTTTCAAATTTGAGGTTTTCTTCAAATTATGATGATGTGATGATTGGTGAAATAAAAATTCTTATTTTTTTAAGAATATTTTAATGAAGAATCACCTTACTAGGATATCAAGAGCAATTCGTTAGAATGTGTAAAAAATTTAAAACTCTTGTTAAGAACCAATTGAATGGACTTCTAATTTTGCAAGTAACTTCTTGCCATAGATATTAATGATCTGAAAACTAAGTTAAAGTCATACCTAGTGATATGGACCCATCCTACTAATGTTATTATAAACGCGAAAGTTTGTAAGTATGGATGGATGTTTGTTACTCTTTCACGTAAAAACTACTGATTGGATTTTAATGAAACTTTCCTCATATACAGACCATGACCCAGACCAGCATATAGGATACTTTTTTTTCTGTAGTCTTCGCGAAGGGAGTTGCGGGCAACAACTAGTAACTAATATTTAACAACTTTACCTAAGTCGTCAAAAGATCAAGACGAGAACTTGCACTAATATAACAACTACCTTACCTAAAATAAACCTTTAAATGAAGACGAGAAATTTCATAGACTCTCAAGAGAGTGACACAATATTTTCAACGCACGTTATAAACGTGGTTAACTTTAAACACGGTTCTCTGATAAAGCTGAGGGCTTCACTCCTTACGTCAATTTGCATCAAGTAGGTACAAATTGTTCCAGAAACGAGGTTCACTTTAATAAGACAGCAGGACGTGATAAAAATATCTACTCCAGCGATTGAAAGTCCTCAGTCACGTAGGGCTCGGGAAAAATTGACAGCTCTAACTATATTGGCTTTCATTTAAATAACTGATCAAACTGACGCTGTCAAACAATAACTGAGGACAACCAGGGACAACCTATTGGATATGCCGAACTCATGCGATCGACTTATATTGGATGCGAAAATTGAGCCTCATAACTTTTGAATTGACATCAGAGTTGTTGCATGAGGCGCGATGGGATCTGCACTTTTTAGAACATAAATGAAACTTGGTTTAAAATCGATGAGCTTGTATAATGTTTTATAATTGGTGATATGGCTGACGGTGGGATAGTACTAGGTGACTGAAAGCACTTGACATAATGTTGCAAATACTGGAATATGTTGCGTAGGGGATTTTGTAAACGACCTTTAATCGTAGTAAACAGGGAGAGAGCGACAGAGTTGTCACTAAACAATATACACAATGTTAATTGTGGTGTTACCAACCCCTAAAACCATCACTACAACAATAATATTAGCAAATAGCTCTGTCAGTCAAGTGGCAAGATAGCCAGTTCCTTATTCATCAAATTCCGCGTAACATAAGCTTCGGTCTTATCGTGGGATTAGGTGAGATAAAGGAAACTTTTAAAATTTGACAGTTATCTAATCATTGACAAATATAATAGGTATGTTATAATAGTATTCATCTATGAATATCAAATGTAACTCATCAGGAAGGCCACGCAGCAAATATTTAATGTAACTCAAGGTCTACAGGAGCAAATAAAAAGAGCAAAGGAGCTTTTTATTAAGCAGAGGGGGGAAGGCGAATATAATGAATAAATTCCGCGTAAGGGTCCCTCCTAACGCAATTGAAAACTTTTAACAAGTGCCGAGAAATCGTGTGTAAAGGTCGGTCGCACCTAATTACGAGTCTAGCTGAATGGAATACAGGATGAGTTGGGGAATTTAAACGGCGACGCCGCCCGCCATCGGGGCCTCTTTATGAAAATCAGCTTGTTAATAAAATCTTGAAGTGTTGACCGATGTCTCGGCGGCCGGGTAGGGAGAATAAATGGCATGGACGTAATGAAGTACATTTGGCCGTTTGCTCTTCTAATAAAATGTCATATTTAAGAAATTTGCATCGTTAAAGAGGTGATGTTGAATATTCTTTAGCAGCCTGTAAAAGTGCCACTGCTGGGCCTTACTTACTACAAAGGCCTTACTACAAAGAATTAGCATCACTGGGTTTTTAAATACTGCAATTTGCAATTAAAGGCGCAAGCCTGTTTTCTCCAAAAACAACATACGTTTTTAAAGATCATATAAAAAAGATTAACCAGGTGTGGATAAACCCTTATTCGTTCGTTATCAAATCTTTCACTCCATTAGATAGAAGTAAAGGAAAACAATGAACTCTCAAATATAAAATTTTTCATCAAAATTGAAGTACTGAACGATCGACTAGCAAGGCTTCCACGTGCCAGCTTACAACGAATATAAAACGGTATATTGAATTACGGCGGATTAAAAAAATGGGCAAAATCAAGTTTTCATTTCCCCCCATTAACTTGCCAGCACTCTAGTTTACAAGTATAAAAATTAACAGGTTCCTTTTTACCCGCTGGCTCACCGTCTGCCGAAGACGTATTCATTCTTTTGTAACCCTAAAAAACAAGTCATTACCGAAGCGGGTTTAATCTAGCGTTGTATTCTCGGGATTTTTTCGTGGTGTTCCATTATTTGGGAGCGATCGTTCGGCTCGCCGCGACGGGCACCGTTTACGCTAAAATGATATGATTAATTACTGGGACCGGTCTCCCTCATTAGCGAACAAATAGGATCATTCATTGGTGAAATTGAATCAGGAGCTCCGGCGAACCGCGCTCAATCCCAGTCTAATCATAATTATTATTCATACGAATAAATGGATCGCGGTTTTCTATGGTACTTTTATCACTAACTGCCGCGTTTTATTATTTTACAGCGCACCCTGATTCGAACCCGACAATAATCCGGGGAATGACAAAAGTTTTGGTGTTCAAGGACTATTATTATTTTGTACACTTTATCGCCTAAAATTTTGTGCTGGTGTAGGAGTAACTGTAGGAAAGATTGCGCGCGAAAATATAGTTGCTCAACTTCTACGTACAAATTATTCATAGGCTAATATAATTTGCAACAGAATACTTTTGGTTGGCACCACCTAACGCCTTCTCTAGGTTTCTTACATAAAAAAAGATAGCATCACGTCCCATAATCCACGTACAAAGAAACATAAACATGAGTGACGTACTTATCTTTTGTAATACCAATGTCGTAAAGCAGAATGATGTAGAAAATTCTCTGCTCAGGAATTTCGGTGGGCATGCGGACGAAGAAAGAGCCCGATAGTCAAGTTTGGGAGATCAGTGTAGAGTTTTAAGTTGTACAAATTTTGCAGATTTTTCTAAAATCTTATTAAAAAGCCAAAAAGCGTCGGTAATTAGCTCAAAGTAGGTATTCAAGGTAGTTAGTCAGTAAATATTTGATAGCAGTTATTTATTCGTTTACGTTGTTTAAACAGTTGAGCAAGTAGACATACAAATAAATTGCTGAGCATCGAATTACAACGAGGGGTCTATCCGCGTTGCGATCACGGTGCAAGACAACCGCAGAAAATACTGTTCCCGAAAAACTTTTCTAGAAATGTTAGTAAACGCGGCAAAGGAGGTCAGATAGCCGTTTACAGCATTTTCACGAAACAATAGAGTTAT
The DNA here is from genome assembly GCA_949315975.1 of Eudonia truncicolella. NCBI lineage: Eukaryota > Metazoa > Arthropoda > Insecta > Lepidoptera > Crambidae > Eudonia > Eudonia truncicolella. The sequence goes on from OX438832.1 coordinate 5,874,075, forward strand.
AGTTCTGTTGGTATTGCGATACACGGTAACTTATCGGACACTGGCGAAACTTTCCGCAGATTATCGCTGATATTTCGTGGATTTATTGCCCAATGCTATTGTTAACCGCTCGCTAATATTTCAGCGTCGAGCGAAGGCTTTGTTCACATTTTTAAGTTTGAGCAACTCCTCTTCTTAGTTCGGAAGTGAGCTTTTGAAATTGACTTTTCTTTTTCTGCTCGGGGACAGACTGACTTCGTATTAAGCTCGCACAATTATTTTGTAAGATTTATTTCGTATTTATGGATCCAATAGCGCGGTTCTAGATATTAAGTTAGGTGGGTTTTATTCCTCTATAGCAATACACACACATAGACAGAAGCGTTTGTATGAAGATTTGTTGTTACCTAAATAAACCCAGGACATTATTATTATAGAAATTAATAAAGATACCAACCTCTTATTTCAATCGCAGTGTGTCACACAGATACCACACGCCCCCTCTAGGTCCAACAATTATTCTGATTACAAAACCCTATCTATATCACAAGCTTCCACCTAGCTTAGCACTAAAGCCTACACTAACACAATTGACACTTTAACAACGATCGGTAACGGTCCACTTATATTAACGCTAAATAAAAATCTAACATTAGTTAACATCATAAAATGAACAAAAATCTCGACTACGTAAAAGTAACAAAACAAAAATGGGATAAAAATTAAAACTTAAACAGTAAATTCGCGTCACTATTTACATTAGGAAAGGGTTGTGTTGACGATTGACAACCTGTAAGTAGGTATCTAGTCTGAAAAACCCGAGAGTTTGCGGGTACGGTTCAGTGGACCCAAGAGGGGGGTGAGGCGGAGTAGTTAGTGCGGGGGGCGCCGCCTCCCGACAGCGTGGTGGGCACGGGCGGCGCGGGCGCAGCGAACTGGCTCTCGGCCTCTGCCGCCATTGCTGTGTGCTGCTGAGGAAAGTTAAAGTCTAGCGAGCCGTCCATGCTGAGCTCGTGTTTTATGACCTGTTGAAGGGAAAACGTGTGACATTAGATTTAAAGTCATTAACAAACACAAATTGTGTCATAATTTTCATACAACCACAGGTGTTTGAACACATTATAAGCTTCAGTTATCTAAAGCTATTCAGTCTAAAGATATTAAATTCTGGTATGTATAGCAATATCAGAGGTACAATGAAGTAACATTTTCGGATTAATGATGACACCATCAGTATCATCAGCCTATGTTATTACATTGCTGGACAGTTCTCTCCAAGTGCATGCCACTGAGCATGATCCGCGAATATTCTCATCCAGCTTTGTCAGCCACGTTGCGAAAATCGTTGATCCACCTAGTCTGAAGGCATTCACACCAAGACCGCGTGAGGTCTTGAGTGGATGATTGTTCAAACTAATAAGTTATATCTATGATATAATGTTATTATTAATGAACACAATTTAGGAAGTCTTACCTCATCAACATTACAGTCGAACCCGTGCTCCAAGGCTTCTATGTTGAGGTCCTCTGCGAGGCCCGTGTTCAAAGCACCCATGATCTGCCCCATTACTGTCGTGGGACCCATTGCACCAGTTTGTACCATCAGCCCGCCGTTCATCAGCGCCGCGTCTGACGTCGCCACCATCTGCGCCTGGCTGTTCTCTATGAAAGGTGAAACTAGTATCGATCAGTTTATGATTGCTCTCAAAAAAATCACTTGACCCTCTAATCAGGTGGTTTACTATGAGCTCTTAAAGCATTATTGGAGCAGTGTTGTTGCAGTTGTGAAAATGGGACGCGTGAAGTCTTCTTTTCACAACTGCGGTATCATCACTGTAAGTAAGAGCGTATGGTAAGGCACCTGGAGTCCTAGCTTGCCTAAGATTTTTTTAATATTAACAAAACAATTCAAGATAACAAAGAAAACTAAAAAACTACTTTAAAACCAATAAACGTCAATCAAATATGAAAGTGTCATAATAATATGGTGATCTCAAGTCAGGCAAAGGCTTTCAATATGGACAGGAAATCATAAAGAGATCAATTGTTTTACTATGACCCATCGGGGTTTGGTGGACGTTACTGCTGTTTTACGATAGCCACACTAGCCGAAATTGGTCTTACATGTTTTTCGAATAACATTTATCAGTACCATTTGCTCATTCATTTTTTATATTTTAAGTAAAGGCATTTTTACGCTTTGGCTGCTTTATTTAGAGAGAAATTGGATGATAAAAATTCCCTAATCCTCGTCTTCTCACTAATGTTGTTGAAACATATATCAACTTTTATAAGGATGACGTATGCGTTACGTTAATGCAGCGTCTGCGCTACGCATACGTTTATCAAACGCCTACACTGGATAGATACGTTAGTGTAAAGAAACTCTAGGTCTCAGGTTAGTCTTATACCTGTCTGCATGATGTCAGCTGGATCCGCAGGTGGTGGCGGCCTCACGAAGTGGTCGAGCGCATGTTGATGGGGATGCGTCGGGTGCGCAGGGTGCGTGGGGTGCGAGTACATGGATGCGCAAGCGCACCCCCCGTGCGGATGCCGGGGACAGGCGCCATACGTATACCGGTAGCTGCCCCCAGAGGACGACGATGATGTCGTCGGCACATATCTGCACATTGACACTTGAAATAGGAGCGAGGAGATACGAAAAATGATAGCAAACCTATACTATCTTTCTTCTTGAAAAGAATTGTTATTAGATTTGAATACCACTCAAACTGCATCTTGTGTTTCGAATTCCAGTTTTACGGGTATATTTAATAAATAGTTAATAAGGGGGTAATAAGCCCTTACAACAGATTACGTACCTTGATTCGAATAATCTATCTAAGAAAGCAAAGCATTCTACTCTATCTTATATCTATTGATATTTACGGTCCTAACCTAAGACTATTCGAACGAAGCATGTTCAAATTTAATTCTGTAAGAGCATAATTGTTGATAACAAAATCTGCTCCAAATGTATAAAGCGCATCTACACTTACGTATTTAGGAATGGATCAGCTCCCTGCAGGTTCATGGAATCAGCTAAGGAACCGGCCAACTGTTCCTCTTGGACGTAGTCGACGGATTGCGTGAACTCGCTATTGGTGGCGAAGTCACCAGCTGTGTATTCCGCTGCCCAGTCTGTTTCCGTGGCAATCAGTGATGGAATTGGGGATAGCCGCCCACACGACGAGGCATTCGAAGGTGCTCTCTGGCGGTACTCCGGTGACAACTGGAAACTGTTGCTACGCGCAAGCAAACAAGCACCAAATTCAGAAACAACCTTCAAAATCGACGAAGAAGAACACGACCATGTAATATCGACAGAAAACTTAGATTTAACAACATTTGGTCATATAATTCGAACGTCGATATCCAAGGGGCAAATAATTAAAATTCTTAGCAGAAAGAAAACTTAAAGCTAGTTCATCTAAAATCCTCTCTCTAGGCAATATAACACGAAGTATTATGGGAAACATGCAAATCTAATGTCTATTAAGAGGCCCGCTAACATATATAGTATGCTAAATGAAGCGATCACCATAACGGGTTCAATGGTCAGCTCAGAAATGTTTTTATTGCGACAAACAATGACAAAAATGCCCCATAAGAAATGTGCTGTCGGCTCGTTCTGCGGACATTTGAAGTCGATTGTCCAAAATAAAAGTTATGCCCGTAATCCCGATAAATATACGGCAATAAAAATGTTACATATCGGCGCATTGACGAGAGTCAGCATTCACATAACTCATCATCTAATGGTTGTGAATGATTTAAAACCTTTTATCATAAAGTAGCAGTGTTGCAATAACTCAATTTTATTAGTCTGGTCAACGCAGTTTTATGCTGATAGTATTATTATAGCCACTGTTTCACCATAATTCACATTGTTTCGAGCACTCGTAAAATTTCAATATTTTCAGAAAGAAGTCTGTTTAATCTGGGAATATTTGTGGTTATGGCAAACTTGGTATCGTATCACCCGTATAGTTAAGTTAGTATGTCTTTAAAGTCGAATTAGTATCGCTATCTGCTATTTCCGTTGGGTTGACATTGTTGGCGTGGTGCCATCGTTCCTTAAGTTTCCTTACATCTGTGGCTTTAATCTGACCGAGGAACTATCGTGGTACTAATAATCTAAATGTCTATGCTAAGCTTATGGTTTACTATGAACTCGTAAAACTCTATTAGATTTACCTGTGAAGGGGTGATTCGGGAAACATGTCGATGCTTTCTGACACGGAACTGCTTGGACTTGGCGTCGCGTCTGCATTCCCACCATTCCTTAACGCTTCAGCCTGTGAAAGGAGTATCTCTCATGTCTTCAAAGGGTTTAGAAGTATAGACAACATTATTTGTTATACAGTTTTCTTAAAACTACATTTGACGTAAGTGCACAGATTTTTCTAAATTTGAACCTGAAAAGTAACGTTTCGTAACTAACTAAGTTAAGTAACTACCACTGACATATGGATAAGTAGTAAGAATGTCTTGATACAGTTTCCCAAAATTTAAAATTACTTCAGAACTAACCTTTGATAATATTCAGAGTATTGATTGATTGTAATTGATTTCAATCTCAATTTGAAAAATGATGCACTTAAAGCATATAAATTGTTCGGTATTAAAAGAGTTTAAGATACGAAATCTTACCTTCTTTTTAACTCTCCCTCTTCGCTTTTCAAATTTCGATGTCTCCATAGAAGCGGCTCGCCGCCTCACCGACTTGCCCGGCTTCGCGTCCGGGTTGATCATCCACCAGGACGATTTGCCGGTCCCCTCATTCTGCACCCGCATAAACCGGTTGTGTAGCGACAGGTTGTGCCGGATCGAGTTCTGTAAAATACAACCGCTGATTAGCCATTATCTCTCATTAAAGGCACAAAATAAGGATACTGCAGAAGGTAAGCTCCAACAAACGAGCTCGAGCCACACACACATAGACTATCTCTCACGGGCACTGAATCTCGCTAGCTGCGCTCGTACGGTATGTAAAGCTTACCTTCTGGGTCTGCTTATTTTGTGTTAATGTCACCAGTCACACATTTACAGCTATAGCTTAAGATATGTTGAGTCTCAGTAAATTGGGTCCACTCTTTTGGGTGAATTATAAGTTTAATTAACCGTTTTAAACATCGATAATATGTACTACGCACCTATAACTCAATGGTTTTGAAGTAGGTCATGGTGATTGATGGGTTCCCGTGTGGTGCCGGGGATAAAGAATTGCACCACCCCATCTCTTCCCGTGGGTGTCGTAGAAGGCGACATAGGGGTCATTTCAGAGGATGGGCAGCAGCGTCTCATTGTGATAATTCTAACCATACTGCGATCGCCAACCCGCCTGCCAAGCGTGGCGATTATGGCGAATTCCCCTCAATCTTGATACAATACCGTATCATTCTGAAAATTGATAATAATTCGTAATACTTTTCTTTTTTGCTATAAGTATCTATGTTTTTAAACATAATTTGTAGGTAAAATGGCTATTAAAAGGCTGTGCAAGGATTATTGCAAGACGTTCGTTTTGTAATTATTGAATTACTATTTGCATGTAGATTTTAAGGCAATTGTTAGTTGTCTAACCGTAAATGTTTGGCTGCATTTGCGCCGCTACACTTTAGCTAATTTGTGACTGCGGAGCGTTATGAGGTGATGTTAAAAATAGCCAGTCGTAAACCGGTACACCTCGCATCCGGGCGTTCCCACGTCTGACCACAAAAAAAATCTATTTTAATTCCGTCCAGCGTGCAAAGTTAGTGCAATAACGTGCCCTATCTCACACACCGGCAATAAAATCTCACAACTTTTGCCCGTCGAAGGAATAAAAGCGACCGCAGAGGCGAATGAAGTTTAGCAATAAAGGAGTCCATAAATAATTTTCTGCGTGCCCAGTGAGATATGCCACTTACGTATCGCGCCATGTAAATATGTGAGTGTTCGCTCAAAAAATTCAATGCGAAATTTTTGTTCACGGGCAATTTAACCGGAATGCCATAATATCCGAAAGTTCTCGAATGTATTCGTAGTTTTATATTGCGCGTTATCAGTTATGATGAGTTAGACGGTTGCCGTATTCGATGTGGCGAGACTGGCTGGTTTGCTTAACACAGGACGTAACAATTCTTAATTCAAAAATAATAAAACCACATTTTAAACATTCCAATTTTAAAAATGGTCCGAATCTGTAAGTTTGTTTCTTTTTTTCTGACACACCAGCTTCAGCTTATTAGCAAGTTCCAATTAAGTTTACGTAATGTACGACAATTGGCCATACATAAATCGCATAAATGTGGACAAGTCCCGATTTATCAAGCGTGAACACACACGCAACAAATGGCCTGTCGACAGTTTGATGGATTTGTCGCCAGAAGCCCTTACCACGAATCCTGTCTGCTTTAACCGTGACAAATTAAAGAGTACGACTCGATTTTAGGACATTGAATAATTTGGGGTCCCTAACATTAATTGGCTTTTGGTATTATCAGTATTACAACATGATCGTTTAAACGGTGAAACTTTTTGTGTTCTTTATTTAACATTTTTTTTAAACTAAAATTGTTGATACTATTAAATTGGTTGTTCTTGTTATTGAATATTAATTCGGTAAAATTAATTTTCGGTAAGATTTTATTTTTAATTAAATTTTTTTATGAAACTATATTTAGTACCTATCTAACTTATAACGTACGAATAATCAAAATTTGCTTACGTTAGGAGAGTAAAGACAAAACAATTTTTTTTTTTTTTTTCATAATTTATACATTAAAAAATACGACAAAACTAATATGCATTATAATTACAATATAAATTTCCTCGTCAGTGGGTACTATTACCAAAGTAGAAAAAATAGGTTTCACCAAAATCTAATGAAAGCCATTCCCTTCCAGAACTTCTGCCTAGATTACGGTGTATACGTGAATATACCTACTCATATCTATGAAGAAGATACAGCGTCGAATTTATGGACACAGCATTAATATTTATCCGTGAATTTGGCCTGGCATAATTTCACGAATATAATTTATCGCCATCGCCCGTGAGGATATAGTTTGCTGACTGGCAGATGAAGATAATCGAATTTTCTGCGACTGTGACGTCACGTACGTTGTAGGAATCACGTAGGTAATTCACCTGTTTTTTTTTCGGCGCGGCATGTACACATTATGGTTTATACGGCCGTATTTCTCTACGCTCCAGTGAAGATTGAACGGGTACCGAATGCGATACTTTGCAAAGAAATGCTTGTTGTAAAACCTTCGTGGAAGTGGCATACATTTGGATTTTTTTTTATATTAACGGGTAAGCGCAGTGCCTTGATCTCACCTGATGTTAAGTGATGATAAGGCTAATGATGGAAGCGCACTTCACCCGGGATCCTCAACTAGTGAGGTACTGGCTATCTTATCTCTAGCTGCCGGAACACAACAATGCTACAAACATTGATGTTATGGCGACATATTTATTTAGGAAAGATTTAAATAAAAGCGGTCACCGTTGCCGCCCTCACGTGTTGCCGATGCTGAGTTTTAGTTCATCATCATCATAATTATCATCAGCTCACAGAATGCCCCACTGCTTGGGCACGAGCCTTCCCTATGGATAGATAGAGAGAACGGGCCTTAAACTACCACGCGGGCCCAGTGCGGATTGGTGGTTGTTAACGACTGCTAAAGCAGCCGGGACCGACGGCTTTACGTGCCTTCCGAAGAACGGAGGAGCTCGAGATGATAAATTTTTGGTCATCCATCCGATGACAGGCCTTTGCGAAAGTTGCTTAACCTTAGCAATCGCAGACCGCTAACCACTGCGCCATCGAGCTTTAGTTATTATGGATCAATGCCCAGTAGTTTTACTGGATCTTAATATCAACTTCTATTAACCAGTAGACTATGTTAGGCAAGACCGCTGCTTGGCGCCAAAAATTTAAATTGAAAATAGTTTTATTTTACGTACTGTCTGTTACGTATAAGAAAGATAGCTAAATCTTTATTTGTATACTGTACATAGAAGTCCATTCAAGTATAACCAAAAACAAATTAATGCAGAAGTAGAAAATTAATAATATAAAAAATAATTGAGTAAGTAAATAATTTACTGATTGGCATCAAATGGCATACTTAATAATTTACTTCTTAGGTAAATTTATATTTCTACAAAAATCACAGAATAGTAAGTTATAGATGGTGAAAGGTTGAGTGAATGAATTAATGTGATTAATTATTTATTTATTAGCGATCGGGAATCATGCAAAGTAATCTAGTAAACATAATACACAATGAATATGCTAAACAACAACATTTTATTATCAACAACTTTTTTTTATATCATCTGGAGATGACGAGAAAAAATTGTCTATTCCAGTAAAACTTTACAAGAAGAGCGGCGCAATATAGAGAGGGCGTCGCGGGCCGCGCAAGACACCGTACTTAGAATTTCGTCTACGGCAAGAATCCCGGCGCCACTGCGACCCTTATGGGGTGAATTAACCGTCTACCGTCCCCTTAATACTCCACCGACTTAAATTTCTCCCGAATTTCCAGCAGTGGTATAAAGCGTTACGCAATCTCCCAATGGCTTATGATTTCCGCACTTTATGCCGCTCGTCGCTTGTTTTCTCGATTGATACTCTCATCGGAAACGTAATTGACGTCACACAAATTGTTTCTAGTTAGTTTTGGAAACGCGTCGCTGACCTTAATTGTTATATTGTCACCCTCGTTGGATGAATTGTTGGATTGTTAGTTAGTGGGTTATTTCTGTCTTTTTTTTCGAGTTCGAAATCAGTGTGGTATGCGATTCATTGTGGGACTATAAATGTTATATAACTTAGCCCGTCGTCGGTGTTTTTGTTTGATGTACCTATATGTTTTGTTATATCCTTTTGAATACAGCAATTTAAATGTTAATTTAGGTACAGTCAGCGACGGAAGTCTCTGACGACTTTGATGGCGTGTTACATTATGACAAGAGCGTGTTACATTATTTAATTAGTTTGATGATAAAGAGCTAAAGTGCTTAGCTACTTTCTTTAACTGCTGACTGTCCCGCCAAACTTATTATAATCAGACAGACAGATAATACCTTTATATTGCAACTCTATACTAATGAACATTGAAAAGTGGTAATCACTTAATTGAAAAGTAAGTAATCAAAAATCAGTTATTGGCGGTCTCGTTTCTTAGAACAACAATTTCGACATGTTTAGAAAAAGCGTCAGTAAACCGCATCCGCCGTTCGTTTTAATTTAAATAATCAGTTTACCTGCATTAAGCGGAATGATAAAACCTTCTACGCGATATGTAGAAACGCGAACGGACTTACCAAAGGGCCGTTGAATAATTCACACTTACGTAGATTATTCTGTTAGGTTGACACACTGAGAGAAGCGACGGACCTCTCGAATGAATTTCAATAGTCCAAATACAGCGCGAAGCAATACAGTCAACGATAAATGTTGCTTTAATTTTCAATATTTATAAAATACAGTGAAAAAAATTAAATGCCTGCCCGACCCAACCAGGCATTTAATTTTTCACTGTATTTTATAAATATTTAATTTAGCTGCAGTGCAGCAATTAGCACATAAAAATAAAAAGTTAGATTTATTTATATATATCAATCTTTATCTATATCTATACCATTAATGAAGAGGTAAAAATTCGTTACGGTTAGGTAACATATTTTATTTAAAAAAAAAGATTTCCTTTTTTAAATTACAAATCGCATGAAGTTGCGAGTAAAGTCTATACTAATATCATAGGAGGAAAGCTGTGTAGGTCTGTATTTTCGTATGTATGTTTGTAACGAATAAACTCAAAAACTACTGGACCGATTTCAAAAATTCTTTCACCGTTAGAATGCTACATTAGCGCTGAGTAACATAGGCTATATTAAAAAAGAAATGTCCACCCATGCGGTGCCGGGACGGGCCGCTAGTTTCCAATAAACATTGTAATAAGTGCGGCACAATCCAGCTTTACTAGCTCTCATCGCAACGGAGTAATTTGTCTACTTTTACGTAAAAAAAAAAATAACTGAAATTCACTCTAGAGACCAATGTTGAAAATAATGCTATTTTATTTAATAACTACATAAAAACAATTGTTCCATATTTATTTTAAATTTATTTCAATGCATATTATATTATTTAGTGATATTAAAAAAATAAATAAATAGAAACCCATTGACGGATAGTCTCTTTTCCTCAGAGATGGCGTATTAAAAAAATACATATCATGTCGAGGTACAGACGCCTGCTCATCAACCTATCCAAAACTGTCAAATTTCTTCAATAAATGTTCAACCATATGCCATATACATAAAGTTCAAAGTCTATTGAGGACATTTGACAGTTTGTGGTAGTCTGATGTGCAGGCGTGTTTACATCGGCATCAACGCATCGCAGAAGCGGAAAGAAGGTGGCATAATCATTTAGCTTTGGGGGTTTTAGTAGCTAGTAGGAAAAATCTCAGTAAAATTTCAATTAAGAGATAATATAGCCAGGTCTTCATTAGTTGAGGGTTGCAGGTGAAGTGCGCTTTCATCTTCGCTTTCAACATCGCTTAAGATTAGGTAAGGTAGGTCACTCACTGATCTGAAGCAGAAAGAACTGACTGGAGAAGGATTGGATCTAGCAGTGAACGTTGATGCCTTATAGTGAAGAAAAAATCTAAGTGCTCCCCAGTGGTAGTGTAAAAAAGAACATCCTGTGACAACGTCTCAAGAAAATGCGTCACATCCAAACGAATGCGCATACGATCGCTCGATGCGGTTATTAGATGAATGAAATTAGGGAACTTACCAAACCTCTGGTACGCGTCACATGTGTATGTTTTATTAAAGCGTTTGTGTTGTAACCTTGTCAGTTCTGTATATCAGAAACGTTACAGCGATTACGTTTTGTGATTTTTTGTTTTTTGTTTTGATAGTTTTCGTAGAACGTAAATATTCAATTGTGTCAAATAGATTACCTATTTGACGACCTCCGTAGCCGAGGCTTGCAGGCCGGACTTTGGGCGGCGCTAACTCTGATGTCCCGGGTTCGAACACGATCTTTTCGATATTGTCTCGGGTCTGGGTGGTTGTGGTGCCGTCGTTGTTTCTGATTTCCATAAAACGGTTGCTTTAGCTACTTACCTTGGGATCGGAACAATGTATGTGATGTTGTCTAATATTAATATTATTATTATATCTATAATAGTTATGCCCTCAGAAGTAGTACTAAAGCTCCTTTAGCACACTTTAGTATGTTACATAAATATATTTTGAAATGATACTAATAACATGACTGTACCTTTAATCGATGACTTTAATTGTATATTAATACATACAGAGGTAACTAATGAATGTCATCACAAAAGTCCAATTGTACGATGAAGGTAAACCGTCACAAAATTTTATACCGAAATAAAATTAATCATAATAAAAATCGGAGGTCCCTAAGTGCGAAATCAAATAATAAATAATTCAAATTAGAGATTCCCGATTACACAATGGCGAGGAGGGGGGGAGCTGAGGGGGGTTCGAAGACTCTCCCGCCGCAAAACGTGACGAGCCCGGGTACCTAATTCACAAGAAAATCCGGTGACGTGTCAACCGCCATTGACAAATTTAATTATTCAACTTACCGAAAACGTAGCGAGATGACTTTTCCACGAGCCGATAACTAAGTAGGAATAAATTCACTTAGAACTGCCGAAGCAAAGTTTAACTTAATAAAACATTGAAATTTTCGTAATTCCATTCCGTTGAGGTCGGAATCCGGTTTGCGCCTGATTTGAATACGTCATTACGCACAATTCTCTAAACCACCTGTCGTCATTTCAATGTGCGGAGTTAAAATACCTATTATTAAGTATTTCGCCGGGGTTATTCGAAAGTACTCCAAATTACGGTATCCTCGGAGCGAAATTTCGTACTTGGATATCTACTTGTCAATTTTAATAAACCTTTAACTTTGTCCTTTGCTCCGTATAATAATTTCTAGTAAAATAATTTTAGTTAAAATAAATAAAAAAACCTAAAAAAATTTTCATCTCTTAACCGTTTCTATTATTAAGCTTTCGTATATAAATAACACAAAATTGCAAGATCACCTTTGCCTACCAAAGTTAATACTTTATTTGGCATAAAAACTTCACTTGTACACAGTAAGAGCTACGAGTTACGAGTATATACCCCACACTTTAGTTTAGGGTAGTGTAGACAGAAAAACTGTGTAGGCGTGTTACCCCTAGATTCCTGGATTTATACCAGTGTGCTATAAATCACTATAATGTTCCGGACGATCTACGGCCGTGTGCGGATAAACGCTTGCTACGGAATGTTTGAGAACTGTGTCAACTACTACACAGGGCGAAACAAAAGAACGCGAACAAAGTAAAACATAAATGGAAGGACTTGTGTATGCGGGACTTATTTTGGCCAAAATGGATGTTGGTCTTGCAGTCTCAGTATCAGATTTGCATTCTAGCACGACCTATAAGAACAGGGTTAATCTTGGTCTAGCAGACAATTTGGAAGCCCACGAATTTTTTCATTGACATCGACAATAAGGACACTAAATCGTTCTGTCTCATGCTTATTTTTACCTAAGTTTATGTAACTCCTAAGGACTTTAGGACCTAAGGCTTAGTACTTTAGGACCTAAGCCATGTAAGATAACGGGTTCACTAAGGTGATATTCACCTACAATGGCTTAATTACCATTTATTGTTACGGTTAGCTAAAACCGTATGATAATACGTCAAGATTCTAACCTTATTGTATACAATAGATTTTAAGTTATTGGCTATAATTAGCGAGTTAACTGTCGCGTTCCATGACTTTTAATGAAACTACTAATTGGGTACAATGTTTTATTAAAGTAATAAAAATATTGTGTTTTGTGTGTGCGAACCGCTTGTAAGACCTATATTGACAGAAAAATAAGAGTTCAGAAATTTAGAAAACATTTACATACAAACATTTACAAGGTTTATTGTATTCAACTTTTATGTCGAAGCCAAACAAAAACTTGTCATTGCTTTTCCTGTTTTTCTTTTTACATGTTTCGACTATTAAAGTCTTAAGGACTGTGGAATGGATTAAGAAATTTAATTCTTACTTAGAATCTCTTTACATTCACAAAAAAATACATGCGAAAAGTTCCGCCTCTGTAGTCTAGTGATTAAGACCACCAGTCTCAGACCCTAAAGCCCCGGATTCGATTCCTAGCGGGATACATGTTTGCGTACCTACTCGGTATGGTTGATGGTAGGGCTTCTTTGTCAGACAGGCTAGCGTGGTAGCTAGCCTAGTGGTCGATCTTAGCTAAATATGTCACTATAAAATTAATGTTTGTTTGTACCATTGTTATGATCCGGCAGCTAGAGATAAGATAGCAAGTGCCTCAGTAGTTGAGGATTATGGGAAAAGCGCGGATTTCCAACTTCGGCATTATCATCAATTAACATCACGTTAGTGAGATGAAGGCTAACTGCCACACTCAGAGACGTCAATTAAGTTTAATGACAATTAAATGTCTTTCCTTCTCTATTTAGCACTATACATAAGAAAGTGACGCAAGAGACTTAATTGTCATTAAAACTTAATTGACGTCTCTGAGTACGGCAGTAAGTGCTTACCAGTAAGAAATAATAGAAAAAAACTTCAAATACAAGATCATACGACAATACACTATAAGATGTAAGTAATAGGTATTATATTTGTACAAGTCAATTGGAAATAATGTTTTTGTTTATCATGAGGCAGAGTTATGTAGTGCTCCCTGACTGTGAAGTGATTCATATATATTTGCGTTAATTACAATCACTGGGCATTAAAATATTCGTTAACAGCGGACAGCAGGCCACATTAATTTTACCCATTATCCTTACCAACATTTTTGTGAATCATCTCATAGATAGACCATGCTGGTTTGGGACGTGAAAATTCCCGTGCATGTAGTAAGAGCCGACTAAGGGACAAGGTCTCCGAGATACTCGCACATCAGGCGATCGGCTAACAACTCATCACTGATGTCATCTATTTCACCTCGAAACCCTTTTTTGTTAATGCTAAATGTGGCGTCGGGTGTCACTTATGGCGAGTTTACTCACAATTGGTGATTTCGATGCTCTGTCATCCTCTTTTTGGGAGAAGGACGTGATAGTATGTATGTATGTATGTATGTATGTATGTATGTATGTATGTATGTATGTATGTATGTATGTATGTATGTATGTATGTATGTATGTATGTATGTATGTATGTATGTATGTATGTATGTATGTATGTATGTATGTATGTATGTATGTATGTATGTATGTATGTATGTATGTATGTATGTATGTATGTATGTATGTATGTATGTATGTATGTATGTATGTATGTATGTATGTATGTATGTATGTATCTATGTATGTGTGTATGTATGTATGTATGTATGTTTGTATGCATATATGTATGTATGTATGTATGTATGTATGTATGTATGTATGTACGTATGTAGGTATCACATAGACCTCGTTTCGATAATAATTCCTCTATCACAATTTATCTTTGACCCATCACGAGAATAACTTAATTAACCTGTGTTTAATTAACTTTTTGAATCAACGCGGATACTTCAGATAACTTATCGACGCTGAAAGATCACGGTCTGAGTCTAGGACGAAATTATGATTTTAATCGTTATAAGTTTTAGATTAATAAATTAGCAGTGGGTATCTCCGGGCTGAATTTGTGATGATGATGATGATGAAGTTTCAGATTTATGACCTTTAAATTGTTGCCTCGACACCGTTGATAAAACCAATAACGATTTGTGTATTTCAAATCCTAGGAGCCTAATCAGTCTTTACTTTAGTGACTAGTTATAAATTGCTTTAACGAATTCAATATAAACTTGTGACAACTTTGTGTAATAACAAACGAATTTTATGTAGATTTGATGAAAGTTACTAGGCTAAAATATACAGTGGACAATAATAGGTGATGAGCACTTTAATACATTGTCATAGCAACAGCTGATTATATCAGGCGGAGAGATGGAGTACTAATGTAACGTACTATTGTTTTTTCAATATTTTTTTTTAGTGTGTGCCAATAAATGTATTTCTACTTGGTACGAATGTGTTTTGTGACTTTCGTTTCTTGCCATTCCGTCCGTTTTGTTTACCCGTGATCACAGTATAAAAAACCTTGACGAAGAAGTTAGCATTGTTGAACATTTGATTTGTAATAGAACAGTAAACTTTAACTAATTTATTTATTTATGTATCAGATGCATAAAACAGGTTACGCCCACATACAAATAATAAACATACATGCGATTTAAAACATAAAGGCTAGGTTGTAACCCTTAATATGTAAACAACTAATAAACCCTAATAAACAAAGTGCAAGCTTCGAATAGTTATTCCGTGCCTCTCTTTTATACTCTAAATTGGAATGAAGTTTACATGACGGGAACAATAACGTTGTATCCTATATGCCAAGCTTATACTCAAAGTGGTTACAAATAAACAAAGAATAAGCTCCGAATAGCTTAAAATCTGTTTATTAGTAAGGTTCCAAAGATGTCTTAAGAATAAGACTTCTAGCTAAGCTTCTAACACCCGGTTACACTAAACTTATAAATCGCCTAAGTCTTTGCCTAACTACTACCCGGTTAAGTTAACTTGGCACCTGAGTGTAAGCGACGTTTTCGAGCCAGATGCCGAGTTAACTTGACCGGGTAGTAGTTAAGCCAAGACTTAGGAGATTCATAAGTTTAGTGCAAACGGGTGTTAGAAGTTTAGCTCGCACAAGCAATTAGCGATCTTGACGGCGAAACACGACGGCGTTCGCGACACGGCAAAACAAACAAAAGCAGTTAAATTGACACCAGAACCGCTGATTATGCCGACAATATCGCTGATTATCAATGGCGTCAAATTATAATACCGCTAACTACTTATAATATTATAAAGGGGAAAGTATATGGTCTTTAAATGTCTTAAGGCTTCGGCTCGCTTCAGGCATTTTTTTTGCCTCATTCGGTCACATTTACGAAAAAGATATTTTGTATAACAACATTAAAAACATCCTCGAATATCTTCGATTTCAACATCAAATCTTCAGCTAATATACTTAACCTAATACAAAAAAAAACATAAATGAAAGGAAATTTGATATTATATAATTTGGACTGTTCCATAGCTTACAATACTCCTGGGTTGGGTTATTATCATGAGCTCATAGTGATCGTGTGTCAGTAGTAATTCTGAAATTTTCAGAATATTTTCAGGATGATTTCAGGAACATGGATTCAGGATTCAGGGTGTTATCTGAGACATTATGATGACAACATGATTACAAATCTGAGAATCGAGACCCTGTTGGTAAGAGTTTACCGAGACTTCCATTCAACGGCGACCTAGTTCATAGTTAAGCCAAGTTTAGCAGTAGATAATGAATATGATTCTTGAGGCTGTTATTGTATTCCTTTTTCGTTTCTTGTGAGCGCATAGAAAAAATATAAATAATGATATGGATGGCCGTTATCAGTCGCACAGGCCTCGCTAAAGCAACCCGATATCAATAGTAATTGGGTCTGATGACGTCACGCGCAATCAGAACGCAAAATAATCGACCCATTTGTTCTTCGTTAAACGCTTTTATTGACAAGCGCAATGATTATATTTTCTTATTAATACAGCATGTAAGTTAATCTTCTCATATGAAATAAAAATAATTTAATGAATAACTAACTAACAAGTCCTTATTAAAATAAAATCACAATGCTTAAAAAAAATAAATGATTTTACTTTTATTAAAATATTCTTACTTGACATTTTGAACCCTTTGCAGGGTCCGTGGTCACAAACGGTTCGAAACGTCAGGATAACTAAATCAATGTGTAAAATAAACGCGAATTGATCCGTATAAAAATATTATTTTACTGTGTGTAGTGTTCGAGTAAATTTTAGAATACTGTATAATTTGACAGTTTTATTTTTTATTTTTTTTTTTATATTAAGGGGTAAGCACAGTGCCTTGATCTCACCTGATGTTAAGTGATGATAAGATAGGTTGATGTGTAGGCGTCTGTACCCAAATGCTATCGAAAAATATTTCCCAAAATATTTATCTGGGGTGTTATAGAAGCGTATTAAACGGTCGATAAAGTAACAAACACGCAGTTGCTTGAAAAATTCCACTAAAATAATAATGTTTCAGTAGGTCAATTAAAACAACAGTTGCCTGGAATGCAGGAAATAATTTTAATCAAACGCGGGAATTAACCTAAAGATATGTCTATGATACCCATAAAAAAGATTGCGTTAATCCCCGTTATAAGCATTAAAAAAGAACTAGAAACCTTAAAAATAATTTCAAATTTATTTAATTTAAATCAGTGATGGATACAATGGAACTTTCAATAGTTTATTGCCAAAAAAACACAACAACACATAGTAACACAGGGTCAGGGAATGGTCTCAGCTTACACTAAGATTTTCTTAGCGCTGGTTTTCAGCCGTTCTCCCTTTCCTTGAGATGAAGAGCGGGAAATATTGTATAGCAATATAGCAAAGCCAATCTTCACTACGAAGTTAAAATACAAAAACACAAATGTTGAAATAATTTCCACGAGCAGGATTTGAACCTGCACCCTTCTGACATACCGGGTCAGGTGCTCTTCCAATTGAGCTATCGTGGTTTTAACCAGCCCGCCGAATCCAAGTCCTGCTCGTGGAAATTTTTTCAACATTTGTGTTTTGTAATTTGTTTCGCAACAAAATTTGCGTTGAAGTTAAAATAATCATCATCAGCTCAATTTATGTCCTCACTGCTGGGGCGAACGGTCCCTAAACCACCACGCGGGCACAGTGCGTATTGTTGGTTGTTGACGACCGCTAACGCAGCAGGGACCAACAGCTTTACGTGCATTCCGAAGCACGGAGGAGCTCGAAATATGATATATTTTTGGCCACTCAACCGATGACCGGCCTTTGCGAAAGTTGCTATACCTCAGCACTCGCAAACCGGATGCGTTAACCACTGCGCCATCGAGCTCTTCAAAAAAACAATGTAAAAATAATATTTATTGTTTTATCTGTGCACAAAGACAATAAGAATAGTGCATTTCAGACTATGCCCCACATTTTGTCATCCTGATTTAATAATAGTCTACGAGACTGCTACCGCAAACGCCAGCCATTGTTCGGTTAAGTTAATAACTTAGGTATTTACAATACTTACGTTTATCATAGACCAAAGTTCTTTGTTTTGTTATGTCAATTTTTCTTTGGTGATTTATGAAATTAACCGTGTTTTTGACTAATTAAAATTTCAAAAATGCATAAGGAAATTAATCTTTTATATGCGCGAGCGCTGATCAGCGCCGCCAAACAATTAAAACTGTTGTGTCTATATTCACGGCAAACGACAGATTAATGATCTTTAAAATCACATAAAGTAAATAAATGAAAGTAGGTTATTAGTTTTTATTTTTATTAATTACCGGTCGTTGTAGAGAACAAGTTTTTATAAAATTCAAAAGGAGTGTTCCTGTAAATATTGTAATAATATGTTGATTGAGAAACTTAAATAAATACAAGTCTTTAAAGAGATGCTTGGGGGATGCCTCCGTCCAGCAGTAAACGTCTTTTGGCTGAGATGATGATGATTAAGTAATTAAAAGAGGTATGTGTCCATAAAAAAATATAGTTTTCCTAATAAGTTTGAATTAGCATTTGGCACATGCAAAGGCCATTGAAAATATATTATTAAACGTTGGGAAAGCTCACAAATCGCGAACTATTAATGTAACCTGCCATTTGACATGTGCCAAATTATCCGACATCTCTTACGCAACATTTAATTCATAAAGAGCGAAGCTGATTGCACGCACTCTTAAAAACTGAATAAATAATATACGCAAAGTGGTCCCAAAGTAGGGACTTGGCTTCCGCCCAGGTTTACATCAGACGAGCATCGCTCTTGACCCCACCTAAGATCGTTTACAGTACGTCATTCAGAGATGATTTTCGCAGTTCATGCGATTTTTTTCATCTTTCGATCATTTTCGGATCAAACTTTTTTACTCTCCTTGGTTGTCGTTAGGAGTCGCTGCGTCAATGCTATATATTCGTTAACGTGATTGAATGTTGAAAGAGAACCAGAAGTATGACTATGAGCTTTTAATGTTTTCTCTTCTCTTGCTTATTCTAATACTCTTAGCATAACGTTGTACTGGGTACATATGCAGGGGTTATTCTAATAAACCAGTCTGTTATCAGTGCCAGAACTATTGCATGTAACGAATGTTTTCTACCAAAATACTTAAAAAGGGTTTTTTTGAGATAGTTGCTGATTGCCTCATGTTGCATTTTCAGCATTACCAGACTTTTATTTATATCGTGCTAGTTGCTAGTGCTTAGTTCTTCTACTACTACTTTACCGGTAAAAGTAAAAACGATTTCATTTTTTACAGTCTTAATTCTGATAAAAACCTAATGTTTAGTCCCACATTATTTCATGTATGATTAAGCTTTCGCTTCTTGCCATTACTTTCCTGCATTATATTCTGTTATAACATGAACTTAAGTAAAAGAGAAAAATAGATAATAAAAAATAGATTGAGAATGCTCAATGATGAAAAGTTATTTAGTAATTTCCATATAGATAGGGGTGCTTTGAAATCTGAATTGGTGCATCGAAACGCAGCGTCGTAAAAAACGCTCTATTCAAAACTCCTTTTAGTAGAAAGAAAGAATGACTGTAGGAAATTTGCTTAGTGAGCCCCATTGTCAGCGAATGACGATGGAAGATTAAAACATTTCTTTCTCGCATAACTACTATCGAAGCCTAAGTGATTCAGAAAGAACGCTTCAAAAAATGTTTGAGGGGAGACCTATTTTTACGCCGCGAACGAAAACACCTTTTGAAGCCTTCAAAGGGCCCAGCGGCGGGAGCGTCGGAACACCAACTAGCGGTGCCAGTTTCTTAATGGTATTGTAAGGAGGCAAAAATAACGTGCTGCCGTACAATGCCGCCCGGAATATTTGCAAAGGGAAAGATTAATCGTCCGTACGGCGAGACGCACTCGCGGCCACCGTGCTTCGGCGAAAATTAATCTTTTTAACGCGTCATTGTCGCTCGGCCGTCTCCCACGCGTGAAAACTTCCTCTGCTAATTAAATTAAAATTAGGGTGCCCGTTTGACGGATTGCGCTCAATTTTTTACACTCGAACATTTTTCGAAGACAGATTTTTACAACTGCCATCGGTGCTGATTAATAGCCGGCTCACGTAACAGAAATTTTATTCTACTGCCCATACCGAACAGGGAGAATCACACAAAGCTTTCAGAAAGTGTGATGTAATCTCGGCCGTCGTTTCCATAAACTTAATGGCGAAGTATCACAGAACTTACATATCGCTGTTATAACAACTTAACTTGGCATATTTGTTACTCCCTCAGTCAGCATATTCGCTTCGAATGACCGCCAATTTATGTGAAAACTTCGACCGGTCTGAGCATGACCTATCTGCTGCAATAAAACTTTTCACTCGTCAAGCTATCGGTGTTTCGAGGAGAATATCTAAGTAAATATGCCAGGTTAAAGTTTTCGCGCCGAACTTTATGGTTCGCGAGAGCGATGTGTCAATTTCGCGATTGAAATATAGCGGCGCTGGCGCGGGAGGGCGGCGCGGCGGCGTGACGCCGCTTCCGCACCTTGACGAGCTGCACCGTAAAAGCTCAAAATAAGGATACTCCAGAAAGTAAGCTTCATACAAACGCGCTCGAGCAACGCACACGTAGACAACCTGTCACGGACATGGCCATTTGCGTAATGGAATTTAGGTAATCTACGTATCAGGGAATTTACGAATGAAATTCTGGCCATCTGGCGTATAAGGTGATTTGCGTTTTTGGTACTATGCGTCTGAAGGACTGTTCCGAGACCCGTGTCCGTCAGGGGTCTATGTGTGCGCGTTTTGTATGAAGCTTACCTTCTGGGTCTATTATTTTGCGGTAAAAGCGTGCATACAAATTCGTCTGCAAAATCGTTCGCATTTCGAACGGCGAATGGACGGTATGTATGTAGGTATGCACAAAAATGTTTGTCGTACGACTTTTTATCGGCGTATCTGCACCCGAATCGGGCACCTTGACAGATAACCGTAAACGTAACTCGATTATCGGGCGTTTACCCATCACCTAGGGTTCTCACTTATCGATTCGCATGAAATATAAATGCTACGTTTCGCCAGTCTTGTTGAAAGAGACTGTCTGACATTGCATTTACTAATTTTATAACTAAGTACATAAGAATTTCAGACACATGCACGCAGGCTAAAAAATAGGGGTCACGGTAGCTCAACGACCAGAGCATTGAATCGGTAATCCGAGGGTTTTGGGTTCGATTGCCACTCCAGCTTCTTAAGACTGGTTGATTTTATCTAGAAAAAAATTAATCTTAAAAAAATACTTTCAGGGAAAAATAAAAAAAACCAACAAAAGATGGTAAATGTATTGAAAATTGGTCCCGATTCATCATTCGTATGATATGTTCGCTTTTTCTGCTATAGGTGTTGGTATTAATGTAGACGATATGTCATAATATATCGTAGGTGTCCGTGCCCCGCGCTCCTCCGCAGGGATAAGTAAATAGTCCACTTAGCGGATTGCTAGTGAGCTGTCGTAATTATCATACCGTTTCGCCGGCTACGTGGAACTCGTCGTACCGGGAAAAGAAAATTGAAGAAGGTACGGTAAGGAAGGTAAGCTACGTGTGCCATGACGCTGTTATTGAGCAATTTTTTTTAACTTATTATTTTAAAAGGAATTCATTTTCTTAAGTATGTAAGGCTAGAATAAAATGAAAATATGTGAGTAGATTCATGAAAATCAATTTTCATTTCAATTTAAACTTGTATTTTTACTTTTA
Organism: Eudonia truncicolella; assembly: GCA_949315975.1. Lineage (NCBI taxonomy): Eukaryota > Metazoa > Arthropoda > Insecta > Lepidoptera > Crambidae > Eudonia > Eudonia truncicolella. The sequence continues at coordinate 5,895,976 of OX438832.1, forward strand.
TAACTTTTTTTTGACATCAGAACACGCTAAAGCAATACGTAGTCTTATTAATTTAACAACTTAATTGTCGTCTTTTGTTTTTAAGTTTGAAAAATCTACGTAAAGGTGTTCTATTTTTGAAATGAGTATTTTTTAATTCTGAGTTCAAACACCTACAAAAGCACATGAATACATGAATTTGAAAAGGAGTCGATAGAAAATGAGGTCCCTAAAGTATCTAGCCTACTTACGTTACGTTACGCACTTCCTGTGACAGGAATTTTCTTTCATTAACCCAGTATTAGGGCCGCTACTATCGCGTTCCGAGGACTCAGACCTACCATATGAGCAATAAAAAGACGGAAAACCTTATCCGGAATTATTTCCGCAATCGCGACTGGCCTGTACTGTAGACGACTTATAGAACTTCACATTGGTATATGAGAATTAAACCTTAACATTGGAGCAGAAGGTAGAAATTTTGTATGGTCTATGGATACGTTGGGCTTTTATAGGTGACTAGTGCGTTAAGTGTAGTGAACGTATCTGTAGTATTCCTTGTGAATGGGAATAGGAGAAGAGTATAATAAAGGTATATGGTATAGTTATGTACGGTATTCATTGACAAACTTTATTAGAGCATAAAATAAATTAATATTATATTGGCACTTGTATTGTTAAATCACAAATTTATAAAAACAAAAAAATCTATTTATAAGGCGTAGTTTTAATTACATCTGCATTTAAAGTGTATCTGGAAACCTGAAATGTCAATCTAACTGACAACCAATCCTTTATACCTACTAACATAAAATAAACAAAACAGTATAATACATCAAATCCCCAAATTAACGCCAACCTACAAAAGAAATTTAAAAAACGAATAACAAAAAGCATCGGACTCATCGAATCCCCCAAATTAACAATTCACCTTTACATATCCGCACATGGTGGAAACGTAAAGCGTCGTTAGCGGCGTCCGCGCGGCGCGTCTGCACTGTCGGCAGGTATGTCGCTGGCGCCACATGGGCTTCCAGATTAATGGATCGCCCCCCCACCCCGCCCTCGCAGATGCGAAACTACTGTTCGATGTCGCTCCTTCCGTAGATATATCAACCCAATCGAGATGAGCTTTAAACTGATTATATGGAAACTTTTTGTTGCGCAATCGCGACGTTCTAAATTTGAATGGGTTAGTTTTTGCTTTTGTTTCTTTAAATACTTTAGATACTTTTGAGGTAAGTGACAAAATTGTGTCTTCCTGTTTACATACTATAATGTCGCTTTTCCGATATATCAACATAAACAAGATGAGCTTAAAACCGATATTACCTATATGTTCACTTTTTGTTGCGCAATCGATACATTCCATATTTGAATGGGTTAGTTTTTTAATGCTTTAGCTTTGATTTAATAAGTTTTATATTTTAAAAGTTTTGTGGTAAATAGAAATGGTGTTTGCTGTATAATGTCGCTTTTTAGACGTCGCTAGAATTACCTAGGCAAGTCAAAACTGATTATTAAACTTTTTGTAGCTTTTTCGAGTTGTGTCATACCTATTCAAGTTTAAAGAAACTTTGGTTAGTCTTTCTTTTGTTTTTGTTTTAATACTTTTTGAGGTAAATGGTTATTACTGCTTCACTACTGTATGATGTCACTCCAAGATAATATCAACTCAATCGAGAAGAGCTTTCAAACTGATTATATCGAAACTTTTTGTTGCGTAAACGGGACGTTCCAAATTTGAAACGGTTAGTTTAGTTAGTAGCGCTTTTGTTTTTTAAATTGTTTTGATGTAAAGATTTTCTCTTGCTTCACTACTGTATGTTATCGCTCTTTGTGAATTCAATCCAGACGAGCATGATGATTTTACGTTTTAATTAATGGTATTGCATTGAATGCCTTATTATGGTGTATTTTTTTCTTAAAGTTAATCTTTAATAGATGACATAACGCTTCTTCCGTGGATATATGAACTCATACACGGATGATGAATCAATCAAAACTTTTTATTAGGTATACGAGATGTTCCACATTTAAAATGGTTTTTATTTAATACCTATCGCTGTTTATGTTAATTAATCGAATTAAGAGTAAGAAGCCCGAACAAAGATTAACTGAAAAAAAAAAACGATTTTATTTAAACTGCTCCTTTCCTACAGACGATTACAACCCCATCTCGTACAGACGAGACAACAGATCGACTCTCAACAGAACACTGTCGCGATCGGCTGACCCACTGAAGCCGAATCATAACCTTCAATCTCAACAAGTAGCGAACTTACATTTATGCTCGATAAAACACTCCGTAACGACTTCTCGTAAATCACGAAGACATCGAAAGTTACGCGAGCACTTAAAGTTTAACAGACAATAATAACTGGCGATGAAAAAAGGCGCATAGCCTTCGGTTGGGGAATAAAAAGTAATGTGGCAATAGTGGTTCAGAAAGGGCTAAGTTGGTGAGTGGGTAAGTTTGAGGGATGTTGTAATGAAGCGCGCGGGACAATCGATAAATTTGAATGTTCGCCGGCGCCGCTCAGCGACTTGCAACTTTTTTCGGCAGCGGGGAGGGGGCGACACCGCGACGCCAGCGTAGGGCTGTGCCGCACGGCGGGCGACGCGAAAGCTGGCGGCTGCGAGCTTTTTTTTTTCATTTAGATGATGGCTTCGTGCGATTAGCACATTTTGCCAGTGTCAAAGTTATTTTTCTTCATACAAGTAATACCCCCCAACCCCTCAAGTATCTCAGTAAAGATGTGGGGCTTTACTAAGTCCTCGGGCGGACTTCTTGAAAGAATTAGAAAAGTGATGTTGCACTGTTTTGTTTCATTCGCCAACACTCATGCACACTCACGAATATTTAACCGTTAAATAATCCACCATTATTTCACATTAATATTCGACATTACACAAATTTTTGAAAATAAAACAAAACCGCAGACATGACTCTTCATTTTTCCGCCAAAAAGTCGACTGCAAGCTTTCTTCGAGAATTTTCTTTTCTTTTTTTTTTGAGTGTTTGCTAATGGCATTAGCCTGTGTTTTCAGCGTCACCGGACTTTTTTGGAGGCGGCGACAATCTTAAAGACTTATTTATTTATCTCTACTAGTCGACCTAAGGCCTAAGCAGAGAAATTGGTAAGCGGTGCGTTAAAGAACGAAGATGAATCATATACTACATAAATTTATTAGAACTGATGTATACATATTAAGTTTACTAAATTAATAATATTAAATAAATTTTTGTTTACTAAATTGATAATAATATTTATTTTAATTATATAAAGACTTTCTCAAGCCGTGTGATTGAAAAAGCGTTAGATGGTTTCTTGAGGGAATGGTATCACAAAAGCGTTTCCTCTATCCCTACTAGATTCTCTGAGGGGTCGGATCGGTTTGGGAGCGGAACAAACCGAGGGCGCCTCTAAAAACTAGGACCACGGCTCAGGTTGACCGGGTCGTGGGAGCGAAATCTGGAGAGTAAAAAGCTTTTCACTATTCGGAAGATATGTGGTAGACTTAATTTTTTCGAAGCAGCGCCATCCAGTGACGGAGTTGTGGAACTACCTTTAAACTAAATGGCAATACTTCGATCCTACTAAAACTTTGACGTGTCCCCAAATCTCGAAACTATCTGATAATTGTTCGAATATTTACAAGCGTCAGAGGTAATTTTTTTAATCCTTAGATAAAAGCTGGTAAAGCTATTTTTGAAATATATCGTCATCTTTTGACCGTCTTTAATTAAATAGGTGACGTTTTCATTTGATTGGACACGACTTTACTTAAAATGTTTAAGTTTTCTGAAATATGCATAGGTACTTTGAAATAATACAATAATTGACACTATCCAAAGTAAAAAAAATTGTTGATCACGAAACCTATAAGTACTTGCACAATTTTTCCTGTATATTCTTTTAGTGAGGATTCGTCAATGGCAATTGTTTTCAAACATATTATTTAAAATTGTACTGTTGTCCTTAAGCTAATAAACTATCTATTGTAACTACTTTACCTAAATAAAGCGGTATATAACTGCAATATTTACATACTTAGGTAAAAAATAAAATTTAATAACAATCATCATTTTAGAAAAATAATGATCAAACCACTTAGTAATATTCTAAAAATATCTTATGAGTGGATAGATGACCTTATAAAGGGCTGTCTAACTACTTACAAGATTAGATAACTTTAAACATGACCCAGTGTTGCGTGTATCAGAAATTATGAAATCTATTCTACTAAGTGTTATAAGTTAATAAATACTATAATGATACTGTAGTTATAATATTAGTAAGGAAAGTAAAAAGCCTACATGTCCCACTGCCAGATAAAGGCCTCCATCATTGAATTCAATTCATCGCTATTATAAAGTTATGAAACCAATCCCACTAAGTGTTACAAATAGATGAACAATTTAATACAGCGAAAACACTGTAGGTAGTTATAATAATAGTAAGTAAAGTTAATGTTTATCGCCATGTTTGTAATTTCTGTTATTCTAATAACAAAGTATATAGTCCTATTAGAGACTATATTATTAGAGTTTGGAGGACATTCCCTAAGAAAATATACTATAATAGAAAGGCGTCATAAACGTACGTTACAGCCCTATAAATAAGCAGGTAAGGCTTAGGCAAACGGAGAAGTGATAATCTTAAAAGTTAGATTGACATAGTTCCGGCCGTATAAAAATGTAGCGGAGTTACAATGTCACGCTATGAATATACGCGTCAGGATTTATTGGTGCTGGCACGCTTTCAACTGGTGATTGAGACGAAATACGTAAAATCGGCGGATGGATGGCAGCGAACTTTTTACAACTTAGGTAAATTAGGGTGGGACGAAGTTATGGGAGGTAGATAGGTAGTGATCGTGGTGGTAGTTGAGCAGCTATAGCAATGTCGGGTCGGCGGATGGGTGGGCAAATATGAAGTGATGACAAATTACTATTAAAGATTGCATACGAACAAATTATTGCAGTGAGTGTTATTTCTTTAACGTACATTATATACCTATTATGCAGTATGTTTTATTCTTGGACTTTTAATATAAAACTTATTTCCATGGTATGTGGTAAAATGAAAACACACTTTTGGAACATACCTATCTGAAAAAGTTTGAAACTTACTGATATTGTAAAAACCAAAGATTTTAAGTATGGATGGATGTTTGTTACTCTTTCGATACTTTTTTTTTTTAGTCTTCGCGAACGAAGTCGCGGGCAACAACTAGTATATTATAAAAATTATTTCTATTCATTATAGATAAACCCAATAAAATGTACCTATGGTGCAAGCAACTAAACTTATTTCTTTCCTCCTCCTGAATTTGGAGTCTACCATTAACTACATAGTAGAAGTAATTTTTTATGTTGTTACAAGACCAGAAAATCTTAATTTAGCTAAAGCATAATCTGATAATTATTAAGATCCTTATGTATTGTAAACAGACTAAGTATATGTTTCATTAAATTTATTTTTAAACTCCAAGTCTAAAATAGCCACTAAAAACCGGCAAGGTCGGTAGTATAAAAAAAACATTCTTTCATCTAAAATATATTATAATTATTGATTACGTTAATGATAAATCGATCAAGCTCGTGTCTACGTAATTCAATAGTTTAGTGTAGTTCTAACACTATAGAGAAACTAAAAAGGTTAAGTATTTTTTCTAGAGACTCTAATTACATTAGCACGATCTCCGTTTTTTTATTACTACTGGGGGAGCGTCTCGTCATCTTGCGAGTTCCAAAGAAGATCACGGATGAAGTGGAATTAAAAACTATATTAAACAACTTTAGGTGCCATTTTATATTTCGGTTTCGGTACATTTGATATCTTTATACTATATAAATCTTCTGTGCGTGTGTATGTCACTGAACTCCTTCTAAACGGCTGGACCGATTTGGATAAAATTATCTATGTGTGTTCAAGTGGATTTGAGAATGGTTTAGATTGGACAATTGGACCCGGTAGGTGGCGCTGCTATAGGGGTCCATCATGGGATACGGGTGTTTTTAAGCGGACGAATGATTTGTTTGTTTTGTTGTTATGGAAACTGTCAACATTTTGTTTGTTTTATTGTGATGGAAACTGTCAAAGTGGTACGAAGTCCACCGGTCAGCTAGTTAATAATAAAAAATACATTTGTTCAACTGATTTTATGCGATTTCAAAACGTCCCATAACGAACTTATCTAATAATAATCACTATTAACTATGAAGATCTATTTATTTGCCTTAAGCATAGAGAGTTTCATATAAATCGGCTTATTGGTTTAAAATAATTAGAGCTTTGAAGTTTGGATACCGCAATGCACATGCAAACGCAGGACAACTAAAGTGAATAGGTGTCACAATACAACTCATGCGTGTGTCCTATGTATGAAATGTGTGTGTGACACACACGCTTACCCGTAGACGCTCGATGGCGACAAGTACCGCGCAACAAAGGCGCCGTTTTGTCATTGACAACCTGCCACAGGCAAGTGGGCATTCAATATACAAAGAATACTCATACTATCTTGGCAGTTGGGTTGACTGTTACGGAGAATTTGCTATAATATTGTTAATAGTACTAGCGTATAGCAATACTGATGTTGAACATGCCTACCCGCCTATTTCAAGGTTTCACAATTTAAGGTTGTAATACAATTAGTTTTATATGTAACATGGGAATTTTAATTTATTTTTCTCAATAATACTCGTATATACCTTTATAGACTGGCCATTTCTCAAAACATCGTTGAAATAGCTAGAACAGTAATAAATTAACAGAATCACGAAAAATATGTAGCACGATTCTATGAGAATTCCATTTTCGTTACAACGATTACATCCAACGTAGGTGAAATGTGAAATCAGGGTAAACTTCTGTATATCTGGCGTAGACGCACCGAACTTAGCACTCACAGTAAATTACAAGTTCCCTCCAAAGGAGAATGGATTAAAACTAGTTCGTGAAGTGCGGCCCTGGGAGCGAAGAAACTTTCAATTTTTATGACAAATTCAATTAGGAAAAGATTTATGCGTCTCTGTCGCACCATAAAGCCATTACTAAGCGGGAGAGCGGGACAGTTATGGCCCCGCAAGCTTAGCTTTTGATTACTAAGTTTTGGGTGTAATTTGTAAATGTATTTTGTAGAGCAACTAAAGTGACATTACCATCAGTTTGACTCCCGTGATTTGTATTAAAACTTCCAAGCACTCACTCCTAGTATTCATATTAAAATTAGAAAAATGAAAAATTATAGACAAGACTCTATACTTTAATGTGAAATTATACTGATCCTGAAATTATGGTTTATTTTCATAATAGTTTCATATCTAATATGAAAAGATAGTAAATTACTATTCGTCTTAGTCCAAATGTAATAAAGAACAAGAGAATTCGTTCATTAGAGTGGGCAACCGAACGATTTGGCTGACGCTGGAAAACTTTTTATATCACATTGCAACAATGTTGCAGAGTTTGCGATTCGCGAGTAGTCTGACGTTTAAATCCGACTGAAAGTCGCCTCAGTCCAGGAGCTCGCACCACCAAATCCCATTATCGATAGAGATCTCGCGACATCGGTGGACAATAAAATGGTTCCATCATATCTGAAACTTTGGCCCATAATGAAGCGTATGAGGCGAATGGTTTACGACAGCCGTCGGCGAATCTTTATTGGTAGCGGACCAATTTAGATAAAAGGAAAGAGCTTTCGCCCTAAAACACCAGAGATAGCAGTCTTAACTATCGCCAAGTTAGCGGTAGTTAATCCGGTCCGTTCGAGTATAAATCAACAGCCGAACGCGATAAATTCTTTCGCTCACGGTAATAGGTGAAAACTATTAGGTCCTCGGGTAATTTAGGTGCTGCGCCGAAAAAATATGAATGGCTGCGAGGCGCCAGCTACAACTATCCAAGGAAGTTTGTTAACTGGGTTAATTCCAGAGAAAAAATTACATAAATCTACTACGGGCCCCATTTCAAACAGTATAATTATTTTTTTATTAACGCAGGGGAGTTTCTATAAATTAGTTTAAGGGGGAAAGTCATTTCAATTATCCTTTCAAAAAGTATTAGATTACAATGGCCTAATACGTTCCTTAATTTGTATGAATAATTTAGTTAAGACATACTTTCTACCTAATCACTTTTTTCAGTAAAGAGAACAATAAAAGTCCTCATTTTCTGAGTATTTTATCTGAGTAGTTCATGTAACTCAAACACTATTCAAATTTCTCTTCCTTTCTTCCTCCTATTCTATTGTCACATTTCCAGTTTCCTTCTAAATTGGGTTAGTTATATTAATATTTTTGTTTCACCCAAAAGCGCGCGTGAAATATTTTTAATTCAATGGCCCGGACGGAAATAAAAGAGGACTCATGAAAATGAAGATGTCAAGCTAAAGAAGGGGGATGCGCGGATGAAACTATTCTGGGGTGAAATTTTTATATATCCCATGGAAATATTTCGCATCGCATCGGTAGTCGAATTAGAGAACCAAATACATTAGTCAATGGGGCAATGGTATAGAAATCCGATGCGCTTTTTTATTATCACTTTGTAGATTCTTATTAGTAGGGAGAAACTATTGGTTGTGTACATTTTGATGTTACGCTTAAGTTTTTATATTTGCTATAATTATTGACTGTAACCTTAATGAAAATGTTTATAAGAACAGATCTACTAATTAATTGCTTGATCTTCTTTGAGTGGTGTAATTTTTGAGATCACATAAGATATAATGTACCACGAATTATTTGAAAGGATTCTGGGTTTTTGTTGTCAAAAGTTTTGTATCACAATTAATTTCGAACATAAATTTTCTTATAAGTGAGCGAGAGAGCAGGCAGGTATTACAAATTCATTAGTTGCAAGCGAAGAGGTCTTATTCAAGACGAAAAGTTTATCGGAATGGAGTTTGATATAGGAGCGCTTCAATCGTCTATTCGGTCGACGAGGGCCGCCGAAGACAGTCGTCTCGAACTAGCGTTCACGGAATTTGCCGTCGAAACTTCGAGAATTTTCTACAAGTTGCCTTCTAAATCTTACGGAAAGTGACCTGTCGATGGATGAGTTCGATATACTTTTTGAAGAATAACTTTGTAAGGTTTATTTTATTTCGGTAAATCATTTTACAATAATACTCGTATAATGATACTTAAAGATTTCCTTGATAACGACTTGTTCCTTGAACTTTTACGATTATGAACTTGAATTTCTGCCTTAACCTAATAATAAAAAAAGCAAATGATAACAGCACAATACAGAAATAAAATTATAACACTGTTAATTCAAAACGCACACTAAAAGAAAGTTAGCGTATTAATAAAGTTGTACATCGTTAAAAACTGATGTTATCCACATTTTTAAATAAAAGCATATATAGACAGCTTCGTTTTTAAACCAGGATTAACAGGCACACGTTTTGAAAGTAACAGCTAAAGCTTCCAGCTACGTTTCCAAATTTCGCAAAGACATTACTACACCACGAAAAAAGGGCATTTTCTCCCGAAAGAAATAACGTAATCCACCGATCACAAAGTGGACTTAGCCAAATCGGCGTCTCCCTTTCTTAGCTTGTTATCTCATATCCCAAAAGTTTAAAACGCAGGAGCCATCGAAACGGGAACTTATTAACTCGATCGCCCCAGTAGAAACTGCTCGCGATAAAATGTTACCAGGAAGGCAAACTTTAGACAAACTGCAAAAAGAAACTGAGTGAAGTATAAAGGAGAATTCCAAATGCGTTTCTACTTAGCAGTGTATAGTCGCTTTAAACGTTTCAAAGTTTACAACTCCTATCGCTAATCAGATGTCTGGAGTTGTTTCAACCGCCTCTGTGGTCTAGTGGCTAAGACCACCGGTTTAGACCTAGAGGTCCCGGGTTCGATTCCCAGCGGGGAGTACATGCTTGTGTACTCGGTTTAGTTGGTGGTAGGGCTTGTTTGTCCGCCTGGCTAGCTACCACCATCTTATCTAAATATGTCGCCATAACATCAATGTTTGTAGCATTGTTGTGTTCCGGCAGCTAGAGATAAGATAGCCAGTACCTCACTAGTTGAGGATCCCGGGTGAAGTGCGCTTCCATCATTGCCCTTATCATCACTTAACATCAGGTGAGATCAAGGCACTGTGCTTACCCGTTAATATATAAAATAAAAAAAATGTGGAATGCAGCATCTGGATCTCTCACTGATTTTGATACAAGAGTGGCGGCCATTACAATATATCGAACATTTCTGTTATGAGTTTTGTTTTATTACCGTCGTTAATATAATGTACTTCAATAAAGTTAAACAAACCAAATAATATTTTATTTAATTTGTATTTTACTATAGGTACTGAGTTGGATATTTGTTTTAAAGGAGGAAAAAACGAATAGCATTACTACCTATTAAAGAAACATTGGAAATATACAATTTTACTAAAAAATAATTTAAGTTTTCAGTATTACCTACATGGCTACAATATTTTTATAGTACTTTTAAAAAGTTAAGTGATTACATAAGGTAAATTATCAATGATTAATACTTTAAGCGTTTCTTATAACAATGTTTACATCATTATATTTCACTGAAAAGTTTTTGCTAATTCATTTCTAGACTTCGTAAGTCTTAGAGCATGCGTAAGTACTCTTGACCCTGGAAAATTAACTAAAAGTACATACTTAACTGAATTATTAAAATTTGTACTATCTCATGCATGTGTGTATCAAAAGTCCAATCCATTTTATTTGTCTGCTCATTATTGAAAAGCTCTGAAGCGACATAGCACTGTAAGATTTAAAAGTTTACAAAATCAGAACGTTCTCAAATCTCCGAATCGTGTGCTGGTCGTAACAAGTTTGGAACTTGGCGAAATATGGCGGATCTTTTTATTGTGCCTTGCCATGGTATGAATGCGTCGACTTTTATTCTTGTACCGTGTAATTTTATATATCGTACGCTGTGTTCATGTTTGAAAGCGGAACAAACTTAAATAGGCGAATCACCTAAAATATACATCTCATTAAAAAAAAAATTGGAAGGTCGTTGCACCTGTGTATGACAAGAACCGTGATCGACTTTTTCATATATTCAATAAAAATAACAGCCACTATATGATTTTTTTTTTTAATATTTTTTTGGGTAAGCACAGTGCCTTGATCTCACCTGATATTAAGTGATGATAAGGCTAATAATGGAAGCGCACTTCACCCGGGATTATCAACTAGTGAAGCACTAGTCTATCTTATCTTTTAGCTGCCGGAACACAACAATGCTACAAACATTGATGTTATGGCGACATATTTAGATAAGACTAGTTGTTGCCCGTGACTTCGTTCGCAAAGACTACAGTAAAAAAAAACAAAAAAATCCTATTTACTGGTCTGGGTCATGGTCTGTATATGAGGAAAGTTTCATTAAAATCCATCCAGTAGTTTTTACGTGAAAGATTAACAAACATCCATCCATAGTTACAAACTTTCGCGTTTATAATATTAGTAGGATGGTGGTAGCTACCCAGACGGACAAACAAGCCAAACTGAGTACACAAACATGTACCCCGCTAGGAATCAAACCCGGGACCTGTGGGTCTTAACCATTAGACCACAGATGTGGTTTTTTACTTCAGCAACAATACAATTGCTTTCTAGCTCTCACTCAGTAAAATTTCAATGTAATTCTATATTATTTATTGGTGATGAAAACTGGAGGCGAACACTCGACTTGCGGTGTCAAATACACTGGTGACACTACGATACATTAACAAAATGAGCGATAAAAATAAATAATTATAGAATTCACAATAATATAATAACCTAAAGTAACTAAAACTGTTACGAAACTAAAATATGGCGTCAAAAAATTCCTCCGCGTCGCTGTCGACTGGTAATGTACCCAAGAGACAGGCGGCATTGCCACGTTGTATGGCAATGCTTAGCCTCTGGCCAAGGTAAAAGCCAGCCCTTGGGTCATGGGAAGTGTCAACCAGCCGTTGGAGATGTTATAAAATAAAATATATGAAATACGAAATGTTTGTCATAATAAAATTCATCGATGGAAATTAGATGTCGTTTATACAGAGTGTAATCGTTAAGTGTGACCAGGCGATTATTCCGTAACTATTACAGACATCAAAAAACTTTAAACTGATATCGAAAGTACATTACCTAATGAGTAAAATGATATCAATAACTTTTTAAAAATTAAACGAGAAGTATCCAAAATTGTGACATGAAATACTCCCATACATTTAGTATGAAATTAGTAGAAAGGTTTTAGTTTCCTTATTTTAAAAGGTTGTTTTAGCTTAGTACTGATATTAAAGGAAACTGTTTATTAACCTAACAAAGTAAAACTATCTTTTAATTAAATGAATTTCCGTTTAATTAATTAATTAAATAAACGTCCTTGTTGTGCGATACAATGACGAGCTCTATTTACAGTTTCTAAATGAACTTTCTTTAACATTTGCGGAGTACCTAATTATTATTATATCATACGTAATCATAAAATATGATTAAGTTAAAATGAGTACTAGGCCACTTAAAATAAGGAAACTAAAACCTTTCTACTAATCTCATACTAAATGTACGAGAGTGTTTAATGTCAACATTTTGGATACTTCTCGTTTGATTTTTAAAAAGTTATTGACGTTTTTTTACTCATTAGGTAACGTACTTTCGACATCAGTTTAAAGTTTTTTGATATCTGTAATAGTTACGGAATAATCGCCCGATCACACTTAACGATTACACCCTATATAACATAATAACTACGTAAAGAACATTTTAATCCAACGAGCATTTTATAGTATCTGTAAGTGCAACTTTCTAGAGCTTTTCTATTATTTATTGGTAATTGGTGAGGCACTTAACGACTTCTGTGAACTTCTGTGGTAGTAGATAATTTGAAGACCTTCGAATCGCTTTTCTATTCTGACATCGAACTAATTATTTACTAACAGAAAGAAAGAACAATCACCACGTTTTAGCTATTGACACAAAAGCTACTAAGGCAAATTTTTATTAGAGATTAACCCCCTTATTGATAAAAAATATTTAAGCATATTATGTTAGTTAAATATTGTTTTGTCAACGTCACACAAACGTCATTTTGTATAAACAATGATTAACTAAATAATGCTTAAATAGTTTTTATGAATAAGGGGGTAAGAGTCACAAAAATAAATTGTCTTCTAAAACTTACTACGCTACACTGCAGAGTAGTGTAGTAGTGTTTATATAAGTTGTAACTTATATTTGCAATTGTCGGAAAGGGTAAGGTAAATTGAAAAAAAAAATATAATGCTTTTTGCAATAAAAAAATGTTTCACCGTTTATTATATCACTTTACAATATACAACTAAATAGGAACGCATGTAAAAGGCTGTAAGGACATGAAAATATAGCTAAAAATGCCATAGCATAGAACAACATATTATATATCGAAATTCGGACCAGATAGCTCAAATTTTGTTAGGAATAGGCCTTAAAACAAATGATATCCTTTCCATATTATTTTCTTCTACAATTTACGAATGTGAGACAGCATTAGTAGCACTCACTCAAACACTAATAAAGGCTATAGTCGTAGTAGGGATGCAACTTGCATGAGCCTTTCTGTCCGACGTTTAAGCTAATTGGGGATATTATCTACATTCAGCAGCCACTTCATAAAACTAGCTGCCACTAGCTGAATTATTTATATGCGCGACTAGTGCTGGTAAAATGGTGAACATTAGAACCGTTATAATTCTTTTAAGGTCTAGTAAGGATTTTAACACAGCTGAATATGGAATGAGCTGGTGCTGATCATGAATTTTGGAAGATTCGGCAATGGAGGACTACACAAAACTGAAGATACCTAAGGAAAACAAGATAAAGTAAAGAGTTTCTTTCTTCAAATTACCTACCTTATGTCATGTATTAGCGCCAAAGGGCCAATCGTTGTTCAATAGACAAAAAGTATTTTAAAACTCATTTCTTGAAATTTCACTATTTCAATAAAACTATAATGTTTGGTAAACGGTACGTACATTGAACTGAACGCAATTGATGTGTTTTTAGTACGAAGAATTAAGTGTTTCAAAAATTTAATACACAAAAAATTCTAACAAATGTACAAACAAACCTTTCTAAATTGAGAGTTTTACACAAATCGGTCGAAATTCGATATTACCGATATTACCATTTGTTGTATACAAATTCGGTCTTTTCAATGCTCATGGCGCCCGGAGGAAGCCAGAAAAGCTGTACTAACGACCTTGGTTTACCGATTGGCACGTGTTGTAAGCTTACACTGATTGATGTGCTAATTACAGTCTTATTAAAAACAATCAAGGTTTAAAATAAAGGTAGAAGGCGTGTAAGGTAAATCTTATGTGACTGTAACCTTTTAATTACTTTCAATTCACTTCTTCTTACTGAGTCACTTGTGGGTACTGGCGACAGTAGTTGTTAAATACTTTTAAAGCTATTTCAATGTTTGTGATCCACATGAATATCTAAACTTATATATTTTCACCAATACTTAAGAGTTTAACAAAATAGCTTTAATAGGGCTTATTGTATAATGGAGCTTTCATTTGAAAACCGATTATTTAAATAATTAAGATAACGTTTCCTCAAAAACCTTGCTAGTGCAAAAGACGACAACGACCAAGTCTACTTGAAAAATCATTGTTTAAGCTATATAATAAGGCTTTTTTTTAAATCATATACCTAGTACCTAGTAATAAATGATGTTAAAGTGTAACTAATGTACAGAGTATACACGTATATAATACTAAGAAACACCTGTATATTTTTCCCTGATGTTGGTAGCTACTTACATTTTGATTGCAACAAAACAGTCCAAATAATTCAACTAACGAATAAAGTCGTTTATTGGATAATACGATTATAGAAACTATTTATTAAGATAACACTAGCTCCATTAATATTATTATCAGGCATTAAAAATTGATAATGAAGATAAGACTTATAACGAGCTTGCAACACCAAATCTATTTTAGGGTGACTGACAATCTTACGATATAAAAATAAAATAAACGATACTGCTACTGAAGTTTAATGTCCAAAGCTTACAACCTCATTTTAAATTATATACTTAAAACATTCTTGTCACGGTCAAAGCGATAAAAGCTTGGCTGAGCCAATAGGAATACAAATTCAATAATTTATATTTAATGAAACGCAAACCTCCTTGTCAAACAAATTGAGAATTAAAAATTAAATATTATTTAAAGTTTGAGTGCAAAAAGGTTAGTGGCCGTCAATAGCTTAAACCTGTCTTCAATCGGAGGGTGCTGCGTAAATTTGGTCAACGTCCTAACGATTAACCTAGCAGCAAAGTTGCGGAGGTGACATTGCACCCAGTTGCGCAGGCGTCGATGATCTCGCTAACAGCGGCGACGCAACGATAGCTCCGGTACGTTGTGTAGAGATGCTGTGCGAATTTCATCGATACTTTTTTTATTAACGCTAATGCGCCAAGCCGGTTACTGTTGGCTGGTAACAATCAAATTTATAGTGTGTCTTATGTTGAGGCACGACTTAGAGAAGATGGTAGGTGAACGGAGGCAGACTACCCGATGTTAACCGGACCCCACACATGTGAGTGGCGACAATTAAATTTCTATTGTATCTGGTTTTGAGGCAGTCAACGTGTTAAGATGATTGGTGCTCAGTAAGGGAGGCTTACGTTATACAGTCGATGGCAATAGGCTGAAGGTAACTTTGAGGACCCCAACGTATAAAAAAAACGAAATTCACTAGGGGAAAAATGTGGTGGTAGGTCGCCGAGCGCTGGGTGCACTGACAACAAATCCTTCCATACTAAATCTATAACATAATAGCTTTATTTAGAAATATAGCCAAGTAGCCTCTGAGTCTGAAATTCGTAGTCGTATGAAGAAATTACAATAAATATTTAGATATATATATATAGTAATGTAGAATAGGCTGCGTGAATTAAAAGCTCAATCAATAACTATTTCTCATTTTCAAGTAAAAATTCAAAGCCTAGTTATTAGACAGAAATAACAGTTCTGCTAATAGCAGAAATAATCATATACCACGAGCGGGTGAAACAACAGAAATTAAGCAATTCAATGGGTGTGTGTGCTGTGCTTACGTGTCATGTTACCAACTGGCGATAAATGTAGAGACAAAGAAAATTTCTTCAGAACCTGGTGCTTACCGATTTTGGATTTTGCAATTAAATAAACTTTTGCAAAGCCCGGTCATCGGATGGGTGACCAAATTTATAATATTGTGAGTTCCTCTTTGCTCTGAAAGGTACACATTAACCCACACTAGGCCGGTGTGTGGGTTATGGATCGACATCCACATATGGTATTGATTAAGTGGGAAATCCGGATAATTAATGTAGAATTTTAGAGTAAAACAACCCGTAGCAATTTTAAGTATTCATACGTCATATCTCAAGAGATTGATCTCGAACAAAATCTTTCTAGGCGTTAAAGAATTATTAGCAAATGTTATGAAATATCAACATCCTAATTCACAAAGCGATTAAACACAGTCGGAATATTAATCACGTTACAATGTCACCAAGGCAGTGACGCATCGAAGCACCTTGACTACGGGCGTTTATGTAGGCTACGTCGCGATTTGACTGTTCAAACACTCCGGTTGTAATCATAAAATGTGTAGCCGCAATCTCATCGATAGTCGATAAATACTTTATCGTTCACTCTGCACACCTACGCCGTTGCATATGTGTGCGCATCTGTACACGAGTGCATAGAGCGGTCCGCGTCGTAAATGTTCCTGCTGTGACCGTAAAATATTCTTAATCATAACTATTTACTTTTATTGCTCCACATTTTTACTGTCAATAAAAATGGTGAATGTCAAGTACACTTGACGGTACGTTTTCACGTACGCAGTCCAGTGTCAAGGTCATTGTGTCACGTGGTGCGAGTTTGCTACACGCATGTATTTATAGAACTATCTTTTACCATATAATTATGTTAATATCCTCCATTTGCTTCCTATAATTTGAATATACAGTATTTACGAAAATTAAGAATTAAAAAAGACTACCTGTCTTAAAGGAATTGACAAATTTTAATCTCGAGCTTCTATGTCAATATCATCGTTGGCCTATCAAGATCCCACGGACAGGAGAAGGCCTCTTCTCATTCAAAAAACCTTCACATTCCTTTAAGTTCCAATAAAGTCAACGGACTCGAATTTATTAAGATAAATAATCACTGTTCAGTTCGATTAATATAGATATATACCAACGTATCGCACGATATCGATCATGTGATAATGGAAATATGATATTTATTCTTTTTTTAGGGACCCTATTACTAAGACTCCGCTGTCCGTCTGTCACCAGGCTGTATCTCATGAACGGTGATAGTTAGACAGTTGAAATTTTCACATATGATGTATTTCTGTTGCCTGCCGCCATAACAACAAATACTAAAACTGAAGACTGCCACTGCCACTAAGTCTGAAGACTTTTTGGGCATACCTGAATTGATTGATTTGCAACAAACTAAAAAAAAATCAATGTATCCCGATTTTTCTAAAAACAATTTTTCGCAAAAAAATCAGATTACCATAACAAAGATATATAGTTTAAATAATCATATTTTGCTACAAAACGATGCGTAAAAACTAATAGGCAAATATCGTTATGTTAAATAATGTTTTATGACAGTAACTTTTATGGCTATGTCAAAGTTATGCCTTTACGGCCATTAACGACGAAATGTAAATAAGCGCTAAGAGAAAAGTGAGAAATCACCATAATTTTTGGAGGCACGCAAGGGTGTGGTGATAAACTGGCCTGGTTTGAGATCACTATGCGATCTCAGGAATCCAGAGAACGCTAAGGGATCCGTTTTATAGCCTCCAGCTGCATAATGTTGGTATCTTAATGTTCTCTGGAATTTGGCAGATTTGCGCATACTGGTTCGGAGATTTGAGCGTTATAAGACAATGGGAGTCAGAGAAGTTTAATCGTTCAATTGTAAAGGTAACTTTGATCCATGATTATCTAATGACGCACTAACAGACCAGCTGATAAAAACAGAACAAAATAGTTTTAATAATTTATCAGTAGGTATCTTTTTTTTAAAGTTTAATGGTAATATTTTTAAGGTCATGTGGATGGATACATAGAGATTTATAATTTATGACTTATAGTATAAATTATGATGTAAGAACAACTGTGAATATCAACAGATCTAAGTTCTAATATATAATCATAGGAATTAACAGAACAACGGAACACTTTAGCTCAGTCATTAATATCAGGGCCAAAGTTTTTGCCGCCGGACCCTTCCTAGTTTTTTCATAGGATTTTCACACTAACAGTGTAACATTGATCGTAATTATATTCAGGCCTACCGGTCCTAAAGCCCTTCAACTTGTGGGTAACCTTGGTAGGACTAAACGTATAACCTCGAATATGGTTTCCGCATATTTAGATTTATAATAAGACGTTTTATGGGATGGACTGAAATAACTATTGGTTTTTGTTATATAACAGTTAATCTTTTTTGAAATGTTTATAAAAATAGTTAGATATCTTACATTTATCCTACTATTACAAATTATATGTAGTTTAGATGTTTCTTTTGTGACGGCTAAAAAGCTTTAAGCGAAATTATAGTCTCGTTGTCACTATGAATGAATAAAGTGTGTATTTTATTACCAAATGTTATCTGAAGTATTGGAACGAATGAATACCTAATTTTACAAGAAAGTTTTGAAATAATGTAGGTATGTCAATATAATAATACTCTGAAATCCACAAAAATGTGACCTCATAATACTAAGTTTAAAACGAAGTTCAGTAAAACAGTTTTTTACTTAGTGTTAAAAATAGCTCTATCCGAACGGTTAGCAAAAAGGTTTAAGTGTACAAAAGTGCTCGGTAAGTTTTCTAATCACCTCATCAGGGGTTTATTGCCTACCCACAAGATGGGAAGATTTAATCCGATTCCAATGGACGTCGGTGGCCCATTATTTTCAAGCTGCGGAAAAATGGATATAATTTTTAGCCGGCCATACTTTTTGCGGTGCTCCTACGAGTACGTCCGTGGCTCGGGGGAAAATTGAATTTTTTGCTATGCCTCAGTGAACTAATTCGTGTAATGCATTTAGTGCGATGCATGAACCACGTAGAGGATAAGTCTCTGGCCGTTCTGCAGCCAACAAATTGCTGTATTAATTTGTGAAGATTAAAATGTACACTCTTCTACGCTATTTTTATTAAAATAGATAGATAGGTAACACTTTTTATTGCACACACATATAGAAAACAAATAACAAAAATGTTAATACAGAAGTGGGCAAAGGCGATCTTCTTATCGTCTTATCGATTAAAGCCGATTGATCTCTTCCAGACAACCTACAACAAATGACAACAAAATAGCTTATCCCTTAGAAACGTAGTAGATATTGTATAGGGTCTTATCGTCAAAAATATATACAGTGAAAAATCGGAACTTAAAGAGCCGCGTATTTTTTTTTTATATAAAAGGCGAAATGAGATATTATGAGAAATTCAAACGTATATACAGCTGCGGCATTGATTTCAAAAAAAGGGTTGTTAAAAACAGCTGTACGACCTACGTATTTAGGTTTTCTTTTTATCGTTATTCCTTTTTTTTAAATGTATGTCGGTGGGGCATTATGCTGAATTAACACAGCTTTTTAGGAACTGTTATGTTGGTATTGGCAATAGCAAACTCTTATAGGAGTAGATTTCCTTACATAATGTATCACTAAACATATTAAACCCCTATGCTTTGTTTAATAGAGTGGTAATTCTTGTCAAGTTTTAGCAAACAGCACCATTGGCAATTAATGCTTTGAAGTATATTATAGAGTACGTAATATGCTTTTAAAACAAAAGTATACTTATATTTCAGATAAAATCATACTTTATTAATACTCGTATTTCAAACTAGTTGTTGCCCGCGACTTCGTTCGCGAAGACTACAGTAAAAAAAAAAGTATCCTATACGCTGGTCTGGGTCATGGTCTGTATATAAGGAAGTTTCATTAAAATCCATTCAGTAGTTTTTACGTGAAAGAGTAACAAACATCCATCCATACTTACAAACTTTCGCGTTTGTAATATTAGTTTTAAATATATTTATACATTTATATATTATAGCAATGATTTAATCAATATTTTGTAGAATTACAAAATGGCTTTGGCAAGCACGCTGAAAGTATTACGGATCAATTTTTCCATTTAATATTATAATTGCTTTAGAGTTATTATTAACGGGATTCCTACCATATTTATTACCTGTGAATACCCGATATTTCGGCACAGTTGCATGCGCCATGATCACGGAATTACTGCAGTTGTTACAAGTGCAAGTGACTATGATAGTTTAAATTATTACTAGTGTTCGCCCAGTGGTAATTTTATTAAGGCTGCACGGATTGTATCCTTTGCAATGAAAAATTAAAAAAGTAGAAAGTGAGTTTGGATTGGCATTGACAGATTACGGCCGCTCCTCTTCCATTTTTGAAAAATTTATGATACGATGTTTATTTAATTATGCATAATTTAAACAAAAATATTAGCATTCTGCACTCCTTCTCTATATAAACTATATGTGTGCGAAATTCATAGTCCTCCGTCCGCGCAATTCTCGTAAAAAAGGGTACAAAGTTTTTTCTTCACGTATTAATATATTGATATTTACTGTTTCAAAAATAATTAGTATAATATTAAATTAAATTAATAAAATAGTAATAATAATTGATTAAAATATTATAATAGTTTAAAGGTATATAGGATAGTACCAATGTTCTATAGAAACCAGTGATCAACTTTTTTTTTCTTTCTTCATTAAAAAACCGGCCAAGTGCGTGTCGGGCCACGCGCAGTGTAGGGTTCCGTAGCCCATCTCAATAATGCGGACTCTGAGAAGAGGATTTTATGAACATTTATTTAATGTAGATACTACCGGTTTCACACACCTGACAAAGTCATTTAAGTAGTTCCCAATGAGGAATTTGTACTGCGCCAAGTACATTTTATAAGTTGGCCGACTGTTACTCGTAAACTTGTAAAGCCTACTTAGCTGTGATAGTTTTCCTTATAACTTCGTCATCTATACAACTACCATTAATTTTTTTCACGTATTCAAAAACAACTACTACTTTGTCGGCGTGATTAATATGTATATCCATGCCAAGTTACAGCTTTCTAGTACTAAGAGTCTATAAGCTAGGCTGGGGACGGACAGACAGACAGACAGACATTGCGATACCTATGTAATTACAGCACAGTACAGTTTCGACGAAAACTATGTCTAACAATGAGCTTGACGTGTTGCCTTTACGATAGAAATGCTTCCATGATGATCGAAATAGAAATGACACAAATGCCTTGCGTTACAATTAGAGAATTAAATCATTATCGCGTACGTTAGCTCAGTGCTTGTACATACCTACAGAAGAGGTGTTATCAATGTTAATAACAGCCTTGTAATAACACACTATCTTCGATATCAGCTGCAAGTCCCATTATGTGGTCGCCAGCTGGAGAGTCGCACGTTGTGGGGGTTTACGGAGTTCCTTATTAATTTCAACCATACCTTCAGTATTCGGTTTTTTATTAATCTTTACGGGGAAGTTTTTGGCCTTCATCTCACTTGATAAGTTATGATAAGGCTGAACGTAGTAGCGCACTTCAACTGGAATCCTCTACTGAGGCACTGGCTATCTTATCTACTATAGCTGTCGGAACATAACAATTATAAAGATAATATGAAGGTAGGTAGGCAGGCGGACAAACAAGCCCTACCACCAACGAAACCGAGTACTCCCCGCTGAGAATGAAACCTGGGTCCTCTGAGTCTGACAACAATGGCCTTGTCAACAGAGGCGGTCAAAAACATTATTCCCGTATTCGACAGAAGAGTTGTCTAACCAGTACAGTCACTTCTTAGACGACGTTACTCAAAACTAACTAGTCACAAACTGTAATTACCAATGAGTACCTAGAATGTCACCGGTTTGTGATTGGTTGCGTTGTGTACTACGAACTGCCATTGAATATTATATGTTTTTTTTTTGAAAGAGTTTGCTGATTGCCTCAGACGGCATTTCCAGCTTCACCGGGCGTTTTGGGAGCTGCGATCAGCGAGAAACTTAAAGGATTCCTCAAGCTGTGTGAAACGAATTACCTTCTGAGGTTGTCTAGAGGGAACGGCATCACGCACTAGTGCGTGTTCCCGTGCCCTACAAGATTCTCCGAGGGTTTCGGATCGGATCGGGGCTAACACCTACTAGTGCTGTGACATTCTAGTTACTCACAAGTAATTATAGTTTCTAACTAGTTTGTTATGATGGCATCATGTAAGAACGGACTAAGGATGAATATTTTATGCACGTCATTGATAGACATACGCTTTCGCTGGATATACAAACGGAATTATCTATCACTGTGCATGACGTCAGTGACGTATCTACTAAAGTTTCAGCGCCAGCGTCATCAACTGTTTCATTCAGTAGGTAATGCTGCCGAGACCGATAGACCACTTTTTTATATCAGCTGTGTCAATTCGGAATATTCCGTCGATAATCTGGTTTTGTTTTTAATTAAACACGATTATATGTAAATAAAGAATGTGTAATTAAATGAATGTGTAATTGTAACTAAAAGAGGTTGTCATAGATCTTTATTTAGATGTATGGTCGGTGGAGGTTAAGATTTAAGGTTTTTCTTTATTTTACCATTTCAAAATGTTTATCGTGTTGTAATGGTTTCTGACATACAGATGCTTGTACGTCAATAGTATACTTTATTATATAACAGTGATGCCATTTGTGGATGTGTTTTGTAAGTTAAATAAAATTGAACTATAAGAACTTTAGCCAGTAAAATATACTGTAATATCTATATTTAGTATAGTTAAACGAATATTCCACTTCCAAATTATATTGCCTTTTGATTTGCGTAAATAAATTTTACTTTTTATTTTCAAGTGCTGCAGTGCAGCAATTAACACTTGAAAATGAATAGTAAAATTTACTATAGCGTTGTGTTATCAAATTTGTGGTATTTCATCTGCAAAGGTAAATCTGCATGGCCATCGGTTACAACGACCGTTGGATAGATGGCACTGTGCCGCTATTAGCACTCAAAAAATTAAAAAGCATTATTTTTTTAAAGCATTATTAAAATTCAGCGCTTACGTCAGCCTTTCCGGTAGCATAGCGGTCAGTGCAACCGCCCGGATTGCGGAAGACCCAGGTTCGATTCCTGGCTGGGTCGGGTGGGCGTTTAATTTTTTCACTGTATTTTATAAATATTTGCGTTAATAATCTTACTTAAAAGTATTTTAATTAATGTAATTAAAGTTTTATTACTAAAGTTAGGTAAGTACTTAATTAAATGTATTAAACTTTAATGGGTGAGTTATTTTTTGTGTTAGTTTTATCAGTGATTCGTCATAGCGAAAAAATCGTCATTCATAGTTAAGAAACTTGTTACAGAAGCCCATCAATCACTGTGAATTTAAATGCAACATGCTGTAGTAAAAATCTTAAACAAGAGTAGTAAAAACTTTATGAGACATTTAAATTTATCTGCATACTGCGTGCGTGTTACAACGGAACGGTATGACTCCCATCACTGCTCTTTGTGTCTCAAAGATTCAACTCCGACACAAAAATTAATTTCCAAAAAGAAATTTGATCAGCTCACCTAATGTGAAGTGATTATAAGGCCGAATATGAAAGCACACTTCATACGAAATCTTTAACTACTGAGGAAATAAGAGGAAACTACCTGCCTAAAGGTTTATAATTTTTAAATTGTTTTAAACCAACATGATATGGATGCTAGTCCGAAATAAATCTTTTTATTTTAAGTAGAAGTATACCTATCTCGATTATTAAACACGACTTAATGTCAGTTTAAATAGCTTAATTTAATTAAGTACACAGATAGATATAAGGTACATTGCGTATCTTAGCATAATTAAAAAATAGTACATAAATAGTTACCACAATGTGTAACGGTGGAACGGTGCACATACCTGTAACAAAAAAGCCAATGGTTAGTCAAATTAACATAAACGCTATAAATTAAAGACAGACTTTATCCCTCGATTGTCGACCGAAATGGAGCTGTCGTTCGGCTTGGACGACGGCCAACGAGCGACTGCAGAAGTGCAGACGTTACCATGACTTTTGCATAAAACTTACTTCCAAACGCATTTGATGAATAAAACGACGCAAACGGGAGTCCAACTCCTTTTTTCACCGGCCACAATTTATTGGTGCAATGTATATTTATAGATTTGAGAGCGGCACAGGGTACCCAGTTGATACCGCGCCAAAGTCTGCCAACTTCGTAACAACATTACGGGGGCACGAAATGTGGTTTTGGTAACTTTTCATTTCTCGTCGTTTCTTTTTTTATTGCAACTACTTACTTAGTTACTTTCGATTTTTATGTGAGCGTCCGATTTGGCGGTCTCTAGTTGATAGAGAGTCTGCTTGTTGTAGATAGTGATTTCTCAAAGTCTCACTGCAGACGAATTAAAGCCGTCGCGTTGTCGCGTAAAACACTGGCCACAGTGCTGTTGTTGAGCTGGAGTCTCATCATCGTCATCTTTAGCCTTTATTACTCCATTGCGGCACTTAGGCTTCATCCTGATGGGACAATTAAGTGGTCGGTCCATTTTCTTGTCGCCCAAAAACAACAAATATATATGTCGGTATAAGTAAGCTAAGGCTAATATTTGTCAAAGAAGGTTTGTGTTTTCATAGTTTACTCGCTCAATATTCAAGCTGAAGCCACGGCTACTTGGTTTTTTTTTTGCTATTTTGTCTATGGTTGTCACGTATTAAAACTAAACGCTTATAAAAGTTTTATTCAATTTCACCAATTTCAATTTGGGTTTTCACAGTCTCGTTTCGCTCGCCGCGCGGGGCGCGCGTCTCGCTCGTGCTCTCTCGCGCGCTCGGCCGCGTTCCGTTTGTTTGTCTCGGTTCCTTTTTGCTGTGTGCCGGTGCGGCTCCGGTGCGTGGTGCGTCGCGTGTGGCGCTCTCGACGCAGTTTTCGTTGCGGGAGCGCTCTTTCACTGTTTCGCAACGGTGGTTGTCTTGGAGGACTGCGCTTGGTGGCCGACTGGTGGATGCTTGGCGGTGCCGGCGAGGCCGGTTGGGGCACTGACCCGGCTGCCCTCCTGGCCCTCCTGGGGGGAGGGCGCTCCGGAGGAGTTCTGGCGGGGTTGGCCTTGGGGGATCTCCTAGTCAACTCAGAACTTTCTCTAACACTAACCAATTTAGGTACACACCCTACGGTGAATTGATTTTCACCGGAGGACAACACCTAGGGCCATTCAGGCAGTAGGCTCTTTTCTTACTCACGCCTCCCTGTCTGTGACGGGGAGGGTCTGACATTACACACGCATCCTAGTGCATGGTTTTAGACCGTGCGCTAGGATGGAGCTCGAGGTGATTGAGTCCTTGATAGGGCAAAATCACCCCGAGGTCTTCAATGTCCTTAGGATAGCCCACAATTTACAAAAGCCCTCCCCCGCGCCCTCCCCGCGTTACTCGCCTTATGCGAAACCCGCCCAAGCGCCCGCCGCTTCTTTAGCCCCCACGTCCAACGCGTGTCCCGTTGATAGGCCTATCATTAGGTTAGGCCAACCCTTGTCCCCGTCCGGTCCCGAGTTTGAGATGGAGGTTTGTCCCTCCACCTCCGATGCGAGACAGGATAACCCTCCCGTCTCGGACTCCGATCCCGATGTAGTTACATCGGACTCGGAATTCGAGACCGTCACCCGTAAAGGGAAACGGACCCGCAAGTCCGCCCCTGCCTCCGTCCCTCCGCCTAAGGCCGCTAAAGCGAATAGCGCGCCCTCTTCCCGCCCTTGCTCCCCTAGGCCCGAGCCGAGCCAGCCGCGCAAGGAGAAAAAGATCCCTCCGATTTTTGTCCAAGAGACAAAAAATTTTAACGAGATTATGCGATCTCTGAAGGCCCGACACACTGTCATCCCATTAAGGAATCGCCTTATTAAAGGCGCTAAAGGTGACCCAGAGATGGTCAAGGTGGAGCTCGCTACCGTGGCCGACTTCCGCTCATGCACGGCGTTTTTACGCGCTAATAACGTGCCGTTCCACACGTACTCGCTCCCCGAGGAGCGAGTACTATCAGTTGTAATCCGCGGCCTTCCCACGGATTGGGACCCGAAGATAGTCCTTGACGACCTTAAGTCGCAAGGCTACCCCGTCCTTGACGTGACCCGTATGCTCGGCAAGGACAAATCTCCGTTGAGCCTCCTAAAGGCAAATTTAGACAATACCCCCGAGGGTAAATCTATTTTCAATGTCAAGACGATCGTAGGCTTCGATCGCCTTTCGATTGAGACCCCCCACAAGCGTGGCATTGTTGGTCAATGCCACAAATGCCAACGTTACGGGCATGCCGCCCGTAACTGCTTTGCCCGCCCCCGGTGCGTTAAGTGCTTGGGCGACCACGCCACGGAAGCGTGCTCTAGGCCTAAAGCGCCGGCGCCGGTCTCCGTCGACCCGCCCGGTTGCGTGAACTGCAGCGCTTTGGGACACACCGCGAATTATCGCGGCTGCCCCAGAGCTCCGCGTAGTAACGCAACCCGCGGGTCGGGACCGCGCCGTAACCCCGCGACTCGAGCTCCGCCGCCTTCACAGATCGCGAAAGTCTCGCTCCGCCCCGCGGCCCCCTTACCACCGCCCCGCAATCCGTGGGCCACTCCGCGGGCTTCCCAGCCCGCGGCGGTAGCCCCCGCGTCAGACTCGCTAGTCGACTTTCCCGCGACTGGCCCGGCTCGTGTCCCACCGCCACCTCCGGCTGAAACTCCAATGGAGCTAAGCCTTCCCGAGGCCCCTCAGGCCGTAGCCCCAAAGGCCAAGGCCCCTAAGGCCAAGGCCCCTAAGGCCAAGGCCACTAAAACCAAGGCCCCTAAGGCCCAGCCCACCAAGCCTAAACGGCAAACCCCCGCCCCTAAGGCAGTCATGTCACCCAAAGCTCGCGCGCAACATTCGTTTGCCGCGACTGTAGGTTCCCTTCCGGTAACCTTCTCTTCCATGTCTACGGTTGTCGAACTTGTAAAGATTTATCGTTACAAGGACGAGATCGCAGAGGTGGAAAGAAAGTTGCGCGAAGCCGCCTCTTCCCCCGACGCTTGTCCCGCTATGATCATAGCGACAATCTTTAACGATCACGGTCCCCTGTTGGACAAGATCACGTCCCTTCTTGACTCTCTTAAAGAATCATAAATGGATAATACGCCCCCTCAAAGAATTAAGCCCCGCTCTCTAACGGTTGCGTTTTTCAACGCGAACGGTCTCAGTAGTCAACGCGACGAGGTGTCCGATTTTCTAACCGAACACGCCGTCGACGTTTTTCTAGTACAGGAAACGTTCCTAAAACCATCCATCCGAGACCCTCGCATGGCTAACTACAACCTTGTCCGTAATGATAGAGTCGGCCGCGGTGGCGGCACTCTTATCTATTACAAGCGGTCGCTTCATTGTGTCCCGCTCGATCCCCCGCAGCTATCCGATATGGAGGTATCGGTCTGTCGGCTAGGCATGACGGGCCACCCGTCTATCACTATCGCGTCCGCGTATCTGTCCCCTAATAAGCTTCTCACGCAACCCGATCTCGAGGCGCTGTTTGCTATGGATAACGCCGTCATTATTGCCGGCGATTTCAATAGCAAACACGCTCAGTGGAGTTGCAACTCAACCAACCGTAACGGTCGGGTGATGAGCCACCTCGCTGAGTCGATGCTCTTCGATATCGTAGTGCCTATGGAGGCCACTCACTATCCGTTAGTGGACAACTACTCCCCTAACCCGTTAGATATGGCGTTGCTAAGGAACGTAACCTTACGGTTGCGTTCCATAGAAACGATCCACGCGCTCTCCTCCGACCATAGGCCGGTGGTTTTACAGTTAGGCCCCCCCACCGACCCCACCCCCGTTATTAAGGTGGTGACTGACTGGGATAAGCTTGAGAAATTACTCGAGCCTACCGCCAGTGAGTCACTAAACCAAATCCCCGATAGCATTGTCTCGCCTCACGAGACAGTGGCCGCGGTCGACGCCCTCAGTAGTCATCTCACTAACGCTATAAGCGAATCGTCCCGGCGGGTTGTTGCGACGGGTGACCATCGCTTCAAACTGCCGGACGATGTGAGGCAACTGTTGAGGGCTAAGAACGCCGCCACGCGCGCTTACGACTCCTATCCCACTTCGGACAACCGAGTTCGTATGCGCTCTTTGCAGCGCGCTGCTAAGGAGCGCATTCAAGAGCTCCGCGGTACGAATTGGGATGGCCTACTTAAAGAGATCTCGCCCTCTCACCAAGCTTATTGGAAGTTGGCGAGAGCCTTTAAGTCGGATACAGTCACTTCTATGCCCCCGCTTAACAAACCCGACAACTCGATCGCCTTTGACGACGACGAGAAAGCCGAATGCCTCGCCGACAGTCTCGAGTCTCAATGCTCGCCTAGCACTCTCCCAGTCCCTCAGGACCATGTAGACATGGTCGATAGGGAAGTAGATAGACTCTCGTCCCTCCCCCCAACCGCAACCCTCCCGCCTGTTACGGAGGATGAGGTGCAAACGCTCATTAGACGACTCAAACCCCGTAGTGCCCCCGGGGCAGACGGCATCTCAAATAAGATCCTTAAGATCTTACCCGCTCAGCTTATCCTTTTAATAGTAGCTATCTTCAATAGCGCCATGTCAAACGCAATCTTTCCCGCTGCGTGGAAAGATGCGGTTGTCATAGGTATCCATAAACCCGGTAAACCGCGTAACGCCCCTTCTAGTTATCGCCCCATCAGTCTTCTCAAATCGCTGGGAAAACTGTACGAACGCGTTCTAGTATCCCGCTTAAAGGACTTTGTGTCCTCTAACAATATCCTCATAGACGAGCAGTTTGGGTTTCGCCCCAAACACTCGTGCACCCATCAACTGCACCGCCTCACGGAGCATATTCTATCCGGCCTCAATAAAAGGGCCCGTCCCAAGGGCACCGGAGCTCTTTTCTTCGACGTTGCGAAAGCGTTCGACAAAGTTTGGCACAACGGCTTAATTTATAAGCTTTACCAATTTGGCGTGCCAGACAGACTCGTGCACATCTTACGAGACTATCTGTCGAATCGCTCATTTCGCTTCCGCGTCGAAGGAACGCTCTCCGCCCCTCGTCCCATTCGAGCCGGCGTTCCGCAGGGATCCGTGCTCTCCCCAATCCTGTTTGCGCTTTACGCGAACGATATTCCGAAGACCCCACGCGTAGAGCTAGCTCTATTCGCGGATGACACCGCGCTATATTCCACTGGTAGAGATAAAGTTGCGGTTTCCAACCGACTCCAAACGGCCGCCAACAACCTCGGCGTTTGGTTTCGCAAATGGCGGATTGAAGTTAACCCCGAGAAAAGTGCCGCAGTGTTCTTTTCTCGAGGTAACGACGATCGTCGCCCTCCTATACGTTTATTTGACCGTGCTATCCCTTGGGTTAAGCAGGTGAAATATCTCGGTGTCACCCTCGATAGAAGGATGACGTTTGCGCCTCACCTTAAAATCGTCCGTAACAGGGCCGCGTTCATATTAGGTCGATTATTCCACCTTATAGGCAGGCGGAGTAAAATGTCTCTTAGACATAAGACGACAATTTACAAAGCTTGCATCCGCCCCGTCATGACTTACGCTAGCGTAGTTTTCGCGCACTGCGCGCCCTCCTATTTGCATCGTTTACAAACGCTGCAAAACCGATTCATGCGTGGTGCCACGGGTTGCCCGTGGTACTATCGCAACGTAGATCTCCACCGCGATCTTGATCTTCCCACTATCAAAGACTTTATCAAGGACGTTTCCATACGTTACTTTGATAACGCCCCCCACCACCCTAACCCGCTTGTTGTGGCGGCCGCCAACTATAATGTTGGAAGCCTTCCACCAACAAAACGGTTCATGTCTAGGCGTCCTAAGCACGTCCTAGATGACCCCGACGATCCCATAACGGTTGCGAACGCCCCCCCGCCCGATCCTCTAAATGACAGCACACATTTACAGAATACACTAAACATGCACACCAGTTTAGGCCCAAGACACCGTACTCGTAGAACAAGGGTACGAAGAACCGGTTCACACACGCTCTACACCAGGTACAGACATGTACCTGGTCGGTTCTCTCCTCCTCCACGGCCCGGTCAACCCGAGCCGAGGTCCGTGCCTTTAGAGGCGCCCTCGGGTTGCTCCGCTCCCCGATCCGATCCGAACCCTTCGGAGAATCTAGTAGGGCACGGGGACGCGCACTTGTGCGCGATGCCGTTCCCTCTAGATAACCTCTGAAGGTGATTCGTTTCACACGGCTTGAGGGACCCTTTACGTTCCTCGCCGCCCCCAAAAAAATCCGGTGAAGCTGAAAATGCCGCAGCGGCAATCAGCAAACTCTCTCCAAAAAAAAAAAAAAAAAAAAAAGTTTTATTCGCAAACCCTTCGCTTCTAATTCATAAATACCACTTAGATTTACTGTTACATTACAACAACAAGCAAACAAACTCATGTTTTAATTTTTTTTTATTTAAGTTTAGTTTGTTCCTTAAGGAACCGGCTAAGGTCATAGACCATGCTGCCATGTCATTAGTTTCTTAATTTCATTGTAATACATAAATAAATAATATTATATTGATGATGATGAATGATAATAGAAATGGGAAGTGAGAAATAATATTACCCCCCAACCCCTCGAGTATCTCAGTAAAAATGTGGGGCTTTACTAAGTCCTCACGCAGACTTCTTGTGAGAATTTGAAAAGTAACATTGCACTGTTTTGTTTCATTTGCCAACACTCATGCACACTCAAGAACACTTAACGGTTAATAATCCACCATTATTTCACATTAATATTCGACATAACACAAATTTTAGAAAATAAAACAAAACCGCAGACATGACTCTTCACTTTCCCGCCAAGAAGTCCACTCATGTTTTAAACGACATGACAGATTTCAAGTTCAGGCTAAAAAAGCTAAACGAGATACTATGGATAACATGCGGCCTACCTAATGGGAAATTTAACATCATTAATAAAATTTATTTTTATTATATATTATTAATAAAATTTATTTATTCATTAATAAAATTATACGTATTGCCGGCCTGCCTCTATGACAATGTAATTTTCTTAGATCTTTTACCTTTTAAACTGGAATACAACAATGCAAGACTTGAGCTGCTTGGCGCCAGAAAAAAGTACTAAGAACTGTGACATTTCAAGGTTACAGTTTTCTTAATTTTTTTTCAGCGCTTACGTCAGCCTTCCCGTTAGCATAGCGGTCAGTGCAGCGGATTGCGGAAGAACCAGGTTTGATTCCTGGATGGGTCGGGTGGGAGTTTAATTTTTTCACTGTATTTTATAAAATTTTATAAATATTTAATTTAGCTTCAGTGCAGCAATTAGCACTTGAAAAAACAAAAGTAAAAATTTACTATAGCGTTGTGTTATCAAATTTGTGGTATTTCATCTGCAAAGATGAATCTGCATGGCCATCGGTTGCAACGACCGTTGGATAGATGGCGCTCAGTGCCGCTAAAAAGCACTCAAAAACATTATAAAGCAGTGACAAGCATAACGGTCAGTGCGGCAGTCCGGATTGCGGAAGACCCAGGTTCGATTCCTGGCTGGGTCGGGTGGGTGTTTAACTTTTTCACTGTATTTTATAAAATTTTATAAATATTTACAGTTTTCTGATAGAGTTTCAGACAATCAATTCAGGACAAGGCAGGGACTTTTCAGATGCGACATTATCTTTTATTTAAGTAACGTAACATGTTTCCGATCAAGATTTTTATCAACCTCACTACTTATCTTTGGGTGAAATTGATCATGTCCCAAAATTTATCGACACATAAATAGATGTGGTGAAGCCAGTCATGTGAGGTAATCGCTTCTTACGATAAAATCAAGTATTGCAACATATTAGTAGGTAGATATCGATAAAAAACTACATAGCGCACTTTAAGGGTCCTTGCCCACATCAGATTAACATTTCTTGTATAAACTTAGATACCTACTCATCTTATAGTAATATAAGTTGTCGTTGAATCGAGTACTTTAGCTACTTACCTTGGGATCTCTCATGGGTTGTCTCATATTTATTTTTATTTATTTATTTTATTTATGTATTATATATATTATTTAAGTTAGACAACATCACATTCATTGTTCTGATCCCAATTAAGTAGCTAAAGCGCTTGTATTATGGATATATATACATATATAAGTGAGGAGAAATTATTATTTATTTTTCTATAATTATTAAAAGAGGGCATCAGGATCTCTTTGTAAAGTGATGTTCAGCTGTTTCGTTTCATTACTAACACTAATGTAGTAATCATCAAATTATTCATAGGAATAAATAACAAGCCTAAAATATCTTAACTATTCTTGACACATAATAATGTGGTATCTACGGTAGTAGGTATTGACACAGAACACTGTCAACAGTCAAAAGTAGACCTAAAGTTCACATGGTATGATGCATTTCACCTAAACATGATTATTTTTGTCCATTAAGGATGCTTCGATTAATTTGATGAAGACACCTTAGCTACTACCTACAACACAACACACACGATACAACGTACAAGTACAACGATATTCTATCAAGAGGAAAGTTCAACATTTACCTAAGCTTTAAAATTTATTCTTTCTTTCTTTCTTTTAGTTGATGGCTTCGTGCGATTAGCACATTTAGGCGGTGTCAAAGCAATTTTTCTTATAAGTAATACATAAATATACAATATGATGATGATGAATGATAATAGAAATGGGAAGTGAGAAATGATATACCCCCAACCCCTCGAGTATCTCAGTAAAGATGTGGGGCTTTACTAAGTCCTTACGCAGACTTCTTGAGAGAATTTGGAAAGTGACGTTGCACTGTTTTGTTTCATTTACCAACACTTATGCACACTCACGAACACTTAACGGTTAATAATCCACCAATATTTCACATTAATATTCGACATAACACAAATTTTAGAAAATAAAACAAAACCGCAGACATAACTCTTCACTTTCCCGCCAAGAAGTCCTTTAAAATTTATTCAATTGAAAAAGTACCAAATACAAAAGGAGGTTTGCTATGTGCCGCCAACTTAGAGCATTACTTATACTCTAAACAAATAGCCTATCGAAGTTAAAAAAATATTAATTGAAATGACTTCAAAAAAGCTTTCAAAACTTCTTGGCGGGAAAGTGAAGAGTCATGTCTGCGGTTTTGTTTTATTTACTAAAATTTGTGTAATATCGAATATTAATATGAAATAATGTTGGATTATTAACCGTTAAGTGTTCGTAAGTGCGCATGAGTGTTGGTAAATGTAACAAAACAGTGCAACTTAACTTTTCAAATTCTCTCAAGAAGTCCGCCCGAGGAATTAGTAAAGCCCCCACATCTTTACTGAGATACTCGAGGGGTTGGAGGGTATATCATTTCTCACTTCTCATTTCTATTATCATTCATCATCATCATACTGGAAGTAAATATTGTATATATAAGTATTACTTGTAAGAAAAATTACTGTGACACTGGCTAAATGTGCTAATCGCACGAAGCCATAAACTAAAGGAAAAAAAAAGAGTTTTCAATACAATTATTATATTATAAGGAGGCACTTCACTAGCAGCTAATCATAAAACAAAACAAAGTTTCGGTCTCAGAATTAACTTAAGTTATTGTTCTGAGGTCTCCGTAGCCTCTCTTAGTTTTTTAATCATAAATCATAAAATTGTATTTGAAAAATCCACAGAGGTCAAATTTAAGCCGTCATAGACGCGCAAACTCCGGCCATTACTAGGTTAGCTATCGTTAGGGAAACATACTAGTGATACCGAACCGACCGTCCCAGCGAGCGAAGGTCACCGAACGCTAATGACTTCCGCGTGGAATCCTATCTACATGTATAATGCAGATTATTATTGTGCCTGATACTCGTTCGATGTAAGGGCCTATTGGAGCCATAAATTCTGTGGAAGCGAAACTCTATGGACCTAAAACTTTTTGGCTAATGTGTATAATCTTTGTTTTTAAAAGTTAATTTATTTTTTATTTAGCTCAACAAGTATTTAATAACACTTTGAAACATGGGACAGAGAAAGAGTTAGCGTTAAGTGAGCGTTCTTTGATAAGCTTTGTTATTAAATAAGTGTTATTAGAGTCTTAGGTAGATATAATTATCTTAAATTATATCTTATGTCATTTAATGATAGTTGATCTAGTACCTAATTTCGTCAGTTCATTACTGAATTTATTATATTTCCCTGCAATACGTAAAACATCACTTAAATGTCAATTTGTGAAAAATTCTAATAAATTTTTACTTTTTATTTTTTGTGGAAAAATTCAGTGCTTACCCGTTAGCTTTCCCGGTAGCATAATGGTCAGTGCAGGCGCCCGAATTGCGGAAGACCCAGGTTAGATACCTGGTTGGGTCGGGTAGACATTTAATTTTTTCACTGTATTTTATAAATAGTGAAATCCTAATAAACCTAACACTATTACACACATCAAAAATGTGTAGGGGTCAAGTACAATTTTAGATATAAAACTTTTTTCTAATATTTTCCTAATATGGTTTTTCAGAGTGGCTTCTTGCTATTTTTTATGTTTTAGTAGACAATTTATCCCTATTATGTTGAAAAATATAAGAAAAAATGCAATTTTAACAAATTGGGGAAAATTTGCTTACGTTAAGGTCGTCACCTAATTGGCAAAAAAAGCAAGAGCAAGGTTGTATTTGTAAAATTTTATTGTAAAAAAAACTGTATTTGTACCATTCACATAAATCACACAAGCACAGCGATTTGGCATGCTTAAAATCAGTTCATCCAAACCACTTTGATGAATAGCCACCCACGTTCTTTCTAAAAAGTCTTAAAGTTGTTCTGGGGTGTGCACGGTATCCATGCATGCTCAATTGGGTTGAGGTTTGGTGATTGTGCAGGCCACGGCAGGACGTTGATATGTAGTGGACGTGCATTGTCATGCATTAGTTGAAACAAATCACCCAATCGGCCTCGCAAAGGGATGATCACATCTGAAACAATCCTCTCTGCGTAGATTTTAGCATTGATTGAGGTTGCCCTTGATCCAAATGAGATCGGTTCTCCCACCGATCCAAATACCGGCCCAAACCATGATTGTTCCCCCTCCATAAAGATGAACTTCCTGACAAAATGTCAAGCGTTTTTGACGTCCAGAGGTCCTCCAAACTCGAGTGAATCTTGTATCCGTCTCATACCGAAACGTGATTCATCAGAAAAGCAAACACAGCGCCAGTCTTCTTCCTCCTAATTTCGGTGTTCGCGAGCCCATTGTAAACGATTGGGCCCTACGATTGTGGGGTGCTATGGGTGGAACCCTCAGCGGCCTTCGGGAACGCAGGTGCACTTCGCGTAAACGATTCCGGATGGTTTGGTCGCTTATCAGCAAGCCTGAAGCGCTGTGGAGTCTTGTAGCCAACATCATAGCGGTCATGGTACGATTCCATCGAGCAATATTTTGGATGTACCGGTCTTGTCTTAGAGTGGTGATACGAGATCTTCCTGCATATCGCTCGGCCACGCTGTCCGTGATACGATAGCGTGTCTAGAGGCGGCCTATGACACTCTGTGTAGTGCCAATGGCGGCAGCCACAGTACGTTGCCTGGAACCAGCTTCCAACATTCCAACAGCTATCAACATCTCTTCCCTTGTCAAATGACGCCGCGCCGTCAATCGCTCCATATCGTTGCAAATTTTTTCACTACCAGTAGGTACAGAAATTGTACTGCTTTTGTAAAATTGTCGTTACGCTCTTTTATAAGAATTCAGATTGACAGTTAATTTTCTATTATTTGTAAAAACAATGTAAAAAAATTTTTTTATTCATATCATCAAATTCACTAAAAAGAATCAATAACGATCCAAAAAAGTTAAAATATTAGTTCTATAACGCAAATCGTTGCGTTATAAAATTAATAAATAGAAGTAAGTAATTAAAGTATCGACTTTAAAATTTACTTGATCCAAACATTTTTGATGTGTGTATTCTAACCACAAATTTAAAAAAAATATCAAACTTGAAAAGCCTTGGAAAAGTCTACGTCAATCGGCCAACGCGGCTTGTTGAAAATCGCAACACACAACACACGGCACGCCGCGATAGAGGTTTATCCGAAAAAAAAGGCGCGAAGCTTCCACCACTCAGTGGCAAGGCCGCGCTCTATAGCACGTGGCGAGGCGCCTGTTGCTACTCGCCTCCCCTCCCCCTGCCTTCCCGCGCCCCGCGCGACGTTGCCGCTCGTACACCAAGCTGGCAAGTGAATTGGCAGTTCTTTAATTTTCACGTTTAATTTCAAAGTATGATAATGTTTGCACTTGGCGCGTTTCATATTCCGAGCTAACCTTTGCAGTGAAGTTATTTTTTTCTATAAAGTTTGCATTGAGTTAAGAAATGCAATGTAAACATGTATACAGTGATTGTGATTCTTTGCAAGCCTTAATTTCTTTCGCGGTAAAAGTTACAACGTTTTGAAAGTATTTATCTAAACAAGGCTAAAACTTAAGTAAATGTTCTTTTAGTAATCTCTATAAATGTTTTGTGAAGCCGATAGAAACATACTGGTTATATTAGATAAGCCTTGGAGCCTATGGAACATTATCTATACGTAATGAAATCAGTGGAAAAGAAGCGCTCTTATTTTTTAATTTATTAGTATCGCATACTTGTTTATTACACCACAACTAGGCTTGGCTGGAAGAGTTCTCTTCTAGAGATAAGCTCACCTTTGTATATGTCCTGTGTAACGTGTGTTTTAATGTAATTTATTTGTACAATAAAGGATTAATTTTTTTCAACCCATTCCCTCTGCCAATAGGAGGAAAAGGTTACATCATCGTAGGTACGTAAGATTTAAAAGGCGGTCAAGTACAAACGGTTTGACACTCCAAGGATACGAACGGTAAAGCAAAACTCAGTAGCTATTACAAGTAAACAATTAGTATTTAAATAACTTTTAGTTGATTATGAATTCAACAAAGTTTAACTTCAATGAAACTAAGCACCTACCTACCTACATTGTTGTTATCTGGTTTCGATGAGAAGTTTTGTTGTTGTAACGATTGTACTTTATAAAAGTCAGGCATTTTCACCGTTGTAGAGTTATTCGCCTGACCTGATGCTGTCTTATTTTTGAATGAAAGCAGATAGAGACAGCATCAGTTTTAAATAATTTTATTGATCAAAATAACATGGAATAACTTTTGATACGCTGTAATTTAGCGAGTCTATTTGGCGGGAAATGTTATATTTCGTCTTTGTCCGTAACTCTGCTCAACGTAAAGAAATATGGTCGTTGAATGGAAATCTATTAAAACTGGGTTCATTCATAAAGAGGTACAGAACTGTTACATTAGGCGTTATGTCACAGTGGTCAAATGGAATAAGATTTTCCTTACACTGATGACGCTGTATTACGTCAATCGCCATATGACCCTGGCACTTTTTTTTATATAAAAAAAAAACGAAATAAATGAGTTCGATTTGAAGTAATATCGACATTCTGTCGCGTGACGGCGTCCGTCCGTCCGTGTCTACACGTCAAAGGTTTTTGCTAAAAATAATCACGTATGCCTCAGGCGAGTGTTTATAAACATTCCGTGACGTAACCCATTATAAATACCCTTCAAATGCCACTTCTTGTCGCGACCATTCGAGTGTTAATGATTGCCGGACGAATAAAAAATCATTTCCACTCTTCGAAAGTACCTACCTACCTACTTTTTCATTATGAGGTTTTCACTTCGTGACGATTTATTTATGATCTGTCCGATTAACTCAAAGTTTCAAGTTGATTTATCATCCGGCCATTAGGTTAACGAGTTGAAGTAATTTAGTACCTACTTTTTTTAAGGTCATATTTTTCAGAAAATATGTGTAATTTTTTTGTGGCTTCATTAGTTATTATTCTCAAAAAGGTAATACAAAAGAATTACTTTATGACTATTTAGACTGTCGTGGTCACTTGCATTAGAGTACCTAACTATTAACGGGATTATTACCATGTTCATTATTTATGAGTATCTGTGCCAAAATATCGGATACTCACAAGTAATAAACATGATAAGAATCCCGTTAATAATTATTCCAAAAATTACTCTCTTTGAAATAGATAACAGTTTCAGACTTTTTAAAATAAGGATAATAACACCTTAATCAAATAATCATTCCTTGAACTGACTCTCCTTCATTTCGGCCATTAATCCCTACTCATCTATATGAAGCATAATCTAATTATAGCTTCATTTCACAGGTGCACAAATATGATTTGTTTTGACTTTATTTTTGGATTTATGTCAAATTATTTTGGGGTTTATATTTTTGGTTAAACTTCCATATTCTTTAACTAGCACGTAGTTTTAATTTAGAAGTTCAACATTCTTATGTTTATTCTGTACAAACCAAAACTTTTCCCGAGTAAGGTTCGCTTTGCTAAAAATTTATAACCTCCGAGGAATAAGATATGTTTCTATGAAAAATATATCCTATGTGCTAATCCAAATCCTTTAAAAGATTCCGGCGTGATTGAAGAACAAACATAGACATTTACGCATTTTCAATATAAGTAGGATTGATTACATTATCCAAGAACAGTTTTGGTATGATAATTATGTATTATAACTGGTGATTCCTAAATAAAAATATTACTATGTTTATGCGTGCATGACATTGTTCTTATATATTCTATTGTATCTTAAAGATTATTTTGGTAAGTACGATGTTAAAAATAAAATCTTCGTATTATTACTAGTTGATGTGCGTTGTAGCAGATAATGCGACCTGACAGATGTCAATAGTCTCGAGCCAAGTCGCTTTCAAATGGAAAACTGGACAGTGTAAAATGTTCAGTCCTTTTGGTTGTTAGTTATCTTTGTTCAAATGGCACATAACTTAAATATAGGAAGGCAAAACATAAATTTGACTCTTTACATCAATTTAGTAGCTTAAAAATCGATTACCTGCTTTGACTAGTACATGTATTATCATCATCGTCATCACCTAAATTCTAGACGTACTAAAATCCCAAAGTGAAAGACATTTATAACATGTATATGTTTCCCCGCCCGATCGGGCGCCCTTGCGCGCTTCCCCGACTTCCTGTTACACTGTTACACCTACTTCCGTCACATTTTACGAAATCACTCCCACAAATTGTACAGAAAGCGAGCGGAAAGATGTTACACATCAAAAAAACGCATGTGTTTGTAACTGGATGAGAGTAAACGCGGATCGTGCTCGGTGGCGATGGCATTCAGTTAGAGAGGGCCATGATGCCCAGCTGTGGACTAGTGTAAGCTGGTGATGATGATAATGATGATGGTGATGTGGTAAAAGATTTGGTGTAGTCATATTCATATATTTTACAGCACCGCAACGTAGAATAGTTTCATTTTATTTAACCACTGGCGGCCCGTCCCGGCTCACACGGGTGGACATTTCTTTTTTTATATAGCCTATGTTACTCAGCGCTAATGTAGCATTCTAATAGTGAAATAAATGTTTAAATCGGTCCAGTAGTTTTTGAGTTTATTCGTTGCAAACATGCAAAAATACAAAGCTTTCCTCTTTAATATTAGTATAGATTAATTTTCAACTGTCATAATTTTTAACAGCGAAAAACGCTCCTTCGCCTTGCCTTAGAAGGTTGACCGCCGACAGGCCTAGACACAATAGAAATTGTTTGTCGGACATGTGGCGTTTAAAGTGTTAATAAAGGTACGTTTAAAAACGGACGGTTGACAGTTCCTGATTTTCTGACACATCATAGGGGACGAATACATTCTTTTGTCTACATTAGCGGGCTATCACAACAATAATGGTTTTAAGTTCAGATACCTATCGACAATTTGGTGTTAATTGTCGACGACCACGCGATATCTACATCAATGACGTGTCACGATAAAAAGTACCCCATCATACCTGTGAAATTCTAATGTGTATCAGATATATGTGATTGAGTTATTAGGAAGGTAATATGGAGTGACTACAAATTTTATAGGTCACAAGCATAATATATAGCTAAATATGTCGCCATAACATCAATGTTTGTAGCATTGTTGTGTTCCGGCAGCTACAGATAAAATAGCCAGAGCCCCACTAGTTGAGGATCCCGGGTTAAGTGCGCTTCCATTATTGGCCTTATCATCAATTAACACCAGGTGAGATAAAAACCGTTAATTTAAAAAAAAAATGTAAACAATGTAACACTTAATATAAAGGAATAAGAGCCATAACTTGTCAAAAGAGTAGGTATACATGTTAATGCTCGTGACTGCACTTAAATTACTTGGTATATTCTCAATATGGTTATAGTTGAAGGAAGCAAATCCTGTCTAAGGTTTTCTTTATATTTGAAACCATATTTTCCTTGGTAATTAAAATAATAAAATGCTTTTTTTTCTGTTAGAAATTCCTTTAGAAAACAACGTGGTATTAACTTACTCGTAGGAAAGTTTATTACTTAACTTTTTAAATGAAAAATTGTGCGAATGTTACCTGTGTCGTAACAAAATATACAGTTTCATTTGGTTCCGTTTATTATTAAGCTGTTTTCCTTATTACGCAACGCAATCGTCAATACTGGAAGGAAAATATAATTAGTTATTATATTACTACAATATTATTATTTGTATTAAACTATCTGTTTTAAGCATGCAGGCTACGTAATACATGAAAAGTAACACATTACAAATTAAATTATTTATTTGGTTTGGGTTTGTATGTTTCGGTGTTAATCAAACAACTTTGGTAACTTTTTTATGAGTTACTTCACGTAGAATCTACATGAAGATAGATAACTAGGATTATGTATAACTCTACATGACATGACTCTACTTAAAGGAAGCCAAGCTTTCTGCGATGAGAGAGGGTTTGTAAGTGGTTGGGTTCTTCAAAGGAGTTTTTACATTACAGACGCGCGGTTACGGTTATTTATTATAAAGATTATCATAGGTATTCATATAAAACCGCCTCTGTGGTTTGGACCCAGAGGTCCCGGGTTCGATTCCCAGCGGGGGGTACATGTTTGTGTACTCGGTTTGGTTGGTGGTAGGACTTGTTTGTCTTGTTGTTATATCTAAATATGTCGCCATAACATCAATGTTTGTAGCATTGTTGTTTTCCGGCAGCTACAGATAAGATAGCCAGTGCCTCACTAGTTGAGGATCCCGGGTGAAGTGCGCTTCCATCATTGGCCTTATCATCGCTTAACATCAGGTGAGATCAAGGCACTGTGCTTACCCGTAAAATATAAAAAAAAAAAATAATAATAATAGTAGAACTTAGATGATACTACAAAGCAAAGTAAAAAGTTTTTAACGCACCATAAGTACAATATGGAATTTCACTACAACTACATCGATAAAGTGGTTTATATAAAACAAAAACACACTATAAACTAGTATCCGCCTAATCGCGTAGTCACGGGCAGTGGAGCGGCTGCGCGCGGAGACGCGGTCGCCCGTTGCCATGGCAACGGACACGCGCCTTTTAGCCGCCCTACAAGAACCTTCATTGCTAATGCCGGTTGTACGCTCGAGACGAGCCGTGTTCATTGTACATTGAAGGTTTGAAACAAGAATTTTAGTGTGAAAACGGACGATAAGCAGAGATGTACTGCGATCTCGTCCTGTCTCGTCAGAGAGTGTATCGTCACCATGGCAACGGACACGCGCCTTTTAGCCGCCCTACATGAACCTTCGTTGCTAATGCCGGTTGTACACTCGAGACGAGCCGTGTTCATTGTACATTGAAGGTTTAAAACAAGAATTTTAGTGTGAAAACGGACGATAAGCAGCGATGTACTGCGATCTCGTCCTGTCTTGCTAGAGTGTAAACCCGGTTTTAGACTAAGTAAGGACGTAAGGTTATACTAGCAGATGTTCGCCTTTACAAAGATCTTTTAATAACAACAATGTGGGACTTCTTGGCGGGAAAGTGAAGAGTCATGTCTGCGGTTTTGTTTTATTTTCTAAAATTCGTGTTATGTATGTGAAATGATGATGGATTATTAACCGTTAAGTGTTTGTGAGTGTGCATGAGTGTTGGCAAATTAAACAACACAGTGCAACGTCACTTTTAAAATTCTCTCAAGAAGTCCGCCTCCGCGTGAGGACTTAGTAAAGCCCCACATAATTACTGAGATACTCGAGGAGTTGGGGGGTATATCATTTCTCACTTCTCATTTCTATTATCATTCATCATCATCATACTGGAAGGAAGGAAATATTGTTTATTTATGTATTACTTGTAAGAAAAAATACTTTGACACTGGCTAAATGTGCTAATTGCACGAAGCCATCAACTAAAGGAAAAAAAAAACAACAAGACTACTTTTAGAAGAATATATAGACAAATTATCATTTGAATTATTTTATATTTCTTTTTAATTGCGAATGCCTGCCGGTTGCCGAAAAAGTACAAAATAAAGTACTACTCTACTCGAAGAAGAGAGAGTAGTGTGCGTTAAATAGGGGCAGCACTTTTATCGTGAAACATTTGATTCCTTAAGGATTTTTTTAAGAGAGCTCAAAGTAGAGCTCTACTCTACCTTCAGAAGCCACAGAAGAGAGAGACAAATAGAGAGTTATTCCTTATTTATTTTTGTTTAAAGATCGCATTTAACCGACCATTCCACCAAGAACAAAAAGCGCCCAAGAAGTAAAGTCCCTTCTAATGTTGTATACACAAAAGTAACTTTTACGACAGAAGCACTCGTGTACACTCGCATCGCATCTAATCGCCCGTTCCACCAAAGAAAAGTGGCACAGATACGGGTCTGTCCCCGCGGGGTGTCGGCTTAATTCTAACATAATTCGAAGTGGGACGCCGATTGAACATCTTAATTACAAGCTGTTTACACGTCACTGAACAATAGTAATCGAGTGATTGCCGGGCGGTGTAGGTGCCTTGTGAGGACTCTTGGTGTTCTCTCTCGGTAGGGCACAAGGGTGTAATTTGAAACTGATGACAATAATTATTATATATATATAATTTGTAATTTGTTTTCATTATTAAAGTAATCGAAATGTGTACGCGTTTAGGAAACTTTAGGGAACAATATATAGTTCTAGGTAAGATAAACATATATTGATTTTAATAAATGATCCGGTGAACTTCGTATCATCTTTATAACCAAAGATCCTCACCTCATACTACAGCTATGAAACAGACAAATTTCTGAACGAACGCACTCTTTGAATTTGACAAAAGTGACAATTTTTATTTCTAAAAAGACAAAAGACATACGATGATTCACAGCTAGGAACATTTTGTATTTGAAATATAAATTGTAGTTTTTAGTATTTGCCGTTACTTTTTATTTATGTTTATCACCGTTTAAACCTTCCCTGAACTTCCACAAATATTTATTTTGATTTTGATAATCAAAATTAGCCAAATCGGTCCAGCCATTTTCGAGTTTTAGCGAGACAAACGAACAGCAATTGATTTTTATATAAATACTAGTTGACCCGGCGGACTTCGTACCGCTTTGACAACAAAATAAACAAATAATTTTGTATTGGAAAATTAAATTGTAATTTTAAGTATTTTCCGTTACTTATTTATGTTTTTCACCGCTTAAACCTTCCCTGAACTTGAAACAAATGTTTCAAAATCAAAATTAGCCAAATTGGTCCAGCCATTCTCGAGTTTTAGCGACACAAACGAACGGCTATTGATTTTTATATAATAGATAGTATAGATTCTCAAAGCCTATATTGTCCCACTGCTGGCAAAAGGCCTTGCCCAAGCAAGGACTTAGG
This sequence comes from Eudonia truncicolella, assembly GCA_949315975.1. NCBI lineage: Eukaryota > Metazoa > Arthropoda > Insecta > Lepidoptera > Crambidae > Eudonia > Eudonia truncicolella. The sequence continues at coordinate 5,939,835 of OX438832.1, forward strand.
TTAGGTGATACGCAAGGTCGTGTATCTCTTTCCCAAGCCACCTGATGCCAAAAAGTCTTAAAAACATGGAAAAAAAATACCCGAGTATATTCGTAAAAATATGTGATTATATAGACGAATTAAAAACCTCATTCTTTTTAAGTCGATCAAAAAAAGTTAAATTTCTATCAATCGTATTTTTTACTGTGTAGTCAAAGGCACCGGATACAATAATATCACTATAGGTTTTTTTTTCACATTTCCTATTAAGCGCTAGTCTATCGCCCACGTTAATTAGCTAGCGTTGCTATGACAACGTAGTTCAACCACTACATCGGCGGCAGTACCTTCGACCGTTCCTCCACGTCACAACGTTCCCATTTTGACATATCGGGTCGGAGTGGAAAAGTACGATGTCGTCAGGTTTCGGAGTGGGTGGCGGGTGGCGCATGCGCGGGCTACCACTTGTTGAGCCCACCGCCACAAAACCTACAAGACTGCAGAAGGTAAGCTTCAAACAAAGCTGCGCTCAGACTGGTTTGAGATGGTCCGTGAGAGGCGAGAGGGGGTTTATGTGTGCGTTGCTCGAGCGTGGTATGCATAAAGCTTACCTTCTGGGGTCTTTTTATTTGTGCCACCCACCGCCACGTTTGAACGAGTGGCGGACTTGAGGTCTATTATGCTGACGTGTCACTGACACTATTTATTCTACTTATCGATTGTGCTGATCAGCTGTCCATGAGACGAGTCTAACAGGCAGGTGCTTGGGGAGATTGGAACATAGTCCACCACCATGATAAATGAGAGTTTCTGGATGTTTACGATTGCTGTCGGCATCGCGTCAACAGCTTAATGTATCTTTTGAAGCTTGGATAAGAATTTTTAACCCAATACTGGACAGATTATTTTTTGTGGAATTATATATTTTCTTTGTATAAATTGTGTTATTTTCTCACTACTCAGAATTTTTGTAAGTTAAGTGACTCAAACTCAACTCAATTCCACTATGCCAAGAATAAAGTAAATTTTGATTAAAATTAGAATCACGTTAGACTGTTCGTGCTCAGTGGCGTGCACTTGGAGAGGCCTATGTCCAGCAGTGGACGTGTGTAGGCTGATATAACAAAACTTTTTTAATATTTTTTAGTTAATAATTATTTCGTGCATTGTACCAACTTACCTAAATAATTATAATAAATTAGTTAACGCTAATTTAGCTGATAATGCAACCCGAGTGTACGTGTAAAATAAAACAAAGACTTATGATAAAAACGTACTATACTAATTCACGGACGAATATAATATCAAAGATATTAGACGACCACTCCAGCATGACCAAAAGCGGAAAAAGTCGCTTTTTGTATGTTTATCCTCTAGCCAGGCACTTTAAGGAGAAAAAACTGAAGGCAGTTGCAAGCTGGATAGATATTAGGTACATACATTTCGATAATTTGTATTTATATATAATTACATACCTATATATTATATTAATTGAAAAAAAACCACATACTGAAAAAAGTACAAACAATGGTGAGTGATGGTGGGCTTATCTCTTTTAGTATTCTCATAGTTTAAAGAGTTGATATAGGCAACTGACCATTTCCTAACCACGCTCTTTACGGAAAAACACTGAAGGTCTGCCAGCTGAAAAGGTACATTTCGATTTTGTAAATACTTTTATTTTTCAATATGTTTTCCAAGCATTAGAATTCACAAATTATACAACCAGTTATCAAAATATAAAAAAAATGTGAAATTTTAAATGGTGGCCAATAACATTAGTCAGCCAATTACAATATTAATAAAAAGCTTTCGCATGAATGCACATGTGGTAATAACCTGTTTGTACATTTATGACTGCAATAAAATTTATTATGCATATCTTGGCTGAGATGATGATGATGATGATCTTGTACAATGACTTGGAAGAAATGGAGGTGAGGGCTAATAATAAATAAATAATACTAATCAGTATCAAGAGAACATAAATGCCTTAATAATTTAACCTTGCAGTGTTGTAATTTTTAAACGAGATCTCTACGTTACCGATAATAGTCAAATCTTTCAGAAATGCACCCAAAAGGTGGTCCGTTCGCGTGGACCGGCAAGGTTACCTTCGTCGCAAAGTAGCGCGTACGCAGGGTCAACGACCCCGGCGGATGCGTCAGCTAACTCTATAAAGCGAGAAAATATACGCGATAACCGCGGTACTGTACCCACCCATCTTGGTTGGACGGTGAACGAACCATTTAATATGTCTAACCGCTATTGCATATACGGAGCGCGCAGATGTTGAATATAAACATCGTCTCGGTATGAAGAAAATATGGCTCTTACACTTGAAACAATTATTTCAACTTATTATTTCATTCTGACGTTTCGAAATAATTGCGAGCTCCTTGTTCATAGTTTAAGACGACAGAATTCAAATCATTATTGTTGTAAAGTTGAAGCGATTAAATGAGTAAGTAATATAATTTTAATTTACCTAAAAATTTTAGAAAACATCATGAACCTTATGCTGTCTCGCAAAATATTTTCTCCTCAGTAGTTAAGGATTCCGCTACCATCTTCGGTCTTATCGTCACTTAACATCAGGTGAGATTTGAGATGAAGGCCAAGTCAGATAAAGGCCAAGTGAGTTGAAGGCCAAATGAGTTGAAGGCCAAGATTATTCGTTCTTATTCATCTATACTAATATTATAAAGAGGAAACCTTTGTATTTTTGTATGTATGTAAGTATGTTTGTAACGAATAAACTCAAAAACTACTGGACCGATTTAAAAAATTCTTTCACCATTAGAATGCTACATTAGCGCTGAGTAACATAGGTTAATTTAAAAAAAACTTGTTCTTCTGCTTATGTTGTTATTAAATTACTGAGATGGTAGTGGCACCCAATGTTCGATAGGATCAACATATCTTTCCATTAATAATCATTAAAAATAGAAGTCAGTAACGGATTTTGGCTTTATCAACTGACCACCTTCTTTCCTAGCTGTCATTCAGTAAATTTCAATGAAATTCTATGCTTTTTTGGCGATGAAACCTGGTGGTCAAACACTGGGTTACTGTGTCGAACACAGGTGCTACATCATCAGCTCGTTTTATGTCCCCGCTGCTGGGGTACGAGCCTTCCCTATGGATGGATAGGGAGAAAGGGCTATAAAACACTACCATTGTTAACGACTGCTAATGCAGCCGGGACCAACGGCTTTACGTGCCTTTCGAAGCACGGAGGGGCTTTAAATGATTTTTGGCATGGCATTTTTGGTCACCCATCCGATGGCCGGCCTTTGAGAAAGCTAAAAAAAATAAATATAAAAATATTATGTTTTTAGAAAACATACCCGTGTATTTTTATATAAAAAAACTTTGCTCTTTTTTTAAGAAAACGCAGGCATTAGAATCTAGAAGGTACTAGAAAATTAAACGGCTAGTTTATTAATCGGTCCCCGCGTTGTGGCCGCTCGTACAAGGTTGGTGCCGGCAACAAATGTCATTCGCGCAATAGGAGCGCAATGTCAGTAAAATGTCACAGTTTACGATTGAATGCTCTTGCGCAGGGTTCACGGGCGCGTTTTAGAGTGCGTTTAGTTACTGAGCCTGTAATTTTATACGTATATTGTATGTAACATTATTTCATTGAAAAGCCTCGATGGCCGAGTGTCTAAGCGCTTGGCCCTACATTCGCAGGTCCTAGATTCAATTCCTGGGCCCGGTAAAGTGTGTATAAGATTGATCGATATATGAGTTTGGGTTTGTGATCATCGACCCCTATTGGCTTTGTAATTATGACTATGACACAACCCATCCACTGAAGCGATGATTTTATTTAAATGGTGGCGGTTTTTGCGGTACTACTGAGAAACAACGTAGCTCTCTAAAATTGAAGTAGAATCGGATTCGTAGTGTCAGAGATTACCCCCATAAATAAAAAGATAATGAACATGGCATTCAAAAGGCTGGCATTTAACATTTTACTATCTACTTAAACAGGTACAGGTACACAAACTCCAATAAATTTTAAAACTAAACTCAGTTATCAATTGAAATCTAGATTGATCAAGTTTTTTCGTCCATATACGGTACCGCAATTACATGTCGAGAATGTATAATTAATCATTTAGCGCGGCGCTGCATAATCTATTAAAGTACCTATAATTTGCGGACATTACTGGGCCCATAAACCATAAATCTTACCGTCAAATTAAATTGTATCAAATATTAAGATCAATCTTTATTACAAATAATCGTAAACAAAAAGAAATAACTACTCGTTTAAAATTCTGATCGTAACGCTTGTGTTTAAACATTTAGGTGACTTACAAAATTTCTATTTATAAGTAAACGAATGATCTACTAACTCCATCTATCCGGACTTTGGTCCATTGGCCTATGCTACAAAACAAATGCTCCACAGAATGCATCGTTCAGTAAACAACTTGTGTAGGGCATGTGGTTCGCCACATGAACAAGAAATGGAGTCAATGCAGCACCTTCTGTGCGACTCTATGGCTAGGAAAAGAATGGGACTCCTTGGATCAGCCTATTCAAAACCAGAAGACTTCAGACCAGAAGATTTCAGGCTCCCGTGTCAAAGACGTTACCAAAATTATGGCATCTATCTTTACAGACGAAGAAGAGTGAAAGGCTGGGGTTGCACAAAATATCTCGATTGTCGAAATGCTACTGGGAGACGGAAACCTGCAGGCCCCGCTGAGATAAGATAAGTTAAAGTCATTAAGCACAGATGTTCTATATTTGGCAAGTGTTATTAAGCTAAAATGTAATGTAGGTATGTCAAGAATGTGGTATATAACACTTTAGTCTAAAATATAGAATAATAAATGTCGTTGAATATTAGAAGGTATTTCATTGATAACAATGTAAATATTCTAATCCCATATCTTCAATTAATTTATTCATTTATGTACCATCAACAGCATGGTAATATGCAAAAATATAATGCAAACTATAAACTAATACAAAATTATAATATAAATAGGTTTAACTCTAAATATAGACGGCCTCGTCATGCCTATTTACGGATTCATTAACATTTAAATTTTAAAATAATATAGAATATAATAATAGAATAGAATTACAGGCGTGTTATAATTCTTTTAGTTTTGGAATTCGTACTATGAAATAAATAAAATTTTATAAAATACAGTGAAAAAATTAAACGCCCACCCGGCCCAACCAGGAATCGAACCTGGGTCGTCCGCAATCCGGGCGGCTGCACTGACCGCTATGCTACCGGGAAGGCTGACGTAAGCGCTGAATTTTGTCACTGCTTTTTAATGTTTTTAGAGTGCTTTTTTAGCAGCACAGCGCCATCTTTCCAACGATCGTTGCAGCCGATGGCCATGCAGATTCATCTTTGCAGATGAAATGCCACAAATTTGATAACACAACGCTATAGTAAATTTTTACTTTTTATTTTTTTACGTTCGATTCCTGGCTGGGTCGAGTGGGCGTTTAATTTTTTCACTGTATTTTATAAAATTTTATAAATATTTAATTTAGCTTCAGTGCAGCAATTTGCACTTGAAAATAAAAAGTAAAAATTCGTACTATGATATAATATTACGCAAATTTTATGGTGTGGTGGTTTTTTGTTGGTAGTGCACCTGAGCTGGCATGTCATGAGTTGCGGGTTCGAATCCCGCTCGTGGAATTTTTTCAACACTTTGTCTTTTTTCAAGTCGTACTATATTAAATACATCAGATGAAAAAAGTTTATTAACATATTTTATAATTAGTATTAAGTTGTCCAAACTTTGTATAAGACATTGTTGCGTTACAATATAATGTGAGAAGTATGGTCGCGCAGAAACTCAAGAAAACCATGAAACATGAGTTTTATCACAATAACCGCAGTTCGTATGTACCTATATGTCACCTTCAGTGCAAGTGATCTAAATTATAATTGCTTCACTGTTAAGTAATATTTATCGTTATCACCACCCGCTCATTTTATGTCCACACTGCTTGGCACGAGCCTTCCCTATGGATGGATAGGGAGAACGGGCCATAAACCACCACGCGTGCCCAGTGCGGATTGGTAGTTGTAAACGACTGCCATCAACGTAGTATTGAATCGTTTTGTATTCAGTCAAAAATGTCAAAAAAAAATACTATGTATTGGCCATCCACTTCACTTCACTTCACTTGTAATATAGACCTTATTGTCAACATAAAAAAGGTGATATAACCAATATCAATTCAATGTACATAATTTGAAATTAAAAGGGACTACAATACGTACGACCTGATTTAAATACGTTGTCAGGGTTGGAAATTACAGATATGCAAAGATTTTAATAGCATATCCGAGAGGTCGACAAGAAATGTGTAATGTATTTAACAGTCACTAAGTTGTGTTATTATGTTTTAAAGATTATTTAAGGGAACATGTAAACTTGTTGCACAAAAAATTTAAAAATGTAAAGGTATAAGGTTCGCTTTGTAATAAGACAACTGAGAATATGGTTTAAATCAGCATGTCAATGGTTCTTACCTCATAGGCTGAAATAAGGTATATCCTACAGCCATATAGCCGGGTTTTATCAACAAACCAATCAACTAAGTACTAGATCTGTGGTATTATTAACTAATATAGGCTTTAAGATAACTAACTAATACTGTATTAACAAATATGGCTTATAAATAATTTATCTATCTATCTATCTATCTACGCACTTCAATTTCACCTCTTCACCTCTGATCTTACAGTTTGCTAGCTCTCTCTATCCGACTGGTTGTCTGGATGAAATCGCTTGAAAGCGATAAGACCGCCAAATTGTAACTTTGTAATTTTTTGCTTTCTTTTGTTCATGTTTATGTTTTATAGTGTTGTAATAAAAATATTATCTATTTATCTATCAATTCAATTCGCTATGTAGTGGATCTATAATAGATTAAGCGTACAACAAAAAGGTTTAACTACATCGTTGAACTTAAAGGAGGTCTGATAAATAATTAATTTGATCAAACGGTAAACGAAAGTCCACTCAATAAAAAATCAGCAGGACACAAGTTAGTTTCAATTAAGAGTAGATTATTTCAATTGTCTATGAACGTGTTGAGTCAAGAGCTTTTACGAATGTTGGTATTGTTTAAATCGATTCGCTAATTGTTTTGTAAAGCCGCAACAAGCAGACACACAATGTCATAAACCAGTTTTTTAAAGATAAAACTGTGTAATAATGGTCCATCTTTACTGAAACTCAAAGGGTTAAAAAGAAATATAAATTGTTATTTAACAAGTACCTTAATAACACTCATACATTTATTAATAAACAATAAAAAAGAAAAGTATGTTTCCCAAACTTTGACATTAGCCACTTACAAAACGTAAAATAAAATTAAAACCGTCACTTTTTTACTTTTTTACTAGCAATGTCAGACAGTCAGTAGCCAGATCAGAAAACACTACCAAACACCTAAGACTGCATCATGTAGGTTTTACTATCACATTCATAAGCCTTTAAATGTGCCATTTCTGGCCACCGACCTTAAGATGGAATAAGCTCATCGGAAGATCGCACGATAGCTTACCAGTCTTACTTACCACGTTCGCAGAATGTTCGATGCGTGGGTGTTAACCACTGCCATTTTGTACCGTGACAGCTGCTTTTAAAAAGCTTAACGTGCCTTTTGAGGTACGCGTATATGTATGGCAAGACGTTTATGTCTCCGAAAGGGTAATAGAAGACTATCATCATCAACATCATCATCTCAGCCAGAAGACGTCCACTGCTATAAATACCTCCCCAAATAATATAGGTCGCGGGAAGCCGCTGGTTGCGAGCAGCACAAAACCGGTCCTTGTGGAGATCCTTGGGGGAGGCCTTTGGCCAGTAGTGGACGTCTTTTGGATTGAGATGATGACGGCTCCTTTCGTGGATCTGCCCTTGAGTGGATTCTAGTCACGCCTCCCTACTGAGCGTTGTACAACTCGCGCTGTGCATTCCGACAAATTAACGCACACACAAACATACATCGCGTTCGCATTAAAGCTAATTTTACACAAGTACCGTCACATAGAAAATTATTAACGAAGATATTGCTAGGTTGTTACTTGCTAGTTTGCTAATATAGGTTATCATCATGTTTATTTTAATATTTTACTTCAACAACATTAAAACAGGTGACGTATAAGCTTTTTAATTTAAAACTTCTTTCATATAAATTTATATATGAAACCTAAAATCTTGTCTTATTTTAAAACAGCCCTAACAACTATTTCCATCTACTGTACTTTGAATTATGTATTTTTATAAGTTCACCTCATTCGCTCTTTATTTACTTTATTCGTCATTAACTAAAAACACAACACTATAGGGAAAAAAGCAACCTAACCAAGCTTCCAAACTCCATAAATGGTTTATTTCAACGCTCCTCACTAACAAATAACTGATAAGCCTTTAAAATGATAGCTCAATTAGTATACTTATGCTATAGCATCACCACGGTTTTTCTAAAGGGTGTTTTATTATATTAGTGGTTCTTCGATCAACAATGATCGAAGTAGTGGTTACATGAATATAATATTTACTAGATGTTTACAAACTACATAAAACTTAACTCTTAAAAACAATAAAGTAATTTACAAATAAAAAAATTGCCCCAGATCATACCCATCAGGCAGAGTACCCAGTATTGCCTAGTATTGTACAGCAGCATTGCCTCGGTGGAAAGCGAGGCTAAACGATCAAACAAACTTAGATCGCAAAAAAAAGTTTATTTTCATACCTCTTTAAAACTTTCAAAAGCTTCAACTAAAGCATTGTCTACGCAATTATACCGGTCCGCCGCGTTACTACTCAATTATGTTCGCGGATGTATCGTGGCGCCGGCCGCCGCGCCGCCGCCGCCGCCGCCGTATTATCACAATCACATCGCAAAAGGGACGTATTATAATACGAGTGCGAGTAGTAACCTGGTGCGGTGGCACACCCAACTTGTTTCGGACCAATTCCTAGCTGCGTGTTATGTATTCTTAGAGAAATTGGTTTAAACCTCCAGGGGATGTTTTGGACAATAAGCAGTTCTTAACAGGATAAGTAATAAAACTTTAGAAGTAATTTAACCTAAGAGGTCACTTGGAATGAGCATACTAGCGAATGTTACATCCCAAATGCTCACACAGCAAGCACACTATTTCAGCAGCGAGCAGTTTGCTCTATTCGTTGTTGTTGTTCGTTCGAGAATGCTCAACGTTTCGTTACGGGTAAATGTTTAGGTGTACATTCACCTTTAAACTCTCATGATCCATGATCACCAAGATAAGATTAATGATTTACCACACATCGCTGATCATGGCGCATGCAACAGTGCCAAAATATCAGCCACTCAAATAATCAAAATACATGGTATTAGTCCAAAAATAAGGATTGCTTAGGATCTGTTACAAAATCAAAAAAGTGTTTGTTTTTTTGCATTTTATTGCTTATAGTCAAGAATTTGACTATAAGCAATAAAAATGAAGAATGAGTATGTAGTATGCCTAAAAAATACTTATAAACGTAACCTGAGTGCTACGTTTAGCGTATCGCCCACTGTACGTTAACATTGAAAATAATGGGTATACGTCATTTTATGGTCCTAGTAATTGACATTTTCGTTCCAGCTTGCCGGTCTCGTGTTTGACCGTGCCGTGTTGTGACGTCACGCGGCTCACTGTAATGACAACTAGTAATCTTCTATTGTTAACTATTCGCAACGAGCGTAGTAAATGTTGCGCAGAAGCATTTTAAAGTGAGTATGCAAGCGCTCTCGAAAGTTTGGAACTCACAAAGGAGATGCTATCACAAACTTTTTACAGGTGTTTTTAGATTATGTTGTCATACTTATTCCATTATATTGTTTACTATCGGCAGGGAACGCTGGAGCGTAGTGAATGTAGAATTTTCAGTACGCTCACTCGACAGATTGGAATCTGTGAAGGAATGAGAATTCTTATCTGAACACTATTAAAAAACAATGTGATTGGTATTACTTTTAAATTTTATACGTAACCTATTATAATTATTATACCTACCTAATTTTTGTTCCTTTAGTTTGTGGCATCGTGCGATTAGCACATTTAGCCAGTGTCAAAGTAATTTTTCTTACAAGTAATACATAAATATATAATATTTCCTTCCAGTATGATGATGATGAATGATAATAGAAATGAGAAGTGAGAAATGATATTTAAATTGATATTTTGACTTCTAGGGTTGATACCTACAAAAGTTTCATTAAATGTCAAAAAGTCGACTCCCACTCCGTCTCATGGAAACTTTATCAGACTCAACTACGCCGGCCGGTATCCGGCTACAAAAGAAAACCTATTGTGCGCTCTCGCTCTAGCGCCTCAAACACGACCACTTTGAGATGCAACAACGAAATTTCGTATACATTTCTAGTTTTTACAATAACTTGTATTTAATTGGCAATGACAATAAAGCAATGGACAGAGAGAGCCGCTGTCTACCACCAGTGTTCGAGTAAATGTGGTAGTAGTCGAGACTCAACTTGAGCAAGATTGTCGCCGATGCACGCGGCGCCTCGCAAGGACGCCTGCCTTTCGACCAGCTAATTAACATAACGTTACAAATTATAATTGAACGAGGGTCACCATGAACATTATTATCTGTAGCCTACACTGACTTAATTTATAATACTGTTTATTTAAATGTAGGTATCAGAACTCGAACTTTGTTAAAATTCCATAGCTGCTAATTAAAACAGTTTGTATTGTTTTTTGCAATTTCTATGCAGATCTGACTTACACAAATTCGCAGCAGTTCGCAAAGCTAAACAATTAGGTTAAATATTAATCCACGAATAAAACATTTACAGTTACCTACAATAGGGTTGTTGTATGTAAACAAAAACACCTTTGAAAAAAATATGTTTTCCATACAAATTACATGACTACCTAGCCAAGGATGGACTAAATCCGCTTAAGAAAAAAATATCAACACCAAGAATAACAAAGCTTATCAGTCCATAACTCCTGGTAAATCATAAAACGAGCTTACTATCTTTCGAGATTTGGAAGCATTTAAATATGGTTTATATTTGCACAAGTGAATAATTCATTTAATTGGTTCCTGCATTGCTTTTGGCAGCCCTAGCGTATAGAGATAACTGGCTGCGACTCAAACTCGGGACTCGGAATGCGTACCGTTTTCCTGCTGCTGCGCGCGAAACTGACGTTCGTTATATTATAATTATTATAACAATAAACATGACCTATTTAGAAGGAGGAGTACCTATTTAAAAAAACCATTGGTACTAAAAATAGTATTTGAAAAGAGAAGATGTCTCATGTGTGTTAGTGCTTGTTTGATTTTCGACATAAAATTAATGCAAAATAACAATTAAAAAATTAAGTATTACCAAATCTCAATAGATGGTGCTTTTTTTTTAAATCGTTTTGTTATTATGAATTGGCGCATATGAATTGGCGCAGATAGTATTATTTATTAAATGCATCTGTTAAGCTCGGGGCGTGGTGGAAAAGGTATTTTTGTTATTGTAGTATTTGCCAATAATAAAATTGTTTTTATTTTATAATTCTGCCTTTTATGTTAAATCATAATCGGCCACTTGGCAGTCCACTGCTGGACATAGGCCTCTCTCAAAGAGACAGAGCTTCATCTTCAAATCTTTCCATAAAACTATGACGATATACTCAGATAAGTAAGATACTTAGACTCAGTAAGCAGATATGTCCACAACGACCGGTTTTTTTTTTCATAAACTATACAACTACTATCTTTAAATTTAAAAAAAAATGCATTAGATCAGCCCCATCAGGTAGAGAACCCAGTAAGCTAGCAGCATTGCTTTGTTAGCAAGGCTTATTCGCCGGCTCAAGTAGCTGCTAGCTCTGGCATCCCGGGCGGTTGGTGCTAATATAATGGATATAATCTTTATAAAGTTTGCAAAAAATCTATTATTAGAAATTCCTAGTTTCAGCAAGCGATACGTTTCACTGCAACAAGCTAAATCCGCGCGTTTCCCAACACAAGCAGATCTAGTAACAGTACTGCGCAGTTGGGTACGACAGGGCACAGTGCTGATTTAAAGCGAATGTTTAAATTACCTACGTAGCGTAAGTAATGCGCGTTCGTATGAATTATGACAATGTAAATGTCTCGCTGGACTTAGCTTTGTTGCATGAAAAGGACATCGAGAGATTGGGTTATAAACTAAAACGAGGCCCCAATGCGGGTAGCAGGTTAAAAAAATAGTGCAAGAATATAAATAGTATAAAGTATAATATTTTTAGGAAAAAATCTTTGTTCATGAATATGCCAACTTTTATAGATGTTAATACAACGTGTAGTACCAAACATACACAATAGAAAAATAACGATTTGTAACTCTTAATATCGATAATAAATATTTAAAGTTGAATGTGTTATGTTTTTAAAATATAAAGAGAAAAGATAAAAATATTTTAATATTACAATATTAGTATAAATAGAAAGAAAAAATTAGCTTTTATTTTTCCAATAAGTTAAGACTTTTCTCCCACTTTCACTGCTTCAGCCATGGCTTAAAGTTCGTGGCACCAAACCACATATTAAACAGTTATCAAAAAAAAAATACGTTTAAAACAAAAAAATATGGTGGAAAAAGTGCTTTCCAGAAATCTGCAATACCGATTTACAATTACATATCTCCAATACAGACTGAACCTACTCCTCTGCCTCAGAGTAATTTCTTTTAATAAAATTTATTGATTTCCGAAACATTAAGCAAGTTTAAAACGAATCTAACTGCAAATATGTAAAGTACATAAAATGAAAACTACGCTTTAAATTTTTATATAAATGTATAAGTTGAATGGGTAACGTTGGTAACTACCTCTGTTGTTTTACGGTACTATCAAAATACCAGTCTCTATCGATCAGAGATAACCGGTAACCACTGACACATGCCTTCTGTCACTTGTCCCCATTTATTATTACTGATATCTCGTAAAAACAACATTACAGGACTTCTTGGCGGGAAAGTGAAGAGTCATGTCTGCGGTTTTGTTTTATTTTCTAAAATTTGTATTATATCGAATATTAATGTGAAATAATGGTGGATTATTAACCGTTAAGTGTTCGTAAGTACGCATGAGTGTTGGCAAATGAAACAAAACAGCGCAACTTCACTTTTCAAATTCTCTCAAGAAGTCCACCCGAGGAGTTAGTAAAGCCCCACATCTTTACTGAGATACTCGAGGGGTTGGGGGGTATATCATTTTTCACTTCTCATTTCTATTATCATTCATCATCATCATACTGAAAGGAAATATTGTATATTTATATTACTTGTAGGAAAATTACTTTGACACTGGCTAAATGTGCTAATCGCACGAAGCCATAAATTAAAGGAAAAAAAAAAAACAACATTACAACGTTCAGTTGTTTCTAATTCATCTGCCACTGCCAGGTACTTCAGCTGATTTAAATGTCAATACATGCCGAATATGTAAATGCTGTTCGCCAAAATATACAACACAATGTTGCCGGTGAAGGTCGGGCCGTGGACACGTGCGGCGACCTTCAGCTACCTACCGAGATGAGCCACGCATACCATCTTACTTGTAATTACCTTACTAATACGTACCTTTGAATATCGAAATGGCTATCGAATTTAGCTTACATTTTTATACGTAGGTAGGTGGAATAATAATGTAATATAATAATAATATCGTGTAAGAGTAAGAAATGACACCGAGTTGCAAAGGGTGAACAAGCGTTAGCAAACTATCAAATGGAGGAAGCTTTTTTTTGTTACCCAGAATCCTCAACTACTGAGGTACTGACTATGTTATCTCCAGCTGCCAGAACACAACAATGCTACAAACATTAAAGTTATGGCGACATATTTAGATGGTGGTAGCTAAACAGGCGAACAAAGAAGCCCACCAACCAAACTGAGTAGACAAACATGTATCCCCCGCTGGGAATCGAATCCGGGACCTGTGGTTCTAAGCCGGTGGTCTTAATCACTAGACTACAGAGGAGTTATAGCTGCAGTATCTCGGACACATAATGCGCAGCAATAGGTACAGTCTCATACTGCAAGGAAAAATACAAGGCCAGAGAAGACCAAGCTGTAGAAAGGTACAATGGCTGCTGAACATCGCCGAGTGGTACAATCTAAGTAACTTCAGAACTTTTCCAAGCCGCAACATTACGTGCCCAAGTGGCCATAATGATAGCCGACTTGCGATAGGACATGGCATATGAAGATGAAGTAGGTGGCAACCAGACATTAAGTACGGCCCGTTTGATTATGTGGTTATTGAATTGTAGCTTGCTCTTTGTATAACGAAGGTGGCGATCAGTGGCACTTGATGGTAATTAAGTAAAGTATTTAGCCTATATACTGCCAATATTCAATGACTAAAGCCTTTGTCCAGAAGTGCCTGGACAAAGGCTTCTGTCATTGAAATCAAGTCTTCGCTATAATCAGATAAATATAATTAAATCAAAAAGAACGCATTTTGGGTTAACATACGAGGGATGTTCAATAAAAAGTAATAATGGCATATAAACTCCTTGAACAACAAAAAAAGTAAATGATAGCGTGGTACGCAAAATGGATTAAATTGAAATTCGCGCCGTAATAAAATATCTCTGCCTGAAAAAAATTACTACTGAGCAAGTAAATGAAGACTTGAAAGGAACATTAGGGGTTAATGCTCCTCCGGATTCTACGGTTGCGCGGTGGTGTGCCGAGTTTAAGAGAGGAAGAACTTCAACTAAAGACGACCCGCGCTCGGGATGCCCAACGACGCCAGTTACCAAACAAATGATAATTTTGTGCTGAAGAACTAAAGATTTCGATAGGAAGTATCCATAGTGTTTGGAATGAAGGGTGGTCGATAGCCAAAATGATTTGTTTTTATTATTGGTTTTACAATGCTTTATTTTAATATAAAAAAAGAGTACAGAGAGGTGACAAGTGTGAGGTAGCAGAATCGTGGTGATAAAGAGGGCGATGGGTGGGGCGTCTTCCTTTTATAGGGACAGCGAAGCATCTCGATGACAGCGCCCTCTACGGCTCGAGCTTTGAACTGCTTCGTTTGAGTCGATGCGTGAGACACAGGCCCGTGCTTCACAGGCTGATGGCTGGTGTCGCGCCGCCGTTGCGTTTGCAGTTCCGGCGTCCGTTGCTAGGTGGCGTTATCAACATATTCGGCCGCCTTGAAAGCTTCTAGGTTTCAATACACAACGTCTTCTCTGCTTCCGAAGTTATGATGCAATTGGAAGAGGGCAGATTTTTGAAAACGCCCTCTGAACTTCGCCAGTCGCTGTGTGGATGGATGCGACCCTGTTGACGCCGTCCTTTCCTGGGAACAGAGACAAAATTCTTCCCAAACGCCACTTGAGAGGCGGTAACTTGTCTTCCTTGATAAGAACCAGTGATTGGAGCTCGAGTGTCCCTTGGTTCTCCGTCCACTTGATGCGTCTTTGTAGCTCTGAGACGTACTCGGTTGACCAGCGTTTCCAGAAGTGTTGTCTCAGCTGTTCGATACGCTGGTATCGAGATAGGGCTAGCGTGGGTCTAGCAGTGGTGTCTTCGCCTGAAGGAGCCGTCAGAGGCCGGCCAATGAGGAAGTGGGCTGGCGTGAGAGGGTTGAGATCGTCAGGGTCTGCGGACATAGGATATAAAGGTCGGGAGTTCAGGACGGCTTCTATTTGTACCAAAACCGTACTGAGCTCCTCATAATTTAATTTTGCATTTCCCATCACGCGCAATAGATGGTGCTTACAGGATTTGACCCCTGCTTCCCATAAGCCGCCAAAATGAGGTGCATAAGGAGGAATAAACTTAAATTCAATATGATTATTTGAAGCGTAATCAATTATATTTTTAGAACTATTTTGTAAAAAATCCGAAAATTCCTTTTCAGCTCCTACAAAATTTCTACCGTGATCGGAAAAAATTTGAATGGGTTTTCCTCTTCGAGATATAAACCTTTTTAGGGCTAAAATATAGTATTCAGAAGATAATGACGTAACAAGTTCTAAATGAACTGCTCGTGTGGCAAAACAAACAAATAAACAAAGGTAACACTTTTCTAACCTAGAACCCCTACCTTTTTTATTAAGAACAAACATAGGTCCAGCATAATCAACACCGCACCGAAAAAATGGAAAATCTGACAGCAAGCGTTCCCTAGGTAAATCACCCATAATAGGCTGCACTGTTTTACCCTTCATACGACAACATGTTACACATTGATGGACAACCTTTTTTGAAAGATTTCTACCACCAAGCGGCCACCATGATTCTCTTACGTGTGCTAATAATAATTGAGGGCCCGCATGGAATAACTTGACATGTTCATAACGAAATAAAAGCAAAGTAAAATAGTGTTTACCACATAACAGCATGGGATGTTTGTTGTATTGTACGGTATTGTTGTAGCGTTGTATTATGTAAACACGGTCCGCTAGGCAAACGAAGTTTACCCTCTAGTAACAAATCCCAAAAATGATTTGCACCGATTAAAATATCGATTTCTGAAGGCGTACAAAATGATGGATCGGCAAGTTTAATATTGTCGGGTATTTTTAAAGAATTTATTTTCATAGGTGAAGCGGGTAAAGTTGAAGTTATGTTTGGCATAACCAAACAATTAAAGCGCATACAAAACTCGCTATGTAAAGAGCGAAGTTTAACTTCACAAGAATGAGTTGACTGTGTCACAGTTTGACCTATTCCTGAAACCTTATAAGTGGACTGTATTGTTTTAGTGTTTAATTTATCGCATAATGATTTGGTAATAATACAGTGTTGACTGCCACTGTCAAGTAAAGCGCGAGTTTGATAATATTTATTGTTCTCACCAGCAATTTCGACTAATGCAGTTGATAGTAAAACTGGCTCTAACGCGTATGAACTTAAATATGTTTTATTATTTTGAATAGACTTGTTTTTAAAGGAAGGCTGCGTCATGTTTGCATGCAGCGTAGTTAATGTGTTACTAGGTGAATGTTCTAAGGATAACTCTGAACTGGATTGTTCCTTTAGTGCTATCGTGGACACCGTGATATCGTTGGTAAAATCATTATGAAGCAAACTATTATGCTTTTTGTTACATTGTTTGCAGGGACCGAAATAGCAATTCTCCACAGTATGACCAACACGCAAACAATTAACACATAAGTGTTTACTCTCAATAAGCCCAAGTTTTTCTTTGGACGGTAGATTAATAAATTGACTGCACGCATAGACCGGGTGACTACCGCCGCATACTACACATGCACGATAACGTTTTGAATTTTTACTAGTACTTTGTAAAGACACTAAGCTTTTTATATTGGGTAACGGTTTCCTAAATGGATCTTGAAACACTTTACTATTTGAATGGGAGTGATTAGCTTTTATCATTTCTAGCATGTCAGCTTTATCGCGTAAAAATTGTATGAGCGATTCTAATCTTAAGCACTTTTCAGAATTTCCTATACTACATTTAAACTGTTCCCATTCTCTTTCCAAATTACAATCTAATTTTGAAACAATTATATAGATAAGTAAAGTATCCCATGACTCGGTAGGTTCACCTAACGTTTTTAAAACGCGCAAATTCTTAAGGACTGTGTCAATAAGCTTTCTAATTTGGGTGGATGATTCCTTTGACAAAGATTGCAAGGAAAAAATAGACTTAACATGATTATGAATTAACAATTTAGAATTATTATATCTACCTTCAAGTAAATCCCATGCTATTTTGTAGTTGTCGGACGAAAATTCTAATGATTTAATTACTTGTACCGCGTTGCCTGTAAGAGCCGACCTTAAATAATGAAATTTTTGAATATTTTCAAGCTCTTCAGAGTTGTGAATCATTGATACGTAAGTATCTCTAAATTCAAGCCAATTGTCGTATGAACCGTCAAACCTAGGCAACGATATAGTAGGCAACTTAACCAGTAAACCACCAGAATCTTGCTTGCTTTGAGACTTTTCATTACTCAAAAGGCAATCTATCAAGGCCATGACACTAAAATATGCATTTTCAAAACTTTCGCGTTCTACAAGTTGTTTTTCTAACTCACTTTCGTCTGCTGCTTGATCAATAATAATTTGAACCGCATTAAAATTTTGTAATAAACATGATGACGATTGATGACGTAATTTTAATTCAGCCTTTTGTTTTTCACCTAACTGACTATCTTTTAACGATTCTACAGATTTCACTAAAAGAGTAAGCATACCCTTGATTGACGCACGTTTCCTAACCAAATCTTTTAACGACTCACTCATTTTGGCGAATTATAAGAAAGCAAGGGTACTCACGGTTATCCTGTTCTCGCGTGATGAATGATGCGCACCACCGGGATAGCTCTCGCAAGCGGCTTCTATAATTAAAGCGATTTTAGTACAAATAGTAAGTCGAGGTTAGGAACAAGGGTGTGGCCAGCTTGACAACTCTCTGTTTTTCTCTCTTCTGATCCGGCGAAGAAGGTCCAAATGTTTGGAATGAAGGGTGGTCGATAGCCAAAATGATTTGTTTTTATTATTGGTTTTACAATGCTTTATTTTAATATAAAAAAAGAGTACAGAGAGGTGACAAGTGTGAGGTAGCAGAATCGTGGTGATAAAGAGGGCGATGGGTGGGGCGTCTTCCTTTTATAGGGACAGCGAAGCATCTCGATGACAGCGCCCTCTACGGCTCGAGCTTTGAACTGCTTCGTTTGAGTCGATGCGTGAGACACAGGCCCGTGCTTCACAGGCTGATGGCTGGTGTCGCGCCGCCGTTGCGTTTGCAGTTCCGGCGTCCGTTGCTAGGTGGCGTTATCAACACATAGTATTATTATACATGAACATTTGGGCATGAAAAGTATCAGCGCGCTGGGTGCCTAGAATGCTTACAGACAAGCATAAACAAACAAGACTGAGGATTTCTCAAATCAATTTGGAATTGTTACAACAAGATCTTGACCGATTTTTGGCTCGCTTCGTAACTATGGATCAAACATGGCTTCACCATTTTGATCTTGAAACGAAACAACAGTTCATGACTTGGAAGAGGCCATCATCTCCAACGCCTAAGAAGTTTAAGGCATTTCCATCCGCCGCCGGTGAGATTATGGGCTCTCTTTTCTGGGACCGTCAGGGGGTGATAATGATTGAATACCTCCACTATTAAGTGGGCCTTATACGCAGAAGAAATAAAAAAAGTGCGTCAGGATATACGCGAAAATCGCCGCGGCAAACTTGGTATAGTTATGTTGTTTCACCAAGATAACGCCCCCGTCCACAAGTCCCGAGTTGCGATGACTGATACCCAAGGTGCTGGATTTGAATTGATGGAACATCCTCCATACTCACGTGATCTTGCACCTAGTGATTTCTACCTGTTTCCGCGGTTAAAAGAACAACTGAGAGGTCACAAATATAACAATGATGAGTAAGTTATTGCAGCCGTACATGATTTTTTAAGCGATCAAGATGAAGATTTTTTCAAGATTTTTTTTTAAGGATTAGAAAAACGATATACCAATTGTATAAACCTCAAAGGTAATTATGACGAAAAATTGTATAACAATTAAAAATATATAACTGTTTCATACTCATTATCACTTTTTATTGAACACCCCTAGTATTTGTGTAAAATCTTTTAGTATTGGACCCTGGCCCTGCAATGTGACCTAAAACATTTACATTATAACTCTTATTTTACTCTATTTTAATTTTACAGTGAATAACTGAAACAAATTATACTAAAGAAATATACCATCAGGTTCTAACCGTCCCACTATTGGTCTGAATAGGCCCTGGGCATGGGAGGTCGGACCATGACTCACTGGTCCATTTTGGGTTCTAACGAATGTTATCCTACAAACGAGACCAACGGGTTACCGTGCATTCCGAAGTGCTGACAAAATGTATTTAGAATATCTAAATGTGTAATAATAAAATTGGCATTCGTATTTTAATAAAACGGTATGAGTGGTATGGCTACGTTTCGAAATTGGGTCGAATGTGACCCACTTCGTGCTTATTAACGGCGTTCCGATGTGGCGCCTCTGAGAAACATTCAAAATGGTGATTCATTCAAAATGAAGAGTTCTTGTGAAAAATCTTCACCAGAGTTTTCCTTGTAAAAGTTCGGAAAAGCCCGGTTGCAAAAACTACTTGATAGTATTTTTGAGGACCTAGTAACTTATTTAGACTTTCAGAAACCATAATCATAGTATTACATACTTAAGGAATAAGAGAGGAGAATTACATACTTATCATTCCTTATACAATGTATAAAATATATAAAATGTATTGGCAAGTAGAGTATTCATATTCATATTCATTTATTCACCATAAATTTATAACAATAAGTACAATAAAAGTGGGTATAAGATGTTAGGTATGTTACAAATTTACCTTTTCAAGGCACTGTGAAATATTAAAACTAACTACATACATAATTAAAATTTAAACTAACTTAGAATTTATTTTCAAAATTTTCTTTCATGTCATAGAAAGAATGAGACTGAATATTTTTTAGCTCCCTTTCAATATTATGAGCTTATGAGGTGATATGGAAGGAAGCTCGTTTATATAGGACAAGAATAGTAAACATTCTAGTACACTACCTTGTGGTATTGACCTTTGCACTAGTTCACTGGAGGAGACTTTCTTTTGTAGTTCGCCAGTCGTTTCGTTGAAGTGTGTATTTTGTACAATCTGTTTTCTGTCTTTTAGGTATGAGCAGAGCCACTTATGTGCTTGCCCACGTATCCCTAAGAGCTCTAGTTTTTTGATTAAAATATTATGCGAGACTCTATCATAAGCCTTGGACATATCCATAAAGATGGCAATGGCACACTTATTGCTGTTTAATGTATTTAAAATTTCAAAATTTACAATCAAAAACTGCTGTCGTTGTTGAACGGTTTTGTCGGAACCCGTGTTGGCTGTCACTTAAAACATTATATTTCTCTAGAAAACCATATATTCTTTTACATAATATTGCTTCGAAGACTTTTGAATATACTGATAATAGAGCAATGGGGCGGTTATTTGAAGTACACGATTTATCACCTTTTTTGAAAATAGTTTTAATAATTGCCAATTGCAAATTATCCGGAAATTCTCCCTTTTCATATGACGGATTTATGAGAAATGTTAACGGTAATACTAATTCTTACACACAATATACAACTAATGAGCCCGGGATTTCATCATGACTACTAGTGGTATTTCGTTTTAAATTTAATATAATCTGATTCGGCAACGCTGCCCATAAAAAACGTATTAGATAGCGAATTACAACTAAGTTGATTAAAGATAGTTTGGTATTTATTAGAATTGATATTCAGGTACTTATTGAATGTCTCAGCCTCAGAATGTCTCTCTTAGAATTGATACTCAGGATACTTATTGAATGTCTCAGCTACTTCAGTGGGGGAGGAAATATTACAATTTTTTACATTTAAAGACATATTTGCATGTTTAATTGTTTTTTGTGTATTTGTTTTTTCCTTGAATGTCTCAAAGAGGGTATCTGTCCAAAGGTATGGAAGTCTGCCAGGATTACCCCGGTGCATAAGGGGGGCTCGAAAACAGACGTGACTAACTATCGGCCTATCTCTACTCTGTGCTTGGCGAAGCTTTTTGAAAGGCTAATACACAGCATCTTGTACTCTCATATTCTCAGTAATATTCTCCCACAGCAGCATGGTTTAATCTCTAGACGCTCCACAATTACTAATCTCATGGTGTATGCAACTGAATTATTTAACAATATGGACGTCAATAAACATACAGATGCTGTGTATACTGATTTCAAGAAAGCCTTCGATCGAGTAGATCACAAAATTCTGCTACAAAAATTCGCTTTTAATGGCATTCGGGGGAATCTGTGGAGGTGGTTCAAGTTTTATATAAAGTAATAGAATCCAAAAAGTGGTAATAAATGGACATGACTCCGAAACTGTTATGGCGGCATATAACTTCAGGCGTTCCTCAAGGGTCAATAATTGGCCCTTTGCTGTTCGTTATCTTCATAAACGACATAAATGACTGTTTTGCAAACTGCAACTTATTATTATATTATTATGCAGATGACCTGAAAATGTACCGTATTATAGACGATATCAGCGACCATAATAAGTTCCAAGACGAATTGAACCGATTGACGGCCTATTGCAACATTATTAAACTTAGTCTTAGCCTAAAATAAAGTGCCCCCGTAAATTTAGCTACTCATTATGTGGTAATAAATGTAGACAGGGTTCAAAGCATTAGGGATCTAGGTTTTACATTGGACGCTAAACATGCAATAAAGCTTTTAAAATGTACGGTTTTATTATTCGTGCTAGTAGCGATTTTAAACGGCCAGCTACGTCTATTTAATTATATAAATCATTAATACGTACATAACTAGAATATGCCACTTCCATAAGGGACCCATTTTATAACAAATTTTCAGATTAGCTCGAACGAATCCAAAGGAAATTCTTACGTTACATGCATTTCAAATGTCACCGTAGTCAAGTATTAAGTACTTAACTTCAGTATTAGGTGATACTTGCATCTTCAGATAAGATTAATAGAACTAAATAATGTTTTTTCTTTATATTACCTATTAGTGGATAATTGAACCTATTAGAACACTGTATACAAGCAAGTCCTACAATAATTGTTAATGTAACATTTATTTTTGCTGCTAAATTTATGAAGATACAAGGAAAAAAATGTGTTATGATAAAATATTTATTACTCTATCAAAATAATGAGAATGCAAAGTAGACACTTAATAGTGTCTGAAGATTTTTATTCACACATTTGTACCTACAGTCACGAGCATTAACTTGTTAACAAATTTGACTAGTTTTGACTTTTATTCCATTGTATTAAGAGTTAGATTGTTTACATTTAAATGCTCTTGACTGTACAGTTTCTCGGAATAGTCTCAGCCAGCGAACTGATGGTCCCGTCTGTATGGTAACGATAAGATCTCAGGTCACCTTGTCAATATTACAGAACATCGAATGACGTTAGACTGTAAATAATGAGGGCGGCCGACCGATGGGCATTAATATTCAATACGAGTGTCAAGTTTGCTTTGGTGAGTTATGGTCATTTGGTTCATCAGAAACATTTTTGTGAAGATTTTAAAGCACTATAACAGGACCTGGTACATTGAGAGCCATTCACTAAAGAGCTGGCTTGCAGTGTAAATCACAAAGTACTAGAAAAATTCAACGAGTCCATCAGGGTCTCGGTAGCTCAGCGGTCAGAGCATAATTATGACCGGTAAACCAAGGGTCGTGGGTTCGATTCCCACTTGAGCTTCCTGAGACTGGTTGGTTTTTTCTTGTAAAATTTTATCTTTATTATTTATTAACTGATAATTTTTACATATATCCCTGCAAGCACGGACCCTGATAAGGCTTCGAAACACCAGTATAAAATAATATGTAAACATAAATGAAAGTATGTTCATTAAAAGTATTAAGTATATTCCAAGAAATATATCCAAAACTGTTTAAGAAACAGTGACTCATTTTTTTTTTTTAATTTTTAGCAAATTTTTTGGGGGCTAAATATCATTGTTTTATGCTATAAAAGATTGCAAGAACATGTTTATCTTAGATTGTTTAATATCTCCGGCAAGCCAGCGGCTAACCTTGCTAGATAGCCGTCCTTCGGGCCCCTTCCTGTTCGTATCCTGGTGTATAAATTTCCATAATATACATAAAACTACACTTTTCATAAACACAAACTGTATTTTTAAACTATGGACTTCTGGGGCGCGGGAGCGTTCACTTTTTTTCTTTTCTTTTTGTAAATGAAAAAGTGAGTGAATAATAGATTATGTAAATTAGTGCGAAAATATATTAAAACTTACTTACTTAATTATTATCAAATTGTCATTCCTTTTTTATATAAATGTGTCGGTATATATGGCAGATACGAAATATTACACAGTCAGTAGATATAAGCAGTGGGTATAAGCAGCTCATAAGCTATGTTTCAAAGATTTATATTTAGGCAGTGATTATTTTGATTTGTTAGCCATTCGTCCTACACGCATTTGGTCCAATACGCAGTTCGTTCATTATGTAGTTCGTCAGATGTCGTTAACGTAGTTCGTCCATATCGCTATTCGTCCATATCGCTATTCGTCCATATAGCTATTCGTCCATAACGCTAATCGTCCATATCGCTATTTGTGCATATCGCTATTCGTCCATACCGCTATCCGTCCATGCCTTATTGTACGCCTCCTTCTCGTGTAGATGAATACAGTGCGGGCACGCTAGACAAGACAGCATAAGGCTCCATCGTTTAGAGAGCTGAGCACCCGGGCATTGAGCCACATGAAAGCCTAGTCTGCGTAGATCTATCTGCTGCTGACTGTATACATTTGATGGCGTCAAATATATCAACATAATATTTACACATTTTCAACTTATTCCATGGTAATAAAGTGAAAAATGTGGGAATATCTTTAGTATCGAAAAATCAAATAAAAATCAATCTATCAAATTGTATTATTATTTTCATACAGATGTTAATGACGACACACTAATAACAAAATTATGGTTTCAAAAAAGAAACAACTACATCCGACTTTCCGCTTTGACAGTTCCTAACGCGCCATTTTGAATCATTAAGGAGGTAATTTCCAGAGTCCGTGTACGTTCTATTTATTGTGTCTAACTACAAATACAGAATCTCCATGCTATAGTCAAACGTAACAAAACAAAAAAAAATGTTTTTTAAATATAACTAATTTGACTGCACTTACTAGATAGCGCAGGCAGTGATCACAGAAATTGAACTGTCATATCCAAAGAGCTTAATGTAATCACTACATTTAACAGCAAGGAGAATAATCACTGTTTTTGTAAGTATAACCAGAAATAACTTAACCCTTAACTACTTGGCAGAGTTTTTTTTTTTGTGGTAATAAATATATTTTTTGTATTAAATATGTTCTCTTTTCACTACTCCAAATTTTTGTAAGTTAAGTGTCTCAAATTATCCACTATGCCAAGAATAGGATTATATAGTATTTTCCGCAACAGATACATAATTCAGAATTATTAAGTACTTAGTTAAAGTATTACGTGTTTCTATTATAAATGATTTAAAGTTTTTGATAAACAAACTACGTGTATTACTTACTATTATTTCATTACAACGCTCTATTTCAACACGAAATTAAACTGCTCAAGCCGATAACACGTTACATTATCTGTGCAAATTCATATTGACAGCCCCATTTCAAATTAAGAACGCTATCTCTCAAAACTTTTCAACGTCAATGTTTTGTTTTTTATTTTCGAGAAAAAGTTTTTAATGCTCGCCAATTATTTATAAGACGCAATAGAGTATTGGGCCGAGGGCGCGGCGCGTGACGCGGCATCGTACGTGCACGCCGCTACATCGCATCGAACCCAGTGTTTGTAAACAGCGGCGTAAACACTGCCACGCTTGTCAACGGCCGCATCATTACGCGAAATTCGCGGAGACAGCGCAGTTGCAAGTTGGAAAATGTATTCTAAGCTTTAGAGTCAATTAGGTACAGGTTTCTTCCCTTCGTTTGTACATCCGTATCTAATTGATACATTAATGAAAAAACTTAGTTGTTAGGTATTTTTGAATTTTAACATTTTGTAATGTAATGCAAAATACACTGCAGTATATTTTGCATTACATTACAAAATGCGCTAATTTCGCGGTGTCAGCGTAGTTGCAGTCTCTACCTAATTGTTACTGATACTTAAACTTAATTTTCCGGTGACGAAAACAGTTAGATGCTAAGTATTTAAAAAAAATAACATTTTGAAATGTATTATGCAAAACACAAAAGGTAGGTAAGTGCTTTAGTTATAGCATCAAGGTACACGTGACCTAATAATATCTGAGTATTTACATCGATACAATGATTAATGGCATTGATAAAAAAGGAATTTTCTTAACTTTTGCTATTAGTGAAATTGTGACATAGAACACTTTAAATTATGATAAATATCAACATTATTTTAATATATATTTGAAACGTATGTAGCAATATCTTTATTTTCATTGCATGGCCCATGTAAGAAGGTTAAACATAAGATACGGTATAATTGAGACTTTTCTAAAGTTATACATCATCAGCACCACATATCACCGCCCCTCATTTTTATGTTCCCACTGCTGGGGCACGAGCCATTCCTGTGGCTGGATAGGGAGAACGGGCCATAAGCCACCACGCAGGCCCAGTGCGGTTTGGTGGTTAACCTTAGCAACCGCAGACCGGACGCATTTTTTTTTATATTTACGGGTAAGCACAGTGTCTTGATCTCACCTGAAGTTAAGTGATGATAAGGCCAATGATGGAAGCGCACTTCACCCGGGATCCTCAACTAGTGAGGTACTGGCTATCTTATCTCTAGCTGCCGGAACACAACAATGCTACAAACATTGATGTTATGGCGACATATTTAGATAAGATGGTGGTAGCTAGCCAGGCGGACAAAAAAGCCCTACCACCAACCAAACCGAGTACACAAACATGTACCCCCGCTGGGAATCGAACCCGGGACCTCTGGGTCTAAACCGGTGATCTTAGCCACTAGACCAATGGCATTAAAGTTACATCCATAAAAAGTATACTGTGTACGATTACCATTCAACTATTT
Organism: Eudonia truncicolella; assembly: GCA_949315975.1. Taxonomy (NCBI): domain Eukaryota; kingdom Metazoa; phylum Arthropoda; class Insecta; order Lepidoptera; family Crambidae; genus Eudonia; species Eudonia truncicolella. The sequence continues at coordinate 5,966,474 of OX438832.1, forward strand.
CCTGGCGTTTAATTTTAATAATGTTTATTAAGGCTTTAAAGGTAAACCTTTTCACTTAGCTTAAGTTAGTACAGACGCCTGCACATCAACCTATCCAAAACTGTCAAATTTCTTCAATAAATTTTCAACCATATCACTCAGTCATAAGGTTCAAAGTCTATTGAGGAAATTCGACAGTTTGTGGTAGGTTGACGTGAAGGCGTGTGTACCATCGAGTACAAAGTGATTGGGTAATTAAACAAAATGGAACTTGAGCAGTCAGAAATACCCAGTGAACTTTTATTAAAATAAAAATATTTTAACCGACTAAAACCAAAGATGGAGGTTTTCAAGTCGTCTACGCATTATGGTATGTTATTGTATGTGTATATTTTGTTATGTAGTCGCGTACATTTGCGACATTAATACACTTATTTGAATGTTTCTTTGTAGTTACATAGCGCTGGATATTGTTAAGATGTCAGATATCTAGTGAGGCGGGCTAAGAATCAATAACCAAACCCTAGGCATCAAACCCGGGAACATTGTGTCTAGGACGGTAGTTTAATCGCTAAACCACATAGGCGGTTTAGCATTTGTTGACGCGGACGATCGCTATATATATATACTTACTACATGTATATACTATATACTTCAAGTATTTATTAGTTGCCGGCATCATATTTAACATACCTACACAACTAGCTGTTACCTGCAACATGAGGAGCTTGATAGCACAGTGGTTAACGCGCCCGGTCTGCGACTGCTGAGGTTAAGCAACTTTCGCCAAGGTCGGTCATCGGATGGGTGACCAAAAAAGTATCATATCAAGCTTCTCCGTGCTTCGGAAGGCACATAAAGCCGTTGGTCCCGGCTGCATTAGCAGTTCAATCCGCACTGGGCCTGCGTGGTGGTTTATGGCCTGTTCGCCCTATCCATCCATAGGGAAGGCTTGTGCCCCAACAGTGGAGACATCAAATGATGATGATGATGACCTGCACCTTCGTTCGCAAGAACTACACTATCCCATAGGAACCTGTTACCGATATAAAAAGTATCCTATATCCTAGTCCGGCTCATGGTCTATGTATGTGTAAAATTTCATCCAAATCCGTTCAGCCATACTCAAGCGATGCGCTTACTAACGAATAGCATTATATTTATAATCAAATAAACTGTTATAAAACAATTGGCTGTATTGATGTCATATTAAGTACTATTATTATTATTATTATAACACATGTTGTTTTCAATGACAATTTATTTGACGTAAACTGGTCGTGATGTTACGTTCACACATGCGTCGTTTCTTTACAAACAATGGTAGTCGTGATATGCCATTTATTACTAAATCGATGGACTAAGTGTATGATATCTTTGTATGTAAACATTGTTAGTGTATCGAGGAGCTGAGTGACGTTAGAGCTAAGCGTGTTCGAAGGAAAGAGTAAGCTAAGCTTCTATTAAAACGGTCATATCTGAGATCGGTGGGCGAAAATTTTTATAGATACATCGTTTTCGAACGAACGAGCAAGCTAAGCTACTATTACAATGGCTAGGTTTGGGATCGGGGTCGACAGCTACCATATTAAGAGGTAAAACACAGGCTTTTCCTGTAATATGCCTGTTCTGAGGGGGGAGAAGAGTCCCACATAACCCGGGGTCGTCTCTTACCCCGATAATGCCTTATAGCAATTAGCTTAGTTGAAAAAATAAAATTAAACGCAAAGTATTAGAAATTAGTATAGTAGGTAGCAGTTGGATAGATGGCTCTGTCGATATATTGGACACCATAATTTTAATTTTATTACCTTAACATAAGGTCGAAAACCAATGCAAAATTTCATGCTCTGCCCATTAAAGGGTTAAACCGGGGCGTGTAGAAGCAACTCGCGGGTCGACAAGGTGAGAGCTGCTAGTGAAGCACAATCCTGCGCCACTGCTATCCTCGCACCTGGACTCTGCTTCTGTATAGCATCAGGCAGAGTTGAGTCATTTGTGAACTCTTCTATAAAAAAATATTATTAGAAGATCCCTTTACCCAGCAGTAGATAGACATGCGCTGATTATGAATAAGTACTTATTTAAATTATAGATTTTAGTTCCTAAGTAGGTATTGAACTCTCTGAGAACGGCAGTAGCAATATTAACATGCAACTGACCAACCGACCAGGATCACTCAATGGATTCCTATTAGATCGATGCAATGCAAATAAAATCAATAGGAATGGTATTGGCTGTGTTGGATATAAACAACTACAAGGTTGTATGCACCATGAATATCACATACTATTACATACAAACGTACTTACCTCTAAGTATAATTCACATTTCGAAAATATATTAAAGTAACATATATTCGTATGACGCATGGCTAGGAAGCGGTTTAATACACTCAATTAAGTTTCTACTCAGCTAATATAAAGTCTCATGTCTCATATCGAAAATGACGTATCTTCACGTTTCTTGTCAGCGAAAAATGACTTGAAAGTTCCGATAGCGAAATCAAAGTACCAGTCACCTGTATAGTAAAAGGTTACGTATCTAAGTCCAACCAAGGGATCCTTGATTTTGATTTTATTTTATTTATGTGGCTACTAGCTTACTAGCTACAAAATACATAATTAGGTTCTAGTACATCAATATAAGTATTTTATAGACTTACAACTAATTAATACTTACATTACTTAATTCTTTTAGATGTATACTCAACATTTTAGTTACTTTAAATCCAATTATATAACCAATAATCTACAAAATTAGATGTAAGTAATAAGACGTAACATAAAAACAGATGCTGATACAAATTCAAATTAAATAGACACTGCGCAAAACTTGCATCAAATAATAAAGTGATATTTGTTTTAGAAAAGGAATACAATTTATAACATTATTCTTAGTATTTCTACGCTTAAGTGCAGTGTTTTTAATAATTTATCTTAATAATAACAAAGTAAAACTAACGTAATCAAGTTAAAGTAAAAATTTATGAAAAAAATTAAAAGTACATTTTTTCATGGTTATTGAAGAGTAAACACAAGTTTGAAATAAAAATATGCACAAATTTATATACAAAATAAATTTAAATACAAAGTTATATTCTATTCACCGTCACCTAGCGTAGTGCATATCAAACTCAATACTATTTATTTATATATATACTACTCAAAACAAAATAAGGGCCACGAGGTATTTTGTCTGTACCATGAAAATAATAAAACCAATATTAATTTTTTTGTCTCCATAACGAAAACTAATGTTGTTTTTACCGTGTAGACCAATAAATTTATTCCAATAATAATGATTAAAAAGTTTATTTGCTTTTGAAAGAAAAAACACATTTAAGGTTAAAAATAAAAACAATGTAAAGTTACTGAAAACAAAAGAAAATACTCCATGCTCATCTTTTAGTAACAGGTATGCCCCCCTCGTTTTGTTACGCACTCCTGAAGCCTGGAGTGCATGCTCTCAATCAAATGCCTGACATTTTCCATTGGAATCTCTTCCCAGGCCCTTTTAACAGCGTTGATGAGTTGCTGTTGGTTGTGGATTTCCTGATCACCGTCTCTAACTCTTCGTTTCAACTGATCCCACATGTGCTCTATTGGATTTAAGTCCGGACTGTTCGCCGGCCACGGCAAGACTTGAATTTGAGACGCTTCCAGTACAAACCGAGTCGCTTGAGCCGTGTGTGCACGAGCATTGTCTTGCATCAAGATGAATCCAGGACCCGCTCGCTGGGCAAATGGGATCACATGTGGTCTGACGACTTCCTCAATGTACCGCTGAGCAGTAACAGTACCCTCATTTAAAATAGCGAGCTCAGTTTTGCCGTGTAAGCTTATCCCGCCCCAAATCATTACATTTGGACCACCAAAATGATCGACTTCATGGATACAGGCTTCTGAAAATCTCTCGCCGCGTCTTCTCCATACTCTAATACGCCGATCGTCGTTAAAAAATTTAACTTTAAATTTAAATTTTATTTAAAATTGTTGCCAGCATTAGATGAATACTACAATATTAAAAAGTTTAGGTATCAAAGAGTTTGTATACTCAATATTTTACTACTTTCAATATGTAAATGTTTAATAATTTACACCAAAATGAAAAAATACCTCGTGGCCCTTATTTTGTTTGAGTAGTATATATATATATATATATATATATATATATATATATATATCTTCTGTGCGTGTGTATGTCAATGAACTCCTTCTAAACGGCTGGACCGATTTGGATGAAATTTACTGTGTGTGTTCAAGTGGATTCGAGAATGGTTTAGATTTGAAATTGGACCCGGTAGGTGGCGCTGCTATAGGGGTCCATCATAGGATACGCGTGTACTTAAGCGGACGAGTTATTTGTTTGTTTGTTGTCATGGAAACTGTCAAAGCGGTACGACCCGGCAGCCCCATACGAGTGGTATGGCCCGTTCTCCCTATCCATCCATATGGAAGGCTCGTGTCCAAGCAGTGGGGACATAAAATGATCTGATGATGAGAGGGTCTATGTGTGCGCTGCTCGAGCGCGTATGCATTAAGCTTGCCTTCTGGGCTCTCCTTTTTTGTGCGGAGTAACGGCCCAGTAACAAGTTGATGATGCGAATGTATCGTCGCGGCCCATCAATCAACTTTCACTCGCCAGAGCATGGCCGGCTACCGGGCCCGCGCGACCTCGAAACGATAATAAAGTTTTTCGATAATTTCCCTAAAACGTTGTCGGTGATTGTAAATAAACTAAATTGATACTGTTAATTATATTGGTTTAAACCTTTTTATTGGTGCGAGGTTCTGCTAGTTAATTTCGTATTAAATCCGTCGTCTGCTGTGAATACAGACACGATGTAACTTAAATTGTTTGGCAGCGCTGATCAGCGCTCGCGCATATCAAAGATTTAATAATGATAATTATCAATAACCTCTATAGCTTTTAAGAACGTAACACCCGGGTGCTACGGTTTAACTGGAGCTCAAGAAGCTTTTATATGGTCACCAACCGGTGACACTTTAAAACGCATACTGTTTATTGTCATCATTTCGATTGCCATACATCAGCTAAGGGCTCAGGTACTGATAATATACCATCGATTTTTCTTTAAAGAACGGCATTGCCTATATATAAATCATTACGAATAATATACAACAAATGTTTAAAAGAGGGAACCTGTCCTAGGTTATGGAAAGCGGCCTATCTTAATTCTATCTGCAACGGCGAAGCTTCTTGAGAGACTTGTACACGGCGTCTTATAGTCGCATATGCACAAAAATATACTGCCACAACAACATGGATTTGTCTCCAAACGGTCAACTATCACGAATATCGTCGTATACACGACTGAGCTATGTGGACTCTAATAGACAAATAGACGCTGTGTATACTGATTTCAAGAAAGCTTTTGACCGCGTTGATCATATAATCTTATTAGAAAAAATTGCTTTCAACGGTATTCGAGGTAATCTATGGAGATGGTCCAGATCTTATATATCAAATAGAACTCAAAAAGTAGTGATTAATGGTCATGAATCTGAAACCGTCTTGATAACATCTGGTGTCCTACAGGGATCAATAATTGGTCCTTTGCTGTTTGTTCTCTTCATCAACGATCTAAACAACTGCTTCAAAAATTGCAAATTCTTACTATATGCAGATGACATTAAAATATACCGCACTATCGAACTCGCCAGCGACCATCATAAGTTCCATTTTGATTATTCTTTGTGCGGCATCAGACTCGATAGGGTGCTAAATATAAGAGACCTCGGTGTTACTTTAGATACCAAATTAACTTTAGATACTATTATTGAAAGTATTTGTACTATGGCACTAAGTTACTATGGCATAAAGTTCATAGTCTATTGAGGAAATATGACAGTTTGCGGTAGGTTGATGTGCAGGCGTGTGTACACAACAACATACAATCAAACTATACCATGATTCTGCTGTTTAAAATTGTCTGATAGCCTGATATGGACAATTTTGCCATAGTCCTAATGGCAGAAACAGCATACGAAGGACAACGATACAGTTTGAAGATCACCGTCCACATCTTCCACGCGGGTTTCGAAACCGACCTTGCGCCTGCGCCGGCCCAATAAACTGGACGTTTTACTTACTATACGACGTTTAAAAGCGGAGACGTAATTAAAAATTTGCATAATCACTGCGGCGGGAGACCGGTTATGGTAACGCATAGGTACAGTCGCGTCTAACTACCGGCATGTACGTCACGCTTGAAACATTTGAAGGAGCACACTGTTATATATATATACTTAATATATTATATTAGGTACATATATCCAGTATATATTTATTATAGTCTACCAGCACACGTTTTCCCTCATTCCTATCATTTGGGTTCCTTCAAAGGAGACGTGAAGAAGCACCTTGTGGGCCGGCAGAGTGAGGTTAACTGATGCTACGTTGTTTTCTCGCTGCACCAGTTGTCTTCGCGTCTGGACTCCATTTCCACTTAACATCAAGTGAAATGGAGTAATTTGCCATATATATATTTGTATCAATTGTTATTACACAGTACATGGTCGCTTCTTACGCCAAAGGTATGTAGCGTGCGTGCGTCATACCTACGCCCTGTAATCTTACTGGCTCTATTACCCTTCAAACCGGAACACAGCCATGTAAAACAATGCTGCTTGGCGGCAGAAATGGGTATTAGGGTGGTCGGTATCCAGTCGGATTCAGGGATAATTCCTACATATTCTCTATCTCACAAGAAAAAATAACCAAAAATTAGTCTTGAATGCACCTCTCACGAAAGAAGAAACAATAAACTTTGCAAAAGAAAAAAATAGGTAAGTATGTCTATTGTAGTCTTGCCGATTGTAAATAAATAACCTGCTAATTGTACATAACTTAACAAGGAATCATAAAAAAAAAAAAAATTGGAAGGAAGGGATGGGGTAATAGCATTAATTAGTTAGAAGCAGCCAAATAGGAGTGTAGTACTTTTGGAGTCATCTGTACCACCAAAGGTCACTAGTGGGTATACAGACGCCCCCCGTCTCGGAAATCAGCTATCATCGCATTTGTAGGTTCATGATTAAACGTTATTATTAATTCTCTGGACTAATTAAGGTCGCGGCCCTTCAATTAGTGAGTGGTTATATAAGCTTTACTACGGTCATGTTAAGGTTCAAAATGTTAGCTAGAAGCTAGGAAGTCACTTCACAGCCGTTATTAGGACATGATCGCGAGAAGTTAATGCTACACGGATAAGCTAAGAAGGATTTTAATCATATCATGATAGTGGTATATCTATCTTTAATATAATATCTATCTTTTTAGCATGCTGTGTTCGCCTTTGATTGTTTATGGCAATTAATTGTAAAATTAGTATATGTAAGAATGTAAGTTTTATTGTACACAAACGTTGGCTTACCTATTTAGTAAATAAAATAAAATAAAAATAAAATTATATTGTAACGAAATCGTATTAGTGTGTATAAATCTATATTTTTTTAATTTTAACCATGTTTTTTAAAATTACCTTTTTTATAATAAACTTTGTAAAGCTGAGGTCAGCTAGTGAATCAAAATTCGACTCCACCTAGCTGTCTTCGCATGTGAAATCCACTTCTGTGTAAGGTAGATAAGAGTAATTTTCCTAATCAAATATTTAAAAAAGTCTGTCGAAGATCTGCATATGCCTTTCCAAGTACTTAACGGAAAACGGAACCTGTAGGAATGTACGCGCATAATGCCGATAGAACGTAGTGCTATAATAATATCCACTCATCTATGGTTTAAATATAAAACAGGTTTCGGCCGCGCCGCCGTGCGTCGTTGTGGAATTTTTCGCTCCGACACAGTTGCTGAGTGTTCCTATTACGAATCGCTCGACGTGAGCTGTAACGTTGCGTAGAATAATTTGGGAAACCGGATCTTCGCGTTAGTGCTATGAGGAACGCATCGTACTGGATAAAAGAAAGAAAATGTTCTAGCAACCTTTTTTCTACTTGTCTTATTACTTTTAGGATCTTGGCAAAAGTACGGTTGTAAACTCTCTTGATAATTTTTTTAATATATCAACGTCTAAAACGATCAAAACATTGAAGATACGTAAGAAAATATTCTACCAACCGGGGTTACTTTTATGATCTTTTCCAAAATACAGTTAACGAAAACTGTCTTTATTTCTAATTAATCAATAGTTAACACGGTCAATAAATTAAAATACTCAATCCACCACAGAAAGACTGGATAAATAAAAAAATTATAGATGTGATTAATTTTAGAAATGGATTGTGTCGAGAAACTAAAGAAAATCCAGATAATGACGACTCGAAAATATCTTTTCAAGACCAACAATACAAAGTTCAGAAGTTGATTAGAACACATAAGGAAGATTACTACCATAAATTATTTTACGACACATACAATCAACCAAAAAAATGTGGGAACTAATTAATACCTTGGCAGTAAATAAAACCAAAAATAGTCCTGCTCTGATTCCGGACTGATTACCGACGGTACTGTAATTTGTAATCTGTACAATTCCTTCTTTTCGTCTATCGGTACTGAACTAGCCAGCAAAACTCCCCAGAAATACCACATTGATACCAGTAAAATCCCTATGTACGGACATAATTACTCACATGAAGTTGTATTAAATGATCTTAAACCTTCTAGTAAGTATATAGATAAATTAAATTAAATTATTGACTACCTGGATATTAACACCAGCACTGGTATTAATGGCATGTATACCAGAAGCAATTAAATATCTTACAAATCTCATTGTTGATAAATTAGTTCATACAATAAATCAATGTTTAAAGCTCGGTGTCTTCCCCGACTCAATTAAGTTTGCCAAAGTTAGTCCTATATATAAATCTGGGTCCAAACTGGACCTGAGTAACTATAGGCCGATACCAGTGTTACCCATGATGTCGAAAATATTTGAAAGAATCTTATATAACCGACTTAGCGATTACTTACTTGAAAAAAATATTTTAATCGACTAGCAATACGGCTTTCTCCCTAAATCAAGTACAACTACAGCTGCTATAGATTTAATTACCAAAATTAAAACGCATATTGACAAAAATAATATTCCACTGGATATATTCATTGATTTGAAAAAAGCTTTTGACACTGTAAGTCACCACAAACTACTCCTAAACGTTATAGGCATCATGGATACGGTTCTAAATATGTTTAAATCTTATCTAAACAATAGACGTCAACTTGTTAAGATTGCAAAGTTTACAAGTTCTCCTAAGGATATTTCTTGCGGTATACCTCAAGGTTCTATAATTGGGCCGTTACTATTTTTAATTTACGTCAACAATATAAGTAAAATAGGACTAACTACTTAACACTGTATGCTGATGACACATGCTTGTTTTACTTCGACCACTCAGTTCACTCCACAATCGCCGACGCCCAAAAAGATCTGAACACCTTAAACTAATGGTTGCTGTCTAATTTGTTAAAATCAACACATCAAAAACATCGTACATGATACTAGCTGCAACAAATAAAGATATTCCTGACTTCGAACCACTTAAAATAAATAATTAACCTATTCAAAGATCATATCAAGAAAAATACTTAGGGTTGCTGATTAATGACAAAATAACTTGGAAGCCACACATTGAGCACGTCAAATTTTCATTAATATTTGTACTGGGAGCACATCGTAAAGAAGCACACTGCATACCAAAATAAGTAGAAACTATTATATACAATTCATTAATAAAATCACATTTAGAACACTTAATTGAAATCCGGGGATCAGCCACACCAACTAACCTAAAGTCGCTACGGAGAACTCAAAATAAAATAATAAAAACATTTTTCCATTATCCATTTCTTACACCAACTAAACAATTGTACGATAAAACTAAACTAATTAACCTATCCCAACTACGTAAATATACAAAATGCATTCTAATAAAAAAATAAATACAAAGAGTATTAAATCGAATATACAATTAGATATAAAAAAATATACGCATAATCTCCGACTATCTAAATATGGGAAAAAGACAATTCAATAGGTTACCAGGTGAAGTAAAACTTGTGAGACTATAAACATGTTTAAAAATAAACATAAACTGTATATCGCAACGAGTACCACAGAGTGACAATTTGTATAAGTACTGTAATTTATGTATTGTTTATATCTCATTATAAGTGAAATGTAATTTCGTATGAGAATAAAGATCTTTAAACCTAAACCTAAGACACTGAAGCTACGTATGACAATGACAAAAATGAATACATTATTATTTACTATTCATATTACTATATATCCGTCACCTTGGACGTTCGTTTCAGCCAATCCGAGCTTACAACGTAAACATTAAGATAAAGAAAACTTTATTTTATAATTTTCTAAAATTAATTATATGTTTTAGCAAAGACCTTATTTGTTGTTATATTACTCGTATTAAGCTATAGGTAACTGGAAAAACAGAAACTTAATTTTTTCTTGTTTTTATTACCAGTTTTTTGTGATCATCCACATATTGTCGAAAATATCGCCGATAGTCGTTCGATATAAAGTCGAACGTTTTCAGTTTCATTGCTCTATTACTTGTTAGCGAGCTGTTTGAGAAAGAGTTGGTTGATTTACACTATCTTTGGTGTTATTAATAGCATTTATTATTTTATAATTAACAAACCGGATTCAATGAACTAGCAAAGCTAAAAGTAATTAATAATAATGAACTGATTTGCTATTTTAATTTTTAAGCATAGTCTTCATATTTCTAATTTTTAGTTTTTTTAGGCCTCCAAAGGTACTAATTTTTGTAACAAATATTAAGTACTCATAAAAAAACAATAAAAATAAAAATTGTAATGTGCAAGTAAATTTATATTTATATTTACAATTTCATAACTAAGCCCATTGTAATTCTGTCCAGAATCCCACCATGCTGTTAAGCACTACTTAAGTTGATAGATCCAATTAAATTGCATTTTTTAATATATTTTGATCACCAACAGTTGTTACGTCTAAGCAATATAGTTTACAGCTGTAGCAAAATATACTTAATGTTCAACTACTTAAAGGTGAACTCAGTATGCATTGTGTTACATACAGACAGCACAGACTACATAGCTTAGTTACAAAAACTACAAAAATAAAGACGCGCGTCGTATTCCAGCAAAATTTGTAGCCACCAATCGAAGCTTCAGTTGGGAGCTGAATAATTTCACTTCACATGTTAATCCAATGAACAGCGCAAGCAAAACATGGCGTCTCGCGTGCTCCTACCGAATACATCGTGCGATCGGTCGCCGTAATGCGAACGAATTTTATATTTCCGCTATAAGCAGTTCGGGTCCCAACACTAAACGCTCCGCGATAGCGCGACTCATTTCACTAAATCCAATACATTTTTTATTCATGAAACGATTGACGTTTGTATGTTAATGCAGCGGGGTCCCGGCCAGAGCGAATGAAATATTGAATTATTGCCGAAACTCGGGGATATATATCGTGGAGGTCTGCCCGATATTAATCCGTTGGCCACCACCGCTCTGGCAGGAATTCAAATAAATCGGCCCGTGACAAACAAGACATATAAATCAATCAGGGCAAGGCGGTGTGCAGTATTGCAGCCGTCGGTCGCGCCCCCTCGATCCCTCCTTACTCCTTGTATCAAAAGTGGAACAAATTTTGTATCGGCAAATTTATGACCAAGGTTAACTAAACTCGTTATGAGTTTCAGGTGGACCGTTTCATTCGCAACTCTTGATTTATATTTAGCTTTCTTTTAAATTTGACGTTGGCGTTATTTGATTTGGTTATAAGGAGCATTTCACGAAATACTTTTTTGTTCTGATTGCAGAATTTAATAAATTTGCAAATAACTTTTTCTTTGAATTTTTGGAACTGGCCAGTAAATGAATTAAAACTTAAAATTTAATTTATATCGTTTACGTACATACGTCACGAGCATAAAAATGTATACGTTTTTATCTAGTTTTGACTCTCATTCCTTTGTATTAAGAGTTACATTGTTTACATATTAGTGCTCGTGACTGTACAAGAAAAATCTTCGTATGTAACGTAACAAATAATCGTGTAACTAAAAGTTTATTTAGGTGCAAATAACAACTAAATACATTGACATTAATAAAATAGCGTAGTTAGTAATTTAACAGACTAATTAGGGAAAAATCATAAGATTATATTTTTAGTTATTTAACAGACAACAAGAAAATATGAAAAAGATACCTTACATTTAAAAAATTAATCGTCATCTAAATAGAAAACATAACAGTATCGCAAATGATATACTTTAAACACAATTTAGAACGAAGTTAGAAGAACGAAGTTGTATTAGTATTAGTTAATTACTTTTATTTGAGACTGGTATTGTTGTAATACGTTACAAACTATATTCAAAATATCATGTTGTGTACACTCGTTTTGGATTACCGTCTAGCTAACAAGATTAACCACATACGTTATTATAGTCATTGATTGTAATCTGTTTGTGTACCTATAGAAATAAATTAGTAAGTTAAAAGTACTGAAATATCTAAATTAAATTATGTCTCCATTTCGTACTATATTTCACTGATAGTTTCCCACCATTATCGCGTTTGTTCTTTGCACATAATGTGAAACACGTGTAGAGGTGCATTACAAAAGCGTAGGAAGTGATACTACATTCTGTTCCGAGAACTCGTCCAAAACAAAGTGTTATGTCACAAATCTATGGTTACCGTTTGTGAACCTTTTACCGGTGACATTGATCCTCACAATATGTTGTTACGAAGTCATCGGTGACTATGTTGACACTGAAATGATCTCAAACCAAACTATAGTTTACATTAAGGCAAAAAACCAAATTTAATAAATAAAAAATATTTCGGGATCTCTCCGGTGAATGTCAAATATTGTACAACTGATTTGAAATATCAATACGGGCTCTGGTAACCGGTATCCATATAGAGGATTGACTGGGTAAACACATAAAAATGAGGTACAAAAACTCAACTTTAAGTATCGAAAAATATCATTTGATCATAAATTCAACTTAAAATTTGTAGCAGCACGCTTTGCATTGCACAACGAAACCTAAATTGATTTTTTTAACGTGGCCCTTATAATATAAGTATCGATTCCTGGCTGGGTCGGGTGGGCGTTTAAATTTTTTACTGTATTTTATAAATTTTATAAATATTTAATACAAGTATGTTGAAGTTTGCATCGTAAAAAGATAAGAAAATTAAAATTTGCCATACTGTTATTGTTTATGATACACAGAGGAAAGAGTTATGATAAAAATAAATGCAAATCATCACGCTAAATTTGATAATATGTCTTAATCTCTTTCTATTTGCAGACATGTTATTCACAATCAAACCTTTATTGATGACCACGACTGCCAAGAGTGACAACGACTAGGTAGAAGAATTTTAACCATAATCATAAACATTTATTGATTTCAGCTGTCATTGGATAATGTAATATCTTAATTTTATTTTAATTTTTATCTGATGGCAACGTTTTTTTCTTTCTTCTTGTTCGAATTGCCAGTCACGACGGTTGACTTTGTATGTACATCTTATAATATTAATAAACAAAGTTCAAGAACACATTGTGAAGTATTCCTCTTTCACTCCACCGCCACATCAGCCCGCAAAATACAGTCCACTCAAGGGCCACCACATACAGATTTGAACTCACAAAAGTTATTCATTTTTTTTGATAATAAAAAATGATCAAGGTCTCATTTCAATACAATTCAAACAGACTATTGAAAATTTTATAAAATTCAGTCAAACTCCAAAGGAATCTTCAGTGGGTACAGACGCCTGCACATCAACCTACCCAAAAACTGTCAATTATCTTCAATAAATCTTCAACCATATGCGCTATGAATAAAGTTCAGAGTCTACTGAGGAAATTTGACAGTTTGTGGTGATGTGCAGGCGTGTGTACGTCTCGTATCTTATCGCGTCCGTTGTCACTACGATACCCCACTGATTTTCGATGCCACATGTACAACCACCACGGTAGCAGCATTACGTATTGCTGCTCTGGTTCGTTACTATAACACTTCGTCGAATGCTAAAGTAGCATTGAAATGTAAACTATTGTAATAATTCGTTAAGAGCTTAACCGCGCGGTAGGAGGAGTGACCAGCTGACCTTGATAATGTTGATAACTTTATTTAAAGATATCTTATTGACTTCGGACGTGGGGAAAGTTTTGACACTTTGTGTGGTTTGAGATAGGACTGTTACCTATTTGAGGATAATATGTTAGATGACGTAGTAGATAAATATGTTAAAGGTTCGTGAAGAAAAAACTTTGTACCCCTTTTTACTAATGTGATAAACTAAGAATTGGCATAGTTAAATTTCATAAATACCGAAGGATTGCCGAGAGACGCAATTAATTTTTAACACCTTTGTATTACAAATACATTCACTTGATAGTAAAAACGAAGCAGCGGATTATTTCAGTCTGTCCATTTCAAACACCTATTAATCTACAAGATAAAAATGCATGTTGCAATTATATAGCATTGTGAATGCAAAAAAAAAAAATCAAATATAATAAAAACGTATAACTCTATTTTTTTGATGTGTAACATCATTCTGCTCGTTTTCTTTAAATACAATTTGTGGGAGTGATTTCGTGAAATGTGACGGAACTGGGTGTAACAGTGTGACAGGAAGTCGAGGAAGCGCGCAAGTGTATTTTGTAAATTTAAAATCGATATAAAGAACATAACATATTATTGTTATATGTGACATATTGTGTCATTTGACTATAAAAGGTCATTTTGATATGTCAAATGTTTTCTAATGAGTATTTACTGCATTTATTTTATAGTTATAAAATTATGTACCTAATACCTACCTGACCCATTTTTTTCAGAATATAATGTTAAAAGAGTGTTAAATTGCTTATTACTTAGGTGAGACGTCAAATGTTACACATCATATGCGACTACTATAAGGTTTGCTTTTTTTTTTATTTTTTTTTAGTCCTTCAGTCTATATAATATTTGTCTAGAAATATTTGTGGAAGTTCAGGGAAGATTTAAACGACGAGAAATAAATATAAATAGCGGAAAATACTAAAAACAACAATTTAATTTTCCAACACAAAATGATTTGTTTGTTTTGTTGTCATGGATACTGTCAAAGCGGTACGAAATCCGCTGGGTCAGCTAGTACTAAATAAAATAATTAATAAAAAATAAAATAATTAGTTATATAAAGTGTTTTTAAATCTGGTTACGTTGTAAAATCCATAGAAGGCCAATAGCAAAACGAATTCAAACTTAACATGCAGGCAGTAATGACAACTGAGTGATTATTCACTGCTTATGCAGACGAGTTTTAAAGATGTTTTAAAGATGCATTACTAAATGCATTAATTTAAACACATTATTATTATAATCGTCAGTGTCATTTGTATGCGGGCACTTGACGCGGCTGCAATGTGCACTTTGTACAGTTAAAGGAAAAAGTGCATTTGTTTAAAAATAACACCCACGGACAACAAAAAAACAAGTGCTATCGGCATATCTCGTTTTAGTTGACACATTGGACTGGATGTATAGGTTATTTATTACGTTCGATGACTAAGATTGTTTCTTTTTTAAACTGCCTGGCTCACATTTATGTTATTATGGCATTATAAAACTGTCTGGTTTAATAAAATCTTTTTTAATAAAACTGAAAAAATAACTTCTTTTCCTATTTTTTAAACAACACTAAGTATCATCTGCTTAAAAAAGTAACGAGACAAATGTGACATTAAAATATCACATTAATTTGTTCGCAGTTTAACCTATGAGGAAGTTTTATATTATTGGCATGACCAAAAAATAATAATAATATTTATATACTAGCATCTCTTTCTCAGTCACTGTATGTCACCGATGCCTATAAATCTATCTCTGCCGTCTATAATTACAGTCTAACAGACTTTGAGTCAGAGTAGTCAGTCATACAGTTATATTCAGAATTTTATGATACCCTATGTAATTTGAACGATATATAGATAGTACATCAACTACCTTTATATAGCACTAGTTGAGGATTCCGGGTGAAGTGTGCTTCCACCTTCCGCATTATAATCATTTAACATAAGGTTAGATGAAGGCCAAGTGCTTACCAGTAAGATATAAAAAAATTGGATTTGCAAATGGAAATGAATTTAAAAGATAATTAAGCACTTATCTCAGCGACAGTACCGCATGTTCTGTGTTCATGAATGAGCGTCATATGGTTCTGTTATCAGACTCTTATATACCACTGTGCAAATAGCATTCAGCGTTATCAGACCAAGATGGCGACCGAGTAAATCAATGTAACCTCAATTACTTATTAAGAAAGGTCTCGGTTGGAATTTTCCTACGATTAGGTAAGATGCGGAGATTTTGTTCGCAGCGGCATAGACTGAGCGGGGAAGTAAAGCGACACGTTTGCAATTTTATTGTGTGTTTTTATTTGTTTTGGCGTCACATTATTGTGTATTTTTTTTTACTAAATTAGAAAGATAGATAATACTTTTATTGCAAAACCATATAATTATTATTAACAAATAACAAAAGAATACACTATTGAAAAAAGGGTCACAATTTCGAAGTCTTATCGCTTTAGAGTGATCTCTTCCAATTTATTAGGTAACCAATAAAATATTTTTTAAGAAGTCGGCCGGAACTGTCCTGTTTGCAGAAGACTCAAAGTGGAAGTGCATGGCGTACTATGAATGAGACCTACACCAAAATGGTCAAAAAGACTAGAAAGAAGATGATCCGTTGAAAACATTCGAGTAGTATTGACAAAGGAAAGCATTTAAAGAAACAAAACAATTTTTTACATCTGTGATGATGGAAACGTGAGATTAACCGACTACAACATCCTTAATGAACCTTCAAGGGGTCGTAGGATATCATTGACCCTTAAGAAAAAGCAAGTAAGTAGATAGTAAGAAAGAGTTCTTGAGTAGTATCTGCTATCAACTTGTATGTAATAGTACCATGTAAGTTAATATACCAATAAAATGTATTTAAGTAATGACAAAGAACTTAGAACATTAACAATTGATCCTCACGCCTTAGGTTAGTGATGAGTAGATTTCCTCAAACAAAATTATGGAGAAATTAAGAAGAACCCGCCCCGGCTTCGCACGGGTGCAATGATGATACACGCAACCGCTATGTCCCTGCATTTTAAATCTGTAATATCTTCGAAAATATTAATTTAAATTGATTTATACAAAATGCACAATGTGTTTAAGGTACTTAATTGGATAAGGATTAATGCTGTATTGCTTAAAATCGCTTCGTAAATAAGCCATTATTTCTCGTAAAAAGTAAAAGATAAAAAGTTATGATTATGGGGTATCTCTAAGAGATATACATATACCATTGCGGACTTTTTTGTTGACCTTTTTATGGTGTACATTATTGTAGTACATTATTTTGATCTATCTCGTAGGGTTCAGCCAGCGTTGCAATGTAAGCGCAAAAAATGTGAAACCTTTAAAATTATCAGTGTTTTTCTACTATATTATTCATGTATTTATTCATCTTGAATCACTCTATCTATTAAAAAATACGCATCAAAATCCGTTGCGTAGTTTTAAAGATCTAAGCATACATACATACATAGGGACAGCGGGAAGCGACTTTGTTTTATACTATGTAGTGATATGCGAATATTAGTTAATACAAACAGAAACACGATGTTTGAAGAACGAAAATATGAGTTGCCAAACTGTTAAGTTTATGTTACGAAATAAAGACATTGTTCATATAAGTAATTTTGTAATTTAATATTATTACATATCATCACCTTAAATTTCCTTTCATATTTTTATGATTGTTTCTAAGCATTTTAAATAATAAATAATAATAAATAAATATGCATTCGTTTGTTTTTATCATGTGAACCAGAGCTAGGAGCAATACTTTCAAAGAAGTGTACAACTTAATATTTATAAAATACTAGCGGCCCGCCCCGGCCTCGCACGGGTGAACATTTTTTTTAATATTGCCTATGTTACTCAGCGCTAATGTAGCGTTCTATTGGTGAAAGAATTTTTTTAATCGTTCCAGTAGTTTTGAGTTTATTCGTTACAAACATACATACATACATACAAACAAAAATACAAAGGTTTCCTCTATTCATAAAATTTTTCACTTACTAAATTTGTTTGACTTACATCATCCTATAAGGTAAACGTCATAAGATCACAGCAAGGAGCAATATTGCCGAAGGTATCCTAACGGTAAAAGTAACGGTATCTTCATTTGCTATTCCGACCTATCGCGTATAAGACGAATGAGAATTTACGTACACACGGAACTCCAGGTGGCACTTTACCGTACTATCCGATTGACAACGATGACTAAATATAAAGATCATCAGTATCAGCTGATAAACGTCCTACTGACGGACCCTGCCTTAAAACAAATAAGATGTGTTTGTTTTGTTTATATAATTTTAACGCGAATTTTGTTGCGAAACAAATTACAAAACACAATGTTGAAAAAATTTCCACTAGCAGGATTTGAACCTGCACCCTTCTGACATACCGGGTCAGGTGCTCTTCCAAATTGTTAATGACGGGTGTTAATGACGGTAGTTGTTGACATTGAATGGGTGCCTTTGGCTTTCAAAGTAAAAAGTAAATAGTGTTGTATAATTTCGGCGGGCTGGTTAGAATCACGATAGCTCAATTGGAAGAGCACCTGACCCGGTATGTCAGAAGGGTGCAGTTTCAAATCCTGCTCGTGGAAATTTTTTCAACATTGTGTTTTTTTAATTAAAACAAATAAGTAAGAGATCGGAACATAAACCTTCTTTTTTTTGGAGAGAAATTGCTGATTGTTTCCGACGGCATTTTCAGCTTCACCGGGCTTGTTTGACTATCACAACTGCTATCGGAGGGTTGGTAACCAGCAAATCACATCCATGGTGATGAGCAAGTGTCTTTTTTTATATTTTACTGACAAGCACAATGCCTTGATCTCACCTGATGTTAAGTGACGATTAGGCCAATGATGGAAGCGCACTTCATCCGCGATCCTCAACTAGTGAGGCACTGGCTATCTTATCTCTAGCTGCCGGAACACAACAATGCTACAAACTTTGATGTTATGGCGACATATATATATACCTATAAGATGGTGGTAGCTTGCCAGGCGGACAAACAAGTCCTACTAGTACACAGACATGTACCCCCCGCTGGGTATCGCACCCGGGGCCTCTGGGTCTAAACCGGTGGTTTAACCACTAGACTACAGAGGTGGTCTAAATATTACCATTCGGCCACAAAACATAGCTTGTTTGGCAAAAGTAAAAAAAAATAAAAAAATCTGACGACATATCTTATAAGGTTGAATCACCAATATCTTGATAAGCGAGTTCAGTGTCATAGCGGTTTTGCCGGTATTATGTGACAAATTAATAACTGCAGCTGAGAAAGTGTATTCTGGTCTTTCCACCATGTTAACGCTATCGAAATAAAGTCCAAGAAACAGTCGCATTACTTCATCTGGGTGAATGAAGTTTTTTGCTCTGTAGGAGAACTTTTCAATAAAATCAAGATCAACTTTCCAACATTGCCTGAATATATATTTATATAATAAAACTGGTAACAGCTAAGCGTGTCTGGAAATCGATTTAAAAAAGGTGATTATGGGTTTTAAGGATAAGTAAAAGATTGTATTGAAAACATTTTTAGGATATCTTTCTTAGTTTGGTTTGGTTTTTGGAAAAGCGACTGGTTATCTTTTTTTCTTACTTTTAGGTTAACCGGAGAACTACAATCCAGTAGTTGGATCAACAAATATTTATATAATTTAAAACAGCCTTTACTTTTTCAATTTACACTATAGATAGACCTTTAGTATAAATGTTTTGTGCGTGCAAATTAAATAAAAATAAATTACAAACATTATAAATTTAAAAAAAATCCACAGATCTCGTGCTCAACACGACTTGAAAGGGCATTGAAAATGTACCTACTTATTACAGATTATTCAAAAAACTTTTTTTTTTCAAAACCAACTTTTCCAAAATATTTTTAGATCATCTTAAAACCCTTCGAATTCCGCGTCTCTTGAGCTCTCATACGTCCTCGTGGCCGCACGCGAGCCGCCGAGTTGCCGCACGCGAGCCGCCGAGTTGCCGCAAACTCGCGGCTAAGGGCACCTCTACAGCCTCAACCGTCACTAATATCAAAAAAAGTTGTAATAAGGTGAAATGTTACTTAGTTCAATACTGAGGTGCTTTATTTTTTAAATTTTTAAATTCAGCCCCGTTCTCTAGATATCGGGAATTTTCTGGGAAAACACACGATTTATCGGTCAAAAAAAGTGGGTTTTTTTCAATTTCCAAAAATAGTTTTGACTTTTCCAAAATATTTTTACATAATTTTAAACCCCTTCAAATTCCGCGTCTTTTGAGCCCTCATGCGTCCTCGTGGCCTTAAACCTCAGGGTATCACGGGCGAGTCGCACTTTCAGCGAAAATGGGGGCGCCCTACTGGAGCGATTTCATTTTCAATGTTAAAACATCTAGTACCCAAAGAATAACAATTGTTGAATCTTATGCCCAAAGACATGTAAATAGATCCGCTTAGTACCTAATTAAGTATTTTCGACAAGATGGCGTACGTTAGCAATCACGTGTCACCACTTACAATCCATTTTATCCATCCAAAAAAGGTCAGTTATGGTATCCTCAACTTAGAAAAACCTTTAGTTAGTGTCTTATTGTTATTTTAATAACATTTGAAGACAACATTATACTGCATTACGAGGTTTTGATTTTCTTTACTTAAAACTGCCATCTTCTGATTAAAAGACAACGTATTTTTTTTTAAATCGAAATTAAGGGTCTGGAGTGTTTGTCTTGATAGACATGCCAACCCCAAGGACATAACGTTTCGACAAAGTATTTTATTCGATTCGATTAAAAAAAAAGTATATTTCTTACAATTGAGTAAAGTATTAGTACTACAAGCAAAATTGTCCTCTTCAATATAACAGGTACTGCTTCAGTTCCTACTTTCCATCCTGTACATGCTTTGTCACGTCAGAAGGTGATGCACTCCTCCAACAATTTGCTAATTAACTAAGCTCACAATGACAGAGTCCATTACACCACAAAACCAACTTTATCGCCTCCCACTAGAGTGTAAATTTACACGAGCACACCGGCCGGCTGAATGGGCATTGTATGCGTAAACATTAATCAATGCCATGGGTACGATTCAGAAGGTCGCCGGGTTCGTGGCAATACGCAAATCTTCAATAAGCTAGATAGCTATTAAGATCGACTGGGAGAAGCGCAAATACCGAAACGAACGCTTTTTCTCGTAGGCGTGCCTGTCCCCATCACGTGACCACTGCTGGCGTTAATAACGCGCATTGACGTTTCCATTGCCGTTTTTATAGCGCCTCTATTCAGACCGGTTCAAGTGGCGGCGCTAGTGGATGACCTGTTTGTGGATTCGATAGATAACAGAGGTGTGTAGTAGTATATTTTTTTATTATCATTTAGATCGGTCGCGTCAGCTTGGATTTAGATAAGGTGGTCACTACGCAGTAGAATGCGTTGCGATTCTTAGAAGCAACGCATGAATCGAGTAAACTAGAATACGCTCTTGTGTTATTATTATATAACTTAGTTGTTTTCCTGTACGATAACGTTGGAAGCCTTCCACCAACAAGACGGTTCACATATAGGCGTCCTAAACACGTCCTAGATGACCCCGACGATCCCATAACTGTAGCGAACCCCCCCCCGGTCAACCCAAGCCGAGGTCCGAGCCTTTAGAGGCGCCCTCAGGTTGTTTCGCTCCCCGATCCGATCCGAACCCTTCGGAGAATCTACCTCCGAAGGTGATTCGTTTCACACGGGAGCTTGAGGGACCCTTTACGTTTCTCGCTGTCCCCAAACAAGCCCGATGAAGCTGAAAATGCCGCCTGAGGCAATCAGCAATCTCTCTCCAAAAAAAAATGGATGATAACATTAGAGTATATATATATGATATATAAATATGATTATATATATCAGAATCTCGGAAACGGCTCCAACGATTTTCATGAAATTTTGTATGCAGGGGGTTCTTGTGAATTGCTCGTTTAAAGGTATTAGACCTATAAAGTTTTTCAGTGTTTATCTAAATTATAATAAATGTATTAGAGAGTATAATATTATTTTTATTATTATTATTAACTATCCAAAGGTACAAGGTAACTTATTCAAGTGATGTAATTTAAGGAAACCGTTGTTATATTAACCGAAATTAACATCGGTTTGCATGCAGGCTATTTACAAGGAAAATGCGTCTGCAAAAATGCATGCGTAGTTATTAAGCTTTCAGACGTTATATACAATGGAAATATTTAACAAACGATATATTATTTATTGTTCCTTTTATACACAGTCCAACAGTCCACATACAAACCATATATCTTCATCGAAATATCATAAAAAGACACTATGTTAAAATTTGTGTAGTAGATTCTGTACAGTGTGTAAATTTCATCTGATAAATAATATTATTTTTATACTTTTACTGCCGTACTCAGAGACGTCAATTAAGTTTTAATGACAATTAAGTCTCTTGCTGTCACTTTCTTAGGTATAGTGCTAAATAGAGAAGGAAAAACATTTTATTGTCATTAAAACTTAATTGACGTCTCTGAGTACGGCAGTTAGTGCTTTCTTCTGTGTATCATACCTATATACGAGTACTAGAGATACCTGTTTAGCGTATGCTTTTAACAGTATTTTTAATAACACTAAATAAACTTACTAATAAATAACACGAGAATTTGTTATGTTTTATTTATTAAATAATAAGAAGTATTGATTGATTTTAAAAATGACGTTGGTTTGGCAAGCTATCGGCTCGTTAAATCGGATATTAGGATGTGGCCAATATTTTTTTTCCCCAGACATGAACTTGCTTTTTCTGTTTCAATACTACTTACAATAATTACTATAATAATATTATAAAATCAGGCGGTATTTTATATTATTGTGTGGTCTTAACAAATTCAGAGAAAAATTCTAAATAAAACCATGATGATGCAGAAACAAGTCATGTCATGGCATTGTTACCGAAACGTGTAAAATTTTGTTTTGTAGCGTAATACGTAAGCAATGTAAGTCCAAAATAACCTAGTAGCAAAGTAATCATTGGGTTGGCTACCACCCTTAAAGAAATTGCTGCTGCCAAGCAATATTGACCTGTATTGCTATTCCAGTTTGACTGGGTGCAGTAAGCTAGGCATATAGGCAATATTCTATGACAACTACGAATAACATAAGATACGAGGAGGTTACATCAAAAAATGATTAACATAATTAACTAATTTAATTTACTTAATTCTTCAGATAATTAAATTTATGTTTTACTATTAATACTTACAAACTTGTGATTTTGCAATTACTTTAAGTACATAATAAGGCTTATTTTTAATAAGTAACAATATTTATATAGTGTCACTAAACTGATAAGATATTATTGAACTCGACTGTACAATGCGCCTGCGCAGCGAATCTGCAATACACGCGCAGCGCTGCCCACTACCCATACGCTCTTTCGACGCCTACGCTCGGCTTAAGTGACTAAGTTCTGCAAAAACAGCATTTACTATAACACAGTATAAAATGCCAGAGTCATCATTCGCAAACTGACTTTCAAAACAGACACTTGTTAATAGTAATAGTTGTAGAGGTTATTGATGACGAAATGTTATTAAGTGTCAACGTAATCAGATCAGCGTTTTGCCTCCATCAATCTCTCTTTAAAGTTAATTGACGATGAGGCCAAAGGCGACTTCACCCAAAATCCTCACTAATTTGCTATACTTAGTAAAAGCCCTATGTGATTATAATAATCCGCTACGCTTAGAACCCAAACCGGCACCTCTGGTTCTGAAGCCGTTGGTTTAACCACTACTTCACAGAGTACGTTCGTACGTTCAAGAAACGTGAAAAAGCTTCGTCGTCGAAAATGCGTCCATAGTATATTTTGCATCGTGTGCACAACGTTGTGACGATCGCTTCCACTATATTTATACTCGGAGACTATATTGACTTGGGTCTCAAGTCTGCAATAAAGTCTCAATAGTGTAAAATTATATAGATTTTGACAATTGTAAATTGGAAAACTGTCAAAATCAGACCAGCAGCAGCACACGAAACCCTTCTTATAACACAAAAAGAAGTCACAATGGCGAGCCAAAAGAAAATAAATAAGCTTAGTTTTCATAACAAAAGACAAAGACTCACCTTCCATCCAGCGGAGGAGTTGCTGTCGCCCTTATCCTTAAAATATGGCACATTCTGGACCATCCACTCGTAAATCTGCGACAACGTCAGCCGGTTGTCCTGCGCCGAGGTGATCGCTTGTGTGATGAGATCTGCGTATGATAGGTTCCCCCATGCGTTGCGTCGAGACGAGTTCTTTTTCGCTGCCACAGCCGTAGAGGGAAGTGGGGGAGCTCCTGCAAAGATGATATAAGGAGCATCAGTAACAGTTCAGTTATAGTAGGCTGAAGGTGACGCGGTCGTGCGTTCCCTGCAACGATCATCAGCGTCAGCTTATAAAAGTTCCACTGCTGGATATAGGACTTCCTGCGTGAGGAGTACCACATGGAATTGGGTTGCGCTAACCCAATGAAGGTTGTTTGGTTTAAGCAACCGCCAATATAACTCTTTCTTTTTTTGCGAGTGTCGCAAAAATTAATTCGTTAAGTAAGCGGGTGGCTATACGGAAACAAAACGGAATTCTTTGGAAGGCACGCTGTTCTGGCTGTATTCATCTTTGGACTTCTGCGGTATCCGGAGAGTTGCCTATGTGTTACCGACATTGAAAGCATAATGTTGGCTTCAGATATATGAATTAAACAAATAAATATAAAAATTATGGATACCATAATCATAGTCAAACATTACATGCTAAAAATGGTAGATTGTTACGAATATTTTAGACAAACACAACAGCATCTTGTATTTAAATATAAGGAGTAGTTTATTATATAACCTATTTTATGTCCATGACCGTTCTTATTAGTAAGAAAATGTGTTTATGGAGGGCCTAATAATGAGAAGATTTGAGGAATAATACTAATAAAGATTTTTCAAACTAGGCCGAAATTGCCGTCTAATATACATTTCACATAAACAAACGCGAGTAGATCCGTTAAAACTGTGTCACATTGACATGTAGCTTTCGAGAAGTTAAGATAACACTATTAAGTCGTTTATAAGCATTTAAATGTGCTTATAACAGAGCGGAAGTGATTATTTTTCCCGAAACCTCCCACAGGTTTCTGTCTGCCTAATTGTTTGTTTACTAACATTGTTTACACGAGAGTTACGTATACCTACTCCAAGCAGAGCGCTGATCCTGCAGTTTACGCCATCGCGACAGTCTGCAGCGCACCGCATGGAAACATATTAATTAGGTCAACTTGCCACGAGTTGCCGACGCTGCAATTTTATTAGTTATTGATTTATTGTAATTTCTGATCATTCATTATTCTCGCATCGAATAGATCACTAGGCTATTTAGACACTAAGTTTAATTGTAATTTTGAACCTTTAAATAAATTAGTGATATAATTTTTGGTTTTTTTTCGAACCTCCGGCTACAGCTAACGTAATTGGCGCAGTCGGTAGGATACTCGCGGGCCGGTTCGCGAACCTTAGGGAACTCTTTCGTAACGAAATCCGCGTTCGCGTGTCGCCCGGGCGGCTTCTAAGCCCCGCTACCGAGTATCCCGAATCTACGGACCTGCTGCAGACCTGAGGCTGAATCCAGACATCGATTCCAGAAGAAGAACCAGATATGCTGTATATGTAAGTACACTTGAATTGCTCTCGTGTTGCTTCCTTTATTCCTAGTTTTATATTTTCCAAAATTTTTCATCCACGTTCCTCTAAGTCCCGGGAACCTGTACCACGACAGGCTCGCCGGCAAAAGTTAGACTCCAATAGGGATTTAGATTTCTTAGACTTAGATATATCTATAAATAACCTAGCTAACATGGCTCATGACCCGGATACGATTTTTAAGGCTCTTCGCCTGGTACCGGAGTTCGATGGGAACCCTAATATATTAATACGTTTTATCAATATTTGCGATCGCATTGTAGCACAGTATTTAAGCACGGAACCTAGTAGTGAATTATCTAACCTGTGTTTGTTAAATGGGATATTAAATAAAATTTCTGGTAATGCTGCTTCTACTATTAATTCAAACGGTATCCCGGATAATTGGCTGGGAATAAGAACCGCTCTTATTAATAATTTCTCCGATCAACGCGACGAGACCGCTCTGTATAGCGATCTTTCTTTGGCTACGCAAGGCAGTAAGACGCCCCAGGAATTTTATGATCAATGCCAGACATTGTTTAGTACTATAATGACTTATGTTAGTTTGCACGAGCCCATAGCGTCTACAATAGAGGCAAAGCGCACCCTCTATAAGAAGGTTGCCATGCAAGCCTTTGTACGTGGTTTAAGGGAACCACTTGGGTCCCGCATTAGATGTATGCGCCCCCCGACTATAGAAAAGGCTCTTGAATATGTACAGGAGGAATTAAATGTCATTTATTTGCAGCAGCGCAGCGACGTACCTAAGGCTCAGCCTATTATTAAATCTTTAATTCCAGCTCAAACGCCAGCCTTACCAGCACACAGACCACAAACTTTACACATGCCGGTACCTAACTGGCCAGCTCCCATGGCACAGCGTGGTTACCAGCCACCACCTCAAGCTTTTAAATTTAATTCATTTAATAATCAGTCTCAACAGCAGCGGTCCGGACCGAGTCGCACACAACAAATGTTCCGAGCGCTGCCACCGAATTATAATCCACACAGTAATGTCTTTCGCAATCCACAGAGATTTAGCAACCAGTACAACTCAACTCCTAGGCCAATGAGCGGAGTTCAACATTTTGCACCTAAAGTCTTACCACATACTATGATGACTGGACATGACTGGAGGAAGTCGGGAAACCCACCTCCAACTAATTACTTTAAGTCTCGCGAAATGAACATGAACGAATGTGCACCCTATGACGACTCTTATTACGCGACAGACTATTATACGGAACCCGATTACTATTACTATACAGATGATACAAATTACAATGACTATAATGTTAACTATGACTATAACACTACTGACGAAAATCGATTTACAGAAATGGCAGATTTATCTATACCTCAACCAGGTCCAAGTAACTCTGACATGAATCCGGATTTTCAACCGAGCGCGACATCAAAAAAGCCAAAATAGAATTAAATCTCCAAACGCAAAGACAGTTACCTTACATACAGATCATGGACCCACCGTTAAAACTCTTAATTGATACCGGTGCCAATCAGTCTTTTATCAGCCCAGAGGCTGTACAAAAGTATTATTCTGAGATTCCTCTTAACTATGACCCATTCGAAGTTACGAATGTGCATGCAACTACTAGAAATAACCACTCTATTACGTTGCCATGTTTTAGCGAGTTCACGGACACTGACCATATAAAATTATTCGTATATCGATTTCACGACTTTTTTGATGGACTTATAGGACTTGACTTACTTACCAGATGGGAGGCTAAGATTGACTTGAAAGACGGACTTTTGATAACTAAATCAACTTCTAACCCAATCAGAATGTACAACTCATGTAACGTAAATTTATATGAAGACATTATACCGGCTCATACTTCAAAACTAGTTAGAATTCCTACAGACTCTCCGGATGGAGAGGTTCTTATCAAAGAACAAGTGATCTGTAACTGTATCATTCTCGAATGTCTTACTACCGTTACCAACAATCGCGGATATATAGAGTTAGTGAATCCAACACCTAACGATATAATATTTTCATTAGACCGACCTGCGCACGCGGAGATATTTAACACCGAGTTTAGGCGTGATAATCAAACACAAACGCGAGTGCAAGATGTAATCTCTCGGTTAAGAACAGATCATCTTAACGAAGAGGAGAAAGCTAATCTCATTGCTCTTTGTTCTCAATATTCAGACGTATTTTATGTTGAAGGCGAGGCTCTTACTTTCACAAATAAAATAAAACACCGGATTAGGACCACAGACGAAGCACCTGTTCATACTAAAAACTATCGTTACCCTTTTATACATCGCCAAGAGGTTAGAGATCAGATAGCCAAAATGTTGGATCAGGGAATCATTAGACCTTCTGACTCCGCATGGAGTTCCCCGATATGGGTTGTACCTAAGAAAACAGACGCATCCGGCAAACAGAAATGGCGACTGGTAATAGACTTTCGGAAACTTAACGACAAGACTATCAATGACAAATATCCCATACCAAATATCAATGACGTCCTTGACAAGCTTGGTAGATGCCAATACTTCACTACACTTGACTTAGCAAGTGGGTTCTATCAGGTAGAAATGGACCCTCAGGATATCTCCAAGACTGGATTTAACGTTGAGCATGGACATTACGAATTTTTGCGTATGCCCATGGGATTAAAAAATTCACCGTCCACCTTCCAGCGAGTAATGGATAATGTCCTTAGGGATCTTCAAAACGATATCTGCCTAGTTTATCTCGACGATATCGTCGTCTTCAGCACCTCGCTCCAGGAGCACGTCATTAACTTGGAGAGGGTTTTTCAAAGACTTAGAGAGTCCAATTTTAAGATCCAGATGGATAAATCTGAGTTCTTAAAACTCGAAACAGCTTATCTCGGACACATTATCAGTAGAGACGGCATCAAGCCCAATCCTGACAAAATCTCCGCTATTAAAAAGTACCCTATCCCAAAAACTCCTAAGGAGATAAAACAATTTATAGGACTTCTCGGTTATTACCGAAAATTCATTCCAGACTTTGCAAAGATCACAAAGCCTCTAACACAATGTCTAAAAAAGAGTCGTAAAATCACCTTCGATCCCGAGTACGTAAATAGTTTCGAAACATGCAAAACCCTACTAACAAACGATCCAATCCTTCAGTATCCCGATTTCAGCAAAGAATTCCTTCTGACCACAGACGCCTCCAACTTCGCTATTGGAGCCGTACTGTCCCAAGGTGCCGTAGGGTCCGATAAGCCTGTGTGCTATGCTTCTCGCACTCTTAATGAGAGTGAACAGAATTATAGCACCATCGAAAAAGAACTTTTGGCCATTGTCTGGGCCACCAAATACTTTAGACCATACCTCTTCGGACGTACTTTCAAAATACTGACTGATCATAAACCATTACAGTGGCTAATGAATTTGAAAGAACAGAACTCACGGCTGACCAGATGGCGACTTAAACTAAGCGAGTATGACTTCACGGTAGTGTACAAGAAAGGCAAAGCTAACACTAACGCCGACGCACTCTCTAGAGTTGAAATTCACAACGAGGAAATACAATCAGTCATCGATAGCCTTAAAGAGATTAGCTCACTAATAAACAACCCATCTGAAACGCCTCAAACAGTTAACAGGTCTTCAACCGCAACCGCACACACTAGTGACGAACATCCTATTCTAGAAGTACCAATCACAGATGAACCTCTCAACAAGTTTCATCGACAGTTACATTTCACGGTCGTAGATGACGTTAAACGTAAACCATCAGTTTCCAAACCATTCGACACTCACACCCGCGTTGCTATACAGTTGTCTAAGAGCAAACTAGAGTCAGACGTAGTTAACGCCATTAAAGAATATGTTAGCCCTAAAGTCAAAACTGCAATTATTATCCATCCTCCTCCAGCTATGTACTCTATAATTCCGATTATACAAAGTAAATTTAAAAGTTCAGCAATGAATCTAATCTTAGTGAAGACCGAATTAGAAAACGTTAAAGAGTATCTCCGGCAGCAAGAGATAATTCATCACTACCACGAAGGTAAAACTAACCATCGTGGGATAAACGAGTGTTATTTAGCCCTTTCGCGAAAATATTATTGGCCTAAGATGAAAGATCAAATCTCTAAATTTATAAACGAATGTACAACATGTGGGCAGGCAAAATATGACCGAAATCCCACTAGGCCACAATTTAATGTCGTTCCTCCAGCAACCAAACCTTTCGAGATAGTTCACATGGACCTCTTTACGGTTCACGGTGAAAAATATGTTACCTTTATAGATGTTTTTACTAAGTATGGGCAGGCTTACCATCTGCGCGACGGTACTGCTGTTAGCATATTGCAAGCGTTATTGAAATACTGTACTCACCATGGCGTTCCTATGACTATTGTAACTGATAACGGAACTAAGTTTACAAACCAACTCTTCGCAGAGTTTACGCGACTTTACAACATACACCACCATAGAATACTAGCCCATTCGCCTAACGACAATGGAAACGTTGAACGGTTTCACTCTACCATCTTAGAACACATACGTCTTCTAAAACTACAACATAAAGACGAGCCCGTAGTGAACCTGATGTCATATGCCTTAATAGCATATAACAGCTCCATACATAGTTTCACTAAATGCCGACCCTTTGACTTACTGACAGGACATCTCGACGCTAGAGACCCCATCACTATCGACCTTACGCAACATCTCATGCAACAATACGTGATAAACCACCGAGAGCAGATGAGAAAAGTTTACGAGTTAATTAATGAATCTGCCCTAGCAAATCGTACAGCTATTATAAATAATAGAAACAAAGATAGGGAACCAGAAGTAGAATATGTACCTCAGCAGCAAATATTTATAAAAAACCCATTAGCTAGTCGTCAGAAGACAGCACAACGTTACACTCAAGACACCGTATTAGCCGATCTCCCAGTGCACATTTACACCTCAAAGAAACGTGGACCAGTAGCTAAGTCTCGTATTAAACGAATTCCTAATAGCGCCAAATTGTTGCAGGATGCTGTTATTGCTGATGACTCTGACCGCCCAACTGATGCAAGCTCAAGAGATAAAACTTGAGAGCTTAGCAGATGGACCAGGACTACTTCCTTACAAACTTGGTGCAACGAGGCTTATTACACAATATCATACATTCGTACAGTACATACGACTTAATGAATTTGAAGACAATCTTAACTCAATACAAAACCAACTATTTACTTATAAAACTAGACTTCCTAATGATACTTACAGTCTTTATGAGCTACAAATAGATTATTTAAACGGTAAACTTGATAACGCATTGATACAATTAAAATCCTTGGAGCCCGACAGCCGAGCCAAACGAGGCCTTATTGACGGGTTAGGTACAGTTGTAAAGAGCATTACCGGAAACTTAGATCAATCAGACGCAATTAAATATAATGGTCTAATAAAAGATTTAGAAAATAGTCAAGATAAAATAGTATCCGAATTTAACAATCACATCTCTCTCAATAAAGAATGGATGTTTCAATATCAAAAGGTACTATCTCAGCTTATTGAAAACCAAAGTAAGATCAATAGCACTATAGAGCTACTAATAACCTCTAATGCCCATAATGACAATAATTTAATAAAATACGCTAAGTTTTCCCAAATGATAGCAATCATTGGAGAAAATGTGGAAGATTTAATGATAGAATTAAATAGGATAGAAAACCTATTAGCTTTTATTCGTGCTGGAACTATGCACCACTCTATGGTTAATATAAATGTGTTAGGTAATATGCTAGGAAAGTTAAGAAGGATATACGATAGGGATCAGATATTAAGTTTAGCAATAAGAGAATATTACGATATTATAAAACCAGGTTTTTATTACGTCGATAAGCAAATAGTAGTTATTTTTAGTTTCCCAATAGTTTCTAGAGACAGATACGATCTATACAGACTCTCCATAGTTCCTAATAAAAATCAACAAGTCCTTATTCCCCCCTATCCTTTTATTGCAACAAACGAGGCAACTTTCGTGTACATGGAGGCTGAATGCCCGAAGTTGAATAACTGGTATCTCTGTGAAAAAAAGATAAGCCATCAGATACGTTCAAAATCTGACTGCATTCAAGAACTTATAAGAAAACAAGCTTTGGACAAATCCTGCCACTTCACATCAGTTTCCCTATCAAAGGAAGCTTTGGACAAGTTGGACGACCACCACTACATCGTGTCTTTCCCGCGCCAGACAAGAATACACTCAACCTGCGGTAGCGAAAGAATGGACTTGCTTCAAGGAAGCTACTTCGTTACCATTCCAATGAAGTGCTTTCTAAAAACCTCTGAATTCACAATCACCAACGATAATGATGAAGTTAAAGGCCAGCCTCTGAAACTCATGAAGATTCCGTACAAAGAAGAACATCTGATCACTTCAGATCATCTGAGACTAAACACGATTAGTCTAGAGGGACTACACAGCATCCAGAACAAGGTCATGATGGAATCACCCATAGAACCACACAGCCAGTCAAATTATCTATACCATACTACAATACCTTTTTACGCCGTGATAGTGACTACAGTCATCATTGTCACTGCTATCGCCTGCTACAGATACAAGATCTGCTGGAAGTTCAAGAAGCCAACCGACACTTCACAATCCAACAACGAGGACCCCATATACGCAGATCCCGTGGAGATAAAGAAGGCTAAGACGGACAAGGAGACTCCAGCGACTTTTTCTCTCAGCATCCTGAAATAGTCGCCGATTTTGGGATGGAGGAGTTACGTATACCTACTCCAAGCAGAGCGCTGATCCTGCAGTTTACGCCATCGCGACAGTCTGCAGCGCACCGCATGGAAACATATTAATTAGGTCAACTTGCCACGAGTTGCCGACGCTGCAATTTTATTAGTTATTGATTTATTGTAATTTCTGATCATTCATTATTCTCGCATCGAATAGATCACTAGGCTATTTAGACACTAAGTTTAATTGTAATTTTGAACCTTTAAATAAATTAGTGATATAATTTTTGGTTTTTTTTCGAACCTCCGGCTACAGCTAACGTAATTCGAGTCTTCCACCACGGTCACGCCCGCTCAATCAATAAATAATATTCAAATATAATTTTAAATCCAAACATCATACACACACCATTACATATTTTATTACATACCATTATCTATTTTATTTTTATATTATCTGTTAAAGGGACAACACTGACTTTGACATAGTAATGTAATTAACATAGACTTTTGAACAAATAATATTTTTGGTAGAGAATTAGATGTCTGTTGAATCGATCGATCCGAATGAAGCGATCGTGATAAAGTCGAAGTGTTTAGTAGTATTAAAAATATGATATGATATACAGGAATATTCGAGCTCAGGCACTAGTCCACCAAAATTTTTTTGTTAATAAATACATATTGATGAGCCTGAGAGATTGAGATTAAATTCCCATTGAATGGCAAAGGCTGTCTCTATCCACACTGTAATACTTTGGTGAAAAAAAAAACTTTACCCTTATATTAATTATTTTAATTATTTAAAATATTTATTTTAACATAGCACAGAATCATAAACAAAGAGTACGTGAAGAGTGTCGTCACAGTTATCCATTAATTCGAGCTAGTTGTTTGTGTAACGCTTGCAGCTACATACATATTGCGATAATTAGGACAATAAAAATATATAAATAATAAATATAATTATAACACGTACGTACTATCAACTACCTATCTAACCTGTCATAGTTATATCACGTGACCCGGGAACATTGTTTTTGACCGCGATGAAAAGTAACGTTACTCCGTTTCTCAGTTATGACGTGAAGAGTTGACAAACAAACGAACAAACTTTTCCCTCACACAATAATACTAGTTAAGATTACATTTGATCTGATATAACTTTTTTATGTATTGTTTAGAATAAAATTTTTTGATTCTTTAGATTAATGTTAAACCTGTTTTTGAACTGATGCTGTCTCATTTTAGTGACAAAAGTTTCACGTTTTAAAATAAAAGGGGTTTAAATTTGAAATCTAAAGAGATTTCGTTTATGTTACTGAATTCATTGACAATAATTAAAATTAAACCAAACAACAATAAACTATCTAAATTATTATTCAAAAAGTTACTTTTTATTACCTTTTGACATTACGTTATCATTGTAGCAATTAGTTTTATGAACATATGCGATAAAAAAAATTCCAACCAAAATTATGAAAATCACGTTATATAGATTAATAATAA
Source organism: Eudonia truncicolella (assembly GCA_949315975.1). Classification (NCBI taxonomy): domain Eukaryota; kingdom Metazoa; phylum Arthropoda; class Insecta; order Lepidoptera; family Crambidae; genus Eudonia; species Eudonia truncicolella. The sequence goes on from OX438832.1 coordinate 6,000,533, forward strand.
TTACTTACGATAAGAAATGTTTCTCGAGCCATTTCGATTACCTTTAGCCTTCCTACAATAATTTTTTGAATGTGTTGATCGATGGAGACCAAAGAAAAGATGAAAGGAATGTGTGCGTTTGAAACGAATCACCTCCGGAGGTTTTCTAGAGGGAACGGCATCGTGTACTAGTGCGCGTCCCCATGCCCTACTAGATTCTCTGAAGGGTTCGGATCGGATCGGGGAGCGGAACAACCCGAGGGCGCCTCTAAAGGCTCGGACCTCGGCTCGGGTTGACTCGGGCGCGGTGGAGGAGAGAAGCGCTCAGGTACATGTCTTTACCTGGTGTAGAGCGCGTGTGAACCGGTTCTTCGTACCCTTGTTCTACGAGTACGGTGTCTTGGGCCTAAACTAATGTGCGTGTTTAGTGTATTCTGTAAATGTGTTGTGGCATTAGGAGGTTTAGGCGGGGAATGTGAAGGGAGTAACTGTACAGGTGACGACTGATAGAGGAGAGTGGAAGAAACGCACATTTTGCGCCGACCCCAAGTAACATGGGACCAGGGCAGAAAGAAAAATAAGAAGAATGTAATTTCAAAATATAATGGCGAAGCTATTAAACTAAGTGATATTTTTTTAATATTTATTATTATAAAGTCTTTGATAGCTAAACAATAACAGTAATTAACTGGTAAAATAGTTTATTATGATTATAGTATTCTCGAAGCAAGACCACTAAGAAGTTTCTTTACCAAAGTTTAGACACTTTAAAAAACTTTATACGGATCTGTTCGTTAAAAACTATTCTTGTCAGTTTAACTGCAAGTTAAGTTGTATAATATGGAAAAGTGTAGCAACGGATCGACGTGATTTCTGTCATAAAAAATAAGTGAAGGGCCTGTGAGGGCAGAGGGCTAATTTGTATCTCGATGAAGTACAACTTCGGAGGTGGGTAAGCGATAAAGACTTGTGTGACTGACCGAACTACACGAATTACAACTTAAGGAAATACATGTAAATATTATGTATCGTCTGACGTTAATGGATTTGCAATGACACTTGAACCCATTTTTCGAACACCCTTGCAGTGTTACTTATCGGTTCATGCTCAGTACAAGGTCTAACCTTATGAAAAGTTTTGATTTCAAGTTATCTGTCTTCTCCCATTTAGCAAAGGTATATATTCTAATAGTTGTGGTGTGGCTCTTATGGTGATTATAGGGTAATTATCTTCTTACTATTAAGAAAGAGGTTACGTTTGTAAAAATGTTTGTCTGTTTATTGGGGCTAACCTCTGGAACTACTGGTCCAATTACAAAAAATTTTTCACTGATAAAATACTACTTGAGAATCAATGTATTGAATTTTGTATATAGGTACAATACGAAATCCACGTGGACGAAGTCCCGGGAAAAGTGCTAGTTTGTTATATTATTCGATGGTGATAGAATTTTTTATGACAGAATATAAAAAGTGTACGCTGTATGTAAATGAATTGTACCAACCCTTACGTGTACACATAGAACACAGATTACTAGTCATTTACAAGTACATGAAGATAATATAACAATCTTCTATTATTATCATTAACAAATTGTAATAACAATCACAATCTTTTATTACCATGACGCATACCCAAAAATACAAATTTTAAAATAAAATTTAAAAAATTCAAGCACGACTTCCTCATTTTCCCGCCAAATACTCGTCAGAAATAGTTTGCAAAAGCTGTGGATTGTTAGCAGTACTACATATTTATGGTACGACTGAAATTTTAAAATAAAAAATGATATCTATGCTTAAAAGGAGATTTCTGTAGGGATTTTGAAAATATTCATAAAATTTATTCATTCATTCAAAAAATCATATTTTTTTTTAATATTATTAACTAGCTTTATCTTTAAATTATAAGGCTTTCGTTATTGTTTTGATACAAATGCCATAGCTTACAAACAAAATTTAGGAGGATATCAAGCAATAAAATATATTTTTTATATTTATGAAAAAAATAATTAAATACTTTTTTGGTTATTTTGTTTTATTGAAGAGATCAGGAACAAGTTAAAAAAGTAGCCTACGGTTAAACATGGCTTGCTTCTATGATAATAAATACTTGCTTACGTAGAAATAGCCTATTCACTATAGCCTTGATGATATATTGTTAATTAATTTTTATCAAAAGGAATTGACCGGTTTAGTTAAACATATTTCCTATTGTGTCACGGTTTAGTTCATGGTTTTATGTACAGGTAGGTACGTATATGACGCACATAACTAAATATGTTTACAATTTTTCAACATAAAAAATAGCTTGCAGAATTTGTTACAAAATTGCTCGCGTTCCTTATTAAAATATTTGTTATCGCTAACCTTCTTATATGTTGGAATTGCTAAAATGTTTTCATGAATTTTTACAATATCTTACAATAATAAAACAACATCCACGTTTCATCCACTAGACACGTGTTTTTGTTGATAAACAAATCTTATCGAAGAAAATCTTGTAAAAAAGGTTAAGGTTAAGTTTGCCCCTTGTAACTTGGAAGTTGCTGTAACTTATTTGTGCAAAACATTAAAATTAGTGATAAATTTTGTGATAGGTAATTGCTGGCCTAAGAAGATAGGTACTAAGTATGTAAATAAAATCTGTTGGTTTTAGTTGACAAGTAAAATACTCGTTATACTACTTTTCCAGTACAGAAATACTTGTTTATTTTGCTGTGTGTGTGTATGTAAACAACATTTAGTTTTTTTAAGTTGACAAGCAAGGTTTTGTTATAATTTAATTTTCCACTAGGGAAGTAGTTTCTGCCATTTCATAAAACCTGCATTTCTCGTCTTTAATGTCGTGACTCGTTGTGTTATTTTGTTATTGGGCTTACACACGAACGGGGCGTTGGGACTACGTGGGCGACCTAAATAGAGTATCGCGACCGCGAGCCCGCTATCCGACTCGTACACCGAGCAGGTCATATTTACCGTACAGGTCATATTTACCGGAAATGGCACATTTACCGGACTAGGCAAATATGTACCGGACAGTTCAAATTTACCGGACAGTTAAAGTTTACCGGACAGTTTATAAGTATTTACCGGACAAGTCATATTTACCGGGTAGGTTTTGGTTGGAGTTTTTCTTGGAGCCGGCGTCGTCAGCCGGGTCCACGTAGTTGTCCGGCCTCGGCAGCGGCCACGTGTTGGAGCGCGCGCGCGTCTGCGGCTCGAAACCAACTTCAGTGAGCTCGCCCAGCGGCTCCAACTCCCCCATAGTGCCCTCTAGGTCCGCCAGCCCCGTCTGCGACGACCATGGGCTCTGGAACCCACCGCTGCCCTGCTGAGACATCGCGCCAGCCGCGATTGCGATCAGTGGAATTTTACCGAAGATGTGTCGGACCGGGCGCTCACCGGCGCGTGCCGACACCGACCATTAACATCTCAGCGCGATCTCCTTTCGTGGTTCCGGTTTTTTTTGCTCCAATACTTCTTTCTATTTCTAGAACGTCGCCGCACTCGAACCGCGATCCGTAGAGGTTATCTGTCTTCTCCTTATCGGCTCTGTTATTCGAAGCCAATAACATGTGGCGTCTCACTGTTCAGCGACAGCGATGTGCGCGGAGCGTCGGCCGTCGGACCGCTCCAGAGAGGCTATTTTCGCTAAATATAAGCGCGGACGAGGCGGGGGCGGGGCGCGACCACGTGAGCGACTACGCGCCGATTTTTCAATTCATCACTGGCGGGCTAGAGGCACGATAACCTTGTAACGTGGCTCGAAACGATCAGAAACACTGAAACTGCTGCGGTGCGAGTCACTGGCGGTGCCGTGTGTGTTGTCACTGCGCAAATTCGGGTGTCCTTCCTAGTTCGTCGGTCACTTTGAAAACTTTTGCACACTGATAAGAGTTATCACTGGTAATGTTTGGGGGGTGTTTTTGGTAGTTTAAAACAGTTTGGTAATACTTGGTACGCTGTTTGGTAATGTGGCGAGTCCACGCGGTTAGCGGCGTTGGCTACTGCGTAATAAAGTGAACGGAGTGCGTGTGGCATGCGGCGTTACGTCGTCGGCCGCGAGCGGTCGCACGTACACTGAACTACGTCGCGAGCGGAGGCGCGTCGCGCGAATTCCGGCGCCCGCCTGGCCGAGAGGCGGGAGGGAGACGCTGATAGCGTCGTGTGACCGGCGTCTCGGCCGCGCTCGCCGCCACTCGGCTCGGCTTCGCATTTATAATAGTCCGAATTCTTTTTACTCTTTATCGGAGCGTGTGTAGGCCCCAGCGTCCTTGATCCTCGCGTACGCAGGTTGCAACAGCATAGCAGTCATAGAACGTGTCGAGCGCAGCAATTTTGAGATGTTTGTTATGGATTTTTCGTAGCATCACTTTTATTTTGAAAGCTTTCTTTTATTGTGGTTGATAGCGGAACATTTCCATGTAGGTAATTAGCGCTTCCCGTCACGTGTATAGGCTGATAATGATATCATGCTCATTATAATTAAACTGTATGTAAGTATTGCGTCTTGGTAAAACCAAAGATGGGACTTCACTGTTTATTGAGTACACTCTGAGATAGTTCCTCGTAGGAAACGCTAATGATAGCTAGATGTAATTGCTATTTTATAAAGAGATTAATGTTAAAGGACGGATGTGCTCAGTTTTATCAGTTAACAACAACAGAGCAGCGTGACGCGTTTGCAAAATTCGTAGTTCTGTTTGCGTTGATGTCTACTGCCTACCTACTACGGGTTCCGTAGCACGCTATGGCACGCGAAAAAGATTTATAATGAAAACAGCGTCATTCAACATTAGATGATTTATTTATTCTACTTGCAAGGTAACGTTACTTTTCTAAGTAATATTAGTTTTTTGGTTAACAAACTTTTGCTTGAAGAAAGGCCCAACAGAGTTTATGTTTTTTAGATCTGCTACGTAGAATATTTAAAATACTTTATTGTAGACTATTGAGTTATAAGTATTGGGTAGAGATTGGCAATGTCTTTAAAATAATATTCGTGAAATTGTTTATAAAATTATGTATGAACCTAACTTATTAGTTTTAAAATTGTATGATGGTACGTATTAACATAGATTTTCAAAACCTCGTTTCTTTAGGCAATCTTTGGCAAAACATTACCAAATCTTTAAAAAGTAAATAGATAGGTACATATATTTTATATATTTTAAAAACCTTTTGAATTTTTTTATAAACCTGGCGTCATGGGGTGGAAAATGACTACATGAACGTGGGGGTCATTATGACCCGGATACTCTGTTTAAGATATTAATCATTATCGTATTAAAGAAACGAGTTAAACTTGATTATAACTTTGTTTTACATTTCATTACGAACTAAAAAAAATATTTTTGGTACTAATAAAACCTTATATGTCATATGTCATACTCGTGAACGGGTGCCGCCTGTGGAGGCTGGTCTGCTCTTGCATACTTGTCTTATTTTTATTATAAATAACTATAGTTTAACTTTGTTTTTTTTTCTTCGATAGGTTTTGACTTTTACTAGTACTGTATGACATGGTAAAAAATTAAACTGGTAAATGATGTTTTTGCAAACTTAAATTTTTAATTAATTTTTTTTTCTTCTTTGTGTTTTTTACATGTTGTGATTGTCCTTTATATTTTGTGTTTTATTTGTGATGGAAAGTTTCCTTTTATGACAGGACATTTTCCAATATTTTTGACGCTGTAAGGGAGAAAAGAGCTGGACAAATGCTGATTTTCTTGCCGGTTCTTCTCAGTACAAGATCTCCCGCCCAGAGTAGACTTACGAACCGATGGCATAATGACGTTCATAAGAGCTATTTGTAGCCTAAACTGAATAAATGATTTTGAATTTAGAATTTTATAAACTTAACACAAATTCTTAAATTTGCACTATAAGAAATAATCTTTTTAAATGGTACTTAGGAAAAATGGCGCTGAAATGTTACACGGAATGGGATGGGTCATTTTTACCTTTTTTGACCTTGGATACCCGCAGCTACAAGCGCAGTGGCCACACAACGGATTCTTTGCCAAAAACGTGTAAAGGAGTTCGACAACTACAGCTAATGAAAAGATCGGCAATGGCACATGCATAGCTTTCGAACTGTAGGCAAACTAAAACATGGCGTGTCATAATGACCCTACCCCCATGACGACGGGTTTGTATTAAATCTTTTTATTGAATTCCGATGACCGCCGTAGCCTAAGCTTTTTATCTTCACCTGAGACCTCTAAGTCTCAGAGGGAATAGGTTTGACAATAATCTATTTGAGTTAGTTTTAGTTTCGTTACTCATTATAAGGACCTGATCTGATTGCTTAACACTGGGGTTTTGATTAAGCCGATGCGCTGGCGCCGAGCCGTGGAACAAGATTTTGCTAGCAAGGACACAGTATGCGTGAGTACGCGACGCACAGTACCTACATGTAACTATTTTCATAATGTCTCTCGGAAAATTTCGTGTTTCGGCTGTCGTCGGATCTTTATCGGTTATAGAGTAGGTATATACAATTGCTATTACTCCTTTTACTTATTATAAATTTATGTTAGAATGAGGGGAAAAACTGTTGTGTTTGTGTCATACATAACGATTAAAAATTTTAAAATTAATTATTTCGCTAAAAAAAAATATTATTCGCTAGGGGTACCCTTGCTGGGCGGTTTGAATTACTTATCAGGTACCGCCCAGTCCACATATCAGGACGACTGATTTCCCGGGGGTTTTAGTGGGTCGGGCAGACCATCGTCCAACCCCACATACCCCGACAGCGGGTTGAGCCCAGCACATTGCTCCCCGTGGGATGACTTGGACGCAAGTTTCCCCCGGGTTACCAAAAAAAAAAAAAAAATAGGGGTACCCTTGTGGGACGATGATGCCCTGAATGTGACTGAATGACGACCACAGTACTTACTATCTTTTTCTTCTGCCATTCTGGACTGTTTTGCGTTGCTGTAGGTATAATATAGTGCGCTTACATAAATTAAGGTTCAAGGTCAAACTGGCGCGTGTGACCCTTCGTGTAGTAATACGAAGGGTCTCACGCGCTAGTCAGATTTTTAATTAGACAGTTATTTAATTATTAAAAAAATTTGTACATAAGTAATTTAACTATAGTTAGTAAAAAAGTTACTAGTATGCTAAATATTCATTCATGTTGAGGATTACTTTCAGCGGCCGGGTGTATTAATGATAATGTTATTGTAAGACTAGAACGTAAACTAAATTTAAGTCAGTTACACAATGTAGGAGAACTATTGCCGACAAACTGGATCACTAGTTTTGCAGATCATATAAATTTTATTAAAAGTGTAATTGTGAAAAAAATATATTATATATTATGTACCGACTGGTTTAGTGAAACCATTGTGAAAAAATGTAAAAAAAAGTGTTTTGGTTCTAAGTTGCCGACTTCCTTAGAAAATACCTTCATTCCAATTATTCTACTATGCAACTTAAGTTTTCTAAAGTGAGACAAGATAAATGATGCTTTAATAACGGATAGAATTTCATAGTACATACATACATACATATAATGACGGCACGGAATTTAAGGCACTGCAATGGTCAAATCATGCTCTGCGTCAGGTCAGACAAAGGTGTTTTCGACTTGTCACGCTTTCGAGCTAAAGGAAAAGTCGTACAGCAGTCCATCTTAGAGGTCCTTTATGCCGACGACGTCTGCCTTATGGCTGACAGTATGGAACATCTTCAGCAATATCTGGACAATCTAGACGAGTCTTGTCGCAATTTTGGGTTGGTAATAAGTGCTTCTAAAACCCAGGTTCTTAAACAACCGGCCAGAGGTAGACCTGCGAGCAGTGATGCACTCACACTAAACGGTAAGAAGTTAGAGGAGGTGCAATCTTTTCGGTACCTCGGGAGCTTGATCAGTAGTGACAACCGTCTAGAATCCGAAATCTCAACACGCGTTGCTAGAGCTGCTGCAGCCTTTGGGAAACTACATCAAAGAGTTTGGAAGGAACATGATCTGAAACTACAAACTAAAATGCTCGTGTATAAAGCAATTATTCTACCTCTTTTGCTCTATGCGTCAGAGACGTGGTGCCTTTATAGAGGTGATATTCGACGCCTCGACACATTCCATCTGAAATGCCTCCGGGCTATCTTACGTGTCAGTTGGGAGGACCGTGTTCCTAACACCGAAATCTTACGTCGAACAAAAATGAGCGGCATGGAGTGCTTTCTTATGAAGAGACAGCTTAGGTGGTGTGGGCACGTGGTGCGAATGGATTCTTCGAGGCTGCCGAAAGCTGTTTTCTATTCCCAGCTGAGTTGTGGAAAACGTAGAGCATGTGGTCAGTACCTTCGGTATAAAGATGTCTTGAAGCGCCACTTAGACTCAACCAATGTATCTGTGGACAGGTGGGAGGGCCTCGCACAACAAAGACCAGAATGGCGGAAAGCAATTGCCGCAAGCACTACTGCCTTTGAACAAATACGTCTTCACGATCTTGACGCCAAACGCCAGATTCGGAAAACTCGTCCCAAGCCCACTTACGAATACACTTTAAACTCAAACGGTCAACTTTATTGCGCCGCCTGTAATCGTGTGTTTAAGAGCAAATTTGGATTTGCCTCACATGTCCGTGCGCATGCTCGGGTCTGAACTCTATTTGCCGGGGTGTCGCCGTCGACGAAATCGTTTTGGAGGACATCATCATCATCATCATCACATGCTCTTCGGTTTAGGGTACTCTTGACCTGGCCTTTTTTCAAGACGTCCCTGATTTGGTCTCGAAACGTCCGCCTAGGTCTACCCCTACCAACACTTTCATTCACACTCGCCTTATACACTTTTTTCGTCAATCGTTCTTCATCCATTCTCTCAACATGGCCAAACCATCTCAGCATACCTTTCTGAATTTTGTCACACACCTCATAATACAAGAGGTTAAGTTTGTGACATTGTTTGTTTGTTTGAGGAGAGTAATCACTGGAACTGATTGTCCTTGAAAAAAAAAGTACTCAAATCATCACGTTTTCCCTCCTTCCTACTACATGTAAATGAAAATGAAATGAAAATACTCTTTATTGTACAACATACAAAAGACTTGTATGTTGTATGTTGTATGTTGAGAGTGCATGTAGTGCTTGAAACGAGGTGTTGAGAAGCAATTTACGGGTCGGCAAAGTGAGGACATAGTGAGACACATACTGCACTTGCTGTCTCCCAAACTGGAGTCCGCTTCTGCTTAACATCAAGTAGACAGGTGTCGTCCACTTTAAAAGATTCTCGTTTCATTAAAAAAAAAATGTTTATTTTATTTTATTTTATTCTATTCAAAGGAAGGTTTACAGCCAACATCGGTAATTGTACAACTAAGTAGCATCTACAAGTTAATACCAAACCTCCACTTAAAGATTACTTAGATTTAACATAAATACAGCAGTACATAATGCTTTAACAGACTCTGTGGTGTAGTGGCTAACACCACCGGTTTCGACCCAGAGGTCCCGGGTTCGATTCCCAGCGGGGCGTACATGTTTGTGTACTCGGTTTGGTTGGTGGTGGCGCTTGTTTGTCCGCCTGGCTAGCTACCACCATCTTATCTAAATATGTCACCATAACAGCATTGTTTTGTGCTCCGGCAGCTAGAAATAAGATAGCCAGTGCCTCACTAGTTGAGGATCGCGGGTGAAGTGCGCTTCTATCATTGGCCAAATCATCACTTAAAATCAGGTGAGATCAAGGTACTGTGCTTACCCGTAAAATATAAAAAACACAGTTCTCTGTTCAAGCGGAGAAACCTTATGGATGTTAAATTTGTTAAATGTTAAATTCTTAAGTAATAAAATAGATTGCTCACAGCTATTTCGATTCCTCGACCTGCGCGTTCCTTCTAGAATGCCTCGCAGGCTGGTCAATCCACTTGTCCACCACTAACACTAAGAATAAGTGTATTGGGGGCTAACTCTCCTTATCCAAAATTTTGCAAAATCCTGAATGGCTCTAGCGACCAAAATACATTCATTTTGATAATACTAGTGCACTGACTTGGGCAATATCCAATTTTCTACCAGACTGAGTGGTAGAGCCAAGCCCTGAGTGGTAGAGCCACGCTGCATTGCAGCATGAAATGGGCCGGCTCGCCCGGCGTAATACCACCTTCTTACAGAATATCGGCGTGAAACAATGGCACTCGTTGCTGTTGTGTTTCGTCCGGTGACTGAAAGTACCGGAGGCCCATCTCTCACCCCTCCCCTTGCCCAATTGCTACTCCCTCCTCAAGATCCAACTCCTTCCTCAAGGCCGGCAACGCATCTGCGATTACTTTGGTTTTGCGGATGTCAATGGGCGGCGGTGATTGCTTTCCATCAGGTGACCCGCCTGTTCGTTTGCCTCCTTTTAAAATAAAAAAAAATAAAAAGACAAATGGTTTTTTTTTATTGTTATACCCCTAATTAATATTTTTAATATTAGTCTTATTTTTAGTTTTTTTTCTTTGGTTTAATTCAAATAATGGAGAGCTTTTGTTTTAGAATAGTTTAAATATCGTTTATGCTTGTGTTTTTCTATAAGTAATTGTTGCATTTGTATAAAAAAGCATATTTCTAGTATAATTGTAGCAATTGTTGTATAACCAAATAAGTAAATAAATAAAATAAAATAAATATCTTGTACGTAACTACATCCATATGACGACACCGTAAAACTTTTCTTAAGAAATGGAATATTCAAATCATTGCGGCGCCGCGCCGGGCTATTATTAAAACACTTAACTTTTCATATTAAATTTACAATTACTGTTATCTCTTAAATTCAAACCTTACCTACTATTATTTCACCTAAAAGATTTGTATCAGGTGTTAATGATAGGGTAGCTAATAGATTTTCGGTGAAAGCGTTGGGCCACAAAGGAAGGTTCGTTCGGACATTAGGAGAGATTAACTGACTGCACATGTTAAGTTTCACTTAAAACGGTAACATAATTGGCCGTTTTCTTTGACCGTAGGGTCGCAGTTTATCAACACTAAGTCTATATATGTATATATGCAATCGTTAAGGAATCACATTATTTTCTATAGCCTTATATTATATACCAAACCGTTAATTGTCTTTATTTGCTTAGAATAAAATTTTACATATAGGTTGTATTGTTGTGAAGGTGAAATACACATTTGTCTCATCATGATAAATGTATCATTTACAAATTTTATACCTTATTTATTATATATTCGTATATAAGAAAGGAGCACAAAATGCTGGATCTAGGGCTTTGTAATATTCCAGGCAGTTTTCTTTAAAGACGTAGGCAAGAGATAAGATAGGTAATTAGCCTAGACACAGGCCCACTGCTAAGCAAAAGCTTCCATCGGGTATGGCTTAATCATCACGCTCTGCCAAGTGCGAGGTGGTGATAAAACGCAAGAGCGCTCCTGAGATTTGCCACTCGGCCACCGACGATTTAACCCGGGATTTCCGGGAATACCATCGGGATCGCGGAACGCATGTGTTTATGCAGACGAAGTCGCTGGCGGTCGCTATTTACCATCGTAGGCTTTTGGTATAACTATTCCGACGTAAACGATGTAATTTGGTTGAAAAACAAGGTGTACCTAAAGAAGCATTTTATTTCTAATTCTTATTTCATTTTCATCTTGCGGCAAGGTCAGAATGGATCAACATCATCATCATCATTATCCTACACTAGTACAATGCTGGACATAGGCCTCTCCAAAGGCACGCCAATGAGCAGGGTAGCGAGGCATATTACTGCTCTACTGACTTCGCACCTTTACTCCGCTTCTGCCAAACATATCGGTAGAGCCGAATCATTTGCCAAACTCGATAAAAAAAATAGAACTAGTCAGGCAATTCGTACGGGACTATTATATAATTTACTGTAGATTATTATTTTGTGAGCTCAGTACATACAAAAAAAGGATCAACGCCCAGCTTGAACCGAGTAAGCTGAAACTTTACACAAAGCTGAAATTTTCCCTTTAGGATACGGGGAATAAGGATTTCTCCAAATGCCCACGCAATTACGGGCTTTGGGTGTTTACCGCTCGACCACGACCGCCGTCGTCAAGCGACGCGGCGAGCGTTTCCTAGTTCATTGCGTTCTGTCCATCACTGAACTAGAAATCTCTAATCGCGTCGCAAGTCGCTCGTGCTGTTAGCTGTGGCCTTATCATCATCATCACCAGCTCATTATATGTCCCCACTGCTTGGGCACGAGCCTTTCCTAAGGATGGATAGGGAGAACAGGCCATAAACCACCACGCGGGCCCAGTGCGGATTGGTGGTTGTTAACGACTGCTAATGCAGCTGGGACCAACGGCTTTACATGCCTCCCGAAGGAGCTCGAGATGATACATTTTTGGTCACCCATCCGATGACTGGCCTTTGCGAAAGTTGCTTAACCTCAGCACTCGCAGACCGAGCGCGTTTTAAGCACTGCGCCATGCGCCATCGAGCTCCTCACTACTCGACACTCACTACACTCAAACTCAATGCTCGATACTCGCATCAATATTTGGTAATGGATGTCCTTGATAATATACTACGAGTACTCACCATTATTTAAAATAAAAATTCGGCGGTTTACTCATGTGATTCGGCAAAACACAACTAGGTAGTTATTTAAAATAAAACATTTTCGTCTGAATCATTTTTCAATTTTCTCTTTCCCGCCAAAATCTTTCAAACATTTGAATTGCGATATGATTGTCATGTCTACAATTGGGTAGTTGACAACAACAACAATTAATTCCAGAATATTAAACGTATAAATGAGATCACTTAACAGTTCGTTATAACATTAACCAATTTTTTATTTGACCTAAGCATGAATTTATTAAAGTTATTAATAAACACTCAATTGACGGGAAAAAATAGTGACGTCATAGTTTACTAATCCCATACAATTTCTATTAAAAATAATCGTTTTGACAGTTGTTAAAAAGTTTCTATACTGCCTAAACAGTTAACTACCCAATTTTCCCCAACCCGATCCTCTAAATGCCACTACACATTTATAGAATACACTAAACATGCACACTAGTTTAAGCCTAAGACACCGTACCCGTAAAACAAGGGTACGAAGAACCGGTTCACACGCGCACTACACCAGGTACAGACATGTACCTGGGCGCTTCTCTCCTCCACCATGGCCCGGTCAACCCAAGCCGAGGTCCGAGCCTTTAGAGGCGCCCTCGAGTTGTTCCGCTCCCTGATCCGAACCCTTCGGAGAATCTAGTAGGGCACGGGGACGCGCACTAGTGCGCGATGCCGTTCCCTCTAGAAAACCTCCGAAGCTGATTCGCTTCACACGGCTTGAGGGACCCTTTACGTTCCTAGCCGCCTCCAAACAGGCCCGGTGAAACTGAAAATGCCGTCTGAGGCAATCGGCAATCAGTTTCCAAAAAAAAAATGTCTACAATAAAGACAAGATAAATAAAGAAAGATAAAGAGAACTTTAAAATTACCTACTGCATGCTTAGAGCATGCTCTAAGACTGCATGAAGTTAATTTTAAAAAACAAAAACGGAAAATTGATGTTGTATTGTATTATACCTATTAATAAAGAAACTTCATCTCTAACTATAATTATTTTCCTGCTTACGTTGTCCTGACTGATAATCTTCAAAACTTTTCAAATACTTGTCATATCTATATAATTTACTTAACAAAGTATTTTGGAAGTCATTTTAAACTACACGATACCTACAAAAAAATTGTTGACAAGATTATTTCCACTCCCACATCCCTGAACGTGTAGTGCCTACAGAGCCATCTTTCGGAAAAGTGAGCGAAGCAGCAACGTTCACAGAAAATGCTTTTCACAAAGCAAAGCACGTTACGAGTCCGCCATTTAAGTTTGGAAAAGTCCAAGAGATGGAGCTAGGCGCGCTTCGTTTCAACACATTGTACGATTTATATTGTACCACCGCTTTCGATAGATGGCACTGTGTATACGAAGGCTCTCGCGGTAGTTTATGGTGGAATCCTTCGCACTGCCTTGCTCACAGCTTTCATAGAAAATCGGGAAAAACCATCCCGGATACAATTCAGTCGCTTCGGGACACTCAGTGCGCGAACTTCCCTCTTCCTCCTAAATTCCATGCGGTTTAATTTCCAAGCAGAATTTCTCAATTCTAACGTTCCGTTTTACTAAATTCATAAAGGTTATGTTAGTTTAAATAATTTCAAGGCCTTCCTCGATTAAGTTTCCTTTGGTCGTACTGTGATAGAAACTTTCAAACTATTATATAAGGGGTGAGGATTTCCGAAGTCGATCGAGGGATAGAATGATCGGTAAGTAAAAGCGACTTTGTACTTTCGTTTTTGAATTGAAGACGCTGATTGCTTAATAAAGGGAATCTACTTGGAAATGGGTAAGTTTTCTTTGTTGCAACTCGGGAACTCGTTGGTATTTCTAAAATCAAATTTTATTTGCTACTTATTAAAATTAATACAGTTAACAAGATTCAAGAGATCTTGTGATTGAGAAGTGATTCATGGAAGAGTTCACAGCACAGAGGATTTAAGGCCTTAATTATATAATTATTTAGTATGTACTTGAAAGATTATTACTATATTTTAATTCGTAATGTTAAGAAAATTGTATCGTGTGTGTTTTAGCTGCTCTACCTTCGTTCATTATTAATCTGAAAATGACTTGCACAAAATAGTGGCTGCGTCTTTGTGTCTTGATAGATACCTTCAAGTAAAACAAATGTTCGTAGACATCATCTATTGATGTTGATTTTTGTCTGTGATGGGGTACAGAATACCATAAACAATGTAATATCGTTTATGGTGGCAACCGCATACACTTTTTACCGATAAATAGCAATGTCTTATAATATTGTGTTTTATTTTAGAGGGTATGAGATGTAGTAATATTACTGGTTATTAGAGGTTTAACAACTAGGAGATATGGGCAACGCGTAAGCTGTATTCGTTTATCGGTTCAGTTAAGTATAACAATATACATTTATATGACAAACTGTACTTCCACACTTTTTGCTTTTGTCTTTATACAATACTGATATTTGTTTTCTAATAAGTATACGTGAATTTTGAGGTTTTATTTAATTTTATTAGACAACAGAAATGTAACTCCATACAAAGATATCTTTTTTTTATAGCTCTTGTTGTTTTTTTCATTATTCTTTTAAAATATAAGTCCACGCACGACTTGGTGGTAATAAGATTAAGTAAAATTTAAACACTGAAAAAAGACGACAACCTCAGGCGGGAATCGAACCACGCACCTTCCGCATTCAATTCAATTCATTCGAATGTTCAAATATTTGTAAAAAATATTTCTTTCGGATCTCAGAGGTGAAAACTTCTAAGATTGATGAAGCAATGTTGACTAAAAAACATAAGCATCAAGCACTGAAAAATTTCGACGGGTGAAAGCCAGACCTCGGTAGCCAAGTGGTTAAGGCAGCCGCCCGGAATGCGGAAGGTGCGTGGTTCGATTCCCGCCTGAGGTTGTCGTCTTTTTTCAGTGTTTAAATTTTACTTAATTGTATATTTAAGCGTTAATAAAACGCTAAAATATATAAAAAAACACTTGGTAATAAGATTAATTATTTTAAAATGATTCGTCTATTTTTTAGCTTTTAGCTTTATTATTCAATTATATAGTTGTAAGCACTTTACCTTTCAACGTTTACTTTTAATGATTATGAAATTAATTATAAAAAACGTTAAACGTATCAACCTACGTTGCAAACGAATCTTGAAGAAATTTTTAACTTTTAAATTTATATTTTTTTTTGTTTTTTTTTTACAAAATACATTAGTTGGCGCACGCCTTGGTGGTAGTGAGATTAATTATTTCAGCCAATAAAATTATTCGTCTATGTTTTCTTTGTTAAATCGACTCGAATTAAGATGTGTCAAAATGTATGGAGTACATAAAACCTAAAATTCCTAATAATTTTCTTAAGTTTTGGTTTACCGTCGTTATTTTCACCACAAAGAAATTTAAATATTAAATAAATAAATTTTGTAAGTAAGTTAGCGTTAAATAAAATGACTAAAAGTGTTTTTAGGACCCCTAAATGTTGTTCCACTGTCCCTGGCATACTTAATACTAAGTGCCATTTCGATGTTACTAATTACGTTTTTAGATTGGACTTAATAATTATAAATTATAATTTTTAATAACTAATAACTTTATTTGCACGTAATATATATATTTTCCATTTTGATAAACTCTTATTAAAATGTATATGTGTACGGACCATGTAGGTATACTCGTTTATGTAATACTTAGTAATGTAGTATGTTAACACATTGCTGAATAGGATTTTGCAGCTAGCGTAGAATTAGACAGTTCAATTGCTAGAAGAGCGAACAAAGAAATACGTAAATAGATAGCTATGACAACCTTTGCCCAAGTTAAAGTACACATACACGCTTACATCAGACTACCACAAACCGCCAAATGTCCTCAAGAGACTTTGAACTTTATGTACATGGCATATGGTTGAACATTTACTGAAGAAATTTGACAGTTTTGGTTAGGTTGATGTGCAGGCGTCGTCAGTCTATACACAGTTCGTAGCGACACGGGTAAATGCGAAAACGGCCTTGGTCGCGCCCCGTGGTTTATCCTTCCATGATAGTATAGTAATAAACAATGATTCAATGAGTGAAATACTGTTATAGCTTAACCCTGGAAACAATGGGTTAATGTGTAAGCCGAGGTAGGCAAATTCAGTCCTTATGTTACCTAAGCACTGCGTTTCCCTATATTTATTAGAGTTTATAAAAATAAAATGTGGATATTACTGTTTTCAACCTATTATATATAATATCATTGTTTTCTGCTTCATTTGTTTAGTAATGTCATGTATAGTTATTACTTATTCTTTTAGACTCATGTCACATTGAATTTTCACGTTCTAGTTGCAATTCATCTTGAATACTTAGTTATGAAACCGCCTACTAAACTTATTACCACTTATTCTAGGCATACATTTCTAATACCCGACGTTTCAGCTGAAATGGACTGTCATGTATTCCGGGGTTTTATGCAAACTTTTTAGTTTAGGTCGCCAAAGCCTAACCTACCTGAGCGCCTAGACAAGTGGCATAACTCTAATATAATAGAAATGGAATATAATTGCAAAGTGGGACGTCCGGGAGAGAGCTAGTGAAATGAGTGTAGTGGTTAAAGTATGGTTTAATACTGTAAAATAATAAGATGCACTATATATAGGTGTGTATTAATTCTTATTAATTAATACCTCTTGGTGAAGTGAGTCACACACTAAAGAATGATAAACATTCCATTTCATTTCTATTTTATTAGCGTTATGCCACTTGTCTAGAACCTTGTCCAGGTATGCCTAGGATATCTAAACTAAGGAGTTTGCGTAAAAACCCGTAATACTTGTCAAGCGTTTTAAAGCTCTTGTGCCGGTGACAAAACTATGTAATGTGTTGCCTAGTTTCCTACATCTGACTAAAATTGAGTTTTTACTGTCCTCGCGAACCAAATCTCGCGTTCAAACCTCGCGACGAACCTCGTGAGGCTAATTATGAGGAGGATTTCACAGTGATGATTGAAAAATTAACAAATAATCAATACTAATTGTCAAACATATTTCAAGGTTGTTACAAATTTGTTTTATGCGCACTGCAATTTCTAGGTCAAAGATGATCTTTCGTACCGTAAAAGCATTCAAGCATATTCTCAATATAATCTATTAGTGTATGTGTTTCAAGAAGCTTTTCGTAAAGCAATGGATTCACAACCTAATTAAAGTTACAGTAACTCCCAGATTTGTAGTATTAGTTGGGATCGGCGCAAGGGGACAACAGGTGGCGGATAAAGTCGCCACCGAAGCCCTTTGACCCGAGCAGCCTGTGGAATTCGCCGCGAGGAATACGAGAAAAAACCGCCGCGTGATCGATAACGCCGGAAGATTAGAGGCGGACGCTCACTTGGTAGTAGTCTCATTATAACTCACTTTAGCTTTGATCTATACAGTGTTTTTCACCAATCAGATTTTCTTTAAATTCAATATGCGCTTTTTTTGTTTTATTTAGCAGGTTCACACATTTTAGTAGTTAGTAATTTAATGTTATTTAAAGGAGAGCACTCATTGCTGAATTTGCAGGAATTCTAGCTTGGGTAGCAATTGTAACTAAACTGATTGACCGCTAATAAACTATTCATAATCTTGTGTATTTTGTTAATAGTATTATAAGCAATAAGTAAAAAAAAAAAAAAAATACTTCATTCATGAAGACGGGGCGGGCTCTGTCTTTGCAATCTTATGAAAAGTTCAAAGGCACAGTGACTTGCGTTCAGTTTGCGATCTTGTAAGTTGAGCAATTTTCGCAATGCCAAGTTACTTAACAAATGGATGAAATAATTAATATGTCTTGAGCTCCTTCCGGTCGGTCCTGGTTGTTTTCAGTCGTTAAAACCTTGTTGGATATTAACTCGCATTAACCCAGTTAAATGTGGCTTGGTTAGTGGTAAGGTATTTTATAAGTGGTAAGTTATTTAAGGTATTTTTGGCGTTCCTCTACTGCTATATACTTTTAGTAGCACCTTTAAATTCTAACAGTTATAAGTCAAGTAAAATAGTCAGTATTAGTATTTTACGCGTCCTTCTGGCTAGCTGCAGCCATCTTTTTTTAGTAGCATCGTTGTGTTCCAACGGTTGTAGGTAAAATAGCCATAGTACCATGCCTTAGTGATTGGGGTTGCCGGGTGAAATTAAATGAGGGTCAAGTGTTTCCCCGTTGTTCAATAAAAACAACGATGTACATAGTATTTACAATTCTAATACTCATTACACAACGTTTAATTTACTCTGCCATAGCAGTAACGAGCAGTTACTGCGAAGATAACGTTGTTATCGCCTTTATATCCTTGTATGTTAGGTGTTCGTTCTAAACTCCCATACCTCTAGGGTAATATTCTAATTCGGTACACCTTTTTAAATGAGTTTTCTTATTAACCCCATCGTAACGTTAACTTTTATATGATAATAGCACGCTCGACGTGCAACACTGAACGGGTAGCGAGTTTCTTATGCTAATTTCAAATCGGCCATATAAAGGCGTAACGTCGACAACCAAAAAAAATTTTTTATTTTTTAAATTATAGTTCTTGAGTAACAACTAAGTAACAATATATAATAATAGTTGTCGCCCGCGACTTCGTTCGCGATGTCTACACTATCCCACAGGAACCTGTTACCGGTATAAACAGTATCCTATGTCCTAGCACGGGTCATGGTCTGTCTATATGCAAAGATTGCATAAAACTCCATTCAGCCATTTTCACGTGATGTGCGGTCAAATAAACACAAACAGACAAAAAACTGTTCTAAAAACTGTTGGAACGTGTTCTGTTATCGATTCTAAGTATCCCCAGCCAACTTTTTTTCGAATATCTTCCATGTTCGACCCACTAGCTTTATTATATGTATAGATATCACAAATAAATAACAAATAGGGTTGGGCATCACTCGTGTAGGTATAACGATGTTTTAACTGATTTTGAAAGTTTTCTTTAGAATTTGGAGAACGCGTTGTCATTTATCACGTTTGTTCGGTCCTAAACATGATCTTCACCCGCGGCTGAAGTTAATTCGTTACTGCTTTGTACTGATAGCAGCAGAAGCTCTCAATACTGTTCAATACTGTTTTAAATTAATAAAAAAAAAAAAAAAAACTGATAAGAGCAAAGTTTCCTCCGGTACAGATATACAGATGTTGAGTGATGACGTAACGGGATGAGGAATAATCCTATGTCGGTCTCAATTAATCTCAGTCTCAATTAGCTTCATATAATACATTAGCAACTTTAGAAACTGAATTTCAATAATCACCTAATTGGTTTTACTCTTAAGAAATGATTATTCAGTGTGAGCAACGACGACATGGGGTTCTAAAGCAAATTTTATTACATTATATTATCATGTAAGTCTAAAATATTATTATTAATGAACACTAACTCAATTGCCATATAATTACCATTCCTATGTACAGCAATAAGACAACTAGTGATTATTTTAAAAAGGTTTTTCTTAGTTCGATTCTCATTTGTGTATGAGAGCTTTTCTATATTTTTATAAAGTTTCAATTAACTTTAAGTCGACAACATTTCCTTTATAACGAATGTCCCTATCTCTTAAAATAAGTTACCTGGAAGTTATGGAGTTCTCCATACTGAAACAGCTATGCAGCAGCAGCAGATGATAGTACAGTGCACGGTGGGTATAACGGTCACCCTGCGGCTGGGCGAGTCGAGACCGAAGAGAAACAAGTGAATCTTGTCATTGAGCTCAATCGGGTATTGGACCTCATATCTATTTGGGGCTCCAATAATCTGGTTGAGTTCAATGCCAAGAAAACACAGGTGTGTGCGTTTACGGCCAAAAAGTCACCATTACTTCCTCTTCCAACTCTTCAGGGCACATCTCTAAGCCTGCAGAACAATATCAACATGCTCGGTATGACGATTCGCTGCGATCTGAATCAAAAGGACTATATCGAAGCCGTGATCAAAACAGCCTCACGAAAACTCGGTGTCCTGAACAGAGTGCGGCGATTCTTTACGCCTGACCAGTTATGTCTTTTGTACAAGACACAGGTACGGTCTTGCGTGGAGTATTGCTCGCACATCTGGGACGGTTCCGCAAAGTATCTTCTCGATGCCTTAGTTAGACGGATTGCAGCGTCGCGCTGTACGTATTATCGGCAATGCAGAGGTAACTAATACTCTCGAACACCTGCAATTGCGTAGAGATATAGCGTGACTCAGCGTCTTCTATCGCTTATATCACGGCGAGTGCTCTGAAGAACTCTTTGACCTTATCCCACCTTCTCCCTTCCTCCATAGGAGTACACGTGCTGCTCTCCGGTGTCACCGCTTCACTGTCACACATATCCCATCGCGCACAAAGAAATTTGGTGACTCGTTTCTTTGTCGCACCTCCAAAAGATGGAATAGTCTACCAGCACATGTTTTCCCTCTTTCCTATGATATGGGGTCCTTCAAACGAGGCGTGAAGAAGCACCTTGTGGGCCGGCAGAGTGAGGTTGACTGATGCTGCGTTGTTTTCACGCTGCACCAGTTGTCTTCGCGTCTGGACTCCATTTCCACTTAACATCAGGTGGTGTAGAGTCACTTGCCGTGCTAAGTATAAAAAAAAAAAAAAAAAAAAAAACAGCTAGATGGCTCACACTGGATGATGTTTCTTAAGTTTCCACGAACAGTATACGTACTGTAAAAGAAAACACATTATACGGCAATACTCGCGAATACTTTATATTTGCTGATAGCCTTTTTACCGTCACCGGGCGGTTATGGGGGCGGCGAGAAACTAAAAGGGTTTCCCAAGCCATATGATCGAAACACTGAAACACCGCAAGAGGGTTTCTAAAGGGAAGGGCATTGCGCAAGCGTGTCTCCTTTCCCTACTAGATTGTCTCTAAATGTTTGTTGCCACCCATCCGATGGCCGGCCTTTGCGAAAGTTGCTTAACGTTAGCAATCACAGACCGGTTAAGCACTGCGCCATCGAGCTCCTCTCCTACTCACGTGGACGGTTTAAAATATTCAATGATAATAAAATCACCGACGTTACCAGCCTTACCTCTAGGAACGTATACGTTATCGCTGATTCATTACTTATTCCCACGTTTTTGACATGCGATATCATGCCTAAGGTGATGTGAACATTCTGCCGCAGCGCTGGGAATCTCGTTATAAGCTCCATTGAAGCTTTTTATGATTTCAATATCGATACTGGCTGGCGTGGCTTCAGCCACGAGCGCGAGCGACTTGCGGCGCGACGAGCGGATTTCTAGTTTATTGCGCGCTGTACTGCGACAGTAAAAGTGAACTAGAAAACGCTCGCCGCATCGTATGCACCAGTGGTTGTGAGCGGTAAGTGATACTTTTATTCTATTAGAAATCAATCAGACGAGTTTTCACGTGGTATAGGTATTCGATGTTCGTTTCTCAACTTTTTTGATGAAAGGACGGTGAAAAGTATGCTAACCTTTATATGTATACTAGTTGTCGCCTGCGACTTCGTTCGCGAAAACTACACTATCCCACAGGAACCTGTTACCGGGATAAAAAGTACCCTATGTCCTAGTCCGGGTCATGGTCTGTCTATGTGCAAAGTTTGCATAAAAATCCATTCAGCCATTTTCACGTGACACGCGGTCAAATAAACAGACAAAAATTCTACAAAATTGTTGGAACGTGTTCTGTTATCGATTCTAAGTATCCCCAGCCAACTTTTTTTCGAATATCTTCCGTGTACAGATATTCGACCCTCTTTAGCTTTGTTATATGTATAGATTTGTGACTGTTTCTAAAAAGTGGATTAGAGCAACCGTTTTGAAACTGACTCCTAGTAAAAATACAAACTAGTTAAAGTTTATTTAAAAACGTATTTCATAAAATTACTTAATTACCATTTCACGTCGGATTTTGTTTGCTAGATTTTGGAATTCGCAATAGAAAACTACAACACGTACAAAGAAACAAAAACAACACGAAACGAAACGCGAAAACGTTTCGCACACGTAGTTTTCAATTCGGTGCCTTAACTAGCTCGGGTGTGATAGTTCGTACGTAGTTGTTTTAACATATGTATATGTGGCGAAAATTAATTAAATCCGTTCCACAACTCCGACGCAGGGATGAAATCAAATGTTGTTTTAGCGTTCGTTAGGAGGTGTTGTTAATTGGCAGTTGGTAGTACCGCAACAGTTTTATCGTAGGTTCGCCGCCGTGCCGTTCTAAAAAATAAACAATTAAAGTTTTTTCCTTTTAACTTCTGTTTGTTAGTGGGTACAATTCAAAATGTAAATTCAAATGAAACTTTCTATAAGGGAAATACAGAATCTCAATAGTATAGAGAAAACACTTTAAAATATTATCTATTATTAAATTCAGTTTAATTAATATTATTTTGTTGTGATTATTGACATATAACTTTTCGCAAATATTGCTGCAAAAAAATTACAAATTGAAAAAAGACAAAGAGTGGGCCTCAAACCCACACCCCATGACATGCTGGGTCAGGTGCACTACCAACTATGCTATCGTATCGTTTTTGCACATTGTTTAGTTGTTTTAAATTTATTATACCTATTATAGAACTGAATTCTTGCGATTTAATGTCCACTATGGAAAAAATCGAAGCGTTTTAGTTAAATAAACTTTTTTTAAACGGTTCCTTTAACTATTTAGATTTCTGTTTTTTGTTCAATGTTTTGATATTGAAATGCTCTTAAAAATGTTTGACCTAATTATATGTTTTGTAACATAAAATGATTTTAATAAATGTAAAAAAAATGTTGCTTTAAAATGTGTACATATTTAAGTGATCGACTGTACATACGTAGCGAGCGAACGTGCTTCAAAACTTTGTGTTAGAAGTACACACATTGGTTTCTTTTGTGTAGTTGTTGCGCTACGCCGTAGCCGTAGCGACGCGAGCGAAATGGGTTTGCCAACTTGTAATTAGTTTTGTGTGTTACAAGTACATGCATGAATGTGTATGATATTATGTGTATATTAGTACAAAAATTCCGAAAAAATTAGCTCTTAGTGTGCTGTTATCAAGTTTTCATTATTCTGTTGAATATTGTTTCATAGACGTTCAACTGTTTCATAGACGTTCAATTGTTTCATAGACGTTCAATTGTTTCATAGACGTCAACTCTTTTCAGAGCTACGTTTCATATCACGATCTTCGTCCGTCATGAGTGTGCGGCTAAAGTGCAATTTCAATTATCTTAATAGAAATTAATAAACTAACTAATAATAGTTAGTGTATTATTTTGTTTTGAAATCGTTAATCTACTGATACAAATATAGTAATCGACTGTACAGACACAGACTCCTGCACATTAACCTATCCAAAACTGTCAAATATCCTCATAAAATGTTTAACGCCGTACCGTAAATGTACACTATCCCACAGGAACCTGTTACCGGCATAAAAGGTATCCTATGTCTTAGTCCGGGTCATGGTTTGCTTATGTTCAAAGTTTGCATAAAAATCGCACTTCACCCGGGATCCTCAACTAGTGAGGTACTGGTTATCTCATCTCTAGCTGCCGGAACACAACAATGCTACAAACATTGATGTTATGGCGACATATTTAGATAAGATGGTGGTAGCTAGCCAGGCGGACAAACAAGCCCTACCACCAACCAAACGGAGTACACAAACATGTACATGTACGCTGGGAATCGAACCCGGGACCTCTGGGTCTAAACCGGTGGTCTTAGCTACTAGACCACAGAGGCGGTTAAATGCTGCATCACCATCAGCTGGTCAACACATAATTCCAATAGGTATTTCTTTTCTATTTTTAAATTTATAAGTATAAGGGCAAACATATGCACTGGCGAGTAACGATTTGAGAAAAGGGTGCATTTCCCATGAATACCTACTCAGGCTTAATCCGAGTGCTATCATAGTTTTTCTACCAAAACAAGAAACAATAAAAATTGTTAATAGGAAGCTTTGTAACATAGAATAATGAAGTAAAACAGAAAACTAAAATATGTGGAAAGTGTAAGTACTACTAATATAGGATTAGACGCGGTGCGCCCAGTTCTTAACTCCTGGTCCAAGCGCAAACATGAAGCGCTAACATTCCGTCTGGTGCAGACACTGTCAGGACTGAAGGGCAGGAAGTATCTGCATAAGATCGCTTAGAGAGGGGCAAACCCATTGTGCCACCATTATACCGGGATCTACTGCCACAGACTGCTCAGCATTTCCTGCAAAAGTGCACGACTTGGGAACAGCAACGCAGCACCCTAACGGCAGTGATAGGCTGCGATCTCTCGCTGGCCAGGGTGGAAAAGAAAGGCCATAATTAAGCATCGCTATGTGATGGGTAATTTTGCCAAGAGTTGCAAAAGAAACAGTTTCTATGATGATTCAATTTATTGATTTGGGAAACGTAGTAGGTATTTATTTTTGTACGAAATAGTACGATATCCACGTGGACGAAGTCGCGGGCTAACAGCTAGTAAGATAATAAAGACAGTCTTTATTATCTAACCAATTTGTATTGCTGCTATTTTCTCTCTCATTCTCGCCTTTTTATTTGCTTTTTCTCCACAGTAAAGAGCTTGGTCTTTGTCTATATTTATTTGTCTATCTTTGTCAATAGTGAGTGACGATGAGGCCGCTGATGAGATTGCATAACCTTTAATTATTGAAGAACTGACTGTTTTATCTTCAACTTTCGGAACAACACTGTTTGTGAAAAAAATTCTATCAATTTTCCATTATGTTGCTCTGTTCCTACATTCCACCCCCATAACCCGGTCAAACAGAGCCGAGGTCCTAGTCTTTACAGGCGCCTTCGGGATAATCCACTCCCGATCTGATCCGAACTCCTCGGAGAATCTAGGGTTCTATCCCTTCTAGAAACCCTCTTAGGATGTTTCGATCATACGGCTTAGGAACCCATTAAGTTTCTCGCCGCCCACAAAAGGTCCGGTTACGCTGTGAAGGCGACAAGCCTACACCAGCAATCTCTATAAAAAAAGGTTTCCTATATATAACGAGAATAACCAAACACACCGATGCTTTTAAGCCCAATTCAAGTTCGGAGTGATAAGGATTGTCACAACAATTTCGTTAGGTACTGACGTAGATTTCGTTTGTTCCGATGTCGAATTAACTCGCCCGAAGTTATTTCTAACTTTTAACCAGTTTATGCTAATTCCTGGGTAACTGTGTAACATGGAGTTTATAGTAATGAATTGGGTGGAATTGAACAAATTGAGATGTTGAACATTTATGGTATTCGTTTCACGCTATACGAAACCTTATATATAATTTCTTTACTGATTTATCAATTCGGTTCTTCTTTGTTTTTTATTAATTGGATAAACAAAATATTTGATAGACGATAATGTGATTATTATGTTACTGCTAGAGACTGTTTTACAATAGACAATTTTAGGTGCTAAGTAATCATTGTGATAATTGACGTCTATGAGTGCGGCAGTTAGATAAGTTAAGCTATGGACAGATGAGTGAGCTAAAACGTTAGAATTAAAATTGAACTGACTATATACACGGTTTCCAAACTTCAAGCAAAAATAATTAAGCCACAGTCTTTATAACCTCTTGTGTTTAACTTTTTGATAGCTAATCTTGTGTCAGCTATATTTATTTGATTACCTGTGCTGGTTAGACTTTATGTAACAACACACGGCTGGTTTAACATAGTTACCCGAAAGTTTAGGGACTGGCTCTGAACGTTGTGACCTCCACTCAAATGCCTGATTTAATTATATCTGAATATTTATAAAATACAGTGAAAAAATTAAATGCCTACCCGACCCAGCCAGGAATCTAACCTGGATCTTCCGCAATCCGGATGGCTACACTGACCATTATGCTACCAGGAAAGCTGACTAAATATTTTCACTGTTTTTTGATTTTTGACTGCTTTTTAGCGGCAGAGTGCCATCTATCCAACGGCTATTGCAACCGATAGCTATGCAGATTCATCTTTACATATGAAATACCACAATATCAATTTCACATATATCCCATCGCGCACAAAGAAATTTTGTGACTCGTTTCTTTATCGCACCTCCAAGATGAAATAGTCTACCAGCACACGTTTTCCTTCCTTCCTATGATATGGGGTCCTTCAAACGAGGCTTGAAGAAGCACCTTGTGGGCCGGCGGAGTGAGTTTGACTGATACTGCGTTGTTTTCACGCTGTACCAGTTGTCTTCGCGTAAGGACTCCATTTCCACTTAACATCAGGTGGTGTGGAGTCATTTGCCGTGCTAAGTATATAAAAAAAAAATATTTGACAACACAACGCTATAGTCAATTTTACTTTTTATTTTAAGTGCTAATTGCTGCACTGAAGCTGAATTAAATATTTATAAAATACAGTAAAAAAATTGAATGCCTACCCGACCCAGCCAGATTTCTCTAGTTGTATGACAACAATACATATACAACAATTCCATAAGAAACGCTTTAAAGCGATAAGGACCGTATTGTAAATTGTTTTTTATTTTTTGTTAAATGTGGTGTCGACATTCAATATGGCTCATTTGGCTTAAAAAGTAAAAGTATAGTGTTGATAAATTTTGGCGGTTTGGACAGAGCCACGATAGCTTAGTTGGTAGTGCACCTCACGTAGAATCAATCTTCCTCATGGATTTTTTATCAACACTTTTTCAAACTTCGTAACTACAGTACTTTTTCATTGCATGAATATGTACTCGTATCTGTCAACCCTATACGTACACTTTGATGGCTTTATTCTACACTATATTATTATCTGACATTTTAATAATCCATAGCTGGCATGAACAAACAATTCCCTTTTGTGTTTTCACAACCTTCCAGGGCAAAACCAGCAAAATATAACAGAAAAAGCGACCTGTTAATTTGCTAAAAATCGACACTGCAACCATTCCGAAATGCAAACGTACATTAGCCGACACTGGCCGCGTGCCATGTGCCTGCGTTCCGCCACAACAACTCGAAACAAGCTAATTTGGAAGGCATAATTAGCTCGGTGCTAACAGCGATAACGTCCCCTGAACGTTAATCTCCCCCAAATGTGTCTGGAGGCACTTTTAATATGTTTCACAAACACCATAGTGAGGAGTGACGTTCCAATGCTGATGCTAGGGGCGGGCGGTTCAATGGAATATTTCCGTATGCTCGCTCCCATATGAGTTTTGCCCCTTTGATGTTCAATTGTTTTGTGGCGCAAAATGAATTCAGTTTACGGTATCTTGATTCCAGATAGGTCTAATATGAGTTTGAACTACCAATAGTCTATCGCGAATCGGTAATTATTGCTATAAAAGAATGTGTACCTATATGTGTAAATTGTTAAGGTATATCATTGCCGTCGCTTACTATCAGGTCTTTGATTCTGGTATTCCTAAATGTCTGCAATGGAGTTTCAGTGGACAGATTTTGACATTTAGCCGTAGTCCAAATGTCAACACTCAATATCAATATCATCCAATATTTTTATGACACCATTTCTTTGTTGCCTCACCAAAAAAAATGGAGCTCCTAGCACACGTATTTCTCTTTCCTACGACATCAGCTGCCCTTGCATCTGGACATTGCTTCAGGCACAGATGAGTCATTTGCAACCTTACTGTAAAAAAAAATTCAGGCTACTAAGACGATTGTGGACGTTATATAGTAGAAACGAGGCCCATGCAAGATAAAGGCCTAGCGCTTACCCGTAGTGGAATAAAAAAACATTTACAACAAGTAACTTTTACCAGGAACTTTTGTCTGAAAGCATTACGACTCCAATTCCCTTTTAACCTCGTTAGCTTTGCAGACACAAAATGGAGTCGAACCGCAACACTCGCGGATGTGCAACAATACCCCATGGTCCCGTGGGAAATTCGAGCTTCGCTTCGATCAATTTAACCGTAAAGCGTGGTACAATGTTGCAGCACTGTTAAGTGCTTACCCAGAAATGAAACAATAATTGTCGTGCAATTTTGCTTGCGGGTACCATGTTTGTTTTTATTTTTTCGTTGTCACTGGCTATTGAGAGAAATGCAACGTAACAATAATTTTCATGTAATTCTACTTGATAGTACCATCTTTGGTTTTATTTTTAGGGTTCCGTACCCAAAGAGTAAAACGGGACGGACGGACAGCGGAGTCTTAGTAATAGGTACTAAGACTCCGCTGTCCGTCCGTCTGTCTGTCTGTCCGTCTGTCACCGGCTGTATCTCATGAACCGTGATAGTAAGACAGTTGAAATTTTTACAGATGATATATTTCTGTTGTTGCTACAACAAATACTAAAAAACAGAATAAAATATTTATTTAAGGGGGCTCTAATTTTTTTGCTCGTTTTTGCTCGGTATTGATAACGGTAGACAGGTAGACGCTTCAAATATTCATAGAATATGTAGTTATATATTCACTTTAACAATAAATAATTAAATTAAAATAAAATAAATACAACAAACGTGATTTTTTTGCCCGTTTTTGCTCGGTATTGATAACGGTAGACAGGTAGACGCTTGAAATATTCACAGAATATTTAGTTATATTCACGTTAACAATGAATAATTAAATTAAAATAAAATAAATATTTAAGTGGGGCTCCCATACCATATACATGATTTTTTTGTCGTTTTTATAGATAATAGTACGGCACCCTACGTTCGCGAGTCCGACTCGCACTTGGCCGGTTTTTAGCACTGGCCAGTAAGAGAAATGTAACAATAATTGTTGTGAAATTGCACCCCTCGTATCGTGTTGGTTGCCGTTATATCCTTTTGTTTTCACTGACTTGTGATGTGTTAATCTCACTGGTAATATTGAAATAAATGCGTAAAAATTTTCAAGGGGTTTTAACGCGAACTACTAAGTATATGTTTTCTAGGATTGAATACTCTGCGTTTTGACCGAATAGTCTAGGGCGTTCTTTTTCTAATAATGAATCGCGATTGTTGAAATGTGTATGTTTACATTTTATTAGGTATATAGTTCGTCCGTTCGAGAAATCATAGTTTTGCTATTGCTTGATTTCCCTATGTATTTAATGTACCTAACTATACATAAGACAATAATCAATCTGATATTACGGTGATAGACCTTATTTTATATTTTAAACAAATTGTTAAGAGTTTAATGAACAAGTATCATATCAATGTGTGGTGTTCGCGTAAACTTTAGAAAACAATATTGAGGGATTGATAAATAAAAAATTACGACTAACAAAGACATAAGGCTGACACTGATCACTGCTGTTTGCTTCTCCTAATATAATGAATCCACTAAAATATGGCATGTGTTCATCCAAATTTGATACTCGTGCCGTCATGAATATTTATAACTAGCTGACACGGCGGACTTCGTACCACTTTGACAGTTTCTATGACAACAAAACAAACAAATCATGGAACACTTTGTATTGGATTACATTAAATTGTCGTTTTTAGTATTTTCCATTACTTATATAAGTTTCTCACCGTTTAAACCTTCCCTGAACTTCCACAAATATTTCAAAATCAAAATTTGCCAAATCGGTCCAGCCGTTCACGAGGTTTAGCGAGACAAACGAACAGCAATTTTAAATAGTATTTGCTTATGTTTTAAGTGAGTTCAACCTTTTTGAATAAAATTGGATTGAGTTTTTTTTAAATATGACTGTGTCAAAATAAAATATAATTTAAATCAAAAGCACTAAGGAGTATTGATATCAACTTCGAAGCAAATCACCGCAAAAATAACTTTCTACCCCATTTAAACCCTTTTTAAATTACGAAACAGGTCTTCCATCAATTCTGTTAAAAAAGGTTTATGCAAAATTTGAAGTAGATTGGACCAAGGAATCACGTTGTCCCATACAAACTTTAACCCCCTTTTTCACCCCCTTAGGGGTAGAATTTTGGAAAATCCTTTCTTATCGGATGCCTACGTCATACAAAGAACACACCCTCCAAGTTTCCGGTTTCTACGATCAGTGCTTTAAGCTGTTTTTCCATCAGTCATTCAGGACAAAGCATTTTATATGTATAGATAATATATAAAAACTATAGGTGCACTTGGAGAGGCCTATGCCCAGCAGTGAACTAGTATAGGCTGATGATGATGATGATGATGATAGTCGATACTGGCTCCGACTAAATCAATATTTCTTCTTACTAACACTGAATTACTTAGGTATACGTGGAACTTTCATTATTCTGTTTACCCAGCTACCGCAATTTCGTCTTGACAAGTCATGCATACAATAAATGGAGGTCAATTAAGGAACGCACGTTATCTATTACCTACTGTGATGGGGGAAACTCATTATCGTTTGTGTGTGGAGGACCGCGTTTGGGAGGCAGTTGGGAAGTCACTAGATTACTCACACTGTGTTGTTTCCGATAAGAATCGGCGCCTGGCATGGACTTGAGTGGGTTGGCCGACGTTTTGATTGTAATGTCGTAACTTTTGTTTCCTCTCATTTTTGATACATACTCGTGAACGGGTGCCGCCTGTGGAGGC
This sequence comes from Eudonia truncicolella, assembly GCA_949315975.1. Classification (NCBI taxonomy): domain Eukaryota; kingdom Metazoa; phylum Arthropoda; class Insecta; order Lepidoptera; family Crambidae; genus Eudonia; species Eudonia truncicolella. The sequence goes on from OX438832.1 coordinate 6,031,531, forward strand.
TGGTCTGCTCTTGCATACTTGTCTTATTTTTATTATTAATAACTATAGTTTAACTTTGGTTTTTTTTTTCTTCGACAGGTTTTGACTTTTACTAGTACTGTATGACATTGTAAAAAATTGAACTGGTAAATGATGTTTTTGCAAACTTAAATATTTAATTAACATATTTTATTTTTCTTCTTTGTGTTTTTTTTACATGTTGTGATTGTCCTTTATATTTTGTGTTTTATTTGTGATGGAAAGTGTCCTTTTATGACAGGACATTTTCCAATATTTTTGACGCTGTAAGGGAGAAAAGAGCTGGCTGGACACTTGCTGAGTTTCTTGCCGGTTCTTCTCAGTACAAGATCTGGGCGGGACCAGAGTAGACTTACGAACCGATGGCATAATGACGTTCATAAGAGCTATTTGTGAATTTTGATAAAATTTATGTGATCTTACTTTCTCTCACATACTTACTTAGTTAAGCAATTTTTTTTTCTGTAATTGAATTTGGCACAAATATATTCTAAATTGATACTTATTCGTTGCATTAAACCTATACCTATACCTTTATAATTACTACAAAAACTTTGAGGATGGTCAGCGCATATCATTTTGCAAAACTTTTACTATGGAAACAACTCTAAAATCGTGAATGTAATAGAGTGTATACTTATAGTGAAATAAAGTCAGCCTTTCTATACATTTTCATCGAGTATTTCATTATGTACGGATCAGCTGATATTTTATAACGATATCAGATTTGGTCCCATAGTCAAGGTTTTGCAAAATGATGAGCAGAATCTTTCCATTGAATTATTGTAGTGATAAAAAAATAAGGGAGAATATTAACATAACTGACAGGACGTTTTTATTGCATATAACTTAGAATTTTTTTTTATTATATAAAGTTGTATAAAATAGTGATTGCGAGAGAGGCTAGATTTTTGCTAGCTATCCTCAGTTATAACAGTCAGTTATGAAAAAAAAAATTAAATATGTTCCTCAATTAACATTGCCAACGATTTAACGGGATTTAAAGGGAAAGTACCTAACGATATTTCATATTTGAAATAGACACACTTACAATTTTTTATCACTTTAACTTCAGCCTGATTTTGTAGGGACCGTAGTTACAAGACAAAGAATCGCGAGTAGATCGCTGTAAAATATATCCTTTTAACAACTTTACGAGCGTACCACAAAATAAAAACAGTTATTTCAGTATTCCAATCAAAGGGAATCTCTCGTTCATACCGCCTAATACATTCTCGCCTATAATCATTTCAATTTCATTCAGCCCCTCTTGAAGTTAATAAATATTTCAGAACCACATAGGGTGTCAAGAGAAGCGGTGGCATGGAGGAATTTAATTTAGCTCCGAGACGGGTGCGAAAGCTGTGTTCCCGGTTTGTAAATATCTGTGCTGCGGTACATTGATTATGCCTAGGGTTTTAATAAATTAATTTATTTTGATGGACGTTGGTAATTTTATTTTTCCCTGTTACTTCGTTATTCAATTGATAATTTACTTTGAGCATCTCGACTTGAACTACCCGTGTTTATACTTTTAGGTTCAGTGTCTTAAATCCCAAGCTTTGAAAATGTCGAATATAAGTTATTCATTTGAATATACTAAAGCTAAAATAAATTTAGATTAACATAAAATAATATTATTATTTTGACTTTTGCATTCACAATGCAATATACTCGTAGTTACAAGATAAAATTTTACTAGAAAAATCAACCAATCTCAGGAGCCTGGAGTGGTAATCAAACCCACAACCCTATCTTTTCATAAAATAAATCATGTAATATTAAATAGTTTTAACTAATTTGTAAAATCCATGAATATGGAATGAACTTTTGGGCCCATACTGTTTGATTAGGCTTCGAAACGGCAATTTGAATTAAACAAAATTGATTCATTGATGAATTGAATGCCAATGCCAATGTAGTCTCTGCTAAACTGATACAACTCTGTGACACCCAATACCAAACGCGATACTAAGTACCTACCGTCTTCGTAACCTATTATCATAGATACCAAAGCTTTTCACCAGAATATCGTTTCACTTACATAACAACCTCATGGGATCCACGCGAGGGTGTAAATAAATTCAGCCGTCTAATGAGACGTCAGGAACTCCGCCACTCAGTTTTAATTACAGCTCCACTTTCATGAGGCCTACGTCATCATCCCGTGTTACGTCACTTCACGATATAGTCTAAATACTTAGCAGTATAAGATCAAGAGGGTTGTAATAGCTTTTGGTCTAGCTACCGTTATTACTCTCGTGCCTGAAGATTTAGGATAAGCAAGTTAGGGGCTTATTTTATCCACAAGGAAAAATTTGGCTTTCATCTCATACCATGGTGATGTTAAGGCCGAAGATAAAAGCGCACTTCACCTCGAATCCTCTAATCAGGAACTGCCCGTTTTATCATTATTCGATGGAAGTCGGAACACGACAATGCTTGCTACAATTATTTATATTTTGGCGACAGATTGCCATCAAATTGTTGTTAGCTACCACTTTACGCCACACATACTTTACGACAAACAATACCGAATCGCTATGAGATTTTACAGATCACGTGGCAATATATCGCTAGCCAAGACATTGTTTTCTAATAACCAAAACCGAATGCAATAATTATACTATATGACTCAGCCAGCAAGCAGGCATGCGGTTACAGGCACGCATGTTGTTAAGAGATCAGCCTTTTGATGCTCGATGCCTTTCCTGTGGGTTTAAGCTGTTACCTCTATGCCAAAACGATGAGGAACAACAAGCTCCATACTCATTAATCTAGAACACGGCAATGCACTAATGCTTTGCCGCAAATACATATGTGGGCGGGTGGTAGCCATCCAGACGAGTTATGTGCGGTACCTACTACCTGGTGTACCCATAATAATACCCAAGGAAAGATAAAAGGTAGTCCGTTCCGTTAATGAGCCATTACTAGTTGAGATTAATGGCGCAGTGGTTAACACGATTGGTCTGCGATATCTGAAGTATAGGAACTTTCGCAAAAGCCGGTCATCGGATGGGTGGCGAAGATTTTTTCATCTCGAGCCTCTGTGCTTCGGAAGGCACGTACGGTTGTACCGTTGGTAGCACCGCCAACCTATTCCCGCGTGGTGGTTTATTGCCCGTGCTCCCTGTGGTGTTTCCATTCATAGACAAGGCTCATGCCCCAGCAGTGGGGACATAAAATAAGCTGGTGATGACTAGTTGACAGAGATTTGCTTTATGATACAGGATATGTATCATCATCATATAGATCTTCATACTGAAGTATGGAGATCAGTATACAACATTTTCAGCGATCCGATATAGCTTGTTTTAATTGGCGATAACTAAGTCCAGCCCACTTTTTGATGTCGTCCAGTAATTTGCGTCGCGGACGTCCTGGAGCTCTCTTTCCCGGAATTTTGCCTTCGAGGATTAGCCGTGGGGACTCGTATAAGAATCCTCTTTACATGTGGCCGAAAAAGGCGATCTTGCGTCTTAATTAGACATCAGCTCTCTTCTGCAGTTGGCCTTCTCAAGTACCAATACTTGAGAAGGCCAACGCCAAGGTGTTAGAGGTGATGTATGTTAATGGACAAATAATTGAAAAATATCTGTCTAAAAGCGAACGATAAGCATCTATGAACTGCAGTGTCGTCAAGTCTAGCTCAGTTTCTAGCGCCTAGATTACATAAGTTTTAACTATGTCATCATTCATATTATTATTAATCGGGCAGTATCACTAGTAACATAGGTTAGCTCACATAAGTACGTAGTTAGTAAGTTAAATTAAAATTACAGCCGACAAAATGTACTACTGTTGTTGCGCCACAATTAGGGTACGGTTGTAAATAAATCCCCCGTTGAATAATGGGCCACTGAGGGATGCCGCCTGATGTATTATGTGGCTGGGAGACACTGGTCGCCCGGACTCGTGCTCATGTCTGCACTCTGATAGTTATTTTTTCTTTTAGTTGATGGCTTGGTGCGGTTAGCATATTTAGCCATTGTCAAAGTAATTTTCTCACAAGTTATATGATTACTCAAACGTCCAGGTACAAGATGGGGGGCTTTACTAAGAGCTCACGCAGACTTCTTGAGAGAATTCGAAAAGTGACGTTGCACTGTTTAGTTTTATTTGCCATCACTCGTTATTCTGGTCATACTCGTATGCTAGACAGTTTGTAGTCTAGGTTTGACAATAGCGCGATCTTTGACCGACTTAATGAAGGTCGGGTTCTATGTGAGTGCAAAATGAAATGTAAATTAAATGCTGACTAAGATGACATCGTGTGCGTAAATGATTTTTTGTTATACAAAAAAAAGTTGAATATAATATTTTTACTAGCAGGATTGAACCCGCACCTTCTAGAAATCTGGGCCCTGATTTCTATAAAGATATTACTTCAGCTGGAAATAAAGTTTGTTTAAACTTTATGAAAGGCGGCTGTAAAGTTTATTTCGAACTGAAGTATAAAAAACCGGACAAGTGCGAGTCGGACTCGCCCACTGAGGCAAGGGTTCCGCACAAATTTGTATTTATTTTTTCATTCTTCGTCATAAATCGAAAACTATACATCATAAGAATTATTAAAAATCTGTAAAAGCTTGTGCAAATGAAGCCCTTTCATACAATATCCCACATACTACGGTTAACTTACTTCAAAATTTGGAGCCCCGTTCCTTGCATACCCTGTTTTTTTGTGATTTAATTAATTAAGTATAGTTTCAGATTTTTCCCTGTACTTGTAGTATAAGATGATATTACTTGACAGACAGACAGACAGACAGACGGACAACAACCCTAAAAAGAACATTTTAGATTGAATTGAACTGTTGCTCAAAGGAGCTGCAACTCAAAAACTCCAGTTAAATTTTGCGTTGCGTTAGTAATAAGGACGCCCAACCCTTAAAAAGACACCCACAGGGTAAACAGGCCGCCATTTATATGCGGCCTCAAAAAGGATTTAATCTGGCATATTTGATGGCGAAGTAATCCGCTTGTATTATTTATATACGAGGATATTTTTAGACATCCGACACCCCTGTCGCGCTGTGACCTCGGACCTGCATAACCGAGTTTTATGGGCGGCGAAATGCATAAGGTTCCTCAAACCGTAGTGACCTACAACCCTAGGATGTTAGGCACACGCAAGCGCCTCGCACCTTTCTAGATTCTCCGGGGCATTCAAGTTTGATTACGTGAGCAGAAAATCCAAAGGCGGCTTCGTAGTGACCTCGGACCCGCTTATCTGAGTTTATGGGCGGTGGTGACCGTACTATCCCCGAGGGTTAGAGCCTAGCACCATGTAAGCGTGTCTCTGTACAAAGGTAAAAAAAAACTTGATTCTCCGGGGCGCTGGAGCTTTACTACGAGTACAGTCCGAAGGTGCCTCTAGCACGAGGTGACTGTGTCGTAAATCAAGGAGGGGTAACGGAAAATAGCGTTTTATTTTAATTTATTAAATTACCTTTTAAGGGTTGCATTAAAAGCCTTCTGCAACCTGTATCTAAAACTTATAGTAGTTGCTGTTATTTAGTTCTACACTAGGATATTTTTAGACATCAAAAACCCCAGTCGCAGACATGTTGGTATAGGCCTCCTTCAACTGCCGCCATTCGTCACGGTTTTGTGCAACCCGCATCCAGTTTGATCCCGCCACCCTCTTGACGTCATCCTTCCAGCGCATCTGCGGTCGTCCTCTGGCGCGTTTATATTCCCAAGGTCACCATTCCAAAATGTGTTTGCAACAGGAGCCATGCTTTCGGGCAACATTGCCCACTGCATTGGAGTGGAGTTGGATTACGAGAGCAGAAAGCCCGTTGTTGCCTCTAAAGGCTAGGACCTCAGCTCGGGTTGCCCTGGTTGTGGGGGGAAGTTTAATAATTTCTCTCAGTTCGGTTTGAATCTTTGTGGTATAAATATTTGTTGAAGTTACTGTTATTCAGTTATTTTATCTAGCAGTTAACTTAATTAAAATTCAGAATAAGAAAAATTTAATATGTATTATGCAAGTCACAATGCCATCTCGTCCAGTCTATTGCGGAAGCATCTGAGTAAAACCGGCACGCAACGAAAAGGCATTTCGTTTTTCCCTTTTACATCGTCCCGCCATTTTGTCTGTCGCCATAACAAAAAATGCTAGTAGTAGTTGTTGTGCATCAACAGTTAGAGATATGATAACTAGTGCCTTGGTAGTTAAAGGTTACGTGGTTCCGGGTAAAGAGCGCTTCCATATTCGGTCCTATACGGTGAAATTATTAAAGGGTGAAGCGCACTTTACTGCCTACACGTGAGATGAAGGTAACACTTTTCCGTTATAATAATAAATAAAAAAAAACCTTGCTGTATCCAGCCATCTAGATAAATTATTCATCGTCTAGGTCCTAACAAAAGCACAGCAAGTAGGTATAGCGATCATAGCGCCAGCTGCCGCGCGGTCGGCATAGATAACAAATGTTCCGTTTCAAAACGGAGATAAGCCGGCCCGATTGTTCCGGCCGAAGTTAGTCGTGGTGTATTTTGTTTTAACGCCTCCCGTGAAGGGTGTCCCACTGAATATTAACTGCCGGCCATTTGCATGCGGTCGCCGGGATGCCTTTAATTTTGTCGCCCGCTGCATTAGCTAGTTTGCCTTTTTTAATATTGAAATGAGAAATTTTATTACGTTGTCTGGAGCTATTTTATATTTGTTTTTTTTGCTTTGCTTGTTTATATAATTATAATATCATTACGTCAGCCTATGAAGACACTTATAGTAGAATCACCAGACAACAGAAGGTTTTATATATGCAAAGCATAGTTAAAGGCTTGTGTCAATTTTTATATCGCACATACGCTAAAAAACTGTCAAAAGCTAAGGACAACAACAACAACAACAAAACAGGTTAGTCTCGTGACAGTTAACATTTAAAAAAAGACTAAATAGAGTCTAGATCATGCTATTTAAAAAAAAAACAATCGTGTCCCAGTGGCCTTGGATTTTAACATGGACGGGTTAAAAAAGAAAAAATAATCACTCCAATGCTATTTTAGACATTTTAAACTGGCACCCTAATAATATTATTACTCCATGCCATAATGTAGAATAATAAAATTATAATTACCCTCCGCACTTTGATGGCAGACAAAATAACTTAATTTCTATCGCGTTAGTTGGGTAATTCCTAGCCTAGTTTATGAAAGCGAGATTTGAATATTTAAAATGATTTAAAGCACTAACGTGAGGTTCGCAAACTCCCATTTATTAATTTGAACCGAATAAACAAATTTATCCTAATTTTGATAGCTCTTTAATGTGCCATTATCGACTTTATGACAGAGAAAGGGCCTCTGGTATAAATGCTCCCTGATTTAAATGTTAGTGCATGATATTTGTGTCTGTGATTTGTTGATTAAGTAAAATACGAAATTAAAATAATACTTATAGTAGTTTCGTCTGCAAATGAGTACTTATTATCTCTCGATAGATTAAATTAAAAGTCTGATAATAATTTACTTTAAAAAAATCTAATCTCCTTTTGTGCTTTTATACTTACTATAATTACTTTATTGTTCATGTATTTTGAGCCCAGCTGTGGGACGTTAGTAGGGTAGCAAAAACAACCGTAAAAAAGTAAGATTTTATAAAGATAACGTCACAAATACTCCTCAAAATTTTGGAGTAGTATCTCCTTCAATAAGTAAGTTGTCCTTTCTAATTTAACTTCCATGCCTATTAATCAGTGTTGTCAGACGATGGAGCAGTTGATAATTGGGTAGCTCGCCTGTTAAAGCAATCCAAGATCGTGGCTATCAGGAAGCCATACTTATGTAACGTAAATTTTTATATATATTTTTATGTTTATATCTATTATAAATGTACTATAAGCCACATTAATACTAGTTATGTCCAATCCTGCTAATACGCTTGTGCGAGATGCAGATAACCAGTGCCTCAGTAATTGAGGATCCCGGGTGAAGTGCGCTTCCACCATTGGCGTTATCACTTGAAAGCACTGCGCTTACCAGTCTTTATTTTTAAAAAAGTTCACGTCAGAAGTCTTTTAACCACGATTTCTCTCATTCAACTTGAGCTATATTATGGTGATATTAAGTATAGATATATATGGTGTAAGTTATGGATTAAGGTATTTCTAAAAAAAAATATGTATAACTCATTCTTTAAAGTTGAGTTGAAAATTTCATTTCCCCAATATTTTTTTAAATTATTGAAACAATATTGACGAACATATAACTATACCATAACCGTATCAATATTATTGCCTCATTATTTATGAAAACAAATGGGTTTGTGATATGATATAAGCCGTTAAAAGCATTTTCACGTTTTCATACTATCCTGAACTCTTTAAAGCATACCTAGTTAAATCATTATTCATGTATTAATTAGAACTTGAAAATAAAAAGTAAAGTTTACTATAGCGTTGTGTTATCAAATTTGTGGTATTTCATCTGCAAAGATGAATCTGCATGGCCATTGGTTGCAACGGCCGTTGGATAGATGGCACTGTGCCGCCATTAGCACTCAAAAATTAAAAAGCAGTGACAAAATTCAGCGCTTACGTCAGCCTTCCCGGTAGCATAGCGGTCAGTGCAGCCGCCCGGATTGCGGTAGACCCAGGTTCCATTCCTGGCTGGGTCGGGTGGGCGTTTAATTTTTTTATAAATTTTATAAATATTATTCATGTCAATATATTTTACGGAAGTAAAATACTACAGTTACTAGTAATTACCTAGTTAATAGTTTTTTTTTTCGAAAAGTTTGATTAAAAGATAGTGTAAGTAAATTTTTCATAAAACGGAACGCATTTGTTTAAGATTATTACAATTTGTAACAAATTAAATTTGAGATTACGAACATCGCAGCCTTCCTGAGAATGTTTTATAAGCTGCAAAGGGATTCAAACGTCAAGATAAAATTGTAATATTATGTCAATAAGTGCGATTGGATATCTAATGTATATGTGTATGTATAGCAATTGCATAAGGGTCAAAATCAGAGAGGTCGGCATTTTGGGTTTTGAAATATCTGAGAAATTAAATTTTCTTTATAAGAAAATTAACATGTGGAATATGTTGTGTCATTTGTCATGAACCTTTCCTGTAAAGAGGCACGCACACAAATATATATTTTAGGAATTATACCTGTTAATAATAAAAATGACAGGGCCTTAAATCATTTCGGGAACACTTTTAAATATTTTTTAAATAATAATATAACCAACGTTTTTAATAATCACCGTCATGAAATTATAATTAACCTGTCCCTCTACCAGTAAATGCTGTCATTTTGTATATTTTTATAATAAAAAGACTTATTTTTTATATTACTCTCCATAGATTTTCAATTAGTGTAAATTTCGTTTCAAAATTTTAATTTATTGTATACATTTGTGCAATACGTTATCAATTAATGATATAAATACAAATGTTGAAAGGTCATTTTAGGATATGTATGCAAGATTTAACTATAACCCTACTCATTAGTGAAAAATCTGCCATTTTTGCGATGTTCCCGAAAATGATGGGAGTGTTCCCAAAATGACAATGAAGTTCCCTAAATGACGTTGACGTTCCCTAAATGACTGCAACGTTTGGTTTTTGCATTATGTTGTAGATGAAAATAATAAATACCTTTAAGTATTAAACCTTTATTTGTACTTAAAGAATGAACAACATGAGTATCAAAATTTAAACTTAATCTATTAATAAACTTTTAGTTTCAGTTAACAAATATTATATATTAGGAACAAATAGTAATTGCACTCTACAAGTATCATTAAGATTTCTTGCATCAATGCTTAAAATTAAATAAATCAAATTTAGTTTTAAAACAAACAGTCTTATGAATTCGAAACATTATTCAAGCTTATTCCGCTTATTATCATCCCGCTCAAAAAATTTCTCCACGAATCTCATTAGTGATTAAAAATGTTGGATGCTTCCGATTAGATATTAAAATGTTGTCATTATTTTTATTTTTACGTAGAAATTGTTTGGTCATATAATTTAAACGATGTTTTTTGATACAGTTGCCACTGACACTTTTTTGAAAAGCCTCTCGCTGTTTAGAATTTTTTGGTAGTTTTTTAACGGTGTCTTTTAGTTGAGTTGTCAAAACTTCGCCAAATAATAGACGTTTACGAATTTCAGGGGTAACAGAACATTCTCTTGTTAATTCATTAACTTTGCGAGTAGGCGTATCAGCATTTTTTTGGGATACTCTTTCTTCGCGTCTTCTGTTTCTCTGTACGTTTTTTCGCAACTTATCTATAATTCTTTGCATTTTCTGTATTTTATCTTTCTGTTTTTTAACAGTCCTGTAAGCCTGTGCTTTATCTTTTTTAACCAGTTTTCTTCCTGATCTCTTTCTTGACAAGCGATTATCGCTTTCTATCTCATTTTCAGAATCTGGTGGGCTATTACTTAAAATATTTGCCAACATCTTTTTTTTCTGTCTATACTTTTGAGATTTTTTTCTCCACGACTTTCTTTGTTTCCTCTTCTGTCTTTCAGTCATATCACTAACAGTCTTAACTTTATTTTCAGCCTTCTTCCTTTGGTAATATTCCCTATCTTTCAGTCTCTTCATCTCCCTTTGTTCAGATGTCATTTTATCTAAAAACTTGCGTTTCCTTGCATTAGCCTTTTCGCGATGTTTTTTGTAAGCTATACTGTCCTGTTTTAATCGTTTTTTTGACTTCTTTTTATCTTCATTTTTATTTTCCATGTTACTATTACTAAGTGGTTACCTAAAACAAAAAAAAATGCATTGTTATATGTATTTAAAAGCAAGAAAGCGTCATTTTGCCCGTTAATCGTCATTTCGAGAACGCCCGTCATATACGAGAACGTTCCCGAAATGACCGTTCCCTGAATGACTATCCGATGAATATTTTCATATCACGCTTCATGCCGCTATGTTAGATATTGGTTTTTGAGGTTAGGAACACGTGAACTGTAATATTTATAAGAATTTAGCAAAAAGTATGCAAATTATCGGAAAACTAATCACCAAACAGCGTTCCCGTAGTGATAGGGATCCCGTATTAAAGTACGCTACCCACATACGAAATTAAAACGTACTTACCAATAAAATCAATTATTTTTTTCCAAAAACACGACACGCGTCTTGTCCTTTGACTAGTGAAATTCACACTGTTGCTCGCTAGCGCCACCTAGCGCGTTTTGTTTGAATTATATCGACCGATATCCATCGCGTTCACTGAATGATTTAATAAACGTCAGACAGCATTTGAATAGGCAAAATATGAAAAATATATATTTTAGCTATTTAATTTATACGTATATTCGTAATTTAATAATTTTCGAAGCTAATATATAAAAAAATACAATTTTAAGTCTTAATTGTAAACATTTTTGACTTGTCTCAACTATGAAACGTGGTATAAGGACGCGTTCCCGGAATGAGTATTTAGGCCTTTTTAGTTTAAAATCTAATAAAATATTATCGTAAAAAAATAAATATGATAAGTGCCTTGTAATTATGCGCAGAAACTTCATTTGGAAATAAGTATTTTAGCCATACCACGTTATTTTATTAAGAAAATCTTTGTCAAAAGCATGATTCTCACCTCTCTGATTTTGACCCATAAACTCTAAAAATGATAAAACAATTTCCTTTTAAGTTTTTAAATTGCGTAGTTACAAATTTTCAATAATTTTATGTAACCTTAGAAAGTAACTTGTAAACAATTATAAAGTTTTTATATGACAACAACAACAGTGGCGTAACTCAAAATAAATATGATTCGAAAAGCACATTAGGGCACCCACTGTGCTGTAATGTTGTAATAGGCTGTGTTTGTTATAAAAGCTTGTTTATTATTTGTCCACTAAGGTTCATTTTCACAACTACCCTTGCTAACCGTATAAACGACACAGTATAGCTGCAACCCAGCGATAAGATGAACGGTGATCGATGTTCTACACTTAACGCTCAGCGAACTTGCGCCTCGATAATGGACCTAACAACCGACGCGTTTGGAACTTACCTAATAAACGAAACATGGTTCGAGATAAATTTGCAATAAATGACACGGTAGGCCTATATAGAAATAATGCAAAGGGAACATCGAGTTTCAATATTCCATCATCATTATCGTCAGCCTATATATATACGTCCACCCACGCGTTGAGGGCACCCAACTGCGCGGTAGATCACCGATGTGATGGACGGACCAAATAAAAGAAGCAGTAGAGAACCCTAACCCTAACGGCGTGCACAAAAATGGCAGCAGTCAGGGGAGAAGGGCGTCAGCTGGTCAGGCGGCTCACTGCGACCTAAGTAACGACCACGACCACTCTGCCAAGAGTGTAACGACTAAGAAGGAGATACACGTCCACTGCTGGACATAAGCCTCTCCAAGTGCCGCCTACGATATTCCGATTTTCATCAATTCCGAACTTTATAGTTCAGCGTAAACGAAATCTTGAATCTTAAAGAATCAAACTTTAATAATAACTGCACTTAACATAAGGTTAGGTAAGACTTGTGACTATTGAGACCAGGGGACTCAGTTTAGTTAGTTATAGCTTGTTTTAAGTTTGCCTGGCTAGCTATCACCAACTCATGTAAATATGTCGCCATAACATCAATGTTAGTAGTTTTGTTAGAGATAGATAGTGCTTTAGTAGATGAGTATTCCGGGTGAAGCGCGCTTCCATCTTCTTCTGCTTTGGCTTTTTCTGGCCTTTTGATTGCAGGTTAGATAAAATCCAAGTGCTTACCCAGTATAGGAACAAAAACTTCCTACCGTGGTCCTATTTTTGTTTGATAGGTTCTTTTTAATCTGTAATCTGCTACCACCCGAATATTGAGTTACTGCACCAAGCGATAGTGCGAGCAGTGATCGATGCATCCACTTTAGCGCTGTGACGCGGCCGTTTGAGCATCGACTAAAGATTAGGTTTCACGGACAAAAGTGAAACAGGCCCTGAGATAACTTTTTAAAATTTCTACCAAAATTTTAAAGGAGTTTGATAACGGAGACTTTTACATTAAGGTTGCGAACTTGCAAATTGAGCAAGTTTTGAGCTTGGTCATCGGATATGTAACCAAATAAAAATGTAATAATATTTAGAGCTCTTCCGTTCTTCGAAAGGCACGCTAGCCGTTTGGTCCCGTTTCTTTAATTTAATTAAATTGAACGATCTGTTGATGAAATGAACATATTTTTTTGATGTAGTTTTGTTAACATGATGTACAAATATCTAATTAGCTCTAATGTAATACGATTGCAATATCATGTACCATTTATCATGTTAATTATCCTTACACTTATGTACAACAATAAGTATGCATATAATTACAATCATTCGTCACGCTTCGTTTTCCAAAATTCTAATAACACAAACCTTGGACATGATGCTTGTTTCCTACGTCTTTCATATAAAACCCGCAGTTGTAGTTATACTAATATCATTTCCAATCTCGCCAGAAGATACAGAAGAAGTCAGCAAAATGTTTGCGAAGGTAAGGAGTCACTAAAAGTAAAATATTATGGTTTGATCTGGATGTAAAAAGCGACGCACGTATAGGATTTTCTTGTTACAATATTCTTTTTAACGTTTTGAATTTACATGAAGCCTTAAAAGCTAAAAAGATTATATTTGTCAACTTCTAAGATAGAAATTTTAAAGTTATAAATATGGACGATGTGAAACATCTTTTATTTGTTTATAATCGATTTCAGATTGCCGTCGTCGCGTGCTTGGTCCGCCTAGTTCGATCGGGAAATATCCAGAATTCTGCACAGAATTACGGTGGCTATCCTGGTAACGCTGAAGCATACTCAGGTTACGCCGGTGGCTACTCTGGCTACGCTGGAGGTTACCCGGGCTACGGTGGAAACTACCCAGGCTACGGATCTAGCCTTGGAACCAACCTTGGCTTGAACTCTGGCGTCACTACTTCCTACTCTAACTTCAATAAGTACACCGCCCCCAGGAGTTACCCAGGCTACGCCGCAGGATACCCAGGCTACGGATATAACCTTGGAAAAAACCTTGGGTTGAACTCTGGTGTTGCTACTTCCTACTCTAACTTCAATAATCACGTCTCCCCCAGGAGTTACCCAGGCTACGCCGCAGGATACCCAGGCTACGGATCTAACCCTGGAAACAACCTAGGCTTGAACTCTGGTGTCGCTACTTCCTACTCTAACTTCAATAAGTACACCGCTTCCCGGAGTTTCGATAGGAGCTACCCAGGCTACGGAACTAACCTTGGAAACAACCCCGGTTTGAACTCTGGCGTCGCTACTTCTTACGCCAACTTCAATAAGTACTCCAGCCCGAGGTCTTACAATAATGGGTACAATGGCGCGACCGGATCGTACAGTGGCCTGAATAGAGGTGTTCTTAATAACTGGCCTCATGCTGATTTAAATGGTGCTGGTTCCAACGGCCTGTCTTATTCTGGTTTAAGTGGAACTGGTTTAATTGGAGCTGGTATCTACAGTTTGCCTTACACTGGAGCTGCAAACCTTAATGGAGTTGGCTTCAATGGTCTGTATGGTGGACTTCAAGGTTCAGTTGCGGCGTATGATGGTGTTTCCTATGGAGGTTATGGCTATGGAGGCAATGGCAGCAAGAACGCATGGTGATTTTCAAGGCAAATGTTTTATATGCTGTTGCCGATTGTAAAGCAATAAAATCACATTGTAGTTTCTGAATTTAAAAGTCTACGAATGTATGAACACGAATACGAACTCGGTTTTTTTTTGGAGGATTTTTTCGTTTCTATAACGAAACCTTATTAAACGTGATATTTTAGACATCATCGTCTCTCTGACAAGTGGTTGGATATTTTATCAGCCGAAATCTGTAACCCCTCTGTAATTGACCAGAAGTTCAAGCCACACCAATTATATATTATATTTAGTAAAGGAAACTTAGTATTTAAGTACTTTTATTTAGTACTTTATGGAATGCAATATATTAATATTTTTATATATTGCCTTGTATAATTATAACATTAATAATGACATGACCTGTAACGGTTCTCTGTCTCTACTTTAAAAAAATAAATAAACCTGATATGGGGTTTGAAGAGCATTGTAAAAAAAGTATAACTCAGTATTTCGTCAAACAAATCACCCTTAAGATTTGCCAATATCATGACGACAGAGAATAAATGGTCCCAAGCATTCACAGCTACCAGTCGTTGACACATTCCGCTACCATTTGTTATCCTTATATAAGATGCACGTTGTATATAAATATAAAATATCCGGTGTACTGTCGCCTCTGTATAAATGATGAGGCTTTCATTCGCGGAGCTCCAGCAAATCCATTTTCAAGTCTGCTCAGCTGTGTTAGTGCCTTGAAGATAGTGCTCGCTTAGCTGTTCCGATTGTGCATATTTCTAGAAAGTAAATCGGTCGTTAAAGAAATATAAGGTTGTCCATCATAATTCGATTAAGCGCCGAGCAGCTTAGCAGCAATAATTATTTACTCTCGGATATATTTTATATTT
This sequence comes from Eudonia truncicolella, assembly GCA_949315975.1. NCBI lineage: Eukaryota > Metazoa > Arthropoda > Insecta > Lepidoptera > Crambidae > Eudonia > Eudonia truncicolella. The sequence continues at coordinate 6,047,036 of OX438832.1, forward strand.
TTTAAACAAAGATATAGCGACATTTTGTTAAATATCATAATAACGAAATTTAGTTTCTCATTTGACATAATAGACTTCCCCCTTATTCATAAAAACTATTTCAGCATTATTTAGTTAAATATTGTTTTGTCAACGTCACACAAACGCCATTTTCAATTTGAGAAAAGAGACAAAACAATGAATAACTAAATAATGCTTATATAGTTTTTATGAATAAGGGGGTTCTTCATTAAATACTTTCATCAATACTGTATCTTTTTGTTAATGTCATAATTGCCTCAGTAGTAGTCATATAAAATAACCATGACTACACAACAATTTATAGAATGTAGATAAGAAATATTTGAGTGTAAGTAATAACAGTTTACAAAGGAATAAAATATGTTTAATATTATATTTAGCACAATAAAAGGAACATAAATAAAATAATTAAAAAAACATTATGTACCCAAATCAATATGAATAAAACATCCCGATCTTATTGCCAATCGAGCTAAGAACCAATTCGCTGAAAAGTGTGGATAATTATATTATTTCTATATTAGTCAATACATGATTTCGGCCGAGTTGACACCATTTGAAATTACCTACTTTTTTCGTCGTCAACTCGACCGACAGTGAATTCTGCGGTAATTATGTACAGTCAACTATAAAAAGTATTTTTTTATTTACTTAACTTTAATTGTTTCATTGCATCAGTGGCCAAATGGCAAGCATTAGGTTCATTGTTATTTGTATCTTTATCTTTATTTATAAAAATCTTCTGTGCGTGTGTATGTTATTGAACTCCTAAACGGCTGGACCGATTTGGATGAAATTTTCTGTGTGTGTTCAAGTGGATTCGAGAATGGTTTAGATTTACAATTGGACCCGGTAGGTGGCGCTGCTATAGAAGTCCATCATGGGATATTCTTATATATGGGGTGTTCTTAAACAGACGAAGTTTTGTGGTCATGGAAACTGTCAACGTGTAAAAAGGTGAAAAAGGTTTTGAATACCTATATAAACATTCTTCAAAGTTGGCCTTATAAGGCCAACTTGAGCGAACATGATAAATTATAATTTATAATTTATACAAAAATAAAACTGCATCTAATAGTAATCAAAATAATAAAGCATTTGGCTTGTTACTATTTATCTATATAATTATATTTATTTGGCTTTTTAACAACACGGGCGCAAAAAAACTGTACATAACACTTTTTATTAATTTGATTAATAAGGGTATTCTCTGACAATCTCTACTGCTTCCTGACATTCGTAAAACACATAATAATACCATGTTATAAATTAATGTCGACTATTTAAAAATATATCACAATGTTATATTGTTTTTACATTATTTTATTTATAGTATTTTAAATTACATCACACCACTATCACTTAATTTGTTATTAGTTTAATTTAATTGCGACATTTTAATGTTATTTTACATAAACACAAACAAGTGTTTCAGTTCTATATACCTACTTAGTATAAATCACAGATCACGTTTTATAATGATTGGTTATCATCAAACAAACAAATTAAATTTAGTATTGAAAACTATGAAAAGCACAATTCTATCTAAAAGCAAACAATACCATTTACAAAAATCCATACTTACGATTATATAAAATTGTATTTATAAGAAATCGTTTGACAAGATGTTTATTCAAAAAGGTATCTGATAAACACTCTTGTAAGTTTTTAATTAAATCTAGTTTACTATGATATAAGTCCATTTCATTTAAACACATATTTTTTTTTATATTTTGCCCTTAATGTAAAAATTAAAGAAGTCTATGTACACTGAGAACAAAGAAGGTAATTATTGTTCTGAGTCGAGAACTTATCATATTCGTACCAAGTAAATAAATCAGTAAATGAGTTGGATACAATGAGCTATATAAAATAAACCAGTTTAAAGAACTCGTCAAGTTCTTAATACTGTATTTCGTTGTATCAAAAATTTGTAGTTAGCTATATTTTATTTAATATTCATGTAAATTTACAGTATTTGGTTTAAATGCGATTTTCACTGACTGTTCTTTGTACGTGTGGCAGAGTTGACAACGAAAAAAGTAGGTATTTTCAAATGGTGCCAACTCGGCTATTCGGCCGAGTTGACGAACAAGTGTAATACATGAAGCGAAAATTTCGTGCCCATTTTAAAGCACATTGCGCGCACGGAGGACTGTGAAAATTTATAATTGTGAAGATTTGTAAATAGCATATCATAATATGTCTTTATTTTTTTGATACCTACCTGAGCAAATGAGTCCACTCCACCTGATGTTAAGTGGAAACGGAGTCCAGACGCAAGGACAACTGGTGCAGCGTGAAAACAACGCAGCATCGCTCACCCTCACCCTGCCGGCCCACAAGGTACCTTTTCTCTCTCGTTTGAAGGACCTTAAGTCGTAGGAAGGAGGGAAAATCTGTGCTGGTAGATTATTCCATCTTTTGGAAGTGCGACAAAGAAACGAGTCACCAAATTTCTTTTTGCGCAATGGAATGTTCGAGACAGTACAGCGGTGCGAGCAATACTCCACGCAAGACCGCACCTGCGTCTTGTACAAAAGACTATGTCTATTTATTTACCTTAACCATAGATGTCATTTGTCTGTAAACCTTCCTAGAAATACATAAATAAATAAATTGGTATAGTTAAAGTTTATATGGAGAAGGTGTCCCAAAACGTAGACTTTATGCATAATATCATGTTACAACTATTTATTGAGAAACGGTCGAATTTCCACCACTGGGCGACCACTAGTTTTATTAATTTCGTAATCCATACGCTGCTGTCCCTACCGGCTTGATTATTGCGTCTTCCGATCTTGTAGGAGATTAATTGCTAACTATCAAGACCAAGGAGCGGACCGAGATAGAATTAAACGGTTGCCGTTTAATTTTTAACTGAGCACCGTTTAATCGGTGCTCAGTTTCGTGCTTCGGAAGGCACGTATAACCTTTAGTCCCAGCTGCATTAGCAGTCGATATCATCCACCAACCGGCACTGAGCCCGCGTGTTGGTTAATTGCTCGTTCTCTCTGTGACGTTTCCATCCACAGGGAAGGCACGTGCCCCGCCAGTGGGGATATAAAATATGCTGATGATGATTTAAAAAGCTGCTTCAGTGAAATAGGATCGGGGTCATATTGCCAGGCGAGCTTAGAAACAAATTAGCTGGTATACGAGAAATTGCTAAAAAGTTTAGACATATATTTTAATAAATTTTTGTTCCTTCCGCTGCTGTCCGTACACGCTTGATTATTGCGTCTCCCGATTTTGTAGGAGATACATTGCAAACTATCAAGACCAAGGAGCGGGCCGAGATGGGGATTAAATGGTCGCACACCGTTTACTCAAGATGCCTGTTCGATGTAGTTACACACTAAGGCATACTAAGGCAAGTAAATGTCAGTTGTGCTAAGAAAGCTCCTCCTATAATACAAAAGACTTATACAGCGTGTTGGGTTATGGGACTTATGGGACTTATGGGCTGTTCTCACTATATAGGTTATGTACTATTATTTGTTAATATGGAGATATCTTGGAATGCTTAGAGGGCTATGATGGTGATGATGATGAAGTTCAGAGGAGCTTTTAAACACACCGGCTTGCGTGGTCCGGTTGCAGTCATATAAGTTAAGTTAGGAGGGGACACGCTTGTGTGATACGACATAGTTACTCAGATAATCCTCCGAGGATGTTCAATCAACGCTGTTTGAAGAACCTTTAATATCTCGCCGCCCACAAAAGTCGGTGAAGGACTTCAGCGGCTAACAGCAAAATCTTTAAATAAAAACAATCCTCAGCAACGGGCCAACGCAGTGGTGTCGATGTTTTCATGTGGTATTAATTGCTCAAGTCAGAAAGCCTGAGCCAATCATTGAGCTATGTAATAAAAGATCACTAATAGGTTTGCTATCTTTTCCTTGCGGAGTAAAATAGATCGCACAGATCCGGTGGAAAAACATGTTCATGATGATTACTACTTAGCTGAGTTGCAAGTGGCTATGCGTGATGTCAGAAAAAAAAGTATAATAAGCCGTCATTGCGAAGATCTTGTCTTGTGACGTCAAATGCCAACCACAATATCCATACCGTCTACATACGAGTATAATCGCAAATACGAACAAAAACTTCAATCATTGCCAGTTTGCGGTCTCATTCACAGCCACTTACTTTAGTGGTTTGTGTCATTGATCTTATATCTAAAAACCCAAATGTTTTATACTTACTCACGTTAGCATTAAAAAATGTTCTGAGTCGATTAGCTGTTGCCCGCGACTCCACCTACGTGGTCCTACGATCCTATCATATCATCCGATTAGTCACATTATTTTCCGTACAAAATAATATTTTTTGGTGTACTTTCTTTCATAATTCTATTCTATGTGACCTTTTTTTTTTTTTTTTGGAGAGAGATTGCTGATTGCCGCTGCGGCATTTTCAGCTTCACCGGGCTTTTTGGGGGCGGCGAGGAACGTAAAGGGTCCCTCAAGCCGTGTGAAACGAATCACCTTCAGAGGTTATCTAGAGGGAACGGCATCGCGCACAAGTGCGCGTCCCCGTGCCCTACTAGATTCTCCGAAGGGTTCGGATCGGATCGGGGAGCGGAGCAACCCGAGGGCGCCTCTAAAGGCACGGACCTCGGCTCGGGTTGACCGGGCCGTGGAGGAGGAGAGAACCGACCAGGTACATGTCTGTACCTGGTGTAGATCTATGTGACCTATGTAAAAAAATTAAATACACACGGTTCGCTGATTTATCTCCCACTACTTTCACTTGACTATTCCTTTCTCCACACATTTTCATTCCACTCTCACTTTTCTTTTCATATTCCAACTTTTTTATTTGAAAAAATAAGGCGTCCTGCTCTCTTTCCAATTGTGTTGCCCTACAATGACCATAATTTGTACTTTTAATACTTTGTAAAAAAACACCTTTTATTTACATTGGATGTAAAAATATTGAATATTGGGAAATGCAAGTAAGGTATATTGATCCCACTGGGGCGGTCCGCTGTCAGGGTGAACTCCGGTGATTGCCTAGTGCTGTCCCAGATCACTCTGTTAACAAGAGAAGGGAAGTAGGCCTGAAGGAGTCGAGACGAGAGTCCCGCATAACCATCTGCGTCTCCCCGGACGCAGTTGTGGTGTTATCTCCAGTAATGAAAGTAAGGTACAATTGACAACATACAAACCAACCACCAACCCGCACTGAGTCCACGTAGTGGTTTGACCCGTTCTCCCTGCGGTGTTTCCATCGATAGGGAAGGCTTGTACCCCAGCAGTCAGAACATAAAATGAGCGATGATGATGATAATGATGAGATTACTCACTAGAGTAATGAATATTGATGACGACTATCAACGTTCGTAATTCGAACACACGTCGACTCGAGCACTCGCCACTCGCAGCCTAGTGGACTGTGGACCCAGTCCACAGCGTCACCGTTCCATCCACGCTATGCCCTTCTATATTTATGACACTGTCGACGATCATCTGTTCGATTTATTTCGATGTAAATCGAACACATGTCGACTCGAGGACTCGCCAGTAGCGACGACCCAACGACCCAGTCCACGGCGTCACCGTTCCATCCACGTAATGCTCTAAATTGCTTTGATCGTTTTTCCGGATGGCTAATGAATTCTCTCGCTCCACTAACCCTTTCGGCTGAGCGACGAGGCCCGCTCTATGTAACTTATATTAAGTCCCCGATTAAAAATGTCAGCACGAAATGGTGAGCTCTAACGTAACGGATTAGAGTACATTTTGGAATAAGCACTAAATTAGATTGATCTCACACGATTTTCCAGATACATTTTTGGCATTTACAAAATTAGCTACCAAATATTTCTAAAGTTGACGCTAATACTGAAATGATACAGTATAATAGATCTGCTATATATATATGTTCTTCCATATTATGTCCTTAATCACCGACTGTGACTAGGGACTACGAACTTAGCAGAGGTATCGAAGCGTTCGGATAATACAAAATAATTTGCAAAATAAAGGCGAGTAGATTCGAAAAAAAATAACCCTAGGTCTGGTTAACTACGGGGCGATTACAAGCGCGAAGGCTGACTGAACTATTTATATCATCACGCCAGCTCCAGGACTTCTCGTACACAATTATTTGACGATTGCTTCTTCTTTACATCTACCAAGAACGAATTTAATACATAATGCAGCATAACCTTCTTTTTCTAATTGCCTATGAATCACTTCATGGATAAACATACTTATTTATAGGTATCCAGTAAGGCTTTGTTACTTTGTCTGTTATCTAACGGTACTGGGTTCAAGCCGAAAACGCGGTTCTTGCAAGGTCTAACATCCTTTATTTTTGCGCTACGGCAGTACTGAAATTTTGGACTCTCTCCAAGCCCATGAATTTGATCGGCTATTTTAGATATACTGGTAAGACTCTTTAAATGTCACCGTTATTTTGGATCTAATCGTAATTGAAGTATGCGATTTGCGGTTAGAATAACTTTGTATTAAAATAAATAATTGTAAATGATTGTACTTCCAATGATTTAAATGGTTATTCGCATTTGTCGTCATGCTATTATTTTACTTATATATCTATTATGGAGTGTATAATTAATTACACTGCTGAAATTCGTCAAAGTAATTTAGCAGACTCGTTACTTACTAGGTGTAAATATTACTACAGAGCATGTATTTTCTTAATGTCTATCGGAAAACTCTGTGTTTCGGATGTCACCGGATTTCTATCAGTTCCAGAGTATATAGAGTTGCTACTACTCCTTTTACTTATTATCAATTTATTTTAGAATGAGGGGATATACTCGTACTATTGTGTAATACGTAACTAATTAACGATTTGTTGTTTTACAGCTCTAATCAAAACGAAACAACGATAAAGTATAATGTTCTGAACTCAAATTATAATACATAATAAATCTAATAACTAATAGACATGCAAATTAATATTCGATTGCATTCGGAAATGCGATGATTGCCAAGAGGCATTTACCGCCTTGAAAATAAACAAAGAATAAGCTCCGAATAGTTATTCCGTGTTTTGTTCCTGTCATGTAAACGTCATTTCAAATTAGAGTAAAAGAGACAAAACACGGAATAACTATTCGGACCTTATTCTTTGTTTATTTGTAAGGGGGTAAGAAAATAGAAGCAATGTAAGGTCGATTAAGTTGCACCAGCTGCCGTGGTCAATATCATTGAAATTCAGTGTTTCGTCCCATTGAGACGAAGACTCGTCGCGGGCTGGCTCGCCGCTGTTAAGGTAGCCAACTAAAAAATTTTACTTAAAAATGGGCTGGCTCAGCAAGAAAACTATGGTGATTGTGAGGTATGTCTCGGAGTTTTTGAGATGTGATGTTGTAAGTAAGCTACATTAACAATGCTGAATAACAGATGGGTCAAATATAAGTAGCTCCGAAAAGCAAGTTCCGGTTTTTGTCGTAAGCAGGCCTTAAAATACACTAACAGTAGGTATTGGGCTAGCGTGGAAGATTTTGATTCAATCCTTTCATGTGCTACTGTTCATGTAGGGAGTCCTGAGTTTAGCAGTGGAATTTGGATAGGCTAATGTTAATGCCTAGGATACTGAAGGGTTTGTGCTATATTGTTGTTTCAACAATGTAATGTTCCTAAATATATACAGAAATACCATCACAATGTCATCCAATGGTTATGACAAATATGACAATAATGACATGAGTTCTAATACCTATTGTGTAAGTGGAAAAGCCACAACTACCACAATTAGTTGAATGTTGAGGAAAATTAAACTGCTATAGCTAAGCAAAGGCATAATGTCAGTAATAAAACTAGCGGTTATATTTTTTATCAGTTTAAACACACGAATTGTTAATTAAAAAACCACAAAATCAAGGCATATCCACACCTCACCGCAATCATTTAAAATGTCAGGATTTTACCACTTTTTGCAAATGCAAGACGATTTTCACACTTATGTCATTTTTGTTCTTGTACACACACGCCTGCACATCAACCTAACACAAACTGTCAAATTTCCTCAATACACTTTGAATCTTATTTCTAAGTTATATGGTTGAAAATTAATTGATGAAATTTGACAGTTTTGGATAGGTTGATGTGCAGGCGCCTGTACCACACCATATTCCTAGTAATATGTTATCATCTACACACACTAATGTTATTGGTTCTTGAACACTTTTAAATGCCTATATTAATATATCGTTCCGAAGAACGAAACAAAGTTCCTTGAAAATCCCTGACTTACTCATTACCATATCCTGAACGCGTTGTCTGACCGATGGGACTAGAACTAGACGCCTGAATTTTCAGTAACCAAGCAGGCATTGCATAAACACGGTAGTTTCAAATTTCATTCAATTTGAACCAGTAGTTTAGAATTATAACTAGTCAAAGTTTCTAATTTTGTCACTCACTGACTTACTGACTAACTGACTGACTGACTAACTGACCAACTGACTGACTGACTGACTGACTGACTGACTGATCATCAAAACTCTAAGGCACTTCTAGCAGACAAAGAAAGCAGCTTCAAATTTAGAATACAATAATTAGTGTTTAGTGTATAAATCAAGGAAAAACTAAAATATTTTGCAATTTCGATCCAGTTTTCTAGATACATCAACTGCATAAATATCGCACTAAACAATCTAATTCAATATAATATATGTATTACTTGTGAGATACATTGTGTTTTCATACGATTTTTAATATTGATATGGTCACTATAAGATGTTGTTAGGTTAGTTGATTACGTAATAACTTAAGACAGAAGGTCCCTTAAGTAGGGAGTGAATAAATTAACCAACTTGGTATTATATGGAACTCACAACTTTTTACAGTAGAAGAACTGAGTTGCGAGACTTGTTTTTTTTTACAAGTTTGTTTTTGATGGTTGTAATTACTAACAGTCCAAAGACTGTTTGATGCTAATTATTCTGAAATAAAAACTTATTTTTGTTATTATATTTTACATAGAATACATACATGCATACTCTTACGTCCTTCTCCCAACGAAAGAACACCTCTCTGAATTATATTTATCAGTTACTCAGTAGGTATATAACCAGTATTATATTATTAGTCTATGCCAGTATATAGATCAGATATCCATAAGTACTAAGTAGGGCTATTCCCAATCATCTTTTGGCGGGCCGCCGCCGCTAGGGTGAATACTGATGATTGTCAAACCGGTGGTTCCAGTCACCCTAGTGATACGTGAAGGGGATGTACAGTGGTATTAGTGAATACCTGTCGAGGCCCTCGGGCCTGGCTAGGGTATCGGGAACTGTAGGAGAGAACTCCACATTACTCGGCACGTTGGTACTCGAACGACGAGTTTTCAAGTGTCAAGAAAATAGGGTTGTCTCTATTCAAATGGATTCTGGGCAGAACTCCACCACCAGGCTATTTTTACGCTCCTAACGTTTGTCATTTGTTCTCAAGCACGTTAGTTACTAATCAACTTCCCTGTACACAGGTATCTGGCATAACCACGAGAACACGGTGGCGCTGTCAGCAGGCGCGGGCGCGGGCCGCGGCCGATAGTACAGCGGTGCGCGCGCGCGCCTCCCGCCCCGCCCCGCGCCCCGCCACTCCACCATGGTGCGCGACAAGAAGCTGCCGCAGAAGCAGGACTCGCAGAAATGTGAGTAGCTCTTTCTTTATTCACTGTACTTTGTAGATATAAATGTCATGCCTTTTTTTTACCAATTGAACTTCTGTTATGTTTTGTTTTGTGGCAGTCAGCAACGTGTTAAACAAGGGAAGACGGATTACTTACGTAAACATTGTAATTCTTCGTTCGAAATCAACTTTACTTTTCTAGATCATCAGTTTTTATTATAGAGTATCAATACTTTACTGGCGACAAAGAAATGAGGAAATAATATTTATTTATAAAATACAGTGAAAAAAATTAAATGCCTACCCGACTCAGCCAGGAATCGAACCTGGGTCTTCCGCAATCCGGGCGGCTGCACTGACCATTATGCTACCAGGAAAGCTGACGTAAGCACTGATTTTTTTCACTGCTTTTGATTTTGACTGCTTGTTAGCGGCAGCAGTGCCATCTATCCAACGGTTATTGCAACCGATGGCTATGCAGATTCATCTTTACAGATGAAATACCACAAATTTGATAACACAACGCTATAGTAAATTTAACTTTTTTTTAAAGTGCTAATTGTTACACTTAAACTGAATTAAATATTTATAAAATACAGTAAAAAAATTAAATGCCTACCCGACCCAGCCAGGAATCGAACCTGGGCCTTCCGCAATCCAGACGGCTGCACTGACCATTATGCTACCGGGAAGGCTGACGTAAGCACTGAATTTTGCTTAACTTTTGCTTGCTTTCCCCGATTCCATTACCGCTATACAAGTACATCAATATACGCCTCACATGCGCACTTAAAATCTTTTCACCGCCTAACTTTTGTTTTGTTTTTATTTCATTTACATCGTCTATCTATCTACTCGTAGTACGTTTTGTTTTGTATGGTTTTGGCATTTGTATATTGTTATTTTTACTGTTCACAAGAATTATTTGTTTCATTTTGAGTGAAAACAGGTTATATTTGTAAGTTATTCAGTAGAGCAAACAATTTTACAAACAGCTTAATACACTGGTAACAATGGCTATCTTTAGTCGCTCTCGCAAAAACCTACCAAAACACCGATAAAAGTTGCCTTTAAAAGTCAATACTTATAAATACGTGTAACAAAGCATCTAACCAGTGCGTGTATATATGTATACTATAGTTCATATATTTCATCTGTGCTTCGAAATATATTAAATAAATATCATCACCCAACCATAAATAAAAATAAAAACATCAGTTCCATATTGCGTATATGGTTCAATTCCTCACTTTACCTTGGCTTGTTAAAAAAATATATATATATTCTTTAAATCAGATGAATCGGTGAAACCCAAATACGAACCAATATCTGTCTCTCTGTTAAGTCATATTAACGCATAAGCGCAATGATTGCTCATGAACGAATTCACCAACACTAACGAAATATAATTTGATCGGCGTTATCATGTTCCAACTGCACAATGGGTTGTGGTTGCGGTCCCGTTGGCAACGAGCTTTAATTTTTGTATTTCAATAAATTGGCCGAGCAGTCACAATAGTCGTTAACATTGGATTTCGGTTTTACGAGAGTTCAGTTGAATAATTAAATTGAAACATCTTTTGTTTAAAATGTAGTTATTGACAAAGCTTTGTGTATTTCGATGACATTATTATCGTTAGCCTATACCGTACCACTTATGGGCTTGAACAATAGGACATGGGCGGTTTGGGCAACGGACCAATGCAGGATTGTAGGCAATAATGACTGTCATCATAAAAAGCCATTTAAACCGACTTCAAAGTCCTAATGCTAAGACTGTGGTACGACCTATAATCTAACACGCCAATTTTAATTAAACTTTCTGTGCTTAAGGGAAATACAGAGATCTAAAAAAGAAACATTAGTCTTACTGAATTTTTGACATTTGAAGTCCATTATGTAAAGTTTCAAGTCGCATAAAATACGTTAGACAAACTCGCTTTCTATTAACTGTTTAAATCTCTGTATTTCACTTAAGCATAGAAAGTTTCATTAGAATTGGCTTATTGGTTTGAACGAATCAGAACTTTGACCTATTAATGCCAATTTTTTTTTACTTCAGTACTTACAACTATCGTTACAGGAATGCCCTAATGCGATAGCGAAGCCAATTACAATTACAAAAAACAAAAATAAAATTTATTCAACTAAGAAAGTATTATCAATCGAATTAAAATACAATTTTACAATTTTACAAATCCTAACGTACTTTTGAGAGTTTTGGTTTTTCAAATTACCTAGATATAAAATTCCAATTCATACAATATAACAATAAAGTAAATGAATTCAAATAATAAAAAATAATAACATAGCAGTTACGCGAACATCCGAGAAGTCGACCTTCTCGGAAAAGGTCTAGACGGCACGGTAGAATTCAATGGAGCAAAGATTTATCGCACAAATTCAATATCTTGCTCTAGCCACTACCGCCACGTGTCGTATTACCAGTACCACTCGAATTGAGACGTAATATTCTTTATGCTTCTTCATGGACTTAGTTTACACTCGTAGCCCTAGGGACTATAAGCCCATGAACTTACTTTATAGTTCTATAGACTTTAAGTTATTTAAAGTTATTTTTCTTCCTTCTCATTTATTTTTGTTTTCAGCACATTTTCATTATATCACCATCATCATCATTATCATCAGCCTATATACGTCCCACTGTTGGGCTTAGGCCAGCCCATATGTACATTATACAGATGCCCGATGGCTTGAAGTTATCTTCCGCAAGCCATCAGATGGGTGATCAACGATTTTTCATTACAAGCACGATTTTTCATTCTTGCTTCGGAAGGCACGTAAAGTCGTTGGTCCCGGCTGCATTAGCAGTGATTAGCTACCACCATTCCGCGCTGAGCCCGCGTAATGGCTCGTTCTCCCTGTAGTGTTATCATTCGTAGGGAAGGCTCGTGCCCCAGCATTGGGGACACAAAATGAGCGGGTGATGATGATGAGGGTAAAGGAGGTGGTTTTTAACAACGAACAAACAAGGCTTAACGTGCCTTCTGAACCACGGACGACGGAGCTCAAGTTACACAATTTATGGTGTTTACTTCCTAATCCGGTCACCCAGCGCATTTTTTTTATAACAAACGGTACAATTTATTTTTTATTTAAGCACTTGTTCTTCATCTCACCTGATGTTTTGTGATGATAAGGCCGAAGGTGGAAACGCACTTCAATCGTAATGCTCAACTACTGAGGGAATGGCTATCATATCTCTAGCTGCCGGAACACAACAATGCCGCAAACATTGATGTTATGGCGACTTATCCTTAGTATTGCTTGATGCAACCACAGATGCATTTTTACAATTGCTTTGTGCAACTGTGGTTGCAGACTGATTCGTCCTCTTTATTCGATCTTATGCTCTATCTTAACGGCGTAAGGATCTGTTTAAACGTATTTAAAGCATAGGCTAATTCATTTTTCAACGTAAGAAAAGCATATCACCAACATTACGGAACAAATTTTATTGATTTTTTTTTCTTTTCTTTTATATACCTAATTTACATAATACACAGTCAGCTCATAAATTCTGTCACATGTTTAATATAAAATAATTGAGACAAGTTTATTCATTATGTAACCATTTGTATACCAAAATGAACTTAACAAAACATAGATTCTTATGACAATAAAGTTTATTCAAAATGACCTCCGTGATTTTGAATACAGGCCTTCAATCTGCGCGGCCAGTCGTCTATCGCAGCACGAACGAGGTCCATGTCAATATCGGCGGCTGCCTTAATCAAGGATGTCTTGAGTGACTCCAAATTGGGATGAGGCTTTGAGCACGCCTTTTCCTCCAAGTGTTGCCATATCTTGTATAAATTTTAAATTTTGTATGAGCAGCCTTTTAACTCGTTAGACACAATTTTCTTTTACAGACATAAATAAATAGAGAATTAGACAGATAATATTTTTATTGTAACACCAAATCAATATTAAAAAATATTATTAACTAACACAAACGCAGAAATAATACAAAGCTTCAACAAAAGTCATATCGCTTTAAAGCTAAGTTAGACAAAAATTAATCGATTCATACCCATAAATTCTTATGTGATTTTTTTTTTAAAACATAAACAATATCTAGCCCTCATCCACACTGTCCCATTGCCTGGCAAAGGCCTCATCGCTACAATTGATGGATTCAATTCAATATTAATTTGTTTTTACAACTACTTCAAATAACAATAAATAATTGCAAACTAAAACAAATGAAGTAAAGACCGTCGCGTCGACAGCTTTTTCAAACGGACAGTCTTTCGGCAGCTGCATTTGAACATTTTCAGCAAGTGACACGCGATATATTCCCCAGAGGACGGGATTTCGGGACAGATTGCATCCAATGGGACTGATTGACACCTCCATTTTTGCGGATAAAGCGGCGCTGCAATGTTAATCCCTATAATACGAGCATACATGAAGCAAAAATGTTGTACCCCTTTTTAAGCACATTGCGCGAGCCGATGAATGTGATAATTGGCATACTTAAAGTTTATATTGAGAAATATAATGCGAGGATAGGTAGGTATTTTTGTTAAACACTTTCAATATCAATAAACAATTGCCTGTGCAAACTGAAACAAATGAAGAAAAGACCGTCGGCAGCTTTTTCAACGAGGCATTATTTTCTGCTCCTTTTTCGGCAGCTGCATTTGAACATTTGAAACAAGTGACACGCGATGTATTCCCCAAAGGACGGGATTTCGGGACAGATTGCACCCAATGGGACTGATTGACACCTCCATTTCGGCGGATAAAGCGGCGCTGCACCGAGAATGACACTGGCAAATGAGTTACTGTGCTACACTACAAGCTCCAACACGTTTCCGAAAAATTACGGCGCATTGGTCAGGGTGGAACTCCCTACATGATTATCGGTAGCGTACTTAATTACTTTTAGCAATTTAATCATTTAATTATAAATAAATCCTCATTATTTATGGATTAATCCGTATTGGTATTAGACCACTGGTCCCAATGCAAGAGATTTCGGGTTCAATTTTCAGCGTGCGTACATTAAAATCTAAATAAATGGTTAAACAGATCATTAAGTTTTTATTCAGAGTAGCTGGGGTGTGTAATGCTCTCTTTATTGTCTCTGCGGCGGTGGCATGTGAGCATGTGCGTCGTTACGTTCCCTAAAATATGGTTGAGGGAAGCGATCACTAATTTATATGTCATACTCGTGAACGGGTGCCATCGAGGTTGGTTTGCTCTTGCATTTTTTTTTCTTCTTATTATGAACTATAGTTCAACTTTGTTACTCTTGAACAGTTTTGACTTTTACCAGTATTGTATGACACTGTGGAAATTAAAATTGATAATTTTCAAACATAGTTTTTTTTTTATCGATCGGATGGAAAGGGTCCATCTATGGTATGGGTACTTTCCAGTATTTTGTTTTTTTTTTTAAATTTAAATGATAAAATCATTATCATTAAGCATCATAAAGTAAGTTTATCATCAGACAAGTTGAAGATCAAATTCTTGAAACTACTTATTTCTTTAAGGGCTGATTTTTCAATCGTCAGCTATAGTTTATTCATTATTATAATGACAGATTCTCTTTAGAAAATATGTCACAATGACAATCTTATTCTTTAGATAAGACTTATCTGAGGATTGAAAAATCGGGCCTAAGGAAACAATATACGATTATGTTTATATATAATTTTACGCAAATTTTGATGCGAACAAATTACAATTTGAAAAAGGCAATGTGAAAACTTTCGGCGAGTTGGATCGAGCCACGATAGCACAGTTGGTAGTGCACACTTGACCCGGCGCCGGCGTGTCAGCTCGACAAGACAAAGTGTTGAAAAATTCAATGTTCACCACTATCTTTTTTGAAACCATATACGAGTAACTAAACCTTATCTTGGCTATTAACGTTTTCTTCAACATATTCTACGCGTACCGCAGCTATCGAATAAAATACGAAACCTTAGAAGCTTTGGGAACGTGTGAATTTTGGCACCCATCTGTCTTATAAAGTGCCTCAACACATACACAGCAAATTGAGCGCGGAACGAGGTCTTCCATCATAGGCAGATTTAGAGCTTTCTGGAAGAGTAGCGAAGTTTCTAGTCACGTTTAGTAATAACTGAAACATAATATCAATATAATATGTTCATGTATTTTATGCTCGCTTTCTGTTTTAATATTATCTAATTTAGAAACTTAGAAACAACCTTCCGAACCACCAGTAGAATCACTTTAAATATATGTGTAAGTAGCTTATTACACTATATATAATAAATAATACTATCATTGTGTGTACCTACTCATGTTATTTTATTATATATTTTTAAGACATATATATGTAAGTACTTTATCGACTTTCGTAAGTGCACTATTGTGCCTTCTCATCAAGCAAGCACAGAACGAACCTGTACATTTATGAAATTGTATACGACAACCAGCTCGGACCCCATGAATACTGAATCTCAATTAATTGCACACTGTCCTACTGCACAGGCTGGCCCGTTTCATTAGTCCTCGAAGCAAATTGCGTTGCATCGCATGTCATGTTAGATTAAAACAGCCATAGTGACAAATAAATACCGGCCCTTTCTTAATTATTTTACAGTTAGAGATAGGTCTTAATTCATCACATATTATTATCAACATCAGCAGCTCATTTTATGTCCTTAAGAATGGAAATAGCACAGGAAGATCGGACCATAAGGGGTCTTGGTATTCACTATGGCTCATATCAAAAATAAATATACTTGTGGCGGTTTCTACATTTAATTGTGTGTTATTTAAAAATAATGTTTCTAATAGGACCACCACGCGGCCGGCCCTTTCTTGATTATTTTACAGTTGAATTTCGGGTCCTGGTTTTTATTTACCTTGACGCGGTATTTAAGGCTTGGAATAGGAACGAAAGCTAACGTCTAAACTAGAAATAGAACATTCTACATTGACGTATCACAGTATTTGTGTAGGAATACCCAGCGAACTGAGTAATTTGACGTCAAACAGAAAGCACAGAACCGGAAGCCACCTGCCAATCAATTACAAACCCTAAAAGCAGACACTGTAGCTTCATTTGGAAGGAACAGACTCTTTGAACGACTCTCTGTAGAATATTTGAACATTCTGTTGTTCCAGATCATTATGATAACTCAAAGACATTGCATTCAAACAAACCACAGTTTCACAGAAACGCAGATACATGACATGAATAAACGAAATATGTTGAATATCTATTTATTTTGTGGTAATATAAAATTACAAAATCTTTTTATTCCTTGCGACTAAAGTTAAATCCGGATAAAAGGAGACATTAAGTTTTTATTTCAGTAACTCAGTGTGAGAGTGGTAAAGTGTTCGGTCCGATATCCAGGGACTCTGTGGGTTCAATTCCAGGGCAAGCAAAATGCGCAGTCCGGGGGCCCTACCGCCTAACTCAAGGCGATTGTGACAGCGGTTGCGACAGCTATAGCGATGCCCTAGCCCTCGCTAAAGTTTCGAGCGACCGCCTTAAATCGGAGTACTCTCGCTGTCGCTATAGCACTCGCGAATGAACAAAATGGACTGGGGTCTTGCGTTTGTGAATACCAACCGTTATTTGGTGTAGCAAAAACTTGATTTGAATAAAACCTTTGCTCGACAGTTAAACAGTAGGTATACACAAACATTTAATAATAACATGGTATCAGATTGAGTCCTCTCCCTACGTGTGGCACAAACAAACGTTAGATAATTAGCTTATATACTATCCCACAGCTGAGCAAAGGCGTCCCCCATTGAAATCAAGTCATCGCTACAATTGATAGGTATTGGCTTAAATAATCACCACGCTTGCCAAATGCGAGTTAGTGATCACAAACCCGGGGTATACATCGAAAAATCTTAAACACACTTTGCCCGACCTGGGAATTGAACCCGGGACCTTCGGGTATCGGGCTGAGCGCTTGGCCACTCAACCACCAAAGCGTTGCACAAAATGTCTCTATATTTCCTTTGTTAAGAAAATACTGACAACTTCACAATGAACTGTCTCACAGTTCGTAACCGCAACGAAGCTTCTAACTAGACATCCAAGTTGTTAGTTTACTGAACACAAGCGTGAAGTTAGCGTTCACTGTGTGTAGCTGCTAAAGGCTCATTTGTGGTTAGAAATTAGCAGGTGTATGTTGACCTGTCTAAAGGACAAAGTTACTTGTGGGGAATCACAAATTCCCAAGAGCGAGGTTTGAAGATAAGCGAGGCTTACGTATTTTGGTTATATCTCTGTTGCTGAAAATTTAGATTTGATTTCTTTATAATATTACTAGATTTATTTTTATTTCTATATATATACGGGTAAGCCCAGTGCACATAGAATTGATTTCTAGCGGCATTACTAGCGACCCGGCCCGTCTTTGCTCGTGTTGTTTTTTTTCGTAAACTACTGTCGAAAGACGCTCTGTCTATTAGAAAAAACCGCATCAAAATCCGCCAAGTGGTTCTTGAGATTAGCCCGTCCTAACAAACAGACGCGTCTCGAGGACGTTTTTTATAATTTACATACTTTGATGTGTTTTTATAACTAAGGCCTTTAAAGTTTTTATAATAAAAAGATGGAGCACGATGGCGCAGTGGTTAACGCGCCCGGTCTGCGAGTGCTGAGGTTAAGCAACTTTCGCAAAGGCCGGTCATCGGATGGTTATAGAATAGAATAGAATAGAATTTTTTTTATTAATATACACACTTAATTATAAAAATTATAGAAAGGAAAAAAGAAAAAACAGAGAGGCAGAAAAAAAAGAACTGGTGAGTAGTAAAAAATAAAATAGGAAGGTAGTGTGTGAAGTTAAAGGGCCCTGTCTCAGCATACGCTGCTGTGTCATTCATGGATGTTCAGAATGACACAGAAGAACTGTTATTCTGGCAGAGCCTGAATATTTATGGTACTATGGATGGGTGATCAAAAATGTATCATCTCGTGCTCTTCCATGCTCCGGAAGGCACGTAAAACCGTTGGTACCGGCTGCATTAGCAGTCTTTAACAACCACTTACCCGCACTGGGCTAGCGTGGTGGTTTATGACCCGTTCTCCCTATCCGTCTATAGGGAAGGCTCGTGCCCCAGCAGTGGGGACATAAAATGAGCTGATGATGATGATGATGACGATGAACTAAAGCTTTCCTAAACATAAATAAAAGTCAATGCTCTGCTTGGAACACTAAGGGCAAATAATAAGAACTTGTGGGAACCCAATAGTCGACCGTAATTCACAAAATATATTATTTTAATGTTTATACAATGTAATGTAACACATATTATACATACTTCATATCTTTTTTTTGCACAAAAGATCCCAATGGGTCGAAGTGTTACTGCAAGAGGGAAACCTCGGCAGAGGTGGAGTATCCCACTAAGATAAGATAAGATACTTTATATCTTTCGAAACTCCTTCTCCCTACAAACATTAACTATACCAAATATTACACTCCTCCTTTTTTTTTTGGAGAGAGATTGCTGCTTCAGACTGCACGTACAGCTTCACCGGGCTCCAATGTGCTCATTGCTTCACGTGTAATATACAGTTAATATAAATTTAAACATTCCATTCCGAACATTCCATCGCGCACAAAGAAATTTGGTGACTCGTTTCTTTGTCGCACTTCCAAAAGACGGAATAGTCTACCAGCATACGCTTTCCCTCCATCCTATGACATGGGTCCTTCAAACGAGGCGCGAAGAGGCACCTTGTGGGCCGGCAGGGTGAGGGTGACTGCGTTGTTTTCACGCTGCACCAGTTGTCCTTGCGGCTAGACTCCATTTTCACTCAACATCAGGTGGAGTGGAGTCATTTGCCGAGCTATGTATAAAAAAAAATTTAGAAGATTTCTTTTGCAAATACATGTGACGTTTATTTATGGGTGTTACATAACGATCTAAATAACTTTGACGACCTCCGTAGCCGAGTGGCTTGCACGCCGGACTTTGGGCGGCGTTAGATCTGAGACCCGGGCTCGATTCCCAGTCAGGTTAATGTTGAAAACGAACTTTTTAATATGGTGTCTGGTCTGGGTGGTTGTGGTACCGTCGTTGTTTCTGATTTCTATAAAACGAGTGCTTTAGCAACTTAACTTGGGATCAGAACAATGTATGTGATGTTGTCTAAACATATATTTTTTTAAACTAAATTTTAGAAAAAAAATGCGAATGCGGTAACGAGTCTTTCATAGCTTTGTACAGGATGTATTAACATTATGGTATTTTATATTTTCTACAAATAACAGTTCGTGGCAGCCTTGATTTATCTCTGTAATTTTTAATGGTTCTGACATTTAAAGGTCTCTGAACCACAAGTTGGCTCGAGTCTCATAACAAACTTTTAGTGGTTTCAGAATGCGATAATATAACTAATGTCTTTTTTTAATAAAATGATGATAATGACAATTATGATGAAATAAATTTACGCAAATTTTGTTCAATAAAAAATTACAATTCAGAATTTCACGGGTCAGACAGAACTGCGATATCCTATTTAGTAGAAGTGTTGAAATCCCGCTTGTGGCTTTTTTATACAAATGTCTGTTATTTTATAAAAAAATAGGTAGTCACCATACCACAGATTCCTACCATACCTAAATTAATTTAAAACGCATAAATCTATAATATATGCTAAAAATAAGGTGTGAATTTCAGTCTCTTATTCATTAATAGTTCCTTCATTAATGATGGAGCTCTACCGCGCAGCGGCTTGCACGTTAAGAAAACGATTTTACAAGTTAAGCCACTATCGCAGTGTCGGCTCAGCGGATGGGTGACCAAGTAAAAACATCTTGAGGTTCTCACTGCATATTTAGCCATCGGTGGCGGTTATAGAATTTGGTAGCTTTTGAACTGTTGCAGCAAATAACCGAACCACGCTTAGAGGTTTAAAGGGGCTGTCATAACGCAGCGTATTCCTTCAAATGCCACTACACATTTACAGAATTCACTAAACATGCACACTAGTCTAGGACCAAGACACCGTACTCGTAGAACAAGGGCACGACGAGCCGGTTCACACGCGCTCTATACCAGATACAAACATGTATCTGGGCGCTTCTCCCCACCACCATGGCTTGGTCAATCCGAGCCGAGGTCCGAGGCCTTAGAGGCGCCCTCGGGTCCGATCCAAACCCCTAAGAATATCTAGTAGGGCACGGGTACACGCACTAGTGTGTGATGCTGTTCCCTCTAGAAGCCCTCCGAAGGTAATTCGTTTCACACGACTCGAGTAACCTTTTAAGTTTCTCGCCGCCCCCAAAAAAGCCCGGTGAAGCTGAAAATGCCGTCTGAAGCAATCAGCAAACTCTCCAAAAAAAAAGCGTGTTCCCGGTACCGAAAAAACCCAAGGGCGCCTCTACAAACTGGTATTTATCGGTTCGAGTTAATCGTGACATGGGAAACGATGGTGACCTACGTATCGCGAAGTGTGTTTACTCATAGTAGGGGAATAGTTTTTGGTCGAGACATGGAAACTCCGCTCTGAAGACGTGTTCAATTTCCCTGTACGAGCGAGTGTTAAGTGACTTCAATTATTTGTTGGTTGTCTTTTGTTTATCTTAAGTAAGTATTGTCCGTCATTACGATAAAGTTGCTAAACGATTCTCCCGCCCTGTAGACTAACGAACCAATAGCGCAGTGACATTCATAAAAGCTCATTAATTATGGTAGCTTAAACAGAAAAATTACATTTTTAATTTTTAATTTTTGGATCTCTCTCTAAGAAGATGCTCTCAGCTAAAAAAAAGTTGGATATCTTTTAAATAAACAGTAATTTGATATTACTTTCAACATAAACTTCTGATGCTTCTTTGCTGTTTTTTCCCTCTAAAATAAACAATAACTTATTGGGGTAGAGAGACAGGGGAGATTACGTCTATTGGCTTTTGAACCAATCAAATTTGGTTCTTTTAACGTCCGCTATTTTATACCAAAAATCTTTATAAGGCGGTTAGCCTTATAAAGATCTAGTTTTAATTTGATCCACATCTGCTGACCACACTTACGAAAATGGCTTTACTTGCAAGATCGCAACATCAGTGCAAACCGTTGCTACATCGAACTCCTCACGTTACTTCTGAAACTTTAAACATACTAATTTGAGGGCCAACTTCCTAGGCGCCATTTCTTTTTTAAATGAAATTCGTATTTTAAGACGAGAACATTGTATTGCATTACTTATTTATGCATAGAGTAGATGGTTATCTGATTGAGGCTAAAATATAATTTGTCTAAGCCTATATTTTAAAGTAGAAATGAAGGCATAAACTCCCAATTTTATCAAATCGGCGGCTGTCCTTCTACTTTTTTTTTCTAGTTAAATAAGCTTGTAAGTCAACAATTTAAGTACAATCAGTTCAAAAACTATTCAATATTAGTTATGTCGTTAATAAATAACAGATTTTATTCTATACTAACGATTATTTTTCTTGAGAGGCACAAACGTACTTGTCCCGCAAAACGTTCTCATAACGATGGCCAAAAGTAATCTTTACATATTCATGCATAGACAAGCCTGACAGTGTCCTCTCCCCGAATTTCGTTAAGCGTTAGTAACGTGCTAGCGCGCAACGAGGACAGACGTGTGCCAAATTACTGCATGTTCCCGCCAAATAGGTAAGTACGCCATTTTTTACTCCCAGACAATTTTTATATCAAATCGGTGGTGGCTTTATCTTCTCAAATAATTGGTTAATATGTGGTTGCTTGCTTTTTACAAAGCTAGATTGACGGTTATTAAATTTGCCCTAGATATATTTTTTTTTATATTCGAAAAAGTGTGTTTTTATTAGATCGGTGTTCTCAAATCGGTGAAATCAATAGTCTTTTTGGCCCACCGATTTGATAATTTTCACCGATCTGATAAGAAAAATTGAATCGGTGGCATCGTTCTCATATCAGTGTCTTAAATTATGATCGGTGGAACGCTTTATCATATCGGTGTATTGCTTTATCACGTCGGTGTTTCGATTTATCATATCGGATCGGTGGTTGGTTGAATACTAAATACAAAATTTTGAAATAATTAATGTTCCTATTGTGATCAATGTTTTAGAATAATAATTTCCATTTTGAATGAATGTCTAAAATTAAAATTGTTATTGTTATGAATGTGTTTGATTAATTACAAATAATTACATGTTTCTATTGCCATTTTTGTGTCATTGTATGATTAAAGAGATAGCAATAGGAACTTCGTTTCCCTTTTTGGTTTTCGATTGTCATGGATTATCATATCGGTGTTAAAGTTATCATGTCGGTGTTAAGTCTTCTCATAGCAGTGCTAAGCCTTCTCAAGTAGGTGCACAGAAAAATAAATCGGTGGACAGTTTATCAAATCGGTGGCAATCAAAATTGAAACGAGAATTTCTCCTTAGTTTTTAATGATATTTTGGTGTATGTAAGTGTGGTGAAATAAATATCCACTAAACATTAAATAAAAGCTGAAAGAGATACAAAAAACACCTAAACAAAAAAGTACACCGATATGATAAAAAAAAAACATCAAACACAAAATTCAACCTTCTACTTAAAACAGGATCTTGTACATACCACCCCTTTCGACAGACATACGCCATTTAACTATATGGTGCTACTGAATGATATGTAGGCACACGGGTCATATTGTTAGGTTCTTCCATATTTGCAATGCTTGAGCGTGACGTGGGTTAACGGCGAGGAGAAATAGTTAAGCACTGATGTACAAAAACACAAAATGTTGATACAATTTCCACGAGCAGGATTTGAAGCTGCACTCTTCTGACATACCGGGTCAGGTGCTCTCCCAATTGTGTAAATTGATATACAATCAACGGTATATTTCGTAATTAAAATCAAAGTACACACGCCTGCACATCAACCTACCCAAAACTGTCAAATTTCTTCAATACATTTTCAACCATACGTCTTAGTAATAAAGTTCAAAGTCTATTGAGGAAATTTGACAGTTTGTGGTAGGTTGATGTGCAGGCGTGTGTACAATTGTAAAGATCGCACACGAGACTACAAGAAAACCGACACGTTTCACAGAACACGTGGTGTATGTGCCAGATGCAATACGATTATCCAACTTATTCTGAATTTGCAAACATAAAGAAAATAACGCCAGTACTCAGTTTTTTTTTTAAGTTTAGTTCGTTCCTTAAGGAACCGGCTAAGGTCATAGACCATGCTGCCATGTCATTAGTTTCTTAATTTCATTGTAATACATAAATAAACAATATTGATGATGATGAATGATAATAGAAATGGGAAGTGAGAAATGATATTACCCCCGAACCCCTCGAGTATCTCAGTAATGATGTGGGGCTTTATTAAGTCCTCACGCAGACTTCTTGTGAGAATTTGAAAAGTGACATTGCACTGTTTTGTTTCATTTGCCAACACTCATGCACACTCACGAACACTTACCGGTTAACAATCCACCATTATTTCACATTAATATTCGACATAACACAAATTTTAGAAAATAAAACCAAACCGCAGACATGACTCTTCACTTTCCCGCCAAGACGTCCTGTGCCATTCGCTTCACCAAGTGCCATCAAATGCTTCTTCTTTTATTTATGGCATGTTTTGTCTCTACAGCCGAACACAATTCCGCCAATATCACGTAGGTACACACGGTAGGATTCGTATGGAATAAATTATAATTTAGCGTTTTTAAACAAATTTACCAAGACAACACAACATGCTTCAGAATTTATTTATTTAATTTGTTTATTTACACACAAACTTAGAATGTCATTACAGATTTTTTTTACACCAACGCGATATAGACGATGATGCGATAGTTACTGCTATAGCGTGAGTGTAAGTGTGTCGCGAGCAAGTATTTAACCGCTCTGTGGTCTAGTGGTAAGGACCATCGGTCTCTGACCCAGAGGTTCGATTCCCAGCGGGGTTGTACATGTTTGCGAACTACGGTACGGTTTGGTGTATAAGGCTTGTTTAAATATTATCTTAGTTAAATGTGTCGCTATAGTAACATTGCTTGTAATATTGTTGTGTTCTGGCAGCATTTTTTTAAAAGTTCGAGTAAATAGTCTCATAAAAATAAACTTAATTTTGTTAATCTTACGCCTACTAAAGTTCGTTGTACCACAGTAGAGCGTCGTAGTAGATATTTGTAATTGGTCGATTTGTATTCAGTATACCGGAGAGTGATAAATTAATTAAATTCTTAACACAATGGGACTGTTCTGTTTTAAATCCTGATGAATATATATGGTATCTCAAAGCATACCTACTGATGGAATTGAAAGGTATTATGAAAATGTATGGATTGCATCCAAAATGACGTGACCTGATGCCCTTTATTGTTTTTTTGCTTAATACATCTTAAAACAATGGGAATGTAAGAAAAATAAGGTTAACCTTAAGGCCGGGTTTCCACTGACGCGGAGCTGGACGGAGAGGAGCGGTGAAGAGCGGTGAAAAGTGGTGAGTGTTTTCACTGAAGTGGAGCGGAGCGGAGTAATGAAGCGGAGTAGTGAAGCGGAGCGGAGCGGAGTCTCATCCATTTTGATACGTATACACCTTATGACGTAACGATGACAACTACTATGATGCACTGCGCGCGAGTCAAAGGGCGCGGCGTCATGCACCCACTCCTGCCGTCCGCACCGCACCGCCCCGCTGTCCCTCGCACCGCACCGCCCCGCTGTCCTCCGCTCCGCATCGCCTCGCTGTATTCTTATTATGAATATCCGTTCAGCTCTGCTCCACTCCGCTTGTGCTGTTTCCATTGAAGCGGAGCGAAGATTTCGAGCATAGTGATTGGTCAATTCATGCACCGCTAAGCACCTCTTCGCCCAGCACCGCGTCAGTGGAAACCCGGCCTAACGCTGGCAAAATTGGGCATAGCAATTGTGATAAGGAGCTTGAGATGATACATTTTTAGTCACCATCCATCACCATCTCCATCCGACGACTGGCCTGGATCGGGCGCGTTAACCACTGTGCCATCGAGCTCCTCGTATTGCGAGCTATGCGCATTGGTACGACCAAACCTTAATGTCCAGGCTTAATGTATTCGTATAGTGACAGCCAGCGTTTGGTCAGCTATTCGTCCGCCAAACCGCAATATCATCGTTGTCAAACCGAAACAGAAATCAAAGAAAACCTTCTCTTGTAAAATTTAACATGAAGGTAATTCTAGTAACCATTGCCGAATTAAAGATAGCTATACACATAGCAGTTTTTCTATATGAAAGATTGGTCACCGAACTACTTAAAATGGTCAAAATGTCTAAATCTCAAAAAAATGCCATGCCAAAAAATTATAATCAAGGTAGTCGTTATGGCTATATTAGTCAACTACATTGTGTTATCTTTAGAAATAAATTATTTATGTGGAAATAAAAACGCCACATGGGAGCCTTTATTTTATATATAAGGTAATATATATAAATTATACTTCCTAAGATTATCCTTAGCGCCTCAGTGGGAACCAGTCGACGCAAATAGAATAACGCGAACGAATAATATTTTTGTGCTAAAATAATAATGTTTTTTTAAATAATTCACAAAAAACCGATAAGTAGACAGATCTGCGAATTTGGTATTTGTGTTTATATGCCTGGTTGTTTATATATTACAGCTCATACACTACACATCGGGCGAATTCGGCAAATACGCACAATCAAGAGTGGCAGCGGTTACCGTAAGACTTTAAGCTACGTCACATACATTAGGTCACTTACATTAGGTCACTTACATGTACTAACTACAGTTATTTAGTAAATACACAAAAAAAGAAACATAACTTAACTTAACTTAAAAAAACAGAGAAAAATAAATAGCAAAATAAAAACTATATACCTATAAATAAAAGATGTCCTCCAACTACAACACTACATCTGAGATCATGGCGCGTGCAAAACTGTGCCGAAATATCATCTGATATTTACACACAACAATAAATCTATACTAATAATTATTATAAAGAAGAAAGCTTTGTATTTTTGTATTTTCAAAAACTACTGGACCTATATAAAAAATTCTTTCACCATTAGAATGCTACATTAGCGCTGATCATAGGCTATATTAAAAAAGAAATGTCCACCCGTGCGAAGCCGGGACGGGCCGCTACTATGGTAACAATTCCGTTAGTAAAAATTATTCTAATTAAGCTACTAGGTTACACATTTTGTATGAAGGCATACAGTAAACTTGAGCAGTTAAAATCTTTCTTATTAAAAAATTGGCATGTGACCAAAATTATTAGGTTCGTCGCCGTTGCAATTTTATTTTCGCTTCGTTTCAAATTTGCATTTCGCTTTAATTTTCGATGTGGCTTAAGAACTGAGTGTCTAGTACCTACGAATTTTATTTGCCAGTCAATCTCGTTAACGGAAATGAGAATTCGTATACCATTGAACCAGCGCCTCTTGATCACAAACGAGGAGAGTTAATAGCATCATCATCATCAGGCTATATTAGTCCACTGCTAGATATAATCACTAGCTCATTTTATGTCCCCACTGATTAAGCCATTAATAATAATAAATAATAATAAATATGAGACAACATCACATACATTGTTCTGATCCCAAGGTAAGTAGCTAAAGCACACGTTTTATGGAAATCAGAAACAACGACGGTACCACAACCACCCAGACCCGACACAATATCGAAAAGTTCGTTTTCGACATTGACCCGACCGGGAATCGAATCCGGGACCTCAGGAGTTAGCGCCGCCCAAAGTCCGGCGTGCAAACCACTCGGCAACAGAGGTCGTCAAAAGCTATTACCCACCAACTGTAGTGACGATTTGATTTCAATGATGGAGGCCTTTGAATATTAGCTAGTAGGAGAGTTAAAGGCTTTTTACTTACTTGTATACAGTGGAAAACTCACCATTCAAGTAGGTACCACCGCGCCTGGGGAGGCGCGTATGGTTATGTGGGGTTCTCCCCTCCAGCTGAGCACGACCCACGGCTACTATCATTTACGCTCGTGGCATGCACTTGGAGTTTAACCGCCTCTGTGGTCTAGTGGTCAAGACCAACGGTTTAAACCCAGGTCCCGGGTTCGATTCCCAGCGGTTTGTGTACTCGGTTTGGTTGGTGGTAGGGCTTGTTTGTCCGCCTTGCTAGCTACCGCTGTCTTCTCTAAATATGTGGCCATAAAATCAATGTTTGTAGCATTGTTGAGCTCCGGCAGCTAGAGATACGATAGCCAGTGCCTCAGTAAAATTTGAACTCCGGGTGAAGTGCTTTTTTTTTTTTTTTTGAGAGAGATTGCTGATTGCCGCTGCGGCAATATCAGCTTCACCGGGCTTTTTTTGGGGGCGGCGAGGAACGTAAAGGGTCCCTCAAGCCGTGTGAAACGAATCACCTTCAGAGGTTATCTAAAGGGAACGGCATCGCGCACAAGTGCGCGTCCCCGTGCCCTACTAGATTCTCCGAAGGGTTCGGATCGGATCGGGGAGCGGAGCAACCCGAGGGCGCCTCTAAAGGCACGGACCTCAGCTCGGGTTGACCGGGCCATGGTGGAGGAGAGAAACGCCCAGGTACATGTCTGTACCTGGTGCAGTGCGCGTGTGAACCGGTTCTTCGTACCCTTGTTCTACGGGTACGGTGCCTTAGGCCTAAGCTAGTGTGCATGTTTAGTGTATTCTGTAAATGTGTGCTGTCATTTAGAGGATCGGGCGGGGGGGGTGAAGTGCGCTTCCACCTTAGCCTTATCATCGCTACACAACAGGTGGGATGAAGGCTAAGTAAGCACGTGCCTTCATCTCATCTGATGTTGTTGACCCGTATTGAATAACAACAAATGATAAATTAGCTAGTTTATAATTTCAAAAGGTTATATCTTAAATACTGTTCCTTTTTTTACTTACAGAAGGTACTATGTGGATAAACAAATAAATGGTTAAAATCTCACAGCATAAACAAAGAACGGCTTACCAAGAGAAAGGGGCTGTAGCTTCACTCTGCATGGTAAAATGTTGTTGTTAGTCCATTTTGTTGTCGCCCAGCAACCCGCACAACAACCTTAGCTTATCCCACTGCTCTTACAATACTGTTGTACACACGCCTGCACATCAGACTACCACAAACTGTCAAATTTCCACAATAGACTTTGAACTTTATATCTAGGGCATATAGTCGAACATTTATTGAATATATTTGACAGTTTTGGATAGGTTGATGTGCAGGCGTTTGTACTCCTCAAAATATTGGTAATTCCAGAAAATACCATTTTTGAACATACAGTGTAATCTTTTATGCTTCAATAAGACAGTTGTTCGTAATTTTAAGAAATTACTTAGATATATCACCCACTGATAACGGTTAACAGACTATCACAATCCCCGCTCCCAGTTACGACCAGTATTTTTTATTACTTACGGGTTGAAAAATGGCCTTTGATCTTACCAGATCCTAAGTGATGATAAGGCTGAAGGTGGAACGGCACTTCACCCAGATTCCTTACCTTCTAAGGTAATGGCTATCTTTATATATATAAATCTTCTGTGCGTGTATATGTTATTTGAAATCCTTCTAAACGGCTGGACCCATCTGTATGAAATTTTTTGTGGGTGTTGAAGTGGATTCGAGAATGGTTTAAATTTACAATTGGACCCGGTAGGTGGCGCTGCAATAGGGCTCCATCATTGGCTACGGGTGTTCTTAAGCGGACGATTGATTTGTTTGTTTTGTTGTCATGGAAACTGTCAAAGGGGTACGAAGTCCGCCGGTCAGCTAGTATTTAAGTAAAATGGGAACGTCAATAATATGGACTGGCTGGCTGGCTGGCTGGATATAGTGAGGTTAGTCTACGACTTCCGCAATGCAGTTTTGTTTCCACATTTTACTCGCTCAACAGAAGCTGAATCTACTACCCCTACTGTGCCTCATTAATGCGTCGCCACCGCCACCCGCGGCCAACCGTTTCTAATGCTTGCATATTTTAAACAATGTGCATAATATGGGATTTCAGCGGTTTTCTTATTTTATTTTAAAATTCAAAAATTAAAATTCAAAATTCAAATTCAAAATTCAAAATCATTTATTCAGTTTAGGCTACAAGTAGCTCTTGAGAATGTCACTATGCCATCGGTTCGTAAGTCTACTCTGGGCGGGAGATCTTGTACTGAGAAGAACCGGTAAGAAACTCAGCAAGTGTCCAACTCTTTTCACCCTTACAGCGTCAAAAAATATTGGAAAATGCCCTATCATAGCAGGACACTTTCCATTACAAATAAACACAAAATTATAGAAGACAACCACAACATGTTAAAAAAAAATAATCACAAAATAAAAAAAACTAAGTTAACAAATTTACATCAGGTAAAAGTTTCAATTTCCACAATGTCATACAGTACCACCACAGTACTCTAAAAAAATTGATTAAGAAAAACCAATTCAAACTACAGTATTTAATATCAAAAATAAGATAAGTATGCAAGAGCAGACCAGCCTCCACAAGCGGCACCCGTTCACGAGTATAACATATGAATCAGCCATCTTTTTTTTTTTTTTTTTGGAGAGAGATTGCTGATTGCCGCTGCGGCATTTTCAGCTTCACCGGGCTTTTTGGGGGCGGCGAGGAACGTAAAGGGTCCCTCAAGCCGTGTGAAACGAATCACCTTCAGAGGTTATCTAGAGGGAACGGCATCGCGCACAAGTGCGCGTCCCCGTGCCCTACTAGATTCTCCGAAGGGTTCGGATCGGATCGGGGAGCGGAGCAACCCGAGGGCGCCTCTAAAGGCACGGACCTCGGCTCGGGTTGACCGGGCCGTGGAGGAGGAGAGAACCGACCAGGTACATGTCTGTACCTGGTATAGAGCGTGTGTGAACCGGTTCTTCGTACCCTTGTTCTACGAGTACGGTGTCTTGGGCCTAAACTGGTGTGCATGTTTAGTGTATTCTGTAAATGTGTGCTGTCATTTAGAGGATCGGGCGGGGGGGCGTTCGCAACCGTTATGGGATCGTCGGGGTCATCTAGGACGTGCTTAGGACGCCTAGACATGAACCGTTTTGTTGGTGGAAGGCTTCCAACATTATAGTTGGCGGCCGCCACAACAAGCGGGTTAGGGTGGTGGGGGGCGTTATCAAAGTAACGTATGGAAACGTCCTTTATAAAGTCTTTGATAGTGGGAAGATCAAGATCGCGGTGGAGATCTACGTTGCGATAGTACCACGGGCAACCCGTGGCACCACGCATGAATCGGTTTTGCAGCGTTTGTAAACGATACAAATAGGAGGGCGCGCAGTGCGCGAAAACTACGCTAGCGTAAGTCATGACGGGGCGGATGCAAGCTTTGTAAATTGTCGTCTTATGTCTAAGAGACATTTTACTCCGCCTGCCTATAAGGTGGAATAATCGACCTAATATGAACGCGGCCCTGTTACGGACGATTTTAAGGTGAGGCGCAAACGTCATCCTTCTATCGAGGGTGACACCGAGATATTTCACCTGCTTTACCCAAGGGATAGCACGGTCAAATAAACGTATAGGAGGGCGACGATCGTCGTTACCTCGAGAAAAGAACACTGCGGCACTTTTCTCGGGGTTAACTTCAATCCGCCATTTGCGAAACCAAACGCCGAGGTTGTTGGCGGCCTTTTGGAGTCGGTTGGAAACCGCGACTTTATCTCTACCAGTGGAATATAGCGCGGTGTCATCCGCGAATAGAGCTAGCTCTACGCGTGGAGTCTTCGGAATATCGTTTGCGTAAAGCGCAAACAGGATTGGGGAGAGCACGGATCCCTGCGGAACACCGGCTCGAATGGGACGAGGGGCGGAGAGCGTTCCCTCGACGCGGAAGCGAAAGGAGCGATCCGACAAATAGTCTCGTAAGATGTGCACGAGTCTGTCTGGCACGCCAAATTGGTAAAGCTTATAAATTAAGCCGTTGTGCCAAACTTTGTCGAACGCTTTCGCAACGTCGAAGAAAAGAGCTCCGGTGCCCTTGGGACGGGCCCTTTTATTGAGGCCGGATAGAATATGCTCCGTGAGGCGGTGCAATTGATGGGTGCACGAGTGTTTGGGGCGAAACCCAAACTGCTCGTCTATGAGGATATTGTTAGAGGACACAAAGTCCTTTAAGCGGGATACTAGAACGCGTTCGTACAGTTTTCCCAGCGATTTGAGAAGACTGATGGGGCGATAACTAGAAGGGGCGTTACGCGGTTTACCGGGTTTATGGATACCTATGACAACCGCATCTTTCCACGCAGCGGGAAAGATTGCGTTTGACATGGCGCTATTGAAGATAGCTACTATTAAAAGGATAAGCTGAGCGGGTAAGATCTTAAGGATCTTATTTGAGATGCCGTCTGCCCCGGGGGCACTACGGGGTTTGAGTCGTCTAATGAGCGTTTGCACCTCATCCTCCGTAACAGGCGGGAGGGTTGCGGTTGGGGGGAGGGACGAGAGTCTATCTACTTCCCTATCGACCATGTCTACATGGTCCTGAGGGACTGGGAGAGTGCTAGGCGAGCATTGAGACTCGAGACTGTCGGCGAGGCATTCGGCTTTCTCGTCGTCGTCAAAGGCGATCGAGTTGTCGGGTTTGTTAAGCGGGGGCATAGAAGTGACTGTGTCCGACTTAAAGGCTCTCGCCAACTTCCAATAAGCTTGGTGAGAGGGCGAGATCTCTTTAAGTAGGCCATCCCAATTCGTACCGCGGAGCTCTTGAATGCGTTCCTTAGCAGCGCGCTGCAAAGAGCGCATACGAACTCGGTTGTCCGAAGTGGGATAGGAGTCGTAAGCACGCGTGGCGGCGTTCTTAGCCCTCAACAGTTGCCTCACATCGTCCGGCAGCTTGAAGCGATGGTCACCCGTCGCAACAACCCGCCGAGACGATTCGCTTATAGCGTTAGTGAGATGACTACTGAGGGCGTCGACCGCGGCCACTGTCTCGTGAGGCGAGACAATGCTATCGGGGATTTGGTTTAGTGACTCACTGGCGGTAGGCTCGAGTAATTTCTCAAGCTTATCCCAGTCAGTCACCACCTTAATAACGGGGGTGGGGTCGGTGGGGGGGCCTAACTGTAAAACCACCGGCCTATGGTCGGAGGAGAGCGCGTGGATCGTTTCTATGGAACGCAACCGTAAGGTTACGTTCCTTAGCAACGCCATATCTAACGGGTTAGGGGAGTAGTTGTCCACTGACGGATAGTGAGTGGGCTCCATAGGCACTACGATATCGAAGAGCATCGACTCAGCGAGGTGGCTCATCACCCGACCGTTACGGTTGATTGAGTTGCAACTCCACTGAGCGTGTTTGCTATTGAAATCGCCGGCAATAATGACGGCGTTATCCATAGCAAACAGCGCCTCGAGATCGGGTTGCGTGAGAAGCTTATTAGGGGACAGATACGCGGACGCGATAGTGATAGACGGGTGGCCCGTCATGCCTAGCCGACAGACCGATACCTCCATATCGGATAGCTGCGGGGGATCGAGCGGGACACAATGAAGCGACCGCTTGTAATAGATAAGAGTGCCGCCACCGCGGCCGACTCTATCATTACGGACTAGGTTGTAGTTAGCCATGCGAGGGTCTCGGATGGATGGTTTTAGGAACGTTTCCTGTACTAGAAAAACGTCGACGGCGTGTTCGGTTAGAAAATCGGACACCTCGTCGCGTTGACTACTGAGACCGTTCGCGTTGAAAAACGCAACCGTTAGAGAGCGGGGCTTAATTCTTTGAGGGGGCGTATTATCCATTAAGATTCTTTAAGAGAGTCAAGAAGGGACGTGATCTTGTCCAAAAGGGGACCGTGATCGTTAAAGATTGTCGCTATGATCATAGCGGGACAAGCGTCAGGGGAAGAGGCGGCTTCGCGCAACTTTCTTTCCACCCCTGCGATCTCGTCCTTGTAACGATAAATCTTTACAAGTTCGACAACCGTAGACATGGAAGAGAAGGTTACCGGAAGGGAACCTACAGTCGCGGCAAACGAATGTTGCGCGCGAGCTTTGGGAGACATGACTGCCTTAGGGGCGGGGGTTTGCCGTTTAGGCTTGCTGGGCTGGGCCTTAGGGGCCTTGGTTTTAGTGGCCTTGGCCTTAGGGGCCTTGGCCTTAGGGGCCTTGGCCTTTGGGGCTACGGCCTGAGGGGCCTCGGGAGGGCTTAGCTCCATTGGAGTTTCAGCCGGAGGTGGCGGTGGGACACGAGCCGGGCCAGTCGCGGGAAAATCGACTAGCGAGTCTGACGCGGGGGCCACCGCCGCGGGCTGGGAAGCCCGCGGAGTGGCCCACGGATTGCGGGGCGGTGGTAAGGGGGCCGCGGGGCGGAGCGAGACTTTCGCGATCACTGAAGGCGGCGGAGCTCGAGTCGCGGGGTTACGGCGCGGTCCCGACCCGCGGGTTGCGTTACTACGCGGAGCTCTGGGGCAGCCGCGATAATTCGCGGTGTGTCCCAAAGCGCTGCAGTTCACGCAACCGGGCGGGTCGACGGAGACCGGCGCCGGCGCTTTAGGCCTTGAGCACGCTTCCGTGGCGTGGTCGCCCAAGCACTTAACGCACCGGGGGCGGGCAAAGCAGTTACGGGCGGCATGCCCGTAACGTTGACATTTGTGGCATTGACCAACAATGCCACGCTTGTGGGGGGTCTCAATCGAAAGGCGATCGAAGCCTTCGATCGTCTTAACATTAAAAATGGACTTACCCTCGGGGGTATTTTCTAAGTTTGCCTTTAGGAGGCTTAACGGTCTTTTGTCCTTGCCGAGCATACGGGTCACGTCAAGGACGGGGTAGCCTTGCGACTTAAGGTCGTCAAGGACTATCTTTGGGTCCCAATCCGTGGGAAGGCCGCGGATTACGACTGATAGTACTCGCTCCTCGGGGAGCGAGTACGTATGGAACGGCACGTTATTACCGCGTAAAAACGCCGTGCATGAGCGGAAGTCGGCCACGGTAGCGAGCTCTACCTTGACCATCTCTGGGTCACCTTTAGCGCTTTTAATGAGGCGTAACCTGAGGGGGATAACGTTATGACGCGCCTTCAGTGCACGCGAAATTTCGTTGAAATCTTTTGTCGTTTGGACAAAGATTGGAGGGATCTTTTTCTCCTTGCGCGGCTGGCTCGGCTCGGGCCTAGGAGAGCAAGGACGGGAGGAAGGCGCGCTATTCGCTTTAGCGGCCTTAGGCGGAGGGACGGAGGCAGGGGCGGACTTGCGGGTCCGTTTCCCTTTACGGGTGACGGTCTCGAATTCCGAGTCCGATGTAACTACATCGGGATCGGAGTCCGAGACGGGAGGGCTATCTTGTCTCGCATTGGAGGTGGAGGGACAAACCTCCATCTCAAACTCGGGACCGGACGGGGACAAGGGTTGGCCTAACCTAATGATAGGCCTATCAACGGGACACGCGTTGGACGTGGGGGCTAAAGAAGCGGCGGGCGCTTGGGCGGGTTTCGCATAAGGCGAGTAACGCGGGGAGGGCGCGGGGGAGGGCTTTTGTAGGTTGTGGGCTATCTTCAGGACATTGAAGACCTCGGGGTGATTTTGCCCTATCAAGGACTCAATCACCTCGAGCTCCATCCTAGCGCACGGTCTAAAACCATGCACTAGGATGCGTGTGTAATGTCAGACCCTCCCCGTCACAGACAGGGAGGCGTGAGTAAGAAAAGAGCCTACTGCCTGAATGGCCCTAGGTGTTGTCCTCCGGTGAAAATCAATTCACCGTAGGGTGTGTACCTAAATTGGTTAGTGTTAGAGAATAGTTCTGAGTTGACTAGGAGATCCCCCAAGGCCAACTTTGCCAGAACTCTTCCGGAGTGTTTTCCCCCCAGGAGGGTCAGGAGGGCAGCCGGGTCAGTGCCCCAACTGGCTTCGTTGGCACCGTTAAGTATCCACCAGTTGGCTACTAAGCGTAGTCTTCCAAGACAACTACCGTTGTGAAACAGTGAATGAGCGCTCCCGCAATGAAAATTGCGTCGAGAGCGCTAGACGCGACGTACTATGCACCGGAGCCGTACCGGTACACAGTAAAAGGAACCGAGTCAAACAAACGGAACGCGACCGAGCGCGCGACAGAGCACGAGCGAGACGTGCGTCCTGCGCGACGAGCAAAACGAGACTGGAGAATCAGCCATCGCTTCGCTCAACCATATTTTAGGGAACGTGACGACCCGACGCACACGCCACCACCGCAGAGACAGAGACAGAGATAAAGAGAGCATGACATACTCAAGATACACTAAA
Organism: Eudonia truncicolella; assembly: GCA_949315975.1. Lineage (NCBI taxonomy): Eukaryota > Metazoa > Arthropoda > Insecta > Lepidoptera > Crambidae > Eudonia > Eudonia truncicolella. The sequence goes on from OX438832.1 coordinate 6,082,845, forward strand.
TAAAAACTTAATGATCTATTTTACTACTCGGAAGCGCTTGGCTTTCATCGCATCCGATTGTAAGATGACGATAGGACTGGTGGTCACTTCACTTAACTATTGCTTAGTATAGATAGGTATCCTTTTTTGTTAAAGCAGGAGAAATTTTTATGTGATGACACGCTATGTGATCTGTGAGCGACACAAACACTTCATAAGCATGTCTCCGTGAAGGACTCGCTCTGCCCCGTGTGTATCGCTTGTCAAGCAAGAGAATAGTATACTTAGAGCGTCGTCGGTAATAGAAAGAGAAGGAAAGGCAAACTAGCATACCCACTAAAACTCCTGCAACCTTCCGTAGAAGAGTTATCTAAAGCGTATCTTTTAAAGTACCCGACGGTTTGGTCCAGTAGCACCGGTCGCTTTGGTCACAGGTTGTCTGTCGGGTCATCCATAAGCCCCGTTGAACATTTTACACATACGCTTAATGGAATGTGTACACTGAGGAACTTTGCTATCGTATCTCTAACTGTCTGAGCCTTATCAAATTATAATTCAGGTGGTAATTTTCAATTCTGTGCTCGGTGTATGCTTTATTGGATAAATACATCCATAAATACATAAATAAATAAATTATAGCCCAGTCCACATTTTTACAAAACGAGAAACAATGGCAAATGTGTTTAAAGATTATTATTTATTTTTTTTAATTTATTTAAGGCAACAAACAGTCATTTCTACAATAAAGTAATATGAGTTAATGATGGTTACAAAGAAAGACCTATAGTGCCTATAATGTGTTAATATAATCTTAGTTGTTTGAGCCATAAGACAAGACAATACTGTTGTAATTAGAATAACAGTAATTAGTATTAGTTCAGGTAGAATTTGTATGATAGCGATGATTATGGATTTGACCATTTTTTTAAATTACCTTCTGAATTAAAATACCTATACATCGGAGGTTAAGATCACCATAGAAGTCTACATCACGGTATCTTACTTAAGTAACAAGATAATTTGGAAACAATACACTTCACCTTATACTCGAACATAAAAAAGAAGGTCAAACCGAACATAAACCTTAATTTGCCGATGAAACACTCCCATAGGCGAGAAAGTATTACACGCCGTGGGAGCGATAATCGTAAAGTCACCTACGATAATGATTCCTACATTATGTAGGTACACGTGTTCCGTATATGTCGACACAAAAGGGGTCTTTGTAGTATCAAGAGCGATATCTCAATTCGTCTATATAGCGTGTATCGGGATCGGATAATCTTGATACTGTTTTGATGCTTTTGAATTAATGATAAAAGTGTGATGTTTTATTTACGTTGAGTACGTTTATGTTCGTATTATAACAGTATAGTAATTAAAATAAAAATAAAAAACAAAATAAAAGTTAAATTAAAAAAAAACAATGCGTAAACATTAAACCTTTCATACCCCACATCCATTACCTAATTCTAATTTAGGCATTTCAGAAAAACCTACTAGACTTGACCTGACTTAATTGTATTGTTTATGTACGTCAATCACAGGCAAAATTATATATTAATTTCATTCACGAAATATCAAGTTAATTAAATATTTTTATTATATTTTTTTATAGTCAGTTGACATCGATCAATTTGACGTTGAACTGAAATTATTGTTTTTTTTTCCTATGTTTTAGTACCGATTTTGTCACCGACTTTTTATAGGACGTGTGCGTGACAACATAGAATTCCATACGTTTCATTTTCACCGACTAAAAATCGGTCACCGATTATCGAACATGGGCACTAAAAAGTATAACCACTTTAAAAATACAGACGGATCTCCAACATTGACTTTCAAACAGCGACTATATCTGGTTCAGGAGACGCTTCAATGCCATACGATTTCTCATTTTCGTTAGCGAGATTGAATAGAAAATAAAACTCGACTAGGCTAAAACTAGACTCGGTGTCATGCGAGCCAACATCGTCAATCAGCATCGATCGGTGTGCTGGCGACCTACTCCATTTGGTTGGCAGTTAATCTCAGGATAATGCCGATCTATCTTCTCGCACACAACCGCTGGATCAGGAAAGTTTTGTAATCGGAGGATACGTTGAAAGGTGAAGACATCATATTCCCTAATAACCAAAATTAAAAAACCGAAAACTTTATTTTATTTGTCTTTTACAAAAAAAACAATATCAAAAACGAGCAAGCCTCACCGTAGTCGCATATGATGTGTTACATTTGACATCTCACCTTAGTAATAAGCAATTTTGACATTATATTCTAAAAAAAATGGGTCAGGTTTTATTTGAAATGATTTTTCATTACAAAGAATAATTATTTTTCATGAAAATTGTATTTTATTTAATTGACACTATGAGACGCAATACCGCGCTCATTCATCAAATCAAATGGCGTGCGCTTCACCGATTGGTTGGTACCATCCGACGGCCAACTCTACCAACGCGCGCTCATTCGTCAAATCAAATCCTGTTACACACTTCCGTCACTCTGTTATTGTGCCATAGCCTTACATTAAGGCATGGTTCGACTGCATCTTAAAGTTAAAAGTAATATTAGGTAATACAGAACACTAAACCAATAGACAGATACAAATAATAAACAGGTTAGGGTAATAACACATTGGAGCTATCTTTAAGTTTAAGTATAACCTGTACTGTGAGAAGTCCGCTCTTCTGACAGATGGTATACCTGGATTTAACTGTATACATACTTCTATAAAAATATAAATAAATTAGCTGACCAGCGGGCTTCGTACCGCGTTTCCATGACAACAAAACAAACAAATCATTCGTCCCCTAAAGCAGCGCCACCTACCGGATCCAATTGTAAATCTAAATTCATTCTCGAATCCACTTGAACACACACAGGAAATTTCACTCAAATCGATTCAGCCGTTTAGAAGGAGTTCAGTGACATACACACGCACAGAAGATTTATATAAATAAAGATATAAATAATTTTAAAAAGTAGTTAACGTTATGGTCCGTTTTTAACCACTCGTAAAGAAACAAAGCATATCTACAAGTACCTATACACTATACCTGGTAGGCGAACGTGTAGTGGCGGTCTTAGAACTAAAAAAGACTTCCCTACCAGTCGACAAGTAATTATGTTTAACGCTTTATACATATAAGGTACCTAGTGCAAACAAATGTGGTTTATAGATAATTAGCTTATTAAGATTATCCGTAAGCGTTTCTATTTTTCGCATTCATCGATGATATAATTCCACGACACGGTAAACGTAGTGTAGGACGCCCTCCGGCCAGGTGGGATGATGACCTGCGGAAGACTGCAGGCAGATGCTGGATGCGTCAAGCTGAGGACAGGGCGCTATGGCGCTCATTAGGGGAGGCCTATGTCCAGCAGTGGACTATGATAGGCCGATGATGATGATGATGATGATGATAATTATATAGTCACAAGAAAAATTTTACTAGAAAAAATCAACAAGTCTCAGAAAACTCGGGTGACAATCGAACCCATGAACCTTGGATTATCGGTCCAATGCTACTGAGCTACCGAGACATCATCTCTATCTCATATTTTATTTATCTTATCCGTAAGCGTTAGTAGTCTTACAACTTGATCCTATTAACAGGCCTTACAGATTGCTCGGGGCGTTCAAGTCGGAATATTGGGAACGGAGAACCCTAGGCCACCTCTAAAAGTATATAGAACCTCGGTTAGGAATAATCGTACCTACCGTGGTTAAAGGGGAACACCGCTCTAGTAAGTGTCGATAAATAATATAGCGCATGTGTGTACCAGCCTTTTGGTGCTCGAGTCCTATGACACGGAAATCTACTAGATTGGAGTAGACTAGCGCATATACGGTAGTGATACTCGTATAAACTGTTTAACCGCCTCTGTCTAATGGTTATGACCACCGGTGTTAGACATAAAGGTGCCGGGTTTGATTCCCAGCGGGGGGTACATGTTTGTGTATCGTAATTTAAAACGCAAGTTTTTTGTACCAAAATTGCTCAAATTACCCCAAAATCTTATAAATATGTAAATGTGACCACATTTTCCATCAATGGCAGCGGCGCCAAAGATTCTATCTACAAAAGTATTGCCATGTAAGTTTTGGGCATTTAACAAATTTTATATCGGGGTAATTTTTTTTTACATATTTTTTAAAATGATTACGTAAATAGAACTGAATCTCGATACCTAATAAAACCTTCACGGATCGGACAGGGTTTTTTAACATATTGTATGTACGCCTGCCCACCTGGCTTTCCTATCTATTTATGCCACTGCTGGTAAAAGATCCCCCCCAAAAACCTATTGAAAATCTATATAAAAATCAATTGCTATTCGTTTGAGTGGCTAAAACCCGAGAATGGCTGGACCGATTTGGCTTATTTTGATTTTGTAATATTTGTGGAAGTCAGTAACAGAAAATACTAAAAACGACCACTTTATTTTCTAATACAAAATTATTTGTTTGTTTTGTTGTCATGGAAACTGTCAAAGCAGTACGAAGTCCGCCGGGTCAACTAGTAAACAATATTTCTTAATAAAATAACATTACTAAATTTATTAAATGGCTCAACGTTTGAACTGCTCAGAAAATATAATTATACATGAAAGCTCGTAATAATATAATTGATACATGTATTATTATTAAAACCGGTCGTTATGGAGATCCCCAGGGGAGGCGTTTGTCCAGAAGTGGACATTTTTTTTCTGAGATGATGATGATAATGATGATGATGATGATGAAAGCAGTACAGAAATATGAACGTGTTAATTCACATCTGTTATGCATACGTGAATTTCTGCCCCGTGTTGTTCGTTCGCACAACCACAAAATATGGAAACCCAGAAGGTAAGCTTCATATATACCGCGCTAGAGCAACGCACACAGACCCTCTCTAATTTTTATTTTTTATTTTTGAGATAGATTACTTGTTGCTTCAGACGGCATCTTCAGCTACACCAGGCTTATTTGGGGACGGCGAGGAACGTAAAGGGTCCCTCGAGCCGTGTGAAACGAATCACCTTCGGAGGTTTTCGGTATCGCGCACTAGTGCGCGTCCCCATTCCCTACTAGATTCTCCGAAGGGTTCGGATCGGATCGGGAGCGGAACAACCCGAAGGCGCCTCTAAAAGCTCGGACCTCGGCTCGGGTTGACCGGGCCGTGGTGGAGAAGAGAAGCGCCCAGGTACATGTCTGTACCTGGTGTAGAGCGCGTGTGAACCGGTTCTTCGTACCATTGTTGTACGAGTACGGTGTCTTGGACCTAAACTAGACCCTCTCTCGGACACCGAAACTGCGACAGCTGCGCTCGGACTGGTCTGAGATGGTTCGAGATTCCGTGTCCATGTGTGCGTTACTCGAGCGCGGTATGTATAAGCTTACCATCTGGGGACTACTTATGTTGTGCTCTCACGCACACGAAATCCCGCAACAGCTCACAACAGTCCGAGCGCAGTTTTGTTTTATTATTTTTCACCTGATGGAAAGTAATCGCCGCCGCCCATGGACACCCGCAAAACCAAAATAATCGCAGATGTTTGTTGTGTTGTATTCTTCAACCATTTTGGGTTGGTTCGGGCCTCAAGATGTCATGCTCTTGCTTGGGCTGGTCCTCACGGCCGATATCAGTCGGACCGGATCTGTCTGGGTGGCACGGCAGGGGTACATTTTTTTTACAGTTACTTTCTTTTAGTATTTTTTTTTCTCATTCTGCCGTGCCTTGAGCTGAAGCTCCATGGCTATGCTGGCCGCCTTTCTCTCCCCCTGCGAAGCCCTCGGCGTGGCAGCCTCCCGGGTAAGTCGGCGTTGGCCGAAGCCCGGTGAGCGCCAGCGAGCAGGCCGCGACTTACAGGGTATAGTAGGGCGGACAGCAGAGACAATTTCTATAATCGAGTCAGTGCCGGCCTTTCTTTGGGGCATCGCAGATGGGCAGGAGTCGGATCTTGAGGAGGGAGTAGGAATTGGGAGGGGGGAGGGGTGAGAGATGAGCCTCCGGTACTTTCACTCACCGGACGAAACACAACAGCAACAAGTGCCATTGTTTCACGCCGATATTCTGTTAGAAGGTGGTATTACGCCGGGCGAGCCGGCCCATTTCGTGCTGCAACCTCTACCTCTACCTCTACAGTTCTACCACTCAGAGAGTGTCACTCATTTAGCACCACCAAGGGGTCACGTGTAGGGTCTCAAGGGTAAACCTACGGACGCGAGTAACTTTAACCCCCAAAAAGTTGTTGCGAAATTCCGTGTCCGTGGGAGGTTGTCTATGGGTGCGTTGCTTTAACGCGATTGTATGAAGCTTACCTTCTGTAGTTTTCTTATTTTGTGGCTTAACACATTCGCAGCAAACATTATTGTTCCAACAGTCTCCGGTTTCCTTTGTAAAATTACTGCTGCTACGTAAACTAAGTTTAGATTTCATTTATCACAAACGTAGAGTAACAATTAACGTCCAGATGCGCGTTGTCGTAACACAATGTAGTCTACGTTCCAAAATTTATGTAAGTATAATATGCGCATAGTGTTATTTTTTGATTCAAAATTATTTGTTCTTTGCAAATAATAACATTAATAAATAGACATGACTAAGGAACTTGATATGGTTGTTTTGGAGAGTCTGCTGTTTTCCTCAAATGGCCTTACAGCGTCAGCGGACTTTTTTTGTGGCGGCGAAAAACTTAAAGTGCCTTACTAATAAACAAAGAATAAGCTCTTTTATTATTTAGAATTTTGCATTCACAGTGCTATTATAAAGTATAGTAACTAGATATATTTTTACTAAAAAAAAAATCAACCAGCATCAGGAAGCTCGAGTGGAAATCGAACCCACGACTTTTGTATAACCGGTCCAATGCTCTGACCGCTGAGCTACAGAGGGTTGGAGTAGGCTGTTTGATTTTTTCTAGTAAAATTTTATCTTGCAAAGAATAAGCTCCGAATTTTGTGTTTTGTTCCCGTCATTTAAACGTCCTTTTAAATTAGAGTAAGAGACAAAACACGGAATATCTATTTGGAGCTAATTCTTTGTGTAGTTGTAAGGCACTTCTCGAGTCTTGAGACTTTTAGGTTGAGACTCGAGATATTGAAATTTAGAAGTTTAGAAAAGTAACCCCGTTATACGGGCCACTACAAAGACCCGCAAAACATTGCTTCAATATCGAAACACGACAAATATGCACAATAAATGGCAAAGAGCCTTTTAGTCCGCCTGATTGATTGATGGCTGTAATAAATATTGTTCGTGGCGCGTGACGTGGCAAATAGGTAAAGTGTTGTTGAAAGTTGTGACGTCACGGGTTTTCGACGCTTAATATTGCTCCCTTTGCTCTTTGTTCGACAGCAAACGAGTGTGAAATGGCATTTTAAAAATTTGCTGACGATAACGTGTTAATACCTATCAGTGGTAAGTTTCTTTATTGTTTTGAAGATTTCGTCAGACAATGACGCCAACTTAATACGTAAGTTAGACGATTATAAGCATAACTTATTATTTTTTTTACATCTGACAGATGATTTTACCTACCTCTTTAATTAACTTTGAAAAACCGGCTAAGAATTTCCGAAAAGAACAATAACAATATTAGTTGTTTCAAAATATGATTGCTGAACATGCAGCCATTTTAAAATGAAAACTCCTGACTGTTCGACAGAAAGCGATTTCATTAACACACACCACCCCCACCCGGCACAATTTTATTCAACTGGCAGTTTAAAAATATCCCAAGCTGAATTTTCAACACATTTATACGTATGAAAATATATTTGTCATTAATTTCAGTTTGTTTCTCACATTATTTATGAACATCAACATCAGCTCATTTTATGTTCCCTACTGCTTGGACGCGAGTCTTTTCTGTGAATGGATAGGGAGAACAAGCGATAAACAACCACGCGGGCCCAGTGCAGATTGGTGGTTGTCAACGACTGCTAATGCAATGCTGCAATGCTTCATAATATTTTTCTATGACGACCTCCTTGGTCGAGTGGTTTGTACACCGGTTTTCATGGTGTCGCCATCTCTGAGGTCCCGGGTTTGATCCCCGCATCGGGTCAATTTAGAAATTATTATTTTTCTAAATTGTCTTGGGTCTGGGTGTTTTCTATGTATAATAAATATGTATTTAAGTATTTTAAGTATGTTTATCCATTGTCTAGTAACCATTTAACGAGTTTCATAACGAAGCTTCTCTTGGGCTAGATAATTGGTGTGAGTGTAGGAAAGATTATTTATTATTTATTTATTCTATAACTCCAACTCTTTGCAAGGTGGCTGGCAAGAGCTGGATGAGAGTAGCCGCGGATCGTGCACAGTGGCGTGCACTTGAAGAGGCCTATGTCCAACATTGGGCTAGTATAGGCTGATGATGATGATGATAACGTTTTTCTCTTCAAACAACAGAAATAAAGTATCATCATACACACCTACTAGGTGATACAATTTCTTATAAAATATACTAGAAGGTCATAGCTTTCATCTCTTTCTATTCATGAATTACTAGCTGTTGCTCGCGACTTCGTTTGCGAGGACTGAACTTTACCACAGGAGGAGGTCCGTTATCGGGATAAAAAGTATGATATGTTCTAGTCCGGTTCATAGTATGTCTATGTACAAAATAACATTTAAATCTGTTCAGCTTCCTTACAAACGAAGAGCATTTCGATTTATTTGCGTAGATTTATTTGTTGTTATATTAACCTAATTTTAGCATTAAGTACCTAACCTACAAAGGGAAATAACAAATTTTGAATTAAATTTAAATACTTGACTGAAATACGTTCAGTTTAGTGAGTAAGTGATAAAAATATTAGACCGAAGAAACTGAAATGAGACAAGTTAGAATAAACCTGAGGAACAAATTCAAAAATCGGCAAATTTCAAGTTTCCAACAAATCCGTTAGCACAGGCAGACCGTTAAAATGTTTTGAAAAAGTTTGAATTGCGAATAACAAAAGAAGGAGCGCGTCAGAAAATAGCGAAGCTTTGGAAATGCAGGCCTCGAACAATATAATTGCGGATGACACGAGCGCGCTTCGGGAAACGTGACAGGTATAAGCTGGCTCGTTGTGCTCTTTTTTAGGGTTCTGTACGTTTAAACCTCTGGGTGCCTAACTACCTCGTGCGAGTTTCATTTGGCATCCGTAAACTTTAACGAAAACGAGAATTTGTATAATTCTAACACGACTCGTTGTCTATCAGGATTCGCTGCTTCGTAATGGCATGGCGAATGAAACTCGCACTATGCACCCTGTTGTCTAGTGGTTCAACCACAGGTCTCCTTCGAGGAGACCTTGGGCTGCAACTTATGAATGAGTTTAGGCGCGAAGACCACCGGTGCAGCGTGAAAACGACGCAGCATCAGTCACCTTCACCCTGCCGACACACAAAGTGTCTTCAACACGGAACCTTCACAAAAATATAACTTCAACCATTTCGTTACGTAACAATTGAGGGCACCGTGGTTTTTTTTTTTTTTTTAAAAAGACGTATGTTTTTTAAGTTGCAAGAATGTAGTAGTTAGTCGTAAAGATTTCGCTTTTAAAATACTTTATACACTAACAGCCGTTAAAGTTCCTAAAGAGTTTTTTGTTACCAATAATAGGGAATTCACGTTTCAGTATATTTATATTGTGCTCAAAGAAACATAGTAAACATGCCAAAAACATAGAAGTACAACTTTAAATAACCAAAGATTGGTACCATAAACCCGCCCCAATCAATAAAACCCATCTTAGCGGAGTTTTATTGTTGATGGATTGTTTATTGTTTTTAATTATTATAAATTTGAAAAAATTATATGAACTTATTAGATAATCTTTACGTTCTAACTTAAATTCTAGGTTCCTTTAATTTGTGAACCACAGGTTAATTATAGGATGATTACCAACCCACTAAAAGATAACAACTAAAAAACTCAATCCATTATCATTTTCAAGCAACATATATTTTTTTATAATATCTACGTTGTGACGTAAATTCTATAAAAGTTTAAATGAAAAATACCTAAACTCAAATGATTAGTTTAAAATACATGAATACAAGCAAGCAATAAAAAATACAAGCCCCCTGAGAAGGGCTTAATTTGGACTGACATTCCAGAAGTTAACTCATGTCTTGATTATGGAAGGTTAAATGGCGATTGACGACATTTACAAATGAAAAAGTATGGCGGTACCAAGTCATACAATATTTACAATTAAAAACTTTTAAGAGCCCGCTTATACAAATAATGCTTACCCCTATACATTTACTTAACATTACACTTTATTCTAATAAAACGTACTTGGGCACTGTGTATGTACACACGCCTGCACATAACCTACCACACACTGTCAAATTTCCTTAATAGACTTTGAACTTTATGACTAAGATAAAAGGTTGAAAATGTATTGAAAAAAATTTACAGTTTTGGATAGGTTGATGTGCTGGCGTCTGTACTAATTTAAAACTATAGAATGACGCTTTATACCTATACAGTGTGAATTGGAGGAATGTCAGTTCCCTGCATTCTTATATTTCTAATATTAAGATTGTGTATATGGCAATGTTTTCTGTAAAAAATAAATGTTTGGCGCACATATAGAATACAGTTATAAATAAACTGTGAGGCACCGTTAGAATATTTATTTATTTAAACAACTCCTTATATATGAACCTTACTGCTCTTTTCTGTAAAATAAAAATGGTTTTATGTCAGAATGATTCTATAAGACATAACTCTGTGGAAGTAACTAAAATAAACTAATCGAGCCGTTTTTTCATTCGTAAGCTGTCTAATTTTTCTTACAGCGTAAGCAGCGGAACTGAGTACTAAGAGAAGAGTACTAATAAGAGAGTTCCACTGTATTTTTGAATCTAAGGTAATACCTAAGAACACCGTTGATTCTATAAGACCCAAAAGTTCATCGTTTAATTTTATTGTACTAACAACGCTTTTAACATTTGAAAGAGTAAAATTTATACATTTAGTTTTCTGTGCGTTTAATTGAAGATTGTTTGTGTTAAACCATTTAAGCACATTGCTCAGAGCGTTGTTTATGTCATCAAAACTATTTTTATTTCGATCCATCTTAAAAATATAAGATGTATCGTGAGCAAACAAAACAACTTTAAAGGAATTTTCTGCAATTAAAGGTAAATATCGATTATATAAAATAAAAATAAGAAAGGACCTAATATTGGCCCTTGTGGAACCCCCATCAGCACGGAAGATCCAGATGATATGGATCCATTCACGTTAATCTTTTGGATTCTGCAGCTGAGTTATGATTGAATCAATTTTAAGGCATCAGCGTGCACTACATAGTGTTTAAACTTCAACAAAAGGGTATTATATTCAACACAGTCGAAAGCTTTCGAGAGATCGCAAAATACTCCAAGAGCCTTCTGCGATTCCTCCCAGCCTCAAAAATATGTTTAAGCAGAGTTACACCTGCATCCGTAGTAGACCTTCCTGTTGTGAAACCATATTGTTCATTATGAAAAAAGGCGGTTCTTTGCGAAGTGGAAACTCAGTTGATCTAAAATTAGTTTTTCAAAAAATTTTCTAAGCGTGGGTAAAATTGTAATAGGTCGAAAGTTACTTGGGTCATCTTTACTACCGGATTTGAAAGTGGAAGGACTTTGCTATGCTTCATGAGATCGGGGAAAACTCCGTCAATACAGCTATTAAATATTACTACAAGAAAAGGCGCAATGGCCTCAATAATATTACTAATAAAAAAAAATATGCTGCACAGCTGGTCAAAGGCCTCAATCATTGAAATCAAGTTATCACTATAATTGATGGGTAATCCCTAATCCTAGGCCTAACCACGCATGCAGAATGCGGGTTGGTGATCACAAACCTGGGTTATGAATCGAAAAATCCGATACACACTTTGCCTGACCTAGGAATTGAACCCAAGACCTTCGGATATCGGGCCGAGCGCTTTGCCACTCGACCACCGAGGCGTTGATTACACGTGTAACTTTAAGTAATAACTTTCTTTTGTCGACTCGTTTCATCGTCAAAGCATACATAACTTTAAATCATAAACTTATTTTCCTTCGTAGTCATTATTCGGGTACGTTGTCTCTAACGAGCATTCACGTATACATAAGTAAAAGATACAATCGTCAAAGAAACTATAGTCTACCCAGTTCGTAATGAACTTCCTGCAAGTGCAAAATACTTAGAGCTAAGGTCGAAATAATGATTGTCAGTTTATACCTATGTGCAAGCGAAAACAAACCCTAAAGATATAATGACATGCAACCGAATGTCAATGGCAAAGCAGACCACTTCTTTGGGCGACAGTACACAAGGCCTTTACAAGCACTTTTTATACAACCGTAAAATAGTCGCAGGTGCTCCCACTGTATAGCTTTATGGCCTATTTGAAGAACAGTGATAAGGACAAATTTCATGTATATAGCATGCACCTAAAAATATTTGGGCCGCAAAAATAGGCCGATTGCGTTGTAAATTTCAAGTAACTATAATACATAGATACGGTCTTTATTATTACATATAAATAAAGTAAAGCAATTCGTTTTATGTTCCCACTGCTAGGGCCTTCCTCATTGATGGAACACCACAGGAGTACCGGGTATAAACCACTACGCGGGACCAGTGCGGATTAGTGGTTGCTAACCATTGCTTATGCAGCTGGGATCGGCTCTACGTGCACCGAAAGACGGAGGAGCTACATTTTTGGTCACCCATCCGATGACCGGCCTTTGTAAAAGCTGTTTAACTTTAGCAATCGCATACTGAGTTAATTATGCGCCATCGGGTTCCTAGAAAGGAATGTACATAATTTTAATTTATTTGTTTAAAAATTCAAAAAATTCAAAATTCAAAATCATTTATTCAGTTTAGGCTACAAGTAGCTCTTGTGAATGTCACTATGCCATCGGTTCGTAAGTCTACTCTGAGCGGGAGATCTTGTACTGAGAAGAACCGGCAAGAAACTCAGCAAGTGTCCAGCTCTTTTCTCCCTTACAGCGTCAAAAATATTGGAAAATGCCCTATCATAGCAGGACACTTTCCATTACAAATAAACACAAAATTATAGAAGACAACCACAACATGTAAATAAAAAAACTGTACTTTAAAAAATTGGTTTGCTCTTTACCTCAATCTGGAACATCACCGACAGCGCCTCCCAGGACGCTGTGGACCGCGCAAGGTTTTTTCTCCAGTTTAAAAAAATAGGTCTAGATAAGGTCTACGATGAAGCAAGTTTGCTCAGAAGATACATAGATGCATAGTTCGAGTTGTATTCATCAAAACGTTAACGAAAACGAATCTACATAGACTCGTTAATGCTAACGTTTTAGTGAATTGCATTTTTTTGACTCTGTCAATAAGAGGCACTATTTCAATGCAATACATATTTCCATTTTATAAAACGTGATAGAATGTTGAATAAAACTCGCACTAACCTGCCTGTTAATTTTTTACATTAACAATACAAGACGAGACAATAGGTTGAAGGCTTCTGGAAACAGACACTGTCAAAGCCATCCATAAATCAAGAACAATTGTTGCCTTAAAAAGTCATATTTTATCATCATTAATAAAATATATATTGACGTCTCTCCAACAGAAGCAGATGAAGCAAATGAAGATAAAAAATTATAAAGATTTATTACTTCATGTCATAATTATTATACGAGTGTCTAAAAGAGTTGTTATTTACGACAAATTTAATAGACATACTATGATACATTAAGAGAGGTAATAATATAAATAAGACGCTTATGTTGTTTCTAAAATAGTTTTTATTCGTTATGTTTTTAGTAGCAAAATAGTAAAGTTATAGTCGAGCTATGTTAATTAAAAAATAAACAAATACATGTATACTGCACCGGAAGACAACAGGAAGGCCTTGTACAGTGTTCATTAATAACTTCAATTAATATAATTGTATATGTGTCATTTTATATTGTGTGTGGCATAATCGGTTTTAATTTGTATAATTTAAAAATTTTCTTTTTTAAAAATATTTTTTACGTTCTAAAACAGCGACTGATTGCCGTCTTACATATTTAAGTACATAGCTATTTTTTCAACATCAAAAGATAGTTTCACTGGCAGACTGCGGGCAAACTATAAAGCTTTGTAATGTATCCTCGGAGACTTCTGCCATAAAATGTTCTTACAGAGACCTCTTTTACGGCATCTCAGGGATGATTTTTATTCTCCTCTAAAAGTGTTGCTTATTTATTACAAAGCGTACTATCAGTTTGAAACTATATCTAAGGATACAGAGTAACTTCAGAAAGAGTGGAAATGTCGGTAGCAACTATCATCATCATACTCAGCCTTCATTCAGTCTGACTTCAGACATAGACCTCCTCCAAACGCCTCCAATTCTCTCTGTCGCCAGCCACTCTTAACCAGTTGTGGCCGGATAGATGTTTAACATCGTCCACCCATATCTGAGTGGTGGGCGTCCTCGGCCTCGTACGTTTTGGCACGGTCTCCACTCCAGTGTCCTTCTGTGCTGGTGCTGGTGGTAATCTATCCTCGCAATGTCCCGCCCAGGTGGGCCACTTTCGGGACTCTATCAGGTCTACAACGTCTCTGAACTTTGTGTTTTCTCTTATCCAATCGTGAGTGAGTGTTACTTTTTTAGAGTAAGTAATAACGGAACAGAAGGACCCTCATTTTTAATATTTAAGACTACTCGACTCGACGGCGACTTTGTTCAGGTAGGCTTTGTTTGACCCGTATCCCGTGATGGTTTTACCAACTCAGAAACTTTTTCGTGCGTGCGCACAACAACTTACCAAAGTTTCATCGCAATCGGATAAATGGTAAAGGACATACGGGACTAACAAAGAAACATTCATTTTTATATCTATATGAACTTCTACTTCTCATTCTTCTTCCTGCGGTCGGCACAAAATATCCTTTTCTTCCACTCTCCTTTATCAGCCGTCTCCTGTACAGTCCTCCCTTCACATTCATATCATACGGCACAGAATCCATCCATCTTTTCTTTGGTCTCCCACTTCCCCACCATCCATCAACACTTTTTTTTAAGTTATTTACACTAAAAACAAACAATAGTTACATACATCACAGCAGACCAAAAATCAATTATAATATTTACTCTCTTAGTTACATGCGTTTCATCCCTAAAAAATAATCTTTGGCGCTTCCTTTGTTATTGGGTACGCAAATTATGCAAGCGATTTGTATCACAATTCGACACTCGCACAACTAACTGTCCTATCTCATTTTTGGTATTTTTACGGTACAAACGTTTTTCAGCTGATAGTCATCACTGTAACTCATTGTAGTGGACTTTCTAAACAAAGTACATATACGAGTACAACTATGTTCAGAAAGTCCGCTAACTATAAGTTACAATTATAGTTTGAAAACTATCAGCTGGTAAACGTTGCTACCGAAAAAATACCAAAAATGAGTCCTATCCCATTTTTGTTTTTTTTTCGGTAGTTTTGTGCTAGTTAGTTAAACAAGTGACGAATTAAGATAATCCATTTAGCCAGTAGCCAGTAGGCTAAGTGGGCCAACTACCTAATGAGTTAATAACTTTTTCTAAATACATTTCTCCGTTAAATACATATTATTTAAATGTAGCAAAATTCATGGTCTGTATGTTACAGCACTTACTGTTTCGTATTTTATTGATAGCACGTATAATAATCTTTCACTTGTTGCCCCTGGCACAACTGGCGCGGTGTCTGGCAGCATGCCAAGCGATTTATTCGTTTTTAACTCAAACCACAGTGAGATATTTATGTTTCTGCCACGATTTATGTCAGGAATATGAACTTGGTGTGGCAGTATTTGGAATTGCTGTTATTAGTACACACGCTTGCACATCAACCTACCACGAACTGTCAAAGTTATATGGTTGAAAATGTATTGAAGAAATTTGACAGTATTGGATAGATTGATGTGCAGGCGTCTGTACATGCCTAAACACTATACAGACTAATTAAGAAGTAAAACACCGATAAGTACAAAAACCGTGTTTACACGTGTTCAATACCGTTTTTTCTCTCCCACAACACAGTTAACACGAGCCGAAGTTAGACAAACTTTTAGAGGCACCCCCGGTTTTTCCGCACACGTGACCCGGCTCGCGAACCTAGAAGAATCTAGTTAAGCCTGTTATGACATGGTTACCCCAAGCCAAGGTTTGCATTTAGCCTTAGAAGCGAACCCGATATTGCCATGCTACTTAAGTGACCCCAAAGAATCGAATAAGGTAAGGTCACTCCTAAGAAAGTTAAGGATGTAAAATGGTTGCCGGAATGATAACGTACGCTTGGTTTCTGAGATGCTTTACTGTCGGAATAAATAGACCTAAATAAAGAGAGCGGGCGGACCGTCGTCTCGCCTTTTTATACGCGCCGCCAACAGCGCCCTTTGGCCATATACGTAGTTGACATTATGTCTGTTTTGCGAATTTGCTGTAGCATGCGCGTGCGCGCGCGTCTGTTTCCCTTGCAAGCCGGTTAGCCGTGATTCGGCTAGATGGCGCTGTTTTACAAAGGATGTTCTCAAATTTTCGATGTCTTTTCTGTAAAGGTCAAGATCGGCCAATATAATGATCTGTCCCTATTACTAATATTTTTAGATAAGGGTCGTTTCAGTATAGACTAGTAGAACGTTATAGATTTTAGGGTAATAAAATAAGTATACAGAAAGTAATGTGTAATATACTCGTAGTAGGGTAGGTATATAATATAAGTATATTGTCAATGAGCATCATCAGGATAATGAAGTTAATATTAAGTGACACACAAGCGTAGGTTGTCAATTGACGAATACCAACAGATGATTTAAAAAAGGCCAACCATTAGTCGCATAAGTTTTACTTCGAGATAAGAGTTAATAAAATGGTTTAACTGCACCAATAAGAAACTTATAGACCTTAACGTCCATACCAACTCAATATTTGTTAAATTTACTCAATTACCAATACAAAAAAAATCACGTATTTTCTGGCGAATTCAGGCGGGACATAAAAAATATAAAACAAATAAGCATATAATAATTTATTTAACATTATCTTAAAATTGTTATTTTATGAGTAGTGTCTAGAATCTATAGGCAGTCTTTTAAGTCTTATGACTAAATTAATTTTTACTTTTTTATTTTTTAAGTGCTTGCTGCACTGAAGCTAAATTAAATATTTATAAAATTTATAAAATATAGTGAAAAAATTAAACGCCCACCCGACCCAGCCAGGAATCGAATCTGGGTCTTCCGCAATCCGGGCGCAGCAGCAGCAGATGACAGTATGTCTTCTGAAACTCAGCGCTTACGTCAGCCTTTCCGATAGCATGGCGTTCAATTTTTTCACTGTATTTTATAAATATTTAAGTTAATTAAACTTGTCATTCTTTACTGACATTGTTGAACTGTTCATAAAACTCCTTCGCCGAATCTAAAGCTTTCAAAATGAATTTTTCATCGCACGGGTTGTCATCAAAGAAAAAGGCTCCACACTTAAGTGATTCTGAGCAATCACTATCCATGACAGACTCCTTGCAGCATCCAATAATAGCCCTTGCACAGGGAGTCAGGTATATAGGGTTGACATCAGGCGTTTCAATACCATTCCTGACGCGTATTATGTAACTCAACTCTTTGAGGGATAGATTAGCTGGGCTGCTGAATGTACTAGACTTTATATCTGCACTTCCTTTGTCCTTGGGCGCGCAAATTGTGTGGGCGATTAGTGCTGTCATTACTATAATCACTTTGGTGGCAATCATGTCTGAAACAAAAATAGACGGCTGTTGTAGTTATTTATGCAGGTATGCCTAAAGTTATAACAAGATTTTGGAGGCAAAAGGGGGTGTGTGTATATTAACTCCGCTTCACTTGAAGTCCTAAGACTTGGGTACCTTAACTACATTATAGATATAAGGATTTTTATTTTATTTTAACTTTAAGTACTTATTCTACCTATTTTTATGATTGTTTATAAGTAACATATATTTAAAGTTGCTTGGCATTCACAAAAAGTCAAGTTTAATTTAAATCTGTAATAATCTGTACGCACAAAGACTCATTATCAGCATCTATACCGCAAGAGAAGAAAAAATTAAATTCAAACCAGTTTTGTTGGCGTAGGTAAGTTAAGTTTAACATAGGTGTAAACAGCGTGACCACAGCCGAATGACCTTGTCGGTTATTGAACTCGTTTTTTTTTTGGAAATGATTAAAATACTCAAAACTCGAGTCTATGCAAATATTCTTTCGCCTTCCCGCCGAAAATAAGTAAATAAGTAAAATAAGTCGTCAAGGAGATCAAGAGACGTAAAATAAATTGAGCATTGGCGTTATCGTGACAAAAGACGACTCTGCAAAAAAGTTAAGGTGAAGTGCTTATTTAGGGAGTGTCAAAAAGGTCTTTCTTTTTACATCAAGCCTTCAAGGTCATGCAGTAATGTTGCTTAAATCTTTCAAAGATAAACAAGGAATATCATACTGCTACAGTGAAAGAAGAAGAAAAACATACAGCACACAATTACATACAACATGTATGTAACATAAAGAATAAAAAATAATAACAATATACATTGCGCCCCGTTATGTGATGCCAACACTGTGGACACATAAGCTTTGTACAAACGAAAAAGTTCGGCTCATGTGGTAATCAGCCTTATATGCTGGATTTCTTTCCTCTCTGAATAGCAATGCTGTGTACTACTGTGTGACAGCGAATAGATAATTTTTCATTAATTTCTATCTTTATTTCCTGTGCAAAAAACTTACAACAAACTCTATGGTTATATACTACTAACTACTACTACTATAATAATAGTACTAACTCTTATGGACTTAGCTGACCCTATATTTCAAACCTTGGCTTTTGCTGCTGATTCAGCATGCAATCTTATTACTGGAACTTGGTTAAGAGCTAGAGTTGGTAAACGCAGGTTTTGTTTCAAATTAATGCCTGCCCAACATTTAGCGAACCCATCATACCGTCGTCGCACCTCTTGTCACAAACAAACAATACCGTTTATCTAGTATAATTATAAAATGTTTTTGTTTTGTTTATATAATTTTAACGCAATTTTTTGTTGCGTAACAAATTACAAAAACACAATGTTGAAAAAATTTCCACGAGCAGGATTTGAACCTGCACCCTTCCGACATACCGGGTCAGGTGCTCTTCCAATTGAGCTATCGTGGTTCTAACCAGCCCGCCGAAATTATTCAACACAATTTACTTTTTACTTTGAAAGCCAAAGGCACCCATTCAATGTCAATAACTACCGTCATTAACACCCGATCATAATATTTTTACAAATACTAAAGATCAGTTAAGAAGTAAATTTTTTCAACATTGTGTTTTTGTAGTATAATTATTTTATTCTTATTTAATGGCTTGGTGCGTTTGCCAGTGTCAAGGGTATATTAACACATTGAAATAGTCGACAAAGCATACATTTTATAAAATAGACAAAACTGCATTCATGACTCTTCTCTTTCCCGCTAAGAAGTATAATATCTTTTATTATCGGAACGTTACTACTTAGCCTACTAGGAAACTAATCGTGTTCGGGTCGTCACGTACGATACCTAAAGTACCATTAGTCTTCGATATTATCGGTACCTTACTACTATACTCGTACAAGCATGTGTATCGTAATGTATCAGCTTTACGCACGTGACGCTTAACGTGCTTCGCAGCTGACGGCAGTTGGTTTTCCCAGTCGGGGACAACGCACCGCATATGCGCAACCGCATCTTGACAGTTCAAATCGAAAGGAACTTTATATACATTCTTTAGGGTTTAAATTCTCAAATCTTTTATTTATGCAAGTAATAGCCGGCAATTAATGAAAATGAGTGTAAAATCAACGATGCATAAGGTCTATCTTCGTTTGATTAATAATCGTCGCAAACGTATGCTTTTAAATAATGTCAAGGACGGTAACTCTTTTGATGATATTTTAAATAAGTTGCCATGTGCTTGATGTTAAATGAACACTTGAAAATTTAACTTGTAACTTTAATATTTTAGCTATGTTAAAACTATTGCACACTAGTGACAAACAATAAGCACTTAACAAACAAAATGTTGTTCTTTTAGCTAAATAACATTATTCAGAATTCCAGTTGTCATTGTATAATTAAAGATAAACAAGGCTCGACGAGTAAGAAAACTACTAATGTACTGTAATTAATACGCTTAGGCGCCTGCATACGTAGTTTAACTATGCACACTTCTTTGTTCAATGGCAGAACATTTTAAAAGGGTTACACAAATCTCGCAATATTTACTAACAACAATAATATTTTCTAAAGTTAAGACACTTTTTTAAAATGAAATGGAAGACATTTCACGCATATACGAATATAGTTACGTAACAATCTAAAGGGACTACGCACAGGGTCCGTAACGTCAGGTTGAAATAAATGTTCAAAAATGACAAAACAAAACAAACCTTTGAACATCATTCTTAGTGATTATTGTTACTGTCTTTAACTGCAGAGATTTATTTATTACAACAACGGCAAGTGATTAGTACGAACGCGGCTATTAAAAAACGATTTCTACTTACTTGTTTATTTATTAATTAGCACCACAATCAGTTGATCCACTTTTAATATATGTATATATATATATATATATCCTTGTCACGGATTAAATCTGGTCGTAGCGAATGCGTCCGCTTGTCAACTGCCGGTCTGACCGTCTGAATGCCCCTTGATGTAATATCAGCTACATATAGTGTTACAGCGTAAAGCATTTCGAAAACAGGGAAATGTTGTTTCTAAATTTCGATCATCGGATTGAACGTTTATTTTTTTTTTGTTTCTGAGTAGCGCCACGTGGGTTTTACCAGCCGACTTGTAGCGGCATAGGGGCTTCGCGTAAATAGCCATCGATGAATGGGTATTTGATTGACTTGGGTACGAGTAAAGTAATGCCTGCCAAACATTTAGCAAACCGATCATACCGGTTTTATGGTTTAATAAAAATATGACTAGATTATGTTGAGTTAACTTTAATGTGTGATTTTTTAAATGTGTTACATGTGTTTAAAATCGAAGGGATGATTTTTAATTTTATTATGTAAACAAAAAAAAAATTGAAAAAATAAAAAAACGACTGGACCGATTTGTTAGTATTCAAATTACAAATCAATGTCACTCATTTCATTTTCATTTTATTAATTTCATGTTCATTTGTGAAGCTGTTAACCTTTAAAATACTCAAAGATTATGAACATAATGTAGGTAGCTACATTATGTTCCAATGACTGTAGAGTGAGAAAATTTTGTAATTATAATTAATTAATATTATAAACCTGAAGAGTTTGTTTGTTTGGTTGAACGCGCTAATCTCAGGAACTACCGGTTCGAATTGATAAAATATTTTTGTGCTGAATAGTCCATTTATTGAGGAAGGCTATAGGCTTTATTACATCACGCTATGGCTAATAGGAGTAGAGCAGCAATGAAAAATGTTGCAAAAACGGGATTTTTTTTTTAATAATTTTTTTTTGTTAATTTTTTTTTAACGCGTGTGAATATATTATAGTTTACTTGCGACCCACTTACCCGCATTGGAGCAGGCATGGTATGGTGAGATATCTTCCCGTGTCTTATTGTTTTTACGTGAATATATGATCCCAGGTAAAGCACTGGGCAGCGTTTATAGGTTAATATATTCTCAACTGCTGAATATATTCGCAACAAAATATAACATAGGCACCACGATAAACCTCGTCATTACCTATCACCATGACATTTGGAATTGTTTCTTTCGGATTTGAATTGAACACTAACCGTGGCTTGTGAACCATGACTATATCTGAAGTTTATCTTGATAGCTAAGATTATGATGCAAGTGACCATACCAAAAAAAAAGGTGGATTCAGGTTTGTTTTCCAATGAGGGAACATACTATTATAGTTAAAAAATTACGTGTTTCTCGCGTAATTTTTTACCACGAACTACAGTGCTGTGGAACCAGCTATCAGCGGCGGTATTTCCGGATCATTACGTCTTAGGGATCATCAAGAAACGAGCCTATTCCTTCCTTAAAGACCGGTAACGCATCTGCGATTCCTCTGGTTTTGCGGGTATCCATGGGCGGCGGTGATTGCTTCCCATCAGGTGACCCGCCTGATTGTTTCCCTCCTTCTAATATTTAAAAAAGCCTGGTCCAAGACTGTTAGGCTGGCTACCACCATCTTATATTTATATCACCTTCAAAATGTGTGTTAGAGTCTTAGTCTAGTCGTATTTGTCTTTATTAAAGATGATAATAGCCAGTTAGTATAAATAGGAGCTTGACGTCACAGTGGTTAACGCGCACGATCTGCAATTGCTAACGTAACTTTCAACGCAACTTTCGCAAGGCCTTCAGCTCGAGCTTCTGCATGCTTCGGAAGGCACGTAAAGCCGTAAGTCCCGGCTGCATTAGATAGATAGATAGATAAAATCTTTATTTGACGCTACACACAAGACACACATCATAAAATTACAATCACAATGACTTACATATTGACATTAGTAGTCGTTAACAACCACCAATCCACACTGTGCCCGCGTGGTTATGGTTTATGGTGAGTTTTCCATATCCATTGATATGAAAGGCTCTCGCCCCAGCAGGTGGGGAGATAAAATGAGCTGGAGATGAATTGGCAGTTCAGCTCAATGCTTCGTTCAGTGGTTTCAGGGAAACAGGACGACAGGTTCTCAATCTTTTTGTAATAATAATAATATATTGGTACAAATTTATTTATTTTATAAGCAGTTTTATTACAATGATCTTGATGCCTTAAAAAGCTAGAAATTAAAAAGGAACTCCGTTGAAACTATTATAAGGTAAACATAAATTACGCAACATAAATTAATCATATAGGTATGTTATTATTATACTTTTACACTAATAAAACATAAGTATGATTTTTTATGAATTATCAAAGTATTTTTTACAGATAAATTTTCACATACACGGGCTTGAATCCGCAACCAAACCACTTCATTACCTGTAAAAGCTACCGCATTTCAAATGTATCAAGAACAATTAATGGTATATGGACGACTCCATACTACTTTTTTCCAGAACAATATATTTATTTCGTCAGTTGAAAGGTATGAAGCTTGCGATCTGACTAACACACTGACATAATTTGATTTGCAGATACTACGAATACAATAGGAATATTATTAAAAAACTGAAGATGAATCCAAGAACACGTACAGTCAACAGCAAAAATTTATATTTAAATTCAGAACACCAATAATGACACCAAAGATTTATGACTAGGTTTGTATGTATAGTTAATAATATTTGTCAAATGTAGATAATCCACATGTTAACAAAAGTAATTGAATATTCGCTGGTATACAGATAAATCACTTTTTTTTAAATTTATAATTGTTTATTTTTATTTATAATTGATTTGTCACAGAATCTTTTACGGTCCATGCTGCTCGCCTGTGTCTGTAAGACGTGCGGAATCTCTGCAAAGTTTTAAGAAACTCTTCACTGTCATTGTAATTCTACTGTCAGTCCACTATTTATTATTGTTCTTAAATGATATGTATATTATGTTCGAATATTTATATGGTTGTATGTATGATAGGTATATATGTAAATGTGTATTTATGTTTATCTAATATATTATTACTGTACACTTTTTTTCAACGCCTCCATCTTATTTATTATCAATCCTCTCCATCCCTAGGTTGCCTGGAAGATATCGCTTTTAGTGATAAGGCCGCCATTGTACGACTCCAATTTGTTTTTTTTTAACATGTATGTATCTTTTTTTATGTCTACAATAAAGTATTTTATTCTATACTATTCTGTGTTGTTTTTTTATTTTTTGGCTTTATCCATATATTTTTGCTGTTGACAGTACGACCACGACTCGCGTGAACTTAAAATTTTCGTTTTCTAGTTTTACTTAATTAATCAATGTCATAACTTTGACAATGTTTATAATAAAATTGTACGTGCGTGTAGATTGAATTTTTATAAACTTTATTTCTAAATCTATGGCAAAAACAAAAGGCACTGTTATTCATAAAAAAATATAAAAATAATATATCTCACTCGGCAATATGGAATTTTCACTTCAATTTTTTTTTTTTTTTTATAATGTATGTGAAAATATTAGATATTTTGACATACATTTCAATATAAAGTCTTGTAGACTTATTGTAAGCTGGCATACTCGTAGTTCACACAAAAACCTAATATAAAAAAAAAACAAATATAATATTACATTATAATATTACAATAACTCTCCCAGATGTTTTGCAAAATACATAAACACATAGATTGTTATTATTATCAAAATTTGACAATGATGTTACATTTTACAGTTTTTCACTTAACAAAGACTTAAGTACTAGTAAGTGTAAGTCTCACTTTTGCGTACAAAGCAAGAAGCAGTGTTAAAAAAAATAACACTGTTCGAATAGGGACCTGCCCCCCAACCGCCTAACTCTATCGACATCGCTCTCGCTATCGCGCTCTATAGTTTATGGCGTCATTTTGTAATTTCTAAAGCGATATGAAAGCATTAAGAAAGCAATATCGAAATCTATAGCCTATAGCTTTCGATATTGCTTTTATATAGCTTTCGAAATGGCAAGATTACGCCATAAACTATAGAGCGCGATAGCGAGAGCGATATCAATAGAGTTAGGCGGTAGGCCCCCAGGTAAGAATTTCGAAAAGGTCAGGGTTCACATCTAAAATCCAAAGTAACTAATTCAACACTTTTTCCATAAAAATATATTCGCAATAAAACTATACGAATGGTTTTTATTTTATTTTTTATATGCTTACACTAATTTAAGAACTTATAGACATAGCACACAATTTATAATTTGACATACAGGGTTTAAATTAAGAATACTACCAAAAAAAAATAACCACTATAATCGCTATATCACTATAGTATTGATATTTAAAGAAATGTAATATTCATATTATAAATAATGTAAATTATAAAATACAAGTAACAATGGATATAATTAATATTGAAATTACACAACAGTAAAGTTTCGCATATGTTATGCTTTCTATCAAACTTTATAGCTAATCGTTAAACTAAGCTAGTTAGTTGCAGTGCAAGCTATCCTTAGTTAAATAAAATGTGCAACTTGATTCTAATATTTTTTGAAATTGCAGTTTTACTACATACGGTTACTACATATTAGACGGTGTACTTTTAGCAGACTTAATTTTCTAGTTTTCATGTGTTAACTTTTTTTATTTATTTAAATCTACCTATATAAATAAACATTTATTTAGACATCACAGGTGGACACAATGCAAACGATTATCAATGTTTAACTTCAAAACTTTGTACAGAACAAAAGAACATTCATCCGTTCCTCTGGTTGTAAAACCTCTGGAATCTCTCGATCACTCGGACTATCACACCGGGATCACAAGGGTTGCCGTAAGCAGAAGGGTCTGGACAACCTTGGTAGGCGAAGCAATCGTACGTCACATCTGGTTGGTGGCAGCATCTGAGTATAGCGCTGTCGCAAACGCTTGGTGGCTGCAATCTAGATGTCGTAACTTGCGGAGGTTGCACCGTCGTTGTCGTCGTAGTTTGGTCGTTGGCGCCTGCTTGAACACTGCCGTGCTCTACAGAGGGTGGGGGTCTGCTCAAAGGCCTGTTAGGTCTTATCGGCACAAAAGAGATCGGCCTGG
This sequence comes from Eudonia truncicolella, assembly GCA_949315975.1. Classification (NCBI taxonomy): domain Eukaryota; kingdom Metazoa; phylum Arthropoda; class Insecta; order Lepidoptera; family Crambidae; genus Eudonia; species Eudonia truncicolella. The sequence goes on from OX438832.1 coordinate 6,108,511, forward strand.
CTCCATCATTCTCATCATCGCCATTGGCATCGTTGGTGTCAGTGTCGTTAACCACAATTCCCCAGTTCTGCCGCTCGTCGTCCATCTCCGGCCATCTGTTCATAACATCTGGGTTAGCTGTGGTCTGATTATCGTCTTGCGGTGGTAATGGTGATGGTGTGATTTCAGGCGGATTCGGATTCGGATTGTTTGATGGATTGTTTGGTGTGCAAGCGCATCCTATCTGTGGTATGTAGAATACGGGGAAGAATGGTTGTGAATTGGAGAATTGGGGGAGTGCTGGTGGTAGCGGCGGTAGTGCGGGCTGTCTGACGAAGCCGCTGATTTCATGCAGCCGTCGGTGAATCTGGGCGAGGGGATCTTCCAATCCGTATACACCAGTATTCGGAAGGTCGTCACGTTTGTATATTATTGGATTAAGAGGAGGGAGTCCGTAAAAGTTATACCACCTCTTTTGACGTTGCCCTTGTGCTGCCTGATTGTCGTTGCTCTCGTCTAACAGCGTTACTGGTTTGCTGTCTGCAGTGTCGTCAACCTTTTTCACTTCTGCGACATCTTCGAGCGTTGTTTCACTAGGAGCACCGTAGACCAATTGGGCAGCCAGTATGCCCAAGAAGATACTCTTGATAATGTTCGCCATCTGAAATAGAACAGGCAGAAACTATAAACCACTTGAGAATCATCAATGCTCACGTCCGTTTAAGGAGAGTACCGTTTCAATTATGCAGTTTAATATAAGGAATGAAGTACATAGCTGTAATACTTCATACAGCTATGTACCTACTTACAAACTACAATGAACTGACGTGCTAATGACATCTCCAAGGTTACCATGAAGAAGTTGCACTAGAGTCAATGCTAATTAATATCATAAGCTATCCGTACACATTGCATGAAATAGTATTGCTATTATTTTCTATAGCTTGGTAATATAATAAATTGCTTCGTGACATTGTTTTATTTTATGGAAAGAAAATGTCTGATGGTTACAGCTGGGATACACAGCGTAACCTGACTTTAGGAGCGGCGAGAAAGGATCCTCAAGCCGTTGTGATCGGACATCCTCAAAATCCTCCTATAAAGGGGATGGCAAGCAAGCGTCCCCTACCAGCGCGTTCCGGACTTGAATGGGTAGCCCTAAACATGTTCTTAACTATCTTCCGTACTACATAAGACTCGTTTAGCTGTAATCTGCTGTCATCAGATGATAAAAATGTTAATAACAAGTCAAGGCACATTCTTGAATGGGCTGTTTATAAACTCTGACACAACATTTGACCTTGTAGTTTATTACACTAATGACAAGTGGTCGCCCAGTGTGGTCGAAATTCAACCGTTTTATAATTAATGATAAATTTTAACGCAAATTAACATAAATTTATTTTTAGAGACTCATTTTCCATAAACTGCAACAATACCATTATCAAGTCTCACACTTATACGCGCACGTAATGTTTTTAAAAAGAGGCAGGAAGTTTTCTCTTCACGTAGTAATTTAAAGAAGATATTGCCAATACTGTTTTACTGTTATTTTTAAGTAGTCGTCAATAGTGTTTATTACGAAAACCGAGAAACAGTAAGGTGGTTATTTGGAAACAAACACGGTTTTTTACGGGTTGGTATAATATTATGTTACTCGTATTCATCATCAAAATAATATTTTCTTATCGCGTGCTAATATAAGAAGCTAAGACGCTTCTTCATTTATAAAAATAACAAAGCAATATCAACTGTCTTATTATAATTATATATTATGTAGTAAGTATATATTTTATATGTGAAGCGAAAACTTAGTGCCCTTTTTGAGCACAATGCGCACACGGCGGAGTGTAAGATTGGGCATAGTTATAATAGTTTCTAATATGAAGCAGGAGTTGTGATTTATAAAATGTATGTAAAATATGTTACAACAAAAATTATCGAAGTAAAATTAATAATGCGGATAATTTGAATCTAATAATGTCAAAAACATATAAAGATGGTTTTTTTTTCAAATTTTAGTTTACCCATAACCATTCAACCAAAATACAAAACATATTTGGTCGAATTTTGACCAGGATCTCTAGTAAAATGTAATAGAACAGATACGGCTATCCAGAGAAAAAAAGATCTGCGCAATGCAAAATCATTTTGACGGCTTAACAAAAGGTACGATATTGGGAAAAAAGGTTGTTTCATACATAGTGGCCTACGTTAGCTTCTAGTGGGGAGTGTCCGCCATTTTCTTTCTGATTGCTCCGACGCTAAGTAAAATCTTCCGGGCCAATGGTCAGTAGAAAGGGAATATGTACTCTAGCCGCGTTGGTTCGCTATGGTTTATTTTACGTCACCCCAGATAGAATAAAAATAGTAGATCACATACTGTTAGCTATCGAGGTTATCGTAGAAGTAGACAGCTTAGATTTGTTAAGTTAAAACTAGCTGACGACTTCATTTTAATTTAATGAAAAAACGCGAGCAAATACAAATTTATTGTTTAATTTCAATTTAAAATGTATCATGATGTATATACCGATCTGTGCCAAAATATCGGATATTAAAAAACAACAAAAATTTCTCCCTATCCTTCCATAGGGAAGGCTCGTGCCCCAGCAGTGGGGACATAAAATGAGCTGATGATGATGATGTACCAATAGCAGACAATTGACGTTTTTGTCTCGTTACTACCGAATGATAAATATATTACAGCGCAGAGATGGTTTTATACCGTTTCTCATAATATCATTCTAAACGGGGGAACGCGTCATTTGGCTCTTGAGTTCAACGAATGCCACATACACCGTGCGACAATTGATCAATTTGAAACCCCATGTGGCTCTCATTAATATCTAACGGTGATTTAAAATTGATACACATAATATTGTAAGTTCTACATTACAGCATCAACGTTGCTTCATTAATAAAGATCAAAACAAATTGTATTGTGCTAAAATTACTATAAAAAAGCCCTGACAAAAGTTAAATTGTATGGAATGGAAAAGTTTCCGCAAAGAAAGTTTGCCGCACAAAAAATATGTACAAACTTGATACATTTCGTTGCTGGTTAAAGTAAAAGCCAGAGTAATATAGCATATATTTTTTTTTTTTTGAGAGAAAGAGAGAGAGAGCTTCACCGGGCTTGTTTGGGGGCGGCGAGGAACGTAAAGGGTCCCTCAAGCCGTGTGAAACGAATCACCATCGGAGGTTTTCTAGAGGGAACGGCATCGCGTACTAGTGCGCGTCCCCGTGCCCTACTAGATTCTCCGAAGGGTTCGCATCGGATCTAACAACAATGTTTGTAGCATTGCTGTGTTCCGGCAGCTAGAGATAAGATTGCCGGTGCCTCTGTAGTTGAGGATTCGTGGTAAAATGCACTTCCATCGGCCTTATCATCACTTAACATCAGGTGTTGTGAAGGCCAAGTGCTTACCCGTTATATCATATAAAAAAACACACTTTGCCCGAACTGAGAATTGAACCCAGGACCTCCTGATATCGGGGTGAGGGTTATGCTATGCACTTCAAAATTCAAAATTAAAAATCATATATTCAGTTTAGGCTACAAATAGCTCTTATGAACGTCATTATGCCATCGGTTCGTAAGTCTACTCTGGGCGGGAGACCTTGTACAGAGAAGAACCGGCAAGAAACTCAGTAAATGTCAAACTCTTTTCTCCCTTTACAGCAGCGTCAAAAATATTGGAAAATGCCCTATCATAAAAGGACACTTTCCATCACGAATAAAAACACAAACACACACACTTGGGCAAAGAGGCGGGCAAGTAAATAGTACCTATTAATATTTATAAGTTACAGTGTTTGCGTATTATATTTCGGCACAGTTGCATGTTCACCGCAAATGTTCTTATAAGTTCTCGTCAACGGAGTCAATGCAGCACCTACTGTGTGACTGCGACTCTCTGGCTAGGAAAAGAATGGGACTCCTGGGGTCGGCCTGTCCGAAACCTCAGGACTTCAGGCTCTTCGCCCTTAAGGACGTTGCCAAACTTATGGCCTCTATCTTTACAGAGGAAGAAGAGTGAAAGGATGGGGGTTGCACAAAAGATCCCGATGGGTCGAAGTGTTACTGCAAGAGGGAAACCTCGGCAAGCCCCACTAAGATAAGATAAGATAAGATAGGTACTCGTCACTTGGATACATGCGTGATCATCATCAAAGAAAATGGTAATAATCCCGTTAATATTAACTTTAACTATACGTTACATTTCGTTGGAGTGAGTTCACAATAACCCGATGAAACGGATCACGAACAGTCTGGAGTCGATGTTTTTTTACTCTTTCCCCAAGAACCACGCAGCAATTGTGTGGCACACAATAGGAGTCCGCTCTCATTACTACCGAACGATAGCACTCTTTACGGCAACTCTTTACGAACTATTTAATCCTTTTAGCATACAAATTTGTTTCTTTATTATCTTTAAACTGCTTTAGTTTCTTGTACGTCTAGTTTTGCTAGATAGCAAACATCAAGATGATATTGTCAGACAGCAAATTTTCTGGTTTTGGCTCATCATCATCGTCCACTAGGCACTTACTGCTGGGTAAACTTATATGACTAATTAAATAATGTTTTCTCAAAGTAAATATAAAAGGTTACACATAATAGTTATAATTAAATGTTATGCGTCACGCCGACGTCATCACCATACCGTATTTGGTAAGCGTACCCATCAATATGTGATGACTCGATTTCAATTGTAAAGACCTTTGCCCAACACTCACAGTAGAACAGTGTATACGCTATTTACTTTTAACTTTACTTAGGTACCTACCTATTATAAAAATATAAACGCAGGTTTTATTCTACAACATCAATTTTTTTTTATAAAGATGATTTTATTCGAATGGGAACGCAAAAATTTAAAAGTGATTTTATTCCTTTCAAAATAAATTATACAATTTAAATTATATTAAATTATGATTATAATTAAATTATATAATTTAAAAATATATTATTATAAAATGAAATGTGTAGCAACAATTGGATCTCTACCTACGCATACAATTGATAATATAACGGGATCGTCTACCCAACCTCAAATTAGTTCAGCACGATTGGTTTGTTGACTCAGAAGATAGATCGGTGCAATTGTCAAAATAAAGTAGTCTGTTTTTTTAAAACTCTTCTTATTGGTTGGAAGTCGTTTTTTACTGCTGCTTAGCAAGATACTACGAGTATTATACAAAATCGCTAGATTTTAAATTTAGTAAAGAATTATACGGAAAACAAAGAGGTTTATATTGTACTCTGTTATGTTCTGTTTTGTTTCGTTAGTAATAGATCAAAATTCAAAATCCTACGAGTATTCCTACGAGTATCCTACGACTGTTCTACGAGTATTATGACCAGCATATTTGATCACACAAAATATTAATAAAAAAATATGTACTACTGGTACAGTTCTTGAATCTTTTCTACAAGTTAAACATAACATGAATTTTAATATTTAGTTACATTATACTCGTATTAGTTTTCACATGGCCGGCGCGGCGGTGATGTCATTGGATATGCAAAAAACTAATAGTTAGACGAAACGACCATTTCTATTATTATTTGAGACAAACAATACATTACATATCTTATATGTAAAGTTGGATAAGACAATGGTTATAATTAATTAATTCATGTTTGCCTTTAACTAATGTAGATTTAGTGTAGGATATTTTAGTACACATTTATAATCCTTTAAATACTGTGTAAAGAATGCTATTATATTTGTTAGGCTTCAAAATCAAAATCAAAAATTAAAACCTTTACTGCCAACTAAGAATATATAAGGTGTTACATTTTTTTTTAATATTAGTTTTAACTTTACTTTCTTACGCCCTTAGATTCAGCTCAGACAACTTCTAAATATCAGTGTATAACCTAGATGCCTCGGTGGCCGAGGAGCATGTCCAAAGAGCATGTCCAGGTCGGCCAAAGATTGTTTCGGATTTTTCGATGTATATCCCGGGTTTGTGATCACAACCCGCATTTGGCAAGCGTGGTGATTAAGCCAATACCCATCAATTGATGACTTGATTTCAATGATGGAGGCATTTGCCCAGCAGTGGGACAGTATATAAGCTACTTACATGCCTAACCTAGGTATTAGTGCGTACAATAATTATGCGTTGTTACTTTTTAAACAGCTTGCTCGTAACCAGTACAGCGTTACCTACACTTTCTTTTTCATGTGAAATCTGGGAATTTCCAATTGTCAAGCCACATTGTACCTTAAAGATTTAGACATACTAAATGCTACTCACATAATATATAAGCTCACGACTTTATCCTTGTAGATTTTCTTAACAAAGATTGGACAAGTATGTAAAATTATACTAATGCTACTAATATTGTTATTATGGCAAAAGACTTGGATAAGATAAGACTTAAAACAAGCCCTGTCATTAACCAAACATAGAACCAAATTTATTCTCGGCAAAAACGAAATCGGAGCACTTCACTCTTGCTCTTAGCCTGATATACTAACTAACGAGATCGCAATACTCCATTTATCATTGCGAATTGCTAGAGTTATACGAGAGGCCAGAGCGCAAGTAAAATTCGCACAAAAGCGCATGCACGTCAGGTAACACTAGATTAGCCACCGAAGTGCCTTCTTCATCCACTAGGTACTCATAAGACTAGTGTCTCAAGAGTCACTCATAAAGTCCACTCCCTTTTTTCTATAAAGATAACCGAAATTGTCAAGCGCACTCACTTCTCGTTGTACGAAGATCACAACTTCTATAATTATAGCAGTTTCCACTGCCTGGGTCGTCGACTTTGAAGGTGACTACCATTAAAGTTCTATGAATACTGGACAGAAACGAATGACGTGCAAAAGAGGTAGTATTCAGCAGTGGGTAGATGTAAGCTGATAGATAGAATGATAAGCGTCGGTATGCCAGTCTTCGGCGTGCCTAGTATTTCAGTATCGTCCATTTAAGTAATGTTCGCAAATTCTTCGACACGCAACTTGCGATAAATTTGTGCAAGTACGAGCATTAAGCCATAACAAATACAATGAGTTGCTTTAGCCTTATCGCTTGAGCACCAAGCGATTAATCATAATAATATAACATATTAAATAATTTTATAACATATTGAATCGTCATTTTACAATGTATGTAAGTGTGCGTTTTATAGAAAATAATAAGTGTCAGTGATTGATGTCGATTAAACTAGACCATACATGTCGAACGCATTTGCCTGCGGCCCAATCAAATTTTGACAATAGGCAACTAATGAAAGTTTGAAATGAATTTCCGCAAATACAGATTACCAAATTGACAACATAGTTGAATACTAAATTACCAAATAAGTAAATAACTAAGATAAAGACGAAAGATATTTGGAAAGAGATAATATTTTTACTACTACTTACTAGGTAATGCAATGTCAGTAAGACATTTTTATCTGGGCTTTAGGGCTCCCACACATAAACACGACCCGACGTCGCGTCGTACCACGATGCCGAGTCTGTCTAGTATTTGACAGGCAATATGGTCTATACTAGCCAGGCGCAACGCTTATTTTTGCGGTGCGGCGTCGTCGTATCGTGTTTATGTGTGTCGGCCCTTACGGCCCATTGATTCACATTTTTCATACATTTGGCCCACCAATAACTTTGAGCTTGACATGCCTGAACTGATATAATATTGAGCTATTCAAAAAAAATCTCAGTGTAAAATGTTTTTTTTTTTTAGCTTCATTTACGTTGTTATTGAGACACAGCATCCATCAAAACAATGAGGTTTCGCATTTATAATGCTAGGTTATGTCTGTTACACTCTTATTTCTAACCACTAACCTTCAATCGTAAGTCACGAAGATGGTATTTCGATACATCAACTCGTGAAATAAAAATATTTGAAATAAAATCTTTAATACTTAACTCGTAAGCAAAGCACGTTCGACATTCAATTGCTATCTATGAATCTATATTTATTTTAACTTATACCCTTTCATTGACATGGTAATTTTAGGATGCGATGTTTAAACCAGTGCCAATAACTCTTACTTAGGCACGCTGTGATATTTATAACGAGTTTTTTTCCCTATACACTCAGTCCCATTCCACTTTTATTTCAACTATATTGACACTGTTTTTTTAAGGTACCCACAACGAGGTTACGTAGCCCTTTAACTAGACAGACAGTTGTAATTTTTGCATTGGTTTTTAATCTTATTTCTAGTAAATAGGATTCGATATGTAGAGTCGCAAAATAGCTGCCATTGCCATAAGATTCAACCTATCCGATCCGAACCCTTCGGAGAATCTAGTAAGGAACGGGGACACGCTCTAGTGCGTGATGCCATCCGCTCTAGATAACCTCTGACGATGTTTCGATCACACGGCTTGAGAACCCTTTTAGTTTCTCACCGCCCCCAAAAAAGTCCAGTGACGCTAAAAACCCCGTCTGAGGGGAACCGATTATACTTGTCCTAATTTTATTTGACCGAAAACGGTTGACTGACTTCTTTAGATCATCGAAATATCATTTGACATAAATATAATTTTACCGAACTACGTTTCACAGATTTTCAAAATATCTTTTTACTATGGGCCGAAGTCTCTTTTGAACTTTTTTCATTTGCCAGATTACATATTTGGTATCAAATATGGTGGTGTTAACAGCTCCATGTTATGTACCGTCGGTCGTGAAGTTTAGGTAAAATTAGTTTACCTATTCCTATCACTGGTAATCCAACATCAAATAATGTATGAAGCTATAAATAAAAACTGGTGGTAGGTTAGGTAAGTTAGACTTGTGACTACGCGCAGCGGAGCGAGCGAAGCATGCAAGCAAACTGCATGTTGCATGCTCCATGCAAGCTGATTGAAGGAATCACGGGATAGGTCCTTCATACACAATTAACCGTGTAAGTTTCTTATTTGATTTTTGATTTGATTTTATTGAATTACTAAATATGCCTCAGCGGCATGGAGTCTTTTCAATTTATTTTAATATTGTTGTGTCCATGGTAGATTTAATTGTAAGACATGTCCGGAAACATAATACTTCGATCAAATGTTATTTCGGCCTAACAAAACTTCGATAAAAAGTTTTTTGACCAAATGAGACGTTGGAGTATTGAAAAAATCGAATTGATAATAGGTCAACTCATACAGTGGCAAACGTGATTTTGAAGAAGTAAAAAAAAAACCGAGCGAAAATAGTCGAAAAGTTTTCCGTTAAATGAAATTCGGCGAAAAAAAATTCGAATTAATGATAGGTAACCCCGTCTGAGGCTATCGGCAAACTCTCTCCGAAGAAAAGATAAGAATCAAAAGTAGCATTGTTAGCAGCTTCAGAGCCTTAAGTAGCCTGTACCTGACGGTGTCCCGGTGTACCGGAGTCATGCTTAATGGGTTGTCAGTAATATAATAGATTACTAAGTAAAACTAATTTATCGTACCCACGTGAACAAATTGTTTATATTACTCAATGTGTTTTTGGTCCTTTTTAATTTCACGATCACAAAAGACATTCACACCACTTTTATAGTTACTGGATTATTATTTACTTAAACAAAACATTAACAAAGCTTTTTAATTCCAGCCTTATATTTATGTTGGAGGCAGGTTCAAAACTTAACTGCGGCAAAAACCAAAGGCAATAAGTTACATTGGTAGCGTAGTGTTTGTGGCGGTCACGGCAAATTTGTTATCCTACGCTACACTATGCCTGAATACCTGCTACATGAAACAGGCTATTCCATTAATAACCTTGTGAGTTGTACATTATTCAAACGCATAAAGCACGTACGTGCAATACCTATTCGAAATTCTTGAGATAAATATATTGTTCCGAAAATATATTATTGCGTTGTTGAAAATTATTTCAAAACGTACAAAAATAATGTTGACTTACTTTACTACAATGATTAGATTTCATTTCGATCTGGACAATATGTATGTCAATGGCTAGTATCTTGGGTTAGGGCCTAATGACTCATGTACTTTTCTTACTGTTTATTTGGGGTGGTAAGTAAGTAAATAGCCTATACTATCCCACAGCTAGGCAAAAGCCTCCATCATTGAAATCAAGTCATCGCCACAATTGATGGGTGTTGGCTTAATCACCACACTTGCCAAATGCGGGTTGGTGATCACACACCCGGGCTATGTATCGAAAAATCCGAAACACTCAAAGGCAAAGTGCAAAGTGTTTCCCAGGTCGGGCAAACACTTTGCCCGACCTGGGAATTGAACCCAAGACCTTCGGGTATCAGACCGAGTGCTTTGCCACTCGGTCACCAAGGCGGCGGCGGGATGGTTATAGCTTAAATGAGTGCCGGCGGCGGCGCGGCGTTGAGGAGAGGAGAGCTGTGCCGTTATCAACCAATAAGCGAGAGCACGGGTGCGATATATAAAACACACCGATGATTTAGAAATTAAAAGTGATATGAAATACACTATGCAATATAATATTAGATTGTTAAATACTTGCAAAAGTGTTCTTTCGACTGTGAGGGTAGTAACTTCGCAGTGACGTAATACCGCTGGCTTGCAGCGTAAATCACAAACTACTAGAAAAATTCAACGAGTCTTCGGGGCCTCGGTAGTTCAGCGGTCAGAGCATCGGACCGGCTATCCAAAGGTCGTGGGTTCGATTCCCACTCGAGCTTCCTGAGGCTGGTTGATTTTTTCTAGTAAAATTTACAAAATTTATTGAATATAATATTTTTCGCAATATTTACAATCTGATAATCAAGATACATTGCCTTTCGAGAATTTGTGACCAGTAATTTGAATAAGAGTGAAAGGGCGCACTCGTAATTTTTATCACAAAGTTGCATCCCTGGTAGATAAAAATATTTTTTTTGTGGTTGTTTACGACACATCTTACCTCTTACTGATACCGAACATTAAGCTGTCATTTTTTTCACAATAACGCTTGTACGTTAATAAACGAACAACCAAACAGCTACATATCGTTAATCAATCATCCGTTATTAAGTAATCGTGACCGATCACTTCCTATTTAATGTTTTATAATGTAAATATTAATGTGTACAAAAACAGATTTCAAGTCTGCCACGATCTTGACTATTGTAAACCTTAGTTTATTAAACGTAATAACTGGTTGTTTCCCTGGTACGTTCCCTGAAATATGGTTGAGCGAAGCGATGGCAGATTCATATTATGTCACACTCGTGAACGGGTGCCGCCTGTGGAGGCTGGTCTGCTCTTGCGTACTTGTCTTATTTTTATTATTATTATTATTAACTATAGTTCAACTTTGTTTTTGACAGTTGTTTTAAACTGGTAACTGATGGAAATTTGCAAACTTAGGTATTTAATTTTTTTTTTCTCTTTTATTTTTTACATGTTGTGACTGTCCTTTATATTTTGTGTTTTTATTTGTAATGGAAGGTGTCCTTTTATGATAGGGCATATTCCAATATCTTTGTCGCAGTAAGGGAGAAAAGAGCTTGACACTTGCTGAATTTCTTGCCGGTTCTGCTCAGTACAAGGTCTTGGTATAATGACGTTCACAAGAGCTATTTGTAGCCTAAACTAAATAAATCATTTTGAATTTTGAATTTTGTATTTTGTTTAGATATAGAGGTTATAAATTAAATAATATAAAAAATTAACAACTAATATTATTATTGAAAATGTAATTGGGTAGTGGCAAAACTGTTCGACAGAAACTATAGCGATAAACACTTTTCCAATAATCACATTTTTAATAATTAAAAACCGGTCAGCAAACAATTTTTGACTTCAGCAACATAATACTGATCACCGAATTCCTAGCTGTCATCCAGTAGTACAATGTTAATGAAATTCTAGTTGCCATACAGATTGTAGTTTATAAAATGAACTAGATGTATCATATTTTGTAAGACTAGAGATAAATAAAATTAATAATAATACAACCAACAATATAACAAATACAGTAAAACCTGAATGTTCCAAATATACCATTGATCAAAATCAATATGTAACCAATCTAAATGATGCATATAATAATTTTCAAAAAAAAGAAATGAAAATATTCAACTTTCAAGATATGCCAATTGTATTTACGGACTCTTTAGATTTAAATTATGAAGATGAAGTGACGATCGATAGCACATAACATACGTTTTAGCAAAAGAAGTGGTTAATAATAAAAATAAGTCTAAATTAAAATAATGTCTAATATAAAATTGCCATTGCCGCCTCCAAAAAAGAAGAAGAGAAGCGTACAAAATTATTACAATAATGAAGAAGAAATTTATAAAGTTTCTGAGGATGTTGAATAGTATTATAAATAAGAATGTACCAACGTAAAGAAATAATAATTAAAGTCTTACCAAAAGTTTAATAATAATGAAAAGAGTTTAATTTTGAAGTAGTTTCTTTGTAATATTTTTTTATTTATTTTTATATTATAGAAATTATTACACAAAATATAAGGATCTCATCTCCATTGGGCTCAGGCGGGAAGGTCTCGCGGTCTCGGCAGTCGCCCGGTATGCGAAAGATGCAGGGTTCGAATCCCACCTGACCCCAATGGAGATGAGACCCTTTTTTCTTGTGTAATAATTTCTATAGTAGCTTCTTTGTTCATTTATAGGTTTTACGTTATTGTAAGCGTTATTTAGAACTCTTGTCTGTGAGTTTATGTTAATTAGTTTTAAATTTTCACTTTTAGATAAAAGCGTCTCGATTAGTTATGAAAGAATATGTAATTTGTTTGTTTCTTTTAATTTTATATACTATTATTCTTAGGCAGATTGTTTTGTTTTATTTTTTTTGGTAGTAAGTAATAATAATAATTAAAGCAATACTATTTCAAAAATAATAATATTCATATTTTTTATTTAATAAAACTATCTCTTGTTCTACAAATTTTTCTCATTCTTTGATATCCTACCTACCTAGCTTTAAAGCGTAACTTGCCGCATTATAGTTGTAGTTACCTAAATACGAACATCATTAAGCTCTACGGTAAGTACCTACCTACAAATGACATAAACACTACCTACCTACCTACTTTTCTTTAAAATTGGTTAAAATAAATGGCAGTAGGGCTGCAATTCCCGATTCACCCCTCAACTGTTCCTACTGACCTCGGCCACGAGGTGAATAGGGATCGAAATATTTTTGCTAATAACTCGTTAAACCTGTAGTAAAATGTATAGTAACTGCTAACTATTTATTCACCGGAAAGTAAATAGAAGCTACCTTATGTTGCACAGAAGTCGTTATAATGGTGAAGTGGTTCGAATAGTACTCCCAATACCACTTGCAACAATGAAGCTAATCAAGGATTGGGTACTTAAACTTGCAATTAAAAAGTCCCAACAACGTTTAAATTAGTTAAACTTTGTTGGGACTTTTTAATTGCAAGTTTAAATACCCAATCCTTGATTAGCTTCATTGTTGCAAGTGGTATTGGGAGTACTATTCGAACCACTTCACTGGTGACTCCGACGTGATCCGGTGCTGCGTTCAAGCGTGCGAACCTACTTGCTTGACCGCTACAATGGTAAAAATCTAATTGTCCCTATTCACCCCGTTTCCCAGAGTACCTTTTCTTATATTTTTTTTATTACCTACCTACTGTATCTCCAGTGAGAAATATCACCCATCCTCCACTTTTTCATATGCATGTCCATTTCAAAACAGCATGCCCATTTGCAACATGTTTGGCGAAACATATTTTTCTCACGAACACAATAAGTACGAAGTTGAAAGTAAAAAAAGTTTAGGTTTCGTAACTTTTGTTGCCGATTCAACAATCGCTTGTAATTGGCTAGTAATTGTGTATTAAGGAAGCTAATTAAAGTGTGGAAGATCTTTTTGTCATAGGTGATCAATTATTGATTGAAAGTGAGCTAACTTTTAATTAAACATTTTAGTTGTTTTTTATAATGTAGTGTATAATTCACGCCGGATCAGCTTTGCCTTTTGTACAAGACACAGGTGCGATCTTGCGTGGAGTATTGCTCACACCTTTGGGACGGTTCCGCAAAGTACCTTCTCGATGCCTTGGACAGATTGCAGCGGCGCGCTATACGCATTATCGGCAATGCAGAGGTCACTAATGCTCTCGAGCCCTTGCAATTGCGGAGAGATATAGCGTCACTCAGCGTCTTCTACCGCTTATACCACGGCGAGTGCTCTGAAGAGCTCTTTGACCTTATCCCACCTTCTCCCTTCCTCCATAGGAGTACGCGTGCTGCTCTCCGGAGTCACCCCTGTACTGTCTCGAACATTCCATCGCGCACAAAGAAATTTGGTGACTCGTTTCTTTGTCGCACTTCCAAAAGATAGAATAGTCTACCAGCACACGTTTTCCCTCTATGACATGGGGTCCTTCAAACGAGGCGTGAAGAGGCACCTTGTGGGCCGGCAGGATGAGGGTGACTGATGCTGCGTTGTTTTCACGCTGCACCAATTGTCCTTGCGTCTGGACTCCATTTCCACTTAACATCAGGTGGAATGGAGTCATTTGTCGAGCTACGTATAAAAAAAATGTTAGTCCAGTTTTTACGAGTATAAAATTGTTTTTTATATATATGTTTTAGCAGTCGGGCTTTTTGTTTTATTTTAATAATTTGGGTTTTTTCAAACGTTTTACGTTTTTTTATTAAGTATATTTCGGATTTTTATAGCCTATGTCACTCACACAGTCAAAACAAATCTAACGACACCTCATACATACATACATACATACATACATACATACATACATACATACATACATACGTACATACGTACATACATACATACATACGTACATACATACATACATACATACATACATACATACATACATACGTACATACGTACATACATACATACATACGTACATACGTACATACATGCATACATACATACATACATACATACATACATACATACATACATACATACATACATATATACATATACTCAAATAACATAACCCTCATTCTGACGCAGTCGGGTAAAAAGAAACACTTTCTACACGTAACAAATTTATTATTATTGTCTTTGGTTGGATAGTTTGTGTGTGTTGAGTGACCAAATTCAAATATCTAAGCTCCTTTGTAAGTCATATCATCATTCACAAAACCTTCTACCAACACCACCTTTATTGAGCTTGGTTGACATAAATGTTGTTTGGTTGTATAAATGACGTTTATCTCAATCCCATACAAAAATCATTCTATTTGATTTCTATTCTATTAGTGTTTTGCCACTTGTCTAGGGGGGCTGGACCCTTAGATAGTATAGATGGGTCTTCTAGATTGCCCATGAGAGTTCAGCACTAGTCGGTAAAGCTTCTTTGGTACGCTAATGATAATATTGTCATTATATTTGTAATGTTTACAAAGACATTATAATTAACAGTAAGAAGATACGTACTTTAACCTTTGTAACCGTGTTGTGTTGTCAGTCATCTGTATTTGAACGTCTCACGCCGTCGATTGCACATACCGTATTGCCAGTATATTATTTACCTAATTCTCACACTTCACGGCCATTCCTATCACCGAATAGAGACGGTTTATTGACGGTCGTACAGATATCACTAAAGTGTACCCAAGAAGTAATAGTATCGATTACATTAAATACTACCATAATGTTTAAACGATCTTATTCTCCGTTGCGTAACATTGAACTTCAGTAGTAATAGATTAGAGTTTTATTTAGATCAAAACGATCAAGGACATGGTTGTCTTCCACCTAGTTTTTTGCCACTGGTTACACATTTGACATTTAGTACAGACGCTATTTATATAACAAATACCATTTTTAATGACAACCTTCGCAATTATAGACGAGGTTTGACTTATGACATATATGGATGGCTTCCTTGGAGCAGTGTCTCGCATCGATGTGTTCTAGTTTAAAGCATATAATCCAGTTAAAAGTACATAGTTCGGCATAATAATATGGCTTTGTGGCGACAAAACGCTAGCTTTATTCACGGTATCTAGATTAGCAGGAGTGACGTATGCTTGTGTTTACTCTTGTAACATAGTATATATGTATAGTTAATACATAGTTCTAGACGCATAAAAAAAGATAGCGCCCGGAATTTGGTCGTTAGGCCGTTCGTACCATGAGCTGTTAGTATCACTTTATGAGGCCTATGTGCGCTCACAACATTTATAATGATAATCGGTGACCGATTTTTTGTCGGTGAAAATTATATGTATGGAGTTCTATCTTGTAAAAAGTCGGTCACAAAATCGGTACTAAAACCTTGGCGGAAAAATCGGTCCGAATATCGGTCCTACATAATGTCGGTCGTGGCCGGACTTGCGGGACCCTAAATGCTCATTTATTTAGGCCGTAAATACCGTGGTACGAACCACTTGTGGTACAAACGGCCTAACGACCCGGAAATCTAGTGTCACTTAGATATTTAGAAGTAGTCTCAGAGGTAACAGGTTTAGTTTTGTGTCTCGGGTCTAGATATTCAAGCGATGCCTTTGTTTCTATACCACACGTGCCCTGTATTTATTATGATACAAAATTTAGATATTAGGGCAGAAAGTGAGTTGGTGTGTTAATGACCTTCATCGTAAAACAATAACGGGGACCGACGACTGAAGATCATGGATTTGGAAACCCGGAAAAGTTAACACATTATGTAATGGTCTAATTACTAATAGCTTAGGGATGGAGAACAGAACCATTTCGGTCAAGTTGACACATAGTCTTGCTGTTTTATATGTTTCTAAAGAATTTAAACTTTTCACCTTGTACTGTTTGTGTCGTCACTGTGCGTAACTTTTGGTTTGCGTAATTATTCGATATAACGGCACGGCAACGCAATGATCATTTCGAAAACTCACCGCATATTTATTATGATAAATGAAGAATTAATAAATTCCGAGCGTGTGGTAACAATGGAAGTGTTAATATTATACGCAATATCAATAATATTATACGTAATAATATACAAGAAAGAAGTTGTGTCTTATTACACCGTAATTTGCGATTGAAGATAAAAGTAGCATAGAGTTCCATGGTAATTCTTTCTTGGGATTATTTTGAAAAAAGGGGTGGCAGATATAATTTGAAAAAGTGTTGACAAAAATTTCAACAAGCGGAACCCAAACAGTGTCAATGGTCAGGAGCACTACCAACTATGCTATCGTGGCTTTTTCCAATCTGTGCAAATTTACAATGACCTATAATCTACTCTTACTATTTACAAATACTCGTATAATATATTACTTTAGCTGCTAAAATAATTAAACATTATTAATAATTAATTCATAATAAATTATCGGAGGTAAAGACTCACTTTGGGTTGCTGCACTATCCTAGTTAGCTGCTTAAATGTTCCCTAGGTCTCTAGGCGTCTAGTGTGGCTTACTCTTGAATCATACGATAGATTTATATCCAAAAGACAACTTCAAAGAACACAAGCTGTAACCCTGCTTGCGACTGTTTATCACGTACATAATTTGTAATCATCATCATCAGCTCGCTTTTATGTCCCCACAGCTGGGGCACGAGCCTTCCCTATGGATGCATAGGGAGAACGGGCGATAAACCACCACGCAGGCCCGGTGCGGATTGGTGGAAGTTAACGACTGCTAATGCAGCCAGGACCACAGGCCTAACGTGCCTTCCGAAGCACGTAGGAGCTCGAGATGATAAATTGTTGGTCAGCCATCCGATGACCTTGCGATAGTTGCTTAACTTCAGTAATCACAGACCGAGCGCGTAAACCACGGCGCCATCGAGCTCCTCAACAAAAGAGCTTATTAAACTCGATTAAAACCTCCTTAATTGGTATATCTAATTAAAGTCACAGTATAAGGAATAATTCCATATACTGTGTCAAAAGGTTTCTTTTTGGTTCTTAAACAAAGAAACATTAACCTTTGGCAGCAATAACGTTAATGTGAACCATGGGCCTAATATTTTTTTTACAATTATATGACACAAATTAAAATCGCCGTTAAACTTGACAGCAACCTACATTCTTAACTAAACGATGTCGTTCCAAATTGAATATGTATGGGTTTCTAAATTGTTATGTTAAGTAGTAAATATTGTTCGTTATATCTAATATTAATAGGATTGAATACAAATAGATCGAAATAGATGCGTACGACGAATACCTTATTAATCAAAGTCAAATAAAATATCAAATAATTATAAGTTAATCTTTTTATATACTTATTGGAGATTAAAGTACGAAATATATGGAGGGATTTAGGTTAGCCCTTTGGCTGCAGTGTAAGTACATAAATATATATGTTTGAGTATCCTCCATCAGCGAGTAAAATACAGAGTAAAAGCTCTAAATAAAGACTTTAGTTTTATTAGCTTGCGCCCTAGGAAGGCCCTAGGCCTTGAATGCCTGGCCTGCGTTAAATTTGGTCGGAAATCCTGAGGTAATGAGATACGTATCCAGTATAAAAAGAAGGTACATGTACTATGTGTTCATCCAAAATGCATTTTACATGTGTTATGTGATTCAGTGTGATTGATTAATAAACAAACAAACACCAACTTTCGCGTTTATAATATATATTCATATATTATAGCAGCTCATTTTTATGTCCCCACTGCTGGGGCACAAGCCTTCCCTATGGATGGATAGGGAGAGCGGGCCATAAACCACCACGCGGGCCCACTGCGGATTGGTGGTTGTTAACGACTGCTACGGGATCAACGGCTTTACGTGCCTTCCTAAGCACGGAGGAGCTCGAGATGATAAATGCTTGGTCACCCATCCGGTGACCGGCCTTTGCGAAAGTGGCTCAACCTCAGCGCTCGCAGACCGGGCGCGTTAACCACTGCGCCATCAAGCTCCTCGAGTCAAAACGAGTACCTACCATAAAATTTTGAAAACTTTGTCTTCTTTTTGATTAAAAAAACAAAATGTTCCGCTTTTGTATTGAATTTGCCCATCTGTTAGTAACTTACTAACTTAGAGCATTAAAATGCTCTAAGCTTACTTAGGACGAGGAAGTTACCGGCCCACACCAACTTTTTGTAGGACCGACAATCGAACCCATTTTTTTCACCGAGGTTATAACATTGATTTTATGACCGACTTTTTGTAGGACGTGTGCGTTGCAACAAAGAATTCCATACGTTTGTTTTTCGCTGACTAAAAAATCGATCGGTTATCGGACGTGGGCGAGGGCTCTAATGCATAATACGGACTTATACTACTCCGCAATATCTGTAACAGCTACTAATAAATATCAACGATAAAATTTTTCGCTACAACATCGCAGTTAATCTTGCAGCTTCAATCTGCGTGAGCGCATTAAAAATCGATTAGTGCTATATTCTAAGTGTATAAACGTTTCGTTAACAAAACGCAAGTTCTGTACTGGTACATACTCGTTTTGTTACTCCGAACGAGAAAATAATGATTGCAGCAGTTGCTTTGGTGAAGCAAGCATAAATATTAATGATTTTAGAATACTCCAGAAAGCTACATACAAGTTATTCAGTGCTTGATCTCGGTGGTCTCGGTGGTCCTGAGACTGTCGGGATGCTACAGACGTATGCACATCAGACTACCACAAGCTGTCAAATTTTCATAATAGACTGTGAACTTTATATTAATGGAATATTGTTGAATATAATTTAAAGAAATTTATTGTTTTGGACAGACCAGCTTCTCCTAACAAAGTGGATGGAAGGTAAAAAGGCATGAATAGCCTACGGGTTGCTCCAAAGCTTCGTATGCGTCTCGTCATTCTCCCCGTAATTAAAACAAATGAGTGTGTACACTTCAAGCAGCCTAACGTGGCTATGAGGAATGAAACACGATTTCTCATACACAACCCGACCACCTTGGTGACCAAATGAGATGGTAAGATACTCTCAACGTGAAAGGGGAGGGAGGAAGTCCCACACAATCCAACATTTTTTTGAGAGAGTGTGCTGATTGCCACTGGGCTTTTTTGGGGGCGGCGAGCAACTTAAAGGGTTCCTCAAGCCGTGCGAAACGAAACACCTTCAGAGGTTTTCTAGAGGGAACAGCATCTACTGCGTCTCCCCGTGCCCTACTAGATTCTACGAGGGGTTCGGATTGGATCGACACAATCCAACAGGTTGTCCCGAACACCTCGAATGCCTAGTCAGGTTACGCTAAAAATGCCGCCTTGAGGCTATCAGCAATCTCTCCAAAAAAGAAAGAAATGCCCGTATGCGTCTCGTCATTCTCTCCTTAATAAAAACAAATGAGTGTGTTCACTTCAATAGTCTGACTAAGGGGAGTGAACCAAGATTTCTCGCACCAATCCCGACCATCTCGCTCGGTTACCAACGTTCACGTGATTATACTTGTTTATAGGCGTATTCCCGCCAAAGAGAAATACGGTTCTCTAATACTTTATTCAATTTGCCGAATAAAATAATGGTCCGATCCTGCGTTGGAACAGACCCGTGTTTGTTGCGGATCTGGGCTTTTTTGCTCCGTTTCCCTTTATATGGTAAAATGAAAATACGCATCACTTTGCTGCCTACGTGTCTGGTATGTAAAGAAATACGGACCAAGCAACATTACTACCTACCTACAAGATTGTTTAAAATAGCCTAATGAGCCCGTCACGCGTGGTTACAGTTTGAAAAGGTTTTTTGACTCTCTTAACCGCTTTTGTGGTATTGTAGTTAGAACACTGATGTCTGATTAGGAAGTTCCGGGTTTGATTCCTAGCATTTAGCATATGGTGAAGTGAAGGCGCTTCTTCATTGTAGATAAAAGAAAATAAAAAAGGCGAAAATATCATTATATCCTCATAAACCACACTGACAAGTAAGAAACGGCTTTTGAGGAATGTTGAATTGTTGATTCGAAAGTATTGTTTTTATAATTTCGTATGTGAATCGTGAGCTTATCTTATATTTACAAGCCCACGGCTTTATTTACTTTAACATCGTATCGCATAATACCAACAATTATTGTCAATTTTCAAAGATTTCAAATTAATATAATAGAATCAGTCGGTCTTACTTACGCCCTATAGACTTACGAACCGATAGCGTAGTGATATTCTTAAGAATTCCATTATTGTAGCCTATAGCCCGATTTTTTAATCCTCAGATAAATTTTATCCAACGAATAACATTGTCATCGTGACATATTTTCTGAAGGAAATCTGTCATTATGTCAAAATTATTCGAGAAATAAATCACGAAAGAATTTTAACTCTGGTTATTTTAAGTTTGGCACGTGAGTGGTATTTCTCTTTTGTTTTCATGAAAGCTCCCCAAATACGATGTATTCCAAACAAGAATAAGAACAACGTTTAAAAATACCGGCCGTAAATAACTTTGAATTAAGAAACATGCATTCAAATATAAAATCGCTTGCATTTAAGCCCGCGTTTGCCGGTGCCCGAATACCCGATACAACTGGGTATGCAGTAGACCGAGACGACAGACACGACCCGTCCGTCAATTTGTGTGAATTTGAACAAATGAATATGTATAGCATATAGGTACGTACATATCCCCTATAAATATGTAGTGGACGTCGCCCCATTTCATTTCGTAGAACACGTATCATACCTTAAATATTCCTTGCCTCTTACAAATAAACTGAGTATACCGATATACTCGTAGTTCTAAAGTGTTTTGTTTATTTGTCAAACAAATATAATTTTACAAAAACACAATGTTGAAAAAATTTCCACGAGCAAGATTTGAACCTGCACCCTTCTGACATACCGGGTCAGGTGCTCTTCCAATTGAGCTATCGTGGTTCTAACCAGCCCGCCGAAATTATTCAACACTATTTACTTTTTACTTTGAAAGCCAAAGGCACCCATTCAATGTCAACAACTACCGTCATTAACACCCGATCATAATATTTTTACAAATACTAAAGATCAGTTAAGAAATAGGCAAGCTATTTATAAAATGTTTTTGTTTTGTTTTGTTTTTTTTCAACATTGTGTTTTTGTAATTTGTTTCGCAACAAAATTTGCGTTAAAATTATATAAACAAAACAAAAACATTTTATAAATATAATTTTGAATAGTATGAAGGGAGACAAAACACTGAATAAATTTTTCAAGCCTATACCTAGAGTAATTACCTACTAAGTTATAAGTAATAGGGTACACATTTTATTATTGTTATTATATTCCCACTCAGGAGAATAGTAAAAGCAACTAATGATTGCCTGAATCCTGCTCAATAAATCCTTATTTTAATTTAGTTCTTTGTAATAAATAATTACTATGAAAAAGTAATCGTTACTTTTAAGGTTTAAAAGGACTTTCTGATAGCTCGGATTATAAAATGATCTATTTCAAAGTTTTCTTAAGAGATTATGCTATGAGGGCTTTAAAAAACGTTAAAATCTTTCTAGCTATTATTCTATATGCGAAAGTATGTTTGTTCTTGAATGCCGCCTAAACGGATACAGGATTTTAAGTTATATTAGGTACACAAATAGAGTATATTTTGGATTAACATATAGAATACTTTTTATGCCGGAAATACTTCGTATTCCGTCGGGAGTTGGCACTTGGTAACATACTGAATTTCACTTAGAAGCTGGGGGTTGAAACTAATACTAAAGGAACCTGTTACTCTTTCGAAGTTTTCATAAGAGTATATTATATTAAGAGATCGCTTTATCCCCTTATTCATAATAACTATTTGAGCATTATTTAGTTAATCATTGTTTTGTCTCTTTTTCTCAAATTCTAAATGACGTTGGTGTGACGTTGACAAAACAATATTGAACTAAATAATGCTCAAATAGTTTTTATGAATAAGGGGGTTAATGTTTCATAGGTTTGCGCGCAGTGCCTCAGGCTGCGAAATCTTTGCCAACTAAAAGGTGTTAATTATGATAACATAGCAACTTAAAGTCAAGAACTTATTTAATCCTTTTCTTCACTTTGTGTTCTTTATTATTAATGTATGCTTATTTACATATAATTTTACGCAAATATTGTTGAGAACACCACGCCACGAGCCAAGAGAGCATAGTTGGTAGTGCACCTGACCCGGCATGTCATGGGGTGCGGGTTTTCTTTTCTCTTTTTATTTGGGCTAACAAACGGTGTACACAATAATATGTAAATAATAAACATTTAGTAATAAGCAATTGTCATTGTGTCACCAACAACATTAACCACATATTATCTATTATGAAAAGAATGATAGTGTATATATGTTTGTATATAATATTGCTAATTAGAAATATATATATATATATATATATATATATATTAATCAGATTACAGTAAGTACTTGTGCAAGGTGTTTTTTAATTATACGAGTTCGAATCCCGCTCGTGGAATTTCTTTAACACTTTGTCTTTTTTCAAATTTTAATGTATGCTATAAGAAATAAATGTCCATTGACTGTAATGTAAAGTATCTGATGACCGGTCGAAATAATCAACCTTTTGGGCATGTGTATTGTATAAGGTAAGGGAAGATTGGGTTATAACGTACTATGCTGGCTCATAGCTTATAAGTCAGCGTTATCTATTACTTAGACCTAAGGTCAGGATCTACCGCTTAACTGAGATCCTCAATATATTTAACGGAATGTATCAGAATTAGAAAAAAAGATATCTGCATAACTAGGCTGGCACCAGTGTCTGACAATAGTTTTTGTCTCCAAAAATTTATTTATTTATTTATTAGTTACACAAAACAGATAGAAATTAAAAAATAACATAAAAGCATGATAAATTGTGTAAGAGCTAAATTCCTATCTAAACACAACACGATCCATAATAAGCGTCCATGTTAAAGTTTACCTAATCTAAAACTATATCCAATCAAAAACTAATTAAAATACATAGAATGGTGAATAATAAAAATATAACAAATTGAAAACTTATTCTAGGTTAATGTTGACAACTTTATGAAGTTTTCTTAATAATGATATCAATCTATATCAGGTGCCGAGGCGAGAATCGCCCGGACATTTTTTTTTTAATTCATGTTTTTTTCAAGGAAAATATGTCGATGTTGTTATTAAGTGCAACCAGTTCATTATATAGACGCCACATTCTTACAATGGGATTGTAATATGATGTGCTATTTTATAGACATTTAGTACAAAAAAATTACATAGAATTTCGTTAAAAATTGTATCTACTGCATGACAGCTAGGAAGTTTATGGTCGATATTCAATTGTTGCATAAGACAAAAATCTGTTGCTGACTTCTACTTCTAACCTACAAGAAACAAGTGTCGATCATTGGTTCTTGTCGGACACGGGTGCCACTACATACCCTATGTCAATTTCCATATTGGTACTAATGTGCTGCCTTTTGTTATGGTAATTCAATTGTGTCCCGTCCACAAAACAGAACCGTTCGCATCGCAGTAGGTACTTTCTCCTTTAGTTGTCGAGTGAAAAAAAAAAAACAGTATTACCATTCCGTTCCGTTATTATTTCTACTGCGGTTCTTGAATACCAAATTTTGTACAATACAAAAATTTAAGAGGCAAAATAATTTTCTCAGGCCTAACTTAACTTTACCTAAGTGTGAATCAAAAAAGTTATAACACTCGAACGTTACTCATAATATCTATTGATATTCAAGTCATGTACCTTTCATGTTCTGAAAAATGGTACATTGTTTCTTTTGTTACGACTTAAGCTGACTAAGAACTTTACGTTGTACACTATATAGTACCTATATAGGTAGGAAGGTACATTATCATGGATCAACATTAAAAATCAGCAATAATCACACAACTTATTATCATTCAACATCTTTATACCTATTGCTTCTGTTTACATGATCTGTTATCGTATACAACGCGACTCGTAAACATTTTCCTTCCTGCTTGACAGTAAGTACAGATTTTTCAAGACCATTTTACTGGTAATATAATCTTAAATCGTTTATAAACACACACTTTATTTATAAAAAAAACGACATTCATTTATTTGTTGTTAAAACCATCCATAAAAGTTGTACCCAAATTCTAAATTCAAATTATAAAGAAAGAGTACGAACCTTCTTGATTATTCCTTTTTTAAATTTCAAAAACAAAACACAATCAACCACTGGCACAATCAATGATGCACTCTCGTAAAGATTTTTATTTTCCGCAACACATTTTTCGGTCGGCAATGTGCAGCAAACGGTCTTAGAGCGGCGACTGGTCTCGCAGGCGCAACCAGAATGGTTTATAGTGGCAGCTTCAATAGGATAGACCGTGCTCCTCACACCACCTCCACTCCATTCAAACGTCGAACGTGAGTGTAACGACTCACCGTTACATTTTGACGCACTGCTGACTCGAAACTTTATCGTCGTTCGGATGGAAAACGATAATGCGATGAGTGCTACCATTGGAATGAAACAAACATAAAGAGTATACTACTTTTGCGAAGATTTCAAACAGCACAATTTAATGTGTTTTTTATTTTATTTGTATTTTTTATTATCTCTTTTCAAAGTATTTAATCTAACGATGAGTTTGTATCTATGAGTAGAAATTGTGTATACTTTAGAAAACAAATATAAATTTAACCTTCATAACGAAACTTAGTAAGTCGTGCTAACACAGACGAACACAAACATTTTAAAAGAACACATGCCCCATACTTATATGTATTTTTACTTTTCATCAACTTTCACCGAATTCGCAGAACCTGTTTTTTGGCACTCCACTGTTTATGTTGAGCTCTGACGACTTCGAGATTGAAATCGTTTCAGCTAATCATGGAGGTAGATCGCAATTAACTTAAAAAATAATACAACAAAATATGATACATTGGTTACTTCGTCCGTACTTATATTGTTTTCTAAAGTTTACGCGAGCAATATACATTGAAATAAAACTTTTACGAATCTCTTCGCGTTTATTTTACACATTAATTTTATTTGAATGTCTACTTGACGTTTTTAACCCTTTACAGGGTATGCATATTGTATGTTAATACGTATACGTTGTGTGTACCTATGTACTATGTTTAGGTATTATTCTTTAAATACTCATAACAAAAGCCGACAACGGTGTACTTTTCCAAAATTTATAAGAAAATCTTCTTTTTTTTATATTAACGGGTAAGCACAGTGCCTTGATCTCACCTGATGTTAAGTGATGATAAGGCCAATGATGGAAGCGCACTTCACCCGGGATCCTCAACAAGTGAGGTACTGACTATCTTATCTCTAGCTGCCGGAAGACAACAATGCTACAAACATTGATGTTATGGAGACATATTTAGATAAGGCGGTGGTAGCTAGCCAGGCGGACAAACAAGCCTTACCACCAACCAAACCGAGTACACAAACATGTACTCCCCGCTGGGAAAAGAACCCGGGACCTCTAGGTCTAAACCGGTGGTCTTAGCCACTAGACCACAGAGGCGGTTACAATACCTATACTTATACCTATAGTCTGCAATACAAGTGACAATTAATACGTAGAGATGTAGGTACTTTTAAGTTTTCTTAAGTCAGACGCACATAATTGACTCTCTTATCGTCATTCTCATTAACATATAAATAGACAAGATCACGTAGAGATTGACCCTACGCAGGGACAAACGGCTTAATTGACCTTACAAAGCATGGAGGACTTTGTTCTATTTTCTAATGTATAAATTTCAATATTGACTACATCATCTGTAAGGACTTTGCTTTTTTTTTAATTGAGACAGAACATTGAGAAACGAATGCCTAAACATCGTTTCCCGTGGTGTCCCCGCGCGCGAGGTGGTGCCAATCCGGTACATCGATAATATGCTGAGTGGGAGCCATTTCAGGGCCACTAGTTTTAAGTTTTTCTATCCGCCAGTAGCGGGGCAGGGCTCAAGCTACCGGTGGTCAGGGCTGCAGATTGAGGAACCTCCTGACAATACGGGCCATGTCAAGCCTACTGCAAGAGTACTGCTTTCTGAATCTAACCCTTGATCCTACCATCAAGCGAGAGCTTCTTAAGAGGTTGGTCGAGGCTCTTCGCTATCAGACCGTTCGCTGAAACGACTATCGGGACAATGATCGTTGAATCAACATTCCACATGGCGGTCACCTCGTGAGCTAAGTCAAGGTACTTGCTGAGTTTGTCCTTCTCAGCTTTCACGAGGTTCTCTTCATGCGGGATGGTGATGTCAACGAGCACCGCCCGACGTTGAGACCGGTCTACCATCACGATATCAGGCTTATTGGCAGCAATAGTCCTGTCCGTGATGATTGACTGGTCCCAATAGAGCAATGCACGACCATTTTCCAGGCTGGTGCGTACTTGTAGTACGGCACTTCAGACTCAATAAGGCCATATTGAAGAGCAAGTTGCTGGTGAATGATCCTGGCTACTAGGTTCTGTCTGTGCAAATACTCGCCGTTAGCAAGATGAGAACAACCGGAAATAATATGCCTTAGAGATACTCCGGGACGGCGGCATGCTCGACATATGTCAACCGTAACGTACTTCAGGATATACTTCCGGTAAAGTTGTTCGTCTTGATAACTTCATCGGCAATTACACAATAAACCTTCGGTTTTACCAAAGAGGTGACCGAAGCGTAGCCAGTTCACCGACGCGGGCAGGTCTACATCAGTTCCTGTTAAGGTTCGATAGAACCGCCCAAGCAACTCTTTGCTTTTCCATACTTCCCTGCGGTCCTCAGTGCTTAGCACCGTTGGCTTGCGCCAGTTCTCATTTGCCATGGAGAATGGCGTGAGGCTTCTATCAACTGCTACAACATCACGATGCATCTCGCACTCGTGATTAAGGAAACATTCCCTGAGGCTGCACACTTCACGGTTGTGAAGGTTCTTGGTTCTTATTATTATAATTATTATTATTATGTTTTAATATTAATATAACTGTTATTATTTTAAATATAAATGTAAAATTGTATAAAGATATAGGTATTTTATACCTCATATACAAGTATGTAAAAACATTGTAATGTCCATTTTCCATACAGAGTTCTGTAATAACATTAACACACCATTTAAAAATCCAAAAATCAGTACACAAATTTTGGACATGGCATGCTTAATTGGGGTAAACGACCTGGCGATAAAGCACAAGTTATGGCTTGCAGCCATTTACACTCAACGATGCAGAATTTATGCATTTGTTTAATTATATCAACATTCTTCAAACCAGAAAATTTTATTTGTTCCATTAAAAAAAAGTTATACGTACTGGATATAGGTAATATGTTATTTCGCCAGTATCTACCCATTGATGGTTTTCATATCTTCTGGTTACCGTTTATGAAGCTAAAAGAGTAAAGCTATACGTACTGGATATAGGTAATATGTTATTTCGCCAGTATCTACCCATTGATGGTTTTCATATCTTCTGGTTACCGTTTATGAAGCTAAAAGAGTAAAGCTGTGATTTGATATTGAAGAACTAAATCTGAACAAACGATAACAATACATATCCTTTCTTTCAGCCTTTATTAACAAATATAAAACGGCTGTTTTAAACCAGATTAAACGTTTGTTCAATAACAGTACAAAATACATTTGTACATTTTCGTAAAAAAATATGTTTTGTTTTCGAAGTTAAGCAAACACTACACATACAAAAGGATAAAATAATATTAAACCGCGCGTCGATCCGTAAAAGCTTTTTTTTTTTAAATATAATGTTATTTATAAGTAACTAGTTGTTGCCCCCGACTTTGTTCGCGAAAACTACAGCAAAAAAAAGGGAAAAAAAAGTATTATGTACGCTGGTCTGGGTCATGGTCTGTATATGAGGAAAGTTTCATTAAAATCTATTTAGTAGTTTTACTTACAAACTTTCGCGTTTATAATATTAGTAGGATTGTTTGTCAATCATATAATATGCATTATTATATTTTATTAAACTCATAGAAAAGCTGTTAACGCATAAGTAAAACTATTTTAGTCCATCTAATTTTAATGATGACACAAATAGCTCCGCCAAAGTTCTTACCTATTTTTTTAAAGAAGGCAAACGGGCAGGCGGGTCACCTGATGGAAAGTAATCACCGCCGATGGTAAGTAATCACCGCCGCTCTTGGACACCCGCAAAACCAAAGTAATCGCAGATGCGTTGCCGGCCTTAAGGAAGGAGTTGGATCTTGAGCAGGGAGTAGGAATTGGGAGGGGGGTGGCGGCGGCGCCTATTAATAATAATATAATAAATAAAATGAGACAACATCACATACATTGTTCTGATCCCAAGGTAAGTAGCTAAAGCACTCGTTTCATGGAAATCAGAAACAACGACGGCACCACAACCATCCAGACCCGACACAATATCGAAAAGTTCGTTTTCGACATTGACCCGACCGGGAATCGAACCCGGGACCTCAGGAGTTAGCGCCGCCCAAAGTCCGGCGTGCAAGCCACTCGGCTACGGAGGTCGTCATATGGGCCTCCAGTACTTTCGCTCACCGGACGAAACACAACAGCAACGAGTGCCATTGTTTCACCGCCGTTAAGCTTCTTATTTTAAACTTTAAACAAACTTTGAGATCCTGTTAAACTTTTGAAATTTCTCGCATCAGTAAGTGTAATGTTCCTTATATAAAATGTTTAATCATAAATGTACTAGTTTGCCGAAAATGTTCATTTATCATCATCATCATCGTCACCAGCTCCTTTTATGTCCCCACTGCTGGGCACGAGCCTTCCCTATGAATGAATAGTGAGGAGGTCATAAACCACCACGCGGACTCAGTGCGGATTGGTGTTTGTTAACGACTGCTTATGCAGCCGAGACTAACGGCTTTACGTGCCTTCCGAAGAACGGAGGAGCTCGAGATGCCTTCATCCAATGATTAGACTCGCAAAAATTGCTCAACCTTAGCAATCGCAGATTGGGCGACCCACTGCTCTATAGAGCTCCTCAAACACGCTTAAAATATAGAATACTTTTTTATCCCGGGAAAATATCCAACGTCCGTCGTCAGGAGTTTGCACTTTATGGTAGACAAAATTTTGCCCAAGAGGTGTAGGGGTGAAAACTTTAATTCTTCTCCTATGTCAAGAAACCTGTATCTAGAAGGTAACGGCACCGTTACTGCAATGTTAAAAGTAACTTTGGAGGGCGAAGAAATCAGTGTTACCGCAAAATCTGTTATAGCACGTTACTTTTAAACTTGAAATTTTATGGACCAGCGATTAAGACTACCGGTTTTAGATCTTAGGTTCGGTTTGGTCTATATGGTAGGGCTTATTTTAAGTCCACCTGCCTAACTACCATCATATTATATAAATATGTCGCCATAACAGCAATGTTAATAACATTGTTGTATGCTGACAGTTAAATATAAGATATCCAGTTCCTCAGTAGATGAAGGCCCAGTGCTTACCCACAAGAAATATATTTAAAAAAATATATATATTTCTCTTTATTAATTATTAAAAAAATGTACTTCTCTTTTCTGTATCTCTCATTCTAACCATTTGAATTTAACGGTTATTGAATAGCTATGTAAACAAGCCTTCTTTTTCACAAGTGCTGATAAAAAATATAAAAAAAAACGGTGAACAGACCCTCACTGTTACGCCTTAACACTATCAAATGTACCGATATGAATATGCAGTTAAGTTTATCAATGAGTCATTGTCAATGTGAGCGATATTATTATCACCAGTATTTACTATTTGCACTTTAAATGCTGTGTTTAGTGTATATTACTCATGAATTATTCATAATGATATGCATAATTAATTACTGTTCTGCTATGATTATATGCTAGGTGACTAAGGGCGGTCTACGGGTGTCTCATGGTCTGAGGTAACCACTTTCCATCGCACCGTATTCTGGTTTGCTGCAGAGTGGTGTTTAATGAAGACATATAGAAAGTTATAGATCCGTTGAAGTGAGAAAGTTCTAGAGTGGCGACTAAGTACGTACTTACGCTGACTTGGAGTATGTGGGTATCTTAGATACCTCCTTCCTCTATGACAGAGTAGGGGGACAATGTAACTAGCCATTTGCGTCTCCCCGGGCGCAGTGGTATGCGTAATGCATTGTCACCTGTATTTAAAAAAAGATTGGTATCTAAGAAGGTCGATTGATGACCTGGTAAAGACTTGAGGTACTGCTGGATGCGAGTAGAGCACGACCATGACGTAAGGTTACTGTTACAGGCCAAACTGCAGTTTATGCCCACATTATGCCCACCTAGTGTGTCAAAGAAATAACTGCCACATATTCACGTTAACAAAAAATTTAGATAGATATATAGATAATAATTTTATTGCAACACTATAAAACATAAATATGAACAAAAAATAAATCATTTACAAAGTTACAATTTGGTGATCTTATCGCTATCAAGCGATTTCTTCCAGACAACCAGCCGAATGGAAAGAGCTAATAAACTGTAAGAAGAAGAGTGATAATCTGTATTTTATAAATGAAGCAAAATAATAATAATAATGATAAATATATAATGATAATGATAATAACGATAAATAAACATAATATAATAAACCTACTTCAATATAATAGTAGTCTCAGGTAGGAAAGTAGCGGATATGGCAAAAGTGTTGGTAATTAAAAAAAAATGCTATTTCACTTATTAACAACCCGCATTAGGTCATGTTATTAAGTTTAAATGAAACAGCGTTTACGGATCTACTTGCGTTTGTTTTACACATTCGATTTTGTTTATTCTGACGTTTAACACCATTTACTATAAATCCCAGCCCCAACACCACACCGCCAAACCAAAAGATAAGATAAATACGAGAAGCTCAGTTTGCGTAAAACGGAAATCAATTTATTTAAAAAAAAAAACGTTTATAAAACGAAAAACCCGCCTGCGTAAAAAATAATAACTAAATAGAAAATCAACAGAAAAGCCAGCGAAATAAATCGAAGCAATATGAAACATAGGTAGGTACTGTATACAATTAAAACTATCAGTACGGTAATCTTTCGACATTTTATGCAGCGTCATACTTATCACACAGTCGGAGGTAGACTAAATCTAACGATACCTCAATTATGTAATTCCGTTCAGCGGTTCTGGAGATATGAGGTAATAAAAAATATTATTAGATTATTATCAGCATACAGATACGCGCAAAAACAATACCCTTCCTTTGCATACAAGTAAGAAATTAAATGAGACGACTAACACTTCAGTCTCCCTGTGACCACAGTACCTGTAAAGGGTTCGAAACGTCAGGATAAAATCATAGTAAACGTCTAAAATAAACGCGAGTAGACCCGTAATCACTCTGACCAAAACTTGTTTCACTTTAGTGAGTAGTGTTCTTAAAAACTTAAGAAAACAATATGTTGGTTGAATATGTTTACGAATATGTTGGTTTTTTTTTATAAGTCTGCCGCCACAGAAACAATGCAACAACAATAATAACAGTTTATCCGTGACTGATTATATAACTGTGACGAAATATCGAATACTCAACCGCACCGAAAAACATGGTAATAAATAATGCCTAGGTATACATATTATTTTTTATTTTAAATATATAGTTACACTGTTGTGATAGCCCGTTTTAATAATAATGTTGTTACGACAGCAAAGTTATTAAAGCCAATTCATCGGTGCGTCAATAACCCGGGTGAAGTATATCTTACCTTTTACCGTTGGTCTTTTCGTCTCTTCATCATCATCACCAGCACATTTTATATCCCTACTGCTGGGGCACGAGCCTTCCCTATGGAAGGGATTGGGAGAGGAGGGGGAGGGATAGGGAGAACGGGTACATAAACCACCACGCGGGCCCAGAGCGGATTGGCGGTTGTTAACGACTACTAATACAGCCGGGACCAACGGCTTTACGTTCCGAAGCGAGAGAAGAAAAGAGGAGATGATAAATCTTTGGTCACCAATTTGATAGTAGGCCTTTGCATCGAGCTTTTCGTCTTTCGTCTCTTACCATGAGGTGATACAAAGGCACTTGCTGACGTCACTCATCAATTGATACAAAGGCAAGGAGCTTACTCGATGCGTGATTAGACAAAAAATGCTGAAGCTCAAAGTTTGTTTAATATCAAAGTACGCGTTTGAACTCGTGATCTCTTAAGTAGTATTGTTGTTCTCAATTAGTAGGGTAAATCCACCGCAAATTGGTCTATTGACAAATTTAAGAATCATTTCTATCAATCAGACGTATGGTCGTAGTGAACTACGAGGCGGTTCAACGGCCAATCCATCATACCAATTAAAATAGTTTTCCAATTTATGTACTATGATATTTGATAGCGTCACTCATTGTGTGTAACCATTTTTTGGGTACACACTAGGGTGAACTTTATGATTTAGCCATTATGGTTCAAAATGTACTAAAGAAATTTGACAGTTTTGGATAGGATGACGTGCAGGGGTCTGTACTATAGTAAACCAGGAACCCTTTTATTTATTTTTTTCCTTTAGTTGATGACTTCGTGCGATTAACACACTTAGCCAGTGTCAAAGTAATTTTTCTTACAAGTAATACATAAATAAATAATATTTCCTTCCAGTATGATGATGATGG
Organism: Eudonia truncicolella; assembly: GCA_949315975.1. NCBI lineage: Eukaryota > Metazoa > Arthropoda > Insecta > Lepidoptera > Crambidae > Eudonia > Eudonia truncicolella. Next base: position 6,141,866 of record OX438832.1, read on the forward strand.
GTGATAATAGAAATGAGAAGTGAGAAATAATATACCCCCCAACCCCTCGAGTAACTAAGTCCTCGGGCGGACTTCTTGAGAGAATTTGAAAAGTGACGTTGCACTATTTTGTTTTATTTGCCAACAATCATGCACACTCACGAACATTTAACGGTTAATAATCCACCATTATTTCACATAATATTCGACATAACACAAATTTTAGAAAATTAAACAAAACTGACTCTTTACTTTTCCGCATAGAAGTATGTTGCCCTTGACAGGTCGTAAAAATTGGTTGATCTTCTTCGGCGGCTTGAAGTAAGTGTTGATTGAAGTTCGCTTTAAGATATGTCCAATATTGTCAGTGACACCGTTCATATGAAAGTACAGCAGGTTGGCGCTCGACTGTGGTTGGTTTATTTCGTTTTCTGTGTTATTAGTAGTAGTTTATTGTCCTGTAGTACGTGCTTGACATGCTGAACCTCAGCAGCCAGGTGTTGGGTGTCAGAGATTCCGCGTGCTCTCTGAAACAAAGACTTCCCTACTGTAGCCATCTATATGGTTTACTTTACGGTACATAGTGTGACTATATCAAGACTATATCAAAATATAGTCTCCTTGTGACCACGGACCCTGCAAAGGATTCGAAACGTCAGGATAAACATTAATTAAAACTAATGTGTAAAATAAACACGAGTAGATCCGTAAAAATAGTTTCATTACATTGTGTAGTGTTCGCGTAAATATAAGGATTATTCTTTGTTATGAAAAATAATTTCAAGGACCCATGTTTTTCAGAATATAATGTTAAATTGGTTATTACTAAGGTGAGATGTGTTATACATCATATGCGACTATTGTAAGACTCGTTTTTTTTCTTTTGTTGTCACAATTAAAAGATGCTCTTTTCCGTCATCTCTTTTGATCGTTGATGTCCGGTAAGAGCAATGATAGAAGCACATTTCACTACTTTGTTAATAGTGTTCCGATAGTATAGTGATCGAGCCAGTTCCTCGATAGTCGGGAATTTCGGGTGATGTGCGCTTTATGTCTTCGCTCTTATCGTTAATTAACATCAGGAGCGCATCCAAGTGCTCCTTGCTTGCATTATAAAAAAACCTATCACGTTACTCGGAATAGCTTAAACTACCGATCCAATCTGAACCCCGATCTGATCCGAACTCTTCGGAGAATCTATTAGGGCACGGGGACACGCCTTAGTGCGTGATGCCGTTCCCTCTAGAAAACCTCCGAAGGTGATTCGTATCACACGGCTTGAGGAACCCTTTAAGTTTCTCGCCGCCCCCAAAAACGGGCTTTTTTGGGCAAAAAATGGTGGCAATGGTGGAATGGTGAAGCAAAAAATGCTGCCGTCTGAGGCAATCCGCAATCTCTCTCTTTAAAATAAAAGCTTAAAATATCTTATCTTTATTACTCGTCACATTAACATAAATGAGCTGTGCTCCCCTTACCTTCGTGCTTCTATTTTTTTACCCTATCTAGGCAAAAAGACCAAGCTCATACAGCCTAGACTTCATACTTTATATAATAATATATGACACACCGTGCTTTTCTTTTTCAGGTAAGTAGCTTGATTGCCGTCTCTGCACGTAGAAGCCGTAAGTGTACTTGGATTTCCCCAACTCGTTTTATATGTGCCTTATCAGCAGTGACTGTTGAGTTGACTAAATCCATTCTCAAATAGATTTGGGCATCTATTGTTGAAATTGGATTAAAACTAAAAAATTATGACACTTTCAAAACTGTTCACTTAACTGTAAAGGACTCAGTCAATAACTAACCATTTTAAAGAACGATTTCCAATGTATTGTTTACCGCAGCATTTACGAAGACAGTTCAATTTGAAATAAAAGTTTTATTTTTGTTTAACTCACTAGAGCTTAAAAGGTATCTTTTTTATTTTATTTTTAAACAGTAGAAGATGCATATCGCATACTACTGTGCCCGGGGAGATGCAGTTGATAATGTGGGACACTCGTCCATCCTTTCCCCTCGAAGGGGTGATGCTATAATTCCACTATCCACATAAAAACTCCTGATTAACCCGACACGCGTCCGTGAATCGACGGAGTCAGATTGCACAGCATATTCCGTCAGAAAAAGGCATTTAGGTACTAAATTTTTTAGTACATTTATTAGACTCGTCGTCTGGCAGGAACGAAGCTACAGGTCTAAAATAGCAATTAAAACATCATCTTTCATAATACTATTAACATCATACGAGCGTCTGGTTTATGTTAGCGGTTGAATCTCGAGCTCAGTTCGTTGAAATGTATTATTTCAAGAGTTTCGGGAACTGGGAACTAAGGATTATAAAACTATGTTAAGCACTTGTGATTATGTTTAAAATTATATTTAGAATTTAGAACAGGTGCTAGAACTATTGAGTATCACGTGTTTGAAAAAAATAATCGAAATTATTAAATATATGTATATATTTAGACAACATCACATACATTGTTCTGATCCCAAGGTAAGTAGCTAAAGCACTCGTTTCATGGAAATCAGAAACAACGACGGCGGTACTACAACCACCCACACCCGACACAATATCAAAAAAGTTCGTTTTCGCCATTGACCCGAACGGGAATCGAACCCGGGACCTCATAGTTAGTTACTCGGCTACGGAGGTCGTCGAATCGAATTAATATAATAACATCGTTTTTCGTATAACAAAGCGACCAATAGGCTGAAACCATGACAACCAACTATGAAAATTAGCGAAACGAAAACAAGAGAACAATAGAAAACTTATCAAACAGTTAGTTAGTTTAGTAGACTATATTCAAGCTTAATGTAAAACAAAACTTTTGCCTTGTACTAAACGTCTTGATACAAAAAGTAGTTCAGTATAATAGTAACAGATGGCGCTGCGATATATAAAACTGTATCTGTCTGAATACCAACCATAATGCTTTATACTTGGTCTTATATAAAGCAATACAAATAATATTTGAACATGAATCGGAGACTGGTGATCTTAACCACTAGACAGTTTCAGTAAAAATAATCAGAACACCATCGCAATAAAATAAATATAACATTTTTTTTAAAGCAATCACTAAATCAAGAGCGTTGAGTCTATTTTCCTCTAAAAAAATGTAGTGTTTGCCACAACTTGGGTTGGCATATGTGTACCCGGGGCGATCAAGACGATCCATAGCTCCCTTTTGAATGAAGGAAAAACCATCTAAAATAACTGTGGCTTTAATAAATATTAGTCAGAATAAGCCTGCAATTCCATTTGCAGTGTAAATAATATATTTAAGCTTTAAACATCCGTTTATGCTACAAAACGGCCAACTATCGCAAAGTATTTATTTAAAAAACATTTTGTATTTTATATTTAAACGTGTCAAGCATATAAAAATATTACTGAATTGTTCTCTCATATTCACCGAATGGGTAATACCAACAGATTAGCGTGTAATAAATGATGTTAATTATTAAACGTATACCGGACTTGCATCCACGCTGCTGTCATCACATTTAAAAATAAATACTAGGTATACTTTGATAAAACCGCATTATAAAAAAAGGAAGGCATCACGAATACCTAATAATGTAGTCGATAATTATGCATTTTTTTTTCTGAAACTTCGAATTAAGCTTTTAGTAGGTAAGACCTGTTTTGAACCCCTGGCTAACAAGTAATAAGTCGTGTCTGTCTGTTGATATGAACATAGAATTTTGAATATACCAAACATTTTTTATAATTGTTATTAATTTTTTATTTATTAAATATTATGATGCCATGTTAATTATTAGTTATTTAATGGCATATATTTATATTGTTTACTATGGGAAAACATAATTTAAAAAAAAAACATTACTGTAATCACTTAATTATAATTATACAACATTTCATAGCAAATTTATCATGTAAAAATAAAAGTTTATTAGGTATTTATATACTTGTTTATAATTTAAACTTTTTTTATTTACTGGAGAAAACGCCTTGCGCGTTTTTAATTTGCTATCATAGATAAACCAACTATCAATAGCCAAAGGAAGAACAATTTACCTAAATAAATCACTAGAGGAAAATATACTTCCTTTACGTAGAATTCGTCTTAATTTATATACCTACCAATGTTTTCCTATCACAACTTCATGTAGTAAAAGACCACTACGCTAGCCCATACGTCATCGCGGGAGGTGTGTGAGAATTTCCCCGTAATCTAATTTACGTGACGGCACTCGTGTAGTACAACCTCAAGTTAACAATAGTGTCACATCCTTCCTTCCTTCTTCCTTCCCTATAAATGGATAGAGAGAACGGGCCATCCACTACGCCAGCCTAATGCGGACTGGTAGTTGTTAACGACTGCTAATGTAGCTGAGACAAACGGCTTTACGTGCCTTTCGAAACACGGAGAAGCTCGAGATGATAAATTTTTGGTCACCCATCAGATGACCGACCTTTGGGAAAGTTGCTTAACCTCAAAACTCGCAGACCGGGCGCGTTAACCACTGCGCCATCGAGCTCTTCAAGGTCAGCTGGGTAAGCTCACTAACTCTCAATCCCAATGAGAAATTAAAGTTAAAATATCAAACATCCAATGATCGGCCCTTGCGAAAAATAAAAAGTTACAAATTTACCTATGTATTGTCTAAACATTGTGCCTATAGGGCAGTGCACTAATGTTCGACAGACACAGTGTTCGACTTTTTTTTCCATTCTTACCTAGTAATCAGAAAGTCAAAAAATCCATGCCAGAAAGCTTGATATATCACGCCTGGATAACAGACTAAGTACTACAAATTAATCGCAACACGATTCCAAAAACTTGTAATCAATCGAAGCCCCAAAACTTCAAAAAGCTGGGGTTCTTCCCTAAAACACGCGAGGTTATAGCAAACACATCCGTCACTCCCCAAAGAGAGGTAAATTCTAAATCCCGTAGCCCATAACCGTGACAGTAAACCACCAATTCAGAAAATCGTAGTAATAAATACAAACAACATTCCGAAACAGACAATTGTATAAGACGCAGACGTTCGTATGTAAATGAGTAGGTCCATTCAAGAAAATTGTTGTGACGAATGCATTCGTCACCATTTGAAGGTGTGCCAAGTATCACATAATAAGGACACTACAGAAAGTAAGCTTCATACAAACTTTTTTTTTTTTGGAGAGAGATTGCTGATTGCGTCAGACTGCATTTTCAGCTTCACCGGGCTTTTTTGGGGGCGGCGAGGAACGTAAAGGGTCCCTCAAGCCGTGTGAAACGAATCACCTTCGGAGGTTTTCTAGAGGGAACGGCATCGCGCACTAGTGCGCGTCCCCGTGCCCTACTAGAATCTCCGAAGGGTTCGGATCGGATCGGGTCATACAAACGCGCTCAAGCAACGCACATAGACAACATCTCACGGACGCGTTATCTCGCAACAGCTGCGTTCGCACTGTCTCGATCTCTTTTTTGCAACAGAATTTGCTGATTGCCTCAGACGGCATATTCAGCTACACCGAACTTTTTAGGGGCGGCGAGAAACTTAGAGTTCCTTAAGCCGTGTGAAACGAATCACCTTCGGAGGTTTTCTAGAGGGAACGGCATCGCGCACTAGTGCGAGTCCCCGTGCCCTACTAGAATCTCCGAAGGGTTCGGATCGGATCAGGTCATACAAACGCGCTCAAGCAACGCACATAGACAACATCTCACGGACGCGTTATCTCGCAACAGCTGCGTTCGCACTGTCTCGATCTCTTTTTTGCAACAGAATTTGCTGATTGCCTCAGACGGCATATTCAGCTACACCGAACTTTTTAGGGGCGGCGAGAAACTTAGAGTTCCTTAAGCCGTGTGAAACGAAATCACCTTCGGAGGTCTTCTAGAGGGAACGGCATCACGCAGATTCACGCACTAATGCGTGTCCCCGTGCCCTACTAAATTCTACGAGGGGTTCGGATCGGATCGGGGAGTGGAACAACCCGACGACGCCTCTAAATGCTCGGATCTCGGCTCGAGTTGACCGGGCCGTGGTGGTAGGTTGACGTGCCCAGCTGCACCTGGTATAGAGCGCGTGTGAACCGGCTCGTGGTACCCTTGTTCTAGTACGGTGTCTGGCACCTGTTTAGTGTATTCTGTAAATGTGTAGAGGCATTTAGAGGATCGGGCGGGGTGTCTCGGGCTGTTCCGAGACCCGCGTCCGTGCAAGGCGTCTGTGTGCGTTGCTCGAGCGCGGTATGTAGGTATATTGAGCTAACCTCCTGTATTCTCCTCATTTTGTGCTAGTAGTGACGTGCGAGATCGGCTGTATATGTTATTGTAAAAGTGTATTTCGAGGAAGGTGGTGTAGTGGGTCTTTCCGTGCCGATTTACCTGTTCTCTTGATTCGCAGATAAAAGTACAGTTCACGGGAATCGCTTTCGTTTTTTGATATTTTATTTTTATTTTTTGCACAATTTTTTATATTGGGCGGTTTTTCCGTCGTTTGGTCAGTAGTAAAAGTTGGGAAGTGCGTTTTTGTTGGCGTCAGTCAGTTGTGTACGTCATATTTGATTAACGTAATGCAATTGGAGATAACTAGATTAAGGGAAGTAACTACTTTACATACTGACGATTTTCATAGAATTTCAAAACCTTTAATTGTAATTTTTCGCATCAGTCCGTTCTAGGTCCTTAGACCCTAGGTTTGGTTATTTTACAGTTGCTAACATGCTTGGGAAAATTACTTTAAAATACTTTTATTATATGAGGTCTTTAATAGAAAAATGTAGATAGTAGATAGTGACTTTTCGCCATCGATAGTCTGGGTTTAAATTAAACAGCTCCAAAATAAAGAAGCCTTTCATTCACAATTGGTGAACACCAGATCGTACGAAATTGGTGACATAAACTTAAGCTTATTGTTATTATATTCTAAGTAACATGGCGTCGTTAAAATGCATGCATTATTAGTTCCCGATTTCTCCATGTGGAAAGGCATGAGTTCAGCAGTGGGACGTTTATAGGTTGATGAATGTGATTCATATGATATGGGGTCCTTCAAACGAGGCGTGAAGAAGCACCTTGTGGGCCAGCAGAGTGAAGTTGACTGATGCTGCGTTGTTTTCACGCTGCACCAGTTGTCTTCGCGTATGGACTCCATTTACACTTAACATCAGGTGGTGTGGAGTCATTTGCCGTGCTAAGTATAAAAAATAATAAAAAAAAATCAACATCATTTGCTCTTTTATGTCCCCACTGCTGGGGCACGAGCGTTACCTACGGGTAGATAGGGAGAACAGGCCATGAACCACCACGCGGGCCCAGTGCGGATTGGTGGTTGTTAACGACTGCTGATGTAGCCGGGGCCAACGGCTTTACGTGCTTTACGTGAGGAGCTCGAGATGATAAATTTTTGGTTAACCACTGCGCCATGGAGCTCCTCATGATCCTCCTCAGATTATGATAAGGAAACTTATAATACGGGTACGCAGTAATATGATTCTTAAAAAAGTCCTTATCTAACATTTTTCATAAAAGTTAAACAATCTCTTCTGCCATGCTTCGGCAAGTGTCAAGACTCCTTCAACACGCATCAAAGTTAGTTGTTACGTGCGCACAATAGAAATGACATTTCCATACAATGCACGTTACGATACCAGCAAAACATTGGAATTCAATAATCAGTAAGGTATTAATATTTACTAATACCTTACTGATGAATGGAATGAATGGCGCTGACATAGTTTTTTTTTTCATTTGACCTTTATCAAATTTAATGGTAAATGTCTAGAAAGCCTCCTCGGTGCTTCAAAAGGCACGTTAAAGCTTTCTTCCCGGATGAATTAGCAGTCGTTAACACCCAGCAATCAACACTGGGCCCGCGTGGTGGTTTATGGCCCGTTCTCTCTATCCATCAATAGAGAAGGCTCGTGCCCCAGCAGTGGGGACATAAAATAAGAAGGTGAATATGAGCAATTGTGAAAGGGAAATTTGATGGGTGTTGGCCTAATCACATTTTTTTATGAAAATATGTATGTAAAATTACAATTTTAACACGTTGACTGCCGCAAAACCAGACACAATAGAAAATGTATTGTTTGTCGGTCACCGGTTACCACCACGGCGATTAAAGACTTAAAAAAAGAGAGAAAAGTTTGCCTAATATAAAGTCAAATTCAAAGTCAAAAATTAATTGAATTTGAATTGTCCATACATTTTTTACCTACTACTATGGGTTGGTAATTACAAACCCAAAGATTTGTAAAATTTTTGTGAATTCCAATTTTATTATTAAAGTTAGCTTTGTTACCGTATTGATGGTAGGGTTTTGCATAACTTTACCGTCTGCTTATCTTGTTAGACTAAATACATATTTAAACAGTCCAATGTTTATGTAATGGTTGCAATAAAAATGCAGATTTTATTACTAAACTTTCTTAAGTGTTAATTCTTGAGCAAATGTGCGGTTTACTCGTATTCCAAGATGAAATACCGACCAAGTGATTCTGTTTCTACTCTAAAGGAAAATCTATTTTATAACTGTTTTTATTTTGTTTATTTATTTATTTATTTTCTATTTATTTGGGAAACAAACAGTTACACAAACTCATATATAATCAAACATACAAAATAACACATATATCAGTAAAGTTTCCACAATTACAAATTGAATTTATTAAATTACAAATTAGATTGCAAAATATAAAAATTATTACACGTTATTTTTCATGTAAACTTCGATAGGGACTGCGTTTTTTCATATTTTCGCTTTACAGTCGAATAATAATACCCTTAAAACATACAAAATAATGATATACGAGTAATATCAATCATAAAAGTATTTTTTTTTAAATACTTAATAAACTATAGTACGATTCCTGGGTCGGGCGAGCGTTTAATTTATTCACTGTATTTTATAAAATTTTATAAATATTTAATTTAGCTTCAGTGCAGCAATTAGCACTTGAAAATAAAAATTAATAATATGATATAAAGTTCAAAGTCTATTAAAGAAATTTGACAGTTTGTGGTAGTTTGATGTGCGTGCGTAAATGGCGCCTTGAAGGTTCAACGTGCTGTAAACTGCAGCGGTTTACGATGCTTTCAAAACCGGCTTAGCTATTTAATTGATATAAGAACGAAAAATCCCGACTCAATTTGTCACCATCCAACACGTCAAGGATCAAGGATCGAGCACAGTAATGTTTTTATTAAATATTGTGAAAAAATTGTTAATGTTGTAAGGTTAAGAGAAATAAGCCATAGAAATAATAACAAAACAAGATTAATTAGCAAGAATAGCACACATAACTGCGTGTATGTGCGCTTATTCAAATGAAAATTATATAATAAGAAATCAATTTTAAGTCTCCATAAAACAATGTTCATAGCAATAAGTAAAAGATAAGTAATATATGTATACAATATGCTGCCCAAAATGTGAAATGTAAAAAGATAATTACGCCTAGATAAATAAGAAAATCCTGTTTAAACAAATGTTTCCCACACCTATTAAAGACGTTTACTGAAAAAAAATATTACCCTGAATTACATAAGATAGAAATAAAACAATTAGCTAGTTACAATCTCAGTTTTTAAAGCAGACCACCCACTGATACGAATGAAAGGTGATAAATGAATGTGTAGTATGCGGAATAAACGTATGAGGAGAATAAAAGGCAGAACTAGAATGACAGAGAATTGTAAAAAAATTGCGAAACTAATTTCAATTGACAACAAAGCGCAGAGTTTTTGTCGCTTTGTTTTAAAGTGTAACGTATTGATATATCTAAAGTTTAAAATGACGCGTTCCATCAAAATTAAATATGTTTCGGGTTTATAAGACAAGGTATGGCATGGCAATACGTTTATTTCTTATTTCAAAATCCACGCAGACAAAGTTGCGGGCAATGTGCGGCCCGCAACTTTGTCTGCGTGGATTTCGTATTTTTCCGTAAACTATTATTTATAATGGTAAAATATATAAATATTTACAACATAAATAAAATAAAAGGTGGACAAACCCTGAAAGTACGTTCTGAATATTGATTCAAGGCTCTGGCTTCCTTCATACCAATGATTATCCTATTCATACCTTTCATACCAGTGACTCCCCGTTCATGCCAACCTATCATACGACTAGGATTATCGACTTATTTGTTAAGTATATAATATATATTCTGTTAAATTTGTAGTAAACATCTTTATCGCTAACTATTATTACAATTGATTTGGAATTCCCCATCCATAAATGAAAGGGATAATGTATAATTAGGTACATAGTCATTTAAACAATACGAATAATAGTTATTCTATTCGTTTCCTACTGTTTACTAATGCTCGATGATAATTCGCAAATAAACAGAAACATGTTTACAAATTATTATTTTTTAAACTATAAAACTAATGGTCCGCTCGCGACTTCGTCCGCTGGAGTGAGCACCCAAATCCCGTCAAAAACGTTTTTGTTTCTTTGATAAGAACATTGTCTTGACAATCACGAACCCAACAAAAAAATTATCAGCCAATTCGGTCGAGCCGTTCTCAAGTGATGCTTCGTCATACATGTGGCATTAGAATTTTATTAATACAGATTTACTATTAAATGATGAATGGCCAGTAGGTATACAAAGGTAACAATTGTAATACTCCACGCGTAATCAATGCGTATTTGTGGGTGTTTAGAAATGTCATATTATGACATCAGCAAAGGTTAGCGGCCCAACCAACCTTCCGAAGCACAAAGACACGATCGCGAACTGTTACGCAAGTCGCAAACAGTACACATACAACGAGGACATCCCGAAGGAGGATGTTGCATATAACCGTCATCATCATCATCATTTTCAGCCTGTATTTTACTGCTAGGCTTATCTAGGCTTCCTCTATTTTACACCATTCCCTTCTGTTTTGAGCTGATCGCGTACAGGCTTTTCCAGCGACCAGCTCTATATGTATCTCTAGCCTATCTAATATAAATAAAACCTTACATGACATGGCTTTATTTATACAACATAGTATACAAAAAAATAAAAAATAAACCAACAATGTTAATATTTAAAGTACATATTGTATGGGTCATTGTTGGCTGACATAAAGGTATTCTATTCTATTCTATAGTCCTTGGAGAGGGATATTGTATCTAAAACGTCGAAACGTGATGTAACCAAAGGTCATAAAATCAAAGCAGCATATACGCTGTACTTGATCCCTAAATGGTAGACCATTATCCCCAGCTCCACGCTTCGGAAAGTAAATTTAACTGTTGATCTCAGTTTTTATTATAAAATGGCGTTGTTAATCCAAAAACCTTCAATAGACCAGCTCACCATAATATATTATGCCATATATTATGCTATCTATGTGGAAAAATTTGAGCTCAATAAAAAGGATCAATTTCTATTAATGCCTTTTTATGTTAACGTGATTAATTTGAGAATTGTTTATGCTAAGACCACAGAAGCCTCTACCACACTGGCAAAAACTCAGCACTGGCTGATGAAACAAACGCCTCGTTTTTTTTTCAGTTAATGACTAATGCCAGCAAGTGTTTGTTATATGGACGCTGTTTTTTTTTTCTAAGTACTATAGGTACTTTGTACACGGCGGTGGGTGGTGGAGAGAAGAACGAGTATCTGTAAAATGTGTGTAAGCGACATCGTTTTATTATCATAAATTTTCTTCGAATACTTATATCTTTTATCTATGGTTTCAAGATAATTCACTTTTGTCTCCTATTTTTGTCGCTTTTACGGCGCAACAGTTATGTTCGAAACTTACTTGGACTTTGAGGAGTGGTCAACAACTCGTTGGGATCTTTTAAAACCCCTATTATTGATGCATTTTGTCCTTGTCTCGATGACGTAGTATTAAGAACCGATGACGTCATCGCGGCGAAACGTGAACAATAAACCGATACAGCCCACATTTGAAATCAACAATTTTAGAAATTCTGTCATATGCCGATTTTACCAACACGTTTCGTTTCAAAAATTATTTCAACAAGGTTATGTCATTAGAAAATTACTATGAAACAGTAATATATAGGTATTTCGTAAGAAGTTCAATTATTCGAGGGAAAATGTGTATTTGCTAAATTTATGTAGCCCTAAATTTATAATACAAAACGTAAAAAGCTTTTAGGTACCTACCATATTTTTAAAAAACTTGTTACAAAAATTTAAGTTTGTTTAATGTCTATAAAATAAACCTAGTTTGTCAGTTAAATTAAGTTTATTTGTTAAATTAACCTAACTTAGTTTGTTTGTTAAATTAACCTAAGTTTGTCTGGAAGAGATCGCCTTTAAGCTTTAAGATTTTATGTATGTACCTGTTTTTTGTTTTAATTTGTGTGAGCAATAAAGTATTTATCTATCTATCTATCTATCTAGTTCCTGCACACACTTTAGTCAATTGTCATAATGTTTTTGTGCAGCTAAGACGCTAATTATAATATAAAATGGCTAACCATTAAAAAAAGACAGCTTTGTCACATCACATGTATGGAGCGTGGTCCAAGTCGCCATTTAAGTTTAATACCAACCATTAGTATTCATAATTACTGTAGGTATATATCTTGTTGTAAAACCAACTAGATAAAAAAAATAACAACTGTGCATACAAAATTATTGCAGACAACATTTTATATGTCGCCTGTTCCTTAGAATTCTAAATCACACAGAAATTGACACCAGCAAATGGTGGGTAAGTATTTGCGCAGAAGCTGTCTGAATACCAATCTCATATCTGCGTTACTCTTACCATGTTTGAATGGCTTGGTAAAATTATTTGGTAACAAGACAAAACAGAGCAGCTCAATGGCGCAATGGTTAACGCGCCCGGTCTGTGAGTGCTAGGCTGGTCATCGGATGGGTGACCAATAATGTATCATCTCGAGCTCCTCCGTGCTTCGGAAGGCATGTAAAGCCGTTGGTCCCGGCTGCATTAGCTCGCAGTCGTTGACAACCACTAATCCGCCCGCCTGGTGGTTTAAGGTCCGTTCTCCCTATCCATCTATAGGGAAGGCTCGTGCCCCAGTAGTGGGGACATACAAACAATGAGCTGGATATGTGGTATGTCAAAGTCAAAGTCAAAGTCAATGTAGAAAACCTCTGACGGTGCTTCGTTTCACACGGCTTGATGAACCCTTTAAGTTTCTTGCCGCCCTCTTAAAGCCAGTTGAAGCTGAAATGCCCATTGGCAATTAGCAAACTCTCTCAAAAAACCCTAGCTACAGTTTAAGGATGATACAGATGAAAACCTCGGAACAACTCACACTAAAAAAGTAAGTAGGCTTCTTCCCCCGTTCAAGCTTTTAGAAACTGAGCGGGGGAGATGGTGAGCGTTCCAACGGGTCAATTCAGACCCGTAGAGTGTGCGTCACGTCATTTTCCCTGTAAAGGAAAGAGTTGGTAACGTACTTGTTAGGCTCATTCATGACTACATACACAAGCGTCAATTGACTGCGTAGACTGCTTATTTAAAAACTGACCGTGCCTACTAAAATAACGAATTTTTGTGTTTGAATGTTTACATTCATCATTTACCATCAGCCGCTACAATTGGCAATGATTGCTTTAATTTTGGGTTTAATTTGTTTTATAAAGATTGATTTTGTTCGTTAATATCACAACGATAGGTTCTTGCTTTTATCTCTTCAGATTGTAAGTGACAACTGGTGCCACCAGGCTACCGCTGATTCAACGCCATACATATTCTCGTTTACGTCAACGTGATCGAATGCACTCTGCAAGCTTATTGTTTTGGGTTTAATCTTAAGGAGCTATGGGGATTGAGCACATTCATCTCGAGCGTCTACTCGTTCGGCTATAACGCTTCATCACGATTGGAGTCTAGATAGCTTTCGTAGTTATTATAGCAGCTGCCATATAGGCCAGACACATCATCCGAACCGTCTCCTAGTCGTAGCGGTCTTCCGTTTCCCTAAATTAAGGCTGCTTTTCCACTAGGCGGTACGCGAGGAAATATCCACCAATAGTATTCTTTGCGATGTAAAATGGAGTTGCGCAATTGGTGGATATTTTCCTCGAGCTCCGCCGAGCTACCATACGCAACTCTGATAGAGACGCAGCCTAAAGAGGGGAAGGAAGAGAGAGTGCACTTGCGTTTGCGCATACGTTTATGCACCCTAATATCTCCTGCGCATTTGACCGCTCAACATCTACAAACCGTTTTTAACCGGATGTATATTATAGGAATATTTTTAAATAACACAATTTTTTATATTTGTATAAAAATTGTCATCAAGCATTGAAGCAAATCGTGACCTTATCGATTTAGAACACGTTTACAGCGATATAAAATGACAAATGGGCTTGAGGTATAGTTTTTGCGTACTTCGATTGAAGCGAACCGCTCAACTGAAATTAGGTGTTTACCGACTCACTGACAAATTGTACGGTGTCGACAAGATTGTTTCCGTAATTTATCGCTTCTGATCATTGACGTATCTGTTATCTAGCTGTAAGTATAAACGTTCTTAAACAGAGAGTTTTTTTTTTAATCAGAGGTTTTTGTCCGGTTTTATTCCCTGCGGGGACTCTTAAGTATTGACTTACGAGTATTGTTTACGATTTGGTGGATAGTTGGGTTTGTTTTAAGTCCGCTACCACCGTACTAAGTACTAATGGCCTCACAGTCACCCATCCCGAAATCCGACCGTAATTCACAAATTATACAATGTTTGTACTTGCAAATGTAAAGCACACATTATACATAAATGTCATCATGCTGCAATTCTTCTCCATAAATCCCACTGTCCTTGAGCGCAAAGTGCTTAAAAATGAGTATACTTTTTCTTCTTCACATACTTAGATATCGTAATATTAACAATCAACGTGTTATAAGTCCCAATCTCACCAAATATTTTTCTCCATTTCGAACCAATAAAGGTTGATGTTTTGTTTGCATCATCAGCACATTGAGATTAGTTAATGTACTGCTTGCCTGTGGATTAGCTCATCACATTGACATTTTGTTGTGATAACTATAAAGAACGTTGGCATAAGATCTGTTCCCACTAGCTGACGAACGGACTGAATGCATTTGCTCGTGGAAAAAACTGCGCTCACGACTTTGTTTATTAGTACTTTATCTAGTTTTATTAATATCAATCGTCTTTAATACAGCAAAAGTGGTAGACAGAAATAAAAAGACTCATTCCATATAGGAAGGGTGACGAAGTGATGACTTTAAATTTCTTCTTTTCCTAGGAGTATTAAATAATATTTCTTTAATATAAGATAAAAAATACCTTAGATTTTATGCCTACACACGGAAGCAATAACTATCTCAACTTACGTTTAATTAAAGCATATAATATAAATAAAGTATTTTGCTTTCGCACGTACTTTTTTAATAAGGCAACGAATAGACAAAAATCAAAAACTATTTTACATGCAGACACGACCCTATTACAATTATGCCATATCAAGTAATAAAAGATAGAAAAAAGTGATATGTTCCCAAAGTTTACGGAAAGTAACGTAGACGACAATTTAATGAGGGTCACATGGGGGTTACCTTGAAAAATGTTAGAAACAGTAGGAGGGGCCACTACCCCTGCTACCTACTCACCAAGGGTTTAAGGGCCCGCATTAAGGATTGTAAATGTTCAGAAATAATGTACACACGCCTGCACATCAACCTACCACAAACTGTCAAATTTCCTTAATAGACTTTAAACTTTATGCCTTAAGCATATAATTGAAAATGTATTGAAGAAATTTGACAGTTTTGGATAGGTTGATGAGCAGGCGTCTGTACAGTATACATACACTTGTTTGCGACGCCTCTTGGGGATCTACAGGCCACGAACAATCACGAACACAAGACTGTGGGAGCTGACTGATCAAAAGTCGATTGACCGGGAGATCCTTTTAAGGAGGCGCTGCATCGGACATGTGTTGCGAAGGCCGGATGGCCATATATCCAAGCATTCGTTGGAATGGCACGCGGTTGGTAGCAGAAGACCAGGCCGACCCGCACTACCTGGAGGCGGTCGGTCGAGAAGGAGATCACAGCTGCGATTAGTTGCAAAAAAATATGAAGAAGGAAAGAGAAAGAAAGCAAACATACACACACACACCCTTACACACACACACCCACACACACACACCCACACACACACACCCACACACACACACCCACACACACACCCTCTCTCTCTCACAGCAACGCACACACCCTCTCGCACGCTCGCCCGCACGCACGCACGCCCTTTACAAAATAGAAAAATGCAATAATACTTTAACAACACAAGATAAATAACACAATAAAATACAAAACGAAAAAGGTGATAAACAGACAAAATTAAGAATGACGCAAGTCTTTTCCGAAATCTTGTTCTAATAATTTTCTTGTCAATAAGTAATTAAAAGATTAATTGATTGACACAATCATAGTACCTACACCACTACACTACCGACTACACCAAAATAAACAATGTGTCATACGGCATACCCGTACTACGTAAAGGTTTGTCGTTACAAGACCAGTGGCTTCTACACTAATGCCTGGTTTACACGTTGCGAGTTGCTGGCCTGACAGTAGGCAGCTGCTCGCATTATATACTCGCATGCTAGTAGCTCGGCTCGCCTTTGCTGTCTACACGACACCTGTAGCTGCTGTCCAGTCTTGCGAGTTGACGCGATGTCAAGTGAATCTATCATCATACCATATCAAACCATCTATCCATCGCCATTTTGAATTCGATACACTCGTACGTAGGCGCAGCGCACAAAAAAAACACGGATTCCGCTCACGACTGTCCCGCTCGCACTGACTACTGGCGAGCTCCTGCCGAATGCGTCTAAACAATGCGAGCGACGGCCGAGCTGCTTTAATGTGCGAGTTGCTGGCGCACGAGCAAGCGAGTGAAAACAAAAAATGTTGAAGTAACTCGGATGCGAGCTACTGTCCAACTCGCACGTGCGAGTTACTCGTAAGTGACGTCCAAACAGTGTGAGTTACTGCAGTGCAGCTACTCGGTAGGCTGACTCGTACGCTAGCTCGCACTGTGTAAACTAGCCATAATACACATATGAGTCATTTCCTTTGCGCCAGAACGAGCCGTTTATAGGTAGTGGGTTATTCCAATATAGGAAGCGTTTAGAACATTTGGGTTATCAATGTAATGCTTTAGTAACTAGTGTATGACGTTGACAACGATTATACTCATTTTACTATCGCACTATGTTAGTATGAAGGTTATTGATATGGAACACTTTTAACTATTCGAAATGCGTTTAGTTTTAACCATCGATCAATATACCGCGGTTGGTCTGCGATTGCTAAGTTTAAAGATTCGCAAAGGCCGGTTATCGTATTGGTGACCAACATTGTATCTTCTGGAGCTCCTCCGTACTGCATTGGCAGTCGTTATCAACCACCATGTGTGTTGACACAAACGTTCTATGTGTGCGTTGCTCTACCAACGCACACATAGAGAACCTCGCACGAACACGGAATCTCGCAACAGCTGTGCTGGGACTGTTCCGAGCTGTTGCGAGATCCGTGTCCGTGCATGGGGTCTATGTGTGCGCGGTATAGATTAAGCTTACGTTCTGGGTCCTTCCCACTTTGAGGCCACTTATTGACGGCTAAAACTATTAAAAATCGAATTTGTCGGTTTGGTTTCTAGGTCGTATTTTGGGATAGCCTTCAATCGAGAAGTTCAATAACGTACTGTCTCTGGAAACTAAACTGGACTTCTGGGTCTGACACAGATAGTGTGACCACAAGTAACTAAACAACTGCGGCGGCTATGACATCCTTAGTTTAACCGCCTCTTTAACAAACTCCAGCAATCTATTAACTGGCCCTTTTGACAAGTGATACTTACTTTGTAGGTAAATGCTTAAAACTGTTAATTCAGCGACGTAACAGAAACCGTTGCATCGCCCTTAAGTAGGTACTTCTCACACAACCGGTTGCCTTGTGACTTCTTCACTTGTCTTCACACGTGCTCCGTCCTGCTCTCACACCGAATAAAGGATATGAAGAGTGAGTGTAACGGATGATTGTCATTAACATGCATCCTACTTTTACCGTTCATTACAATGAAAGTCGAGAGAAAACGATTGACGTTGTTATGACGACGATTATTGTGAAGCTCGATGGCGCAGCGGTTAATGCGCCTCGTCGGCGATTGCTTAGGTTAACCTACTTCCGCAAAGCTCATTCATACGATGGGTAAACAAAAATGTTTCTTCTCGAGTTCCGATCCGAGCTGCATTAGCAGTAGAGTGTTGTCTCTTAATCTCTCTGCTTGGATATTAGGTAAACATTCTGAATACTGTGGTTTTTTGCCTAAAACCTTATTTTCAAAATGTTAGTGAAGGGTAGTTTGGTTTGTATAAATATAATATTTTCATCTTCCTTGTTACCAAAGCAATTTTCGAAGTTACGCGTCTGACGTACGCTCCGACTGATTTAGCCCTTTGTTTGCGTTCAAATTATTAAACATATTCCTATGCTGGTCCATATTCTTATGTAAATATATCAATTGGATACCACAACTTCCTCGTACCATCAACCAATTAAAACTAATGATATAATTGGAAATAAAAACTTTTTATAATTGTCAATATTTATTATTACTTAAACTTATACATCTAAAAGCTACATTAATACAGATACAGACTAGAACCTTACCGATCTAATGATTTTATTACTTCACAATAAAAACAATCGTCATAAAGCATCTTTCGTTCAAATGCTAACAGTATTTCTTTGACTTCAAAACTTGGACTAATAAATCATTGACTACTCGTCCAAACCTCAAAGTGAATCTCAGATGCTTTAAAAACATTAAATACCTAGATTTAATGGAAGTAACAAGTATATCATTGACATACATAACACGCCTCACATACTACATAGATAGTATTTTCTACGTAATTTATGTAAATGTTTTCATTACGCTCGTAGATCGTATTTACATTATATACCTACGTTATATTGGTCAGACATACGAATCTATATTTAATAGATCAATGCCCTTCGTCATGCCAAATTTAGGAGATAGCTAGTTTACATAAGATCTTGACCTCGACGCGAAGCGACGTTTACATAATAGAACATTAATTTTAGGCATTTCAATATAAGGAACGACAATGATTATGGCAACAAGTCTAATATAATAAAACACAAAATAACAAACAAAATGAATAAAAACTAAACAGAAATTGCAAATAAAACAAATAAATAAAAAGTTACCTACAGGGCTCGAGGAACGACAGCCTGCTTAAATGATTTACGCATACAATACGAATGTGTACAAAAAGATGAAATTCAGACTTCATAGTGGTCATGTGGTATTGTACGCAATATTGCATTCTAACAGCATACATTTTAGACCTATATTGCCATGAACACAGTTATATTGGAGTCCAGGTCGCATATAGGAATGCCAGTGTCTGTGAGGTAAATGACCTGGCTTAACGCAGCCGTGCAGCACCCGTCTAACATTAAAAAGTCATAATTATGGAATCATTGCATGAAAGCGAGCTATTGCCGATATGCCACAAATACTCGACTGATGAACTTTACAAAATTGCAGATAGATTTCAAAAACAGGAAATACATCAATGCGGTCTCCTTTTCAAAAAAGAGAACAGATTATGAGACAATTTCTATTATGATAACTCCTTCGAATGTTTTGAGAAACAAAAACAAACTCGAAAGAAAAGGGCGATATAAAAGTTTCCACCGACACACTGACAACAAAAAATACTGATGAGGTTTTGGCATTCAATGAATGTCATCTTTTCATACTGGCGAGTATGCTGCCCTGATGGCTTCTATCGCCGCGTTGATAGAGTCACGGGAACAGGCGTTCCTCTTAGCGTAAGTCATGGAGCACCCGAACCTTGTGAAGCAAGCTCTCTGCTGCGGGTCGTTGCAGCAACTCAGAATGGCAGTGTTGCACACTCCAGCCGATTGGTTTACATTAACAGTTTTTTGTTGACCTGCGGAAACGTCCTATAAAAAGAAAAGTAAGGTTCAATTATTCGTCCTAATCCGTATTAACATAATATATCAGAAACTTTATGCTCCGTAAAATCAATTCAATATTAACGTAGACTTACACTAACGGATTGACTGGTCCCGTGGTCTACGGGTGGTGGAGTTTTCTTCACTGGTCGCAAAGGCTTGATAGGTTCGAAAGAGATCGGTCTGGCACCATCTGTGCCATCGTCTTCTACATTTTCGTCTTCGTTTGTGGTAGTTATTCCCCAGTTCTGGTTCGTGTCCTCCATTTCGGGAAACCTCTTTGTAATATTGGGGTCAGTAGTCAATTTGATATTACATGTGCAGTTCTGTGGGACCGCATACGGTACCGGGTAGGGTATGTATATAGGTTGGGGTAGCGGCGGTGGAGGCGGACGCTTCACGTACTCCGCGATTTCGTCCAGCAGCCTTAAGATTTGCGGCATAAGGTCTTGATTGCGATCGTAGTCCCTTCGGTCCGCGTAGTAAGTATTAGGTGGGGCAGGGTAGTCTGGGTAGTACGCGTAGTTCATTTGATAACGCTTTCTACGGTGCCTCGATGGGCCACCCCGGTGATCCCTGATCGACCCTACGTTTTCTGGAAGGTCCTCGTTAACTGCCCTCTCGTTGTCATTGTCTGCGTGTCTTGCTTGTGCTATGACAAAGCAGAGCAGTACTCCGAATAATAGCGTCAACGATTTCATCTGTAAAGATGTGAAAAATACAACGGTCAATAACTTTTTTTAATACATTTTTTCGTGATAATATAGTTAGTTTATTATTAATCACTCTATGGTAGTTGTTAACATTTGGACATAAGTAATTATGATTATCAACTTTCTTCTTAGTAAAAAATAGGGTAAGTATTTTTTAAATGATTTCATGTGATAGAGGTTAAAAAGTAGAATATAATATTTTCATATAACTTTTGTAACTGATTTAATTTTAAATCTACTAATAATTATTTTACGATTTTATTAAAGCCTCGCCTTTTGCTGATGACCTTATCAAAACCGCTCGAACAGGTAATCAAGAAGCTTGCTTCTTATAACGTCTTGTCGTTATAATACCTGTTCCAAAATTGACTAACCGATTATTTAACACTTCAAACAATAGTTTAGCGAAACAAATCATTTTTTAAAGACAGAAAATACAGGTCGTTGTTATACAAAGTGACTTCGAAGTCATTTGATATAACTTAACTACACTACGAGTATTATAATAAAATCTTTACATTAATTCAAATATTTTACATCACAATCACTTTATTGAACACAATTAACACTGAATTTCTAATAATAAGAATTGCACGGCACTCCAGGACAGGTTCGGCTGCGTATGCGCATGGAATACAAGAAAGACAACATCGTGACATTGTGGTATTGGTATCAACATCGTCACGGTTCACCTCAAAGGCAAAAACAAAAAAAACGACAATATATCACCGCCCAACCTTGCTGTAGAACGAATTCCGATGGAAGAAGCCGCATTTTAATGAGCAAAAAACTATTTGAGCACACAATTAGTATTGATCAACACCGTTACGCACCTTCGTTCTATAATGGGGCTGCTATGAAATGCGATGGTCTAAAATTAACTTGAGTATGTATTGGTCGCACCAATCACAAACACGGAACTGTACTGTTTTGTGTTATCGTTTTATTTAATGAATTTTTGAAACTTGCGGGGACGTCCGGCTTATTCGGTATTTTGCGGTAGACTGAACACCGTTGTTGGGCACGCGACCGTGACAGTGAATGCGGTGCGCAGGCGACGATGCCAATATATATTATGTCTCTTGGAGAAATATTGCCGCTCCCAAAGGCGTATACAAATATTGGACGCGTCTGTCCATAAGCATTTACCTGCTGCGGCTTATTAATATTCGGATAGTAAATAATAAGGTAATTGTCTAACTTGGGCCGCCCTCGCCCTTAAGCGTTTGGACATTTGATCGATGTCTGGCTCACTAGGTATTTTCGTCAGCTGCAACAGTCTTTCATTTTACTTTCTTCCTTGGTTGATACACCTAATTCATAACTTCGTCCTCACTGTTGCTACCGGACTTGTTTCCCCGATGTCAAGTCTTGGTTAAACTATGAAAAATCCGAAAACAGTTGTCCAAAGACTTGAGTGGGAATCGAGGTCGTGGGGTCGATTTCCACTCAAGCTGAATTTTTATATTGTACCTTTAAGTAGCATTGTTTACGCAAAAAATCAAAATAATAAAAATACAAATTCTCGATTTCGTTAACGTAATCGTATTGTTAACAAAACTCAGTCATTTTTGTTTGTGCATTTATTATTCACCAATCGACAGATGGTTTTACGAACACGTCAATTTTGCCGGCAACCGGCAATAGATGCGGGTGGCGATAAGAGAATCGCGGAAATTGTGTTTGTAATACGTTGGTTGATATACGTTTGTCATATATATATGACATACATTTGTATGAGCCCATTCAATTTAAAAAATAATTTCCTCCAAAGCAAATACAAGCAAATAGCATAATTTCAAAAGTAATATAACTCTTTACCAACGCATTCGGTAAGCGTAATGGGTTATTATGATGATAAAGCCAAAGACTTTAAAAACCAAGCACACACCTATAAAATGAAGTACAACTAGCTAAATCAATAACTTTATGGTTATACTAGTATTCAACTTATGATAGTCAAAGTCAAGAAAGTAAGCTTAAGAAAAGTGCTTTTGAATCGTCCATATATTTTTTACCTACTACCCATTGAGGACGTCTAGCTGTGGAGAAGAGTGGCCGCAAGAATTTAAGAGGCCTTTAATAAAAGTAACGACATTTACAAAAAAAAATATGTCGTTACCAAATCATACTTTTTTTTTGTAAATGTAAGATGATCGACGACGAGCCCTTTCGCAACCAATCCCTATAATGTGCAAGTATGTGGTTTGCTAAACCGAGATAAAGGGATATATAGATATAGATAGAGTAGGTTGCTAATCATATTTTACCGCTTAACCGCTAAATATGCACAATTTGTAGTCATATTACAAAAACACAAAGGTTGAAAAAATTTCCACCAGCAGGATTTGAACCTGCACCCTTCTGACATACCGGGTCAGGTGCTCTTCCAATTGAACTATCGTGGTTCTAACCAGCCCGCTGAAATTATTCAACACTATTTACTTTTTTACTTTGAAAGCCACAGGTGCCCATTCAATGTCAACAACTACCGTCATTAACATCTGATCATAATATTTTTACAAATACTAAAGATCAGTTAAGAAGTAGGTAAGCATTTATAAAATATTTTTGTTTTGTTTATATAATTTTAACGCAAATTTTGTTGCGAAACAAATTACAAAAACACAAATGTTGAAAAAGTTTCCACGAGCAGGATTTAAACCTGCACCCTTCAAGTTTATTAGCTCTCTCCATCCGACTGGTTGTCTGGAAGATATCGCTTGAAAGCGATAAGACCGCCATATTGTAACTTTGTAATTATTTTTATTTTTTCTTTTGTTCATGTTCATGTTTTTTAGTGTTGCAATAAAAGTATTATCTATCTATCTATCTATCTATCTTCTGACATACCGGGTCACGTGATCTTCCAATTGAGTTAAACATAAATAATATCATTAATCCATCGTATTTTATTCGATAAGAAAATATAAGTTTTTCCTTACAGGAACGATTAAAGCATAACCTTTCTATTTTATTTCACGATAAATAAAAAGAGTAGGTTTTAATTCGTCACAGTATTTAGTGTCAATCGGTTAACCCTCTATTTTAATTGTTTACACTTCTTAGTGAAATGAGGAAACGTACCTACTAATGAAGTGACTGCAAGTAAATTACAACCTTCATCTTCAAAGCTGTGGAGTTTATTGCGCCCGTCCTTTTCCACAGCTTAAAAATAGACCTCCTGAAGGGGTAACAACATGTTTGGACGATTCAAAAGCACTTTTCTTATGTTTATTTAAATAAATAAAAAATACTTTGACTTTGACATGGATGGTCACACGTCTCTGCTATCGATACTTCCTTTTTGTTGCCGGAGAGAATTTTATATAAATTAAATTAAAACTTTTCAAATACTTACCTTTCACGGAACCTTTACGTTAACCAACCGTCACCAGAAAAATCAAAAGTAATTTGCTTTGTAGTTCATAAGTATATGCTTTAGCACGCGGCAAGAAACGATTATTCCTTACATTTTGATAATATAAGTAATACCTACTTACTGTCTCACTGCTGGGCAAACGTAATTAAGACATCGAAACCCGGACCTATAGACATCGAATCAAGCACTTTGCCACTTGGCCGCCAAGGAGATGGCTAATTTACATTTAAAAAAATTAACAAAAACATAAAATGTAGTATGTCGCCATAACGTCAATGTTATTAGCATTATTTTGTTGCGATACTTAGATATAAGATAGCCAGTTCCTCGATAGTTAAGAATTTCGGGTGAAGTGCGCTTCCATTATTGGCCTTATCATCACTTAACAACCGTCGAGATGAAGGCCAAGTATATATGTAGAACGGACCATAAATGACCACGCGGGCTCAGGTCGGATTGGTGGTTGTTAACGACTGCTATTGCAGCCAGGACCAACGGCTTCACGTGCCTTCTGAAGCAAGTAGGAGCTCGAGATGATAAATATTTGGTCACCCATCGGATGACCAGCCATTGTCAAAACTTCTTAACCTTAGCAATCGCAGACCGGGCGCGTCAACCACTGCGCCATCGAGCTCCTCGAGATTTAAGTATATTGTGTAATAGTATTATAGAGAGGGTATACAACGTGTAACAGAAAATTTTAATTTGTTCTGCATTCTTTCATTAAATATTTATATTGTGACGTCACACCAAAATAAACAAGTCACAGCCACTAGGGTTTAATAACATTAACCACTACTGATTGCTTATGCGCGCCTGACGTGCATGACTTCAGCAATATAAATATTAAATTTACAATTGCATTTCAACAACGATCCGATCCGAACCCTTCGGAGAATCTAGTAGGGCACGGGGACGCGCACTTGTGCGCGATGCCGTTCCCTCTAGATAACCTCTGATGGTGATTCGTTTCACACGACTTGAGGGACCCTTTACGTTCCTCGCCGCCCCCAAAAAGCCCGGTGAAGCTGAAAATGCCGCAGCGGCAATCAGCAATCTCTCTCCAAAAAAAATCGATAGACTAGATCGGATACACTTTTGATCTTTTCATTCTGTTACACGTTGTTCAGGGAAAGGGGAGTAGGTATGTAATAGTATATAGGTATAGGGAAGGAGTATCTCTTTGTTAAAATGTGTATTTCAATACAAAGAGGCTTGTAAACATAAAATTTTACTTTTATCAATTAACACGCTCAATTTGCGGTTTTCCTTATTTGCTTGGAATGCCTACCAACGTAATCTGTTACGTAACATTAGATTGATAACTATACGAAGATATACTTGTTTTTTGACACACCTTTTATCCCATAACAGTTACGTGGACATACAACCTGTATCCCAAGTAGTACAAGAGTTTTGACTCACGTGTGACTCATAGACGGGCGTTAAAACCTCAGATGTAGAAAGCTGAAATTTTGCATAGATTTTTTATGATTTTTTTTTTTACTTTTTTATTTTAAGTGCTAATTGTTGCACTGAAGCTAAATTAAATATTCATAAATTTTTTATAAAAATACAGTGATAAAATTAAACGCCCACCCGACCCAGCCAGGAATCGAACCTGGGTCTTCCGCAATCCGGGCGGCTGCACTGACCGCTATGCTACCGGGAAGGCTGACGTAAGCGCTGAATTTTGTCACTGCTATTTTAATATTTTAATATTTTTTATGATGGTAACAAGATAAGGACGGATTTTTGGAAATTCCCATTGTATCACGGGATAGGGATACTCGTAGGTATCAATAAGTTCTTCTCTGTATAATATTAAGTATTTTGAAAATATTGGATAGAAGTCACTAAGCCGACGAACTGTTACACAGTTTGGCAGAAAATATAAAAAGCATGCATTGTAATGTTACATAAGAAAAAAAAGTGTAAAGTGTACTAAAATACTTTGACAAGAAATTGATTTTGATATATGTATTATTGGTTTTCTTTCAAAAGCAACTAACTATGCAGACGCCAGCACATCAACCTATCCAAAACTGTCAAATTTCTTCAATAAATATTCAACCATGTGTTTAAGACTTAAAGTTCAAAGTCTATTGAGGAAATTTGACAGTTTGTGTTAGGTTGATGTGCAGGCGTGTGTACCTATTCATTTGCTTATTTTTTATCATTACAATTTATTAATGGCTTTTAAGCAAATCGTGTTAAAGCAAATCTCAGTACACATCCCACATTTTAAACAAGAACAAATGGGACTACCTTCGAAATCAAGAAAAAAAATATGTTTTGAACAAAAACATTAAGTTAAACAACACGATTGTTGCCTCCGCATACTTGAATTGAAAAACTATATAATTTACAACTACACATAAAAAAATGCATTCATTTCAGTCAGCAAGTCACAAAAAAAACCTATTCAACCTCATAGTGTTAATATTATAATAAGAAACATTACATAGTTGTTAATTACGAACGTTATTATTTCCTGGTGAATGCGTCATCGCATCTCACTCCAAGATTCAGTGAGTTACACGCCCATGACATAAGCATGCTACGTAAATAATATAGATTGATGGTACCTCATTAAAACACTTGTGGAGCAAAAAACTTTTAGTTCCTTTTATTTCAATACTTATTTAAATACTTATTTTTTGAAACAGGTCTAAGATGGGTCAATACGTAAATTATTTAATTTAAATATGTTAGAGTTACATGTTACACGGGATGTTTATGATATTTTTATGATTTTTCACTGTATTTTATAAATTTTTTAATTGAGTATTCATCATCATCAGCTCATTTTATGTCCCCACTGCTGGGGCACGAACCTTCCCTATGGATGTAAAGAGAGAACGGGCCATCAACCACCACGCGGGCCCATTGGTGGTTGTTAACGACTGCTAATGCAGCCGGGACCAACGGCTTTACGTGCCTTCCGAAGCACGGAGGAGCTCGAGATGATAAATTTTCGATCACCCATCTGATGACCGGCCCTTGCGAAAGTTGCTTAACCTCAGCACTTGCAGACCGGGCGCGGAAACCACTGCGCCATCGAGCTCCTCATTTATTAACCGCCAATTAGCACTGGGACCGCGTGGTGGTTCGTAGCCCGTTTTCCCTATCCATCCATAGGAATGGCTCGTTCCCCAGCAGTAGGGATATATAATGAGCTGGTAAAGCAGTTGAGAGGTCCCAGATTTAATAAGTATCGTGTACGAGGACATCGCCTCCCAAAGTTCTAAGCAGAGTAACGAAAGATACTGGCTAAATCATTTACCTATAGCCAAAACAAGAAACCAATCAACTACCACAACTCAGCCGTGTCCTGCATTACTGTGTTCTGTAGTTCCGCTTTGGAGGGTATTATGAGATCTAAGAGAGAGTTACAAGCTTAAGACAGAAAAACACAAAACGTCTAAACTTAAACGAATCTCAGATCTTGCCCTGAACGCTAATAATAACAACATTAACAATAATAACTTGATTTCCAGGACAACGAGACGAGCCACAATACGTCACCCGTACATAGTGGGAATACCTCTCTCAAAGCGTTTATCAGACGTTTGTGTTTCCTGATCAGTTTTGGGAGTCTTCTTGTCCCGAGCGTATAAATATATTTAAGGCAAGCATGCTTCATCATCGACCGCACCATTGCTTTTCAACAGGTGCTCATCTGCCGGACAACATTTTGTTTCTTCTTCATGTGCCTTCTCCTATTGGAGGTCGGATGTCATTATGGCCATTTGGGCCCGTGATCTTGCGGCTCGGAAAAGCTCTGAAGTACACAGATTGTACTACTCGGCGAGGGTCTGTAGCCATTGCACTAACATCTTTAGAGTATAATTTTTCAATATGATTGTGTATGTCACTAAACTTCTCCTAAACGGCTGGACGAAATGGGTGGGTCTATGGATGGTGTCGATTCACAATTAGACCCGGTAGGTGGCGCTGCAATACGGTTATTCAATCAAGTGGATACTAGTAAACAATAAAACTAAACTTTATTTACGAACAATGGCGCTTTATCAATATTCAATAAGAATCATTGTTTACACGTTCATTAGTTTGAATAAGTGAACTAAATAGTTATTATTCTAATGCGTTATGCCAATCTCCGACTAATTCCCTTGACACAGATGGAAGTTTACCACTTAATGTTTATATCGGTGACACATTTAGTAAAGTACTTAATCTTGAATAGCTATGCGGGCAAAACAAAGATTAGATAAAGCTATAAATTAGTCACAGTTACATCTGTGAGCATAGCTTTACGGCATTGCGTGATGCGGTTCCCTCTAGAACTCCTCCGAAGGTGATTTGTTTCACACGGCTTGAGGTACCCTTTAAGTTACTCGCCGCCCCCAAACAACAGCTTGTTTGAAGGCGGCGAGAAACTTAAGACCGGGGGGCGAAGCTGAAAATGCCGTTTGAGGCAATCAGCAACCGCTACCAAAAAAAAATCTATTGTTTTTTTTTGATAGCATGTTTTGTAATGTTTGTCTTTCTGCTTATTACTGACTCCTCCGTTCAGATTTGAAACCCTCGGAGAATCTAGTAGAGGAAGGGAACACGTTCGCGTGATGCCATTCCGTCTAGTAACCCTCTGTCGGTGTTTCAACCACACGGCATTGCGAGTGGTGCTTAACTTGGACTAAGGCGACTTGTACATAAAAAAACAGCTTTTCCTCCTCTCCTCCGGACACTGTTTCACCATGTTTGAAACTTTGAAACACAAGTAGTATTTAAAACTTTGGAAAATTTGGAAAAGTGCTGAATAAAAAACTCTGACAAACTAGGTCAGATGGTGGTACAATAGCATTTATAAACCGAATTCGTGTGCAACACTATCAATATTTGCTCAGTGCTTGCATTCATGCATGAGGCAACGTGCACTTGACCGAGTTTCATGTGCTGAGTTGTTCTGCCACTGCTAATGTATTAATAGTTATTGAACAGTCACGAGTTATATCTACAATGTTTGAAGACGAATTTGTCCTTTGTGGTATAGTGGTAAAGACCATCGATCTCAGACCCAGAGGTCTCGGATCGATTCCCGGCAGGGGGTACATGTTTGTAATCGGTTTATTCCATTCTATTCTATTGTTGTGTTCCGGCAGATAGTGATAAGATAGCCAGTGACTCAGTAGTCAAGGATTCCGGGTAAAGTACGCTTCCACCTTCGGCCTAATCATTACCAAATATCAGTGAGATGAAGCGCTTCATAATCATCATCATTATCAGCCTATACTAGTCTACTGCTGTCTGCTGGACATAGGCCTCACCAAATGCACGCCACTGACCATGATCCGCGACTTCACTAATCTAGCTCTTGCCAGTACGAAATAAATAAAAAACTTTAGATTTTCAAACCAACAAAAGTCAATGGGAAAAATACATATTAATAGTGCATAAATAAATACAAATGATTTTAGTTTTAATGTTTGAGTCCAACACACAAAACATTATTCGCTTCTAGTAGAATAACACTAAAAGGCTAGGGCCTTTGTAGTGTTTGTTAGTGGTAATCCACATTCATAATGATGCTTTGAAAACATTTAAGATTTGGACGCTTAATTTTTCAATATCTATCTATCTATCTATCTATCTATATATATCTATCTATCTATCTATCTATCTATCTATCTATCTATCTATCTATCTATATCTATATATCTATCTACTATCTATGTATCTATGTATACATATAATAAAGCTAAAAAGGGTCGAAAGTCTGTACATGGAAGATATTCGAAAAAAAGGTGGTTGGGGATACTTAGAATCAATAATGGAACACGTTCCAACAGTTTTTAGAACTTTTGTCTGTGTGTTTATATCTGTTTGTCTGTTTATTTGACCGCGCATCACGTGAAAATGGCTGAACGGATTTTTATGCAAACTTTGCACATAGACAGACCATGACCCGGACTAGGATATAGGATACCTTTTATCCCGGTAACAGGTTCCTGTGGGATAGTGTAGTCTTCGCGAACCAAGTCGCGGGCGACAACTTGTGCTAAATATAACTAACTTACACTGAAACTATACATCTTACAGCTGAATTAATTAAGTTTTTAAACGAGTTTATGTTCACAAAAGCAGCTGTTAAAACAAATAATATCTACAATGAAAATATAGTACGAGGTTGTTAATTTTAATTGGAAATGTTTTTCAGTAGGCTTACAAACGGGAACATTACATAGAACTGGTAGAATTATTGTGTACCTCCTTACAAAACAAAATAAACTTATATAATAAATAATTATATTAGTTTAAGGTAGTCTCTTTTTCCAAATATATAATTTGTTAAATATTTATAAAATACACTGAAAAAAAGTAACCTACCCGACCAGCCAGGAATCGAATCTGTGTCTTCCGCAGACCGGGGAGCTGCACTGAACATTATGCTACCGGGAAGGCATACAATACGCGGCTGTTTGATGCCAAAATATATCAAAAGGGATTAAAAAAACCTTTAACTAAATATATTATGTACACACGGCGGCAGATCAACCTACACAAACCTGTCAAACTTCTCCAATGAATATTGAACCTTATTACCAAAATATAAAGTTCAAAATTGATTGTAGAAATTTGACAGTTTTGGGTAGGTTGATCTGCCGCCGTGTGTACCTAGTTAAAGTTTTATGTTACTTGTATAAACAAATATAATATTGTAATAATAATAATAATATGTAATAATGATATAAATTAGTTTAGTGAGATAGTGTGTAAGTATTTTGCCGTGCCCTTACAGGGTTCTTGTTTGTGCCAAAAATTTATGCAACACCATTATATACAACAAGATGCATATGAATATGAATATGAATATTAAAAAAAAACACAAACTTACAAATATGTTAAACTACCTATCAAAAGGCAAAATAAATAGAAAACTAACAATAAAATTGGACATAGTGACTTAATCAAAAGTGTTCCTTCCTTCATTTGTTTTTAAGGACAAATTTTGACATCAACAATCAATCAGCCAGCAGCTGTTAAAGGCTGGAAAGAAAGAGAGAGAGCGCTCCATTGAGTTGATATTAAGAAGAAGACAGAATTCATACGGAAATAGGAACACATCATATTATTACCAAACAATATACGCCGATCTATATTATTACCAAACAGTATACAATGTCCCTATCCATTCATAGTGAAAGCTTATGCCCCAGTCATAAAATTAGCTGATGATGATGACGACCTCTTTGGTCGAGTGGTTTGTACACCGGTTTTCATGGCGTCGCCATGTCTATGGTCCCGGGTTCGATCCCCGGTCGGGTCAATTTAGAAATTATTGTTTTTCTAAATTGTCTCGGGTCTGGGTGTTTTCAATGAATAATAAATATGTATTTAAGTATTTTAGGTATGTTTATCCGTTGTCTAGTAACCATTTGACGAGTTTCATAACGAAGCTTCTCTTGGGCTAGATAATTGGCGTGAGTGTAGGAAAGTTTATTTATTTATTTTTAATATACGCCGACGTAGCGCTGATCGTTAATAAATAATCCAATTAATAGATGCCTGCGACGTTTAGACGTCAGGATTATAAATAGTTAGGTGGTTGATAACATATGTTTAGCAGACTGTTATCAATCTTATGTGGCTAATTAAAATACAATGTTGAACAATAGGCAGCATATTTCCGTGACTCCTTATGGGGCTTCGTTAATTGGTAATTCTAATTATCGAACTGTTTGTATCGGTTGTCCCATTTTAGACGTTGGATGGCGTCATTATACCTGAATGGGAAAAGACAATCTCGTACCTTACTTAGCTTCGGACAAATATACATTCAATTTGTACTATAATAAAGACATAACCTTTTAAATGTACGTTAATGACATTTAAATTGGTGGTCATTTGCCCTTTGTTTGACGTGTGTGACACATAGCATCCGTGATACATTTGAATACAGAACTAATGACAAATGAAATTTTAAAAAAATATATTTATGAACGTTTTTTTAAAAATCCGCGTAAATTATCAGCTAAGTCCAGTTTCTTCACCGAGTCGAATACATGATCACAGCATAATAATTTAAGTTGCAATCAAGTACATACGTAAAGTATACCAAAACAATAAAAATTGCGCACGTGTCGTATACAACACCCTTCACGTCACCCATTCGCTGTACCATCATTCTAAATTGTTGCTTTTCATGCAAGATCGCAATAACGCGCAAACCACTAATCCATCGAGCTCCTCAACTTACTCGTTACAATGTTTTTTTAAGTGTGTGAATAACATTTACAAGCAAAATTTTTGTTTCTCCAATACTTTAGTTGCGGTCACGTCAACTTAAATTGACAAAAGGTGTAGCCGGCTCCAAAGTATTCAATAGAAACGCTACTTTGTAGTGGCACAAAATAAGAATAACCCAGAAGGTAAGCTAAACACATACCGCGCCCGAGCGACGCACGCATAGACTACTCCGAGATTCCGAGTCCGTGAGAGGTCAAAGTCAAAGTTAAAGTTAAAGTCAACATTATTTCTATTACTAATATTATAAAGAGGAAAGCTTTGTATTTTTAAATGTATGAATGTAACTAATAAACTCAAAAACTACTGGACCGATTTAAAAAAAATTTTACCATTACAATGCTACATTAGCGCTGAGTAAATGTCCACCCGTGCGAAGCAGGGACGGGCCGCTAGTATTTAAATAAACGTAAGAATTAGTGTTTTGAAAAATCCAATTTTTTTTTACCTAAAACCCATTCAAGACGTCTAGTTTTCAGCTGCAGAAATGAATGGGCGCTAGACAATGTATGACGTTACCAATTCATAGTATATTATAATTCACTAGATTTCCAAATAAAAACTTTCAAGAGCCCGGAATTACTAATGATGCCTACCTCTATACACTTACTTTACATTATATTTGAATCTAAAATAACGTACTCGGGCACTATGTATGTACCAACGCTTACCAAAAAACTACAAAACTATAGAATTACGTTTTATACCTACACAGTGTGCGAGAATTGGAAGAATTTCAGTTCCATGCATTTGTATCTTTTTTTTTTTTTTTTTTTTTTTTTTTTTTTTTTTTTTTTTTTTTTTTTTTTTTTTTTTTTTTGAGAGAGATTGCTGATTGCCGCTGCGGCATTTTCAGCTTCACCGGGCTTTTTGGGGGCGGCGAGGAACGTAAAGGGTCCCTCAAGCCGTGTGAAACGAATCACCTTCAGAGGATATCTAGAGGGAACGGCATCGCGCACAAGTGCGCGTCCCCGTGCCCTACTAGATTCTTCGAAGGGTTCGGATCGGATCGGAGCATTTGTATCATTAACACATTGTAACATTAACACATTTATTTAATTTTAACATTAACATGTAACAGGTGGTGTATGTTTGCGTTGCTCGAACGCGTTTGTGTGAAGTTTACATTCTGCAGTCTTCTTATTTTGTGGAGCCACTAGCTCCGCGGCGAACCGCACTCGGCCGTCGCCTGAAAGTATTCTCTTGTCGCCCCCCACTTTTCGCTACTTTGTTTTCCGCTTTACTTCACAAAGCACTGATTGTTGTAAGCGTAATATAAAGTGATTCAATTGTATTCAATTGTAATATAGAGTGATTCAAGAGGAAGGTTGGAATGTATAATACATGCATTTAATTGAACCCGGTAGGTGCGCTGCTTTAGAGTTCTATAGGATACGGGTATTCAATTCGCGAGCGGGCCGCTAGTAGTCTTATAAGAGACTGTGCGTACAGTCTAAGTAGCAACAGTATCTCCAATATAATAAACCATTGTTCGTTTTTCATATTATATTACCAAACCGTCCGACAACTTGTTCCCCCCCCCCCCATATCCGCTACTTTGTTTCCCGCTTTACTTCACTAAGTACTTTTTGTGGTGTGCGACATTTTGGTGGTTATTTTCGTGACCCGCTATCTACTTAATTTTAACGTTGAATATTTTGTTTGCTTACGTTGTCTTAAAGTCAATGTGGGTCTTTTTGTATTCTTTAAGTTCATTACCTTATGTATGAGAAACAAAATACATTAAGTTTGGCATTAAATATTTGGTATAGTTATTTATTGTCTTTCACTAAAACACACAAGTTTCGGTTATCAATTTTTTTTGTATTGTTTTACTATTTTCGATTCGATCAATGAATTTAAGAAGCATTGTGTAGCTAACAATGAACTTTATTATTTAGTTTATTTGTCTACAAAATGAAAAAAAAAAAAAGTTCACTTAACTGAATTTAAGTGACTTTAAACTTTCCGTAGTACACTTTAAATAGATTTTTTTTTTACTTTGTCTACTCTCTACATTATAGGCAAAAGAAATGACATAATAATTTACTTAAGTAAATTCTAGGTTATTTATTTATTTATAAATTTATTAGTTAAGCAAAAGCCTAATTAAACTTTAAAGTTTCTACGGTATGCCGAAATATATTTAAACTCTAAACTACTTAACAGTTTTTCCTTCAAACCTATAAAAACGCTTGACTCAAGACTTCATAAGTCATTGCCCTCGGCACACCTTGGCATTCTTCAATTAAATATTGTGATCTGAACCTGATGACAAAACAAGAAGACGCAGAAGGTAAGCTTAGCTTAAATCCCGCCTAAGCAAAGCACACACACTTTCTGAGTGATAGAGCCACGCTGCGTTGCAGCACGAAATGGGCCGGCTCGCCCGGCGTAATACCAGCTATGCTAAGATCTTTAAAACTACGCAACGGATTTTGATGCGGTTTTTTTTAATAGATAAAGTGATTCAAGAGGAAGGTTTATATGTATAAATACATGCATAATACCGAGACACAGATAATTTTAGAGGTTTCACATTTTTTTGCGCTTACATTGCAAACGCTGGCTGAACCCTACGAGATCAAAATAATGTACTACAGTATTGTACACCTTAAAAATGTCTACAAAAAAGTCTGTGATGGTATATGTCTATCTCCTAGGGATAACCCACAATAATATTTTTTATCTTTTACTTTTTACGAGTAATAATGGCTTTTAAGCAATACAGCATTAATCCGTATCCAATCTAATATAGATCGATATGGCCCTTTACGCATGTAATTTAAATGAATATTTTCAAAGACATTACAGATTTCAAATGCAGGGACATAGCGGTTGCGTGTGTCAGCATTGCACCCGTGCGAAGCCGGGGCGGGTCGCTAGTTTAGCATAAAAAAACACATACATAGTCAAACCGGAACATCCTGAGCGCAGCGCAAAACTCCATGCCCGTGAGAGGTTTGTAAGAACCTTCAGTAACCTTATTTCGTGGCCTGGAGGGCCAACTTCGCATACCATCATTACACAGGTTTTAAAACTAGAGCTTATTGAAATGTCTGTAGCTTTTCCTTAAAACTAACTTAATGTACTGAAAATATTGTTTGTGTGCTCCTCCTCCCTTCACGTCGAAAGGAAACAACGGATCAGCGTTATTTTTTGCACAGATATAGTTGAAGGGCTCCAGAGTGCATGCTGTTCTTTCTTTTATAATAGCATAATGTTCCCGGGAAACCCCGTGAAGACTCTTGTGACAGGCCTAACACGCGGCCGGAACAGCAAACGAAACTGGTGGCGTTGTAGTTTACAGTTTATGTATTACTAGCACTTTGCCTGGGAATTTGTCTACGCTAATTTCCTATTTAAAAAAAAACAATATATAAAAAAAGTTTACACAAGGAATGTAGGTACTTATCATTATTTCAGTGAAACAATTTTTAGAATTGGACCTATAAGTCTAGATTGCGCTCCTCCAACAAACAAACAAATGAACGACCAAAGTCACAAACCTTTTACCTCTTTATTAATAGTATAGATTGCGACAGTCAACTGTTACTTAGTTCTCAAAGTTTTTTTAAACAAGGGGCACCGCTTTTTCTCGAAATAAATTGACGATAAGACCGAAGTACGAAGAACACTTTACCTGTGAGAGAATTGTTACAAAATATTACGCGAACAATATTGCAGCGCAGCGCTGCGCCACAATTCAAGTCAAGACTGAAACCAAATATAGCAGCTTGACTACAAAACTTTGTCTACAATACACAATTAACACGAGAAGCTCGATGGCGCAGTGGTCTGCTATAAAATTGGCAATTGCCAATGTTATTTGTCATTTTGGCAATTGTCAATTTAATAAAAACAAAATTTTGCAGTATTTTTATTATTTTTTATAAAAAAGACTTTTAAAAATAAAAGAGAGCCGATTTTCTTTTAAGATTTATTAAAATGAAGCCTTTTAGTTAAACTTGCCATCCTCCTGGTAGTCCAACTCTAAAACATGTCCAGTATTTCTATCCCACATCTATACTAATGGAAAAAATATCGCTAGCCATCCGTAAGTAATTCGTGTACCTCATGAGGCCCGCAGAATAAACACGTATTAGGTAAACTAAAGTATACTAAAGTACGTGAGATGTAAACAAATCGCTGTCTGCCTGCAAGGAGTATACATAACCTTGGATTCCACACGTGAACCGCCTAGTCTAAACATTGGTTTAGTGTTGATCACACTTCACGAGATAATCGTGTTGAATCTTTTATATATTTTTTCTTCCTCGACGGGTAATGACGGCCTTCCTCTATAGTGAATGAAGATAAGTTCGTAGTTGGAAGCGCAATTTACCCGAAACCCACGAATACTGAGGTACAGGCTATCTTATCTCTAACTGTCGGAACATAACAATGAAACTTCATGATTGCCAAGCGAAATAAAAATACCGCATACCAATCCGAATACAATATGTAATACCATGCAGGTGTACC
Source organism: Eudonia truncicolella (assembly GCA_949315975.1). NCBI lineage: Eukaryota > Metazoa > Arthropoda > Insecta > Lepidoptera > Crambidae > Eudonia > Eudonia truncicolella. The sequence continues at coordinate 6,178,663 of OX438832.1, forward strand.
CTCGCTGGGAGTCGAACCCGAGATATGTGTCTGAGATTGGTGTTCTAAACGTTACATCATAAAGGGGGTTAATACACTATTTATTTTATTTATTTATGTTTTTATTAAAACTTACTTACTTTACCTACTTAATACTAATAAACTTTTACTAAATTGCACGCAAACTCCAAAAGTAGCTGACAACCTTAGGACCATATCATAATAAAAAATAATGAAAAACACAAATGCTGAAAAAATCCACGAGCAGGATTTGAACCTGCACCCTTCTGACATACCGGGTCAGGTGCTCTCCCAATTGAGCTATCATGGTTCTAACCAGCCCGCCGAAATTATTCAACACTATTTGCTTTTTACTTTGAAAGGCAAAGGCGCCCATTCAATGTCAACAACTACCGTCATTAACATCCGATCATAATATTTTTACAAATACTAAAGATCAGTTAAGAAGTAGGCAAGCTATTTATATTTTTTTTGTTTTGATCATATCATTTTCCTACTCGTGGAAATATTTTCAGCATTTGTGTTTTTGTAATTTGTTTCGCAACAAAATTTGCGTTAAAAAATTATATAAACAAAACAAAAACATTTTTATTTTTTTATATTTCATATCATAATAGTTAAACAGAAGCCAACAATAGCCTGTTATATCATTTACTAACTTTGACAAGGTACTAAAGTGTTCAGCTGTATCCGTAGCTGACTATACAGCATGAGGGCGACGTCGAACGGCACATTTTTTCGAGACCCGCGGTCGACGCGTTAGAGGACATTTTCTAAAGTCCTCTTATTAAAAGTTCCCCGTTTAAGTATACCTTTTACTGTCCGTAGCAAAACTTTCAGATAGTCATTTAAAATGCACGCTGTATTTTCGAGCAACAACCATTTCGCACACGAGTTTAAAAATCGTATCATAACAGAAACTATGAGCTCGATGGCGCAGTGGTTAACGCACCCGGTCTGCGAGTGCTGAGGTTAAGCAACTTTCGCAAAGGCCGGTCATCGGATGGGTGACCAAAAATTTATCATCTCGAGCTCCTCCGTGCTTCGGAAGGCACGTAACAGTCCAGTCGTTAACAACCTCCAACCCGCACTGGGCCCGCGTGGTGGTTTATGGCTCGTTCTCTCTATCCATCTATAGGGAAGGCTCGTGCCCCAGCAGTGGGGACATAAAATGAGCTGATGTTGATGATGTTGATCATAACAGGAACAAGGTTCTTTTGTCTTTCACTTTGACACACACACTGAGGAAAACATGGTACTTATGGTAAGTAAGGAATGATTGGGCAGTTGGTCAGTAGCACCAGTATTCGAAAGGTTAGGGTCTAGTTATCAACACTTTTTTATTTTGTCATTAAAGGTAGAGGTCAGCATCTGATTTTTTATTTTAGATAGACTTTAGATTGATAGATAGATAAATTCTTTATAGCTCACACACAGATGAGAAAAAATAAATAACAGTTATTTTAACAGGTATTTTAAAATATTCACAAAAAATGTTTTGGAGTTAAAGTGGAAAGTTTTTTGGAGTTTAGTGCAATAACCCATTTTAAGATGTTATCATTAGTGTATTAACCCCCTATGATGTAGCGGTTAGACCATCGATCTCAGACACATCATGTCCCGTTACCGACTCCCAGCGAGGGTATACCTGCATGGTATTACATATTTTATTCGGTTTGGTACGTGGTATTTTTATTTCGCCTGGCACACAATGTAAATATCATTGATATGAACCGTCAATTAGAGATAAGATAGTCTGTACCTCAGTATTTGAGGATTTCGGGTAAATTGCGCTTCCAACTTCGACCTTATCTTCATTCACTATAGAGGAAGGCCATCATTACCCATTGAGAAAGAAAAAATATTTAAAAGAATCAGCACGATTATCTCGAAAAGTGTGATCAAACTAAACCAGTGTCTAGACTAGGCGGTTCACGTGTGGAATTCAAGGTTATATACTCCTTGCAGGCAGACAGCGATTTGTTTACATCACACGTACTTTAGGTAGACTTTAGAGGTCTTTAGTAACAATTGAATACAGACAAGCTGCTTCTTAGCTGTCATCCAGCAAAATTTCAATGAAATTGGCGGTGAAAACTGGTTTACTGTGTCGAACACTGGGTGACTTTGTCGAACACTGATGCAACTAAGATAAAAAACCGGCCAAGTGCGAGTGGGACTCGCGCACGAAGGGTTCCGTACCATTATCTATAAAAACGGCAAGAAAATCATGTCTATACTATATGTACTTATTAAATATTTATTTTATTCTGTTTTTTAGTATTTGTTGTCATAGCGGCAACAGAAATACATCATCTGTGAAAATTTCGTGTCTATCACGGTTCATGAGATGCAGCCTAGTGACAGACAGACGGACGGACAGACGAACAGCGGAGTCTTAGTAATAGGGTTCCCGTTACCCTTTGGGTACGGAACCCTAATAAAAGACACTTCATCTCTAATCATCAGTCATTGATGAACTAGCTGCTTTACCTGTTTCCAACTAACAGAACACAGCAATGCTGGTGACATGGTTGATATGGTGGTAATATAACAGCTATTACAAGGAAATGTAAAAAAATATATAATTCATGTCAGTAAAATCGACATGAGCGCACAACGCAACTGTTTGTCTCGTTTTCAAAACACGTATTAAATCAGTCACGCGTCACAACAAGAGATGATTTGTATATTTTTATTATCGTTTCAGAATAGTCGTTTCGTTTTTAGGGTTCCGTACCTCAAAAGGAAAAAGCGGAACCCTTATAGGATCACTTTGTTGTCCGTCTGTCTGTCTGTCTGTCTGTCTCTCAAGTCCCTTGAAGCTGTAGAAAAAATCAACCTTCTAAGTTAACGAAAAAAAAAAGAAACCTTTTATGTCGCAAAAAATATTTCGACACTAATGGGAATCAAAATTCATAGGGTACTTGCGGTTGACCTAGAACAATGAAATTTGGCAAGTAATATCGTCTTATAAAACAAATACAGGGAAAAGTCTGAAAACTATACATATTTAATTAAATCACAAAAAAAAACATGCAAGGAACGGGGGTCAAAATTTTGAAGTAAGTTAACCGTGTCATGCGGGGTATCGTATGAAAGGGCTGCATTTATAGTTTTCGATTTTTATATGAAATAAGAAAAACCTTTTCCCTCTTTTAAATATATAGGTACCTAATAACTTTGGCGGATGTAGTACCTAACTGTCGGGAAAAGTTCGAGACTCGATTCCTAAACTATAAAATATGTACCCATAAATTTGTACGGAACCTCGGCGGGCGAGTCCGACTCGCACTTATCCGGTTTTTTATTTTGTTTACGATTAGGAAATCAGTTATGACAAACTGCTATACAGAATTATATATTCCTGGGTAATGATTTTTTTTTTGGAGGGAGATTGCCGATTGCCTCAAACGGCATTTTCAGCTTCGCCGGGCTTGTTTGGGGGCGGCGAGGAACGTAAAGGGTCCCTCAAGCCGTGTGAAACGAATCACCTTCGGAGGTTTTCTATAGGGAACGGCATCGCGCACTAGTGCGCGTCCCCCTGCCCTACTAGATTCTCCGAAGGGTTCGGATCGGATCGTGGAGGGAACCCGAGGGCGCCTCTAAAGGCTCGGACCTCGGCTCGGGTTGACCGGGCCGTGGTGGAGGAAAGAAGCGCCCAGGTACATGTATGTAGAGCGTAGAGAGTAGAGCGCGTGTGAACCGGTTCTTCGTACCCTTGTTCTACGAGTACGGTGTCTTGGGCCTAAGCTAGTATGCATGTTTAGTGTATTCTGTAAATGTGTAGTGGCATTTAGAAGACCGGGCGGGGTAATGGATATCACACAGGCAACCCAGTTTTAAACGTTTTCTTAACTGTTTGCCTATTTACGAAGTAATCTACAATGAGTGAAGTTAAGGTTTATAAGCCAGTGTCAGAGTCATATTAATTATAATATTTAATTACTTTTGTATTTTATGTTTTACATACCTATAATTTAAATACATATAATTTTAAACAATGTAGCTGCTTCGGGAAGTTGTCGTCTGAAATGAATCATAATGTATTTAGTTGGTAAGCCTTATAAATATATAGGTAGGTAAATACATGTCAGTTAAAGTTATACATTAAGCAAAACCTAAAGAATACCTATTCATGGTCAGTAAAATGAATTTAATGTTAGAATAACAGCGCTCCCATGGTACTCAGCCCATCTTCGAGTGTCGTTATATAAGTTTACTATATTATAATACCTTAATTTAATTTAAATATGCTGAGACAGGGTCTTTGTTGGCCTCACATACTGCTTTTTATTTATACTATTATAATTTTTTTTTTTACACTTTTAAACTTTTGCGTTCCATAGTTAACAAAGAATTTAAACGGGGACTAAAAGTATCATACTATTGTTTTGTTTTGTTCTTTTACTTTTGTGTGTATATATGTGTGCATGTGAGTGTGAGTGAGGGTGTGTGTGTTTTTCTTTCATTCTTTCAACATTTTGTTAACTACCTAGTATAGCAATTTATCCCAATTTTAAGGCATGTTTTTAAATCAGTCTTCAGAGCCTCGAAACGATTTCCTTCCCATAAAAGTGTTTGTATGTGAGAAAAGGTTTCTCGGGTCGTCCTCCATACTCATTTCACCTCCACTAATGTCCCATTTGTTTCGGTTCAACGCGCACATTATTGCAATTTTACACTGTACCAAATATAGCTTGGTAGACTCAAGGATTTGCTTGCCCATACTGCTTAAAATAATTCACAGAGTGTCCAACAGCTAGTGATTAGCCTATAATACTGTTTTATTGCCTCCATCATTGAATGATTTGCGAAATCAAGGGTTGATGTTCACAAATCCAATCACCAAAACTTTGAGTTACACTTTTCCCGACCCGAGTTTAGAACCTCTGGATAAAGTCATTTTATAAACGATAGTACAGACGCCTGCACTTCAACCTATCCAAAACTGTCAAATTTATTCAATACATTTTCAACTATAACCTTAAGGCATGATGTTCAAAGTCTATTGAAGAAATTTGACAGTTTGTGGTAAGTTGATGTGCAAGCGTCTGTACAATTTCACTAAAATGCTGATACCTATAGTAAAATTAGGGAAACTAAACATTATTTTTATCATTACTACGAAGTTATATATATAATTATAATATATGAAAAAGAATTAATAAAAATTTGCCCTCTTTTCTACTATTGCTGTGCCTTTCGAATACGTAATGCTCTTATTTTGTTATAATGGTCTTAAAAATCACAGTGTGGTAAGCATTAAGACATTGAAACATTGTCTTTCTGCCCGGTCTCCCACCGATGGCTTGACTTCCACTATAGCCCAAATTTATCCTCAAATAAATTTTAAAAAATATATTTTTATAGCATAGCAATAATGACTTTAGATAGGTACTTCAAAAAAGCGTTTGTTGTTTCTTTGGGACGTCCGGTACAATATCGTTCCGCAATCTTATCGCTATTGAATGTTTCCTTATGAAGAATTCTTTGCCAAACCTTAACTACACGTTTTCAAGGTCAAATTTGTAGCTGAAAATGTTAAAAAGAATAAAGAATATTATTTGTCTTCACTAGAAAGCTAACATCAAATCCTCATCAAGAACATCGTTATCGCTGTTTTTGATTAAAAAATCAATATTAGCAAAAAAAACTTACAGCTAGGTACTTATAGAAATGAAACTACCTACTTTTACGGATCTACTCGCGTTTATTTAATAATAATAATAAGACATCACACCACACCCTGTAATTACTTGGTTTATACCCGTAATTACAGAATGAACCAGCTTAAAGCTGAGAAAAGAAAGAAAATATACTTACGAACTACTTAACCCTATACTTGGCAGAATTTTGTTTTTGTGGAATTATATATATTTTTTGGATAAAATGTGTTCTTTATTCACTACTCGAAATATTTTGTAAGTGAAGTGTCTCAAATAATCCACTATGCTAAGAATAGGGTTAACTTACTTATAATAAATGTATTGAATAGAACTCACAAATACACTTATTTTAAGCAAACATCTCAATAAAGTTTAAGTGACGGTATTTGTTAAAGTTACTCTTAAGGTCACCGTTTAACTTAATGTTAAAATTATTCTATGAAGCAGATGTTTTAGACAATTTTTTTTTTACATTAAGTAGAAGGTGACTGTTCCAACGAAATACCTACGTTCCATTTATCGACAGCTGCCATTTTCTCGTGTCGCATCACGAAATTCGTCCTCTGCAAAGCAAAGTTTGCTGAACGTTTATTCTGGAAGCTAGCCGATTGTCCTGGCGTAATTAAATTGGGCCATCATTAAGACTGCCGAATAGAGGAATATCTCTTAATTTAACGTAAGTAGAAACGTGAAACAATATTCAAAGAAATTAGCGTGGGTACAGTCACCATCAAATTGAAGTATTCAACATGAGTGGTTTAAAGCTGTCTTAAAACGTGAGTTTTGACTCTATTTTTGCTGAAATCACTAATGTTGACAGTGTCAATCAAAAAATATATCTAAAAACATTACAGAAAAGTTTGCTTTTATATATATTCTTTACAGCACAAAAGCACACAAAACAGAAAACGATGTACAAACAATGGTGTGCACAAGTGGTTTATAGGAGGTTCTTTTAAAATGTCAAGATCTTTTATGCAAACTTATGCTGCATCGAACAATTAAGTCTACTGAGGAAACGGCTTTAAGTACCTTCCTACCAGCCCAATTTTTTCAACATTTGTGTTGTAGTAATTTGTTTCGCAACAAAATTTGCGTTAAAATTATATAAACAAAACAAAAACATGTTATAACAAACATTTTATGGTTAGAACCACGATAGCTCAATTGGAAGAGCACCTGACCCGGTATGTCAGAAGGGTGCAGGTTCAAATCCTGCTCGTCGAAATTTTTTCAGCATTTCTGTTTTTGTAATTAGTTTCGCAACAAAATTTGCGTTAAAATTATATAAACAAAACCAAAACACTTTAACTTTACTAGGAGTTGACAGCCGCCTGTTAGAATATTAAGTGCAAAATTTTTTAGTTGATTTGACAAAGTGCTAAAGTTTTCAGCTATTTTTGTAGCTGACTGTACCTTACCAACACTGTAATCGGAGATCAGCGTGAATTACCGATTTTGGACGCAGTAATGTTTTAGCGGAACATAAAAGCTCGCGATAATACACCCATTGAACGCTATCTTATCAAATACATAGGCTTTTGTTGTGCCGAAACGGTCGCGTACTGTGCGGTTTTAAAGGAGCTATCTCCTTTTATTTACTACCAATAATGTTGACTACTAAAGTGGAATCAACTACTGCTAAAGTATCCATTATTTTAAGGGTTATAATGAAATACTCTTAGCTCCTGGGTAAAGTGTGGCGTAACCACGTCCTTACGCATCAACGCCCGGCCAGCGGCGGCGGCGGGTCGCTGGCTGAAGAGTGTACAGAGGTTTTAGTGGGTCGCAGATCCCCGAGTGATGATTTGGTAAGCTAATTTCCCCGGTACACCTAACGAAGGCTCAGTGGTATGTCTAATTCCTAAAATACTACCAGTACCACCTAATACATTTAATATAATATAAAAAAGGAGCGACATACCAGCTAAAACGCATACCCATCGCCAGCATATTAAAATTCTTAAAAATGATTTAAAATACAGCTTGTATAAATATTTACAACTAATTTTCCGAATACATATAAAATAGTTTATTATCTGAAATGAAAGCAGACAACGTTATTTCCGCGAGAGCTCGCCAAGTTCAGAGAGGGATATCCGCCACGACAATGTTGTGTCAATTCGCAAGGAGATAAGATGTCGAAAAGGATGTTTAATCTTATCTAAAACAAAGTTGATCGTAAACCAACGATGTTTCATGTTTTATGAAAAATAAACGAAACGAATTTACTTTGAAATTATCATCTTGTGATATCAATAAATATTTTTTCTTTGATCTTTCTTTCTTTCTACACCAAACAAACGTCTGTATTCTCTATTTTGTTTTCTTGCGTTAACAATCTTTTTAAAATGAAACTGAAATTAGCATAAAACAACTTACACACTAATTCGCCAGTATGCTGGCCCAATTTAAGTGGGTTTTTAACTACTGCTGTGTTACGACTAGCTATTTGGACTAATAAAACCGATTTATCGCCTCATTATACGCTTTGTACGCGTCGAGATATGTTGGATATGATGTTTTTACATAAGATCATGAACAACGGGATCGATTGTCCCGGAATCTTGCAGTCTTTTGCTGTTTATGTCCCTCGCCGCTGGCTGTCCGAGAAAACCAACAGGTCTATTCCGAGTACCACTCCGACAAACTTGAGACACTTTTCGCCAATCTGTCGATTAAGTCGCAGCTACAACTCGTGTGTGTGTGTTAACTCGCTCAGTAAGTTCAGGTCCAAAATCTTACAGTCGCTTAGGATGTCTTAAGATAGTGCAACTGTCCAAGTATAATTACCAGTCCATATTTTCCGCATTTATATTTCTACACACGTAGTGCCTTACAAATAAACAAAGAATAAGGTCCGAATAGTTATTCCGTGTTTTGTTCCTGTCATGTGAACGTCATTTCAAATTAGAGTAAAAGAGACAAAATACGGAATAACTATTCGGACTTTATTCTTTGTTTATTTGTAAGGCAATTAAGTTTTTTTCTGTTATTCTAAATTTAGTTATAGTTTGTTAGGATCTAAACAAAATAAAAAATACATATGTATTATTACCAAAATTACTAGTAAGTCGTTGTTACAGTTTGCATGTTGTCGCTACTTTAGTGAGTTGTGCATTTATCTTTGTTTACATACTTTAGCTGAAGTCAAATTGCTTGGTCGCCCATCTAGCTCTTCTTTGAAATTCCTCAAGTTGTATAAAACACAAGAATCATGCATCGTTCATTATACAATCAGGATATATTTAATCGAATGATAATTCGAATTCTTTAATAGCGATTGTATCTTCTGATTGACATAGCCTTAACCGTGATCTCATAATAATTGATGACGTCATTGAGGTGCACAGTCGACTCGTGACTGTGGGGTTATCGTAATGAATCGCCGGGTCAGATATCGGTATGACTAAATTAGTGATTCGCTCACTCGATTAAGCTTAATCATTCGGTAAATTAGATATTCTAATTACGAATCTGGTTCATTGAATATCGTGTTTAATTGGAATGACGACCTGGGGCGTTACCATGAGCTCTTGGAGCAATATTCATCACCAGCTTCTATTTACTGCTGGAGCACGAGCCATCCCTTTGGATGGACTGTGAGAAAGGGCCATAAACCACCTCGCGGGCCCAGTGTGGGTTGGTGATTGTTAACGACTGCTAATGCAGCCAGGACCAAAAGCTTTACGTGCCTTCCGAAGCACAGAATTGCCCGAGATGATAATTTTTTTGATTACCCATCCGACGAACTACCTTTGCGAAAGTTGCTTAACCTTACAATCGCAGTCCTTAGCAATCGCAGTGGATCTGAAGGACCCAAAATTAACTTATTATTTAATTATTTATTTCTTAAGTAGAAATGTAAGGTTGCACATTTCTCGTTATTTTCAATGTTATTTTTTTATGACTTCACTCAAGTGACTGATCGCAAAGCGCTCGGACTGATACAAGAGTTCAGGGCTTCATTCGCAGGTCAGGCAAAATGTGTATCGTGTAAAATGTTTTTTGTTTTGTTTATATAATTTTTACACAAATTTTGTTGCGAAACAAATTCCAAATCACAAAAGTTGAAAAAATTTTGTATTTTTTTATAAATAGCTTGCCTACTTTTTAACTGATCTTTAGTATTTGTAAAAATATTATGATCGGATCTTAATGACGGTAGTTGTTGACATTGAATGAGCGCCATTGGCTTTCAAAGTAAAAAAGTAAATTGTGTTGAATAATTTCGGCGGGCTGGTTAGAACCACGATAGCTCAATTGGAAGAGCACCTGACTCGGTATGTCAGAATGGTTCAGGTTCAAATCCTGCTCGTGGAAATTTTTTCAACTTTTGTGTTTTTGTAATGTGTATCGTATGTTTTGGGACAGTATGCAAACGGCAATAGACTAATTACAACTTACTTACAAGTTTTACTACACCTAATAATAAGTATCCCCTTCTCTCCAATTATCTTAAATTAATTAATAAATAACCTATTATTATTTTTTTATCTCCAAAAGGCCCAAATTGATGTTTTCATCATCATCATCAGCTTACACAAGTCCAATGCCGCTCATAGGCCTCTCCAAGTGCACGCCACTGAACACGATCCGCGGCTACTCTCATCTAGCTATTGCTAGCCACCTTGCGAAGATCGTTGCTCCACCTAGTCTGTGGGCGTTAATGATGTTTTGATTAGTGCAAATTACTACCACTTTCACTCTAAAGTTCATGCCGCCATTGTACTGCTAAACTCTTGACAATGATATTCACATTGAGACAGCGTTATAATTGAATCATTTGAAAATTGGTCACCAGTAATAAGAAAGTCAATCAACCCGAGTTTGATGACATCAGTCATAAAACTTACGTTGTTATGAAGGTGGAGGACCATCATCATATCTATTTATAATAATGATTTTTAATCATGTATAGTAATGCAAAATGCTTACCAGTGGGTTAAAGATAAAACGTGATAGGACCTTTTCGTATTCCATCATCAATTTTCTTCATACTCATCATGATCATCATTTCAGACAATAAACGTGCACTGCCTCCCCCAAGGATTACCATAACGACCGGTTTTGTGCTGTTGGCATCCATACTCACATTTAAGCAAGAATAATCTCACCTGATAACTGCCTCTGTGGTCTAGCTGTCAAGACCACCCGTCTCGGGTTTGATTCCCAGCGGGGGTACATGTTCTTATACGTGGTTTGGTTGATGATAGGGCTTTTTTGTCCACCTGGATAGCTACCCCCATCTTATCTATATATATCGCCATAACATCATTGTTTGTAGCATTGGTGTGTACCGGCAGCTAAAGATAAGATAGCCAGTGCCTCAGTAGTTAGGCATTCCCGGTGAAGTGTGCTTATATCTTCGATCTTATCGATTCTTTACATCAGGTGAGATGAAAGCTAAGTGCTGACTGACTGAGGTAATAATAAAACAAATAATCTCAATCTGGATCTACTGCGGATCTCTTTTGATCCGCCGAACCGGTCTCAGCTTTCTAATCTGGGATTACACTCTGCGAACCCCGTTGGATATTGGCCTTCAGCCTACGAAGCACATGGCATTTAAGGACGATCATTGCCTAGCATGCACCGGGCCGCCTTAACCGTTTATTGTCGTCAAACTGGAACAACGTGACAAGTTAAGGACAAGTCACACGAATAGGTTTCAGACTTAAGCTTTGACCACGGACCCTGCAAGGAGTTTAAAACTTCAGGATACAATAATTATATAAAATAGACGCGAGTAAATTCATACGAAGCTTTCTTATTTTTGCTCATTGCCTCAGGCGGCATTTTCAGTGTCACCAGGCTTTTTGGGGGCGGGGGGGCGTTCGCTATTAGATTCTCCGAGGGGTCAGATCAGATCGGGTTCTTATGTTACTAAGCCGGTAAACGAGCATACGGTCTAATGGCACGCTTAATGACTCATGGGCGTTTAGGACATATAGTCGGTCGTAACATTCCCTCAAACGGTCGAATTCCGGGCAAAATTCCACTCCCAGGCTTCCTATTTATGAACAGTAAACAAATGACTATGCGCTACCTGATGCGGAGTCCAAATGCGAAGATAGCTTGAGGGGCAGGGTTGTGCCTAACCAGCCGTTCTCATCTTGCTAACCCGCAAGTTGCTTCTTAACACCACCTTTAAACTCTCTTCTGCGGCGACCACTGATCAGTGTCCTAAACAATTAAAATTCTATAACTAATAATATTAACAATAACTAATTATTCGAATACAGACGTATTCACAGCAGACGACAGGTTAAGAGACCTCATGTTGTAGGAAGAAGGGAGATAATGTGTGCCCATTCCGTTTTGCTTCAACTCAATGACAACGTTACCCTGTGACTGTATGACATTTCGGGTCAAACATCTGGGCGCAGTTATCTGGGCCCTTAATGTGCATAAATACCAAAGGGTCTTTGTGTCACAAACGAATATTTGCCGAGCCACCTCAGGAATGTGTGCGACCACCTCACAAAGGACATTGTATACAAATAACATTATTTGCATCAAACTGAATAACAGATGTAGCTGCCTGTGTGTGATAACAGGTCTTAGGATATTGTATATACATAGTTTTATATAATACAGGTACAGGCATTAATCATGTCAAGGTATAGTAAAATAGAAATTGTTTAACACAGTTGAACGAAAACTTCTTTGTGTAATGCCTGTTTTCACCGGCGTCCCCTAAGTTTTAGGTCATGTTAGGTGAGGGTTGTACAATTGCAATTTTCACCTAAAATTTACTAGGGGTCACCTTACACATGGCGTCGGTAAAATCGGACATATGTAACCTAGACACCTTTTAACGTATCCGAGACGTTTAGACCTAGTTGCATTTTGTACTTGCATTTTAACTAAAATGAAACGCGAGTGTTGCCGAAGGCAACCTTTTTAGAGATTTTTATTTATAGTTTTTGACGCTGTCTTATATTTTTGATAGACTTTGGTGAAAATCAGGGGCGGCGGGTCTTTGTTTTTGTTTATTGGTGTGATAAGATTTAATGTATTTCCTAAAACCCTAAATGTGTCTTCTACTTGCCTTTTACCTACTTACATACAGTCCTCTAATTCACATCGAGTATTAAAGCTATTGATTACCTGAATAAAGGTTTTCTTCTCTTAAATTAAGAAAAATTAACAAACATTTCTTCATTTATTTATGGCATATTAACAAAGTCATTAACACGTAGACACCTTCATGGTCAATATGTGGTCGTGGTGAAAAAACCTATTCAATGCACAGCAAATATCTGTCATCAAATGTCATAAAATGTCATCATTGTCAAACGAAAATTAAGTTATTTGTTTTTATTGTCATCGTTTTAATACGAGTATGGACTTTTTGGCGAAAAAGAGTCATATCTGCGGTTTTCTTTTGTCTTCTAAAATTTGTTTTTGTCCAATATGATGTGAGTTAATGGTGGATTATTTATCGTTAAGTGTTCGTGAACGTGCATGAGTGCTGTTTGAAAACAAAACAGTGCAAATCTCCCGAGAAGTCCTCGTGAGATCTTAGTAAAGCTTCACCGTCTTTTTTGATACTCAGGGGATTGGGTGAGAATATTATTTTTCTCTACTCATTTGTCAATACAAAATGACAATTCATTAACGATCATCTATTTAAAAAGAAAATATGTTTTATTTATATAACTTGTAAGTTAAATGGCTATTGTAACTTACCGCGCGAAGATTATGAAATAAGAAAAAAACGAATATGTTACCTGTATTTATTTGATTACGATAAGAAAATTATGCAACATCTTTGCTAAATAGCTTTATACAATCATCATCATCATCATCTTCAGCTCATTTTATGTACCCACTGCGGGGGCACGAGCCTTCCCTATGGATGGATAGGGAGAACGGGCCATAAACCACCATGCGGGCCCAGTGCGGATTGGTGGTTGTTAACGACTGCTAATGCAGCCGGAACCAACGGCTTAACGTGCCTTCCAAAGCACGGAGGAGCTCGAGATGATACATTTTTATGGTCACCCATCCAATGGCTGGCCTTTGCGAAAGTTGCTTAACCTCAGCACTCGCAGACCGGGCGCGTTAACCACTGCGCCATCGATCTCTTCCTCTTTTATCCAATAATTTGTTAATAATATATTTCAGTGTAACGTTTTGAATCTATCAATAACAAGCTTGTTATTAACAGGCGGTCTATTTGTTTTACATCTTGGAATCCATACCTGTTTACGAACTAGTACACGATGAGTGAATCAAAATTTATAAGCCACGGTCAAACAAACCGATTGGGTTGAAGTAATCCAGGGCATATTTAAGCAGCTATAAATAATGGAATAGTGTATACTGTTCTTTATCAGAACTGATGTAAGAGATGGTAGAGAAAGGAGGAACTAACTATTTTCACGAATCTACTCGCATTTACTATTGGTCGCCCAGTGATTGATATTCAACTGTAATTTACAAAATAAACAAAAAAAAAATATCCTTAATTAAGAATATACCATGTTTATACAATATAATATTTTATCTTTCTGTACTCTCGTCACAGCATGTACTGTCCTTCTCTACATGAACTTTAACTTTGTCGAATCTCACACTCTTACTTGCGCGCAATTAAAAAGGGAACAAAAATTTTTCATCACGTATGTAGATAATGCCTAACCTGTACGGAACTGATTTACAAATTTCAATAAATAATATAGCCATTAGCAATTAACCAATCGGCTGAGCTAATCAACATCCTCGGACAGAAAAAAAAACAACAATAGCTTTATCATCCACAAAATACATTAGCTCTCAACTCCGCACGACTTTTGCATTAAAATTGTAGTGAAGGCCCCGAAAATTCGTGATCGCATTATCGTGAGCCCCGCGGATGCAGTATAAGCACAAAATAAGTAGAACCAGTAAGTAAGCTTATCACATACCGCGCTCGAGCAACGCACACATTAAGGCCTTGCACGGATTCAGATTTCTGTTGAAAATGTTGACTTCTGAATTTGGTAAGGTTTTAGCTGTGAATGTGTGCGTGCGTTGTGGGCTGCTCTACGTTAAGAATCACACATGCACACGGTACATCGCTAGTTTTTTTAGAAAATTAATATAACCGCAGATAAAGACAAAGAAACATTTATTGACCTGCACAACACATAACAATAAAACATACAAAACGGATACATAATACAATGTTTTAATGTAAACACGACCAGTTTTAAAAATTCAAGTAGCACAAAAAAAATGTATTCGATTTTGATTAAGGTTGTGGGCATGCCCACTGTGCCCACAACGGTGGATCCGCGCATAAACCGACCGATTGTAGCAACCGCAACTTGTAGCAGTCACGTTGCCATTGTTCAATTAGCAATTGGTTGGTTTTTTCGGTAATTAGCCTGCCGAGCGCAGCTCCGTGTCCGTGAGATGTTGTCTATGTGTGCGTTTCTCGAGCGCGTTTGTTTGAAGCTTACATTCTGCATTCTCCTTATATTATGGTATAAAACGGTATCGGCAAACGCATAAGCTTTTAACACGTTACCATGTTATTAAAGAGGACGTTATATCGGCTTTCGTATATCACGCGCAAATCGTGCTTTAGTCAAAATTAATCCTGGCTGTTTTGATCACATTGGATTTATTAGTTACCGCGAAACGAGGTTGGATTTTTAACTTCAAATAAGGAGGAGGTTCTATGTTCCACTGTTCGTACTTTGGACCCGTGGTGGCTATGAAGCTGTAGAAGCGAGAATGTTCGTCTGCCTGGTTGAGGTCTGTCCAGGCTTCCATTTCGTGCACAGCGAGCGGGTCCGAGTAGCGGTCTTAGTGGGGCCCTGAAGCTTAAATGCAATTATCACAAAAACTTTTACGGCTATTGCTGTTTAATTTTGCATGAGCTAAGCCTATTTGCTGACAAAGTGCATACACGATTTCAACATTTAAACTGTATTTAAATGGAACATAAATCAGTAATTATTGATGCTTTTAAAATAAATCCTAGTGGCGCATTCGTGGTCTAATTGACGTTAATTCGTTGAAATGTTGTGCGAGAGAGTGCTTTATAATTAAAATGTTCGTTATATAAAGGCTTTCGGATAGTCAAAGCTTTATTACTGTTGACGGTGTTTGATGCTGGCCCACTCCGATCCAATTTTGGCGCACATTTTCTGTTCGCGCTTATTAAATGGTAATCAAATCGCTCCTTTTGTGCGTGAATTCGACAAACTTTACCTAAACCTGTTTCAGCTATTTGCGTTATCTGTCATTTCTCTTTAATTTGATTTTAAATTGAAGGTTTAGTGTTATCATATCTAGATATTTCATTTATTTCTAGTTATATGTATATTATAGTAAATGTGACAAATCAGTCTATCTTGAAAGTTTACCCTAGAGATCATAATATAGTTTTTTTTTTTTTTTCGTTGACCCAGGGGAAAAAATCTGCACACAGATTCAACCTTTCGGAAGATCTAGGGCTGGCCTTGTCCCTTTCTAAAAGGGAGTAAGACCGACCCAGTAAACCGTACCCCTGGGATTTGCCTGTAAAAATCAAGTCCTTATATAATTTCACGATTATGTGGGTGTGTGTGTGTGTGTGTGTGTGTGTGAGAGAGAGAGAGAGAGAGAGAGAGGGTGTGTGTGTGTGTCATTTTAACTTCTACGTCTTCCCGCCCAAATGAGTACTTATCTTTAAATGCTAAGGAAAGTAGTCGACCGCCAATCTTACCGGAATTTCTATAGCGCCATATTGGCTCAGGCGACCATGATTTTGTATGTTCATGCCCCTAACATGTTCCAAACTCACTATCTAGAGTCTAATAAAAAGTTGTTGTTATCGCCGTGCTGGGAGCAACATCTATTATGGCCCAAACTTAACCGGGTCTGTACAATATTATCTGGCTGTCATATTTAAGCAGCTATTCACAATTTACAAACTTTGGTAGTCGTTACCCCGACTAGGACTCCTGTAAAAGATTTACATACCTTACCTACGTAACAGATTGCAATTTTTATTTATTTATAATTATGGTTATATATAACTAACTGTACGCAAATTTTGTTGCAAACAAATTACAATTTGAAAAATGATAAATTGTTGAAAAAAATCCACGAGCGGGATTCGAATACGATCGAGCCACGATAGCATAGTTGGTAGTGCACCTGACCCGGCATTTCATGGGACGAGGATTCGAATCCCACCCGTTTTTTCAACGTCTTTTTTCAAATTTGATTATTTATTTATTTAAAGGGCAACCAACAAGACAAACATAAATACAAGCAAAAACTAGGTAGAACATATTGTAGACTTAAAGCTAGGTGTCGTCGTAATTAGAGGCTGCCACGGCATGCAAAGTGGATTACATTTTTTAATAAACAACATTTTGCTGCAAACTATAAACACTACTTATATTCGATAATTAAATAATGGCTTGTGTTTAAACGCCTTGTTGGTATCAGTGTTACTGTTTCAGTAAAACAATATTTGGTGAGCATTAATCCATTTTGCAAGCAAAAAGAATATAATATATACAAAACGTACAATTATTCTGATGTGTGCATATAAGGGTATAAAAATTATTTTGGTGAGCACTTAAAATGTACCCTTTAATAATCGGTAATAAATCTTAAAAGGATACTACAAATCAACCAGGTTTCAATGCGAATGACTGCAGTATTTTGCGCTTAAATCTCTGAGGTTCGTCAGCGAAGAAACCTATCTAAAATGCAACCGGTGCAACCAGTGCACTGTCTTTAAAAAAACACCAAATTAAACATGAAGCCTACAAGCATGTGGTGAAAGATAAAGTCAGTTTCTTACATTTGTAAACAGTAAACCGTTACGAACAAAATTTCGAGAAATCTACAATATATTTATTTTTTTAAATCTTTAACTTCAAAGAAACATAACAAAAACATAGCTAGATAGATCAAACGAGCCACCATCACACCGCGTTTCTGTAAACAATTTTCTTAACCGCCATCACAAAACAAGGAGGCCCAGAAGGCAAGCTTAAGACGTCACCTCGATTTGTAAACATTCAAATAGGCTGATTCTTACTGACGCCCCGTCATAGGGTAGAAAATACGTAGCGCCTGCGACAATTCAGAATTAACAGAATTCACTAACTAACAGAATCTAAAAAATATTAAAAAACAAATTGTTTTACTTTAGTTTAATAGTGATGTTATTAATGTATTTGAGTTGTTTCCAAGCTTATGTAAGTATAATTTTGTTGTAATTTCAACATTAATGATTTTAGTTGTATTTTCGAAAATAATTATGATCGAGCCAAAATTATACAATCGTGTATTTGAACTAGCAAAATCAAGATAAAGACATGAATTACCTATATCAGCATTTTTAGATTCGTTATTAGTTTTATATTATAGTCTTAAAGTATTCGGCGAAAGTTGGGGCATTTTTTCAGTGTGTCGTCATACATACCGCGCTCATTACACATAGACCCCTTGCATGGACACGGATCTCAGAAAAGCTTGGAACAGTCCGAGCGCAGTTGGTGCGAGATTCCGTGTCCGTGAGAGGTTGTCTATGTATGCGTTGCTCGAGCGCGTTTGTATGAACTTACCTTCTGCTGTCTCCTTTTTTTGTGGCCTCGTCTTGTAAGACGTGAATAGTTATAAATTGTTGACTGTTGAAAACTTGCGGAGTGCCCGAACTTCGTCATAAGAACACAAAGAATGTCGATCTGGGTCCCGTTTTATATTTCAGCTTCGTTTGGCTTTAATGTAATATTATGGTCTTTTAGCAAAATATTTTGCATAATTGAATTTAATATACTTGGTTGTGAAATTATTTTACGAATTCTGAGCTTTGGACAACCACTTTGGTTTATGTCAAAGTAAATGACTATATTAAAAAAAAATATTAATCAAACTACAAAATCCATAATAATGTATTACAACACAACTACTACTAACTTCACATTTGTTTATCTATTTATTCATTCTATTTAGTCAACAAAAACAAGTAGGTACCAACTAACGAGAAAAATATGAAAATTTAAGGGAATTTCAACAGAATTAAATATGTATCAGGCAAATTATGAGTAGCCGATTTAATTAATTTAGGCTCTGGCATTTGCTAATAGAAATAATTGAAACACAATTTCAAAATCTGTAGAAATAGGATTTGGATCGAAAACACTCAACAATAAAAAGTCTAAGTCAATGTTACGTAAAATTGATTTAAATGCGTGTGTGATTGGAAGTCACATGGGACCAGGGCAAGGGGTTGGAAAGAGTGAAAGAAAATATCAGTATGAAATGATATATAAACTAAACGCGAATACATCTGTATAAAATGTTTCACGCTCAAAGTTAGAAACCAATAAATCTATTTAAGATCAGACGAAGATGACGAAATTAGTTTTTTTTTTATATATGTACGGGTAAGCACAGTGCCTTGATCTCACCTGATGTTAAGTGATGATAAGGCCAATGATGGAAGCGCACTTCACCCGGGATCCTCAACTAGTGAGGTACTGGCTATCTTATCTCTAGCTGCCGAAACACAACAATGCTACAAACATTGATGTTATGGCGACATATTTAGATAAGATGGTGGTAGCTAGCCAGGCGGACTAACAAGCCCTACCACCAACCAAACCGAGTACACAAACATGTACCCCCCGCTGGGAATCGAACCCGGGACCTCTGGGTCTAAACCGGTGGTCTTAGCCACTAGACCACAGAGGCGGTTAAATGTACCTATATTAAAGTTTGTTTTACTCATCTCATCTCATCTCAGCCAAAAAGACGTTCACTGTTGGACAAAGGCCTCCCTCAAGGATAAATAATTTTAAGGGGAATTTGCCATAATCGCCACGCTTGGCAGGCGGGTTGGCGATCGCAGTAAGGTGAGATATTTATGGTTCTTCAAGCCATGACGTTAACGTCCCCTTCTACTTTTTAAGAAAACTAAAATAATAGTAACTTAAATATATATCTTACTTTTGGTGGTTTAATTAATATGTATATACCTACAGGCAATCATGTATGAATAAAATTAATTAAAATAATGAATTCACTGTTATTATGTTTTTTTTTTTATATTTTAACTGAAGGCTGGGCTGCAATGAGAATATCACATAATGATATACTTTATCCACTGATCCATTTTAAAGGTTAGGTTCGTGACTGCACGAGACATCTTGTTAGTCACAAAGCGAAACTAAACGATCGTTCATACTGCAACATCCAACATGTACAAAAGAAAAAACAACATTTAAATAAATTGAGAATCATATTAAAGACTTAAATGTTATACTGGGCGACCCACGGCTACGAGATACTACACGGAACGCAAGTACTTTTAATGTTAAATACAGCACCTTTTACTTAAATGTTAGGGTATGTAGGTACATACGAGTACCGTGCTCTGATTGGTTTGTAGTATATTGTTTTAAGTCCGCATGGATAGCTGACATCATCCGTCTGCTGTCGCAACTACTGTTTTAGTGGCATGGTTGTGTTATTGTTATGTAGAGAAAAAATAACTACGCTTCCACCTTCGGGCTTATAATTACTTTCCACGAGGACCTCGGGTCTGCAATCTTTACCAATAGTAGGTACAAGATAATGTCAATGTCCAAAAGAGTCCAAAACGAGTCCAAAATAAGGCCACTAAAATGTGACCACTGAGACACACTGTAGTGTAGACGTTTTAATATAGCAGAAACGAATACCAGGTGATGTCATCGAGATTAATAAAAATACTGACAACAGACTGCTAGACTACAGACTAAATAAAATTACTGTGCTAAAGTTCCAGAACTCCAGTCAAGTGGCATAACGATATTAGAAATATTGGGGTATGGATTTCACACAAAGTCAATCAGACGTCAGTTATACGTATCGTTGGCTTATTTCAATGTCTTAAAATGATCATCCTATTTTATTAGAGTTATGCCACTTGTCTACGGGGGCTGAATGGAAAGTAATCTAGACCAGTCCATGAATGCTCAAACAAATGCCGTTTGAACAGGATCTCCCTGAGCCGACAAGTGTCGCTGTCAGATTTACATCGGAAATGCCAAAGCACTTAGGTGCAGATCACTGCACCACAAGTGCTCCGAGCTTAGATAAACGGGTTGGCGAAATGTCAACGGTTGGATGAATACTTAAATGATAAAGTCATGTTGTCGCCTTTATGACGGCAAAATCAATGGCAGAGAAATATAAATGCGATTTGAATCGCAAATGAGAATAAACAAAAGCGATAAAAATGTTTTTTTGTTTATCAGACACTTTGAAGTTTCGACCTCACATAATCTCCATATTATCCCATACCGTGTAAATAGTGGAATTAATGATCACCTTTATGCAGTCAATAAAAGTTGCCTTAAGATTACGTAAGACTTTGTCCTTTGTTCACATATATAATGACATTTGGTATTATTTGCAGTTTCATAGGCAGACCTCCAATAGTTCAAGTTTTATATTAATTTAATTTCCAGAAATGTCGGCCCAAATATTTTCATTAGTATTAACTTTTACCTTTGATAAACATTCCAAATAATTCCTAGTTTGCGGAAATGATTTGAAATCAATACTTGTACTGATTTAATTAAGACAAAGTTATTAAGTGTAACAGATAGGTAACTAGCTTCCGCCCGGGATTCCACCTGCGTGAAGTCGGTCTGACACAAAAGTATACACCGGGTGTTTTCGGAAACATTACATTAAAACTTGTCTTTGAAACCTTTGAAACCTCTAAAAATCTAAGTGCCAAAAAGGACGTTAATCCGTTGCTACGTGTAGGCACTGATCCAATCCAAATCCCTCGGAGAATCTAGTAGGGAACGGGGACACGCACTTGTGCGTGATGCCATTCCCTCTAGAAAACACAGCTTGAGGAACCCTTTAAGTTTCTCGCCGCTCCCAAAAAAGTCCGGTGACACTGAAAATGCCGTCTGAGGCAATCAACAAACACTCTACAAAAAAATCCGTGCAGACATGAAGGTAAGACAAACAAACGCACTTTGCATTCATAATATTAGTAAGGACTATAACTCGGAGATTGCAAGTCTAACGATGCATTGCATATGCATTAGAGAGCAGCTCATCTTCATGCATTGTATATACTTATTTGTTAATGTTATACACAGAACATTTTATACTTGTTTTTATTTTGCTAATAGAGAAGAAATTAATTTTATACGAGCTTATATAAATTTCGCGTTCCATTATAATATTAGACTTAGATTTTTTTTTCTTTTGATTTTGATTACATTTTAATGTTGGAGCACTATTTTATTGGTACAGGTGATAGCTTGATAATTGAATACTTAATATAATTCATCGATTATTAAGTGTTCAAGATTAACAATTATTTGGTAAAACATTTAAACAATCACACACAATATCTAGTATATAAAATTCTCGTGTCACTGTGTACGTTATTGAACTCCTCTGAAACGGCTCGACCGATTTTCGTGAATCTTAGCGTGCATATCGGCTAGGGTGGAGAATCGGAAAACATCTATTTTTCATCCCCCTAAATGTTAAGGGTGGTCCACCCCTAAATTTATTTTAGATTTTTGAAATTTTTCCAATACAAAATGATTTGTTTGTAGTGTTGTCATGGAAACTGCCAAAGCAGTACGAAGTCCGCCGGGTCAGCTAGTTATAATATAATATTGTATGTTATCCTTTTTGTAGTGGCAACAATACTAGGTTAGTAACACTTAATACCACAGACACTTACGGTTGCATTATAGAATGAAATGTTATACAATCGTGTATTTGAGCTAGCAAAATCAAGATAAAGACATGAATTACCTATATCAGCATTTTTAGATTCGTAATTAGTTTTATATTATAGTCTTAAAGTATTCGGCGAAAGTTGGGGCATTTTTTCAGTGTATCGTCATACATACCACGCTCATTACACATAGACCCCTTACATGGACACGGATCTCGGAAAAGCTTGGAACAGTCCGAGCGCAGTTGGTGCGAGATTCCGTGTCCGTGAGAGGTTGTCTATGTATGCGTTGCTCGAGCGCGTTTGTATGAACTTACCTTCTGCTGTCTCCTTTTTTGTGGCCCCGTCTTGTAAGACGTGAATAGTTATAAATTGTTGACTGTTGAAAACTTGCGGAGTGCCCGAACTTCGTCATAAGAACACAAAGAATGTCGATCTGGGTCCCGTTTTATATTTCAGCTTCGTTTGGCTTTAATGTAATATTATGGTCTTTTAGCAAAATATTTTGCATAATTGAATTTAATATACTTGGTTGTCAAATTATTTTACGAATTCTGAGCTTTGGACAACCACTTTGGTTTAAGTCAAAGTAAATGACTATATTAAAAATAAATATTAATCAAACTACAAATTCCATAATAATGTATTACAACACAACTACTACTAACTTTACATTTGTTTATCTATTTATTCATTCTATTTAGTCAACAAAAACAAGTAGGTACCAACTAACGAGAAAAATATGAAAATTTAAGGGAATTAAATATGTATCAGGCAAATTATGAGTAGCCGATTTAATTAATTTAGGCTCTGGCATTTGATAATAGAAATAGTTGAAACACAATTTCAAAATCTGTAGAAATAGGATTTGGATCAAAAACACTCAACAATAAAAAATCTAAGTCAATGTTACGTAAAATTGATTTAAATGCATGTGTGATTGGAAGTCACACGGGACCAGGGCAAGGGGTTGGAAAGTGTGAAAGAAAATATCAATATAAAATGATACGCGATATAAACTAAACGCGAGTACATCTGTATAAAATGTTTCACGCTCAAAGTTAGAAACCAATAAATCTATTTAAGATCAGACGAAGATGACGAAATTAGTTTTTTTTTTTATATATATGTACGGGTAAGCACAGTGCCTTGATCTCACCTGATGTTAAGTGATGATAAGGCCAATGATGGAAGCGCACTTCACCCGGGATCCTCAACTAGTGAGGTACTGGCTATCCTATCTCTAGCTGCCGGAACACAACAATGCTACAAACATTGATGTTATGGCGACATATTTAGATAAGATGGTGGTAGCTAGCCAGGCGGACTAACAAGCCCTACCACCAACCAAACCGAGTACACAAACATGTACCCCCCGCTGGGAATCGAACCCGGGACCTCTGGGTCTAAACCGGTGGTCTTAGCCACTAGACCACAGAGGCGGTTAAATGTACCTATATTAAAGTTTGTTTTACTCATCTCATCTCATCTCAGCCAAAAAGACGTTCACTGTTGGACAAAGGCCTCCCTCAAGGATAAATAATTTTAAGGGGAATTTGCCATAATCGCCACGCTTGGCAGGCGGGTTGGCGATCGCAGTAAGGTGAGATATTTATGGTTCTTCAAGCCATGACGTTAACGTCCCCTTCCACTTTTTAAGAAAACTAAAATAATAGTAACTAAAATATATCTTACTTTTGGTGGTTTAATTAATATGTATATGTATACCTACAGGCAATCATGTATGAATAAAATTAATTAAAATAATGAATTGACTGTTATTATGTGTTTTTTTTTATATTTCTCTAACTCTGAAGTCTGGGTTGCAGTGAGAATATCACATAATCCACTGATCCATTTTAAAGGTTAGGTTCGTGACTGCACGAGACATCTTGTTAGTCACAAAGCGAAACTCAACGATCGTTCATACTGCAACATCCAACATGTACAAAAGAAAAACCAACATTTAAATAAATTGAGAATCATATTAATGACTTAAATGTTATACTGGGCGACCCACGGCTACGAGATACTACACGGAACGCAAGTACTTTTAATGTTAAATACAGCACCTTTTACTTAAATGTTAGGGTATGTAGGTACATACGAGTACCGTGCTCTGATTGGTTTGTAGTATATTGTTTTAAGTCCGCATGGATAGCTGACATCATCTGTCTGCTGTCGCAACTACTGTTTTAGTGGCATGGTTGTGTTATTGTTATGTAGAGAAAAAATTACTACGCTTCCACCTTCGGGCTTATAATTACTTTCCACGAGGACCTCGGGTCTGCAATCTTTACCAATAGTAGGTACAAGATAATGTCAATGTCCAAAAGAGTCCAAAACGAGTCCAATATAAGGCCACTAAAATGTGACAACTGAGACACACTGTAGTGTAGACGTTTTAATATAGCAGAAACGAATACCAGGTGATGTCATCGAGATTAATAAAAATACTGACAACAGACTGCTAGACTACAGACTAAATAAAATTACTGTGCTAAAGTTCCAGAACTCCAGTCAAGTGGCATAACGATATTAGAAATATTGGGGTATGGATTTCACACAAAGTCAATCAGACGTCAGTAATACGTATCGTTGGCTTATTTCAATGTCTTAAAATGATCATCCTATTTTATTAGAGTTATGCCACTTGTCTACGGGGGCTGAATGGAAAGTAATCTAGACCAGTCCATGAATGCTCAAACAAATGCCGTTTGAACAGGATCTCCCTGAGCCGACAAGTGTCGCTGTCAGATTTACATCGGAAATGCCAAAGCACTTAGGTGCAGATCACTGCACCACAAGTGCTCCGAGCTTAGATAAACGGGTTGGCGAAATGTCAACAGTTGGATGAATACTTAAATGATAAAGTCATGTTGTCGCCTTTATGACGGCAAAATCAATGGCAGAGAAATATAAATGCGATTTGAATCGCAAATGAGAATAAACAAAAGCGATAAAAATGTTTTTTTGTTTATCAGACACTTTGAAGTTTCGACCTCACATAATCTCCATATTATCCCATACCGTGTAAATAGTGGAATTAATGATCACCTTTATGCAGTCAATAAAAGTTGCCTTAAGATTACGTAAGACTTTGTCCTTTGTTCACATATATAATGACATTTGGTATTATTTGCAGTTTCATAGGCAGACCTCCAATAGTTCAAGTTTTATATTAATTTAATTTCCAGAAATGTCGGCCCAAATATTTTCATTAGTATTAACTTTTACCTTTGATAAACATTCCAAATAATTCCTAGTTTGCGGAAATGATTTGAAATCAATACTTGTACTGATTTAATTAAGACAAAGTTATTAAGTGTAACAGATAGGTAACTAGCTTCCGCCCGGGATTCCACCTGCGTGAAGTCGGTCTGACACAAAAGTATACACCGGGTGTTTTCGGAAACATTACATTAAAACTTGTCTTTGAAACCTTTGAAACCTCTAAAAATCTAAGTGCCAAAAAGGACGTTAATCCGTTGCTACGTGTAGGCACTGATCCAATCCAAATCCCTCGGAGAATCTAGTAGGGAACGGGGACACGCACTTGTGCGTGATGCCATTCCCTCTAGAAAACACAGCTTGAGGAACCCTTTAAGTTTCTCGCCGCTCCCAAAAAAGTCCGGTGACACTGAAAATGCCGTCTGAGGCAATCAACAAACACTCTACAAAAAAATCCGTGCAGACATGAAGGTAAGACAAACAAACGCACTTTGCATTCATAATATTAGTAAGGACTATAACTCGGAGATTGCAAGTCTAACGATGCATTGCATATGCATTAGAGAGCAGCTCATCTTCATGCATTGTATATACTTATTTGTTAATGTTATACACAGAACATTTTATACTTGTTTTTATTTTGCTAATAGAGAAGAAATTAATTTTATACGAGCTTATATAAATTTCGCGTTCCATTATAATATTAGACTTAGATTTTTTTTCTTTTGATTTTGATTACATTTTAATGTTGGAGCACTATTTTATTGGTACAGGTGATAGCTTGATAATTGAATACTTAATATAATTCATCGATTATTAAGTGTTCAAGATTAACAATTATTTGGTAAAACATTTAAACAATCACACACAATATCTAATATATAAAATTCTCGTGTCACTGTGTACGTTATTGAACTCCTCTGAAACGGCTCGACCGATTTTCGTGAATCTTAGCGTGCATATCGGCTAGGGTGGAGAATCGGAAAACATCTATTTTTCATCCCCCTAAATGTTAAGGGTGGTCCACCCCTAAATTTATTTTTGATTTTTGAAATTTTTCCAATACAAAATGATTTGTTTGTAGTGTTGTCATGGAAACTGCCAAAGCAGTACGAAGTCCGCCGGGTCAGCTAGTTATTAATATAATATTGTATGTTATCCTTTTTGTAGTGGCAACAATACTAGGTTAGTAACACTTAATACCACAGACACTTACAGTTGCATTATAGAATGAAATGTTAATCTGTCAATTTGGTTGTAAGATTAACAATAGAAAAAAAGCGGTGTTAACTATAACTTTGGCTTTTAATGTTTTGAGATCAAATTAAACTACACTTAGCTTTTATTAAGATGTTGACGAGTTTTGTCTGAGCCCGGCACATCTCGACCGGAACATCGTCGTGTCTTTAGTACATACTATGCAGTAAAACATTATATCTACACAACCATACTTCTACAAAACACCTTACTACTACCTAATCTAATTTGAACCGATAGCTAAAAGCCGTAACAACAAGCGACAATTGATATGCGATATCCAATTACTTTCAAATAATTCCGTAAGTTAATTTACCTAGTACACACGCCTGGTCAGTTTTGGGTAGGTTGATGTGCAGACGTCTGTACCTACTTGCACAGATTCATTTCTTTTTTTTTATATTAGAAGGAGGCAAACGAGCAGGCGGGTCATCTGATGGGAAGCTATCACCGCCCATGGACATCCGCAAAACCAGAGGAGTCGCAGCTGCGTTGCCGACCTTTAAATCTTACTCTTACTTACTATTTCAGTTAGTTTTTAATTCACCACAAATATTCAACGACCAAAGGCCAAGTTTGCCATTCAAAAACGTCTACAATAGTCTTTATTAAGTGGTTAAGTAACAAAATGCCATAAATGTTATTTATTTAAAGAGCAACAAAAGTAAATTTAGTTTAAGCATCAACTGCCATTTGACTGACAGTGCTTGATTGAAAAGTTCAGGGTCAGATGATCGCGCAGTTTCTAATGCAACTAAATGTGAAATATTGTTATTTGCAAATAGATAAAACACAACACAACAAAAACTAAATGATTGCACCACAAAAATCGATATAGAAGCTATTTTCAGGATGTACTTAAAAAAAAACGTTCGTAAATGTTATTACCCATATCGTCATTGGTAAGTTAGTATTATATAATTCCTTTTTAAATGTTCTTATCACACTAATATTATAAATGCGACAGTTTGTGTGTATGTGTGTATATTTGTTGCTTCTTCACGCTGCAACGGATGGATGGATTTGGATGAAATTCGGAATACAGAAAGTTTATAACCTGGATTAACACAGGATAGGATTTTTATCCCGATATACCATAGAAACTGTCAAAGCGGTACGAAGTCCGCCGGGTCAACTACTTTCAGTTATATATTGTAGGTTATATTAAGAAGAGAAAAAGAAGTGATTTAAGAATGAAATTAAACAAAATTTTTATTCTGTAAAAAAAAACTAGTAAATAAAACTGCAAAATAGCACTCTGTCTGTAATCATAGAAGTCTACCGCCATAACTACAACGTCAGTAGTATTGTCGTATTCCAACATTAGAGATTAAAACCGCCAGTTCTTCTTTAGTTGAGTAGGTACTACAAGAATTAGGTTGCGCGATTTAGCCTATTTAAGGCAACGCACCATCTATTGGAAAGAACAAACAAACTATTTTAATATTTTTACTTTTTTTTTACCCGTCGCTGTTTTTTTTTGTAGACTTATTAATTTCGTCGATTATTGCTGTTATTAAATAGTCATAAACTTCGGAAATATATCATAAACCGAACTGCCGGTTTTATTAATAATAAATGATATATTGCATTTAAGATTCAATTGCCGATATAAATATATCGGCAATTGAATCTTAAATAAGTATATTATTTTTCGGCAATCAAACACGTACACGCAACCTAAAATATTTAATAGTCTAGTATACGATAGACTGACTTCCGCAGTTAGAGAAGTCAATTAACGATAATGAAGACTGAGTACTTACCCAATAAGGTGCTTACGACACCTATTAGTGATTTTTTACACTGAAAAACACGTCGTGTTTGCGATTTGTTGTTTGAATTTGTATTTTTCTTTTTCTCTTTTAACGACTATTTACTGTAATGCTTTTTATTTTAATAAATAAATAAATATTTGGACAACATCACATACATTATTCTGATCCCAAGGTAAGTAGCTAAAGCACTCGATTCATGGAAATCAGAAAATAGCGTTACTTACCGTTGTAATTAGAAAATAAATACTATTAATAAAGATGTAGGTACAGTTTGCGACTTTGCTTGTTTGAGGATCTTTGTAACTAATAGGCCAATTGCAAAAATTCTTTCGGCTTTGTCTCTACCAGACGAATATAGCGCAGTGTCATCCGCGAATAGAGCTAGCTTTACGCGTGGGGTTTTGGGGATGTCGTTTGCGTAAAGCGTAAACAGGATTGGAGAGAGCCGCGGAAACCGCTTTTCATCAGGTTGCTATGCAAGTTTGATAGCTAAATAATATAAAAACTTTTTTAACCGTCTCTGGTATCTAGGGTTAAGACCACCGGTTTAGACCTAGAGGTCTCGTACTGGGTTGGTTTTTTGGTAGGGCTTGTTTGTCCGCCTGCACCTACCACCATCTTATCTTAACATGTCGCCATAACATCAATTTTGTAGCATTGTTGTGTTCCGGCAGAGATAAGGTAGCCAGTGCCACAGTAATTGAGGATTCCGGCTGAAGTGCGCTTCCACCTTCGGGGTTACCATCACTTTACATCAGGTGAGATGAAATCCAAGTGCTAACCCGCAAGATATTTTTTTTAAAGACTATATTACGCAGGCGTAAACGCAGGTGGAAGCTAGAATACGATTCTAGTTTTAGCAATGGTTAATGGTAGCGTTAGTAGGTCGTTTATTCTATTGAGTGTTTCGGAATTTCCATGCCGTCAGACTCAAAGTACTTGTAACCAATTGTGCGTACTTGAAGATAATTTCAAATGTAGAACACTTGAAATTTTTTTGCCGGTCAATTATTATCGATTTGGGTATAGAATAGATCTAGAAAAGTCATTTTAAATTTCCTCCAACATTAAACTACTTTAGCATAAGCAAATTCAACAAAACAAGTAAAATATGAGTTCAGTACATTGTTATCATTAGCTTACATATAATAATAATATGTCATGTTCATATTATCGATTTTAAATTTACAAAATGGCGCGCGCTTTCCCGACTGCCTGCTACACTGTTACACATACTTCCGTCCCATTTAACGAAATCACTCCCACAAATTGCTTATACAGAAAGCGAGCGGAAAGATAGTAAACATCAAAAATTTACTTTGCTCTCGAATTGGAGGCGGTAGAGCGGTAGAGCTCCACATAACCACCCGCATCTCGCGCGTTAAAAAAATCTTATTAGGTATCTTAGGTAAATTATAGGTTATCTATTACTAAACAACGAAAACTTATACCTACAATATCTCCCTCCATCGACACTGGCGAAATTAACAAACCGCACAAAGCCATTAAATTAAGAGAAAAAACTACAAACTACTGAACAATGTTGGTTCTGCCCCACATCTTTACTGAGATACTCGAGGGGTTGGGGGGTATATTATTTCTCACTTCTCATTTCTATTATCATTCATTATCATCATACTGGAAAGAAATATTGTATATTTATTTATTACTTGTAAGAAAAATTACTTTGACACTGGCTAAATGTGCTAATCACACGAAGCCATAAACTAAAGGAAAAAGAAAATGTTGGTTCTATAGTACCATAAACTCACATCACGCCTCCATTGTAGAACGGCGGGTAAATTATTTGAACTCATCACGCCCAACCGACCCGCTTGCAAATTGTCAGCTGTAATGACGATAATTAACTAGTGGGTTTTTCACGCAACGACCATGTAACGCCATCACACTTCGCCGTAATTGCGCCAGACGAATGTATAAGCACCAGTAGTACCGGCTTGTACTCATGCCTGCACATCAGACTAAGGCAAACTGTCAAATTTCCTCAATCGATTTTTAACTTTATCTACATGACTTATAGTTGAATATTTATTAAAGAAATTTGACAGTTTTGAATAGGTTGATGTGCAGGCGTCTGTACTAACGAGCGCAGATAGAGTGTGACAGCAGCATTGGGAATACCGCCCCTATTACGTACGGGGTATAGGCGGTGTCAAAGTCAAAATGTGTATATACGCTTTTTGCTTATTGCTCTTGAAATACACGATAGTTTTTTGAATTACTTTTTTCAATACTTTATACTTCAAATTGTTATTTTTGCATTTACCTTTATTTACCGCCCAATTTGATCTTGTAAGTTAAACAACTGTAGTAATGCCGTGTTGATGATCAAATTAAATATGTCGCGACTTCCTTCTTCTCAACAATAAAAATACCCGTGGTTTAACTACTAGACTAATGGGTTTGGTTAATTAAGCAGCTTCAGACCCAGACAAGAGGGTTTGAACTATTGACGGGTTTCGATGGTCTTAGGGCTTGTTTTCAGTTAGTCAAGGGAAAGAGCCCCACATAACTCGCGGCTTGCCCTAGACCCGCGAGGTGAAATGCATTTTTCTCGCAGTAAAAAAGGGCTTGTTTTCAGTCCGTCAGGGTAGCTAACAGTACCTACGATTGTGCTACTCTCTTTTCTAAGTCTCTCACCATAACAACAAAGTTAGAATCATAATTGTGTTAGTACAGTTAGATAAGATAGCTACATAGTTTTCAGTAGTGGAGCATAACGGGAGACGTAAGTACGCTTTCATCATGGTACGTTTTCAAACGATCACTGGCCGAGTGGCAGAGTGCTCGGCCCGATACCCGAAGGTCACGGGATCAATTCCCAGGTCGGGCAAAATGTATACTCGGATTTTCCGATGCATAGCCCGGGTTTGGGTCACCAACCCGCATTTGGCAAGCGTGGTGATTAAGCTATTACCCATCAATTGTAGCGATGACTTGATTTCAATGATGGAGGCCTTTGCCCAGCTTTGGGCCAGTTATGGGCTTTCATCTTCGGCCTTGCTATCACTTTCTAAATGGCGGAATAAAGGCCAAATGTTCCCCGTTTTATATTAAAATATCCTTTCATTAACGACTTCATTAATAGCAGTTCAAGATCGAACGTATGTGCCAAAATCGTTGCATTGGCGTAGGAGCTGCATCAACTTATCAACGACATCGCCCAAGACGAGCTGTTTCAGCAATGACACGCTGTAGCAACGTAATTATGACGTCATTACAATCTAACAGAATCAACACACGGCCCTGCATGCCAGCCATAATTAATGGCCGCCGGCGCCGCCGCCGTCAGGTTTGATCGGCCGACACATGCTTCACGCTCCACGGCCCGTGTACGGAAGATCGGATGATATATTAAAGGAACATTATAGGTGTATTGGTTGACTTTGAAGATTAGTGCTAACAAATGAAGATCCCGCAAGTGAAGCATCAGTGTTGCAGCAAAGAGTTTTACACCTATACGTGTTGACTTCGGAGACTAGTGCGAACCACGTGCGAACAAATGAAGATCGCGCATATGAGGCACCAGTTTCAAAGTAAGGTGTTCGATTTTAGAACTTATCCGCTTCACGGTCGCGGTCCGTTTAGAACAACTCCAAAAATTTACCGCATTTTTCGTTCCACCTGGGGGGTGCTAGCAATCTCTGCTCTCGCATCGCATTCCCAAGTATCATTTAGTATCACTTCACCTGTTTATCTTCAGCTGCAACCCGCGTTAATCAAGAGACCGGGCCGGCAAGCGTCGACATTTCCTGCCCTTTATTCGTAGGGTGACGTTTAAATATCGCCCGGATTTTAATGGCCTTCAAGGGCAGCTCGTTAGCTCGAAACTAACCCTGCGGCACCTGTAGGAATTTGGCAAAATGCGACCACAAGAAAAGTAAAATAATTATCTACATAATGTCCCACAGCTGGGTAAAGGCCTCCGTAGTTGAAGGAAGGAAGGTTATGTATCCAAAAATCCGGAACATACTTTGTCTGACCCGGGAACGGAAAAAGGACCTTCAGACATGCAAGCGGTTTATTAACAAAATTGTAATTGGTGTTATATGTTTGATGATGAAGATGATTGGTCCGACCGACTTCGGTCATGGCGACCATTTCGACGCCTAGTCGAAACGGTGCTGGTGCGCCCGAAGAGGGCTAGCATAGCCTATCTCCTTAGTAAACTGTGTGCGCACTGAGCGCACGTAAGCATACCATCAGCATAATTATTACATTTAGTCAAAAGTTTTCAACCTAAAAAAATTAATAAAAAATTCTATTGCACCTAAAACTGAACAATGCTCTGGAATGATGATACTAATCCAATATAATACAAAACCTTCGTATACAATGTAAATGCGCCATTGAACTCCGGGGACCATGACTTTGGTTTGAGTAACGATATGTAACAATTAACGTAATAGTGATAATAATTAGTTTGTACGTAAACGGTGTAGTCACCGTAAATTATGGCTTGTCGGAATAAGGATTAAAGAGAAAATAAGACTGTGTGGTTTTTGCATACGTACAAATTGCAGAAATGTTTTAAAGATGCTTACACTAAATAAAATTAATAATCATCAGCTCATTTTGTGTCCCCACTGCTGGGGCACCACGCCAAACCCTATCGAATGCTTTGAGATTTTAAGTCTCCTTCGACTCACTGTCAAACGTGTAATTGGCTTTATATAGGTATTTAAGCAAAGACTTTAATAATTATATTAATTAATGAAATTTTGTGTGTACTTGCACATAAAATAGAACAATGCTTTAAAACGATGATAGCGATCCAGCGAACACAAAGCAAGTGCCTTGGTATACAATACAATGTTAAATGTGCCATTGTACTCCAGGGTCCATGGCTAAGAATTGATTCATCATCATACCATCACCATCATTATCACCGTCATCATCATCTTCATCAACAACAACAACAAGAAGATCACCGTAGCCTGACCGCTACGAAATCCAAACTGGCTTAGCCTGTACTTAATAAGTGATCCTAGAGTTACACATGAATGCTTCCTTTGTTGGGGACAGGAAGCACACTATCAGTATACGTTTCCAAGACCTGGGAACCTGCACATTCGCGTTAATACAAACGAGTTAACATAAGCAGCTTAGGGATGCTGCGATGTCCATGGGCGGTGATGACCACATCCTATCAGGTGGCTCGAGGTCACTCAAGATAAGACAATACCAATAAGCTCCCAGCGGTCGTTTTTAAATACAATTAAGACTGTAAACGAGCAGGCGTTTGTTATTTTTAATTACCTCAATTGCGCAGGACGACCGCCTTTAGGTCCACAAGCCGTTTCTGTATATAGTTCGCTGATCTCTTTTGAGGTATATACATACATACATACATACATACATACATACATACATACATACATACGTCCCAAAATACAAATCTCACAAAAATATGTTAACACTAATTGGCTTGAGTGGAGTTTTGCCTTATGGGTCTAGATTGGAAAGTGAGAAGCAAACAAGTTTGCATTTTCCCCTGCAGTACAAGAAAGTAGGGTCTATTTTCAGCAGAAGTGGTAATGGCGGGCGACAGAAATTTGATTGGCAAACGACCAAGCTACTTTGCTAATGAAGGTTGTTACCTACCAATAAGACCGAGATGGTCAATACGTGCCCCATTAAACCGAATTAAACCCACCGACCGGTTTGCAATGCATTCTTTTATTGAGAAATGATTGATAGCTTTGCGTTTTAAATCCAAGTTCAAGACTCAAACACAGATGAGTCATGCTTACTTCCGTAAAAGGAGTGTTTCAACAAAAAATTAGTCACTAGGCAGTGCCTAAGTGCGCGAAGTCAAATGTTGTCTTAAATGATATTGTTATTATAAAATTAAATACTATGCGATGCTATATTGATATCGAAAGTTACGTAACATTTGTAAATAAATACTGCCTCTCTCTGGACCCAAACTGAGACGACTTAAGACAGTCGCTCTACCAGAAGGTTAATGTTATACTAAGAACAAATACTCCGTGCTTCGGAAGGCACGTAAAGCCGTTGGTCCCGGCTCCGATCCGTACTGGGTCCGCGTGGTGGTATATGACCCGATCTCTCTATCCATCCATAGGGAAGGCTCGTGCCCCAGCAGTGGGGACATAAAATGAGCTGATGATGAAGTGTAAATGTCTAACATCATCATTGTATCATTGTTGCACTGAGTTCAGATGAACAATAAGATCAACTGTAGTCAACCAAAGTACGTTTCCTAAAAATACGACGCCTTGCTAAATGAAACGCATGCCTCTAAGAATCAGGATCTCCGTCTACTAACAGTCAAATTACACTAATCCTAGGGGTATAATTATCGTTTATCACACTATTAGTAAATCAATTAAACATTACCAGATCCGTTTTCATCGTAACATTAAAAGCTTTTCAAGGTAAGCAAAACAAGCCATAAATAACTTAACCTAAAGACATAAGCAATGCAACAACTTCAAAACAATTTGAGCCATTTGGCGTACACAATATGAACCACAATGCAATTTGGTTCAGTCCATGATTGTTTGTTAATAATTGTTTAGCCGTAATGTTTAACTTCTACTGCCTTTTGAATACAGTTCATTATGGCGTTCAGTGCTTTGAACAGCCTATTTATTGCCAGCAGTCAAATGATCTAATTGTTCTGGTCGTAAATGTGTTGTCAGGCTGACCTCGGGACTACAATAGCACAGCTACACAATCATGCTCGGATTCCCATATGATGTCACAGATAATTTAGATATTTTCGCAATAACATAATTTATATTGGCAGTTATGTATTCTATCACAATAGATCTTTTACAAACGTGTTTCACAAAAAAAAAACAATTTCCCGCTTTTGAACATTAGATTAAATTAAATGTCTTGTAGTATTAATAACGAAAATATTACCATATTTTTTTCAATTGGTATACAAGATAAATGGTATGTTTCTCATAATTTATCACCAAAATAGTAGCTGCGTTATTTACCATGTAAAATTGCATGGTTCTAAAAAATACTTAGGCACCAGACCAGACTGATCTTCTTAATTTCTTTATTTTTAATAATAATAATAAAGGTATTAATTCATTGCTACACAAAGAAAAAAAATAAGTAAATGCATAACAAAGAAAAACTTAAAACTAGTGGCCCTGAAATGGCTCTCACTCAGCATAATATCGAGGTACCGGATTGTCACCACGACACTGGTATTCCGTGGGTACCAGAAGGAACTTAAATATTACAACATTCACATTAAAGCGACAATTTATGGCTAGTAAAGGTGTACCACCTCATTATATTATAAACGATTCCATTTCATTTATGCCGGTCACTTCATATTGTTAAACTTAGTGTTCATATGTTCACAATTACATTTTGTAATACTTAATCATATCATATAAACAAAAAAGTAGTAAATCAAGACTGTATCAACATTGTATCAATAAGCCAGCTAAACACGTCACCAGCTATGAATCAAGGACATGTGGATCGGTAGTCAAAATCTATATTGTCTGGTTTTCGGGGCAAGCGAATGGGCTTCATGAATCTTTCATAGAGTGTTCCAGGCATTTCCATATCGGCCCGACAATACCTGATATCGCGGTACGTGATAAAAGCGAGAGAAAGGCCCTTACCCTGAATTGTTAAAAGGAAGGCACTTTTAGACAAACTCTGCTCGATAAAGCGACATCATTATTAGTAAAGTGGAAATGGTGGCGATGTTCTAACGCATTACGGCCAAAGAGGTTTTATTCCGTGCCTATTGAGGTTTCATTTATTTATTATCAAATGGTAAAATGGACGATTTAGACATTCCGTAGCCGAGTAGCTTGCACACCGGACTTTGGGTAGCGCTAACTCTGAGGTCCCGAGTTCGATTACCGGTCGGGTCAATGTTGAAAATGAACTTTTCGATGTTGTGTGGGGTCTGGGTGGTTGTGGTACCGTCGTTGTTTCTGATTTCCATGAAACGAGCGCTTTAGCTACTTGGGATCAGAACAATGTATGTGATGTTATATAATATGTAAATTTAAAAAAGTTTTAGAAAAAGTTTTTATTTGTTTCTGGTTTGTCTGTTACTACGTTATTAATTTTCAGATCAGAAATTCTTATAGAATGTTATGATGAATTTAAAACCTAATACTGTTTAAATTCACGAACACTACACATTGATGCAAGACACAACTTACATCCGCATCTGGGAATCGTCATGCAAACATAGCTTTTGAGAACTTATTTATTTCATGCTGGCCGCCTAATATTACGATAAATTTACTCTAATATTGACTTGCGCAATTAAAGTTTCTATAGTAGTAACCAAATACCTGTTCCAGCACTTAACATACACAGCAAAGATAACAGATGAGACTACCTGAATTGAAGCTCAACTTAGCGTAAAAGTGGAGGTATTCAAAACTTACGCAAGTACCTTATTCATAAAAACAGTTTGAATATCTAAATTAGTTTCCGACTAGCATACATACATACATACATACATATAATCACGCCGAATAGCATGAAACGTGTAATTAAAATTAGTTGAAAAATTATTAGTTTACAAATCTAACTACAAGCCCATCAGTTAAAAAGTTAATTTTTAGATGGTTCCGCAAATCAAAACACGCAAACTCTTATCAGCTAATATCAGTATGTAAATTCGAAAACCGCTGCAAAGCGCTTTTAGCGCTAGAGTGTAAACACTTGGCGCTAGTACACAGCACCAATAGCTCTACTACGAATTTACGCTGAATGTACGCACTAGCAATGTTTGCGCTTTGCACACCAAAATGGATAGGGTAAGATATTAATGTTGCCCTACTTATTCATGCTGTTGCGTTTACGGCAAAATCAATGGCGAGCTTTGGTGATGAATGAATGAATATTATGTATGTATTGAAATTAATATTTTAAATTTTAATTGTCGACTTTATTCTATTCAAAATATTCGTAATGTATAGATTTATGAACCTTAGACGTATGTAGTTTTAAATTCAGGTAATGTATACCTTCTATCATAAGAGCGAACCTCGCCCTTATATTTGTGATCCTTACAAAAAAATAATTTTACATTTTTTTTTGATAACTAAATAATGGGTTTAAATAACTCACGGTACTTCCTAAGGTACATACACAATGTTCTGTATGTGACTTTAAGCTTACTGTAATCGCTAACGTAATTGTTTTAATTCAACACGCTAAAAAGGACACCCAGCCAGCGGAATACCTCTCTGTCAAAAAAATAACGATGGACTAAGAACAAGCTCTACCACCAATGAAACGGTGTATAATATGTACCACCGCCGGGAACCACACACGGGACCTCTATCTCTGAGACAGGTGTTCTTCCTACTTAACCACGGAAACGGTTAAATATAACGCCAATGCACATTCACGCTTCCCCACGTCTGACACACGTAATAAATTTTATTCAATTCTGTATAAAGGCAAATGTATCGAATTCTCTGGTGGTAACTGGTGGACAGTTTATTCTACAAAAGCAAGACTCACGCAAGATACTCTACTCACACAAGCTACTCTTACAAGATGCTCACGCAAAATACTAACGCAAGATACTCACGCAAGATACTCACATAAAATACTCACGCCAAATACTAACGTAAGGTATTCACGCAAGATACTCACAAAAGATTTTCACGTGCCGCGCACGCCACCGCCGCCGCAATCGAGTAGCGTGCAGTTCCATGGTAGGGGTACCTACAGAGTCAAATTAATTCAGCGCTAATTCCTACTAATTCATTTACATGTTACATACATATGTATACATAGGGACTGTTATGTATCTCTCTGCTGTTGTAGCAGCGTGTATTACTCTGCGTAAATTACTCGGAGTTCAGCATTTAATATTTGAGAAGCATCCTCCTCTTTTATAAAGGGAAATATGCACCTAATACAAAATTAAAGAATAGTAATAGTTTTCATACACGCACATAGCGTGTGTTCTTCCTAAAAACATTTCTAAGTACACACGCCTGCACATCAACCTACCACAAACTGTCAAATTTCCTCAATAGACTTTGAGCTTTATGCCTAAGTCATATGGTTGATATTGTATGACAGTTGCATGTTGTTTTATTATTATAAAATTTAAGAAAGGAAAAGCCAAATTTGTTTTATACCTATAAGCTCTCATAAAGTCATCATTACCAACTCATTTTATGTCTCCACTGCTGGATCACGACCGTTCCCTATGGATGAACAGGGAGAATGAGCCTTCTAATGCAGCCGGGACCGACGGCTTTACGTGCCTTTCGAAGCACGGAGGAGCTCGAAATAATAAATTTTTAGTCATCCATCCGATGACCGGCCTTTGCGAAAGTTGCTTAACCTCAGCACTCGCAGACCGGGCGCGTTAACCACTGCGCCATCGAGCTCCTCCATCATAAGGCACTAAACATTAATTGGATACGGAGAATCGGAACCTTCGGGTAATTTTTACTTAAAGGTCACACAACATTTTAAAAAAAATTGCCTATTTTGTTAGAGAAATAAACAGTTTTCATTTTCATAGTCGGGTATAAATTTACTTTAGAATAGGTTAGTCACGCATCCGGTGAAGTAGCATCTCGAAAGTTGTTAACTAGCAAAATCGGAATCATATCGCGCAAGCCGCAACGCCATCAAGCTCCTCGAATAAAAAAATATTCTCGAACATAAATATTGGAATATACATAACCGACTACAAAAAAAAAAGGTTTATGAAATAGAGAAAAATTTTAATACGCCTATTGCCTACTTACATCGATAAGAGGTTCAAAGATAGCTCATAATCCACTAGTCGAATGGCAATAAATCTAATCACAATATCATCAAAGTGTCCTCTGATTCTCTAAGAGGCTTATGCAGAGATATAAAATGTACCCAAGAATCTATTCTTCTGGCGTCTGTAAAAATTTATTTCGAGAAGGGAACAACATTTTCCCTCGGCTCCGCGAAAGAGTTCAATAATATTGGCCAACAAAGAATCTTTGCTTCCCTTTTTGCAAAGTGAAAGTGACTGCAGGCTCTCTCTATATCTTTAATTCTAATAAGATTTAAAGGATTGGGCTTTTATAATGCCTTCCTTGTAATAAAGTAGTAAGTAAATAGCCTATACCCACTGCTGAGCAAAAGCCTCCATCATTGAAATAGAATAGAAAAAATCTTTATGTGGTACAATACATCACACGTATAAATTCAAAACACAAGAAAATCACCTATGCATAAACCATAATAAAATTAATGGGTGTTGGCTTAATGACCACGCTTGCCGAGTGCGGGTTAGGTGATCACAAATCCGGGCTATGCATCGAAAAATCCGAAACACACTGGGAATTGAACCCTGGACCGTCGGGTATCGGTCCGAGCGCTTTGCCACTAGGCCACCGAGGCGTGTCCTTTATTGTTATGATAATTAAATAATAAACGGGTTCTATGTTCTCATTGTTAGGGATTAATAATCAAAGGTTTTGGCAAGAAGCCTGTACAATGAGTTCCCGTGAAACATGAAAATAACTTTTCTTTGCAGAACAATACTATTAGTACAGATATTTAGACAAGAGCATCCTACGTAGAACAAGGCCTTGTTATTATAATTGATAATATCTGTAAATATACCCATAATATATATTTACGAAAACTGAAAATATCACTTGACAAAAAGCGACTTGCCTCAAAGGGGACTCGAACCATTTCCAGTTTCCACCTTGACAAATCTTACTTTTTAATGTGCTTTTTTAAGTGTTCATCTGGAGCTCCTGCACGCTTCTAAAGACACGTAAAGCCGGTTGACACGACTGCACTAGCAGTCGTTAACAACCACCTAACCGTGTTTTGCCCGCATGGTGGTTTATGGCTCGTTCTCCCTATCCATCCATAGGGACGGCTCGTGCCCCAGAAGTGGGGTCATAAAATGAGCTGGTGATGATGATGAAGTGTTAATAAAAATAATATTTTTGTTTCACTTATTAACTCATCACAAATGCCATTATCAAACCTGGACAACATCTTAATTGCCAAATATCTTACAATAAACAGACACCAACACATCGCCATAGCGATTCAGATTACGGAATAGCGCCATGTCAAAACTTGACAACTAATTATGTCGTCTGTCCTCTGTCACGGGTTCGCGTGATCTTGCTTTTGTGCCGGCAAACAAAGCCAGCCATCATTGCATTACGCGGAAATGGCGGTTGAATTATAGCCAAAGGATAAGGAAAGCCTAAGATTACACTTTCGGGGCAACGTTTGGTCTGGATGTCAATTTTTGAATTTGACTTAGGTACGTATACGAAAATGGTGCAAACAATTTCTATACTGGCTTAGAACACTTATCTGCGTTACACAAATTAAAAATAAAAATACAAGAAGGTTACTCCTGCTTGTACAGACGCCTGCACATCAACCTATCCGAAACTGTCAAATTTCTTCAAAACATTTTCAACCATATTGCTTAGTTCTAAAGTTCAAAGTCTGTTGAGGAAATTTGACAGTTTGTGGTAGGTTGATGTGCAGGCGTGTGTACATTTTTTATATTTTACTTTAATTAATTATTATTGTCTCCTTAATTAATTTTAAACTAGTTGTTGCCCGCGACTTCGTTCGCGAAGACTATAGTAAAAAAAAAGTGTCCTATATGCTGGTCTGGGTCATGGTCTGTATATGAGGAAAGTTTCATTAAAATCCATTCAGTAGTTTTTACGTGAAAGAGTAACAAACATCCATCCATACTTTCAAACTTTCGCGTTTATAATATTAGTAGGATATTACATTTGCCTGAGGATTTAACAGGGCGGATACCCTGTTAAAAAGAAAGATGCAAAGAAGTTAAAATTA
The DNA here is from genome assembly GCA_949315975.1 of Eudonia truncicolella. Lineage (NCBI taxonomy): Eukaryota > Metazoa > Arthropoda > Insecta > Lepidoptera > Crambidae > Eudonia > Eudonia truncicolella. Next base: position 6,220,143 of record OX438832.1, read on the forward strand.
ATTAAAGAGACCTCTTTTGTTATTGGAGAGAGTTTGCTGATATCCGCTTTCGGCATACTAGATTCTCCGAGGGATTCGGATCGGATCGGGAAAATTGAAACTCACTTGATGTTTAATGATGATAGCGCCAAAGGCAGATGCGATCTTTCCTTAATTTTTTCCTGAATTCCTTAACTAAATACAACTAGTTATACCTACTGTACTTAAAGATATCTGTTTCTGAAGCTAGTTTTGAGCACGTTGAAATGAACAAGCATACGGCCAGTTTAGCTTCGATGTCTACTCCGTAAAACTCATTCTTGCATTCTCGAGCATTTTATATTTATGTAAAAAATCACTTAAGTTCATTAATTATTCTGTTTCACACATTAAAACGTACAACATAAATCATCATCATCATCATCAGCTCATTTATATCCCATTGCTGGGGCACGAGCCTTCCCTATGGATGGATAGGGAGAACGGGCCATGAATGCGGACCAGTGCGGATTGGTGGTTGTTAACGACTGCTAATGCAGCCGGGACCAACGGCTTAACGTGCCATCCGAAGCACGCAGGCGAGATGATAAATTTTTGGTCACCCATCCGATGACCGGCCTTTGCGAAAGTTACTTAACCTCAGCACTCGCATACCGGACGCGTTAACCACTGCGCCATCAAGCTCGTCAACATAAATGTAATCAGTTAAAAAACAGTTCAAAATCACAAATAAAATAAAAAGGTAGATAACAGTCAATATTTTAACAAAATACACAGAAGAGGTTAACACTCAACATTAGTTAATACCCTCTAAGGGCGTCACTGACGCTGTTCTTCCTAGAGAAAGATACTATTTAGACTTAGGACTGTCTTAACCGCGTCGCGAAATACTTAGCTATACCCAAGATCTAAGGACTTATTTCAGAAATGAATGAAAAAAGGAAAAACGGTAAAAAGTCACACCGCTTAATTTGTACCTAATTCGTAAAAAAATGCTTTTGATTTGTTTATATAATTTCAACGCAAATTTTGTTGCGATACAACTCAGAATATTTATTATCAGATGTTAATGACGGTAGTTGTTGACATTGAATTGGCGCCTTTGGCTTTCAAAGTAAAAAAGTAAATAGTGTTGAATAATTTCCGCGGGCTGATTAGAACCACGATAGCTCAATTGGAAGAGCACCTGACCCGGTATGTCAGAAGGGTGCAGGTTCAAATCCTGCTCGAGGAAATTTTTTCAACATTGTGTTTTTGTAATTCGTAAAAAAATATTATTATTTACTACTAGTAGTTTTTATAATGTGTGGGACTTCTTCTTTTATGTCTCTTTATATTTTTTTTAAATTTATTATTTCAAAAAAAAAACGAGCGAGCCTTACAGTAGTCGCATATGATGTGTAACATTTGACTTCTCACCTTAGTAATAAACAATTTTAACATTATATTCTGAAAAAATGGGTCAAGTATTATTTGAAATGATTTTTGATAACAAAGAATAATTCTTTTTAATGAAAATTGTATTTTATTTTATTTATTGATACTAATAGTAATGCAATATCGCGCGCTCATTCGTCAAATCAAATGGCACGCGCTTCACCGATTGGTTGGTACCATCCGACGGTCAACTCTACCACCGCGCGCTCATTCGTCAAATGAAATGGCGCGCGCTTGCGCGCTCCTCCCCCCCCCCCTGACTTCCTGTTACACACTTCCGCCGTCCCATTTGACGAAATCGCTCCCACAAATTGCAAGAAAGCGAGAGGAAAGATGTTACACATCAAAAAGTTTATAAAGGCATCTTATGTAATATTTGCCAAACCGTACAACGGTCTGTAGGTAGCGTTCTCGTAGACACTTTGTGCGTACTACAAGAAAATATAAACAATTAGTAAGTAATTGAAATTCATTTACAGATGCAGATCTTACCTACTTTACTGTACAATCATACCATTGTAGATACAAGATAGTTACTAACAGATTACCTATCTACTTATTATTACCCGTAACTTAGACAAGAGTTTCCCCAAATTCAAGTGATTTTTTATCACGGTTGCGTTGCAACATTATCTACGATCTTAACTACCAGCATTTCGCGCGGTGAACGGATCCTAAGTCACACAATAGGCCCAACCTCGCAACCAATGCCAGTAGCGAGTTTGGCAACAGATACGATTGTTGGAAGATGCTACTCTGATAAAATAGAGATAAAATGGAGGTTGCGACCTCTAATGAAGTCGTAAAACGAAACAATGTAGGTAAGCTTATCAAAAAGTTACAATGAAAGCGGTACGAAATCAACTGTGCTAATTAGTTTGTGGGCAAAGGATGCTTGCAATCTATGCGGTCCAATATAGTTTAGTTATAAATAGGCCAAACATAGTGACCTTCTACGGAGACATACAGCAAAAATTTAAAAAATCAAAAAATATTACTAAAACAAAGTATAATATAAATTAAATTTTCTTTAATAAATTTGCAAAGCAACATCTTTATAAAGGATTCGTCATCAGTGTGTGTTATTATTGTCAAACAACAATTGGTACAACAAATTTAAACCAAAACTCTTCGAATCTATTTAGTTTAATGATGAATTGTTAGACCGTTTTTTTATATGAGAAAAGCTGTGCAATCAAATAATAAAGGAATCTGCCCAAAAGCTGATAGCAGTAATTGTACTGCCCCATTTCAGGTTAAACTAAAATGACGATATGGAGCAGCATTACCATTAGCATTGCCAGACAACACATTTGTATGCAAATGTGAAGCGGAACGGTCATCTGGTGCCGACCGATATTTTATTTATTCCAACTGCCATTGTTCAATGAAAAAACATGCGGAAAACTGACGTTTGTCTTCGGAGCTTCAAATACGCGCTCTGATGTATTTTGATCATGTTCTACTATGAATTTAACATGAGGATCTGTATCACAAGGGAAAAGAACACTGGGCTGACTTGGTGGGCTTAGCTTGGAAGGTGGAAGGCATAGTCAGACTTGTTGGAAGGTCAGGCTAGAACAGACACTCCCCTCTTCCCTACCTTGCCGAGCTAAAGGCTATTTCTTCAGTTACAAAATGACAATTTCTTCAGTTACAAAAATAAGGCTGACACAAGACTGGACAGGACTAGGTAGATGTATTACCTATGATTTATGCCTTATTTATGGAGAACCCTGACTTAAATTCTTTTGTTGAACCATATTAAAAGCAATTCCTACATGCCACAGACAAACAGCTGTAATGATATGAATCCTTGTCAAAAAGATTGAGTTTTGTACTACACGAAGATTTGCTTAGAATGCTTCGAATCAGTACAAAACTACACCTATTTTAAAGAAAGTAACACATCTCAATACAAAAAAACACATGCAATAGTTAACACTACTACTCGTACAAATGAAAACCACAAGAGCAACAAGAGAACTCTTTCACATTCACCTTTTCAGAACGTTAGAGCAATTCTCTCCCCATTCACGTTCGTGCAAAAAACAACCGTTAATTGGTCAACGTAAAGGCGTGCTCATTAGCTTATTATCTCTACAACAGTGGAAACAAATACATTAAAAGACAAAAAGGAAAGCGCGGCACTTTAGTGCGCTATAAAAGTGCTTATTTTAAAAACCGTTTCGAAACAAAAGCTGAGCGAGCGAAGCGAGCACTAATAAAGGAAATGAAATGACCGCGACGACCGCCGCGCCGTGCTTTCGCGCCATTACCGCTTCTGAGTAGGGTTGACGTGACTGCTAATTCAAAATTAGTAATTCATAAGTGTATAGGCAATGTTCAGAGGTGAAACTCTTTGCGCTCCGAAAGGTTTCGTATTGTAAACCCCGTTTAGTTATTTATGGATCAGAATTAAAAATAATTGTTAATCGTTATTCGTATTATGAATTTATGATGTGTGTTCTAAATTCTCTTTTTTTATTATTTTATATAATATACATTGAATTATTCAAGTAGGAGTTGATTTTCTAGACCTCTTCCGACCTACAGACGCGACGCCACGACCGACGATGCCGAGGAAGGCTGCAAGCACGGTGGCCGATAATCTGAATTCATGCCATTTGGACGAAGATTATTTGAAATGCAAGCATATAGGAAATAATAAAAGTGGAATTAATCGGGGATTTGGGTTGGCACTTAGACGACAGTAGTGGTTATCATGGACGCTGTTGATGCCAAAATAAATGCCACTGTAAATTTAACAATAATAGTTGCAATGAAATTAAAAAACAATTTAAGAAATACGCTCGTTTGTTTGCGTTTTCTTTAATAATCAATGTATTATTAATACTTATAAATTCAATTGTTTCTGCTACTATAGATATAGTAGTGAAGTTATTGCATACCACAGAGCAGTCACTGAACAAAATATCTCAATATTAATAAAATAAACGAAAATACTGCTCGAGTGGTTTCATAAGAGTGGACTATAGCGGAAATAAACTTTCTGCTAGGGTTGGCTACCACGCGATATACCTAATGATATTTGTTTCGTGGCGCATGTAAGGTTGCTTATTTTACAAAATTAAACTCTGAATAACCAGACTTTTTAAATGGAACGTCGAAATAGAAGACTAAGTAAGAGTGCTGCTTATTAAATAGCTGTTAAAGTTGTTACGAAAATATAACTTATGCGGACGATGATACGATATAATTTATGCAGACAGTTGAGGAGCGGAATTCCCTTATGGCAGGTCTGTCTTCTGATAAATAACATGGACATTTTCAAGGCAAGGAGAATAAGCATTTTCTAGACAAATATGGTACATCCTAGGCCGCATCAGGTAAGATTGAAGAAAGAAAGAAACAAGGATTAATCTAGTAAACTCAAAGCAACGATACGGGAAATATTCCATAGGCATTATAAATTATGAGGTAGACTAGGTTTTAAGTCAGCCTACGATGAAATTTGTATTTTTGTATTTCTGTTTACTATCAATTATCACTGTTAGAGAACGGTTTATGCTGTTAATTAACCTTTTAAAGTGTTAATGCTCCTATTCCATCTCAGGTTGGCTGGTCTCTCTTATAGATAAGCCCACCTTTGCTCACCACTTTTGTAAATTGTTTTTTGTTCGTGTGTTTTTGTGTAATAAAGAATTATATACACACATTTATCTACATTATACCTACTTACATTATTACACTTCAAATTATTTTAAACATACTTTATTAATGTTGTTTTAAGGTGTGTCAACCCTACAGTTAAAATAAATAAAATCGCTTGGATATCTTTAATTCCAACAAGGACCATATTGAAAAGCTTGAGCGAGATGAAATATCTACAAGTGGCGTTTTGTTTGGCTCTACAAAGTAAAATCGCAGTTACATTAAATCTTCGGATCCAATGTAATTTCAAAGACATTGAAATTGCATAATTTGTTTAAATATATTACAATTGAAAACATATTGTACTTCTATAATTATTTGCAATCGTTTTTTATATTTTTTATTTAGTACACCAGCTATATGATCTTATCTCTTATCTTAGTGGGGCCTGCTGAGGTTTCCCTCTCGCAGTAACACTTCGACCCATCGAGATCTTTTGTGCAAACCCATCCTTTCACTCTTCTTCCTCTGTAAAGATAGATGCCATAAGTTTGGCAACGTCCTTAAGGGCGAAGAGCCTGAAGTCCTCCGGTTTCGGATAGGCCGACCCCAGGAGTGCCATTCTTTTCCTAACCAGAGAGTCGCAGTCACACAGTATCTTATGGGTAAGCAAAGTGCTTTTATCTCACCTTATGTTAAGTGATGATAAGGCCAATGGTGGAAGCGTACTTCACTCTGAATCCTCAACTAACGAGGCACTGCACTGGCTATCTTAGCAATAGCTGCCGAAACACAACAATGCTTCAAATATTGATGTTGTGGCGACATATTTAGATAAAATGGTCGTAGGAAGCCAGGCAGACAAACAAGCCGAGTACACAAACATTGACCTCCGCTGAGAATCGAACCAAGGACCTCTGGGTCTGAGACCGCTGGTCTTATCGACTAGACCACGGAGGCGGTTAAAGTGTATACACTGACAAATGAATATAAACAGATTACTATCAATACAAACAAATATCACAGAGTACGGTACAAAAAAGAAAAATACTGTTACATCTTATACTTTGAAGTAAATGACACTAAATATTTATTAGGTCATAAGGATATATCCTATTGCTGACCTCTACTAAGAAGTACCGACATTTGATACCACAACGAAATACATGAGGCCACAATACAATCATAATAACATCAAGTTTCATCATTTCTGCATTATTCGGTTGGTTTTCGCGGGATGTTTTCTCGTATCAAATAGCTCAGTATTTCGGGTTATCAGGAGCAAACAGGATACGACTGTCCATGCCTGATAATATGAGTAGTATATCAAAGGTAGACCCGAAAATATATCAGCAGCATATGTAGGCACGTGGAGGTTATTATTTTAATAGGTTTACCAACAGTTGTGCACATTAATACTATTATAGACTCTTACAAATTTCTTAAGCTAAATATAACCACTAATTACAGGTAAACACTGCATGCTTAGAAATAAAGACCAGAAATATAAACAAACATAAATAATTCACACATTAATTGAGGAAAAAGAAAACTCAGTAATTAGTTATTAATAGAGATATCAGGTCCAGAAAGATGCATCCAAATCGATTTGCGGTATGCATTTAAGGAGTCATCGTGTTAATCAATCATATGACTGACGCTATTAAGCAGTTTGCAAATCCTGGGTACAGAAGAGCTACCACCCAGTACAGTTCTCCTAAACGGTGGACACAACGAGGGACAATTTGGGAAGGAACGCGAAGTTTAAATAAGCTTATCAAATTGTGGACAATCCAAAGCCCGTGGGTGATGCATATGGTTAAAAATCCCGACTAAAAACTTGTGCACTTTCCCTTACGTCCCGCCAGGATCGGGACCGATCCGGGACTACACTAGATTCTCCGAAGCGTATAAGTCCAAAGTCGAAGCGCATACACCAGCCCCATTCACATCGTTATGTTGTACCCGAAAATATAAGGCAACAATAGATGTCGACTAAGAAATACGACTTGTTTGAGTTGACGTAATTGGTTTCGGCGAATCGAAACAGCTGTCAGCGCCACCGTCTCCGACACGGGTGATGTGATTTATTGACGTTATCAGGGTTCCGTATCTGAAAATGTGGATGGGAAACCTTACGCCGATATTTGACTGTCGGCATGTCGGTCGCGTCGTTGTGAAGAGCTAGATGACGTAGGGGTCAGCCAGTTTGGGTTGGAATCCCATAAGTTTACCAACTCTCGCAATACAGGGTCGGTGAATGGATGATTGAGATTCTCCGTGCATTAAAAAGGCACATTAAGCCCTGAAACCTGATTTCAATCGTTAAAACGAACCAATTCGCTTTGAGTCAGAACGTAGTAGTTTATAGCCCAGCCATAATCACCCAATAGACATCCAACTGTTAGGCTCAAGCCTTCCTACTGGAACAATAGCACATGCCGGGAAGATCAGGTTGTGTTTTAAATCTTACGACAACAACCAGGACTGGCTTATCGTGCCTTCTCCAGCCAGCTCTTTATAGTTCTATCAATAAAATAAAATAAAACTTAAATTATACGGAACTCTCGGAGTATAAGTGCAAATTGTACTTTTGTTTTTCACACACGTAATTGGTCCTATTATTTTTCGAGGGTCCCGTTATCACTCGCTGCAGAGTTTTTAATTTGAACCGTGTTGTACTTTATTAAATTCTCGTTCTGGAGTGACAGATGTACTAAAACATAGATGAGAAAGCTTACTGAGTGATAATGGTTTTATGGAAAGATAGCAAGAAAGGAAAGAAGGAAAGAAGGAAAAAGAAATGAAAAACGCAAAACAAATTACAAAAACACAATGTTTAAAAATTGTTTTTGCACCCTTCTGACATACCGGGTCAGGTGCTCTTCCAATTGAGCTATCGTGGTTCTAACCAGCCCGCCGAAATTATACAACACTAACACACTACAAAATTTGCGTTAAAATTATATAAACAAAACAAAAACATTCTATTTAACACATTCAGTTTACATTAATTTAGACTCAGTTTACAATGTCACAGTTGGCTATAAACAAAACCAAAACTGAGCTTATCAAAATCCATTCTGCCCTTAATCTTCCCTATCCGTTCAGATTTGTTCGGAAACCAAGTCGGATTACCTCAAAAATTAGTTCGGCAGCTGCGTTAAACGGCTAGCGAATTGTACAAACAACCTTCTAAAAATTCCTGCTCATTACCATCTATTTGCATACTGACTGCCAATCCTGGTCGTACCAGATACTTTGAAAAAGTTAATTCTCCAGCGTAGAATTGAGAGGAGCGCAACGCCTCCGTAAGAATGGACTTAGGAAGGGAAACGTATAAATTGAAACCTTTTTATTCATGTCTTATTAATTCTTTAAAAGTTTATTTTTATTGCACGTTAAAGAAAAGTTCGCGTTGACAACGTTTCAGGAGTTAAAAGTTTGTGATGGTATTTTGTTATTGCATATTTGTTTTAATGTACGAAATATACAACGTGTAACAGAAAGGTGTGGTCAACATTAAAGTTTCCAAAGTGTTCCAAATTGATCCAGAGTGATCTAGATCTTGTATGTGTTACTGAGACATAATTATTAGCTTTAGTTGTAATGTAATTTTTAACTTAATACTTATATTTGTTATATTACTTATATTTGTACCTACTTATGTTTATATATATAAATCTTCTGTGCGTGTTTTTGTAATTGAACTTCTTCTAAACGGCTAGACCGATTTTTATGATTTTTTTTTGTGTGTGTTCAAATGGAATCGAGAGTGGTTAAGATTTACAATTGGACCCGGTAGGTGGCGCTGCAATAGTCCATCATGGGATACGGGTGTTTTCAAGCGGACGAAGTCGCGAGCGGGCCTCTAGTTAATTACTACTAACTTATTTTATCAAAAAACATATTGTTCCTTTTAAATATTTTTCTGTATCTAAATATGTACATTTGGATATTTACGAATAATTACAATATTCTAATTTATACTTAACTTTCCTCATGAAACATCTTAAAAAGATTATGTTAAATAAACCTTGTAAACATCATATCTCTTTTGTAACTACAAAATTATAAACGGTAGGTAATTTAGAAACAACAAAGTCTAAGATAAAATGTGTAACATTTCCGTCACCCGTTTGTGCCCCAATCTATTTGCTTATTACGCACATTGTCCTTTTAATTACATTCCCTCTCTCTCCGACATCGATCTGTATTCCAATTGGATGTCTAATAAAACCCCTAGTTATTTTCCGGAGTACCAGATGCTACCTTAATTCGGGCTGCGATCTCAATGTTCAACTGGAATACTTTCTACTTTATCCCATTATTTTGGACCCTGTTGCTCATGCGATACCCACGGTTTAATAAATGGATTAAGTAGAGAGAGAAAATTGGTTTAATGGTTATGTCATAATGCAATGAATTATGTTTTCACGCTGCACTAGTTGTCTTCGCGTCTGGACTCCATTTCCACTTATCATTGGAGATGGAGTAGAGTCATTTGCCGAAGAAAGTAAAAAAAGTATATACCATTAAGCTCGCGAGAATACCTACTCTTTAAAAAAATATCATATAAAATTCAATTTTATACTTGACCAGGATAAAAGATAACCTGTGGCAATCTCGAGTCCTCCAAAAATTTGTAAAAAGAAAATCACGTCGCTCTATTGCTTCGTTTTGACAAAAATAATACAAAAACACATGTTATTGTTATTATCATATTAATAAAGATGGTTAAAATCATTGGTAATCGCTGAGCATATCACCAAGATGGTCAACAAACAACACTTGAAGCTATAAACACGACGACGGTAAATAATGTACTACTGTAATACTTCATCGGCAATTAACGACTTAACTTAGGTATTTATTACAGAAACAAATACACTAAACTTTAACAAAAACAAAGCATTTGTATTCTCGGAGAAACGCCACAATTCAAGCCAATGATAATAATGAAACTTGTAAAAAATACGATCCGCACTTTGGGGAGATACCGGAACATTGTGCGCGTTAACCGCAGAGGTGAATTCGGTGGGCCTTGTTGCTGAAACACACAATTCTGTGATTGCTTCCACCCGACGCCAGACGCCATCCGATTTTCATAATTTGAGTGAACAAGTTTTGTAATCTGAAATAAGGCGTTGAGTCATACAAAAGATGAGAAATTAAAAGGAAATAGATATGTTTGTTGGTCCACATGGGGAGACAAATAAAAACTTTAAAACAAAAAACCGGAAAAGAAATAAGAAAAATACAGAAATGACACCTAGTAAGGGTATTTACCTTACGTTATTTAACGAGGGGGCTAAGCGACATTTCAAATTGCCAGTAAAGAAAGACGCATAAGTGAATGTGCTATGCCCATAAATATATTTTTTCTCTGAAGTTAATGAAATTCTTTATTTATTATTACTAAAATTAGGGGAGGCCTATGCCTAGCATTGGGCGTCATATGGCTGAAGATGATGATGATGATGATGATCATATTAAAATACAAGAAACGTGCTTCATTTGTATTTGGAAGATACTAGCAACGACTTATTAAATAGGCGTTGGCATAAATATCATAAAATGTTTTAAAAAACTTTAAAACGCTTCCTATGGCATGAGCACTTGCTGCGCGAGCGGCGCACAAACTGACCGTTTCTCGTGGGGTTGCCAGTTTGGAACAAATTTTTGGTATAGACGATATCATTGAGGGGCAAATAATCTTTATTACTGTGTTTTCATTTCTATAAAAGTACACTTTGTTTATAGTTAAATTCAAGAAAATTAATTATACCTCGGTAATATATGCAGATTTTATGGGAGGTCGTAAATAGCAAAGTTCCTCACGAGTTAGCACCGCCCAAAGTCCGGCGTGCAAGCCACTCGGATACGGAGGTCGTCAAACATTTACCTTAAGGCTTTTATAGTGTAAGTGTAACGTGTTTCGATAACATCAAACCTTGTAAGATAAAATATAACAAATCAACCAATCAACGTGCCTACACGGAGGAGCTAGAGATATTTTTAATATGGTCACCGAACCAATGGCCCACACGAACGAGCTATAGCAGCTGTACCTACTAACAAGCTATTTGAAAACAAATAAAAACAAGTTAATGTAAGCTAAGAAGCTGTCTTTTTCCTAGTCGGGAATCCAACGCCGCGGTCTTAAGTTCTATGCAAAGGTTTTATTTACAACTTGTAAGCGCTACGCCTTTTGTACACCTGGAGCGCACTTCACCCGTAATCCTTAGTTACTAGGGATAGCAAAAGTTGGTGCGATCGATACCCGGTGGCGAGATCAAAAAATTTTATTCTCGACTTAGCCCTGTGCTTTATTTTTGTTTACGGCCTTTTTGATGGATAGCGGCCATCGTAGCCCGATGAACGCTTGCTATTAGCAGAAGGATAAAAATACAAAGGGTATTCCATACGTCAAAGGCCGGTCATCGGATGAGTGTCCAAATATTTATCATCTTGTGCTCCTTCGTGCTTGGGCACGAATGTAAAGCCGTTTGTACTGGCTGCATTAGCAGTCGTTAACAACCACCAATCTGCTGAGCCCACGTGGTGGTTTATAGCCTGTTCTCCCTACTTATCCTAAGGGAAGGCTCGTGCCCCAGCAGTGGGATATATAATGAGCAGGTGATGATGATGATCACATAAGTACTCAATGCTTGCCATTCGTAATCCCGAGCAATTTCCGTAGCAGTGAAGGGCTGGTACTCGGTTTTCGGTATACCTTTCCTCCCCTCATCGAACTTTTAGCAGGACAAGGGAAGAGAAGGAGATTCCTATATAAACAGGGGTTGTACATGTATGCGCACATGTATGCGCGAACCATTGAACCAAGTTTCAAATAAACCGGCCACGCGCAGTGTAGGGTTCCGTAGCCCATCTCAATAATGCGGACTCTGAGAAGAGGGCTTTTATGAACATTTATTTAATGTAGATACTACCGGTTTACACACACCTGACAAAATTATTTAAGTAGTTCCCAATGAAGAATTTGTACTGCGCCAAGTACATTTTATAAGTTGGTTGACTGTTACTCGTAAACTTGTAAAGCGTACTCAGCTCTTCGATCAATTGGATATGATAATTTTCCTTTTAACTTCGTCATATATACAACTACCGTGAATTTTTTCACGTATCCAAAAACAAACATTTGGCTGGCACGGGGGGGGGGGGCACTTGCCTCTAACAAAACTTGGAACTTTAACTTAACTTTGTTTTTCGTGGTTAATTATAAAAAACGTTTCAACTCAGCGTCAATACGACAAATTAGTATTTGCTACAATACAAAGCGGACGTTGTATTACTTCACATTAATTTGCATTAGTAAAACGAATTCTTGTCTACAGGTGTTTCAGGCACGTCCCGAATAACCATTTACTACACAGATGTGTATAATACTCAAAATGGCTGCCTCGTAAAAATACATTTTACGAGCAATGAATCCCGCTCCAATATTGTGTCCTTATCGCGACATAAAGGGTGTACCTACCTACAATGTGAAGTATAGTGTGCTCATACGTTATGAAAATATTTGTTTTTTTATTCCTCATTGCGCTCAGCCTATGCACTTCGCCCGGAATCGTTAGCCATTGCTTGTTTTCTGTATGAAGCTGCAGTCACAGGTATAGTTTTTTATGTCTTACTTCGTAGTGTCATTCATAGGAGCTCAATTATTGTAGCCCAATCTAAATAAATAGTTCATCTTCATCATCATCAGCCTACTGTCCACTGCTGGACATAGAAAAAAAATTGGTTGCCTGTAAAGTCGATATACGGGCGAAAGTTTTACGTGACAACGACTTTGAGTGGTAAAATAATTTTAATGTGAATATTCATTCGTATAGTAGGAAGAAGGATGAAATAATAGTAACAAATTAAAACATTTATTTATACAAAGAATTATATTTAAAACATTAATTTATACAAAGAATCTCGCACTGAATTTCATATTAACAAAATTTTATTTTTACCTTAACACATACATACGTATTTACCTTTCACTTTTTATGTCTGTCTCTCTCGCTCTTAGGCGGGCTAACCATGCCCGAGCGGAAGGGACGCGTGCCTCTCACTCGCTCTCATTGTGAGCGCATAACGTGAGCGGAGCGTAACGCAGTTTCTTGAAGTGTCACCCGGCAAACCAATTTATAAGACGTTGTCACGTCAAAAAAAAGAAAAAACATAACATAAATTAATAATTATTGCAGGATAACCAAAATAAATTACACATAAAATTTTCATAATCCTAAAATCAAAATTATTGACACAGTATTGAGACGTTGCTGATTCATAGCCAACTTGAGGCAAGCGATGAGTAAATGAGGCAACTGCCATGAAAAATCGTTACACTTTTAACGTCTAACATTGAGAGTGTCATACACATAGTATTGTAGTTTTACAATTTCCTTATTCCTTACGCAACGGAAAGGCAGATAGGCAATCTCCCAATGTGACACAAGACGGTGCGCTCCGCAATAATTGCAGTTCATTGGCAGACAGGGATTGCACAGCTTTGCAGCACAGACCTCCGTGGAGCGACTTAAAATGGAACTAACCACGTAACGTAGAGCTTACGAAGAATGTTAAAGCAAATGCGACCTTAAATTCAAGGTTCGAGCGACAGTGGCGCCCTCCCACGTTCCCACAATAACTTGGTCCGTATAAACCATCACGAAGTTAATGGCTGATTCAATGACGCTCTCGCCTTTAAAAGTCGTGATTTGCTCGGTAAGAATAACAATACAATCGCTATCTTAGTCCTAGATACGTAATGTCTAGAATTATTGAGCCATTGTTGGTCTTAGCTGTGTATAATAAGTAAAGAATGGGTAATTACTATGATTCTCAAGCCGAAAAACTGTATGCAACCTATTATCAAGATTATTACTTATATATGCAACTTTGTTTATGTGGAAACAACTGAGAGCTTTAAAAGTGAGTAAATATAAATTTAAAACATATTTCAAACATTCACCAGCGCTTTTTATGTCCCACTGCTAGGGCACAAGGCTTCCCTATGGATGGATAAGGAGAAGGGCCATAAACCACCACGCAGGCCCAGTGCGGATTGGTGGTTGTTAACGTCTGCTAATGCAGCCGAAACCAACGGCGTTACATGCCTTCCGAAGCATGGAGGAGTTTGAGATGATACATTTTTGATCACCCATCCGATGACCGATATTTGCGGAAGTTGCTTAGCAATCGCGAAACAGCGCGTTAGCCACTGCGTCGTCCTTGCTCCTTTTTAAACATAATTAAATAGAAATTAACTTTCATCAGTTTTAATTAATTTCGCAACATGACTGTTAATGTCACTTCAGTATAATGTCTTCAATGTGAGTGTATCTTAGCAAATTGGATACGCCAATCAAACATTAGTTTAATCAACACTGAGTAGATGAATTGTCACGATACTTGATCAAAACCCAACAAAATAATTAATTTCTGACCTTATGAAAGCAAAAAAGTAAACATAATTAATCTGCATATTATTTTGAATTTTTTAATTCACAATTATATATCTATATATATAATTTTACTTTTTTTTTTTTTTAAGTTTTTTAGAAAAAATCAACCAGCCTCAGGAATATCGAGCGGGAATCGAACCCACGACTTTTGGTTATCCAAACTTAGTTAGGTTAGGCTACTTGATTTTAAATCTTAGAATAATTACGTATAGAAAGATAGTCTTCATACAAGCGCTCTGTCAAAAGTGAAGCACTAAACCGATTCTCACTTTCGTGACGATTACTTGCTTCTGCTTGCGCTCGGCGACACGCACGCACAGTAACTCCGTTATGTACATTGAAAACTCGATGTTTGGAGCCATGTCTGGCTCCAAAAAAGGTGCTTAAAAATGGGCGCGCGGACTTACTGTTGAAAAAAAATATCTGGTGGATATTAAATCTGGCTACTTGTAGTTTATTCAATCGCTATACAACAGGCCCATTATCCCATTCTGGTATGAGAATTAGTAAAATTACTCTCCTAGGGGTATAGCGTAAAGCCACCAGGGAGTACGTCTTTGCCATGGACATTCAAAATGTCGTAATAATATCTTATAGTTTATAAGAGAGAAATATTAACAACTTACTACATA
The DNA here is from genome assembly GCA_949315975.1 of Eudonia truncicolella. Lineage (NCBI taxonomy): Eukaryota > Metazoa > Arthropoda > Insecta > Lepidoptera > Crambidae > Eudonia > Eudonia truncicolella. The sequence continues at coordinate 6,235,285 of OX438832.1, forward strand.
AAAAAATCAAATCAAAAATAGCCTATACTTTATTGTCTCGATGCTACCTTAAATTACATCATTATATTATATATTTAGACAACATCACAAACATTGTTCTGATCCCAAGGTAAGTAGCTAAAGCACTCGTTTCATGGAAATCAGAAACAAGGACGATACCACAACCAACCAAACCCGACACAAAATCGAAAAGTTCGTTTTCGACATTGACCCGACCGGGAATCGAACCCGGGACCTCAGAGTTAGCGCCGCCCAAAGTCCGGCGTGCAAGCCACTCGGCTACGGAGGTCGTCAAGAAATTTCATTGAAATCAAGTCATCACTACAATTCCACTACACTTCCAATTGTTTTCGTTTTCGTGTTGTAATTTTTTTTTCAATTATGTGTTTTTGAAAGCAATACACATTTTATTTCCTTTTACTTTACTGTTACCGCGCTGCCAAATGTAGCCCGGGTTGGTGATCACTAAACCGGGCTACATTTCGAAAAATACACGAAACTTTATCTGACCTGGGAATTGAACCCAGGCTCTCTGGATATCGGACCGAGCTTTTACTCTCGACCACCGAGTCGTCATTTGTTTTAATGTAATTTTTGATTTAATGAAACGAAACTACAAAATAATTCAAATAGGTAACACACTATTTTGTTTTCTGATAACACGTAGCACTTATGTCAATTTATTACAAACACTAGCGAACTCGACAGGATCAATAAGGCGTCGTAAAGACGAAGGCTCGAAATGCGGAGACGAATCGGATCAAATGTTTTATCCTCAATAAACCTTTATTGTTCCTCAATGAATAATTGTTAGTCTATGATATTGCTAACCCTTTTTATGTAACCTCACTTGAAGTTTCTTGGGTATTATTATGTATGATATACAGGGTGTAAACATTTAGGTCGGTCAGTATGGGAAAGTCCGAAACTATAAGACTTACGAAGATCTGTCCTCAGAAACCATGTCATCGATTTTAGTAAAACTGCATCATACATTTAAAAAAAAACTTGTACTCGACTCGGGAATCGAATCCCGGACGTTTTGAAAAATAAAACTAACACTCTTTCTATTTAGATATCGATTGTGTAGTTCTTAAGCAGCAATGAAACATGATGTCTAAAATTAATAAAATGCAATGTTTTCATATCCTTTCAATACATGGAAATACAGAAAAAAATGGAAGTCGTTTCGAACACCTACCAAAATAAATGAAAGGATATGAAAACAATGCAACTTTTTAATTTTGGACATCATGTTTGATGACATGGTTCCTGAGAACAGATCTTCGTATGTCTTATAGTTTCAGACTTTGTCATACTGACCGATCTACATGTTACAGCCTGTATAGCCGAGAATAGATTTTTTTAAAGGAGACCGTGACAGAAAGTGATAGAGTGTAAATTAAATACTTATAAAATTTATAAATTACAGTAAAAAAATTAAATGCCCACCCGACCCAGCCAGGAATCGAACCTGGGTCTTCCGCAATCCGGATATTTATAAATTTTATAAGTATTTAATTTAGTGCAGCAATTGGCACTTGAAAATATAAAAGTAAAATTTACTATAGCGTTGTGTTATCAAATTTGTGGTATTTCATCTGCAAAGATGAATCTGCATGGCCATCGGTTGCAACGACCGTTTGTTAGATGGCGCTCGTGCCGCTAAAAAGCACTCAAAAACATTAAAATAGCAGTGACAAAATTCAGCGCTTACGTTAGTCTTCCCGGTAGCATAGCGGTCAGTGCAGCCGCCCAGATTGCGGAAGACCCAGGTTAGATTCCTGGCTGGGTCGGGTGGGCGATTATTTTTTTCACTGTATTTTATAAATTTTATAAGTATTTAATTTAGCTTCAGTGCAGCAATTAGCACTTGAAAATATAAAAGTAAGAGTGTAAATTGTTTTATTTTACACTTTAGGCAAGCACGTAAACATTTTTTCTGTTCTTTAAAATCAATGTACTGGATATGTATTGAAGTTTTGTTCAACGATCGGAATTTGAATCTACACCTGGGGCAATCAGGGTTTGGCACTTCAACCATTAGCTTGGTTTAATGCGAATTATACAAAAAATAATATAAAAACTCAACATCAAAGTATTGTGTCAAAATATATGTATCTGTTTTAAAACATTTTATCTCTTTATATCATATTTTTGTATGGCAGCTCATGTTTCCAATCAAATTTACAACAAAATATGATTTCGAAAACTTTTTATTTACAGATATAATAAAATAAACGAAAGCATATCTGTAGTGTTTTAAACATTTACTTCACAATCCTAAACTCAAACATAAACATAGATACAAATACAACATTTAGTACATATAAAGATTGTATGAGAGTGCCTGAGCTAACCGCGAGGCCTGTCTCACAAGCACCTGCGCTACATAAACTACCTATATAACTCCACTATTCCAAACGTTTACGCTCCACAGCCCCAAACTAAATACAGTCGATACTACAAAAGAGCTAACGAAATACGTTTAATACTTTACACAGCCATTTTCTCTCGTTTTCCACAATATTAGGAAGAGAAAACCTAGTAATGGAATCGTACGTGACGCATTCACGGTTAGTTACCCTACCATCTGTTACGTCAGTCTAATTGTCATACAGGGTGCTCAGAAAAGGCGCAGCTTGTTCGGCTTTGACGGCTAGGGACAGGATAAGCTCTCAACTTGTGAGCACATGGGTGCGATATAAAATAATAACATCAGTGGTTTTTGGTCTGCTATAATGCACAACTTTTGTATGTTTTAATGCAAATAAATTAAAAAAAAAATCGGAAAATAGGAGCTTTGGTAGCCTAACGGATAGATTCTAAAATTGAATGCGAGAAATAGTTGCTAGCCCATAGCCCCGTTATACTGAACTTAACACAATCGTTAAAAAGGGACTTTTATTAATTCGTTCAATGGGTAAAAAAAATGTTGTTACATACTTGTTTATAACTAAATGAAGATGATTTTCAAAAGCTCTATTCACACAAATTTTTTTTCTGTCGAAATACAGCAATGCTACTAGAATTGTAGTGACATACAGATATTATGGTGCTAACTAACCTTATGGACTTAGAAAGAGTCTTACCATATCGACCGAATTGTTATGAAGAAGTACTAAGAGAGAAAAGGCGTCAGATAGAACTATACCTATCAGATGAAATATGGTAAAATAGTTGTGTGTACAATTTACAATGTGTTTTGTATTAAATTCTTTACTATAAATACCTTATCCGCCTCTTCGTACACCGTTTTATTCATGACATCCTGTATATATAACTGTGCGGTCTGGACGAATTAGCATTAGAGAAACTTAGCGAGAGTTGGACACCCCGCTACACACGACTTTAACGGTTACAAAGTAGGTGTCAAATATCCATACGCAAGCACATGGGACCATCTACGTCAGGTCATAACGCCGGATCAGGACGCACCGAAGCGCATTCTTCATCCGGTACTTTTAAGACTAGTGTCACGAGCGAGTTGCTCCGTGGACACGTATAGTCCACTACCTAGGTTACCGGAGCTGTAAGCTCACTCACTTCTCGTTGCACCAAAAGCACAACTTCCAGTTCCACTGCTCGGGTTGGCAACTCTAAAGCCGACTACCAAATGTCCTCATTGGTTGCGAAGTTGTAAGCCCACTCACTTCTCAGTACCCATCCAGGCACCTCCTCAGTTCCTAAATCCTACGCGGCTGATTCAACCGCAGACATTGCATCTAGCGAGCGCCTCTACTAGTTATCCAGACTAGTGCCGGAGATGTTGGAAGCCTACTCAATGAAAACCATCGAGCAGAACAACCAACTATGGACAATTCACGTGCCCCGCAGATCCTTTCGCTACAGGCCCCACCTAGACCGGTACTCGGACCCACTCGCTTTGCACGAAATGGAAGCCTGGCCAGACCTCAACCAGGCAGACGAACATTCCCACTTCTACAGCTAACCACATAGCCACCACGAGTCCAACAAATGTGCGGGACCTGCCGGAGACGCCTGCGAAGCCTTAACCGGCAAGGGGCCTAAGATCCGAACTCCCGTGGTAGGTACCCTTGAAAAGACAGCCGGACCCGTAGTTCCAACTGCCATACCCTGCCTATCAGTAGATAGGGACAGCGAGAGTTGAACAATAAAAATTATGAATACCACTTTCTTTCTGTTGTGTGACCTTGTGAATTCCATTAATTTAAAATAAAAACTTCATGTGCAAACCAGCTGATGACGAATAAAAAGAAGAAATTAGAAGAACTATTTAACAATCACTGATCATTCTGCTTTTTTTCCATGAATCACTTTACTCGCGTACCTAATTGAGACGCACGATCTAAAACAACTTGTTAGAATTAATATTATAATCAATAATAGTTTTCAACGAGCTATACTCGTACTGACAGAGAAATTAAGATATCATATATCAATACCAACCTATTGTTGATCGGCCTCTTATTCGAAATCGAATGCCGTTTGACCGATCATTATTTGCTCGAACACGTTTACTCGGTAGTCCATGAGACCGATTAATCACAAGCTCGACAGTTTGTTACGTCAATGTATCAAAATCTCGAAAGACCATAAGCGTGTTAGATTAACAGCGCGAAGCGTTGTTGTGGTTAGATGTTGTGTTTACACTATCGATGGTGCCTTGTACGGGTCTTGCCATTTAGGTAGTCTTATTTTTTATTTAGTATGGCTTCCTTAGTGACAAAGAAGCAGAGACAAAATTTTGCCGTACGTTTTCATTAACTTGGCGCGCTTGTAGAACTCGCACTTGACACTGCTAATTAAGAGTTTTTAATATAGGATAGGGAAAATATACAATTTGTTGCAGGTACCGTGTATATTTTGTTGGTGACAATAAGTATCAACAGTAATACTAATTTCGGGCTTGCAATATTCATCATCATCATCAGTAGCTCATTTTATGTCCCCACTGCTGGGGCACGAGCCTTTCCTATGGATGGATAGAGAGAAAAGGCCATAAACGCGGGTCATAATCCGCATTGGGCCCACGCGGGCCCATGCGGATTGGTGGTTGAACGACTGCTAATGCAGCCAGGACCAACGGCTTTACGTGCCTTCCGAAGTACGGAGGAGCTCGATATGATAAGTTTTGGTCACCTATCCCATGAACGGCCATTGCGAAAGTTGCTTAACCTCAGCAATCGCAGACTGGGCGCGTTGACCACTCGCGATCGAACTCCTTGTTGCAATATTATTGTGCGAGATAATGTTCGACCAAACGGCATTCGAATTAAGAATAGGTGACTTATTGTTGATTGCTTCAGTATGATTGAGGGTCATTCGCAAATAAAAAACTCTAAAGTCATCAAGTGTATGTAGCAGTTCAGAATAAACTATTATTCTGAGGTAGTTCAGAACATTTAAAAAAGCAGCAAGCAGTCATTCAAAGCAGTACATTTATCACGGGAGCGTTCCGTTTCATTCAAACCATTTTTTAATGTCATAAGAGTATTCGGCGATTACAATTGCATCACTAACAAATAGCATTACTTATGTTTCGGTGGTGAGTTAAATCATTAACAAACGGATATTGTGCTAATAACTTATTGCTTCCTAATTGATTTGTTTGTACAGCAAAAATAAATACGTATTATTTCTCATTCGCCTCCAATGTCGGTGCTTTAAGTTCAGGGTCGCGATAGGCGATGGCCTAAACACAACATAAAAATACTGCAGAAGGTAATCTTCAATCAAACACGCTTCATTTAACCGCCTCTGTGGTCTAGTGGTTAAAACCCCTGGTTTAAACCCAGAGGTACCGGGTTCGATACCCAGCGGGGGGTACATGTTCGTGTACTCAGTTTGGTTGGTGGTAGAACTTGTTTGTCCACCTGGCTAGCTACCACCATCTAATCTAAATATGTCGCCATAACATCAATGTTTGTTTGTAGCATTGTAGTGTTCCGGCAGCTTTAGAGATAAGATAGCCAGTGCCTCACTAGTTGAGGATCCCGGGTGAAGAGCGAAATCATTTAACATCAGGTGAAATCAAGACACTGTGCTTACCCGTAAATATATTTTTTTTAAAACCGCTCGAGCAACGCAGTCACAGATTCCTCAAGGACACATAATTTTACAAAAGCTCAAAACAGTTCGAGCACAGCTGTCGCGAGATTCCGTGTCCATGAGAGGTTGCGTATACAAAGTTAGGTATGTTTTAAGATTGCCTTCTGGGTATCCTTATTTCGTGCCTACAATTTACGTTTTTGTTTTTTTTTATTTCGAGCTTAGGGCGGAATACCACGCGATCAGAAATTCAAAGCGTAGCAGTGAAAATTAATTAAAAAAAGAGGTTTTGTATCCCTTTTACAATGTTGATCGCTTTTCTTGGACTTTCCTTTAATACACAATAAAGAAAAGTTTAATCTGGGTTTTACAAAAGCGCTCAGCGGTGGCATGAGGTTAATTCCTTCATTTTTAGACGAGTACCTAGTGCATATTTAGGGCTAGTGTGTTTCGAATTTTTCGATGCATAGGCCGGATTTGTAATCACCTACCCGCATTTGGCAAGCGTGGTGATTAAGCCATTACCTATCAATTGTAGTGATAACTTGATTTCCATGATGGAAGGCTTTGCCCAGCGGTAGGACAGTTATTTTCTATTTACTACTATCTAATAGATTTTGTGTTGCTAGAGTAACTTGAGATTGTTACAGTCGTCGTCAGAAATGAGGAGATCCGCAAAAGAACAAAGGTAACCGACATAGCCCGAAGAGTTGTCAAGCTCAAGTGGCAGTGGGCACGGCATATTGCTCGCAGGACTGATGGCCGCTGGGGCGGAATAGTCCTTGGGTGGCGACCGCGTACTGGAAAGCGCAGTGTGGGCAGGCCTCCAACAAGGTGGACCGACGATCTGGTGAAGGTCGCGGGAAGCCGCTGGATGCGAGCAGCACAAACCGGTCGTTGTGGAGATCCTTGGGGGAGGCCTTCGTCCAGCAGTGGACGTCTTTTGGCTGAGATGATGATGATGCTTACAGTCGTCCATTCTTGCACATTTGACTTAATTACGGTACATTAAAAAGATAAATTTCAATATCTGTAATACATAGTATATCATAATAATATCTGTAATAATGTTTCAAAATACCACTCTTGCTTATGGGAATGAGTGTATTAAAATATTCAAAATATAATGAAATAAAATAAAATTTAATTTATAATTCTTGTATAATTATATTTCGTCCTCCTCCTATCCTTGTAATAATATAAGGTTAAGATTTTGTAATTTATTTCGCAACAAAATTTGCGTTAAAACAAAAACATTTTATAAGGTTAAAATCTTAATAATGTAACCTTAATAATGTAAGGTTAGGATCGAAGGTTCATGACGTAGTTGCCACTGAATAGGACACAATAGGGCTTACAAAGTCAGAAGAGTGATGACTAAGTTTAATTAATCCAGGGGTTGGTGCCCTACCAATTACCTATAAGCCGTATTTGTAGAGAGGATAGCCATAGGGTGCAGGTACAAATCCCGTATTTAGATATTCAATTATTTATAAACTGTGATAACACCCACGAGTTTATAACAGGTACCAAATAAATTAACAGAGTACCTACGGTGTTGAGCTTTTAGTACAAGACTCTTATAGGTCGATTTACACCACCAGTAGCGCCATCTCTGATTAGACGGAATAACTAATATTACAACGAAACAATACTTAGAACCACATTTTAGAACTTTTGCTACTATCAGTCAGAATTTTACATCATCATCATCATCATCTCAGCCAAAAGACGTCCACTGCTGGACAAAGGCCTTCCCCAAGGAACTCAAATAAATTTAAAATTTTAATTTTCTCAATTTTACATATTGTTTTATAATTTGAAAAAAAGGCTCACAGTTGGCAGTGCACCTGACCCGGCATGTCATGGGGTGCGGGTACGAATCCCGCTCGTAAATTTTTTAACACTTTTTTTTCAAATTGTTATTTGTTCGCAACAATATTTGCGTAAAATTATATGTAAAATAAATCATAATTATTGTTTTATGTTACAAAATCCATAGTGCCCTACAAATAAACAAAGAAAAGGCTGCGAATAGTTATTCTGTGTTATGTCTCTTTTACTCTAATTAGAAATGACGTTTACATGACAGGAACAAAACGCGGAATAACTATTCGGAGATTTATTGTTTATTTGTAAGGCACACGGTACGCACTTTATAGGATTGATAATAAAGTCAAATTTAATATATTACAATACATTTGCACATCCTCATTGTCCGTTGTCCTTCCAAGTATCTGTCTTTGTGAAACTTCACACTATAAAGTGGGAATACAACTGTATAACATGCTTAGAGCACAGTTGTACCTCTAAATAAGAGATTGCAGAAGGAAACTTCATACAAACGCGCTTGAGCATCGCACACATAGACAATCTCTCACGGACACAAAATGTCTTAATAGCTGCGCTCGAATTGTTCCAAACTGTTTCGAGATCCGTGTCCGTGCAACGGGTCTGAGTGTGCGCTGCTCGAGCGCGGTAAGCTTACCTTCTGAATCTCTCAATTTTGTAATTGTACCCTCGGACCGGGAACAGAGCTCCGATCTTGTTAGTATAGTCTCCAGCATCATTCAATTTGAAACACCTATTACGTTTTCGTCAGCGGCCCGCTTTGTGGTGGCATCGGGCAAATTTCGCAATAACGCGACTCAGTGGCTGCTAACCCAAGTAATTTTTCTATTTCACACTGGGACGAAGCGCTTCTGTCTGTTTCATATCTTCAAAGTTGTAATACCGAAGATGGAATAGCACTTCACTCGCAATCTGCTCTACCTGATATACAGTAGGTACTGTCTATATTTTACGTAACATGTCTATGTATATTTTACCTCTAAGTACCTGTCGGAACGCAACAAAAAATAAAAAGGTGAAGCAATATATAGTAGAATTATGCGATCGTTTACAGAAACGCGATTCTTCCTATTCGTGATTGCCATACAAGATGGATTCCACACAACCGCAGTTTACTACATTCGTGATTCTACACAGCCGTTATTTTGACGCAATCGGGATTCGTCCTATTCGTGATTCTACACAATATGGATTCCATACAACTACAGTTTACTACATTCGTGATTTAATAAATTTATACTATCTCTGTATACGAGTCTATAATTCGTAAGAAAATAAGATAAAACAAATTTGTTTAATATATTTTTTATAAATAACATAAACACGTAGATAACATTTGGGTATATTAATTACGTTATGTTATGTTAGGTTAGGGACGAATTTTACACAACTCAACACATACGAGAATGTTTAAGTAATAACTTATTTTCTTACGAATTATAGACTCGTATACAGAGATAGTATAAATTAGGATGAATCCCGATTGCGTTAAAATAACGGCTGTGTAGAATCACGAATGTAGTAAACTGCGTTTGTGTGGAATCCATATTGTATGGCAATCACGAATAGGATGAATCCCGATTGCGTTAAAATAACGGCTGTGTAGAATCACGAATTTAGTATACTGCGGTTGTGTGGAATCCATCTTGTATGGCAATCACAAATAGGAAGAATCGCGTTTGTGTAAACGATTACATAATTCATATAGTATTGTTCGACTGTAGGGCAAAGACCTTCGTCATTGAAATTAGGTGATCGCTACAATTAATGGCCTTAATCAGCACACTTGTCAAATGCGGGTTGGTGATCACAAACCCGGGCTATGCATCTAATCCCAAACACACTTTACACAACCACGAGATTGGTTTGGATTTTTTACAAAAATTAAAAATAAATATTTTAGGTAATCGAGCTCACTCTCAGTAGCACTTTCAAATAATCGTGATTCTACATTCTTGTACTAGCATAGTTGTTTTGGCGTCAGTTTAAGATGGTGGTAGATATCTAGGCCCTACTATCAAACCTAAAACCAAACTATTTGAACCAAGGACAATCCAAATCGCTGAGGATCAAACACAGGAATTTTGAATGAGGAGTCGTAGTACCACTTGACCACAGAGGCGATGTAGCTTAAGAGGTTTCGGTAGCCGAAATATCTTATCTCTGTCGGAATACAAGAATGCTACTACAACAGAACTCGGAGAGACTCGGACAATATGGTGGTAGGTAGCTAGACGGACTTAAATCCTACCACTAACTCGATCCCGATTCCGGTCCCTGGGTCTGTGACTGGTGGTCTAACCACAAGACCACTGGGGCGGCATAGTATTTATTCGATAATAAATTTAGCAAGCACATTGAATTACTTTCCACGCAACAACGGCCAAATTAATTTCAGTACGATTCGTGACCATGTGCTCCGGTGGGAACACCTTTGCCAACGAGATGGTTCGTGCTCTCGTTTATGGGTAGTTTCAAAATAAGCTCTATTCGTTAACGCATAAGGCTTATGTAGCAATATGTTGTTTTACCGTATGTAACATTAATTTGCTACTGCTTCAATTATATATAAGTAATAAATAAGGGATTGCTATTACTACCGGGTTGTTACTTAGACAATAAAAAATTTTAAAAGTAAGTAGGTACCACTAAAAGTGGGCAGAGTGCATAAACCATTTGATAATTATAAAAGATCATCTGCAAATAAATCGCAAACAGTCAATAGTTTACCAAAACCAATATGAGAGCAACAGCAATTGATTGCATAAATAAATTATCCTTTTCAAACAATTTAGAAAACCAAATATAGCTAGACCGCTTAACTAAGTCCTCGTCTGCAGTAGGTACGCGGGGCGGGAGGTAAGTAGGGCCTCTGCCACGAACACGAGCGACTTGCGACGCAGCGAACGGATATCTAGTTCATTGCGCGCAATACAACGGCAGTCATAGTCAACGGTTATGGAAATAACGCAATGAACAAGAAATTAGGTAAAAAAAAATCTACTAGGTACTACTAGCTGGTACTACATAGCTGTTCCCTGACCCACCACGTCACATCTTTGCCCGAATGCGCTGTACTTCGTATTTGATTAGCGTTTTTTCTGTAATTTTTTGCTCGGCTAAAGCGGCACATAGCGTGATGTTAAATAGCCTTATAACCTTCCACAAAAAATGGGCTAAAAAACGCAAAAATAATTTTTCAAATCCGACATATTTTTCTTGAGATTTGCGCGTTCAAACCAAAGAGCTCTTCGCTATATTAGTAAAGTATGGAGTATAGATTTAACTTCAGTTCCTAGTACTAGAGTATTGCAGGTAGACGCTTTCACTTTGGCTTTATCATCCCTTGCTGTTGAGTGCAGGGTTCCTATTCTATTTATTAGATAGCCATGCCAAATAATACGACTTTCTTCGACTAGTTACACTATAAATTTTGTAATGTAGGCGTCCACATACGGACGTGACGGGCGAGCGAGTGAACTGACAGCGGCCGGCGGCGATGGTGGCGTCGTAGCGTTGTGCCTCGCACGTAGTGTTGGCAACACTTGCTATATGGTGATTGAAGGCCAAGCGCTTTTGTTTCATCATCATCATCATCATCATCAACAGCACATTTTTATGTTCCCACTACTCTAGCACGAGCCTTCCCTAGGCTATGGATGGAAACACCACAAGAAGAACGGGCCATAAACCACCACGCGGGCTCAGTGCGGTGGCCCAGATTGGTGGTTGTTAGCGACTGCTTTTATTCTATAGTAGTTTTAAGTCGAAAATTAGGAATCATTACCTAAGCATACAATTTGGCGGTGTCAAGCATGTTGCTTGGAGGGCATCATAGTGTACACATACATTACCATATACAAATAAACAAAATTGAATGTACCTATATATTTATTAATTATTATTAGTTTTTGTTAATACTTTGTTGTAGTTAAGCTTAGAGCGCTATCTAACCTCCATACCAGACCCCCTGAAAACCAGCGCCATGGCTCCGGCTGTGACATTAGGCTGAGAAGAAGCCGTTTTGGCGTTTAATTTTTTGTACTATTTTCTTTAACGATATTTTTGAAATGTTACATAAGCATTCCTTTCTTTCTATTTTGGTACTTTAATTTGTTATCATACCTATCTAATGTATTTAAGTGTATTTATCTTTTGGCATGTGCACCTATAGCTTGTAAGTGCTTTGGATTGTTATGTAAGATTCCAAGACTTTTTTTGAAATTAATAAATAAATAAAGCTCACTTTATATTATTCAAGACAAAATCAATTCATACCGGCCTAACATCGTCTTACAAGAAAAAAGACAATACCAAATTGATATCCACTTCCCAGATACCAACAGTAGGTACGCAATATGTAAATCCGAGCACGCCCGGTGACTCACTGCTGCCACAATATAAGGAGACAGCAGAAGGTAAGCTTCATACCAACGCGCTCGAGCAACGCACACATAGGCAACCTCTCACGGACACGGAATCTATGGAATGCCCTTTAATTAATTATCTTAATTAATGGCTTCGCGTTTAGCATTTAGCCAATTTCAAGTATTTTTATTATTATTAGTATTAAGAGTACGGTAGAAAGAAATTAAAATGGAGTCTCACAACACGTGTTATTACGGCAAGAACTCGGGTGAAACTCGGAGTGCCCTTTCGGCGATTGTGTTTCCTGACAAATGTCATCCTCGTTTAGTGCCACCTTCATACTGAAGTTTGGAGATCAGTATTCAAAATTTTTGACATGGGTCTATTCAGGGTCAGAGTGAATGGGCACCTTTTGGGTGAGCGCGGTCCATCTTAAACCACATCTACACTTCCCATCAGATGAGATAGAGATCAAGAGAAACCCCTTTTTTTTATTTAATGGAGGCAAGCGAGCAGGCGGGTCACCTGATGGAAAGTAATCACCGCCGCCCATGGACCAAAACCAAAGTAATCGCAGATGCGTTGCCGACCCTGAGGAAGGAGTTGGATCTTGAGGAGGGAGTAGGAATTGGGAGGGTGAGAGATGGGCCTCTGGTACTTTACCTTTACCTACTTTTACTCCGGTACCGGACGAAATACAACAGCAACGAGTGCCATTGTTTCACGTCGATATTCTGTGAGAGGTGGTATTACGCCGGACGAGCCAGCCCATTCCGTGCTGCAACGCAGCGTGGCTCTACCACTCACCATTTCAATTCTTAAAAGAATATATCTCGCAACAGCGGCGCTTATACTGTGGCGAGCTGTTGGGAGATTCCGTGTCCGTGCAAGGGGTCTATGTGTCCGTGGCTCGAGCTCCGTATGTGTTAAGCTTACCTTCTGGGGTCTCGTTATTTTGTGCTGCCGCCAACACCGGCTTCAAGCCCGTCACGACACTGACTCAGTATGCTAATCTCTGAATCAGCTCACGATCTTACCCGATGGGGTGCTCCGTATGCCCATCGCTGAAGTCACTGATAATTTGTTCAAGTCATCGGAAGAGTCATATTCGAAGAAGCGCATTGAAACTTTTATTGGACCTGTCGTTAATAGGGCTTAAGTTCGACGTATGAATAAACCCGGATTTTGATACGTTTAATTATCTGACTAATTTACTAATTCTGATTATTTATATTTATTTATTTATTCCTTATCTGTAAGCTAGTGTGATTGTATTTGTAGTGTGATTGTAAGTGTAGTCCCATCAATTGTAGTGATGACTCAATTTCAACGATGAATGCATTGGCAATGGGACAGTTATAGGCTATTAACTTTACTTTACTATTTGTAATCGGAATCCTCAGCTACTAGGGAACTTACTTAACTCATATCTTATCTCTGAACTGTCGAAACACAAAAATAGTACTTACTAAATAAATGAAGAGTTTCATTACAAAGTGAAGTGATTATGTGAACTTTTGGAAACAATGCTTTTCGTTGTATACGAAATACAGACACAATATAAAAAAAAGTCACAAAACACAATATAATAACTAGCAGCTAGCATCTACATGCTTGTTATATCTCATTTAGCAACCAAAGCAATTAAAATACAAGTAAAAGTATTGAAAGAGAATGACGACGTCGAATGTCTGTTAAAGATGAGATAAAACATTCTGAGCTGTCAATCAACAGTTACTTTGAAAGTTAATAAAAGAGGGGAGCGGCGGAAGATTTTATCTTCGACAGATTGCAAGTGGATCAGAGCAGCGAAAGACGATAGCCTTCCACTAGGGCCTCCGCCCACGACAGACAATCGGTGACCGATTTTTTGTCGGTAAAAATTAAACATACAGATTGCAATATTGTAACGCACATAATTCCTGCTAAAGGACGGTTATTTCAATATGGTGTATATTAAAATAACCGTCTATAATATGTTTTTGTTTTGTTTATATAATTTTTATCGCAAATTATGTTGCGAAACAAATTACAAAAACACAAATGTTGAAAAAATTTCCACGAGCAGGATTTGTGAATTGGATTTGTGAGCAGGAGGTGTTGAATAATTTCGGAGGGCTGGTTAGAACCACGATAGCTCAATTGGAAGAGCACCTGACCCGATATGTCAGAAGGGTGCAGGTTCAAATCCTGCTCGTGGAAATTTTTTCAACATTTGTGTTTTTTTATAACCGTCTATATTAAGATATCAAAATAATATTTTTTTATAAGCTCGTTAAACGGGACGATAATTTCGCCGACTACCGATTGTCGGTTTGTTTTGGTTTTTCGGTTCCAAAATCAGTGACAAAGGTGTGTGACAAACGTCCGTCACTTTGCCGGTAGCTGTCGCACATGTAGTACTCTGCCCTAGCGTGTACGCAGCCGGCACTGTTGCTAAGTATGGTTTTGTTTGGTTATGCGTTCCATTTTCCACCGGTAATCGGATGGGCCGGAATGCACTGATTATCTTATTGACCGAGTTTTTGTACAAAGTGAACGTTAGAACAATGCAATCTGTATGTTTCATTTCTAACCTACAAAAAATCAGTCACTGACGGTCTGACGTGAGCAGGCAGCCTTAAGCTAGCCTTCCAGATGATGGTACAATACGTCTTGCAGATAAGAAAACCATTACCGGCCCGTAATTAACGAACGATGAGTTAATACGTCCAATAACTAACCGGATATGACCTGCGGAACTGGCGTGTGTGCGAAAATTTATTACTGAATTTTAAACCTTCTATGTTCACCTAATGTGTATGTAATGTGGAGTTTATAAATAAAATATTTTTAGTTTTTATTATTTTGCCTTTGTAATTAAGGTTATTCATGTTTCAGTAGTAGGCAAATCAATGCTTCATTGCAATTCTAGTGGTTTTGAAATTGGTATAGTTTATTGAATATCATTTTCATAGACATGTCGTGAATTTATTCACACAATTTATATGAACCTACTTACTTCATTTACATTTTATTTTATCTTACCTTTCCAACTCCGTCAAGATGAAACAATGTGTAATATAAATGAGATTAGATACCTACTTATCATCATCATCATCATCATCATCAGCCTACACTCGTCCACTGCTGGATGTTGGCAACAGGCCACATATAATAATATGTTAAAACCTTTTATTATGAATTTTATTTGATTGTCTATGGTTCGGTTGTTCGTTCTTCAGTTGATTTTGACGTATTGTTCTGTCTACCTTAAATTTTAATAAATTGTTCCTTTTTCTTATTTACATTCCTTGATTTATTAAAGTTCAGTGTCTTAACTCCAAGCAGTGTTTAAATGTATGCGCAAACCCTAAACAATATACAGTCCACTAAAGCTCGAGCAACAACGAAGACTGCTACACTGGACTTAAGCCTCTCCAAGTGCACGCCACTGAACTATTTCAATATGTAGTACTCAAAAACAAAAAGTAATCCAGTATGGATAGAAACAAGTAAACAAGTGCATGGGCGGCAAAATGTTTAAACTAGACGCGCAAAGTTAAACGTCGCAGAAAGACTACTCTCTGATTAGAGACCGTGTACAGTGATTTCCGTAACAAAAACTGTAACGATATCGTAGCGACTTAGTCGTTGAAACCATTTTCGTATCCGTCAATCGAACCGATTTTAAAGTCGTTTTAACGAAATTCCAATCAATCGTATTCAGTTACACCGTATACGGTTGGTTGGAACTTCGTTTGAACGACGACTTTAAAATCGGATGTTGGTTTGAAAAAGGTTTCAACGACTAAGTCGCTGCGCTATCGTTACGACTTAAGTTATGAGAATCGGGGGGCTGGGGTTCGCAAAGTGTAAAATAATATTTCAAATAAATTTGTAAAAAGATTTTTTTATCATTATTGGATCATTAATTATAACTTGCACCCGTCAAAAGAGACTGAAACGTTAAAATCGAAAGTGTGATCCCTGTTAACAACAGTTAATTCTCTAGGATTTGATGTCGGGGTGTCGTAGGCAGTAAACTCGCTCGTAAAGCAGACGTCGTCGGCGAAGCACAGCTTCTAATGAAAAATATAAAACAAACATCACCAACACAATCGCGGACGTGGAGGCATTAACGGTAATGTCAATGTCAAGGTCTGACAATAAAGTGGGATTTGGTAGGTGCTTCATTCTGTTTAGAAATTTTATAGTTATTATTTTTAAAGCAGAAGCTAAGCAACTTTCGCAAAGGCCGGTCTCCGGATGGGTGACCAAAAATGTATCATCTCATGCTCCACCGTGCTTTGGAAGGCACGTAAAGCCGTTGGCCGTGACTGCATTTACAGTCGTTAACGACCACCAATCCGCACTGAGCCCGCGTGATTGTTAATGGCCCGTTCTCCCTACCAATCAAGAGGGAAGACTCGTGCCCCAACAGAGGAAATAAAATGAGCTGATGATGATGTTTTTTAAAGCTGGCAAACAGGGGTAGTGTACAAAATACATTAGGTGTATGTTTAAAGACACTAGTATGTAGATATACGAGTAAAAACTACAATAATATACTCCAAATCATATGGAAACCTAGTCCAATATTTTTGCGTTCTAGGGGTTTGGGTTAAGGCCATCCGTTAATGAGTCAGTCATTGGGTGAGTCAAGACTTTTCTTTCTTATATGTATTGATTAATAATAATGAATCTACATTATTATACACACTGAAAATATTACATGAAAAGAGATATATATATGTTTTAGGTGGGAATGGGTTCGACCCATGATATATTTTGATCCTAGCGACAGCTTCTCCAACTGAGCTATCGAGACATTGAGTTTACCTGTCGAACTTTAGTTTGTAATATTAAATTAGGCTGATTATAAAGAGACACTTGAAATTGACAGGAAAATTTGCTGTTTTCAGTTTCCGAGGTAATTTCAATGGCGGATCTAATACCCTGTAAATTGGATGGATATAAGCTTGTAGGACGCTTTTGCTTAGCGGCAGAAATAGGTTATAGAATGAAGCTACAATTCTCAAACTAATTATCACTATTCAGACTAGTTTTATGGTCACCTTACCACTATATCAAATAATGCGTATTCTATTTACCGGGAAGAGTAAAACATACACAGTATATATGTACGTATTAAGTCATATGTCATTAGTAAACGTGGGCACCTTCCAGATACTTGAATATTAAATTTGGTTACACTTACACAATGTACATATATACTTACTATATAACATGGCTTATATACAAAGAAAAAATAATGTACATAGTCTTCAAAAATGCTAAATTCTAAATTCAAATTCAAATTCAAATTCAAATTCAAATTCAAATTCTGCCATAATGAGCATTATGTCTTTAATTAAGTTTACATAATCTTAAACATTTCACATCGTTAAAAATCTGCATGCATTTAAATAAATTTTATTTAATACCGTACAAATTTCCCTATTCCGATTACCATATTACAAAATAAAATGGAATTGGATGTCGAATTGATTTAAATTCAGTAATCAGGTTTTGAGCGCTACAAAATTATTTAATGCAATAACATTTGTTATTTAATAAATAAAATCTATGTAGCCATGTATAATGTGGACACTGCTCTCGCCAAGCTTGTTATCGTAATCATGGGTTTGATTCCCAAAGTGAGTGTGATGTAGGTAATCCGTACTTATTAAAAAAATTTATTGAGGGTATGTCTGTCATGGACAGAACAGTCTGGAATAAATCTTCTAATATATAAAATTCTCGTGTCACGTTACGTGTGTACGTACGTACGTACGTACGTTGTGTACGTTATTGAACTCCTCTGAAACGGCTCGACCGATTTTCGTGAATCGTAGCTTGCATATCGGCTAGGGTGGAGAATCGGACAACATCTATTTTTCATCCCCCTAAATGTTAAGGGTGGTCCAACCCTAAATTTTTTTTAGATTTTTGAAATCTTTTCAATACAAAATGATTTGTTTGTAGTGTAATCATGGAAAAAGTCAAAGAGGTACGAAGTCCGCCGGTTCAGCTAGTAATTGTATAACCAAGACGTGTACTGTTTCGCTAGTCACCTTCCCATACAGTTTAATGAGGTCAGTCGTCTTACTTCAAATGCTATTTAAAACTTTGATTAAAATAATATTGTGTACACATAATAACAATTTAAATTAATGACAAACTGTCCGCCTTCAAAATTACTGCAATACAATTATGATTGGAAGTATCTGGAGGCTCACGATGCCAGCACATAAAATATTATTTGCGCAGTGTCAGAACTTCCGCCTCATAAATTCGTTAGCTCTTATTACCAGCATTTTCCGCGCGAAAACTTTCGAGCTTTAGTAACAAACAAGTATTTGTGAAAAAAAATGGCCTACAACAATTTTGTGGAACAACGCCTCCCTACAAACAATATTGCTCAGATTACTTGGAGAGACCCTTAAAGGGGGGGGTGCATCAACTTTATTAAATCGGCAAGCCTAGAACGGAACAGAGGGACGGTAATTAATTTTCATTAGCCGACGACGGGTTACTTTTAAACGTTTCGCCAAATTCCCCGGACGATTTATCGCTGAATCTCAAATTGGAGATGTTTTACGATCAACTTTTGCAAATTGTTTTTTTTTTTTTTACTTTGCCGGAGATGAGGATCGCTCGTCTAGCAGACAGCCGCTAGAATATAAGGTTATTTGTGAAGACAGTTGATTATACACTAGTATTTAAGGAGCTCGATGGCGCAGTGGTTAACGCGCCCGTTCTGCGAGTGCTAAGGTTCAGCAACAAAGGTCGGTCATCGGATGGGTGACCAAAACTTTATCTTCCCGAGCTCCTCCGTGCTTTGGAAGGCACGTAAAGCCGTTGGTCCCGGCTGCATTAGCAGTCGTTAACAATCACCAATCCGCACTGGGCCCGCGTGGTGGTTTATGGCCCGTTCTCCCTATCCATCTATAGGGAAGGCTAGTGCCCCAGCACCCACTGCTGACATAAAAATAAGCTGATGATGATGATGATGATATACTAGTATTTAACAAACCTAACAACTCGCGTTTGTTCAGAGCGTGGTGCGTTTCTATGCGTTCTCATGTGAAATCAATCGTTATCTACTATTTTAGCTCATACATATAATTTTTTATCTGGAAAGTTTAAATTGACGTGTGAATATTCTTGCTCTCTTAGCAAATCCTTTGTAACACCAAAAAAGTACTTTTAACATCTTTGCCATGCTTCATACAGTTCTTGACTTATATGTTCTTGTCTTCTTAACATACCCTTTGTAAAACTAAAAACTAACCTCAAACATCCTTGCCAAGCGACTGATATATTCTAGCAGTCGCCGTGACAAGTTCCATTTCCGCAGTCGCCTGTGCAAATACGCCACCTTCCGACTTCGCAAGCCGTATGGTACTAGCAACGTCAATACTATTTGCTTCTTTCTCAAATTGAGTATTATTTACTATTGTTATATCTACAAGAACTTGTGTTCGACACTTTTTCCTTTAATCAAACAGGTTCACTGTCCACAGCCCACATATGGACTGTGACTATCCACAGCCACCAGTCCACAGTCCTATATGTGGGCTGTTCACCCGTACACTTTCTTAACTTTTTTGTGAGGTGGGACTCACCTCCTTGGACTTGGGGGCATATCATACGATTTGGCTTGGACTGGGAACCTTTTAAAAATAGTAGTTACCAACTGACTTTTTACTTTAGCAACAGTTGAATACAGACAGACCACCTGCTTTCTAGGCGTCATCCAGTAAAATTTTAATGAAATTCTATATTATTTTTGGTGACGAAACTGATGTTAAGCATTAGGCTTACTGTGTCGAACAATGGTGTCACCACGATACTAGGACTTGTACTGTTATTTATGCTGTGACCTAGGGCCTTACAAATAAACAAAGAATATGGTCCGAATAATTATTCCGTGTTTTGTCTCATTTACTCTAATTTGAAATGTCGTTTACATGACAGGAACAAAACACGGAATAACTATTTGGAACCTATTCTTTGTTTATTTGTAAGGCACCTAATGTTTTCTAAAGTTTACGCGCACACTACACATTGAAATGAACAAATTTTACGAATTGATTTTAACCTGAGAAGTTTTAAACCCTTTACAGGGTCCGTCAAGGTCATGTTCACACTGTAAACTTTGTATACCTTAACTAATTTTGCGTGAAACGGAACGCACCCAAAGTAAATATTGAATAGTTAAGTTGTATTCGTATTGTACATATGCATAGTTCTTATAGTAATACTAACACTACCGTTGGAGTCCACTTGAAGTATTGGTTACACAATATTTCTGGACTCCATTTCCACTTAACATAAGGTGGTATGAAGTCATTTGCCGTGTAAAGTATTAAAAAAAAATTTCAAAGATAGCGCTCACTAAATATTTGCTTGTACTTGCGATGCAGCCTGTTATGATTTTTTTTAACACACTAGTGCGGGGGTTGGCAAACTTTTTCATTCACGTGCCTATACTATGGCGGCGCAGGTTATTGAATTTTTGGCTGTATACCTTTATTGAAATAAAATATTGGTAGGTATGTGTTTTCTGATTGTTCGTTTGATGAACCATTTGCAGGTCAGATATGGCTCGCGGGAAGTAATTTGCCCATCCCTGCACTTCTGAATCATTGTGATATGGAAATCAATCAAATGGGGGTCCGATTCTTCTATTTTTAACGTCTATAAAAGTGGTAGTATTAAGAAGTTGATGGCATTATTTTGATAATTTCCCCTAGGACCTTCCCTTAAGTGTGTATACATAAATACATTTCCAAAATATATAATCATCATCATCATCATCATCATCATCATCATCATCATCATCATCTCAGCCAATAAGACGTCCACTGCTGGACTAAGGCCTCCAATAATTATGAGGGGAATTTTCCATAATCGCCACGCTTGGCTGACGGGTTGGCGATCGCAGTAAGGTGGAAATAATCACAGAGAGACGCTGCTGCCCATCCTCTGGAATGGTCCCATAGTCGCCTTCTACGAAACCCACGGGAAGAGATGGGGTGGTGCAATTCTTTATCCCCAGCACCACACGGGGTCAAATATATAATAAACTTGTAAAATAGAATGAAATAATTTAGACTTTAAATTCTCGAATAAACGTTAATATTATAAAAAGTATCTTCGTATAAATTTTAAATGTATTTTAATTAAGTCTTTAAGCTTGTTTTAAGACTAGGTACTCCAGTTAAATATGTCACACTTGTCGTATCGAACGCAACGCAACATTAGATACAACTCAAAAAGTTTCGTTACAAAACATTATAAATGCAAAACAACAATTTAAAACTTTCATATTAAGTACTATATATAATACTACTACTATGCGTACTATAAAACAACCTTTTTTGTTTTCAACGTTTGAATTATGTTTGAAAACAAAAAAAGGTTGTTTTATAACAATTCAAAATGGAATACGTTTACCACGAGACATTTTATCGCGGCACAAGACTTGAATGTTCAAACGCTCGTGCAGGGCGCAGAAGGAAAACCTTTTTCAATCAACTAAAATCCCTAATTCAATAAGAGAAGAACCCACAAGTGGTTTCAGCTCGGTATCTCATTACTCCCGGCGAGAAGGTATAAAACAATGGAGTTTAATGAAACAATGTGCTTATTTGAAAAGCTTCATTATACAGTAAGGTGTAGGGCAAAGATTTACACTTACTGTTCTTATATTCAGGATTATAGAGTTTAATTTGGTAAAGCTGTCTTGAGGTTTACTGCACTTGACGGTGACTGTAAAATAACACACTTGCGCGATTACTTTACAGTGACTACGATGTTTATATGGTCGTTTATATCTTATTTTAAAATGTATAATGAAATTGTAGTTCAAGAGTTAAATCCTTTTGATGTTGTGTGATATCGCATAGAAACTTAAATTTAGACACTGTAAGAAACTTCATGTTAAATAAGTCTTAACGTTCATTGCGTGAATTTATTGAAACAAATGTCTTGTAATTCGAAATTTGTTTGTTTCTAAAAATACTTCATTTATTTCAGCTAATCGACTAGTATCCCTGAGTAATGTATGCTATTGAAAAATTTATGCTAGTTTAGTCACACCCAAAAGCAAGTTAATAGTAGGTAAGATAAGATATGATGATAAATTTGCGTCAATGCGACATATTATATGTAAAGAACACCTAAGTCATTAAGAAAATATGAATAAACATCATTTTACTTACAGTGAGTTATGTAAAGTTTCAAAAACTAATAAAGAAACAAAGAAGAGAAAGAAACAGGTTGACTGGCACCCTGGCAGGGTTTTCAAACAATTTTACAGTCAATGGTTCAGGAGAAGCGGCGAAAAAGCTTGTTCAAGATAACACACTTTGCCCATAATTCCTTGCACGCGCATATTTCTTGGAAGGCTTTAAAGTATATTGTTCCAGCACATTTCACAAAATTAGTAAAGGCAGTATTAAAAATTCTTATACATACCCTACTTTTTGCGCAG
This sequence comes from Eudonia truncicolella, assembly GCA_949315975.1. NCBI lineage: Eukaryota > Metazoa > Arthropoda > Insecta > Lepidoptera > Crambidae > Eudonia > Eudonia truncicolella. Next base: position 6,258,020 of record OX438832.1, read on the forward strand.
ATAATAATTCTGCAGTGCACGCTTATAATTTTACTATTAACGTTACATAACCGGTGACAGTACCGTGTTCGATTCCCCGACAAGGTAAATCTTTGGGCGATCTAAATAATTCAGAAAGTTTAGAAATTATTTTCACGTGCCCCCGCACGTTAGAACCCGTTGTCATGGCGGGTCAGATGCTGCATCTGACATTGCATCATGCAATACCAATAAATCTATCGTGGCTCTATCCGACCTGTGCATAATCAACACTACTTACCGTTGCTAACGTCCAAATATTTTTTATTCATTAATGTTTTTGTTTAAATTCTTATTTCGGTATTTTTAGGTATCCGTATTTATCCGAGGTAGCTGTTTTTAAACGGCTCGACAGGATGGCTATCATGGTACATTCAACGGCAAAAGTCGATGATCAGAATCAGATTAGCAATACTATAAGAACTAAAGATTCATTACTATATCTGTGTTTTATGTACACACAAACAAACAGAAGGGAGAACATAGTTAGAGTAGACAAATACAAGGCCGCTGCTTATGTCACAGTGAAATTTCTTCTAGCAAAAGACACAACAAAAGTACAAAAAGTATACACTTACAAAACAAAAAGAGTATTAAAGACGAAACATACAAAATAGTTCCGTTCTAATACTTAATTTGTAGTAGAATTTCTGATTCTTATCACCTACTTTTGTTATTCGTTCTACAAAAAGCTTATCAAATTCTTAACAAGTTAGTTTAGTCTTAGTTTCCCACCGAGACTTAATTGTAAGCTAATTTGTATGAAAATTTTACGGTGACTTGATTTCTTTGCACGCAAGTGTAGAACTACGCGTGCACGTAACTTTCACATGAAAATTTTGCACACTCGTAAGAAATAAATGTGTAGTTGAAATTCTTGTTTTGCACGCAGCCAGCGTAGAGTATTTGGAAGCGCTACGGTAGCTTTGGTACAGAAACGACTGCTTCAAAAGCAATCGTTATTACTTAGTTTTCAGGCTTTTGGTTTCGGGCCACGAGGGGCGGGGCGAACATCAAACGAACATGAAAGTAACACAACATTTTCGTACATTATAAGTATGTTTTCATCGAACAAGTTCGATTAAACAGACGCTTATTAATTAAACGTTTTTGAACGACTCTATAGTTTAGTGCTAACCGAAGGGATAGGTAAGGTTTACGCATTTTAATTATACTATTCTTACTTATAAGTTAAGTAAAGTTAAGTATTGCCGGTTTACCGGCCTGCCGGCACCATGTAAGTGGTTAGGATGACTGACAGTTCTAATAAAACTTACTAGACGTAAGAAAAACACAGAGATCTGGTGGGTTAGTGAACAACATAAAGAAAAACGTTTATTTAAATAAATATATGCGATCTGAAACATTTCATAGTAAACATTTAAAAATCAAAACTAGTGTAAAATTTATTTTGAAACTATTCCATCGACATGTACTAGCTTCGCTTCTAGTTTCACATTTAAGAATCATAAAACGAATACTACGTGAATAATCATAATTTAATTTATCCTGCCGTGTATAGGTACTCTGAAATCCATAGCTCCTGAATATGTTATTGCCAACGTAAAATATTCATGAACGTGACTGTACATGCACATATTATATATATTTATTATAATGTAGGTATAAACACGTTTGACCTCATTGTATATTTACCAAGGCCTTCAGAATTTCTGATATCGAATAAAACACGAATCTCTCGGTACAATAGGCAGGTTTCATGCGAATCAAAATATAGAAAAAATTCAAGTGGTTTTCATATGAAAAAAATGGAAAAGTTAGACAAAAATTTTAATCATTGTGTCGTGGTTGCTCAAATAAATAAAACTTTATTTGATATCTTACCGTTAATACGGTTAATAGTTTTTTTTTATCAATCATCTCGCCTGAATGATGATAAGGCCGGTGATGACGATTCCGGGTGAAGTGCATTTCCACCTTCGACCTAATCATCACATAGCATCAGGCGAGATGAAATCCAAATGTAAACCCGTAAGGAATAAAAAAATATTAACTGTTATTGTTTAGCAATAAAATGTAAATGTATACTTAGTTTGGAAATAAAGGTTTAAGTAGGTTAATAGAGTAATTACCATTGACCACAAATCTAGTAATTAAACATGATGAGTAGAATTGCATTCTAGGTTTCATTTTGATATCCTCGTATCTACAACATAATATGTTATATTTTACTCTTTCTTACTTATTTCGAAGTCAGCTGTTTTTAATTACAATCCACATATCCTTGGAATGCGCGAATATCTCAGTTGGGAAAACTTGGCTCCATCCCAAACTTGAGGATGATCCCCGATTGACTCGTTCCAAAGCTTTCTGATATGAACTTTGGCTCCTAATTAAAATCTCCTTTTAGTTATTAGGGATTATAATAATGGGTTTTAAAGTTCTAAGAAAATTAGTGTTTTAACTGATGCTGAATTGACATTAAGCTCAATTAATGATGAGATGATTGGTTCATATAGCTTTTAATGATTTTAAACAGTGAGTGAGCGAAGAGTTCCGCTTGAATTACTTGTAGTAGTTTTTAATAGTTTCGAAATTAATCACTTTTTACGGGTAATCTTTATTTTACATAACTTTACTATGGTCTGTCGATGACGTTGTGAATCCTGTAAAAGTAAACCAAATTGTAAAAAATATTTATTTATTTTATTTATTATTTTGATATTAATAAATTCTTCATATATGCCGTAAATGGGACAAATATATTTATATATCCTATTTACAGCGATGTTTTATGTCAATGTGTAAGTGTTCGTGTTAATACATGAAAACAATAAGTAGTTTTATTGAAGGTCAATAATCTTCAAGTAAGTCTTTGGCCTCTTATTCCTAAATATGGACTAAATGAACCTTTTTTAATATTAAAGCTGTCTTATTTTTGTGCATGAGTTTTACACGAAATTTAATTATTGAAGAATACGTTTTACAATATATGGTTTTAGTGCAAATTGAAATTTATTCAGGAATATTTTTATATAGTTTTTCGTCCAAGTAAATAATAATTTTATATACAGTATACCTACAGCTTGTACAATTTTCCTTTTGTATAAAGAATTCATCCAACATTCTTTCGACAACAACCTAAACTCCGGAGAAACAAGTTATGATAACTTTCCAGGACACTCGAGAACAAAATTCTCTGTTCAATTCAAGATGTCTACATGTAGGTACCTACTACTCAAACAAAATGAAAACGAATAAAGTTCTGCAAGAAGCATTCAAAGAAAAATGGCTTCAATAACATGAATTTAAACCGGGAGATATCTGATATAAGTCTTTTATTTTATTTTATAAGTAGCACGGCAAATGACTCCATTTCACCCGATGTTAAGTGAATATGGAATCCAGATGCGACGACAACTGGTGCAGCGTGAAAACAACGCAACATCAGTTACCCTCACTCTGCCGGCCCACAAGGTGCTTCTTCACGCCTCGTTTGAAGGATCCCATATCATAGGAAAGAGGGAAAACGTGTGCTGGCAAACTATTCCATGTTTTGGAGGTGCGACAAAGAAACGAGTCACCAATTTTCTTAGTGCGCGACGGAATATTTGAGACAGTGTAGCGGTGACTCCGGAGAGCAGCACGTGTACTCCTATGGAGGAAGGGAGAAGGTGGGATGAGGTCAAAGAGCTCTTCAGAGCACTCGCCATGGTATAAGCGGTAAAACACGCTGAGTGACGCAATATCTCCACGCAATTGCAGAGATTTAAGAGTATTTGCGACTTCTGCGTTGGCGATAATGCGTCCAATTCTTACAGTGGCTTATATTCAATTTGGAGTTTTCGCTTCCAACAATATATTTACGGCAAACATACTTACGTAATGGGACGTTTATAGAAGACGATGATGATTTGCGCACTTCCTCTATCTCTTTCTTGGATTCTTTAACCTAAGGTTGTCTGAAAGAGATCGCTTGTAGCGATAAGACCGCGTTTGCCCATAAGCTTTAAGTTTTTGTGTAACTGTTGTTTTCTTTTTTTTCCATCTGTGTGTAAATAAATTCTTTAATGCGCATTAAAGAATTTATCTATCTATCTATGATGATGATGATGATGATGATGATCCTTATAATGAATACTAGTTGTTCGCGAAGACTTCACTATCCCACAGGAACCTGTTACAGGGATAAAAAGTCCTATATCCTAGTCCGGGTTATGGTCTGTCTATGTGCAAAGTTTCATCCAAATCCGTTCATCCGTTCTCGAGTTTTGAGCTTAGCAACATTCATTTTTATTTATATAGATACTAGCGGCTTCGCACGGGTGGACATTTCTTTTTTAATATAGCCTATGTTACTCAACGCTAATGCAGCATCCTAATGGTGAAAGAATTTTTTAAATCGGTTAAGTAGGTTTTGAGTTTATTCGTTACAAACATACATACAAAAATACAAAGCTTTCCTCTTTATAATATTAGTATGATATATACAAAATAATATAGGTAGGATAGTGGCAGTGGTTTGAAAAAGCCCAAGACCTGATAAGATGGCGTGCATATGAGGAGGCCTACACTCAGCAGTGGGTAACTATAGGCTGAAGAAGAGAAGAAGAAGAGTCGAGTGGCACCAACGTTCGACACTTTAAGGCCAGTGTTCGCCACAGTATCTATTCCTCGCCAATAAAGAACACGGGTTTTAATTGAAATTTCATGGGATGACAGCTAGGGTTGCCACCTTTTTTTAGGACAAATAAAGTATTTTTTTCATTTTTGAAATGAAACAACTTTTACGGATCTACTCGCGTTTATTTTACACATTAGTTTTATTTAATGTTTATCCTGACGTTTCGAACCCTTTGCACCGTCCGTGGTCCGTGGTCACAGGGAGACTGAGGTGTTGGTCGTCTCATAATTAGTTAGTAGCTTGTATACCCTCGTTTAAATTTAATCAGGTGCGTTCCGTTTTACGCAGAAAGAGCTTACAGTATCTTTTGGTCTGGCAGTATGGTGTTGGGGCTGGGATTTAATATTTTGTATGATGGGATCCCAGGCTGGTGGTAGATTCCAACCATCTTCTCTATTAAAATTAGGATGTTTTCTAATTTCAATAGCCTCGCGTATCATCCTAGGGATGAATCGTTGTTCTCTAGCGAGTATTTGTGGTTTATCAAATCTGATGTAATGTTCGCATACTGCAGACTTATTTTCGCGCCTATGCTTGACGTCGGCTATATGTTCTTTAACACGGGTTCCTACACTTCTCTTTGTTTGCCCGATGTAAAAGAGCCCACAGTCGCAGTCCAGTTTCTACATGCCTGCATCTTGAAGGGGTATATTACACTTGACAGGTCGTAAAAATTGGTTGATCTTCTTCGGCGTCTTGAAGTAAGTATTGATTGAAGCTCGTTTTAAGATATGTCAGGGTATACAAGCTACTAACTAATTATGAGACGACCAACACCTCAGTCTCCCTGTGACCACGGACCCTGCAAAGGGTTCGAAACGTCAGGATAATCATTAATTAAAACTAATGTGTAAAATAAACGCGAATAGAACCGTAAAAGTTGTTTCATTTCAATGTGTAGTGTTCGCGTAAACTTTAGAAAACAATATTTTTTTATTTTACTAGAACAAAAATAAAGTACATTGCATAAAAAAGAGTATTTATTTATTTGTCCTTAAAAACGTATTTTTTGTTGCTCTTTGCGACATTTAACAAATATTTTGTGGCTTTACTGGTGTCGTAGATTATAAAATAAAGTACGCCTAAATGGAAAAGAGGAGAAAACTCTATTTAGAGTACGGGTGGCAACCCTAGCTAAGACGCATGTGGTCTATATTCAACGGTTGCTAAACATCAGTTGCTGACCCCTATTTTTAAAGAATAAAGGAAAAACAAGGTGGTTGTTAACGACTGTTTACATTCAATCCGCAGTGGGCCCGCGTGGTGGTTTACGGCCCGTTCTCCATATCCATCCATAGGGAAGGCTCGTGCCCCAGCAGTGAGGACAAAAAAATGAGCTGATGATGATGATGAAAGGAAAAAAAAGGTCGATCGAGAACCGGTGACACTACCCTACAAGGTAGGTATTCAGAAAATTTAATATCATAACTGAGACTAATAAAACCTCCATCGCTAGGTACGCTTCAGACGCGAACTTTCGAAACGACTCTTTGAACTTCGTAATTAAAACTCTCTTCACATTGTATTCAAATGAGCATTCGTAATATACAATCCACTTAACGACCCTCCCGTAACTCTTAACGGTACACCGAGATAATTAACCTGATATTTGTTTGCCCATATTTCTGTTTTAATAAGCTGTTTACATATTTGGGAGTTCAATACACGTTTAGGCGTTATCTAATTATTTAAAAACATGGTAACTCTAACCATTTGGCCACGAGTTTAGGCGACTGGCGATGCGACATGCGACTTCTCTATCGAAACGCTCACCGCATTGTGGTGGTTAATTGGTATCATGTATAAATTCATTAGATTTAACTCCTTTAACGGATTAAGATGAAAAATGATTTAAAATAATTCAAATATAGATAGAAATACGGTTTAAAAATGTGCTTTTGCCTACATCAAAAATTCAAATAAAATACCGAAATATATGTTGTTACAATGTTGTTTAGTAGGATAACATTTGTAGAAGCTTGACTAAAATTGATTTTAAGTTTGTCTCTTACTTTAGTCCTGATTAATAAATGCTAGGTATTCCTAACAGCTTATTGATTCTTACATCCAGTAAGTATAACAAAACAAAACGAAAGTGTATTATAGTTATTTCAGAGTCGTAGCCGTCGCAGTCCGCAATGCACACCTGAAAGGACAATCTACATAATTATGCACTTCGTATGCCGCTGTAGGTAACTACGGAAACGTGATATGGTATGCACATTTATATTGTTAATAAATGTTTAAGATAAAAGCAATAAATTTACATTTTCTATATTAATCTAACTCGCAGGGAGGATAGCGCAGGCCCAAGCAGTAGCAAGACAGGACCAATTTTTATGTCCCAGACAATCTTTCCCTGGTTAACTAATAAACCTGGTAAACAGGACTAATCCTGGGCACCCAGGAGTTATTTAGAACAACTCACCAAAAACTTCATAAATTTATTGAAAATACACCAAATACCAACTCGCTACAACATCTTATTTGATCGTCTTATTACATTTTTTTTATAATCATAGACAGTAATAATAAAAAAGTTTGAACATATTGTTCTGTTATGAACATATAGGCCAGGCCTGAAGAGAGATAATGATAGCGGCGATGATGATGATAACACTTAATTACACGATCAGCTATATTTAATATAATGCGGTCACTTTTTAAGTTAAGTTAAGTTAAACAACAATCATCATCACATCACTAGCGCATTTTTTTTTATTTTTTTCTCTTTTTGTATTAATACAAGTATACACCGTGACGGGCTAGACGACGGACGCGTTAAAGGAGGTGTATATGAAGCCGCTACCTGTTCCATGAAAAATGAAAAAAAACCCACCTTAATTTTTTACTTTCTTTCTAACTGAAATGGTTTTTCTGCTTATTTACAATTTACTAAGCGGGCGAACGAAGCGACTAGCGAGGCGTTGTCCACGCGTGCGGTTGACCTAAATCGTGCGTGTAGTACCTACATGCGAAATGCCGATATTTTACTTTTTTTAAATAATAATAATATATAGCGTGATAACTCGCGTGTTTTAAAATTTGCTATAACCTTCTTTAACTAAAATGGTAGTTACGATAAGTTACTAGTTTACTTCCTCCGTCGTCGTCACCTGTCACGGTGTATAGACAACCATTTTTTATTATTTTTACTAATTTCTACGGGTAAGCACTTGGCCTTCGTCTCACTAGACGTTGGTATGCAACACGAAAGGTGAACAGCCATTAGGAAGAAATTGATACTCTCAACTAGAAAAGACTCATATTTTTTTCTAGGTTTGACGCGAACAGTACACATTGAAATTAAACCATTATTACGGATCTACTCGCGTTTATTTTACACTTTTATTTAATTTAATGTTTATCCTGATGTTAAACTGACCAAAGGATACTGCTAACTCACGGAACGCACGTGATTAAATTAAAATGAGGGTATACAAGCTACCAACTAATTATGAAACGACCAACAACAACTTAATCTCCCTGTGATCACGGACCCTGCGAAAGGGTTCGAAACGTCAGGATAAACATTATAACCCCCTTATCCATAAAACTATTTAAGCATTATTTAGTTAATCATTGTTTTGTCTCTTTCTCAAATTCAAAATGGCGTTTGTGTGACGTTGACAAAACAATATTTAACTAAATAATGCTCAAAAAGTTTTTATAAATAAAAACTTAAATCAAACTAATATGCAAAATAAACGCGAGTAGATCCGTAAAAGTAGTTTCGTTTCAATAGAAAAGACTCTGCAAATAAGTAACAGAAAAATATAAAACGTACACAACGGCGAACGTTGCGAAAAGTGAAACTGTCACAAAAGTGTAATTAATACTTTGTGGCGGCGAACACAGAGCCAAGTGTCTATCACTTCGCTCCCCTTCAAAGTTTTTCAATTTCCAACACTCGCGTGACAGAATAGTTAATGATCCATAGTTGAGAGCTAAACGTTAGAGATTCGCTTTTAGACATTTCCATTGGCGGTTCTTTTGTGTAGCTGGAATTAGGAAATTTAAGATTGTCCATATATTTTAAGTTTTTGCAACAGTTTAGGATTTACCTTGAACTGCCACAACCATTTTAAAACTACAGACAAAAAATACACTTTTTAACTTTCGCGTTCCATTATAGAAATATAGAAAATTAATTTAACGGAGAGTAACACAAACTAATAAGTAAAGGTATCGTAGCCATACCTTTTTATATCCGACATCTAAGTCCGACATGGGCCGGTGTAACTCTGGCGAAACGAAAACGATTCATGTCATAATGAACAAAGATATTATTATCTATTATATATAGGGTGCTGTCAGAAAAACCAGCGCTTCTGTGGCATTCTGTGTATGCCACAAAAGCATTGCTGAGACAGGAGTTTCACCCGAGTTCTTCCCGTAATAACACGTGTTGTGAGACTCCATTTTATTTTCTATCTACCGTACAATTGTACCCTTACTACTTATAATAAAGAAATACTTGAAATAGGCTAAATGTTAAACGCGAAGCCATTAATTAAGTTAAATTATTAATTAATTGCTGAGACCGCTACCGGTTAACCTTGCACATCACAGTTATTTTTTTTTTTTTCTTTTACTTTTTTTTATGATTGTGTTAGTTTTTTCATGATGATCTTTTTATGTAATTTTTATTTTTATTTATTTTTTCTTATCTGTTTGTATTTATTTTTGTACAGGTCGATAAATGTTTTTTATTCTTATTCTTGTATCAGATATATCCCTCACTATCACCAATAGGTACATAGTAACTTTTATTTAAGCTGTGCCAATACTACCGGAGTAGCACAAGGTAGTGCTTAATAAAATACTAACAAATTTTACTTTTTATTTTCAAGTGCTAATTGCTGCACTGAAGCTAAATTAAATATTTATAAAATTTTATAAGATACAGTGAAAGAATTAAACGCCCACCCGACCCAGCCAGGAATCGAACCTGGGTATTAGCACTCAAAAATTAAAAAGCAGTGACAAAATTCAGCGCTTACGTCAGTTTTCCCGGTAGCATAGCGGTCAGTACAGCCGCCCGGTTTGTGGAAGACCCAGGTTCGATTCCTGGCTGGGTCGGGTGGGCGTTTAATTTTTTCACTGTATTTTCTAAAATTTTATAAATATTTAAAATACTATCAATTACAGTTACAGTTACAAAAGTTTGGGGAAAGGCCTCAACAATTATATATGAAAATAAATAGTGAAATTAAATTTGTCATTACACAAGTTATATTTTACCTGCTCTCTAATTTGTTAGATTGTAATGTACCTGTTATTTTTGTGACTTTGATGCCGGATACGGATAGTTACGAATTCAAAAAAATATTTAATTTGTAACATATTAAATCATAAATATAGGCATGGGTTGGCAAGTCGAAGTCTGTCGTCTGTACCTTTCCCCGGGATACAGGCAATCGGCAATCCATAGCTTCTTATAGATCTATGTACAGAAGCTCGTTGACAACAAATACTATGTACATAGATTGCGTTTATCCCACAACAATGGACCAATACAGCGAACAAAGATAGGTAAGGTCGAACTCTGAAGGCTTACGTATTCACAGTTCCCCAACAAAGGATTAATGGTCCCGCCGAGCTGACACAACCTACTAACTTAATGGTTTAACTTATCGGAACTCTTGTTAATGCCGACGCCGTCCTGAATCATTTAACAGCTCCCGGTAATTGAATAGACTTCAATTAATTCGCTAGTAGGTGTTGTAAAAGAGTGTTGAAGAAATAGCCTGTGTGAACTTTTTCTACGATTGCTGATAACAAAAAGTATATTTCGTGTATTTTAATATACTTACTCAAATGTAAGTACAGTTAAATTTATATCGGAGTAGTTATTTATATTTTTAATTTATATATCTACATCTTTTGTCTACAATTTATCAAATTTACTGTTTTATTTTTTTTACACGATATCATAATTGATCGACTGGCAAAGAATGCTTGTGGGCTTTAAGTCCGCCATTTGCTGTATTTTGACAATTAATAATAAATATATAAAAGTTAAGTAATAGCCTACAAACTGTCACACTGCAATGCGGAACAGAACAAAGACCTCCATAATTAAAATCAAATCTCCCTCCTTATTGATTGGTGGTTATTAGCATTAGCTAACCCACCACAGTTGCCAAGAGTGGGTGGTAGATTACAAACATGGGCTATGCATCGAAAAACCCAAAACACACTTTGTCCGAGCTAGGGATGGAGCGTAAGACCTTCAGGGTGCCAAGTGCGAGTTTCATTCGCCAATCGTTAACGTTAACGAAAACGAGAATTTGTATGGCAAAATTTTAACTCTTCTCGTATGTCGCCAGGAGGCGCTGCTTCAATGCCATACTAATTTTCGTTTTAGTAAACGTAATCGAATGATAACGAATAGTAAACAAAATTCACACTAGCCACCCAGATATCGAGTCTAGTGCTTTGCCACTCGGCCACCGCGTGTCGAAATAAGTAAAGCTCAAGTTATATAATACCTGATGTAGGTACTATGTAAGTTGGGTTAGAATCGTATTTGAGGACAATTAGCTTACCTTTAGGGTTTGTGATCATCAACCCGTTTCACAAGCGTGATGATAAAGCCAATACCCATCAATTGTATCTATGAATTGATTTCAATGATGAAGTAGGTAGTAGAAGGGCAGTACAGGCTGATTAATCTTAATTAAATAAATAATACCTTAAGTAGGTACTATTTAAGTTACACTTGTTGGGATAGTTTAGAACAATCGGGTTGGACAGTGGGCCCAACGGCGGCTCAGTCGGCTCAACTTAGTCATCAGAGTGCATAAGCGTGTTTGCAACTCGCCGCGCAACTCCGTCCCAGTGTATCCCGACGGGCGAGCGGCTCACTCAGTGGCTATCGACCAAATCGCTCCGTTAATCCGTTCGTCGCAACCGCCAATGTCTATAAGTTTCGTATCCGTAATCATTGAGTTTAATTGTGAATTTTACGCGTTAGAAAAAGAAAAAGTTAGTTGATGTTGTTTGCTCTCCAATTGTTTAATTCTCGGAAGATGAACCTTTTTTATTTGTGCATTGATAACACATTAATAACAGTCCTGGTGACCCACCTAAAATGTTAAATTATGCTTCGACAGGCATGAGTTGACGTCAGTAGTCTAAAACGGAGCAATGGGGATATTGAAGTACGATTTCTCGCATTCGACCTGAGCATATATCCGTTCGGCTATCGAATACCCCAAAACTTAAAAGGCTTAAGAACGACAAATCATGGTTGGTTCCTTCTGAAGCCCGAAGGAGCTTGAGATGATAAATTTTTGGTCCCCCATTCGATATGATGAGCCTATGCTAAAATTGCTTAACTTCAGCAATCGCACACTGAACGCGTTTAAATCTGCGCCTTTGAACTCTTTAACAAATGTTAGGAAAATAAGCCACTTTGTAGTGCGCTGTCAATTCGAAATTTCGAATTAATGCGGACAAAGAGAATCGTAAACATTTTGCGCGTCTGACCCCTTTTTCTGATTCAAATTAGCATTTTAATACAAACACAATCGTGACCATTTTTCTTGAGCACGTATACACGGTCGTGCTTTTTGCGTCATCGTTTAAGTTTGCTTCTCTGTCATTTGATTGTGGTTTATACACGGAAAACTTTCCTTTTTTTCTCTCCGTGTACAAGCTTACAATACATGTCTTATATCCCCGATCCGATCTCAACCACTCGGAGAATCTAGTAGGGCACGGGGACACGTATTAGTGCCTGATGCCGTTCCCTCTAGAAAACCTCCGAAGGTGATATGTTTCACACAGCTTGACCAACCCATTAAGTTCCTCGCCGCCCTCCATAAAGCCCGGTGAAAATAATAATAGGAAGCTGAAAATGCCGTCAGAGGCAATCAGCCAACTTTCTACAAAAAAATATATCTTATTTAGTAATTTATTACATAACAAAGAAATAACAGTTATACATTATTTAAAGTTGAATAGAATGGGTTGATCCGGTGAAACATTACATGCTTATCCAAGTATAATATAAAAATAAATAATCAGTTTAATACAATTATTTAAACATCCTACTAATATTATAAACGCGAAAGTTTGTAAGTATGGATGGGTGTTTGTTACTCTTTCACGTAAAAACGACTGAATGGATTTTAATGAAACTTTCCTTATATACAGACCATGACCCAGACCAACATATAGGATACTTTTTTTTAACTTTTTTTTTTGCTTTAGTCTTCGCGAACGAAGTCGCGGGCAACAACTGGTAATAAATATTACATTAAGACATAATTGAATTAAAGTTGACTAACTTCTGCTGCTCCGATTTTTTTCTTCCAATATAATGAAATGATGCTGACAAGAAACAAAATAGATCTGGTTTAAAAATAAATACAACTTGACCAAAAAAGACTGCTTTCTAAGACAGATTCCCTGTATCTCCTATAGTTTCAGATTTTCCCTACTGTCTTAGTATAAAAAATACTTTGTATATGTATGTATAGGGAAGTGGCACCAGTATTCAAGACTTTAAGACAAGACATTCGACACATTTTTGGTCGCCGAAAAATAACATTAAAACTTTTTGCTGGCTTTTATTTTTAATGATTAATGTAAAAATCCACAGATCTCGTGCTCTACACAACTTGAAAGGGCATTGAAAATGTATCTACCTACTTATTATAGATTATTCAAAAAAAATTTTTTTTTCAAAACCAACTTTTCCAAAATATTTTTACATAATTTGAAACCCCTTCGAATTCCGCGTCTTTTGAGCTTTCATACGTCCTCGTGGTTAAACCTCAGGGTATCACGGGCGAGTCGCACTTTCAGCGAAAATGGGGGCCCTACTGGAGCGAACGAAAAAACATTTTCAATGTTAAAAATATGTCGTTTACTGGTTCTTATCGAACACTGTTGCACTTACCCTACAATCATAAATATACATTTTAACGTTTATCTTTCTTTGTTGCAGCAAGCACCAACTTGGTCGGCAAGTTTACGCAGAGCGTCCGCCGGATAGTGCAAGACGTCAAAGATGAGGGCACTTCCAGTAAGTAACTTATAAAACTCTTCGTTCATGAGTCGCTTTGATATATGGTAAACAGTGACAACTTTTTGATCAAGTGTAACGTTGACATACATTGAGATTTGTAATTGGATGCTCGAATTTGTGTCTAAAGTTTTAGGCGTCTCTAATGAACAAGTAAGCATAGCACTTGTAACTGGATTGCAAAACTCAAATGACGATGGATGATGGCCAGAACAAGTGATGGCCGGTAGGGTAAAGGTCCCTCATGGAACGGCTGCCGAGGACGAACAAGCGGAGCGCTGACCGACCAGCTGCTAGTTGCTGGAAAAGCCTGGATGTGATCAGCTCAAAACAGAAGGTAATAGCTTAACATGGAGGCGGCCTATGCCCAGCAGTGGGTAGATGCGGGGAGAAAATGATGATGATAATGAATGAGATAACCTCCAGAATGATACAAGATATATAGAAGAATACTTTAAAGAACATTAGATCAATGATTAATGTTATCAATGTTAAGCTCGATTCAAAAGTTACTCTTTTTCGATACACGTCATAATAATTATATACTATACGAGTATATAATTATTATAACGTGTACGTGTACTATAACGTGTACTATAGTAGCCAGAAGTGTTCTAAATTAAATTAAATTACTTTCAAAATCGATTACGAGACTTTAAAGGGAGAGCGCTGAGTGCCTGCTAGCCAGCAGCTTAGCTCATTTTCCCAACGTTAAAAAAAGCAGCCTAGCCTCTCACATTCTTTACATAATACCAAAAATAGCTTTTGAATAGTTTAAGTTTAAGATAGTAGAGGAAATATAAATCTTTGCAAGGACTGTACTTCACTTCGAACATCGATTAAGACATAACAATAATCGCATAATCGTATAACTGTATAAAAAGTATGGTACGGTTGAGTTCAGTACTATAATAAGCAATCTTGTAAGTTATCACAGTGGAAGAAGATATAATGTTCCCTAAAGATAAATAATTACATACAGTACGATGTCCTAAATTGTATGACAAAACTCTATTGTACAATGCCAAGAAGGACGTGAAAACTAGATTGATATCACTGTATAACATCGGTCCTGCTTAACAGTAATTATTTTATTAATACTACTACATATAGCTATTGCTTGAATATTATGTTACTTCCAGAACTCGTTAGATTTATTTGCTAGACTTTCTAAGCTGAAAAGCTGAAACTAAATTGATGACATAGCAAGCTGTCTTAAAAAAGTTAAACATGGTCTCAACGAAATTTAATCTTTAATCCGGTTGTTCTGTCTAACCGAGATTAAATTTATCAACGTTTCTTCTATCTTAACTGCAACATTTTCATTAACCTCCCAATCGTCCTAACAAAATAAAACCGTACACTACAAATTAGTAATCTACAAAGCTTTGGAGTTTTTGCCCGGGACTCGTTACGGGCCCGAGCTAGCCAATTCCACGCGCCCTACCTGAATACCAATGCTGGGTCGAAAGTATGGGCCTGTAAACATCGTGTTAAGTAATCTACGGAGCGTTGATTGTACTCCCGAAATGCTCAGAGACGAACTTGAAACTTTTTCTATCGGTATTCGTCCCCGAAATGCTTACAGAACTTTTTCTGTAAGTATTTGCCTTAGTCATTGTCTAATCGGTCTTTCTACACTCCTTTTTAGACCCCCAGCCTTTAGAAGATCGTTCTAATGCCCTATTAGTCTTATTTTAGCATCTGCTTTATTTACCAATTCGGTCCCTAAGCACTTGGAATAGCAATCATAATAATATTTATTATAAAATACACAAAATTATGACTAGTTGTAGCAGCCAATCAGTGTAGCTACTATAGCTAGTCTAGATTTCTAAAGAAACCCGTAAATTCAGCAATAAGCTCTCCATTACATAACATTAAAATTTAACCATTGAAATCAATAAAAAATTACAACTACTTGTCTGTAACTTTTATTAACTTACAAACTTATTGAAATGAAACAACTTTTACGGATCTACTCGCGTTTATTTTCCTTTAATGTTTATCCTGACGTTTCGAACCCTTTGCAGGGTCCGTGGTCACTGGGAGACTGAGGTTGCAAAGGGTTCGAAACGTCAGGATAAACTAAAACTATTTTATTAAAACATTAATAAAATAAAATAAAAATGTTATTTATTTTTCTCATCACAAAAGGTACTTAACTGTAAGGTATAGATGGATGACAAAATTACATCCTATCTGTGAGAGACTGATGCCTGAAGTAGGTTTCAAAGAAACCTGATTTACAACTCACCAGGCCCCGCTTAGGACTATATTAGTAAACACTTTGGATGAACATTACAGTTATTATTTTTAGACTAACTTAACAAAAGATTATATAATATTATAATACAAGACAACTTATTATGGTCTGTGTATAGTTTGATTTTGTTTTATTCTTATATAATATATACCTACTTCATACATTTCTTACCCTTTATTTTCTATTAGGTATATATAATTGCAGAAATCAGTAATATGTTTGTAAATACCTACCTGTGTGTGTTTATTGAAGTGTATTGAAGGGCATGAGTTGAATTTGAAAATATATATTCTTAACATTTGGGGACAAAGAAATTACGTATTAGTTATATTGCTAATATTGCCTAGGTCTTAAGAGGTTTTCTGTTGCCTCGTAAGTCTAAACTCTTAAGATGATTTGAGACGGTTGTTTTGCATGCAAGGTCAAGAGGATAGATGTTCAGGATTGAGTTCAATCTGTTATATAAATAATTACCTAAGTAACAAAAGAAGCTACGTGCGGATGTTGTTAAAAATTAAACGTAATGTGTAAAATAAACGCTAGTAGATCCATAAAAGTTGTTTCATTTCAATGTGTAGTGTTCGGGTAAACTTTAGAAAACAATTGCAAACTTATATTACTTATCTATACTTTTACTAGGTACTTTTAATCTATTAACTGTCCTTTGTTTTGCTATTGTTCTTGACGGCCTCGGTTTTATTCTTTTACAATCAAAATATACTATATTTTTAAATACACTTTCTATTTTCTTTACGCGTTGTTTAAAACAGTCCACCTCCATTTACCTTACGCCTCCTTTCAATACACAATACAGAACTGGCAGTGCAAATGAGCCCAAAGAACCTATCCTAAATACGCCCGCCCTCGCTATAAGATATAAGCCTAATCATTGATTTGTAAAGACAAGCAGTACGTGAGTCCCTCCATTCATTACTGGCGAGTCGGGATGCCGCGACACCGAGAATGCCACTGTCGCTGACGATTTTAATATAATCAGTTAAAAGGGCATTACCTGTACAGTACTTCTATTTGCTTAAAGTCTCACGGTAATTATCGCATTTCCGAATGCAATCGAATATTAATTTCCATGTCATGTCATGATGCTTTATGTCTATGAACAATGGTTGAATATCCACTGAAGAAATCCGACAGTTTCAGATAGTTTGATGTGCAACAATATTTCAAGGATGTAAGCTAGGCTAGCTAGGCGCCTGGTCATTGTACGGTGCAAATTTGCACTTACATTAGTTTTGATTACCTATTATTTTAAAGTCATCATCATCATCATCATCATATCATAAACGTCCCACTGATGATAAGAGCCAAGACCAAAAACGCGTTCTCCAAATTATTTAAAAAAAAGAATATTTGGTTACCCAACCAGGCAATAAACCTCGATTTGTTGTTAGTTGTCATTTACTTTCTATTTTAAATTAAATCCTATTTCACTCTAATTAAGAATGAAAACCAATGAGAAAGTACAACCCGGTCTGCTTGCTTGAGTGTTAAAGTTTGAATGACCTTTACAATGTTCGAAATAAAAGACGATCAAACTGCAACACGTGAAAAATTAAACAAAAAAGTTCTCGTGCCACATGAAAACCTACCCTCGCCGTTACAAAATAAGAAGCAAATGAAAGAGACGTTGGATCCGCCGTACTGGAAAGTAGGATTTCTACATTTCTTTCTTCCTCATCTCAATATGTTCAAAGGGCAATCGGATTACGATAGCCTCATTGGTACAAACTAGGACTGCGAACTTTGTCGAGCGACTCTTTGCAAAGTTCAACTGCCGTTCTAACTTCCTTTAGTAATCTTTAGTTTGCCACAAGTTTCTTAACTTTTTGTCTAATGAGCTGATAAAGTTTTTTAGTAGCTCGCCATGTTAACTAATTGTACTAGATAAGTATACCGTGCTTCGGAAGGCACGTAAAGCCGCTGGTCCCGAATACATTAGCAGTCGTTAACAACCCACTAATCCGCACTGGGCCCGTGGTGGTTTATGGCCCATTCTCCCTATGGATGAAAACACCTCGTGCCCAGCAGTAGGGATATAAAATTAGTGTACCAGCTTAAGCATGAAGTATACTGTACTATACATCAGCATGTGACGAGAAAGATGAGCATTAAAGTTGAAAGGTATGTGGGAGATGCTAAAAGAAAATTGAAGAAAAGATGGATAGACTGTGTAAAATATGATAGGGCAACGAAAAGAGTAAATAAATGTTGGAATGAAGGCTGATCGTACATTGAGATTCGTAAGTAGCAGCTCAAATTTGTGTCCCTAGTTTTAGGGATCTCTGATGTGATAGAAAGTACAGCAATCCAGAAGAACAAAACATTTTGCGCTAACGACCTTAAAAATATTGGGAACAGGGTAAGCAAATGACGGTGACGGTACTACACTATTTCTACCGTTAATCACAATGTTTACGCATCCCGTCTGATCCTCTAAATGCCACATAAACACATTTACAGAATACACTAAGCATGCACACTAGTTTATGCCCAAGACACCGTACTCGTAGAACGAGGGTACGACGAACCGGTTCACACGCGCTCTACACCAGGTACAGACATGTACCTGGGCGCTCCTCTCCTCCACCACGGCCCGGTCAACCCGACCCGTGGTCCGAGCCTTCAGAGGCGCCCTCGGGTTGTTCCACTGCCCGACCCGATCTGAACCCTTCGGAGGTAGGGCACGGGGACACGCTTTAGTGCGTGATGCCGTTCCCTCTAGAAAACCACTGAAGGTGACTCGTTTTACACGGCTAAGGTACCCTTTAAGTTTCTCGCCGCCCCCAAAAAAGCCCGGTGAAGCTGCAAATTTTTTGCTGAATAAGCTGATAAAAAAAACTATGTTTACGTTGGTGTATTTCGGTAAAGATACTTTATTTGCACGTGTAAAAAAAGATATTATAATTCATTTTAGATTCAACATGCCATAACATAAACGGTGTACATAAATAATAAATAATTACTTACTTACTCACAAATTAAGATACAAACTAAAATACAAATCCAATAAATAATCCAATCAATGTTATATTAATTTTAAAAATCAGAGATGTCAATAATAATTACTTGCATAAAATAAAATAAAAATCGGTATGAAGCTACTAAGAGTACATCTAGTTTCATAATAAAAGGCATAGAATCATAACAACTAAAGCTTTAGGACACGTACGATATTACATTAGATATCGCAAGCATCAAAAAGGCTGCGGCGGCCATTAGGCGGACCGTATCACCCCGATCTGATTAGAACCCCTCGGAGAATCTAGTAGGGAAAGAGGACAGGCGAGGTGCCATTCCATCTAGAAACCCTCTGGCGGTGTTTCGATCACATGGCTTGGGAACGCATCAAGTATCACTCCGCCCCGAAAAGAGTCCGGTAATGCTGAAAATGCCATCAGCAAACTTTCTCCAAGAAGCGTTTCCCGGGCCGTATCGTATGTTTGTTTGCAGTTATATCGCACATTACATTTTCATTATAATTATAATATAAAAAAAGACCTTTTACTAGTATTCGTCCGCGATTTCATTTATGTCATTAGTTTTGCCCTAGAAAACCTTTGTCAAGAAGGCGTCCTTTGGGAACTTGCTTGGTTCAAACGACCACGATCTATGAAAACCTTGACCGGAACGGAGTTAGGGCTTTTTCATTGTGATATACGACGCGGTTGGCACACGCTGTCATACAACCAACCTTTGTACACAATAATGTGATGTACAATTCTATCTGACTGATAAAAAATTATTAACACAAATCATTAGTAGTAGTAATATTGAAGCCTTCGAAATATCCATTTGCTCTATGTATTTTTATAAGACAAATGAGTACATATATGAATTGTGCGCAAATTTTGTTATGAAACAATTAACAAATCGGAAGTTTGTAATAATTACTTTTATAAGACTTGGGCTCAATTAACTTTAAATAAATGAAACACGTGATAATTCACTACTCACAAACAAAACTCAACCTTACTAAAATTTAATTAGAGTGTACATTTATAAAAAAGAATTGGTACAAGTACAACTCATAGCACGCTTTGCGAATCCCTCTCCCGAACAAAGCGTTTCGTAATAATTTAATTTGGTTTTCAATCAAAACTGAACAATACTATCCGCAATTTCATTAACTCGTTTTTTGTTTATAGACCCGTCAATTGAATCCATTCACAAACATCATTAATCATACCGGCCAATCGGTACGACGACGGGAAATCGCTGTTGAGTAATGTACAATATATTATGGATTGTAAGGCAGAACAAAATTTACTGGCAGAATCGTAAATGGCCGGGACACATGCTGCATAAACAGTAAAAATAAAGGAAAATAGTGACGAACTGGTTTCCAAGAAATGGCAACAGAAGTAGGGGAAGACGAGCTTAAGCATACAGCGAGTCCCAACACAACTCTCGCGACACGTGACTGAATGGTACAAGGAGTTTTAGTTTCCTTGGATTGGGAGGCTAGAGCTGGGGGGGAGTCACCTTACAACCAGCTGGCTTCACAAGGTCCGCTGGTAACCGTAATATGACATTTTCCTTGTATAAAAAAGGAGAAAGGTTGCCCAGTATCCTGGGCTTTGTTCTATCGAAAATAGAAGAAGTTGCTAGAGAAGGTCCTTGCCAAAAGCCAAGAAAGAAACATTGTATAAAGATTACAAGAAAACCACAAATAGTTCATAAATATTCGTTCATAAATGTTGTCACTGACTATGATGGTCTCGTCGCTAGACTCTAGCGAATCCAATTTGTGCTATTGTACTTTGACTCTTAGTCTGCCAAATATTGCCAATTCAATAGCGTCTCAATCAATAGTGTTTCGGTAGACTGATTTTGACATTGGGTCTATTGGGTTGGTAAATCCTAGTCAGACCAAAATATGCAAACATCTCCACACCTCTGTTTTCCTGTGTGTGACCACAGAAATATGTAAAATAAACGCGGGTATCAAGTGAAGGAATATAAATATAAATCCGTATAAAGTGGTTTCATTTCAACACTTTCCTGTACATAACATTAAAAAAAAAATCTTCAACTAGTTTTCAAATATTGCAACACTATTTTTAAAGCTAAATTTTATTGAAAACGCTACAGCCGAGGGAAATACCAATTTCCGTGCAGACGTAGCAATTCAGTATTTTACGTACGGATTTAACTATTTTAGATCCAACAATTTCATCGAGAATCCTACTGCACCGGCCAACATGAAAGGGGAGTCAAACCGTTTTAAATTGAAACTCCTTATTTTATTTGCTACGCTGCTACTGAACCTCTGAACATACAATGTTTTTTACTAGTATACATATAATCCTCGATGGCTGTCGCTTAGCGCTCTGCCCGGTAACCGGAGATCCTGGGGTTCAAATCCTGTGTCAGGCTTATAAGTGTGTTTCGGATTTTAGAAATACCCGGATCACGAACCCACATTTAACAAGCGGAGAGATTAAGCCAATCAATAGGAGTGATTACTAGCGAAGTAGCAATGAACTGATTTCTATAACGGAGGAGACCTTGGCCCAGATTTCGAACAAAGGCTATTGAATACATTCCTACTACTAATGTAACAGGTCTTCTCAAATTAAGCTACTTAATTACATTTTTTCAACACTTTGTTTTTTTTTCAAATTACTTACTTATAGTCAGTTCGAAATAGTTTGCCCTACAACACAAAACAATTTTGTAACATAATATAACGATAAGGAAAGAATAAGGAATAATATAAGGAATTGCGTGATGTTGCAGGGGACCGGAAGGTGTGGAAAAAGTGTGGGGAGGCCTTTGCCCAGGAGTGGGACAGCTATGGCTGATATAATAATAATATAACGATGTCATCTGATTTATGTCACCAGGTGGTCAAACGAAGGAGGAAGTGATAGAGACGAACGAGCGGCTACGCAACGTGCGCGTGCGCCTCGACGAGAACTACGACACGGCGAAGAAGGCGCTCGTGACGCTGATGGCGCGCTACAGCGAGTCCAAGGCGCAGCGGAACTTGTTCACCAGATACGCCATGCTGAAGGCCATGATTAAGGTAAGTGACACGTGGAGACACCCATACTTGACGAGAATTAAGACATGGCACAGAAGACGCTAGTAACGATGATGATGCGCTACAGCGAGTCCAAAGCGCAGCCGAACCTTTTGACCAGTTACGCCAAGCTGAAGGTAAGTGACATCTGGAGACATTTATAACCGCAATCTAACCGCCTCTGTGGTCTAGTGGTTAAGACCACCGGCTTAGACCCAGAGGTCCCGGGTTCGGTTTGGTTGGTGGTAGGGCTTGTTTGTCTGCCTGGCTAGCTACCACCATCTTATCTAAATATGTCGCCATAACATCAATGTTTGTAGCATTTTTGTGTTCCGGCAGCTAGAGATAAGATGCCAGTGCCTCACTAGTTGCACTAGTTGAGGATCGCGGGTGAAGAGCGCTTCCATCATTGGCTTTATCATCACTTAACATCAGGTGAGATCAAGGCACTGTGCTTACCCGTATTTTTTTTTAAACTTGACGAATAGTAAGGCACAACAACAAAGACGCTCGTAACGCTGATAATGTCTTTAGTGAGTCCCAAGCTATAGCTAAAACTTCTGACCAGATATGGCATGCTAAAAGTAATCTTCGGCCTTATCATCACTTAACATCCCGTGAAATAAAGGCCAAGTGCTTACCCGTTAGGAATAAAGAAAAATAAAGAATATACGCTATGCTGAAGACAAGGTAATTGAAACATCTGCAGTGCAGACTGCACCGACATACCTACTGTCGGAAACTACAACACGTAAAATTAGTCAGAGGAAACAAAGAGGCCTAAATAAACTAACCCATAGCGGATATCACGAAAATTCTAATTCTATTGCAGGCGCTATGAGCGTGACAGTTGGTGTGCTCGAATTTGCACATTTTATGGTCGTCTTTTACGACACTAAAGGGAAGAGAAGGGTAGTGGTTAAATTCGTTGATGGGATGCTACAGGGGAAGCGTTTCAAATAGGTCAGTATGGAGTACTAGTACCTATACGAGAGAGGGACTTTTTTCTACGGATTCATAATTGAAAATTGCATTTTTTTTATCGTCGCGAAAGTTATAACGTGTATTACTTGTGTCTGTTTGTGCGCATACGGGATTCTATACCAAATGTATTCCTTACAACTGTCTATCAACCCGCACTATCAACCACTGCAATAAAACCCGTTTAGAATGAGACCCCTTTAGAGAGAGAGAGAGAGATAATTTTAAGCTTTAGAATCGACGACATGGTTCCTTAGCACAAACCTGCAAGCAGGCCTCATGCCAGTTTGCCAAGAGTCAAATAAAAAACCTATCGTTAGCAATCGGAATGCATCACATTCTTCAATCAATTGATCTTTGAATTCGTTTCACAACTACTGTGATGTTCTGAGCGGCTCCACACAGCCACAGAATAAGGAAACTGCAGAAGGCAATCTTTCATGACGCGCATGCATGACGCGCTCTCCAGAGGTGGTCTATGTGTGCGTTGCTCGAGAGCGTCATGTTTGAAGCTTACTTTTTGCAGTCTCCTTATCTTGTGATGGAACGCTTGCGACATTCTGTTGCTTTTTGCGATGTTCCGATTAATCTCTAAAGAGTACTCACGATGCAAGGAACTGTATTCCGCTTAGTTCGTGCGCGTGACTCTATTGTTATCGTTATTTATTGATTGACTTTGCAGATTATGTTTTGATTTATGTTTCTCATATTTTTTTTTTTTTTTTGGAGAGAGATTGCTGATTGCCGCTGCGGCATTTTCAGCTTCACCGGGCTTTTTGGGGGCGGCGAGGAACGTAAAGGGTCCCTCAAGCCGTGTGAAACGAATCACCTTCAGAGGTTATCTAGAGGGAACGGCATCGCGCACAAGTGCGCGTCCCCGTGCCCTACTAGATTCTCCGAAGGGTTCGGATCGGATCGGGGAGCGGAGCAACCCGAGGGCGCCTCTAAAGGCACGGACCTCGGCTCGGGTTGACCGGGCCGTGGAGGAGGAGAGAACCGACCAGGTACATGTCTGTACCTGGTGTAGAGCGAGTGTGAACCGGTTCTTCGTACCCTTGTTCTACGAGTACGGTGTCTTGGGCCTAAACTGGTGTGCATGTTTAGTGTATTCTGTAAATGTGTGCTGTCATTTAGAGGATCGGGCGGGGTGTTTCTCATATGCTAGTTTGATCATGCGTTGCATCCTTTTGATCTGATAATCGAGTCTGTAAGCAAATTTTAGCTTATTGTCTTCGTTTTAATACAAATCCTCACTATCAGCAGCCAAACAACATCCTTATGCTTATGCTAATCTGAGGCCTATTGAGGTAGTACCTGATTTGCTTATTTAACTAAAATACCATGTTTTTTTGTGTGTGATACATGTGATACATCATTTATAAAACTAATACATTTATGTGAACATCGTTTTATTTGGGGAATGTGTTACTTTTAACAACTTAGAATTTTCTGTCTGAATTTTCTTGTTTCTTTTGTATTGGCAAACAACTCACGATGATTGCTATTAAAAATAATGACTCGTTGTACGAGTTTTTTATACGTCTGCAATTTACGTTAATGTCAATGTAATTGTTATTCAATATTTGCAAGGAACAAAGTTTTGATGGCAAAATAACTACACGTCTAACAAAGGGCCGTTGAACGCCTGTCTGTGACGAAAGCCCAAACAAAATTCCATAGTAAGCTAACTAGTTTTCTTCGGGACAGCTATAATTGGGTAAAAACATTCTAACTGAGTTAGCAATCTCGAGGTGAATACGTGCTTCCCGAATTTCGCCCTTATTGCAAAGGAGAGTCACGTTTGAATTGTAACTAAGGTTACGCAGTACCATAACTTTTAAAATATCCACGTAAACATTTGTGCTCCAAGAAAAATGAGTTGACGTATCTTTACAACTTCATTTAATAAAATAATGCCTGCTGAAATAACTGCTAGGGGGATTATTTTGTTTTTAAAGATTAAGTGAACACTACACATTAAAATAAAACATCTTTAACGGATCTACTCGCTCTTATTTTGCACATTTGATTTTATCCTGACGACGACGCTTCGAACCTTTTACTGGTGCATGGTAGTCAAAATTAAATGTGTAAAATCAACGCGAGTAGATCTGTAAAAGTTGTTTCATTTCAATGTTTTAATGGAGTAGCATTTGCTACTAATATTTATATTTTGTCTGTCTTGCCTGACAGGGGTTTTACATTTAAAATACTTCTGAGACATTATGGTTTTACAATAAAAACATAATTGTGCATTGGGACATAATAGTTTCTTTAATTAAAATAATAAATATTAATTAACTTCTCTACATTCCACGAAGTGAAGGTACTGTATCACCTATCGGCTCGTCCAGTCACGTCCTCCGACATTCGTGTTGTTCGGGGTTGCCAGAGTTTCGAGGTTTTCCATTATGCTGTGCGTTGAATGTGAAACATGAATACAATTACCCTTCGTTCGAAAATTCATGACTTCCTGCTTTTTAAGTAAGTGTAAAGAGTTTTGTTTCGCACGACCAGTAGCTGGTCAGTGCCTTAATTAAACTTCTTTTGTTATCATAATAGCTTTAAGTTATTAAGGCAAAGTACCTTTTTGCGTGTAGTTAAGAATGTAATGATAGAATCTTTAAGTTTCTATTCTATGCAAAGTTTAATATCGCATAGAGCTTGTTGAATAAATGAACGATTATTTAAATAATTTCACTCTATGAAACTGAAACTAGTTTTTTTTTCATTTCAAAGCAAAATTTTGTTAGAATTGTTTGGAATTGAATTGGAAGTGTAATGTTATGTTTTAAATGTAATGTGACTGGGTGTAATATTGAACCAATCTAGAAAGTATGTTTACCTACATGAATGACCTCCTTTCCTTAATATAAAAGGAGAATAATCCCAATCATTTTGTACATTAGTTATTAATATTTAAAAGTATTTTCAAAAAGTTTAGATACAGTTTTCACGAGCGTAATTTTATTTCGTACCCTCCGATAAAGTTACTGTAAAATCAATAAGTACTTTTGAATCGTCCAAAAAGTATTTTATTTACTACCCTATTTTATGACGACTTTTAGCTGTGTAGAAAATTCAGCCCAATTAACTGCACTGAAAAATTCCGGGTCAGGTGCCAATTAGTATATCGTAGTTGTATCCACAGAACAGTGTTGTATCTGACCCGTATCGTGGTCGTTATACGAGTATATGATATAGACAACAGTATAGGTTGCAAGCCAAAGTTACACATTGCATAGTAAAATACTTTATCGACACCTGATTAAAAAAAAACAAATTGCAAGAATCAGTTAAGAATAGGCAAAAGCTATATATATTTTTGAGTATGGTTATATAAAGATAGTGCACCTGACCCGGTGTGTCATGAGGTGCGGGTTCCCGCTCGTGGCAATTTTTTTATTACTTTTTTCAAATATTAGCATACAAGCTATATTTATGGTGTGCCCCAAAATTACTTAGATAGCTTAATTTTTTTTTTGTGTGTCTAGGCAAAATTGTATACAGCAAGAAATTTATCCAATCTTATCTTATCTTATCTTATTTATAATGTATACATCTTTACGCACCTTCTGACATTATTTCTGTTATCAACAACCCATTCTCCTCGCCAATGACTAGCATCTAAGGTTCCATTGGCATCACATCGAAATGAATGTCTAGACATCGAGTTTAAAAAGTCCTTGGGGAAATTCAACGTCTTCGTACTAACGAGGACGGAATATAAAATAAATATGAAGAACAAGCAACAAAAGCACCAAGGAAATAACAACCTATTTAGAAAAGATAATGAGGACTTTGAATATTAAATTCAAGATTTAGAGGCCTTATTTGTACAGTACCGCCCGACTAAAAGTACTATGTCAAGATTTTAGATAAAGATTATTAACTTCTTTGGGTACATTTACCACGGCGAGTGCTCTGAAGAACTCTTTGACCTTATCCCACCTTCTCCCTTCCTCCATAGGAGTACGCGTGCTGCTCTCCGGAGTCACCCCTGTACTGTCTCGAACATTCCATCGCGCACAAAGAAATTTGGTGACTCGTTTCTTTGTCGCACTTTCTAAAGATGGAATAGTCTACCAGCACACATTTTCCCTCCTTCCTATGACATGGGGTCTTTCAAACGAGGCGTGAAGAGGCACCTTGTGGGCCGGCAGGGTGAGGGTGACTGATGCTGCGTTATTTTCACGCTGCACCAGTTGTCCTTGCGTCTGGACTCCATTTCCATTTAAGAGTATACTCTTAAATGTATGAATAAATATAAATAAATATGTATAAATATAATCTCTTAAATGTGTTATAAATTATATAAATATTTAGTAAACTCTTTCTTAAATATAAATTTTAAATAAAGTATTTTTCAATGTAAGAATGTCGTGTCAATGTCTAGCCAAAACACTGTTAGTTGAGTTAAAATATTTTAGTTTTTTAGCTTTTATTGTGCTTACAATAAAGACCACGGTAAAGACAACTCTAACACAAGTTACAAATACAATATACTTAGTGCTTTTGCTTGACACGATATTGGCTTCGTAAACTCTACGGTAGGGACCTAGCTCCGAGAAGAAGCCGCACCGCAAGAAACTTGACGAGCGCTATTCCCTTTTCCGGATACGCTTTACAAACACAAAAAAATAAGTTTAGCAAAATTCACAACAGTAGGTAATTTGAGAAAAATTTGTGACCTTTTTTTGTTATTTTTATTTAATCCATTTGTGCCAGCTTATTAAGCTTATAAATTTATATAAATGGTTGAAAGTAACTATAAAGTTGCAGTATTGCTACGAGTCAATGGCAGACGTTCGAGCGAATTCATGTCAACCCCACCACCACAACAAACCAATAAATATAATTGACAAAATCAAATGCTCATAATGAAGTAAGTAGATACAGTGACTAACTTTTATATGTCCCACTGCTGCGCAAAGGCAAAGGCAAATCATTGAAATCAAGTCATCGCTACAATTGATGGGTATTGGCTTAATCACCACGCTTGCCAAATGCGGGTTGGTGATCACAAATCCGGGCTATGCACCGAATAAATCCAAAACACACTTTGCCCGACCTGTGAATTGAACCCGGGACCTTCGGGTGTCGGCCCGAGCACTTAGCGACACGGCCACCGAAGTCATAAGAAAACGATACTTAAAGCTTGATGATTAAACACAAAATTGTCATTTTAAAGCAACTACAACACATAATCAGCCATAAAACTGACCTACGTTCAGTTAAAACTGCCTGATTATGAGAAATATCATAAGGTTGAACTTAGTACTGTACGAAATTAGACCTTAAAGTTTTATGACGTGCAAACGCATGTGAATCTTAATGTGCTAGACGAAATTTTGGCCGACCGTATATACATGTATATATCTACGAGCAAAGTTACGACATTCCCAATCCGTTATATATAAGGGTTTTAGATTTTATTACCCTCGTCAGCCATCATTAAGCGAATATTATAACATAAAAACTGAGAGGGACGAACGTCCGTTCTGCTCTTATGTAAAATAAAAAGCTTTCTTTTATGATAGGATTTTACTACCCCACGCGGCGCGAATAAATAACTCTTTTGTAGGATGGTATTTTTTAAAGGCTATTTTAATTTTAAACAAAATTTTTAGTTTCAAATTTTAATATTTAAGTATTTATTGTTTTCTTTGTCAACAGCAGTTGTAATCAACCAACGTTTAAGCCTCGCCATCCAGCGTGGCAATGCTGCTAACTTGCTGCCTACTCTGCCTGATGGGGATGATTTAGAGAGCATTTTTTCATTTATAGTTTTTATTTTCAGTTTAGATATAAATATAAATGATAAGTCAATTTTAAAAACTCATCACAAAGAACGGGGAAATTAAATATTGACCACTTTAAGCATTGAATGAAATCCTATTTAAATATCGTTTCAGACCTTTCCAAGGCGCTCGTTAAGTAACTACAATCAACATAATTTTGTGCCAAGACGAATGAATGGAGGTTAATTAAGATACAGAGCTTCATAATAGGAAAATGTTTGAATTATTAATAAAGCTGCTGTCTGATTCAGTCAGTTTTACCATGATAAACCGTAAAAAAAGTAGAATTAAAAAGGTTTTAGCTAGTTCATATGTTCTGCTCAATATTATGGTTAACCATTACAATCTAAAAACAAATGGCTCTTGTCTAAATATCTAAAACTCGGATCATCACCAGCTCATTTTATGTTCCCATCGCTGGGGCACGAACCTTCCCAATGAATGGATGGAGAACGGGCCATAACTCACCACGCAAGTCCAGTGTGGTGCAGTGGTTCTTAACAACTGCTTATGCAGCCGGGACCTTACGTGCCTTCCGAAACACGGAGGAGTTCGAGATGATACATGTTTGGTCACCCATCCGATGGCCGGTCTTTGAAAACCTCGCTGAACCTTAGCAATTACAGACCGGGCGCGTCAGCCACTGCGCCATCAAACTCCTAAAATACTCTCATATAGTGGGCTGATATCTAATAGTAACCTACGATGTAGAAATTAAAACACGCTGTATTAGACCTTCTAATTATTATGCATACTAGGTAATCATTCAAGTGTGTGACTAACCATAATAAGTTTATATCAGGCAGATGTAATTATTTATATATTATAAAGGCTAAAATTTATTTAAAAAATAGCGAACATATTCCACATTGTTTTTAATAAAAGAGTGTAGAACAAAGTGTGCTGCTCATTTCAATTTAAAATGTTTTACAATAGGTTCGCAAAAGGAAACTTTACACAGAACGGTAGAAATAATTTGCACCTCCTATTCTTACTAGAATAAACTCAAACAGAACACAAAACACAGTACATACATACATACATGCTTATCAATAGTTACATAATTTTAAAATAGGTTTTGCCAATAACATATTTGTGAGAACATATGAAGAGCCCGATGGTCTGCGAGTGCTGAGGTTAAGCAACTTTCGCAAAAGCCGGTCATCGGATGGGTGACAAAAATTGTTCATCAAGCTCAAGCTTCTCCGAGCTTCGGAAGGCACATAAAAACTTTGATCCCGGCTGCATTAGCAGTCATTAACAATCCGGGACTTTTTAAACAATCCGGTACCGGGTCTTCAGCGAAAGGATCCCGGTTCTTTCGATACTTTCGGTACTTTATACGTGCATATTTTCTCACTATCTGTCTTTCAATATACGATAAAATCATATAAATTAACAATTTTTTTATGTAATCATCAATTCGAAAAGAATATTTTTATTCGAAATAAATACTGAGAATATTCGCACAATTATTGTTTTGCTTTCATCACACTAACATTTATTTAAACATTGCTAAAAAGTTAGTACAGTTTACACTTCCATCATTCTGTTTAGTGATGTATAGTGGAAAGAACAAAGACTTTTCTAATTCAAAATGTACCTCGAATTACTTAAAACTTTATTTGTAATGGGTTTAACCCATATTTGTAATGCGCCAATTTTCTACAGTTTACTTAATTGTATGCTCACTGCATGCACTCGTGCCCTTTACACAAATAAATTAATAGCAAGCAACATTTAAACAAGGGGCCGTCCATTAATCACCTAAGGCCTAAAGAGGGGAGGGAGGGTCCGAAAAAAAATCACCAAATATCACATCAAAATCTCCTTAAACCCCCCTCGGTTTAAGGAGATATCACGTGTATTTATTTTCGAAACCGAAATGCATTTGTTTTTACAATCTTGTTAAATTGCGTAAAACTGATAACGCTAACACCTTATTTTTTTCCAATCTAGTCTATGAATACGGAAATTCTTATCGGTTGTAGATTCGAAGTGTTGTAGACCCGCCCGTGTGTCGCAAGGCAACGATGTCTTTTTTAAAAGCTTTTATTTATTAATTTTATGGGTCAAATCTAGTAATTTAAATTTGACCCCCTTTCTATTGACGGATTGAGCTGAAATTTTGCATGCATGTGCAAATCGGATGACAATGCAAAATTGTTATGACATGGAGTTGATCGGATGATGGAACCGGATGGTGGTCATAGGAACTCGGTAGTTAAACGACACAAGCTACTCGAGTTTGGGCTCGTTTTATCCGTCTTGACAAGTACTTTGGTGCTAGATGGTAACCAGGGTCTGATGATGGAGCTGGAAGGTGGCCATAGCAACTCGGTAATTGAACAATACAACCCCATCGAGTTTGGGCTCGTATGATTCGTCTTGACGAGTACTTTGGTGCTATATGGTAACCAGGGTTTGATGATGGAGCTGGAAGATGGCTAAAGGAGCTCGGGAAAATAAGTTCGTTCGTTCCGTTTGTTATGAATGTGGATTCTGTCTTTGATTAGATGGCCAAGGGTGGGCACGTGCCGAGGGCTGAATGGTATGAGGGTGTATAAACATGTCATTCAAAAATACTAAAAAGTAAAAATAAAATTAAAGGAAAAATCTTTTTAAAAACAAGCTTTTCTTACTTGTTAATAAAAAAAGAACTAAAAAGTATAAAATAATTAAATTTAAAAATCTTTGCGTTTTTGTCACAGACCCAGATTTTTTTATAAATAAAAGTGTTACATTGTGATTACAAAAGAAAAATAATGAAGGTGTATTAAGCTATTACTACTACTAGTTATTAAATGTTTTATCAATATGTAACACGCTTTTATTTATAAAAGAATGAGTCTGTGATAAAAACGCAAAGATTTTTAAATTAAATTATTTTTAACTTCTTAGTTTTTTTTCTTAATAATTATTATCTTCAACCGAAACCACCTGCAACCTTAAAATTTTAATACTAATTCTTTATTCTAGTCTAGGTTGCTTATTTTTCCAGAATTTAATTCGATTAAACTGTTTTTCAAGTTAAGGTTTTTATAAACATACCTACTTAGTATGTACAAAAAATACACGTGATCTAAGGTGGGGGGAAGGAGTAGTACAAAATCTCACCACGTATCACCAGGGAGGGTCTAAAAAGTGGCTAAAAAACATCACGTGATTATAAGACGGCCCCCAAGTACCAAAGGTGCCGAATTCCCGGTAAATCCCGGTTCCATGTACAGTACCGAAAATCCTGTCCCGGTTCTTGAGAGGGAACCGGTACTGCATCCCCTAGTTAATATTAATTCAAGCAACCTTAACATATTCACTGCCTTGAAATGACAAACAATTTAATTTCTATTGTGTCTCCAGGGGCGGCGCCTTGTATTTGGCAGTTAATGTGTTAATAGTAAAAATAAAATTTTACCATTTTACCAGTTACCCTGTAGCTATAACTGTACTAACTAAAGTATTAAACATTACAGAGTCAGAGATCCGGGGTTTCATAAATAGGGTTGGTGGCGGTAACAATCGCCTCCGCAAACGGATTGTACCGCTCTGCTTGGATTTGTATATTTAATTTAATCAACGCATGGTTAACTCGATCCTTTATTTGGAGGCGAGTTGGGGGATGAAGCAACTTTGTCGGAGTGTATGTACTCAAGTCTGGTAATTCAATAAGGTATCAATAGTGTGTCGGTAGCGAGGATTAGCAAGAGCTCTTATTTATTTATTTATTTATTTGATAAGATACACTATCAACAATCTCATTTTACACATTTTTTTTTGCCATTATAGGGGCAACCCCACCTTTTGCAACCCGGAGGTGGGTGGAGGTGAATACGGCATTGTATGAATAACTCAATCGGTTGAGATAAACTATGTCACACTACTACTGACTAAACACCCCCTAATTTTAAAGATAAAAAAGATACTCTTATAAAGCAGTATTGTTGCAGTGTTGTTGCGGTTGTGAAAATAAGACGCGTGCAGCGACGTATATACACGTGTCTCGTTTTCACAACTGCAATAACATTAGTAATAGTTTAGTTATTATTAGTAATAATGGTTTAAGAAGAGAGCCCTTGATTAGGATATTTCCCCTTTAGTCCGATCGTCAAAATCAGGTCAACGATAAACGATTGTTGACTATAAAAGATAATTAACGTGCCTTCGTAATTATCCGATCCGATCCGAACCCTTCGGAGAATCTAGTAGGGCACGGGGACGCGCACTTGTGCGCGATGCCGTTCCCTCTAGATAACCTCTGAAGGTGATTCGTTTCACACGGCTTGAGGGACCCTTTACGTTCCTCGCCGCCCCCAAAAAAGCCCGGTGAAGCTGAAAATGCCGCAGCGGCAATCAGCAATCTCTCTCAAAAAAAAAAAATTTCGTAATTATTAGCTATAATTCTATTTCGCTCATCCCGATTCTTCCTTACATGCACTATACACACCCAGAAACACATTATAATAAGCACAGTACTACCAGTAGGGTAGATTGGTGGGGCAGGTACTGATATGTGTGACAAAGTCATAGTCAAATTTTTATTCAAAAAACTTAAAAATAAGTACTTTTGAATCATCCAAACATTTTATACCTACTACCCACCCCCCCTCAAGACGTCTATTTTTTAGCTGTGGAAAAGAGTGGGTGCTAAAAAGAGCACAGATTTTACAAAAGATAGTGACAAGAAGAAAAGAAGGAAAGAAGGCCGGCAACGCATCTGCGATTCCTAAGGTATGCGGATGCCCATGGGCGGCGGTGATTGCTTCCCATGAGGTGACCCACCTGATCGATTGCCTTCTTCTAATATTAAAAAAAAACCGGTTACGACCGCCCCGGAGATTCTGGAAAGTACGGGGACAAGCTTACGTCAAAGAGTGTGGGAGACGGTAATCTTACCAGGTTTCAATATTATTTGTTCCCACGGACCTTTGAATATTCCCATAATTTTCCTCTCTCCATATTATCCTAGAATATAGCAATAGAAAGTAAGAAAGAAAAGAAAGATAAAACATTTATTGACCACACAAACAGCATAACATAGAAAGCCAAAAAAAAGTAAGCAGACGCCTGCACATCAATCACCACAAACTGTAAAATTTCCTCAATAGACTTTGAACTTTGTGTTTAAGGCTTAAGGTTGACAATGTATTGAAGAAATTTGACAGTTTTGGGTAGGTTAACGTGCAGGCGTGTGTACACAAGATTCACATTATAAACTTAATACCTATTACAGACAAATAAATAGTGTGGCCAAATAGGCCCCAGCCTCGGCATAGGTTACAATGACGTTTAGCCGCTGCAACGCTGATATTCTAGCAGGACCGGGTAATAAGAGCCGCCACTTCAGAGTTTACGTCTCATTTTAATGCTCATGCAAGCTAAATTAAATTCTGCACACGAATGGTTTAAAAAGGCTACTCTACTCTTTAATAAAAGTTTGAATCTTACAATTTGAGAATATTAGCCTGTCTTAAGCTGGTCTTTACAACACGAGAACGCAAGTTGGTATGTAATAAAAAGGGCGAAATTCTTTATATTTTATTTCACAAGGTGTGTACAAGCGTGTAAGTGTGACGAACGCTTGACTATGATCGAAATATCCTAAACAGTAAAAAACATTTAGTAAAGAAAGTCTTTTAACATTTCAGTTTTAAGTCTATTTTTGCTTGAAAATGTTGATAGTGTTACTCAAAAAGCTACTCAAAAATATGTCTATTTGTCTTTTGAACACATAATGTTGCACCATCAATTTGATGGTAACTGTTTACGCTTGAATTAATTGCGGTACCTTCATTTCACCTGATAGCAACGGTTACACTGAAGATGGAAGCGCACTTTACTCGGAATCTTCGACCGCTCAGTATTTGTAGCTAAAGATAGCCAATTCCAAGAAAGCAGTTGGAGGTAACCACTATCTCTTGCTCACTACAATGTAACATTGTTTTTATGGCGACTATAAGGAAAAAAAAGAAATTCTTGACGGATGGAGGCAAGATTTTTGTCAGGCGTACACTACATATGTCTCCCCTTTATTGAGTAATGATCGATTGGGGATAAAGGCTCTACCTACCAGTGAGATACTACTAATACTAATATTTATTACTAATTATTATCCCGATCCGATCCGAACCCTCGGAGAATCTAGTAGGGCAAGGGGACACGCACTAGTGCGTGATGCCGTTCCCTCTAGAAAACCTCCGAAGGTGATTTGTTTCACACGGCTTGAGAAACGATTTATATTTCTCGCCGCCCTCAAAAAATCCCGGTGAAGCTGAACATGCTATCCGAGGCAATGAGCAAACTCTCTCCAAAAAAATATTATTATTATTAATAATTAATACCAATTACCACCTAATGATTTTGTTTAAATTTTGTTGAGAAGTTACGGATTTTCATAGAATATAAAAATGGCGGTTCATTGACTTTCAAGAAACTCGAGAGGTTTCCAAAGCGTCTGGTTTCACAACAACAACTTAGGTAATTAGCTTGTGAGATGTGATTGGTTAGCATTGACAGAGGGCACGGTCGCTGCAAATGTCTGGCCTCTGACTGCAGAAGGTAAGCTTCATATAACCAATCCGAACGCAGCTGTTGCCAGATACCGTGTCCGTGAGAGGTTGTCGATTTATGCGTTGTACGAGCGCGGTATATATTCCCCCCCGCCCGATCCTCTAAATGACACTACACATTTACAGAATACACTAAACAGGCACACTAGTTTAGGCCCAAGACACCGTACTCGTAGAACAAGGGTACGACGAACCGGTTCACACGCGCTCTATACCTATAAAGACATGTACAGTCACGTGCACTGGTATGTATACAGTGATACATTTGCAAAAATATGTAAATATAGGATATTTCAAAAATAAGTATGTCGTGTTGTATTTGAAATCATATATTTTTCAAACTGGGTAAAAATTAGGTATACTTAGTCTTCAAAGTGAAGTATACAGAACGCTATCAGTGCATACTACACACTTCCAAGTTTATAATTATGTATATGTGACAATACCTTTGACATATATACAATGCAATTTTAAAACAATGTA
The DNA here is from genome assembly GCA_949315975.1 of Eudonia truncicolella. Taxonomy (NCBI): domain Eukaryota; kingdom Metazoa; phylum Arthropoda; class Insecta; order Lepidoptera; family Crambidae; genus Eudonia; species Eudonia truncicolella. The sequence goes on from OX438832.1 coordinate 6,293,860, forward strand.
TACACGCTATAAAATATATTAAATATGACAAATATATTTTACATCATTAATCATTAATTTATAAGAAGCATAAGGTAGGTATGTAGGTAGGTACTTGCCGTTTCTGAGGGGTTGATGCATATGAAATAAAAGATTTTGTAGAATCAAAATGTGTCATTTCCATTTATTATGTTTCATCATACATAATAGATCCTAGTTCGAAATACTTACTGAAAATAATATGGTTTTATATACATTACTCATATTTTTATTTTTATTTATTCATATTTTGATTCATACCATAATATGATCTAATTACCTACCTGATGATACTTTTATTATTATTTGCACAAAAATAATATAAAAGTGCTTTCTTTATGCACTATGCAAAACGTGATGAACAATGAGATGTATACAGAGTGTTTAGTAACTACCCTTACAAGTAGAGCCGTAATCATGTTAACACTTATCTACACTATAAGGCACACACACACATAACATGGGTCCGTCATGGATCATTATGGAAATAACCAAAAAACCTGTAAATCTATTTATAATAACAAAAATACAAACTTAAATTAAACATTTTGGTAACATCAGATTTAAATCACCAATCATAATTAAAAAATACCATAAATAATATTTTTTTTTTAATATTTTTGATTACTGAATGTGGCCTAATCTTGAGAATTTTGATTTCAAATATTATTTTAATTAAATTAGGTCTAATAGGCACGATAACAGTATTAAAGGACCGAAGGATAAACTGTTCTAACACCTGTTATTACATATATTTGAGAATTTAAATTCTTGTGTAACCACCGTGAGAATCAATGACATCCTGCAATCTTTGTTGCATTGATGAAATCATGTTAATGCATACCTCTTAAACTGTTCCATATTTCATAGACATGATTAATTAGGGCTTCGCGTGCCCTAGCTCGGTTACTGTCCCACTGCTGGACCATTAAACCCCAAAGATTCTCTATGGGGTTTAGGTCTGGACTTTTAGGCGGCCATGGCAATGAAACCAGCTCACTGCGATGACGACTGAACCAGGCTTGGTTCAAACGTGAATTATGAACAGCGGAATTATCTTGCACAAAAGGAACAGGTCCAGAATCAGGAAAATATATCTCCAAACTAGGTAGTAAAACCTCTTCTAATATCTCATTATATTGCTGGCTGTTCATTCTTCCACTTATTTCGGCCAACTCACCGGGACCACTGGCTGCCATCCATCCCCAAACACCAAAACTTATTCGACCACTTCTCCTCGATGGTAGGATATTTCGTTCTAAATACCTGGTATTATCAGGTCGCCACAAAGATATGCGTCCATCAGCAGAAGACACAAATACTTTTTCGTCAGAAAAATAGTTCTGCTGAAGTCGTAGTTTATATATTGTCGAGCGAACTGTAATCTTTGATGTTTATGCTGAGCAGATAAAACTGGTTTTCGAGCTGGAGTTCTGTGATGCAACCCAGCTGAGTGTAGGCGACGTCGAATGGTTGAAGACGACACTTGTAATGAAAGTGATAAATCCTGTATTTTAACGAATCCTTCACCTTGGACTCTGCTCACGAGCTCCCTATCCTGCGCTTCGGTAGTTTTACGGTGACGGCCTCTGCTCTTACGACAGTTTACGTCACCTTCCTCTTCCCACCGCTTGAGCTAAAGATATACGGTCTTTCTCTGAAAATAGAAATGAATAAGGAATGTTTATAACATCATTGACAGCTACCCATATTTAATCAAATAAGCCATTTACTAGTAGGTGTATAAATAAATTTTAGTTTTTAACACTGATTTTAAGTTTGTATATTTGGATTCTAAACACTATTCGAATAAATTTATTTAAAAAAATATATATAACATGTGATTAGATACCCCATTAGGTTTTTTGTATTACCTACTTATCTTCTTCAAATGTATTAATTTTAATTGATTATAATGCAGTCAGTGAGTAACCAAGTATTAATTAAAAGGTAAATAATTATTTAAACAAATAATACTTACTGTGATTCCTATATTATTTGAAATATCGGTAACAGTGTGGCCCTGTTCTTTTAAAACAATAATTTTATGATTTCCATGTGAAGAAATCCGGTACGGCACATTGTTATTACTCATTCTGTCCTTCCCTATAAAACAAATACCACAATTACCACAATAGATTATGCTTTACGTAAATGATTATCTGAATTCCGCTTCAACTCTTAACAATCACAAACTACGCGTTAGCACTGCTCCAGACCGGCTAGTATTTCCAATGAAATACATTGTTGAGGGTAGATAGGAAAAGCATAACCAAATAAAACAGTCCACGCTACCGCCCGCCGCGCCGCGCCTTCATAACATATTAAAAAGACAAAAATGAATGTTTACATTATATTGCAAACTACATTGTGTACATTTAATTGAATTTAATACACATTTGTCAAAATAGTGAAAACTACTTCAGTTTTATATGTGTATACATATAAAAGAAAAAAATCATAGTCATCAATGTTTACATTGTAATGAAACGGTATTGTTTACATTTTTCTGAAATAACATCGTTTACTTATTATTATAATTCATAATGGCTTCATATTTTTGCATATGACTGTGTAAGCAAATGTCTGAAAACAATTTGTGTACATATTTTTGCCAAAAATGTGTACATTATTGCGAGAAACTCTGATGGATAAATAGTATGTAATGTTAAATTGATTATTTGTTTTTGAAATTTTCAGAGTGAACATTTATTCAAAATTCTGTCCATGTATACATTTCATTGCACGTGACTGTACCTGGGCGCTTCTCTCCTCCACCACGGCCCTTAGAGCCGTGGAGCCTTTAGAGGCGCCCTCGGGTTGTTCCGCTCCCCGATCCGATCCGAACCCTTCGGAGAACCTAGTAGGGCACGTGGACGCGCACTAGTGCTCGATGCCGTTCCCTCTAGAAAACCTCCGAAGATGATTCGTTTCACACGGCTTGAGGAACCCTTTAAGTTACTCGCCGCCCCCAAACAAGCCCGGTGAAGCTGAAAATGCCGTCTAAGGCAATCAACAAACTCTCTCCTACAAAAAAAGCGGTATGTATTAAGCTTACTTTCTGGGGTCTCCTTATTTCCTGCCTCGTCAATCATCATGACCTTTGATCCGCCATCTCAAGGGATCGACAATGATTGCGTAATCAATAAGCTGATAATAAGATTATCTTGATCAGACCGTAATTGATTGAAGTAACACACTTTATCCTACGTGCGTTCATTTTAATTAATTATCTTAATTTTTTAATATAGTAGTAAGGGTACAATTTGTACGGTAGATAGAAATTAAAATGGAGTCTCACAACACGTGTTATTACGGAAAGAACTCGGGTGAAACTCCGCGTTCATTTTGTGTAGGTAATTGTATTGACAAAATTAAGGTAGTAGTGTATGTAAAGTCCTTTGTCTAGTCTTTTAGGATGCCTTGTTTAATTATTATTTTTTTGTTTTGTTCTGATGATCTGTTGTTACCTGGAATTCTAGAAACCTGGAATTTCTCCAATGCAAAGGCCAAGGGGGACGAGGTTCGGTTTTGTCGAGACACCATGGTTGTGCGTTTAGACACGGCCCTGGAAGCTATCTCCGACGGGTGATGCTAACCTGGCCGACTTCAACGCCGCCAAAGGCGTGTTTATTCTCTGCCAAACGGAACTGGAAGGGACTCCCCTTCCAACTGACTCCGTCTTTCCGTGGTATATATCTGTTTTAATATCAAACCATCTCAGCCTGCTTGGTATGACCATCTCTGCAAACCTAAACTTCGGCCACTACATAGAGTCCATGGCAAAAATCGCAGCAAAAAAACTTGGCATCCTTTCTAAGGTAAGGCGGTATTTTACACCGTGGCAGTTGCTTTAGCTTTACCAAGCACAAACTGATACACGAACTGATACCAACTGATACCAACTGATTCGGGGAACTAGACGCGGACTGAGATCACACCCTTATGCTGTCGACATACCGCCTATACGATTTGCATCATCATTTTTGATGAGGACAGCTAAGGAGTGGAACTCCCTTCCTGCGGATCTGTTTCCTGACACGTACAACCTGGACATTTCAAGACAAGGGTGAACAGGTATTATCTAGGCAAGTATGCTACATTCTAGACCGCATCATCGCTTACCATCAGGCAAAAATAAAAAAAAAATAAAAAAAATTGCGACTCCTCTATGCCATAACATTTTTTGTGATCGATTTTTATCGTATGTGCAATAATTGAAAGAAAACCTCATTATTAATCATCGAATCAATCAAGATAAACCATCCATTATTATATTCGAAAGCTCGATATCTTATCCGTAAACGCAAAAAGAAAGATAATATTTAAAGGAAAATATGGAGACGAAAATAGGGCGCCTAATAAAATAGTACCCAAATTAATGTTTCCATGAAACTCATAAAATTTTATATTTTATTAATCTAATGTATCAGCGGCGCGGTTCATCCGTTATTAAATTCCAAATGGGAGGCAGGTAACATGCAGCAATAAAATATTTACAAGATCCACAGTGAAAGCTTTATATTAAAATTTCGATAAACGGAATAGGTTTTGGTACAATTCACCAGTTTTCTTTACATTACGATTACATATTTGCTGCCTGGAGAAGCAATGATATTTTTTATTCATTAATTTTGTTTAACTTAAAAGAATAATAGAATTCACAATAATATGGGGCCATGGGGTCCGAGTGCTCATGTTTTATTTACTGACATTTCCAAACGGCTGGTTGACACTTCCCATGACCCAAGGGCTGGCTTTTACCTTGGCCAGAGGCTAAGCATTGCCATACAACGTGGCAATGCCGCCAGTCTCTTGGGTACATTACCAGTCGACAGCGACGCTGAGGAATTTTTTGACGCCATATTTTAGTTTCGTAATAGTTTTAGTTACTTTAGTTATTATATTATTTTTGCTGCCTTATTTATATGTCATTTTAATGTTCTTCAATTTATTACCCTATAAATGTCCCACTGCTGGGCTTAGGCCTTCCCACGTGTGGAGACGGGTCACAACCGCACAATAGACACAAGCATGCTTAACGCTTCTTCCGAAGCACGAAGAAACTAAATATATTGTAATTTGGCCACCCCGATCGCCGACATTGCGTAAGTTGCTTGACTTTCCCGATCCCAACAACTCGTACTTTTATAGGTAGCCGCATCGCCAATATATCAATGCATAAACAGGAATGTAGATATATATGTATAACTATTTTGTTTTCAGCAACAACACAACAATGAACAATGTATATAAGTTTTCCCTCCTTCCTGTGATATGGGGTCCTTCAAACGAGGCGTGAAGAGGCACCTTGTGGGCCGGCAGAGTGAGGGTAACTGATGCTGCGTTGATTTCACTCTGCACCAGTTGTCGTCGCATCTGGGTTCATGGATTCACTTAACATCAGGTGAAATAAATGGTCATTTGCCGTGCTACGTATAAAAAAAATCCTCAAAAGTAGTTACAATTTGGTGGTCTTATCGCTTTTGAGCTACTTCTTTCAGACCACCAACCTTCCTTATAGGTATACCTACTCGTATATATAAAGGAAGGGCCTAGACAAATGGTATAACGCCAAAAGAATAGAAATGTAAAAAATATGATCGTATGGGATTGATATAAAGTCAATCAACGTCATTGAGACATATTGTTGGCTTATGTCAATACTATACGATAATCATTATATTCAATTTCTATTCCACTTGTATTAGCGTTATGCCTTGTATAGGGGGTATTGATTATCTGATATGCAACATGGAAGTTAATGGTAAAGGCACTAAAACGTATCATACACGTCCGTAGCTCATAACAGGAACGTGTCTGGCACGGACAAATCGTTTCGGAACCCACTATACCCACTGCAAATAATTAAAAACCATCTGTGAAATAACTTAACGTCGTTTATACAATGTTGCATCTACTCATGAAACGTTACGGACTTGGGCGTGTGACGGAACGTTCTAGAAAGCCGTTATTTACATATTTCACTGTATTTAAAAAAAATTGCCAGCTATATAGTATAAAACAGTTTTCTTTTTAGTTTTCTGCTCAATACAATTGTTTTTAATAGTTTTTCTGAATTATATTTTTTGCGTGTTCCGAATACGGGGAGGTATAAGATTATGGTAGGTATTCTAAGCTATAATTTATTGTCCTCTGTCTATAGCAACGTTTTTGCCTTTGTCAAAGCAATACAAGGTAAATTTTATTGATCCCTTGAAAACTGGAGCTAGATACTTATATTGACTTGAACTTTAGGCAGTGAAATGAAACGCAAGCTTACCGAGTATTACGTGACGTTACGTGACGTTGCACTGTTTTGTTTCATTTGCTAACACTCATGCACACTCACGAACACTTAACGGTGGATTATTCCACCATTATTTCACTTTAATATTCGACATAACACATATTTTCGAAAATAAAACAAAACCGCAGACATGACTCTTCGCTTTCCCGCCAAGAAGTCCTTTCATTTTTATTTTTTATTTTTTTTTCTTTAGTTGATGGCTTTGTGCGATTAGCACATTTAGCCAGTGTCAAAGTATTTTTTTACAAGTAATACATAAATATACAATATTTCCTTCCAGTGCCCTACCTAAAATCGAAACCGTTGTCTAACCAGTAGACCGCAGAGGCGAATGCTGATCTAACTTGGAGAAAGAAAAGTCCATTCTCCAGCACTAATGTCAGTGTAGCTAAAATCGAACTGGACAATATCATCTCTCATCATATATAACTGGACATTATATATATCATCGGAGGCCAAGTATTATCCAGATACGTTTTGCTGATTTTTGGAAGCATAGTTCCGTTGGTCACTAACCCGCATTTCGGAAGCTTTGTAATTAAGCCAATACCTATCAGTTGTAGCGATGCCTTGATTTCAATGATGGAGAACTTTACCAAGCAATGGTATCCATATATGGATAGCATACAGTGCTAATTAATAATATGTGTAGGTAATGGCACAAAACTATTAAAAAAAGCTTTGCAAGACAATTTAATCGTAGCGATCATTCTAACACCATCAGCATCATCATCAGCTGGTCAACGCATATTCCTAATAGATATTTTTTTTCTATTTTTTAATTTTCAAGTCTCAAGGGCAAACATATGCACTGGCGGGTAACGAGTTCAGAAAAGGGTGCATTTCCCATGAATAGCTACTAAGGCTTAATCCGAGTGCTATCATAGTTTTTCTACCAAAACAAGAAACAATAAAAATTGTTAATAGGAATAGTGAGATAAGAAAACGTTGTGGTCTGAAAGAAGATGTAGTGACAAAAATTGAGAAAGGCATGCTGAGATGGTTTGGCCATGTCGAGAGAATGGATGAAGAACAATTGACGAAAAAAGTGTATAAGGCGAGTGTGAATGAAAGTGTTGGTAGGGGTAGACCTAGGCGGACGTTTCGAGATCAAATCAGGGACGTCTTGAAAAAAGGCCAGGTCAAGAGTACCCTAAACCGAAGAGCATGTATGAAGGGAATAATGAAAGTGGACGAAGCGAAACAAGTATGTAAGGATCGTAGCAAGTGGAAAGAAGTGGTCTCTGCCTACCCCTACGAGAAAGAGGCGTGATTATATGTATGTATGTATGTATGTAACATAGAATAATGAAGTAAAACAGAAAACTAAAATATGTGGAAAGTGTAAGTAGGATTAGACGCGGTGCGCCCAGTCCTTAACTCCTGGTCCAAGCGCAAACATGAAGCGCTAACATTCCGTCTGGTGCAGGCACTGTCAGGACTGAAGGACAGGAAGTATCTGCATAAGATCGCTTAGAGAGGGGCAAACCCATTGTGCCACCATTATACCGGAATCTACTGCCACAGACTGCTCAGCATTTCCTGCAAGAGTGCACGACTTGGGAACAGCAACGCAGCACCCTAACGGCAGTGATAGGCTGCGATCTCTCGCTGGCCAGGGTGGTAAAGAAAGGCCATAATTAAGCATCGCTATGTGTTGGGTCATTTTGGGAAGAGTTGCAAAAGAAACAGTTTCTATGATGGTTCTATTTTTTGATTTGGAAAACGTAGTGTTTATTTTTGAACGAAATAGTACGAAATCCTCGTGGACGAAGTCGCGAGCAAACAGCTAGCTATTATACAAAAAGTTGTGGTGTTGCTCTTTTAAATATTAAGCTAAGACTCTTTGTGTTGCAAATATGACAACAATCAGTAGGGCTTATTGTTATACGTTATACTTGTTATACTCGTAGAATCAAAACTAGGTACTTACTCTTATAGCGAAACCAAATTCCCAGAATGACCTTTTGATTCGAACCCACAGTATTTTAATTTTAGGATTTTAGGCATGTGAACCATTTAAAGTTCTTATCGGCGTAATGCTCATTTTAAGCGCACAGCAAACATGTCCCCACATCAACTTTTCTAAAAACCTTCTTACTATTCAACTAATGCTATATTTTCTCGAATTTATCTTTTAAAAAGCTTCCCTTTGCTTTTATTAGTGCCAAGAGTTGTGAACAGGAACTGCAGAAGCTGTAATTTTATTAAGACGACTCACAAATGCTACTCGAGTACAGTGATCTGGCGGCGTTCCAGTGAACTTATCCCGGTCCAAGACATCGTGTCCCGGACGATACGCGGAATTGAGTCCATCTGGTCTCGTATGATAGTTGGAACTTGGAAAAGTCTCGGGTGCACCGAAAGTTAGCCGGATTAAACGTATTTAGTAGATATCACTGTTTCATATTAAACTTGTCGCCTTCTTGCTGATATTTCGGATAGAAGATAGTAAATGTTATTATCTTGTATTGTTTTGTATAGTTCACGCAATTATAACAAATAAACTAAACACTTTATACGGATTATCAGAGGTTTTTTTCTTTTCTGTCTGTGACCACGGAATCCGTAAAAGGGTCAAAATCCTAGATCTCTATAGATAAACAATATATATTTTTTATTTAGTCTACGCGAACACTACATACTTTTTCCATAGCCTATGCTGTCCGACTGTCAAACAATGGCCCCTCCCAAGTCCTTACAACAACACAAAAACTTTTTTATTTTTTAATATCATTATGAACTTATATTTTGTTTTTTTTGGGAGATTCAGTTCTCTGATAAAAATACAGTAAAATATGAAGTAAATTTTTGAATCAAAGATATAACAAGTATTAACCAAACACCCCTCCTTACCCATACTACAGTGTAATAATGAGCATGCCCATACCCACATATCCTATTCTATTGAAAAACTCGAAGGAGTTTTTCAATAAAAGTTTGTTTGAGTAGTCGCCAGCAAACGTCTTGAGAACTAAAAGATCTGTAAACGACTCTTCAGTTTCTCAAGATGTCTCCGCCGTTTATTTGCTTAAGTTACTTGTTCAATTGACATTTCATTCTTTTTATGCCCTTTTAAGAAGAGTATTTTTGCTACGTACTACGGTTGGCAACAAAAGTCGCTGAAAACTTTAGTGTCATGTCAAAATAACTTTATTAAAAGTTGACATGCGCCGGCGCCGGCGCCGCCCGTACATTATTGATCGAAGCAAGCGCCTCATTACTTGCTTTGACAAAGTAATCAAGTGTTCAACGACTGACTGTACTATCTAATGATGAGAAAAATATTTTAATAACTAGTTGACCCGGCGGACTTCGTACCACTTTAACAGTTTCCATGACAACAAAACAAACAAATCATTTTGTTTTGGAAATTGTCGTTTTTAGTATTTTCTGTTACTTATTATTTATGTTTTTCACCGTTTAAACCTTCCCTGAACTTCCACGAATATTTCAAAATCAAAATTAGCTAAACCGGTCCAGCCATTCTCGAGTTTTAGCCACTCAAACGAACAACAATTGATTTTTATATATATAGATAGATGTATGCGCAGAGTGTGATGTTCGCTCAGAAAACATTGTTTTTTTTTATTATATTGTTTGTACATACGCCTGCACATCAGACTAACACTAACTGTCAAATTTCCTCAATAGACTTTGAACTTTATCTTTAAGGAATATGATTGAACCTTTATTTAAGAAATTTGACAGTTTTCGATAGTTTGATGTGCAGGCGTATGTACACATCTTGTAACGATCTTTAGTAGTTGAAATTTGAAACTAGTTCTAATTATTAGTCCATGGTTCTAGTTAGACATAGAGAAAGGACGGACCAACCATTTAATATTTTGATATTAGCTAGTCACATTTTATTGTTAGAATATAATTTTATCTCAAAACCATGTTAGCCTGAAATGCTACCGTTTCTGTCGAAATAAACGCTACAGAACGGAGGCGTTAATCGTCCCCCGGGGGTTTGTGCACAAAAAAGGGAGACCGCAGAAGGTAAGCTTAAACGAGCCGCGCTCGAGCAACGCACACATAAACCCTCTCATAGACCCATGTCTCGGACATCGGCATCGGCGCTCGGACTGTTCCGAGATCCATATCTCGGAACAGTCCGAGCGCCGCTGTTGCGAGATTTTGTGTTCGTGAGAGGTTGTCTATGTTCTATTTTTGGAGAGAGTTTTTAGCGTCACTGGACTGTTTTGGAGGCGCGAGGCAAGAATAAAGGGTTCCTCAAGCCGTTTGAAACGAAGCACCGTCAGATGTTTTCTAGAGGTAACGGCATCACTCACTATCGTGTCCCCCTTCCCCACTAGATTCTCCGAGGGGTTCGGATCGGATCAGGAATGGAACAATCCGTAAAGGGTAAGACCTCGGCTTGGGTTGACCGGGTCGTGGGGGTGGTGTACATGGATGTACCTGGGGGTATATGGATGTACCTGGGGGTACATGGATGTATAGAGCGCGTGTGAACCGGCTCATCGTACTGTTCTACGAGTACGGTATCGTGGTGGTCTTGGGCCTAAGCGAGTGTGCATGTTTAGTGTATTCTGTAAAAGTGTAGTGGCATTTAAAGGATCGGGCGGTGGTTGTCTATGTGTGCGTAGCTCGCGCGCGTTTGTATGAAGCATACCTTCTGCAGCATCCTTATTTTGCGGGTTGTGGGAGCCGAATCGAATAACCTCAATGTTACAATCGGTATATTTTATTTTACTTAGGTATTCGAAAACGGTAATACAGTTTTCATTATACTTACATCATATAAAAAATTGGTAATAAAGAGATCTAAAGCTTCCTTTATTTTAACAATACGTTTATTGTTTATAGAGCTTTGTGCCACAGTTTGTGCTATCTAAGTTAGTGCTATTATGCTTACAAAGACCTCTAAAATAAATAACATCAAAAAGCATATAACATCTTACATCAGTTACCTTAACATTGCCTCAGTGCTCACTCGTACAATCCACTAAAAGTTATATTCATTTTAGAATATTTTTTGATATTTTCATTCGCGTCTCCAATATTCCAGCTCCGTTACCTACCGCCATTATTTTCGATTGATCGTGAACACGTACCACGTGAAGTTGTACGAAGAACAAAATTACCAGCAGTCAATATTTCGGCTCAGTTTAATGCACCGAGAACACGGACGAACCTACCGAATTTTATTTGCAGTCGAAATGACGAAGTTTACAATTTTTTTAACTACCGCTCGGATAGTGGGTACGGCGCGGCGTGGTGGAACAAAGGGAGCAGTTTCAAACTCCCGCCGCCGTTCACCAACGGCCAACCGACGACGACGTGCCGGATTTAAACTTTTCCCCGCTACCGACTTTAGATAAAACTGATAGCTTTTTCCTATAAAAAAGTATATTTTGTGCCTTCTAGTTGACACATGTTACGTTACTCCGCGTATCAGATATGTGTTAAAATTGTACTAATAAGATAGACTTTTAAAAGAGAAAGACTGATGCCTATTTTCACCGACGACCTCTAAGTTTTAGGCACCCCTAGATTGCTTTAGGTGACATACCGTAGTAAAACCTGGCATGGCATGGTTACCTAATAGGCCGTTGGTGAAAATGTGCATTAGCTTTCTAATAAAATAGAAAATAAAAAACTCAGCTTCATGGCTAAGGGTAAGGACCTAATATTTTTGATTTTATACATTACCTATAGTATTTTCTTTTTTTATAAATTGGGAAAGCAAATGACTTCGCTTCATCTGATTTTAAGTAAAAGATGAATACAGATGCGACGACATCAAGTAAAGCATAATATTTTGTGCATCACTATACGACCTCATCTTGCCGACCCGTCTCTTTCACACCTCCTTCAACAAACGAACAATTGGTCAAACAGGCCACAGTTTGGATATCCATAGAATTACTAACCCTATTTTTTTAAATTAGGTAAAATGCTTTGCGCCTACATTGGGGATAGGGGCTACTCCGGGTTATGTGGGACTCTCAATTCTCATCCTCTTGCCTCGTCCAGCCACAAAAAGCTCTACCAGGGGAGGGGAGGTATACCCACTAACAAACCTAATATCATCCCTTCTCTGCTATGACTTGAGATCACGAATGGCAAGCACCGAGTTTATAGGCTTATACTAAACTCACTCCTATTTCAATTTCCAGGACGTGATTCGCCTGGAGACTCAGTACTGGTCCCTGGTGGAGATTCCCCGGCAGGAGAAGGCGGAGACGGTGCCGGCGTTCGTGCTGCGCGCGTGCGCCATCATGGAGAAGACGCAGAAGTCGGGGGAGGGTGTCAAGACCTCGGCTAAGCTGGCTGAGGAGGCGGCCGACAGGCGGGAGCGGATAGAAAGACTGAACGGTAATACCATCTTCATATAGGTATATGATAATTCTTCTGTATGTGTGATGTCGCTGAACTCTTGTGCGATGAAACTTTTTGTGCGTTTGAGTGGGTGGATAGTTTAGATTCACAATTGGACCCAGTAGGTTGCATTGTAATTGGGTTCCCGGATTTTATTTTTTTAAACCATCACAAGATACGGATGTTCACTCAAGCGGACGAAGTCGCGGCCGGGCCGCTATAACCATTTATCGAAATAAGTAATTATACCTCCTTTATTGGCATCGGTTTCATTTGACATATAAATAAATGCTATTGATTGGTCATTAGGCAGACCTTTTTTTACTGATCTGCCCATAAAAGCTCGAAGCACCAAGCTCCTATTTAGTTCTAAGGCCACTATGTCCTGTAACTCCACTGGATATAGTACCTTTCACTAGCTTTTATAAAACATCTCATGTTATGTTTTTTTAAATCTTTCAGAAGCAGAAATAAACTTCTATCGATAAAACAAAGTTACAATTGGTGTTATCGCTTTAAATCGATATCTTACTGTTTCATAATCATACGATAACAGAAAGAGATATTCTTGTGTTTCTAAAATGTTTAAAGCTGCTAATCCATAGAAAAACAAAAACCTCAAAACTGGGTAGAACGGGCCCGGCTGACTGGTTCACACATACGTCTACACTTCAACAGTCAGTTTTGATTCGCCTATTTTTAATTAACCCGGCTGCGTAGCGAAGCCGCCTTGTAAAATTAATTGGAGTCTCGTGCCCGAATTCAAATTAAGCGCTGCGGTCGTCACCAACCCACCCTAAGTACGAATTAAGCACAAACAATAAAATGAGCTGAGTAAGAGTGAGACCGAATACAATAAGCTGGGTTGGTTTTCTTACCATTTTAAAAATACGTCTTTGAATGTTTTGATATTGATATTTGTGTGAGGGCTGCGATTTATAAAGCTGGTGACTGACCGAAGTGAACGAACATGTTACGGTACGGCAAAATGCTCCGGTCAGTCTTGACCACAAAGCTTACCAGTGAAATTATACAAGATTTTTTTTAAGTTAACTCAACTCAAAATCATGATCACTTTCGCTCGGCCTTGCTTAACGAATTCGCTCATCATTGCGCGTTTGAAACGCTCACCGCATCGTGGTTAGTTGGCATCACGTGTGATGTATTAGGATGGCGTGCCATGTATTAGGAGGTGGATGTTAATGACTGCTATATAAGTGCTACTGCAGCCGAGACCAACGACTTTACGTGCCTTTCGAAGCACGGAGGAGCTCAAGATGATACATTTTTGGTAACCCATCCGATGACCGCCCTTTGCGAAAGATGCTTATTCTTAGCAATCGCAGACCGGGTGCCATCGAGTTTCTCAAGTTAAAAAATAGTTTATGAGTTTTTATTGCTTCATTGTCTGCTACCCATACTGACTGGGATTGAAATGTTTAAAACGGACCTAAATTCTCATTATCCACAATAATTCCGACCCTTATTGTTATTACTAAACATTACAGACATGACAACGTCCCAGATAGAAACCGAAAATACGCAGATGACAAACGACTTGTACCGCCTACTGAAGAAGTATACAGGCCTGAGGAACCTCATCAGGGAGCTTAAGGTACTTTGAGGAAACATTAATCAAAATTAACGTGATCACGTTTAATGCTAATAAACCCTTGCTCTAAACGATTTGGCCTATATGTACCCACCGGGACAACATTTCGGTTGTAAATCTGAAAAGCCGCAAAGTTTAACAATACAAGTGATAAATGGTTGGTATCGGAGACCGGCAAGTTTGGTACGTTCTCCTCAATTAATTTTTGTAAACGTAACGTCGAACTTGTTTGTTTTTTGGAGGACTGGAGAGGCGCACGTCCAGCTTTGGACGATGATGCGTTAAAGAATAATATAAAGAAAAACTTGTTTCTCTTTGAAATAAAATTTTCCCAGATTTAATTTTGAGATTTTACAAGACATCTTTTTTGACCAAAATAATATCACATTTGAGACCATGTGTTTTTTAATACCAACATCCAGCATTCATGTAGCAACCATTCCAGTTGCCAATTTTGTTAATGTCTTACACGATGTCTTATACATTTTTCTTTTTGTATTTTTCAGTCAGACTACGTGAGTTCAAAGGTGTACCCTATGTTTCCGCGGTATACAATGCTTAAAGACATGATTAAGGACATCATGCACGACCCTGACTACATGGAGGTCTGTCACGAGGTGGACCCATAGCGGGGGGTGCGCAAATAGATGAGGCACTCTTTCACCGACCGCCAGAGGTCGTTTCGCCGGTAGGCGAGGCAGCTTGGAGTTCCAAGGATCACCCTGTGGCTTCAAAAGCAACGCTGACGACCTCCGTGCGATGCGACCTGCTTTAGGGGACAAGATGTTTGCTACAGGCGAGAGGAATTGGTCGAGTACAACTACAACTAGTGTGAAATAAGTTACACATTTACTACCGAGACTATTGGAATCGAAAAAGTTCCGACAGTAGTTCTCATACTTTTTGGATGGTTCGGCTAATAACAGAGTTATATGAAAATACACTACAGAAAAAAAGATTCAAGAATTTGTGTTGGACCTTTCGACCATAACTTGAGCGAATTCCTGTCGTCTGGTAGTTTTTTATGAAGTTTGTTTCAGCGGTTCCGCTTTCAGCCAGCTACGTAGCTTTTACATAGTCTGTAGCAGTGTCGAAGCTTCGTTCTAGTGTTGTCTTTTGAAGTGAGAGGAGCGCTGGCGGCTGGTAGTGACGAGTACTCGTTTATTTTGCGCTACTTGTTTACATTGGACACTTTTAGTTATGTAAGTGTGTATAGATTCGAGTTAAGTGTTTGTAAGTGCTCGTCGAATATGTTATTCGTCTTTTTAGAAGTGAAAGATTGTGTTCCTTATATTTTAGAGAGATAATAAAAAATTTGCAATACATTATATAAATATAGTTACAATGTGTCTTATCTGCTTACATGATCTTATCTTGCCTACTTCTCTCAAGAACTTTTGACAGTTGCATTATATCCTACTAGACGTTATTTACCAATTAAATATTTTGGTCTTTACACTTATTACGGTTCTACTCGCGTTTTCTTATTCTACAAGCTACCGATAAATTCCACCACGTCAATGTCACCACGACACGAGCATTGTAATGGAGTGGTAAATGGATTTACATCTGACTTAAACAAAAAGTACAATAAACGCAATTATACCCGTATTAAGTGTTTTAGTTCAATCTGTAGTGTTCTCGTTAGCTTAGAAAACCATTTGTTAGAACAATACTCATAGAGCCTTCACAATAGTTACATATTACGCTGCATAGAAATAATCACCCCTGAACAATTTAATTTCCCTAGATATAAGACTGTCTATTAGACATTTTTAAAACATATAGTATTGTAACTGATCATATCTGTAGCCTGGTGTTCTTCTACATATGACTATCATATCAGTAAAACTTATAGATACCTACTATAACTTACTATGCTCCAATAGTTCTGGAATAAAATAACCATATCTATATAAGTGTACTATCATTACACGCTTATTAGATTAGATATATTAAGTACTTATATAAAACTAAGCTGTAAACATGTATTAATGATTGAGTATGTAAAATGCAAGTATGATGATGCAATACCATTATATGTGTTCAATAATAAGTAAATAATCTTTGTCCATTCTTTAAATTTAAAACATTCTTCTATATATTATATTTGGTGCAAACTTACAGCTTTCGACGTGGAAATTCTTGACTATCAACTGTAAAATTATATTTAAAGTTTTTAATGTATCGTGAAAAAGATGCCTAATGTGCCCATGCCCTATTAACCATTTCTATTGTATATTATTGTATGTATTTGTCATTGGTATTCAGATTTTAAAAGGTTTAATTTGTGATGACATTTATTATTATAACATTAATAATATTTAAAAAAAAAACAAAAGAGCCGTTTGGTAAAATGTCACACCCGTTACACAAACAATCAATCAATAGCAACTTGTACTATGTTACAAACAAAAACAACAGTTGCATTCAAAATTTTATATCTACCAACATGACCAAAATGTGTATGTAATAGCTTTTGCACAATTTTCAAGTTAATAGCGCCATAGTAACATTTACTTATACTATTAAGGGAGTGTTATATACCCTTCTAAAAATATGATACCCTCTTTCAAACAATCAGTATACCTACATAAGACATGACTATATAATCTTTTTGCTAATATTATTAATTTTAATTAAAATAATTCTAATTTCTCTAAAATACTACATATCCAAAGCAAACTACAGTTCCATTTATTTCTATTTTTTAAATAAAATATATATTTCTGATAGCCTGTGACAGCTGCTTGCTTCTTTCTTAAATATCTGTGTTAGAATAACTTTATGGATAAATGTATAATAAATATATAAAAAATGCAGTGCGTTTACGGATTTGGGAAAATCTAGATTACGCTATATTTCGATTAAAAACTATGTACAAACTGTGATTGCATTTACTATTAATTTAATTAATAATGTTGTTTATTTTTATTTAAAAGAATTTAATGTTCTCGCTTCGTAGGTATCGTTTATCAATATTATTGTTAGTTAAGTAATAATGCCAAAATGCTTAGAATTATATTCTAAGTTGTAATGTATAATGGTTATTTATTTCTTTGATATGTACTATTGTTGTTAATGCTAAGCTTCGTGTAATAAATAAAACAAATGAAAGCAGATAGTGAGCCCGAAACATTAGTTTAGAAAGAAATAGAGTATCACAATATATTATTCAAGATAAAACATAGGATTACTGTAACTGTTATTATAATATGTAACCCCAATCTATACCGATCTTCGTGTCATTTAAATACAGTAAATTACTGTTGACTGTATATTCTGTGGGTTTTGCAATTGGTCATACTTATTAATATTTTTTGCCGTTAGTATCTTAACAGTTTAATTGTTTATTACAATGAGCTTTACTTTCTTATTCTGCTTTATTTATTTTCTTTAAGCTTATGACATCTTTTGCCATACAATTGGTTGATAATTTTTCAAAGTCATTCAATAACAATAATAAAAGCCTTTATTTATTGCCAAACAATGAATGCAGTAATATATTTATGAAAAACCGCGCGAAAATTAAAATATTCTATCTGCAATATTTAAAATTCCTACCATAGTTTTACAAAACAACAAATACTTTTAACAAAAATATTTTCTGTACTTTTATGTAGAGTCTCCTATTTTAATTTCTTTTTACTATTATCACGACTTATTATTGATGTTTGAATGAAACGAAGACTCTTATCTAATCAATCTCGTCATTAGGTATTTATCTCTTTTATTAATACATAAACGCAGTTGGCATTAGTATGGAAAATATAAGGTATATATTGTAGTATACATTGATAAATTGCCAAATGTGCAAAATGAACGTGTAAATATGTAGTATGTACTGCAAGTGCCGCGTGTAGGTACTTAAGTTGCACAACAAAGACACAGAATGAACAAGCAAAGGTGTTCTTACAGTTACAGTTATTTATATGTTATTTATTATTTAGATACAAAATGTAACTTTTCTTTATGCGGTAATAAATAAAATAATAAATGTCACTAAAAACTATGTCACGATATGGACAATTTGTCCTCAATTGTGTCACATATTCTTGAGGCCAGAATTAGGAACCGCCTATGTATTATCAATTTATCGTATAATTTAGCAGCAAGTGTGTATACAGAAATTGTTGAACGCTTTTCTGATGCTATGCTGATATTGTTGTCGATTTGTCCATAGTAATATAATGTTCGTGACTGTATTTGACATTGGATAATCAATTCGCCATCAATTCATTGTTTTTATTTGAGCTCTTTATTTTAAGCGACTTACAAATAAACAAAGAATAATCCTCGAATAGTTGTTCCGTATTTTGTCTCTTTTACTCTAATTTTAAATGACGTTTACATGACGGGAATTTAACACGGAATAATTATTCGGACCTTATTCTTTGTTTATTTGTAAGGCACTAGCTTACAAATAAACAAAGTAAGTAAGTTTGTAAGGGGTTAAATGTTTTTATGAGTAGCACTATTAGGTACTGGTATACAGGCGGACGCCTGCACATCAACCTATCCAAAACTGTCAAATTTCTTAAAAAAAAATCAATTATATGTCTTAGATATAAAGATCAAATTCTATTGAGGAAATGACAGTTTGTGGTAGTCTGATGAGCAGGCGTGTGTCTATATACTAATTAATATGCTATACAAGCTTAGTAGCGGACAGCCGCTCTAAAATTATTTTCAAATAATAATTTGATTCTCTGACTATGCTTTATAAAAAAGAAATAAGTTCTATAAAAGGAACCCTTGATGTGCTAACTTCTGTACCTACAAATATTACCTAAATGGAATTAAAAGTTTAAATGCTATTGCCCTAGACAAATAATATTTGCTTTAAAAATTGTTAAACACACAATTATTTAGAATAAAAATATAAATATCACAATTTAAATGTATAGGTAGGTAACTGAAATCTCTATTACACTTCACTTAAAACACCTGTAACGTGCAATATTATCACTTATGGTAATGTATTCTAAGTCCATATTAGATCCTTTGTCTTTTCATGTCAATAGCATTTAAATTTAACATTTTATAGTTGTAATACGGAATACTGCCATCGTTTAAGATAATAAAAAATATAATTTGTTAGTAACTAGTATATTAAGTCATCTAATAATAATGATTATGTAAAACATAATTCAAATACATATATCACCTAGATATAAAAATCATTTTGTGACAAGTTTTAATTACAAATTATTATTTTATTATTATTTAATTATTTTATGGTCTTAATAGTTTTATCTGTTATTTTTTATAAATTTATTCTTTTTATAAGTGAAACCCACTTCTTACCTTACCTTACTATATTTTTTTAGAGAGCTTAACAGAAGCTTGTTAAAAATTCGTAGACCTGGGTCAAAATAGTACCGCTTAAATATTAGAAAATGTAATTTCATAAATATACTCGTACTGTCATTATCATTTTAATGATTAATCGCTCTTATAAAATTTTAAAAGACATCAAATTAAATTTGAATTTATTGTAATATCAACCAGTCCATTTAACATTTTTATTAGACTTAATTATCTTTATAAATAAATAAGAAATGTTGATGATGTTGCTTATTGGTAGTTAATACAAAATGTCGTTAACCATTAAAAAAGTATTTCAATATGCGGTAAGTAAGGTGTAGTTAATTGTATTTTTATCTAATCAAAGTATGTCAAGTGCATTCTGTCGACTAGATATGATTACGTCAAGATTTTTTTAAATGATTTTTTTTAGCTACCCACCTCGACAAAATATTTTGTTGTCCTTTTTAAATTTTTTGTGTTGACTTTATCCCTTACCTCAATCAAAAAGGTAGTGAAATTATATCACTATATGATATTATGTGATATAATTTCACTACCTTTTTGATTGAGCTAAGGGATAAAGTCAACACAAAAAATTAATTCTTGTTAATTAAACTCTTGTTAGTTAATAATGCATTATTTTGTGGGCATCTTTATCCATGGGCTCTCTTTCTCTTCATTTTTTTGTTAAACATTTGACACACTTGATTAGATAGGTATACAATACATTGTTTTAATGTAACATCAATGAATAAATAAATACATAATCACTCTTAATAATGTATGTTGCTGGTAAATGTTAATTGGATGCGAGGTACTATATTAGTTGTGTTACCTTGCCGATGTGATCTCACGGATGTCTAAAATGCTTTGTTACAAAAATGTAATACATTATTTTTTGGGCAAAAATGGTTTTCTTCACCTAAATCTACCTTCCAAGTTCTGAATTTCTCCTTCCACTCTTATTCAAGGCTTCAAATTTTCAATTGTAAATAATGCAAAATTATATATTTCATAGTAAGTATAAAATCTTGTCACTTTTAATTTCGCGGCTGATATTCAAAAATCTCCTCGCCTTACAGACTCGAGGTGGCCAGCAGCTTGCCAAGATGAATCAACCAATCCCTACTCAAAACAATAACTAAAATCACCTAAATCCCTATCACCAACCGAGTAAAACGTGTTGTACCGCTATGAATTGAACACGCTTGCGAGAAAGTTATTAGTTCCACTCCACCAAGACCTGCCCACTAGACTACAGAATCAGTTAATCTTCTCACGTTTGTTTGACATTAATATTTTAGCCTGCCCTCTCGAATGGATTATGGGACCAGCCCTAGAAAACTGCCAGGACTTGATCAGTCACATATTAGGTAGGTATGGCTTGTTAAAATTATTATCTCGATCATTTACAAAATTTTTGGACGTTTTAATCATGTATGAATATTGATTTTATGTTACATTTAGGTAATTTTCTAATAATATAATACTCATCGTGCAAAATAATCTCAGGACATGGACATAGAGGACTCGGCCCGAGATTCAGGACAATAAATTTCACCAGGACTCGGCCCGAGATTCAGGACAATAAATTTCACAAAGGTATTTTCGTAACAGCGCCACCTATGAAAATAAATTGTATGCCAATGCTATTTGTAGCACTACCTGTTGAAAAATTTTATACTTGCGTGCTGCTAAAACTGAAAACAAAAAGTACCAAAATACGTCGCTAGATGTCCGGAGCGACAGTGTTGCCATTTTAACAGTAACTCAGCTCCTAGAGTCAAGGCAAAACTTAAATTGTAGAATAATATGAATTTATCCATCTTTCAGTTTGTTTTAAAACCATTTGAAATGTTCAGTTGTAACTACCGCTTTGAATTGAGGTTGTGTATTAAGAGAGAATAAATTTTAAAAACGTTTTAGAGTACAAGAGCTAAGATTCGATATGTGATGTGGGAATGTGGCAGTAATTTATAATTTTATTACAATTATCTCTATCTAGGTACTTATCTAATACACTATTTATAGGTACTACAACTATTTTCATATACAATTTAGTTTCACGTACTACAACATTTTACTGCAAATTATATCAACTCGAAGGTTAGCAGCTTAGAGCAACAACAAAAAAGAAACATTTACTTCATATTTCAAAATTGGGTAGACAAAACTATATGAGGGCAACACTGCACGCGGCATTCATTTATTTCGACTTCATTCACTCGGCTCGGTGCTGTTGCCAATGCAAGGTGTACGTCGCGCCGCGTTCGTTATGGCGGGATTTCGTGAACATGAAAAGTTTCTACCAAACTTTTCAACGTTAAATTTCATGAACTAAAAGCAATCCAAAATACTAATACCGTAGTAAAAACTATTGTAGTCTCATAACGTCGCAAATAAGTGAAAGTTCACTGGTCAGGATGTCGGTTAATTCAAAGTGCCGGTTACCTGCCGTTTTTTGTGCTGGTGTGTTGAATGGATGTCGGAATTACGTTTAATTCGCGTCGCGGGGATGGGTGAATAAGTGGTACGAGGTACGAGGTGATTTGGGACTTTTCGAAATGCCTTTCGTGCAACGTGTGGTCGAACCGAGGTTTCTTTCGCGGACAAGTTTGCGTGATGCAGATGGGAAGCCGAGGGTAACGGATGAAGAGTTGCAGGCTGTGACGAACTGCACCCTTAGCCATGCGTTGCGGCAGCTCGCCTCCCTCGTGCTGTTGGCCGAGGATATATTCAGCGAGCTGACGTCACAGCTGCAGGGCCTAACCGAACGTTCAAAAGTAGCGCAATCTAAGATCGAAAAAATCAACGAAATTGTCGAGCAATATGACCCGAAGAAAGTGCCAGTCCGTGAGTACCCTTTCGCTCTATTTATTAATGAACAATACTATTGACTGTTGATTAAGCTTAAATCAGTAGTTTTAAAAAAATTAATGTCTATGGATTAGCATTAGTAAACATAAGACCATATAAATCTTGTAGTTACCTACTAGGTAAGTAGGTACCTATATTTTAACTAGGTAGGTACCTAAGTAATAAACCTTTTTTAAACTGTAGTTTGCATTAGACATAGGTAACTACATACCGCATAATAACTATTTTTAAGAGAGGCAGTACTTACCTAGGTCTTCTGTACTGGTGTAACATAATTTACTTACCTAGATGCATCCTACTGATAATAGTAAGTAGGTACCTACCTACTTAGGATCGGCAACAAAAGTTTTTTAGAAGTTGATAGGTAGGTACCTACTAAAGCGCCTGGTAAATTCTTTAGTTGTATTGACAAGGTAGGTATCTACCTAGTACCTAACTATATAACAACACATCCAATAACTGCCTACTGATGACAGTTAAATAGATATCTACTTGGTAGGTACCTAGGTACCTATTTCATCGATAAGTATAAATTGGAACTGAAACAACGCTCGAAATGAATTGATTATCCATCTTACCTACCGATTCAGTGACCTTTCAATCGAACGCCAGTACCTGCCTAGTACCTATCAAGGCAGGTAAACTACGCACATTGCTGCATGTAGCCATACCTACCTACAAAGAAACATGTCAAATGCCAACGCACATGTCAAGTAACGACAATACATCTACTAGGTAGGTACCTACATAAGAGCTCATTGAATAAAACGGCCGTACCGAAACCTCATTACCACAACCTCCTTGAGCCTATACCGATGCCGCCTTTACAAAAACTCTCCAGGTTGATGCATTGCTGAGCGCTATCTAAAAACCTGTTTGGGCGTCCGAACGGGCCCGCGATGGGAAAAAAACCATCCAGATTCCAATGCGGACCATAAAAACGTTTCGAGATAATTTCAAAGCCAATAGGTAGGTACTATGCGAGAGCCCGACTCACGATCTGACCGCTCGAGTATTTAACACTTAAAGAACGCAGGGATTAATTTAATTGTTACTCTGATAAAGCTTGTCTATTCCGAAAGTTTATCTCTCGCTACATAAGGTGCCTACTTCTACTTTGCGGTAGGTTAATATTCAATTCATTTAAGTTGATAGATAGATATCGACTAATGGATACTGGTTCAACTCCCATCTATTTATCAACCATACCATCTACAGTCGGTCTCGAATACGCGTACTGAATAGGTTTCATAACTAAATGCGATGATTTAATAGAAAGAAGGAAAGAAAGAAAGAAAGAAAAAATATTTAATAGAAAGTTTCTAGCTGAAGCAACTTAACAGGTTCACTGTCCAAAACTTATAACAATGGTTAAATCAATTGTTACGGACCATAATATGTGGTCTGTGGGACAGTGCACCTTTTAAGTGCATTTATTCCTAAAATTCTTTGGAATCGTGAAAATTAGGGTAACATAAAATTTGCATACATTTTCAAACTGTTGTTGACGAGAGAAATGAACCAAGAATACTAAAACGCAAATGACACGCTCAAAGATAACTAGTGGCTAAGAAATAGTCAGTTGGAAACTTTTTAGCACCTTGTCAAAATCACCTTTTTATTATAATAAGAAAAACCTACTACGATGTCACTCCTACCTATTCTTACTTTGTATCCATTGAGTGTATATCAGCCACAAATTCGTTTTCGAGTCAAATCAAAAAATTATGAATCTTTAAAAACTCGTCACGTGACGTCACTACATTTATCCTTTCAATGTTTCGGAATCAATTGTTATCGTAGTAAACATCCCAAACACTTAAAGCGCATACGAAACGATACGCAACGAAAACAAGCACCGTGCATGGGAACAAAACGGAATGTTCAAACAAACATATCACAGTATCCGACGACGACGCGACGGTCCCGCTAAGAGTAAACACCTCGATTCATTTGACAACCTTTCACCTGGCCGATAAGAGCTAAGTGTTGGTCCCGTGTTGCCTTTTGCACGGTATCACAAATACTGTGCCTTTAGCCACAACATATGAAATCTGCAAAAGGTAAGCATCAAACAAATGCGCTCGAGCAACGCACGCATCCAGGGCTTGATATCGTTACCAAATTCCCACTATAAGTACTGGTTAGTAACGTTATTTCAATAAAGGCAATTTAGTACCGGTAATGCAGGTTATCGGTAACGTTATCTAAAAAAGTATCGCTACTTTTTTCGTTAAATATTGCGCTTTAGCCAATCCGCGTAGAGCGGTTAGGCCTCTTCCTCGCCGGATCGGTACGATTTCGTTTCGGTACCGCCTCTGCACCGAATCTGTACAGATTTTCTGCTGAAAAACATTTCCTGACAGGCTCTGGATGTTTTCGGTACGGTATATTATTATTGTACAGTCGCGTCAACATGACTGGGTGTTGTTAGTGAGGCGCGCGGCGGAGCTGGCGGGGGTGAGACGGGGGGGGGGGGGGGGGGGAGTCCGGCCGCTCTGTACAGATTTTGTGCAGAGGTGCGCGTATACGCTCGGTAAAAAATCTGTACCGAAACGACTCGGTCTGAAAACTCTCATTTGATTACATGCGTTCGGTAAACAATCTGTACAGATTCGGTGCAGAGGCAGTACCGAAACGAAAACGTACCGATCCGGTGGGAAAGAGGCCTTAGTTAATTGACCGGTAAAAATGTCACCCAGGTAACGGTACCAAGCTTACCGTAACTGTTTTTACCGGTATCTTCGTTTAACAGATGTATCGATACAAATTTTTTAACGGTATTCAAAGTCCTGGCACGCATAGACTACCTCACACGGACACGGAGAAACATGCGCTCGGACTGTTGCGAGATTCCGTGTCCCTGTGAGGGTTTAAGTGTGCGTTTCTCGAGCGTGGTATGCATTATACCTTCTGGATCTTCTTATTTTGTGTATTAGCTCTGCATTCTTGTCCCTTCGGCTTCGCTTCGAAAGCTTAAGGTACCGAGCTGACTAAGAGAACGTCTTAAATATTTATGACCGCCAATATTGTACGCAAGTAACGTTGCATAGATCTTAGTTTGAACATAAAATGGTTAATTATGGAATAAACAATTACAGTAAAAACAAGCTAAGTAGGTACCTATGTGAGATAGTCCAATTTAGCTGTTGTAAATAAATAAAAAAGACTGGTAGACTACGTAGCCAAGTATAGTCAGCGTCAAACATGAAAGATCAAAAACATCTTAGCATTTAAGAGTAGTAATACGATCTGGAGAATTCTCGTTATCATTATCCATCTTATTAGGTACCTACTTCGTCTTATTGCTGGGCTTAGGTGTTCCCATTCCCACATGAATAGTAGCAAATTGGGAGATAGGACCATAACCCACCATCTAGTCTAGACTAGAGTTGTAGGTAATGGTCCTATCTCCCAATTTGCTACTATTCATGTGGGAATGGGAACACCTTAAAATTCCTATTAATATTTAAATTCAGCCTTTGGGTGAGCCATGATCTATTGTAAGCCTAACCAAAGACAAAGGCTGCACAAAGGCTGCTCAGCATCGTTTTCGGCAACATGAAAGTATTTTTTAATTATTATCGCAACCTTTGTATTTTTTTTCCAAAAACACATTATATTAATGAATGAAGATTGCTATTTATTGCTATTTATTAAGTTTGAAATGTATATAATATTTAAAATCAGTAGTATCAGTACCTTATTAAGTACACGACGACTAGTTTACGTAAACTGAGCAGTTTGCTAAACCCCGTTTACATTAACATTTTATTTATAGTGGAACGCGAATATTAAAAACTATCGTTACACAGTTAGTAAATTAGAGATATTAATTAGATACGTACAGTAGAACATGACATGAAAACATATTTTTGTATAGGTAAGGATTTAGCTCCAATGTGTAGGTATATTATTTAAATTAGAATTAGTTCTGTCTGATTTGTGCTTACCAAAAATTATAAACAAATTGTTTAAAAGTTTACAACTGTAATTAATAAAACTTTTACGTTTCTACAGTAAAAGACTTATCCCACTAATATTATAAACGCGAAAGTTTGTAAGTATGGATGGATGTTTGTTACACTTTCACGTAAAAACTACTGAATGGATTTTAATGAAACTTTCCTCATATACAGACCATGACCCAGCATATAGGATTCTTTTTTTTTTACTGTAGTCTTCGCGAACGAAGTAGCGGGCAACAACTATTGTGAAAATAAAACAACAAAATTAAAACAATGAGAGCCGATAGCAGCATTAGCACAAAATAAAGACACTGCAGAAGATAAGCTGCTTCATACAAACGCGCTCGAGCAACGCACACAGACTCGCAATCTCGCAACAGCTGTGTTCAACTGGTTCGAGATGTTCCGCTCCCCGATCAGCCCCCCGACCGCCTAACTCGATTGCTTTGGCTATAGCTATAGTTTATGACGTCATCTTGTCATTTCGTACCGCCTATAAAAGCAATATCGAAAGCTATAGCCTATAAGCCTTTGATATTGTTTTCATAGGCAGTACGAAATGACAAGATGACGTCATAAACTATACACGTAGCCAAAGCAATTGGTTAGGCGGTGGGGGGGCCGGTCCGAACCCTTCGGAGAATCTAGTAGGGCACCCTCTAAAAAACCTCCGAAGGTGATTTGTTTCACACGGATTGACGGAACCCTTTAAGTT
This sequence comes from Eudonia truncicolella, assembly GCA_949315975.1. Classification (NCBI taxonomy): domain Eukaryota; kingdom Metazoa; phylum Arthropoda; class Insecta; order Lepidoptera; family Crambidae; genus Eudonia; species Eudonia truncicolella. The sequence continues at coordinate 6,321,018 of OX438832.1, forward strand.
TCTCGCTGCCCCCAAACAAGTCCGGTGACCCCGAAAATTAGCAAACTCCCTCCAAAAAAAATGGTTCGAGATGGTCTGAGAATCCGAGAGAATGCCTGCCTATGCTCGAGCGCGGTATGTTTACCTCCTTGGATCTACTTATTTTGTGGCATTAGGTACCTACTTACTTACCGGTTTTGCGCAATTGTAACAAAGTTCGTTGGCCGATAAGCTCCTTATCAGTTTTCTTTATAACTATAAAACGAGTTCATGTTGTAAGAACTAATTAGGCGCTTGCGGAATCAGCGATGCATGCTCAATTGAATAATATCGCGTTGTTATCATTAAACTGTCAGCCGTTACAGAAAATAATTCATTGAGTTTGAATTTGTTTACCAACTTTGCACTTAATTAAAACAATTTTAAATGAAGTAAATCGCTCAGCACCAGGTGTATGTTTATTAAAATTTATTATTAACGACAAAAAATATAAAGATATCCATGTACTAGGTAATGAGTAATCCTAATTCACTAACTTGAAAATTAATGCGAACGTCTGTTTGTCCTTCTTTTACGTTCAACGGATCAGTGTGATTTTTGGACTGAGAATGCCATAGGCAAACCTTTTATCACGGAAAAACATCTCTTCCCTTCATGTAAAAAATTTACGTAATAAAATATTCAACATTTTAAATTTTATTTTATGAACATCAGACGTATTAAAAAGAAGCAGCAAAGTATCATATTATTATAACAAGACTCTTGTTTTTGTGTCGTACCAAATTACACGAGGGCGAGCCGGCAGATAGCAAATTGTTTGATAATCATTGACATAGATGATAAAAGATTACTCCGTAAATTAAACTTATTAGGGCTCTACTTGCTGTGTGTGATCAACATACATAACCACGCATAGCATTTGCACCTATTTAATTAAAAACCTTTTAAATATTTTTAAATATTTATTTGTACACGCCTGCTCATCAGACCAGCACAATCTATCAAATTTCCGCAATACATTTTTAACGATGATTGAAGGTCAGTTATGGATAGTCTGATGTGCAGGCATGATCTGTACATTGTTCATATTTGTTTGGTTGCATAAAAAAAGTTATCTATCTATTTGAAAAGAGTAACAAACACTATACGCTAAAAAGTAACCATCGAATCGAAATATTCAATCTATGTACGCTCCCAGTTCTCAAGCGGGCTTACAGTAGAAGAGCAGTCTAATAGTTTCGTATAATCCAAATCTCCATTCATTTTTCACCTGATGTTATTGCCCAAATAAAACGTTATATTATACCACGTTAAGTCACACACTAAGCTCCCTAAACATATTCATAGAATGTCATTTTAATATAGTACTCAGATGTGACAATAAAGATACAGGATGGATATTTTATAGTGTCACATAAATCACTGGACTCTTAATATCGTATGAGAGGAAATTATAGGGAGTGTATATCCGTGCCCGCATATCGGATAAGATGTTGCAAGTAGATGTTGTGGTCTGGCTACAGTTGTTCAACAAAGTATTACACTGGTGTGTCGAAAGTTTATTAAAAACTATTACCAACATTGCTTCGATCAATATTAATTCTAGATTCCCGAAGAGCGTTTGAAAAACAGTACGTGGCTTTGGTGTCACTGAGCCACAACTACTTTTGTGGCGATGACAGTCAATATTGAGTGCAAATATTTTGCATTTTATATGATTTAATGTTCACAGTTTGCTGAAGTTGTTGATGCTATCCAATGTTTTTTCAGATTTTGTTATTCGAAATTTAAATGTATAGGGTGGTATAGGTAAGAGCAAATAGGACCACTTTCGAGATGAATTTTTTTCCCCGATCCATTATCTAGTAATTCTAGTACATTATTGATCGAAGCAACATTGTGACTTTAATGCCAATTTTATGTCAGCATTTACGACCAAGAAAGTTAAACTTCCTTTTTTACCATACCAACTATTGAAGTAACTTTTACTTGCTCTGCAGAATCAATTGTATCCAAGACGAATTAAAACAATTTATGCTTATCACATCATGCACCTGCCCCCCGACCGCCTAACCGATCGCTTTGGCTACGTGTATAGTTTATGACGTCATCTTGTCATTTCGTACCGCCTATGAAAGCAATATCGAAAGCTATAGGCTATAGCTATAGATATATGCCTATACCTATTAGCTAGATGACAAGATGACGTCATAAACTATACACGTAGCCAAAGCAATCGGTTAGGCGGTCGGACCCCTGGCTTTATGTACCGGACGTGACATTATCAGATACGATAACCGTCTAGTTATTAAATGGTTAGATTATTACATTCCTACCACTCCCTAACATGCATAACATTGTAACTTTATTTTGACTAATATATGGATTTGGAAGCAATACTATAATAATTTATAATTTTTGGTGATGACAGATTGCGCATTGCCTGTGCCAATATCGATTTAAACGCTTGATTGCATCATAGTTAAACTGTCCATCATAATAAAAATAAACTGTTGCATAGGGGCATTGCTGGTTCAACGAGACATCGTGAGCAGACATGCCAAAATAAAGCGATCAAAACTGTGGTTGAAGTTTCTTGAAGAGCCCTTATCCTAGCAACTCCCCGCCATCGTAGATCTTAAATCATCGCTTAATTTCTAGTCAAAAATGGCGGTATCGAGTTTTAAATGTTATTGGATAGAGAATGTTATTAGGTAGGTACTTTTGATAGAAACACTTATTTTTATCATGTTATCCGATAATTCTTATAGAATTTTAGAATATTGTATAAGAATTATCGGAAAGAAAATAATTATTGCAAAGTCAGCCAATGTAAAATGGGATAGTTTTTTTGCTCTACTGAAAAGTCCTACACTATTTTAACTTACGCGGTGTTAGAGCTTAATCGACAATATCATGAATCACGTATACCGCTAAATAACGATGTTTCGATATAGTAAGTACCGGCCCCCCATATATCTAACACCACAGGCATCGGTGTCACCTTTCGTCCTCGATAGCGCCTTTCCACGCAGCAGTGTTGTGCAGGCTATTGAATGACTGCAGTCAGTGCGTATTAAGCAAGTCTTCGTCAAGTAATCTGAACCCAGGCTTAAATCTAACGACTTTGCCTAATACGTTATGCCTGAATTGATTACGAAAACCAATACCCTAAGGAAGGTTTTGTTAGGCCTGTGTACTTATAAACATAAATTTTTAATACTCACCTGTTTATTCTTGCTTCCAAGATCTGCAATAACTTCAGCCAGTTTAATAAAAGAGTCTTGTGTCTGTACAGTATTAATCGTTTTATTTCTGTTGTCAATATTACAATTCGTAGATGCGAATTTATTGTGGTGTGTGCCTAATATGTGTGTAGTGTTAATTTTGTCGTTGGACTGTAGGTACCGGTCTCCACGCGGCCATATGAAACGTATGATAACGTAAGCAAAACACGACTCAGGATAACAATTCAATATATTATATATATCTGTTTGGCATTTACAAGGTCACTGTCTTTCTTTTTTTTTAAAAACAATAGAAACATGTAAATAATGCAAAAAAATAAGTAAAAAGGTTGGTTGGTCGGTCGGCAACATGGCCCCTTGCGTTTGTAATAATGCCTGTATTTTGAGCACACCTAGGTCACAATTCACTTTGAGAGGTTAGTTGCATTAGGGTCGGGTTTTGTTATCTCACTCCACAAATAGAAAAGGAGACAAAAACGCACTTGAGATGCTCAGCTCACCCCTCTCGGCTCCCTGTGGGAACTTTTGAAGAAACCGGGAAGCCCAATATTTTTTTTGTGTCACGGTTCTGGGAAAGACTTCTTCCAGGTAGCCGGTAATAATGCACGCTTTTGTATAGATGAGTGGTTGAATTATTATTTTGCATATGACTTCGGAACTTGAGAATACAAAATGGACAGTGGGTAGTACTTAAATAGTAATACCTAATACGTTTGTTATGAATTTACCGCAATTGCCTGAAGCTTTTTTTAAGCTTTATTAAGCTGAACACTGAAATTGTATCTGCCTTTACTTCTTATTTAATATAAACCATGTTATAGTAAAATGGTTCTAAAAAAAATATTATACGATTTATCATTTGTAAAGTAAAATAATAAATAAATATATCATTAGATTCACCCTTGTCAATTCAAATGTAATTGTTCATATGCCATGTGCTGAGCATTGCACTTTCGAGATTGGCTGTTGGAATTCTTCTAGGCCAGGTTTGCTAATAGCTTAATTTAAACAGCGACCGCAGTACAATAGGACTATTTCAGCCGTGATGCTTGCCGACGAGACGATGAAGCTGTGACAATGACCTTTAGCGGCCCACGCTAATTATATACTCCGTCTTCCACGACAGCCGACACCAGACTGGTGGGCACGTAACTACACGACTTCATTTCCGACTAACTAATCCTTCTGCCTTTCCAAATGGTTAATGACTGGACGTAAAGCGAAATTTTGACGACACACCTATTCTAATTGGGGAATTTTATGACTTAACTTTTACATCGTAACTAGCGACCGCTTGCGACTTCGTACGTGAAAACACCCTTATCCCCTGATCCGGATGGAATTCCTGTAATACCTCTTGCCTTGCCTAGGGAAAGAGATTAGCCTGAAAAAAATTCTCTCTCTCTCTTCAGATAGTAACCAACGTTAACAACTGTTGAGCTGTTTTTATAATTCGGCGGTCGTAAAATTTTCATATTCTATGGAAGAATCAGACGTTATTGTTTGAAAGCAGTTATTTCGTAGCAGATACTTGGCAATAAATTTTGCACTTTCCACCCCTGCTTTCATCGACACATGGTGTATTATTGCAACATTTTGTAAATTGTTTTCGGAAATCGCCTTCAAGTTTAATATGTAATCAAATTAGGTGCCATTATTGTTGGTTTATAAATATCTAATGATGATTTATCATTGAATTCTAACCAACTTTCTATTTGTTCTTAGTTCAGAAAAGTATCTATTATAATATCGTCCCGCTTGTAATAACAGCAACTATCTAGACTTTTTCCTATCCCCGGTACTATTTATTAATGTCAATCTTCAAAAAAAAAATTTTTTGAAAGCATTTTCAGCTTGTATGTGTGTTTCTCACCTATCGTGTCTCTGTGAGGACTTTTATTAACTTAAAAGTTAGATTTGACCTGGTAATAGTTTTGAATTCGTGCGAGCCCAAAGACACCGTCGCGTGTTCCCGGGATACGCTAGTTAATATTAGAGAAGCCCCGTAATACAGGGGCGCCGCGACAGCTGATCGGAAGTCCTGCCCTTTGTTCGACTCTTTACCACATTTTTTGTAAACTTGAGGAAGGAAGGAAGGGAACCATTTTTATAAAGGATGACAGTAAATATTAACTATTATTGAATGAATATTTTAACGATTCCGTGGGCTATTGGTTAGACCCAAAACCAAAAAAGTTTCCGAACCCGATTTCTAACTGAGGTTATTGAACTCGGATTGGTCAGTGGTAGGACTAGTTTTTACTCCGTCTGGCCATCTACCGCCTATGCATATGTTGCCATAACGATGTTAGTAACATTGTTGTGTTCCGACAGCTACCAGATAAAATAGCCAGTTCTTCAGTGAATGAGGATTGCGGGTGAAGTGCGCCTTCACATTTAGCCTTATCGTTACTTGCCATGAGATGACGACCAAGCGCTTCCCCATTGTGGAATAGGTATAAAATGTTATACTTCCCAATACTTACATCGTACATGAAATAGGGGCTCGAGTCGCCATCACCAAAATCGTAATTTCACAATTTTACGTCGACGTTCCGATATGCTGCCATGATTTTTGTGTTGCGCTCCATTGTGCCACTCTTGAATTATTCGTATTTTTTATTCATACAATGCAGGAAAAGTTCCATTATTCCGTACATTTTCGGGCGCAATTGTTCGCGCAACGGCGCGCGCGCAGCGTGTGATCCATTGCCGAGATCGATTGTTCGCGATTCACAGTGAGGTGGTTATTTAAAAATGTCGGCTTTTGTCTGGCTGTAATGCGAATATAAAGGACGAGCGCACCTATACGCCTTTTGACTTCGAAAGTTTTACAACTTCCTGTGTCGCTCCCAATTTTTTTCGTAATCTTCCGCAAAGAGGTCTGATGCATTTAGACAGGTGATTGATACCGCTATTTTAAGCTTTATAATCGTGTGTTACTAGTTGACTGATTTTACATTTGGACTTTGGGATTTGCCGAAAGGAAAAAGATATTTTTGTGGCACTGAAGCAGCGCCCTTGTGTACAATTTTGCCGTTCAAAATGTCGTTTTTGTTAACGTGATCGTATGGTGAATTAAACTCCGAAACACCATCTACAGTACTGTTCAAATGAAGATGAAACAAACCAAGCACGCCACACACTTTATCCAGAACATAAAATTACGGCCAAGGTCATAAACATCACTCGGTTGGTTTCTCGTAAGTACAAGTGTGATGGCTACCGGGGGCGGGCATATGTAGCAGGTACGATTTTATTAATTTCCTTTAAGACCATTATCATCTTCAATTTGTCGTTTTGATTTTAAATGTGACACGTAATTGCGACTTAGGTTGCCCGCAATACTATAACCACCTTGTTTATAGAAGCAGTTTTGTGGCTTCTGCTAATTCCGTTTATTGCTTCGCTATAACCAGCTCACTTGCAAAGGGACAAATGTTCGTTCATTCGTTAATTGGCTAATCTAATTGGCAATATCGTTTAATTATTTCGCAATGCTTCCATTCTAAGCCGCGTAACGTGATATAATTTTTAAACATTAAGAAATACAGTTGTATAATCTGATAATAAATTTTCCACATCACGAGGCAATTGACAATTATAATTATAACCCATGCAAGCAACTCGATATACTTAGTAGTGGATAATAATAATAGACCAACGAACATGTGCATTAAATCTGACGTATGTATAATCGAAACCACTGTTTCCAAATGGTCCATTGCGAACAGATGACGTTGTTATACGTGGGAATGTGATGTAATCTTAGCTGAAGGAGAAAGGATTCTGACATAGCTCTACGTAATATCCTGTAAGTGCTGATGATAAATTACTGTAGCTTTTAATAAACCAAAGACTTACTTATGATTGTTTTATGGCATTACTAGCAGACTCCTAAGTGCGAGTTTAATTATCCATTCGATCGTGTAACGTAACGTAAGAACAAGAATTTGTAGGAAACAGTATTTATTTCAGAGGTGGTGCTTCATTGCCATATTAATTCTCGTTTTTGTTAACGTGTTCGTAATGCGTATGGTGAACAAAAATTATACTCAGCACTCTTTGATTGCAGCTAAGGTAATGACCGAGTGCTTCATAGCTACAACCACTTGTAAGCTGATTACGTGACAGACAGCTAATTGTAAATAGTTTTCCTTATTGACTCTTAGATGTTTCTATTGCTTTTACGCACCTATTCGCGATACTACTATTTATAAAAGAGCTGACAATAGACTTAACACCTTTGACGCGGCATTGACCTTTGTCGTTTTTCTTCACGTTGTTTGTATCAATCAATTTATTTACTTTTGCACTTCCTTTCCTATACAAGTATCAACTAGCTGTAAGGTTTAAATAAATAATTTAGTCCACATTGTTGATTGAACAATCATTAGGCCGTCTTAGCAAACCGTTAGATATATTCGCTAATCGCTATTGTCAATCAAGAATAAATAAATAAATAAAAAATAACGCCTAGAATAATCGAATAAAATAAAATAACAAAAAAGAAAAAGAAGCATAAAATAAAAAAACAGCTGCCTCAAGTAAATTTAAACTAAGAATTAGCACTTCTTGTAACTGTCTGTACCTTTCGCAAACCGGCCGACTGCTTTTTCAATTGAAAAGATTGGCTCGAATTATTGAATGGCTCAATTGCAGCACTCAGTATTCGAAAAAGATCTTGGGTTAGAAAACCATTCCCAGCTGAAGCAGTTTTATTTGTAAGACTTTTGAATATAATATGGTATGGCATAGTGAATGCAAAATAAAACAATTTATAATAACAATTTTTTTATTACTATGAGTATATGCCCGAAACGACTAAGTAATTTGTATTCTTATAGAAATTCATATAAATATACCTACAACAAGTCATAAAAGCTAAATCAAGTTCTCATTGGAATGTATTGAGTGTACCACAGCCGTCTACATAAACCACTCCCTTTGTTTTGTTATAATCAGAGCAATCTATCTATCGAAGCATCGTAAGATCATTCAATCAGAGATGTGCAGACAATTGGAATGACTTGTATTTTTGTTTTATTTTGTTTGCCAACTATCGTTGCGCGCGTCAAATATCTGTTGTGAATTCCCGAACCAATGAGATGTTTTATTGGGATAAGGATATTGCCTTTGGCACTAGCCTTCCTTCCATCTATCATTGTGCACCAAATCACGTCGGTTCTATGTTCCGTTTAGACGTGAAAGAGGTACAGACAAGCACACATTTATTTTATACTGGTTAATTATTGTAGAGTTATGTTACATACAATACAACCACAACTGGTAATGGCTTGACCTTCATCTCGTCAAGTAGTGATAAGATAAGACCGATGATAGATGTACGCCCGTAATCCTGAACTACCGAAGAACTGTCTTTATCTTTCATCTAACTGTCGAAACAACATTACTGTTAAAAAAAATGTTACAGTGGCGATAGTCTTAGATAAAAGAGTGATCGCTAGCCAGACGAACTTAAAACAAACCCTACCACTATATGCACCCCCGCTTACCCAGGATCTCAAGTCGATCAGGAGTCGGAAACCAGTGATCTCAGAAGCTAGACCACAAAGCTGCTTAAAATTGTTAAAATAAAAACATTATGTATGGATCTGCTAGCGTTTACTTTTTACTTAACATATTATTTAACCCTAATGCGAGAAAATGCTTTCAAAGAGTTCGCAAACTAATACATTTAAGTGATGTTAAACCTTTTTACCGTTTATGTTAAATCTTATAATCTGCTTGTAGATTCTTCGCTGAAACTGTTCCGAAACTTTTAAGTGCACAAGGTTTTGGACTTATCGACACTGTTGTTTATTAGCACTGTATCACTGAACATCTCGTACCCACCTACTGCACTTTGGCGAGACAAGTTAACGACTATGGGCTAATATGGGCAAGACAAGCCTCTCTCATCCATATTGCGGCCTCGCGTTCGATCAGCTCATTTATATTGCAAGCGGATGTTCTTGGCATCTAAGTATCTGCTATATAGCCCGATGGCACCAAAAAATATCGCAAAGGAATTGTTAAAGGAAAATTCCTATCCAATATAAGGTGAGGTCCTTTACATGCCTTTACTCTTAAAGTATACATTTATTTAGTTGTTTTAGAATGGATAAAGTGAAGATTGAGTACATTAGGGGAGTTATTCCAACTGATCCTTTAAACGGATCCATTTGCAACAATTATTATTAATATCATATTATCTAAATATGTCGGCATAACATCAATGTTTGTAGCATTGTTGTGTTCCAGCAGCTAGAGATAAGATAGCCAGTACCTCACTAGTTGAGGATCCCGGGTGAAGTGCGCTTCCATCATTGGCCTTATCATCACTTAACATCTGTGCTTACCCGTAAATATATAAAAAAAAAATCCGATCGGATCCATTGAACATTTAGCTTGCCCGATCCTTAGCATTCCATGCATGGTAGGTAAGTACAGTCAACAGAAAAAGACTTTTTACAATAGAAATATTTTAATATTTTATTAAATTATCACAGTAATAAAAAAATAATGAACATTTTAATCAAGTAATATCATAGTAAGTAATATAGTTTTTGTCGTTTAGTCGGCGTAAGAGTGCCAGGCTAGGGATGGCGATTCTTTCCGAAAAAGATCTATTTTTAAATCGATTCGATTCGTAACCTAATGTAACGAATCACCTTTGATGCTATTATTTTTTAACTTTTTAATGTAACAAATACCTACATTTGGGAAATCTGAAAGAAGCACTAAGTGACTGAGACGAAATCGACGGTTGTGTTATCGTGTTATGGACATGTAATGAGAAGATATGATCAGCATGTGACGATAAAGTAGATAAGCATAAAAATTTAAGGCTTTATGGAAAAGGAAAACCGATGAAAAGAAATAGATTGTGTGAAAGATTAAATGACAAAAAAGAGATTGAATATTGATGATGGCTGATCGAGGAGAATGAAAGAAGAAAACATTCTGCGAAGACACTAAATAAGATTGGAAACAGGGCAACGCCATGATCGAGTAGTTTTAGTGTCGATATTAGCCTCTTACTTACCTAACTCACACACAACTGCACCCATATTCAAATAGGGAATGATCATACAGAAAAGTTGAATTTGATTCCTCGTTCAATCTGTTACCGACTTAACAAGGAACATCAAACCATCAACATTAACAAGATCTGACAATCGAATTGAAATTTCCGAGCAGGCCCACAGACTATGGATTTTATTATGCGGCGTGACTGGACCGTTCCCACTACCCAAGCTGGTATTTTAGACTTTAGATTGCGAATATTGTTGCGTCCATTACGTATTCAACTGCCGTCCGAAGTATCGGTTTTGAATTGACGGAGGAATTAAACAATAGACGGTTGTCATTCTATGTTGCTAACAAATGAATAACGCTTAACTTCACATTAAATATTGCTTACTTAAGTTTCAATTTATCGTCATTTACCTTTCGCACTGTGGTTTTCATAAAAGCAGATTAATTAAAGTACTGAAACTTTATTATGATTGCATAGCGACGACGATTTCACAGCACCGTTAATTTCGAACATCCCTCAACATTGTAACTAATAAAACATTTAACGAGTTTCTGCAGTCAACAGGATAGAAGGATATAATAATTTTAAAACGTTATTTTATAAAGGCCACATATGATGCACAATAAACGTGAATCATTGTAGAGATAAAAAAATATTGTTTCTGACGGGTGACAGCGTAAAAATAAAGGTGGAAATGTCTGATTGCGAGCGTAATGGTTTAGATAAGGGCTTCGTGTCCCACGTCCGCACAATAATGGCTGTTGCGGGCACGCCGTGCAATGACACATGGTATGTAGTGTGCCAACGGAGTTATGGATTAATGACAGCCACTTTGATTTAATGACGTTGGTGAAGTGATTTCCCAGAATAATGCCGGTCAAGATAGCAGCATAGCAGGATCTCCTTCAGTTTCTCGTGGATGCTTTCTCTAAAAATAAAAGAAAATCTCATTGAAACAAAGTAAGTCGCTTACTGTGATTAAAAAATTCTGAATTTCACAGATGAGACATGATATGTTGCATGGCAACGTAGTTATGGATTAATGACAGCCACTTCTATTTAATGACATTGGTGAAGTGGTTTCTCAGAACATCACACTAGTTCAAGTTCTAAGATCTCCTTCAGTGTTTAGCAGATGCTTCCTCAAAAACTAAAGAAAATCTAGTTAAAACGCAAATGTGCGCCGGTATGTCTATCATGTTACTGATTATAGCAATCGAAGTTGCCTTGTAGGTTAAAAAACTTTAGTAGATAACGGACTACACAACTAATGACGTTGTTGAAGTGATTTTCTAGAATATCACATAGAAAACCGGTAAAGTACCTACTTACATCTCCTTCAGTGTCTCGTCGCTGCTTTCCCTGAAAACAAATTTAGTTAAAAGACAAATGAGCTTCATTATTGTGTGTTCAGTGTTGTTAAATCCTTATTCCACTGATTATAGACACCGAAACCTTCTTAGCGCTATTTATTGCCGTGAAGGTTAAAGAACTTTAGTAAGTAAGTATAGGTTCCTCAAAATTAAATAAAATCGTTGCCGCACGACATTTCGCCGTTATTAATAACGGCTAACGAGATTTCCTGTACCACAACATTCTGCACACCTCACAATAACCATGATCAATTACGACACCTGATGCGCTGAAATATAATAAGTACTTACATAAAATATGCTGGGAGGTAGATACTAGGTAGTGAAGAAAAACATCGTGTTGTTAGTATTCATTACTTGCATTATGTTGCGTTTGTGTGACATATTATCGGCGTCGCCATGTTCGTGGGAACACGTAATGTTAACCTTAGGTTCGCTTCATTAATATGTTATGTCAGCGTTTTGCTGAGCTCATGTAACCGATGATTTATTTGGTGGCTCCGTGCGCCCGACTACCGCGGTGAACGACCCTGCCACTGCGCAACCTCTAGTACTGGTTTCGGCTTCGGCAGACGATTTTGTGCCGCACGTCGACCGTTTATGGACGTGAAACTAACCGGCGGGCGTTTCATTCAAGATACCTACCTACTCTATTAACAGCAATTTCGGTGTCTCATCATAATACTCATGAATGTGAAGTAGTATTAAAAAAATCCTACTTGTGTAACAAAAAGTCCGTATAGTTGTAAAATAGTATTGCATTAAAGGCTAATCATTTCGATCGTGTCTTTATGACGTTTCGACTTTAGACACATGATGCCTTTTGCTAGCCATTTTTTTTTTAAGTAATAACCACTAAGTTTTAATAAAACACGTTAGAGAGTGGTGTAAAATTGCACGTCAAGTTAGAACCGTTCGAGACAACAAAATGAGTACCTACTCATAACAGAACGTTTATTGCTCTATTTGCTGATAAAAGTTCTATTACAAAAACTAATTTGCATTATTATTTTATTGTAGTCAACCATATATGATACTAGCTTAGTATTATTGTTATCAAGAATCAGCAGTAACCGTAGAAAGGTGTGATTAACTAAACGGCATTCACATGTCTTACACACAATCTCTCGGCGTTCCACCCAGATTAAATCTTATCTTCTCCACAGTCACCTTGGCAAACATTAAAAAAATAATTTATACTCTTAATCCTGGTAACAGCGAACAGCTGCTACCAAAATATCTAACAATCAGTGCAGCTTACACACCAAATTATTAAAAGCCATAAAACGAGTCCGTACCGAAGGGTGAGCAGCCCCATTGTCGAGTTTCGTGTCTAAAACTAGCATGAGCGTTTATTATTTCGTGACAGGCAAGGTATTCGATGCATTTATCGATTTTTACTACCACGTACTAACGCCATCAAGGCTACATACCGTATAGTAAATTTATCAATTTTACGTAACAAGCTTTAATAAACTAGAAATACATATAGCTTTAAAACTTGCTAATGGGAAATGCACGCTAATACGGTATTCTAGCATCAAGGTCGTAAAAGAAGTCGCTAGCATTCCGTATACCATAAAACATCCTTTAAACACACTATAAATAAGAATCTGTTTACACTCTTTCACCTCAAAGGTCGAGGCGACCGTTAAAATGCAATTTCAAGCGAGTTGGCAGCGCAAACGCTGTGGAAGGACAGACTTGCGCTTCGCGAGCTCGGTATAGCAGCGGTTTGTCGCACACCGGTCCCTAGTACCGACCGTTAGTCGCCCACCTGCCGACTGCCCACTGAACCGAGGGAGACGTGCATCTGACACGTGAGTCAAGGGTTAAAATGCTACTTTGCATAATCGTATATATGTACAAAATGTGTATAGAATGCTCATAGAACTGTATCGAAACGAGGCGTTCATCGGTTAATCAGCGATATAACGTTGATAATGTATTTTTTTATTTATTATATTAACGGGTAAGCACAGTGCCTTGATCTCACCTGATGTTAAGTGATGATAAGGCCAATGATGGAAGCGCACTTCACCCGGGATCCTCAACTAGTGAGGTACTGGCTATCTTATCTCTAGCTGCCGGAGCACAACAATGCTACAAACATTGATGTTATGGTGACATATTTAGATAAGATGGTGGTAGCTAGCCAGGCGGACAAACAAGCCCTACCACCTACCAAACCGAGTACACAAACATGTACCCCCGCTGGGAATCGAACCCGGGACCTCTGGGTCTAAACCGGTGGTTTTAGCCACTAGACCACAGAGGCGGTTATGTACATAGAATGAGAGAATTTATCAATTTGATGTTTGTGATTCGGACGCACATCTAATAGAAGCAGGGTAAGAATGTTCTCGAGTGCCGTCGCTTACCGAAACACGCGCTGTAGGTATTCCTCAAAGAAGGTGAACCGATAACCGGTCTTGTAGAAATACTTTGGGAGGCCTATTTTCAACAGAAGACTTGTTTTGGTTGTGTTGTAGTCACATGTATAATTCTTCAGATTTAGTGCCGAGAATAATTAAAATAATCATCATTATAATCATGATTATCTTGATTTATCTTGATTATTCTCGGCACTAAATCTGAAGAATTATACAAAACTTTGATTGTCTTATCTGATCATCTGATCTCAGATCTGTATTACACACAGAAACCACATTACTTAATTGAGGGCAAATTAGAACGGTAACTAGCACGTGTCCATGTTATGATAGCGATATCATTTTAATAGATCGTACGGTCGTAACATAAACAGGAAACATCAAAAAACTATCAGTGAAAACCCCAAATAAACCTGTCAGCCAGTAAGGCGTCCTTAATTTAACATCTGTATTTGTAGACCGCGCCATTGCATCGCAATGCATTCGTGGATCGGCTATCGTAACTCAAACAACTATAGATAAGGGATATCGATTGGTGACGAGCGATCGAATTACGACACAGACACCTAGCCATAGCCACCGACCGACTCTGTTTGTATATGAAGCGTACATTCTTGGTACGTATTTGACCCAGTTCAGAGAAGGGAATTTAATAACAAATAGTTTATCATTGAATTCAAATGTCCAATCTTAAAAGTGACCCTCCGTGGTTAACTTTCGTCGTTTTGTCACAATTCACAAACTGTTAGTAATTTCTTGCAATCAATTTAATAAAACGGTCTGTGGTTACTTGAGGTTAATAAAACCAAGGCTTTTTTAAATAAGCTTTTAAATTTAATTTACATGTTTTATCTTGTTCATGTTACTGCTATTTCTATATTATTGAGTGTGCGAGGCAATTTTGACTGACATCTTAATGCTTTCGCATTACAGTAAAACTTTAGAGCGAATGAGTTAGAAATAACTTGCTATTACGTCTCGTCATAGGTGATTGATGGCAAATTATAAGTGGCAGTTAGGTACATGTCTTACTCTCTCTCTTGATATTTTAGTGAAAAGAAACAGACTCCTATTTTATGCTAAAATCCGTTAATGAAACAGCAAAAACTTACAAACAACGAAAGTGTATTGCTTTTTGAAACTCCACTGCCGTAGCAGGAAAATCTTACTGACTGGTAAGCAAATGCCGAAAACATAACTAAGAGAGTATAATAGAGAGAATGACATGGCACTAAGCCAAAGCCGACTTATTGTAATGTTAATAAGGTTTGATCACGTACAATGGAACGTAGGAGGGTGTGGGCAGAACGGGCTTTCGGTGAATATAAACAACCACCCTGTATCTTGGCAAGCCACTCGAATGCTTCCAGGGTAAATACAATTACATGCAGGTGTTTTAAATATGCTTATACACAGCAAGTAGAAACTTGGAGGTGTCACACTGAAGTGTCTACAGATTGAAGTGATGACTATTAAATATTGCAAGCAACAACACATATCAGATTCTGAATGGAAGTTCCAACAATCACTTTGAATAACAAATTCGGCATGAAGCACGCAATGGTATTGGAGTATAAATTAAACATTGATGTAGGTAAATTTTGAGTTCCTTATTGAATTAATTAAAAATTATAGACCAAATACCTAGTTTAAAAAATTTACAGCACCTTTATACACTCTACATACTATTTCAAGCCACTGAAATGCACTCGCGTTTATCATTTAAGCTTAAGCTGACCACCGTGTTTTATCAGGTTGATCCACTGAACTTCCCGGCTCTGGTGTGGGTGTTGGGTTACCAGCATTCTTCATACAGTGAAAGCGAACAGTCAGCGTTCCACATAATGCATCTGTAGAGAGCGTTACCCGATACCTTGGCCTTCATTACAGAGCAGAGAGCATCTCTGGTGATGGTACCGCTGTCACAGATATTCGTTTCCACGATATACGTAATGCATTAGGAATTTATCAAGAAGACATGAACAAGGAAAGATAAAACCATACTGCAGAAACGTACCTTCAAACCTGTAAAACATTCATCATGAATCACGATGACAGATATACTTATAATTTTCCAACAAAATGTATGCCATCCAGGAAAGGAATTAAATAAACATTTCTGATGTTATCCATGTCATGTTCCTTGAGCTTACAATTTGTCAGGCTTTGCGTACTTGAATGTTAATCAATTGTGATTCTCCAACATAGCGTTGCGTATCATTGCCAATGCCAACGACCTCCTGCTGATTGCCGTTACGAATGACAAATTGACCTTTCTTGACGTAAATATTGTTGAATGTAAAAATACTCGGGAATTTGCACTCCTTTTATATTTACATCAATAGTTACGTATTGTACGTCCTACGACGACCGTCGTTCTGTCTCTCGACAACTTAAAAAATCAACATCATATCATATTCATCACTTTTTATACACACGCCTATCATAAGAAAACTCTAGTGTACTTACACTTCCAATCCAACATTATATTATACTTACTACTTTACATAATATCTTAAGGAATATGAGTTTTTGTGTAACGAATAAAATTAGGTTGCTTGCTACAGATAGTAATACTCTAATCAGCAAAAGGTGTTCGCCTTACGTTAACAAATTCAAAAAAGATTAGATAAAGGCCTTTGTAGTCTTTAAACATCATTGGCGATATGTACACCTTGGGTAGTAAATATTAGCTCAATGACATCGTCGTGAGCAATCAAAAACAACAAAGATGTTACAAAATAGTACGAGCATTCTTTCAAAGTTAATATAGTTAACTAAATAAGCTAATACATTATCAGCTTCTTCCTTACATTACGTCATAATAAATATCTAGAACATTTATAAAATACAGTGAAAAAGTTAAACGCTATAATAGTTATAAATTTTGTAAATTTAAAAATTACGTAATATTAAGTTACAAAATTACACAATTCTCTCCTCAATCAAATATTTACTTCTTTCAAAAAAGTTGTTACTCATATTACCTTAATTCAGTCAAACTGAAATTTTCTGTTATAGTATATTAAACTTATGAAAAATCAACGCTCACTTATTATGGTATGTTGCTACGAGTGCATATAATAGTCAGTAATATAGTCACCAGTACCCATCACTAACCTACCGAAACCAGCAATTTTTCTCGCATAATTTTTCGGTTCGATTAGTGGCACGAATATGTTGATGACATTGTCTACCGTCTTTAAGCATGGTTGTATCCATTATACCAAAAGCATGTTAAGTTAAATAAGCATGTCCCAAACAGGGTGCCGCATCATTTAGTTTTGTGTTGGATCTTAAAAATGCTTTTAAGTCATTACGTAGTATTTATTACAGCTCGTAATCATCAAGTCACACCGCTTCGCGGCGTGTTGTGCAGTTGCCTGTTTCATGTCCATCATTATTTTATGCAACTATTACGATGTTCACAATTACTGCTGTCCACTTTCGCACAGCATCATTACTAACGAGTAATTTCTTGATTAATTCAATAAAATAGGGAATATTTTCATTATTTAAGATGTATAGTAATTTGGTGATACATGTACGTTTATTTACAAAGACTTTTCTTCCATTCTCGTTGAAGTAAATGTTGAGATGACGGATGGCCAACTTAACATTAACTTCTTTCTTTGCCAATTTTGCCATATCATCTTTCACTCAGTCTGTCCATACATTATAATGACTTTATCACAGACCTATGACTTTATCATACGATATTGTCTTACGTAAGTTTCTTCCTTCAACATTACAAAACTATTTTTTTCATTGAGTAAAATACGTAACTCGTAGTCTCATTCCATGTTTGGTGGATACACACAGAACTTGTTTGTGTTGTAGTTCCGTACAGTTACCTGCGTAGGTGTCCGCGGGTCTGGCGCACGACGACAGACCTCGTCTCGTACTCCTACGCATTTCCATTATTGTCTTGCTCTTCCATTACATAACATTACTTTTCATTTGTCGTCAAATAATATCTCATCGGCAAATTCATTTGAATATGTTTGGCTGTTGATGTTTTGGCTGACATAATCTTCAAATGTTCAAGAGTACACTGTAGTAAGTACCTACTAGTAATACACGTATAGTTGGTATAAACCGTACTTACAACAGCTTAAGTTTTTTCCGTTAGGATTTGTATGAATAAATCTTACTAATGTTATTAATGCGTAGTTAGTATGTTTCACCTGGATGAAATTTTGTACACAAGTAGAGCTAATCCTGAGCAACATCTCATTCCTTCAAGAATTCACGACAGACCGAGTTTCACGAGGATGAAGTCGCGAGCTGAGCTATTTAGTTTCTATTTCAACATGTTTAGTATGAAGTTGAAACAGACATATCTTCTGCTTATGTCCATCAACTCTTACCAACAATGCAATTAAGGTGTTTATTTTTGTAGAAAAAACAATTAACTAACGCCTGCGTGTGGCGCCCCATGTAAACCGAAATAGAAGAGTGTTGTTCCATAAGGTAATCAAACTACATGACATGACATTACACGTGTAAGGTGTGAACTGAAGGAAAACATGGCATCCCTCCCTGTACGTCGTTATGTTATTTTTAAAGTAAAAATTAAACAAAACATTAAATAAGCTCGTTCTCGCTCAAGTAAACTCTTGGTGCTATTATGGAGGGCATCTTTTAGTTTAATAAGCTTCCCCAACGAGGAAGCGCTTTTCGCCTTCATCTCACCTGAACGTATGTGGCGATAAGGCCCAAGATGAAAGTGCACCGCCCTCGGACGGAACCCTTAACTACTGATGGACTAGCTTTTTTATCCCTAACTTTTAGAACGGATCAAGGCTACTAACATTGTTGTAATGGCGACAGATATATCATGGACCATGCCATGAATCATCATCATTTGCCTGTCTTGTTCTCAATCTTATTTGGAGTCGGCGCAATACGATTACTTCTTCCGTTATCCTCAAACAAACATTATGGATTAAGAACATACTTATTTAATTTCTATCTTGTATAATTACTGACTTACCTCTCCGTAATAGAAGCCGCATATCAAACTGTTGTATCCCTTCGATTTGCATAAGTTCTTCTTTAGTAGCTGAATCCATAGTAGTTCCAGTAATTGTATATCTAAACACGAGGCAAGAGTGCCGAGTACAGACGATGCCGGCGCCCGGGGCCTTCACAACAAAACAAACACCTTGATGCTATCGTCTGAACGAACTTGAACCCGTGCTCCTCTTTGCTGTAAGTACATGACTGAGGTGACTGCTAAAGCATTGAGTGAGTCATGTTTGGTCATGTCACGTAATAAACGTTCAAATACATGGGCTATAATGAGCAACAAGTAACCTAAATGTAGACGTCATAAATAGCAGTGTTTGAAATATTTTCCAAACGAAAACTTTTAATATTGTTCCGAAAAACGTTGAAAAAACGAAATCATTTTACGGATTTACTTTGTTCGCGTCTATTTTGTATTTCCTGACATTACGTTTTCGGTACATTGCGGGTTTGTGTAAATAAGAAAGAGGGAAGGCGGGTGCCTTCAATGCTTAAATTAATTTGACGGAAACCTTCAATGAACTAATTATAAGACTACTCGGTTTGGTTGGTGGTAGGGCTTTGTTTGTCCGCCTGACTACCACCATCTTATCTAAAAATGTCGACATAATATCAATGTTTGTAGCATTGTTGTGTTCCGGCAGCTAGAGATAAGAAATGTGTGAAATAGACTTACATCTCCGCCATTGTCATCACTTGACATCAGATGAGATGAAGGCCAATTGGTAACCCGCAAGAAATAAAAAAATAATTAACACATCTCCGTTTCACTGCGACAATGGAACCTGCAAAGGTTCCTGTACCAGAAATCATCTCCGCCATTGTCATCACTTGACATCAGATGAGATGAAAGCCAATTGCTTACCCGCAAGAAATAAAAAAATAATTAACACATCTCCGTCTCACTGCGACAATGGAACCTGCAAAGGTTCCTGTACCAGAAATCCAGAATAAAAACAATCTGAAGTTTATATTTAAACTTTAAAAATCATAACACCTACTCAGTGCTTCATATTACCTACCTACTTGAAGTGTATTATATTAGCAAATACCTATAAAGTGCGCCCTCCATTTTCAAATGTCGTAAGCTATTCCGTCTTCTCGAGATTTCATCAGGGATACGTTACGTGATATAGCTTCAAAAGGTTCACGCATCCAAATGCGTGTGTAGTATTGTCAAAAGAACGTCGTTTCAGCTTTTATGACGTGGTGAGAGTGGCTACCGATAAACGCAGCTAAAAAACACCCATCTAAAATAATAGTCACCAGTAAACTGGTACCCTTGCGCTTTATTTATAGACTTAACAGCGAGAAATCACAACAATTGGTTCCACACGAAAAAGTTGATATTCGGAAACAGGAAATTGAATCCTGGAATCCGTTTCGACGTGAAAACGGTAGTACGGTAAACGAACAGCAAGCGAATTCGTTAAATAACAACGTTGAAATATCTGGATATAAACACAAGTTGACATTTTACTGCACCTTAATAACTACGCTAATGAATTAATGTGGGCGTGTTTGCAATAATATATTTTCTTTCCTGTAGGCCTTAATTCTCGGTTTATGTCGCTTTAGTTAACGTAAATCGGAATTAAAACAGTATGAGCAACTGTCGACAAAATACTAAGTAAACACAGTGGGAATAAAGCCGTTCATTAGTCCTTTCAGTTCCAGTCAAGAATAACAAATAATACAGACATTCCATTTCAAAGATCTCTTGCGCTTTTGTTTGCCATTAAAATGAATTATTACGAGTCCTCAAGATAAATCGTTCGGGAAGTGGCTGTTTGCTCTACAAATTTGTTTTTCTCGCACCTAATAACGATATCCCATCTACTGTCATTGCTTTTGTGCTTTTATTCAATATCTTCAACTGTGTCGTACCTACAAATCAAGATACTACTTTTTTGATACTTAGAAAGTTATATCGATAGATATGTAACATGGAAGCTACTTTCATAAGTGACTTCATCCACAAAACTTGTGTCGGTAGAAGGAATCCAATTTCATAATACAATCAGGCTCATATTCATAATCATAAATTTTAACTAGCCGACGACGACGTAACCGCCCGGAAAATAAACATGGCTCCCTTAAGATTTGAGGGTTGTTGGGTCTGCCCGAGGCTGCGACTCCCGAATCTATATTGAATTCAACTTATGATTAGGAAAGTTTCTGCTTCACTTCTTGAACGATGTACTTTTAGGGTGGTAGTCGTAAGTTGTGGTTTACCTGACTGTTAGTGTTGGTAAAAATACTACATGTGCGTTTTGTATCAAACGTTTTTATTGCCAATTGAAAAGACCACTCGACCACATGCCAATTACATTCATACACTCAAACATATGCGCAGGCAATTGGTACCATAGGGTATGTAATTACGAGACCCTTATCCCGTATTGCTTTTTAACAATTACCCCTTAAATGCACGTTTTTCAAACTTATATTATAATTTAATTACTATCGAATTTGCTGGTCAACTGTACACCAGTATCAAGATTTGAAAGTTAATTGATAATTTGTTTTAATAACGTTTGTTAGTACACAACTATTGACTATACTTCGTAGTTCTATAATTTTTATTCGATACATTACTAGCGATTTTCCTGATTCCATTTATTTGCGGTAATTTACCAAAAAGCTGTAAAATAAAATAAAAACATAAAAAAGCGTTGGTAAAGTTGTAACCGCCGCTAGTTGCATATGAATGAGATGACCATGTGGCTGTAGTTTACGCACGCGGGGTGCATTTTTATTGTTAATTTTATAAAAGAGCAGATGATAAGTGATCGAAAAAGATTCTATAGCGACATAATGCTCTTTGCTACCGCGTTTATCTTTTATAATGCAGCTTTTTACTGCACAGCTGCGCAAAGCGTGCCACAATCCCAAAAAGATATGCAAGTAATAAACTAAATTAATTTAATTAATAATTTAATAATTTAATTTAATTAAAATTAAAATTAAATTTAATAATTTAATTTAATTTTCGTAAAAAGGGGTACAAAGTTTTTGCTTCACGTATACAAAGATTAATTACATTACATTTAAGCAGCTCGTTAGTAACATTAGGAGTTGATTACGGAAAGACTTCACGCTCCACATATAATTATGTTTATTATTAAGCAAATTCAAATTAGGGGCAAATATTGTGGTGCACTATAAGTTAATTATGTGTAATGCGTTTGTAATGTGGACCACGGTTTCATGGTTCGTTTCGTCCAGTAGTATTTGTGATCCCCCAAAGTTATCATCGATAACTTAACTGGACGTCCACGATTGCCTCACAGTTTTCTTTAGCGAACATGATTACATCATGAGTGAATGGCTGTTTTTTTTTCATCACCGCTCTTTATTGGCCGTAAACGTCGTAACTACTCTTATAAGTTATTATGTTAATGTGCGTCCAACAATAACGAAACGCTTGTGGTCACAATATTAAGCTCTAACTTTTATTTCGTCGTCTCGCTTTGACCACGTGCCGCTAGCGGCGTAAAAAAAAACAGTGAAGCGTGGTCGTTAGGCGCAGGCAGTCCCCTTTTTTTTGATCGACTTGTAATCTCGGTATAATGTAATTTAATGCAGAGGGCGGTGTATTAGAGCGCACGCGCGTTATCACGCTTATCATTTTAAAATAATTGTTGTGTGTGCGATATGTTCCAGATGTCGTATCGTACCGCCTCCCCCTAATGGATGTACACTTATACAAATTTACAAAAGCATAACCAAAAGTCCGATCTTTGTAAACGATACATTTTGTCGGCGCGTCGCGTTTCGTTTTTGCGTCCTACGTTATTTTGTGTTACACAAATCCTTATAAAAGAGTCCCACGTCATGAAATATAATGTGTCTTGTATGATATTTATTATCTGCAATTGAAAAGCTTGATACTGGTTATGAGATATTACGCTTTTCTTATTTATATTTTATATATATTTTACTTCTTTACGCGCACTGTCTGATTAATAATGAAATCCTACTGATTTAACGAACAATAGAGCAAACATTTGGCAGGTTGTTTTTATTATAGAATATAGAAATTCCCACTAAAAACTGGCTGTTAACGCGGTTGAAATCGCGGGCGAACTCAAATATACTATATCAAACGCTTCGTCATCGCAATTCAATTTAAGCTTTCAATTATCAGAAAAAAAGTCAAGTGACAGACAAGTTCACGCACCGTATCTATGTCACTGTCATACGAGGTGCCCAGATTCGCATCTGGTCGAAATGTGCGAACGAACATCTGTTGTTACACGGCCCTTACCGTCAAACTATAACCTATTATATTATCGTCATCCCTTACGTTAATTAAGGCCTATTCATTTACCGTAGCGTTCGTATTTCGATCGGTTTACATTATATGGTCGGATGCGCGGGCGCCGACAAAGTCACAATGCTCTATTCGACAGACCGTTATTATACTTTGTTGTCTGCTTAGTGATATATCAAGCTTTCGCGTCGTTTGTTATAAACTTGTCAGTTATCGGATTTTCTAAGACTTAGACTTCTTCAAAAATCTTCTAATATAAAATTTAAGGCATTTCATCGATCGTTGTGGTGTCAGATTGGCTTTATTTCGAACAGGCACGTCTTGTCAAATTTAAATTTACAGTAGCATCCTACCGGTACGGCACAAATCCCTTTTACCAAATATAAACGTAGAACTCTATAATGTTCTCTGGGTCGCAGTTAATAAATGCAAGCGATGGTATTTTAACCCCAACCAATCGTAAATCATATGAAATATTCACGCGTCACTTCCTACCTAATTCGAGAGCTTTTAGAGTGTATTTTTCTTTAAACATTTGTTATCCTAAATGGAGAACCATGGGTCTCATACTTACGGTGTGGCCGACCTACTTGAGCTTTCTGATTGGGGCCGCCTGCATTTGTGGGGCCTTATGCAACCACTAAAACAATAAAAAGGCCGTAAATTTAATTGTGTCCTTTTTTGTGCCCTTAGTCAATTTGTTTTATATTTTTGTGCTTATTACTTTTTTTTATCTTTTCAGGTAAGTATCCAAATCCATACACCGGAAACTCCTTAACAGGTAATTAATTCACAGGGTTTCAACTAACCTCTTAAAAAATTACAACGCACATTAAAGAATCTGACAGTTTGATGGGTAATTCGCTAATTTCGTCAAAAATTGTAATCCGTAATTTTACAAACAGAAAACGTAAAAGTAAATTGTCAATTCTTTCTAGTTATCTCGCGAACGTCGAACGTGGCGAAAGTTCACTTAAGTAGAGGCGGGAAGATAACGAATTTGTCCGGTTTAATTAAACTGACTATCCACTGGCCCTTGGTCCTTCATTTGTGCAGATGGCCCTGCGACCTTATTGCGAAACAAATTACCCCCCCCCCCCCCTCCCGCGCTCCCTGTTGCCTTTAGTGACCCAAATGATTTCCGCACAGGCTTTCGTTTAAGTAATGGCTATCAATGGAGTTTGAATGATGTTTATACTAAATAAAAGTCTATTAAGACGATTTAGAGCCTTCGGTTTGTGAACTTTCTTCAGCCACTTTTACTTTAATTAATACGTATGCAATGTATTACATTATTTAATGATAGATATCTTATATTAACGTATAAGACGTTTTCCGGAATTAACTAAAGAATTGAATAGCTACAAAAATTATTGATTGACAAATAAGGAAGAACTATATAACTACAAGAGTAATAAAAACTTTTGATAAAGCTATAAATCACAGTAGCATGGTCAAGCAAAACTGTCTAAATGTAAATACCGAATCTGAACAAAGCCAATAAAACATCACCTATCGAAAGATAACTCTGACACTTCCACCTTTCCTATGTTTTATCGTGAACTCGCCCGAAGAACCTTACCGCGTAAATAATACAATCTTATCTTAAAACCACTTCAGCTTTGGTCAAGAAGGCGGCAAAATAAAAAGGTAATTTATAAGCAAACGCTTATTTACTTATTTGAACGAGAGTAACAAGTAAACGAGACACGGTTGTGTTTGCCTTTAAAAGGTTACCATGCGTTGCGACGTTTTAAACGTCACTTGACTGTAGGTATTATGATAAAAACGAAGTTTAGTAGTCTATTACCGGTGTAGCAACTTGCAATACCAGCATGTTTGAATGTGCAGCTTGAAATAGAAATATAATAGGCATGATCATCAAAGTTAAACCAAGAACTGAGATAGATAGATAGATAGATAGATAGATAGATAGATAGATAGATAGATAGATAGATAGATAGATAGATAGATAGATAGATAGATAGATAGATAGATAGATAGATAGATAGATAGATAAATAGATAAAACTCTTTATTGCACACACACACACACACACACACACACACACACACACACAATACATAAATGTACTACATATACTTACATGCACAAGAGTTGTAGAGAAAAGTGGCAAGTGACTTGGAGTGACGGATATCAGGCGGGAGGTTATTCCAAAAGCTTGTAGCCTTGACCGTGGAAGAGTCTGAAATATTCCGAACGAGTCAAAGGATGTTTCAGTAGGTTGTCAACCCTAGACCTAAGCTGACAATTGTGATCCGTACCAAGAAATTGGAAACGTTCCTTAACGTAGGGAGGGGTGCGAAGGTCATACAGCACGTTAAATAAGAGCGTGAGAACATGCTCCTCACGTCGCAATCTAATTGGAAGCCAACCAAGTTTGGTCCTGAAATCAGACACATGATCGAACTCAGCCTGCGCAGGCCATATATAAACCTTATGCAAAGGTTCTGCAGACGCTGCAGTTTGTCTAGAAGATCCTCATTGAGGTCAATGGCAGAAACGTCAGCATAGTATAGAATAGGCAAGAGAAGCGAATGCGCAAGCTCGATCTCTTAGTCTTCACAGGAAGCAGATTCATCCACCTCCGCAACGAACCGGCGGCAGCAAACACACCCCTATTGACCTCCGCGATATGGGGAGACCATAGAACAGTCGAAGAGGAGACCAAGTAAGAGAACAGTCGAAGAGGACACCGAAGTTTTTGACAACACTTCTGTAAGAAAGAGAAACAGAATCAAGAAGAACAGAAGGAACACGTACGTGCTTTAGTCTGGCATTTTGCTTCGACCCGCCAATAATGATCGCCTGCGACTTGTGTGGATTGACCATAAGGTTCGACTCTATTCGTGTAGTTCTCAAGGTCTACATTAAGGCTTGCAATCATGTTGTATATTTCCTCAATGGGAACACGAGCATAGATCTGCAGGTCGTCATCATACAGGTGATACTGGCAAGAGAGGAGAGGAGTAAGCAAGATGATGAAGATAGAGAAAAGGAGAGGGGAAAATAGGACACCACCCTTAGGCACGCCAGCAGTGACGTCACGACAAACTGATAGTTGTCATCAACTCAGACACACTGCTTACGGCTGACGAGATAGCTGCGGAACCACTCAACCACAACGTACGATCCAAATACGACCTTCAGCATTGCCAAGAGTACATCAAAATCAACAGTGTTAAAGGCGTTGCTAAAATCTAAAAGAATCAAAGCTGTGAGCTGTTGATTCGACATACCCTCACGCATATCATCAGCCACCTCTGTCAAGGCGGTCACAGTGCTATGCCCAGGGCGGAAACCAGATTGGAAAGGACTAAGTAACTGGTTAGTATTGACAAATACACTAAGCTGGTGTAGGACAAGGCGTTCGAGGACTTTGGAGAGAAATGGGAGAATAGAAATAGGTCTAAAATGAGAGGGCAAAGAAGGGTTTGAGGTTTTAGGAATAAGGATAACTACAGCCTGACGCCAGCAACTTGGAAAAGTACCGGTGTCAAGCGAAAAGTTGAAAAGTGACATAAAATGGGGATGACACCAGCAATGAAACATAAATCATGCGACGGCCAATTCCGTCAATTCCCTTCGCGTTGGACTTGACAGCCAGTATGTTTTTTCAACTTCACGCTCAAACACCGGCCTAAACAAAAAGGTAGAATGTTGCAAAGAAGGAGTGGAGGAAAGGGATTGCAGCGTGGCTTGTTTAATGTGGTGGGGAATGGAGGAAGGCGATGTGAAATGGCGGTTCAGGGAATCGGGATTAAGGTTGTGAGGAATACTCGACTTAAGCTTACCAAGACCAAGCTAGACATAAGCAAGATCATCATTCTTGATCTAATGTGTATCCCTTCTAATACGGGAAAAACATGGTGTCTCTCTTTAGAGAATCGTCCGATGCTCGATGCTCGGTTTTCTTATGACCAATAAATAAGATAAACATACAAAGACCAATCGCTCTCGCATGCTCTTACAATCTACACTTTAAAAGCCCTTTAGATACAGGCACTAGGATAGGTGGCTCATGAAATAGGCTTTGTCGTTATTCGCAATTTATAAAACATCAATATTGAAATTATGTTACAGATTGTTTTCTTGTCAGGCCTCTTTTTCATACACTTTTGGCTTTATGTTCCGCACACCACTTCAGTGCAGTGGCATTGCTCTAAAATTAATTAACGACTTCATTCTGGCAGGCTTGTTTGTTCGGTCAACTGTTTGTAAT
Source organism: Eudonia truncicolella (assembly GCA_949315975.1). Taxonomy (NCBI): domain Eukaryota; kingdom Metazoa; phylum Arthropoda; class Insecta; order Lepidoptera; family Crambidae; genus Eudonia; species Eudonia truncicolella. The sequence goes on from OX438832.1 coordinate 6,348,603, forward strand.
GAGGCTTTTCATTCAAATTTAATGAGAAAAACGATCGTGTTCAACGTGAACGTGACGCGAAGTTCGATATCTTTATTTTTTTCAAGTAAACGTCTGAATATAGTTTAATCTCGTAATATGATATCCAGGAACTGGGATGACATTACGGCTTGTTTGGTCTGGGCGTACCGGGTTCTTTGTTCTGTCGTAGAGCACTTCCGGGTCACAAAGTGCCCTCTACTGAGGTTAACTAAGCCGGAAAAAGTAGAATCACCGGTTCCACTTATCACGTCCTATCTAATAAAGCTTTGAAATATAAAAAGTTACATGACAAGAGCATAGTAGCCTTCATATATTGCCCTGATGATTTTCATCTTGCACATACGAATTTATAAAGTACTTCTGCAAACAATAATATTTAAAACGGCACGTTGAGTGGAAATCGCTGAATGGCACCGTCCACTTTTGATATCATAAGAATATTTAATGACCTCATTTGACTTCCGATTGTCCACTGCCGAGGGTCCAATTATGGACATTGTCGTTTACACCAGTCATTGAAATGGGTGTTCCGATTAGGGTCTCTCGTTGAATTAATGAGAGGCCTCTAAACTGATGAAATACTTCTATCTTCCGCCATTTCATTCCAACAGAACGGTCATTTAGATTCATTTCTCCTCTTTAACATGAGAGCTTATTTCTTATCTCATACTTTGTTTCGGAACTGGCTTCGGAAGTTTGTTGATGTTATATGCGAGGAGAATTCATTAGCATATTATTGTCATTACTAAAGGCTCAGACCTATTTCACGTTATACTAAAATGTGGACTAAAGCAAACCTGGTTTGTAACTGATGCTTTCTCTCTCTGCCTTTATTACCAAAAATGAGACAGCATTCGTTTTAAACCAGATTTGGCTTCAGGTTTGTAATAAGAGAGTTTCAGTTAGGAATAGGGTGTACAGTTTGGTACAGCTTACGTTAAAGCAGCAAATATTAAACGACGTTAAAGCGGCAGTCATAAATCTCTGTATTGTTTTGTCGTATCCGTATGACAAAGGGGAGCGTGCTCTATGTTTCTCAAAACATCGGCGTCGCCGTCTCCGCTGAGAGAGCTGTGTTGCTGTACTCTGCCATCTGATTTATAACCTGTAAGAGAACGACTATGAAATGGAAATTAGACGTGTTCTAACGACGCCAGTGGCAGTGATTTGCGACAATCTGGCGTACTACAGGATAGATACGCTGCGCCAACTTAATGCTTCAGTCGGCTGGCATTCGAAACAATAGAACCGTAAGTTAGCTAAGTGAAAAGCTAGCGTTGACAAGGGTAACGTCCTCAAGCTATTTGTGTCGTGTTTAGCTAGGTGATGTCGAAAATACAATTATGACGTCGATGCTTGACTGTGACAAAATCAGTGAGTGACAGCATGTTAGGCAACTAAAATGGATGCCGGTTTAGAAAAAATGTAACCAGGAAAAAATAAGAATTATTTTTTAATGAGGAAACAAAATTCTTTTTGAAGAGAACCAAATTAAAAATACTACGTGACCACGTGGTGAAAGTCCACCTGCTTCCTATGCTATGCAAACACTATATTTGCACAACGAGGAGTCACGTTCGCCACGGTTCTCTACGCAAACATGCCAAGTTTATTTTCTTAATACAGCGTGTGTATTCCATACGATCACATGTGAATATTCAATTTCATTTGTATTCAAATTCAAGATCAAGAATACTACTGCAGGCAATTGTTATCACTTTATCAGTCAATAAATTGAAATATTGGCGTATTGAATAAAATGTGAGCTGGTTTTATCTTTTGCTTGTGTGTAAATTTCTGGTAACGCTACAATATGCTTTTGCTTATCACATCGATACTATTCACAACACTTCTCAGAACTTTGTCTGCATATTATAACATTTTATTTGGATTACCAGGAATCGGTCAAGGAATTTCACTTATTGGAATGTTATAACAGGGTCTTTTGAAATAATTTATGAATCGACAAGGTAAATTCTGGACGACAATTAAAATTCCAAGTATCCAAACATTTCAAACGCTACTGTTTCGAAACCATTGCCTGATGTTTTTGTACGAACTGAGAGCTGCATAAAAAATATCTTAGAGACTTGTATTTGTAATATTGTTACGGTACAAAATCATGTTGCATGTTCTGCTTGCGGCTACACATTCCCACATTTTACGAGCTGGACTTCACTTCAGGCGCACTTAGTTCTTCTAAAATTAAACCGCTTCTTGCTCTGTTTAAAGGCATCGAAGTTTATTGCTTCCTCCACTTGCTAATCAATATTCGTTTTATTAATATTAGGTATCTACTTCGCCGAAAGTAGAAATTAATTACACGTAGCATATTAATCAAATATCTAAGGCACGTAAGACTTCTATCGTCAGTTGTCCGCTGTGTAAACGAAGATTATAAGCTACAGTCGTAAAAGCGTACCTTATTAAGGAAGTAACTAAAACCAACTACCATTGTAATATTGAGATTAATAATGCTACGCATTATACTAAAATGAGAGATCAGAATAATAATGAGTTTTTATAAGATAGTTTTGTCGGTAGCAGGTACTAGTTCGCTGACCTTGGCTCCTAATGTTGGCCTAATGACCTTGTCTCTATCCGCGATGGTTTTTAGTCACGCCATTCGAATACGCATATACGTAACGCACAGAAGATCTGCAAGCTCAGAACCTTGCAGCTTTACAACAGTATTATCATTTATATGAGAATGTCCACTAAGTTATGTAGACATGGCACAACTGTTATTCAAACGAGCTATCTTGCATTGTAGTTAGTTTCGAGCTTACATTGCTGCCTTGCAATGGGTTGTCGTGACATTAGGCAAACTGAGCAAGTGTTAATTGTCGGGCATGACGAAATTCTGCTGTCCATATAAAGCAGGCTGTATCGAAAGTTGCCCGTTTATGGAATGTTGTCATCCGAAAAAGAGCGAACGAGCTATAATTAATTACTTGTTCGTGCAACATTTCCCTGGTTGGCTGAATAAGACAGCAACTTTTCCTTTTCGATAAATGAAGACTTTTTCAAGCCGAGATCTCATTGAATATCAGAAGTTTCATGTATTCATTACTGCGTGTGTTCGGGGCAGGCGTAACCAATCTCATGACTCGACGCGTAATCTCCTCTCAGCTCATAAAAGTAAATTAGCCGATGCTCTAACTGGCTTTAAAAGCTTTCGAGTTGCATCCTGAAAGCGTTATAAATTACATGCTATAACAATGGGTAAACTATTCTTATAACATGATTCATAATCTTTTAATAAACAATCAAGCAAAATAAAGACTCCATTAAACTAAACAACCGCCTCTGTGGTCTAGTGGTTAAGACAACCGGTTTCGACCCCGGGTTCGATTCGCAGCGGGGGGTGCATGTTTGTGTACTCGGTTTGGTAGGTAGGGCTTATTTGTCCGCCTGGTTAGCTACCACCATTTATCTAAATATGTCGCCATAACATCAATGTTTGTGGCATTGTCGTGTTCCGGCAGCTAGACATAAGATAGCCAGTGCCGCAATAGTTGAGGATCCCGGGTGAAGTGCGCTTCCATCATTGGCCTTTCAAGACACTGTGCTTACCCGTAAAATAAAAAAATGAAATCGGTTTTAAAATGTAACTTAATAGAACCTCTCCTAATATTGTCTACGTAGTTTTACTGTGACTCTATTACTAATAAGTTGTTCGTCAACACTTCTCAAGAAAACTATTTGTCATTCACAGTTCACACGGCACGGGCGATGCTAGATACTGCTATCTAACCTAAATTTCCTTATTAACTCGTTGTTAGATCGTTCGCTTGGCCCGAAACCTTGAATATTATTGCCGAGTTCGGTATACAAACCCGGTTCGTACCCGTTTCATCCTACGCTCGTGACTAACGCATTCGCAGACTGGATGCAGACAAATAACATGCTAATGATTTTCTATGAGTTTTGATAACACCATTATGTATTGTAGGTACTGTACTGTGTTCTCATTAACCATTATCAATATGCATAATAAATAAGTGTTTATAGATAGATAGCAAAAATTCGGTCATGAAATCCAATTACATTTTGGAAAGCTACGAGTATATTAGTCAATTAGCAGCTATCTATCTATCAAAATGTTTTTTTCCCTCTTTCCAATGTTCAGTTTAGCTAAGTCGGCACGATTATAAGGTAATGCAAATATTTTGTTGTTAGCTTGCTCGTTCTCAATTGAAGTTGATTTACTCAGAATATTTTGGTCGAGATGCCTACATTGCATCAATTGGAGCCGCTGTGGATTGACCCACTTACGAAATGCCTTTAATTTCCTGCGCAAACAATTATCTCCTTGACTTTTGACCGCTTTCTTCATGAATGCACTTGCACAACTTCCCGTGACTTTCCTAACAAATATGACGTATAAATGTATGTGTATTTGTTTCTATTTCTGAATGTACGTGCTGTATTTTATCGCTAATAATGTGGTACGCTTGTGTATCGTATCGGTATCTTATCTAGACTTTTTTATTTTTCAGTTTAACAATAATCTTAATTATAGTACAGACGCCGGCACATCAACCTATCCAAAAACTGTCAAATTTTTTCAACCATATGCTTAAGGTATAAAGTCCAAGGTCTCTTAAAGAAATTTGACAGTTTGTGGTAGATTGATGTGCAGGCGTGTGCACATAAAACAGATATTTAACGAAATCGTGCTTTATTTAAATTGTACAGTGAATTGAATGTGTCTTATTATTATTTGTTTATAATATTTTTTTTTATTCAACACTTTATATCGAAACTTGATATCTATGAGACCATTCATTCGATATTGACAATGAAATTAAAGATAATACAAAGTGCATGCAACCTCGACTCGACATTCCTTACCGTCCATAGTTATTCAGTATATACGCACACACCTGAACCAAAGCATTGTGTCCTAGAGCAGTCATTCTTCATTAGACAAGCGTTCACTCAGCATTGCGCTTCATAAGAATCTCATGCTTAGATGCAAGTCATAAAGATCATTCTATCTGACCATCCAATTCGGTCGGGTTAACTGCATAGTTTGAAGTATGCGTAATATTTTTAAACTGACAGGTGCAATGCAGCCGACAGCCTGTAGCCAAGAATCCAGCTGAGATATAAATTGTAAAGCTTTGCGACTCGTGTAACTTACAGCACGAGTTAAAACCAAAAAGCACCGGGACTGTGCAGTCGTTAATAACACTGAGAACCGGATCGAAATCTCATTTCGTTTCAATTTGGTCGGTACACTTTGGAATTGATAATCTGCAATAGAATTTACATCAATCTCTGCAATAGAGTTTTCGTTTCATTGGCGTTGTCCTCTTCAGCTTTTCAGCGTAGAGTTTATAGGTTTATAATTTAATTCTCAAATAAATTGTTGTTACTTCTGCAATTTGGATTAAAGCCTAAGTTATAGTTACTATTTCATATTATGTTTATTCAATTTACCTACTTATTACAGTGATATTGTGTTGTTTGTCGTTTCAGAGCGGCTCAATCTTATTCGGAAATACCTAGGTTGAAGCAGTTGACTTTGTTGAATTTCATCACGACTAAGAACAAAATAAATGGGGGAAAGCCAAAAATATATGTATAACATTATTGCAACATAGTTTCGTAAGCCGCGTGACTCCTATTCGAGCAGAAAGTATTATTTAAATTTAGCAAAATATAGTTTCGATTGGTCATTAACTTTTGAAATCTGAATTTACAGTTTCTCTACTATGTTAAATTTTCCTAATGATGCTCTAACTTCACTAACAACAAATAGATAATAAATGGTCTATTGATTGTTTTAGAGAAGTTTGTCATCATCAGTCACTTCGACTTGAATGTTAGAAGGGATTTCAATAGTATCTACCAAAAAGTGAGTAATTTAAGGAGTCAACCCTCTTATTCAAAGATGATTGGATGCGGGTCGATGGTTTATTCTGATCCGTTTAAGTTAATCCAATTTACTAATTCAATATTTCTTTTTAGTAACGTACCAGGAATTATACAAAACTTTGAAGAAAGCAACGCAAAATTCATTCAAAGAGCTTCGTCTATGTAAGCGTCGGAGCATGAACAAAGAGGCTTTCCTATCGACAACCCTTGACATGGAAAAGCTTTTTTGCCATTCGCGATAAGAAACGGTTACTGTGAACCGATACCGGCATAGGATTGACTAGTGGCCCGAACACTTTGTTTCTTAAAAGCATTGTTGTCACTGCTGTCTTGTAATATTAATATAGAGCCCCGGAGGATGGCGGAAACGTGCAAAGAAAACTTGTCTACAAAATATTTTTAGGAAAAGAGCGGCGGCCCCGAAATGTTTTTGGGGAACGTGAAAGTTTTTAGGATAATTATTTTCTTTTTCGTTGTAAAAAAAAGGTCTCGTGGGAATTTAAATTAGGTTAACTGGTAATTTAACAAACTAGTTCATCGCCCTAATAATCCGCTTCAACAAATTTTTGTCATTCATTTTTAAAGCTCTCGAGAAACTTGTTATCGGTTTAAATAATATTACAGTAGCTCTCTCTCTAATCTTTATTCATAATAGCTTCAGAAATTTACTTATAAGCGTTTCATTCTAAGATAATTTCATGCAATGTGTTTATCTTATGTAAAAAGATTTCCATGACTGTCATGACAGTAAGCAATAGGAACTCAATAAACAGCGGAATTTATTTATGCTAACATATGCATGTTGTCAATAATTGTGTATACGTAATTGCTAATTAAGTTTTAGGTCCGCACACATCGGCGGACCGCACAGACAGGGCCGATGCCTCGAGCTAGTCGTGAGCCATAAGTCGCGGCGGCCACCGCCACACCACTATCAAAAAATAAACAGATCTCAGAATGTAAGCTTAATACATACCGCGCTCGAGCAACGCACACAGACCCTCTAGTCTCAGGGACTATTCTTAAGCTTACCTTCTGCAGTCTTCTTATTGTGTACCACTATAAAGACCTTCCTTCCATTCCGACCAATCTCGCTATGAAGTTGTAAAGTCATTTTATTTGTTTTCCCGACTTATTTATATCGCTAACACTTTGGATTGTACTTGAAATATCGAATTGCAGTTGTTTGTTCCTGAGAGATGTATATGTAGAATTCTAGATTAACTTATCTATTTTTGTAGGCATTGGAATATTATTTATATGTTTGAAGTATTTTTTATACTGATTTATTAATTTCCAGAAAGCCGGCTCGGCGATCTTTGAGTTAAAACTATGTAATGTATAATTTTCCTTGTGACGTAGTTCACTACATTATTTCTATACTAGTTGTTGCCCGCGACTTTGTTTGCGAAGACTACAGTAACAAAAAAAAGTATCCTATATGCTGGTCTGGGTCATGGTCTGTATATGAGGAAAGATTCATTAAAATTCATTCAGTAGTTTTTACGTGAAAGAGTAACAAAAAGCCATCCATACTTACAAACTTTCGCGTTTATAATATTAGTAGGATATATCATCATTACTTTCAAAAAGCCTGATGATTACTCATGGAGCAGTAAAACTAGTTGTGGTTGCGCGAGCGCGGTATGTATTAAGATTACCTTTTGGGTGTCCTTATATTGTGCTACATACAGCCAAGCTCGGTTGGATGCCGGAAGCTGGTCGCGGTCGTGCGGCGCACTCGAGATTGACAGTGTTACCGCAGGCGGTGCGGTGCCAGACAGTCCGCGAGATCCGACGCTTCCTTGCGAAATGTCGCGCATCTCGGACTAACCGCTGCCTTAATGGGAGTTGTGAAGTTTGCATAGCAAACCCTGCAACGTTTTAAGGAGAAGATTTTACACAAAGTTTGAGTATTTTTTTTTTAAGTAGAAGAGGAAAGAAAAAATACACCAAATTAAGAAAACAATAACAGTTAACCTTTAAGGAACGACTAAGCATAGTATATCAATCTTTGGAACGCGTCACTGAAATTCTTTTGTTCAGGTACACTGCAATCTACCCTAAAAAGTCAAATAAACCCCAATAGGTACTGTATAATCATTTCGAATAATTATTTAAAGAATTTTGTGATAACATTGTTCATTAAACATTTGAGTGGGATATTAACAACTATTATGCTTCGACCAGCAAAATTTTGTAAATAGAAAAGTCTGTTTTAATTAAGAATTACTTATGGTTTATATTGTAAAGAAAACTAAAAAAGAATATGTGCCTAAAGAGACGTTCAATTTAGAAAGCATGATTTACAACCGTAACAGTACAGGAAACAGAGATGTACACTTCGGAACATATTAAGTCCGTGACAGAGTTAACGATCTGAGCGCTTGTCTTAAGAAAATGGTCGTTCAAGTTACACCTCTAGGCGCAAATAAGCTCGAAGCGAGTCTTTTACCTTATCATAACGATGTCGTAGTAAAATTTTAATGAAGCAGACCCAAGTCTCGCGGTCCCGCTAATCGAACTAAAGCCTACAGTTACTTTGTGGATACAAAATGCAAAGTGAAACATACTGTGGTGGAATGAACACCTTTTTTACGTTGTTTATGGTTTTTATAAGTATTTTTTTGACATGAGACTTTGTTTTGCGATTTGGTCAGATTATTACAAAAATGGCTACCAAAAGGGCGTTTTTCTTTTACGTAGAATTTAATATTATCGCCGTAGTCGGCTAGAGCAGCAATAAAGGGCTTTAGTCAGTAATAAAGTGGTCCTTCAGACTAAAAAAGAACTAGCAAAATAGTGTTTCGGTGAATTTTCTTTTCAGTCCTAATTTTTAAAGGAAAAATGGTTGTAGTGACTCGTTCACATGCTGAAGCCATGGAAAGTTCCGACCAAGCTGAAACGAGCAACGAAGGTGCTCCGGTATTTTCCGGAGATCAGGTATTCCCAACACCAGCGATTGATCCGAACCCAAATCCATCACGAGCCCCGTCAAACTCTGGCACGCGCTCAAGCCGCTCCTCCGCGACGATTACCGCGAGAAAACTCGCAGCGGAGGCACAGCACGCTCGCCACCTCGCGCAACTTGAGTTAGAGGAAAGGCGTATTGTATCGCAACTTGAGTTAGAGGAAAGGCGTATTGTATTGGAACGGGAAACCGCAGAGTTGGAATACCAAGCGCAATACGCTGCTATTGAGGCAGATGACTGCAATCGCAGTCACCATAATAGCCAACGTAGTATTAGGAGTCGCACCGATACTGTGCAGCAATGGTTGCACGATGTAACTCCCCCTACGCAAAATTATAAAGTCGATTTCCTATCTCGTAGGTGTGAGGTAGGGCCCACTAATTGTAAACCATGTTCCCAGGAATTTTCTACAAGACGTAACGACGCTGTCGTTTCCGACGTTGCGGTACAGAGTCCCACGTCGTTGCCTCTGCCCGATCTTAGCCGGGGCGACGGGGCTGCTGCCACGAACGTTCGGAACCGAGCTGACGGCCCGATTGGCGTTACGCAACTTGTCGACGCTCTGAAGATTCTTACTAAGAACAATAACGGCCCCAATAATAAAAATATAATTACCTTACCAGTGTTTGATGGCAGATCGCCAATTGATTGGTTAATGTTTAAACGTGCCTTTCAGGACACTGCAGGTACATTTTCAGATGCGGAAAACCTCGCGCGCTTGAATCATGCGCTGAAAGGTGCAGCGCGCGAGGACGTCAGTATGCTTCTCGTAATGGCAACTCACGCTCGCGATGTTATTGATGCGTTAGAGTGCCGTTTCGGTAAGCCTGAGTTGATTGCAAACCAGGAGGTAAACGCGATTAGAGCCTTACCCAAGCTTGGGACCGAGGTAAGGAATTTGAATATATTTGCCACTCGTGTGCGTAATTGTGTGCAAGTGGTGAAATTGCTCGATTTCACCGATCACTTACGTTCTCCTGAACTTTTCGGAGCACTTTTGAGCAAATTCACCCCACTGTTACACTCACGATGGAAAGATTTCGCTGCAGGTCACCAGAATTTAGGTTACACCAGGATCGAATTGCTCTCGCTTTTTCTCAACCGAGAGGTGGACTTAGAGACGAAGTTCGGCGCCGTAGCGGAAGCCCCACCACCGCCGGTTCCTCATCATCGTGCTCACACAGTTTCAGAGTCGGGCGAATCCAGCACGGGTGCTATTCCTAAAATTTCCAGGCCTAAATCAACAAAATTCTCTGAAAAACATGAAAATTGTTGTTTATTTTGTAAATCAAATCATCAACTGTCATTTTGTCAAAAATTCAAGTCGTTGACAATCGATGACAAATGGCGTTTCATAAAAGAAAACAAAGTTTGTCATCGTTGTCTCAAAAAAGTTCCGCATAATTTTAATTTCTGTTTTAAAAATAAGGCTGGGTGCACAATTCCGAAATGCAATCGCAAACATCACACACTTTTACATTGTGATAATTTCATTTCGTCAACAAATCCACCGATAGCGCTCATGCCTGAGACGTCAGCCAATGCTGAACAGGTGACTATCAATACGGCCGCCACTAAGGTGGATCCGTCATTTCGTCTCTTGTTGAAGATTTTAGCAGTCACGGTTTCCGGACCCGCCGGGGCCGTGGACACGTTTGCTCTCCTGGACGATGGAGCCACCGCGACTTTCATCGACTCCGACATTGCCTCACAGATAGGAGCCGAGGGCCCCGAGGGGCGCGTACACTTGGACTGTATAGGAGGTTTGTCGAAGGATAGTCCCGTTCAGTATGTGGATTTCAAAATTAAAGGTCGAGCTTCATCTAGCAGTTTTTTGATCCAAGGGGCTCGATCTATCCGGAACCTAGGGTTGTTAAGTCAGTCGGCTACCCGCGATAGTGTAACTGCGTACTCGCACTTAGCTGATTTAGCCGATGAATTATTTTACGATGAAGCTAAACCGACGCTTATAATCGGCATAGATAATTGGCATTTGATCACTGCATCTGAAATTAGGAAGGGTTCGAATTCACAGCCAGTCGCTATTCGCACTCCACTAGGGTGGGTATTGTTTGGATTTTCGAGTAGCAGAACGAGTCCCGTAAACCACACGTATCACGTATCCCTGCGGGATCATAACGACCCACAACACGAACTGGAAGCCCTCATCAAGGATCAATATAGGCTAGAAGCAATCGGCATTACAAAACATGAGCATCACAGTTCTGATGACCAACGTGCTCTCGCTATCCTCGATGAGACCGCTCAACGGCTATCTAGTGGGCGCTTCCAGGTCGGCCTGTTGTGGAAGGCGGGCAAGTTAGAAGTACCCGATAGTTTTCCTCTGGCATTTTCCAGGTTCAAGAGCCTTGAGAGGAAAATGTCAAAGGATTCTGATTATGCAAAACGCTACCGCCTGAATGTGCAGGACATGATAACGAAGGGATACGCTGAGGATTGTACAGGGTTGTCACCCAAATCAGTCTGTTGGTTTCTGCCACACTTTGGTGTCGTGAATCCCAACAAACCTGCGAAGCTGCGTGTTGTGCATGACGCTGCAGCCAAAATACAAGGCGTGTCCTTGAATTCGCTGCTTTTGACAGGCCCCGATTTTTTGCAGCCTTTGCTCGGAATTTTGATGCGTTTTCGCGAGGGTAGAACGGCCTTAACAGCCGACGTAAAAGAAATGTTTCCTCAGGTAAAGATCAGGGAACAGGATCAGGACGCCCAACGTTTTCTGTGGCGAGACGACCCTGCGGAAGCATTAAAGACATACCGAATGACTTCGATGATGTTTGGTGCCTGCTCTAGTCCCTCCACCGCGATTTACATTATGAACCGAAACGCATCGGAATTTCGAGCGGAGTTTCCGGAAGCCGTGCGCGCCATTACGTCAGATACGTACATGGATGATTATATCGGAAGTGTAAACGGGTCAGTGGAGCAAGCTGCGCGCTTGGCAGCTGATGTGGTTGAGGTCCACAAACGAGGAGGGTTTGAGATGCGAGGTTGGATTTCCAACGAACCCGGTGCTCTGAATCAGCTGCCAAAGGCGTTACTGGCCGCTCCTGCATCCCCAAGTGACTGTGGTGTAGATCTAGGTAGACCAGCCTTTACACGCACCTTAGGTCTCATCTGGCACCCCGATCTTGACACCATCGGCTTAACTCCGGCGATCAAAGATAACGTCATCAGCAATCGTTTTACAAAACGCCAAGTTCTTGCTCAAGTGATGCGTATCTATGATCCCCTGGGAATTATAGCACCCATCGTTGTTAGAGGTCGAATTTTGTTCCAGAATCTGTGGCGTAAAAACCTTGAGTGGGACGAGGAGCTATCAGAAGCCGATCAATCTCCATGGCGGGACTGGTTTGACAGTCTCAAGCCTATTTTAGACTTCCAAATCCCGCGATGCTACAATTCGAGCGAGTATATCGAGTCCGAGCTTCACGTGTTTTGTGACGCTAGCGAGCTAGCCCACGCAGCTGTTGCCTACTGGAGATTCATCTTTGCCAATGATGTGGTCCAGCTTGCGTTTATAGCCAGCAAGGCACGTGTTTCTCCCCTGAAACCGGCTTCCATCCCGCGTCTGGAGCTCCAAGGCGCTCTGATAGCGACTCGCCTCGCTAACACCATCTGCGAAGCTCACCGATCAAAGCCGAGTCGCCGCTATTTCTGGTGTGACTCAATGACCGTACTGGGGTGGCTTCGAAATGACGCTAGAAACTACAAGCCCTTTGTGGCGCATAGAATTGGGGAAATGATGGAGACCAGCGATTTAAGTGAGTGGCGTTGGGTTCCTAGCGAACTCAACGTCGCTGACGACGCGACAAGGGGAAAGTGCGGGATTGAGTCACGCTGGATATTGGGCCCGGACTTTCTAAGGGCTCCTGCTTCCGAGTGGCCTGCTGAGCCTCGGGTTGAGGGTGCAGCCACTCTTGGTCAGGAAGAACTAAAGCCATCGTCACAACATCGTGGCGTTTCAGTTCATCATCCATCACGTTCCATTGTAGAATCCATTAACGTCACCAACTCGCAGCAGACGCCCTTACCAGTGGTAGTTAACATCTCCCACTTTAGCTCATGGATCAGACTGGTAAGGGCAACTGCTGTACTTCATCGATTTATCGCCGTAATTTCAAAACGGCTGGGGCGTTCCTTTCAAAATTTTTGGGTTCGGGACATTTGTTTAAACGACCCGCGACCACACACCTCTGCCGCTGCTTCTGCGCCACTAGAGGCCTGCGACATTTTCCGCGCGGAGCGTCATATATTAGCTTCGAGTCAGGTCAGCGCCTTCGGCGACGAGCTCCTCTGCTTGCAGCGTGGTCAGCCAATATCAAGAAAGAGTCGCCTGAACAAATTGTCTCCGGTGTTGAAAGATGGCATGTTGCTCCTGGCCGGAAGAGTGTCCGCAGTCACAAACATGCAGCCGATTATTCTAGACGCGAAGGAACCGGCGACACGACTGCTCATCGCGCATTACCATACCAAGTTCGCACACGCCAATACAGAGACAGTCATTAATGAGATGCGACAAGAGTTTTGGATCCTCGGCCTAAGGAGCGCGATGCGATCTGTGAGACACAGCTGCCAGCTATGTAAACTCCTCAAGGCTCCCCTCCTTCAACCACCGATGGGAGATCTACCAGAAGCGAGGCTCAGCCATAACCAGCGCCCCTTCAGTTTTGTCGGCGTGGATTACTTCGGTCCTGTTGCGGTCTCCGTGGGACGCCGTCGTGAGAAGCGTTGGGTGGCGTTATTTACCTGTCTGGTAACGAGAGCGATCCACCTAGAAATTGTTGCCAGCCTGTCAACGGACTCCGCAATTATGTGCCTCCGCCGTCTGATATCTCGTCGCGGCACACCTAGCGCTATTTACTCGGACAACGGAACGGCTTTCGTTGGAGCGAATCGCCAGCTCCGCGTTCTATACGACGCCGCGGTTCCCCAGTTCGCAGCGGAGCAAAAGATCAAATGGCATTTCATTCCACCATCGGCGCCCTTTATGGGTGGGGCGTGGGAGCGGCTCGTCAGGAGCGTGAAGACGGCCCTCAGAGTCACCCTTCGAGAGCGAGCTCCCCGGGAAGAAATTCTTGCCACCGTACTGTCTGAAGCGGAGGCAGTTGTCAACGCGCGACCGCTGACCCACGTTTCGCCGGACGCAGACTACCCCGAGGCGCTGACCCCCAACCACTTTTTATTAGGGAACTCCTCCGGACGGTCCTTCCCCGAAGAGGACTTAACGGACGCAGCTTTAGTGAGCAGGAGCAGTTGGCGTAAGGCCCTACGTTTGGCCGATCATTTTTGGCGCCGCTGGGTTACGGAATATCTTCCCACTCTGGCTCCACGACGCGTGCCGGGAACGGATGTCCCAATCAATGTTGGGGACCCGGTGCTCATCGGCGACGGAGATCTGCCGAGGGGTACCTGGCCTCGTGGCGTGGTTGAGGCTCTTTTCCCCGGTCGTGACGGCGTAGTCAGGGTGGCGGATGTGCGTACCGTAGGGGGTCTATTAAGGCGTCCCCTTAAGAAATTAGTTCCGCTATAAAAAAGGGGAGAATGTGGTGGAATGAACACCTTTTTTACGTTGTTTATGGTTTTTATAAGTATTTTTTTGACATGAGACTTTGTTTTGCGATTTGGTCAGATTATTACAAAAATGGCTACCAAAAGGGCGTTTTTCTTTTACGTAGAATTTAATATTATCGCCGTAGTCGGCTAGAGCAGCAATAAAGGGCTTTAGTCAGTAATACATACAGTAACTAACGCAACATGACTGTAGAAGGATAGAGCTGGTTTAGATGTGGTTGCGCAAAACCCATATTCAATAACATCTACAGTTTTGTATGTAGTTTAAAGCTTGTTGTTTATAGCTGGAAACTCCCTTTAATAATTCACTTCTACATTTTATGACGTTCTACGATGTTCTGAATGTAGTGAATTTTTATGACCACGCAACGCATTTAGAATGCTATTAAACGTCATTGATGTGGTTTGATCAAGGTTTGTGTTTTCGGCATGACCTTCAAGTACTCGTAATATCAAAAAATAATTTACGAGGTTTTCAAAAATTAATGTTTGCTGCATACTTGGCCAGTTAAATACACTGACTCGACATTATTATATAGATTTAATGCCTAAAAATAGTTTGCTTCCTTGCGACTTATGTATAATGATGGCTATTAGCTTGAAACAAAATAAAAACATTCCATTTAAGAAAATGTATATATTTAGAATAGAATTTCTCGCAAATAGTCTTAAAGACTTTATTTAACAATTTCAAAAGTTACAGTCTTATAATATCGGATACACACGATAACCCTTTAATAAATTATACAACAATCCAAAAATCCTGCTCTACACCGACCGCTTTCTGAAAAATAAACCACGTTAGGTACTCCGAAACAAATATTATGATCAATATTCTCCCTTGACGGAGGGACTTCTACTATACGTCGAAGAGTTATTGAAACATTGCACATGGAAATCCAGCTTTAATTAAAGAGAGCACACAATATACACTTTCGAAACAATGCAAACAGTATTCGACTTTATTAACGTACCCATAACCATCTACGTCTTGATAGTAGCTGTTCTATCACTAAATAAATGTTTGCATGCGTTGCTAAGTTGTTATATTGTAGGAATCTGGTATTTGCCGTCAGCGCTACCAAACATTGTATTGTAATCTTGAATCTGTCTTATTTATTATGTCTTACAGCTATTTGGCTGTACCATCTTGAACATAGACATATTGCTTCGTCTGATTACTACGGCTATGCTAAGATAGCGAAAACAGACCCAGTTGGTCATGCAGACAATGACCGAAAGACGAGATTGAGGTGGAACGAAAGGAACATCCATTTCAGACGTACAGTTAGATTTGAGACTAATCAGACCTTATAACTACTGGGTTGTTAAAGTGCGCTTGTAACAGAATAAACTTAAAACGGATATAAGTGGGAAGCTTCACAAAATCGGTATCAGACCGTAACGGAAATGGGTTAACAACCTTGATTTGTGTGTACGTTGAGTTATAGTCGATATTGTACATTCACGCTACGCTACGATTGCTAAATGTTAACTCCTATGTGTTTTTACATAGTTCTAATATAAGTTTATCAAGGTGAAAATGAGATTTTGGTTGAGAAATATGCACCGTCAATTGGGGTAAGTAAGAATTTAGGCCTTAGGACAATTACAATACAAATTAGAAAAACTTCCTACTGAAAGTGACTAAAAATATTTCCACTTACGAACAGACCTTAATGAAAAACACTTGCTGCTTTTAATATTTACATCGCTATTTTGGTGAAGTGAGTGTCGGCACATGCACAGTCTATTTAAAACTTGTGTAAATGCACCTTTTTTAATTATCCCACAACGTAAACTACGCTGACGTGATTAGGTCAATCGGTGTTCGATCAAACATATTTCATGTGGTTTATTTTAAGAGTTCCTGTATGTATGTTGTTACCTAACCAAAATGTTGTTACATACTCTCCGCAGTTTGATGCGTCAAAAATATTGGGGCCTTCGATGAAAAATTTAGAACACAGCAATGCGTATGAAGCAAGCACCTCAATTTGTTTTTCTATTATATTTGTATGTATCGCTCGACACCTATGCACTCTAAATCTACTCACCTTAAGAAAATCTGTTTCTTTACATTCTCAGAATGAAAAACAAAATGTATTACAATAAAACTAGTTACATTTCTTTTGCCACACTACAGAAATGCATTTAACACATTTTTTTCAATATCCAAACACCCCAAGCAGTGCGAAGACGTTAAAAAGCCGAGGTGTTGAATGCGTGTAAACTGAAGGCACATTGTTTAAGCTCACGTCAAACAAAGTCGGCGATCGGCGTCTTAAAGCGGCTAGTGTTTGAACAACTGATACCGCTAATGCACTAGGAAGTTCGCAGGCTATCTAACCGGAGATTTACAACCGGCCAGGCTGGTGTTCCTGCAATCTGCACTTTCAATACGTTTACATAGCTGCTTAAAATCTATCCTGGTCAAGGGAAACGTAAATATCATATACACAACAACACCAACGTTGTATTTTGGCACAGCGACTAATAGCTTGGTTGTTTATGCGGAAAGATCTATTTTTTACTATCAACATCTCTGTCCTTTGTATGCATCGTAGGGCAAGAATGAGCCAACATATAACCGTAAAAGCAGTGAACAAACAGCTTTACGGTTCGTTTATATTGGGGTTCTCTGCACCAACATTGCGGTGCTCTGCGTTGACTGACTTAATCTTTCTCATCGATAAACCACACACATCCACTAAGATTTGAATAACTTTTTGAATCTTATCCGAACTGAGATCTTGTAACTCGTAAGTTGTGTACCGTAACTTCTCCGCCTACTGATTTATACTCAAATTCCGATTAAAGTTACAAGTTCTAACCAATAGCAATGATTTATGTGCGTACTTGTCAACTTTATTGGTCCTTCGAAACTTATATCTCTTGGGGTTATCCTTGATATTAACTTCGATAGCGATGTTTCAAAACAGTTCTTTGTTTGTACTCGTAGTAATGTTAGTTACATCATTACCTACTTGAACATTTATTAGGAGGAAAAGACAATGGCGATGTCTCATATCCAAAATTACACCCACGATCAATGATGCTAAGGATTGTATCCTCGAAAGACTGGGTAGTCTTTCGAGGATACAATCAAAAAAAGGGTAAAGGGTTTTACCATAGACTGGTAGAGATTGTGGTTATAAGACTAGCACGTTTATAAAAATTAGGTTGAGCTCATAATATGTTTATGGACCAATTCTTCAATCATCATATTACGTACAATAAGTTTAATAATCGTATTTTACAGCCTTTTAAATATGTGTCACATTTGTTTGCTTATTTATTATAGGTAACGTTTTTATTTAATTAGATAATAGTTGATCTAGTGGACAAATTATGTTAAGGACAGAAAAATCTGCCCTGTCTTAGAGGGACAGAATAACGTACTATAACATGTAGCACTTTCCATAAGGAATATTATATCACTGTCACAATCTCGAGAGTTCTTTTGATGCTTCATTGCAGCTCTTTACTATGTCATGTCTGTGTTCTTTTTATGTAATATGCTAATTAATTTGGACGAATTTAGTAAGTAGCAAGTTAGTTTTTTGTTTAACTATACGTAGAAATCAAAATCAATATAATTTATTGTTTCGACCTCGTGGCTATTTTCGTTAATCCTGTTATACACATTTGATTAAAACCTACATTGTTGCAAAACCATAAGGTCTCATTTAAAAATGTATAAGATTATTACTAACACAAGCGCTTATTGTGTTCTAGACCAAGACGAAGTCAGCTATTAATTTGACGTATAGACTTCCTAGTAGCGGAGGGTATTGACTCGGCGCGGTGGAAGTAATAAGAACAAGTACTTATTACTTCCATGATTGCGCGCACCTCGTGGGATGCTGGTATACTTACACCATGGCCAATGCCGGATCAGCCAATAAGCGAAGCTTTGCTTGTGACATCACTTCGCAAGGGGCCCCGAAATCACAGACCAGAAACGAGAGGTGCTTTTAAAAATTCGCTATTAAATATTTATTTTAAAAAAATTACCTCAATGAGTTAAACTAGTTGCGTCTTTAAATAATTAAGAGTGCGGACAAGGTAATAGCAATGCCGCGGTAGTCGGGAGAATATTTATATGGGTACTAACATGAAATTGTGGTCCCATAATGAATACATTAGGTTTTAACAATCCAGAGCAATTCTGCTCTATTCCTTAGGAAGGGGGGAGAAAGTTATACAACTGAACCTCCAATGTAATGCTTTGTGAACATTGCCCATGCAATTGATTAGCCGCTTTGGGGCTGGGCATGTGCATTATCCCTATGTAGGTGTGTCGTACGTATTTAATAAAGTGTTATGTAAAGTTTTTATTTATTTCTGTTATGAAAGCATTAATTAGAATTAAGGCTTTCTTTCCCTTCTTATAAATTTTAGAATAGGATCAACGTTAACTGTTTTAACTGAGTGTAGACTTCCAATAAAATAATTTTCTATTGAAGAATAAGTTATTGTACTTTGTGATTAATGGTGATTGTCAAAACACTGTAAAGTCTAAAACAACAGTTCTCTGCAATGTTTCATTGTTAATTGCATATTAAACGTTAGTGTTATTATCCCGTATTTATATCATTATAAACCCACCTTTTGTACTGAAAGTAGGTACCATTACCATATTACCAAGACAAGTGCCAAGCAACGGGATAAATTCTATAAAGTCTAACAATTCCTGTTATTCGATGAGTGAAGCAATACACAAACTGTTCCACATTCACATCAAACTGCCGATAAAAGTGGTTGTCGTAAAGGGCTTTTGTTATTCCATCTCCCAACGCCAGTCGTCAATAATCGGGTCAAATGTGGGCGTCGACATGATCGAATGTTCTACGTGCATTCAACAACTTTCAAGGGACGTCTCTGATGCGACCGACTTCACAACTTTTCCTATTTATGAAGTTGGTGAAATAAGTTCAGCCCCCATTGTCCTCGGAGAGAGGACTTCTTATTTGAAAATCTCCGAACCATAAAGAATGAAGGCTTGTTATTCTGTAACGAGGCGAACAAAGTGCGGGGGAAATGAATAAAAATAGAACAATCAAAAGTAGAATGCGTGAAGATTTTTGCACAAATTTTTTGCATTTTCATAAATCAGGTATGAATTAAATTTACCTTACCTTAGTGGTAAGCTAAACTTTCATTCGCCAACGAATTGGATTGGGATAACTGATATACGGTTATCGTCAACTTAAATAAATTAGCTGGTACTTTATAGGGTATAGGCTATAGCCTATAACACCATGAAGATCACTAGCTCATTGTGACCCTGTGGCCTCAATGTACCTTTATGCCCAGAATTAGTATTAGATCGGTCATATCAAATGCAGGAAAACTTTTGCTTGGCAGCAGCTATCCAGAATCTATGCTAGAGACCCTAATACCAACAAAATATATTTTAAGTGACGTCGCAGTAAAAGAAACTTCGAAAATGTTAAGAAAATTAAGAGAATATACGTACGGATTGAATGTATATTAGATTTTTTACGAAATCAGTGCAGGTGCCATTCTGAACGAGCATACGAGCACAATTTAATCTCGGTTTACTTCTAGCTCTTACCACAGTTGTCCTTTTATATCGTTCCATATAAAGTGACTTGCCTATTGTACAGTCGCAAACAGACTGCGCGGATGACGTGAATGCAGACTATAATAAGGACACGTCATTCAATAGCATACCGCAAGACAATCTGGTGCACAGATTTGCAAAGCTTATGTACAGGTTGTTGGCAAAACTGTTTTGTATAGCATCTCAAAAGATAATTAAACTACTTATCACCGATATTAGACATAAATTTTTCGGGCCAACTTAAAAATAAAAAAGCTGTGCCTGTGTATAAAACAATGCCTGTTAGACCCATAATAAATGAGGCAGTGCATGCAAGTTTAAGCTACCGTTTTCGTATCCATTCGTTGCGGTTCGACCACGTATTATTTAACCAGTAGGCTACGATTACTTTTGTATTTTGATATCGTATTGTAGGTTTCAATAAATTCAAACGTGGTTTAGTTAGATGTAAAGATTAGGTTTTGGAATAAATGGTCTTATTCGTAGGAAGTTAAGTTGCAATTTGCAGCCAAGTACACATATTGTAGCACGGAAGGTAGCCCTTAAAATTTATAACTTGAGCGTTAACGTTAACGAGCCTCCTATCGCAATACTTGCTTCTGGCCATTCAAACGCCGCCAATAATAAAATCATAAACGAAGCCATAGCTTCTGTTGCAATTGTTCTTTAATATACTCCTTCTTCATTCAGTAACGCCTAAAATGTATCCTCATTTTCATCCAATTGAGAGTTATTCGCAACCGACGGAAAGTAACAGAGAAAAAACATCACGCTCCCCCTAATTTACGTAAAGTCGACGATCCCTTATAATACCTGTTTACGCATTTCTTCGTAATTTGTGTTTGGCTAATGTTGTGCCATAGTCATTAGAGTGCGAGGGCTGGGCCTCTCCGCACGCATAATTATAATTCATTACTTCATTCATTACGACGCACTTTGTATCGACATTAAAACGAAGTTACGTACGCACCGCATTGACGGGTGGTCTCTTGATTAAATTTTGCACAACATTTTGAACAACAGCCTCGATGGTTTGGACGTAACAGAGTGAGGAAGTGCATAAGTAAATTCCATTTCACGCACGTTGAACACCCGCAACATTTGTAAAAACCTTTGGTCCATGAAAGGCAAGGAGGCCCGTAAACTGCCGCCGTGTGTCATTTGAGACTGCTCACGGTTACCGTCCGCTGTACTTTATGTTGTGTACACACGTATACCTACATAAATCAATTTTATCCGTTCTTGCGGATACCGCAACGAATCGTGTTACCTACCATACACACATGCGGTCACTGACATCTTCCTGTATTGCATAAATTCATCAAGAACACGCAACTCAGTCTCAATCTTATAACTTATTTTCGATATTATGATATTTATTCATTTTTAGTATCGTTTAGTTTGTTTTTTTTGCGTATAATTTACATTGTTTTTAGATGCAGCGCAGCTCACCTCCCTATCTTCCAAAGTCTCTCATTCGGAACTACAAAAAAAATATCTCATAATTCTGGTACGGACTTGAGGTCGCGTTGATGAGGCGATTTGTCGGGCCATGGTCGTATAAAAACCGCGAGCATTCTGAATATATTGCTGTAAGATCCTTCCTTTTGTTTTGCACAATTTATTGCTGCGAGGCCGTATACTTGAGCGTGTGATGCGGGTTACACGCTCCTATAAGTATATTTGCAAAGTATGAAGTCTCCACTTGGAAATAACTGCAGGTACATTTTGTAACGGTATTACAAATACAATACCATATTAGGTGTTCAAGGTGGCTTCTACTTCAAAGTCCAGTTAAGTGAGACTATTAGTTTTTTCTCCAGCGTTTCTGTTGTGAGCGTCCTCGTGGCAGAGGCCTTTCTTGGAGCCGGTTATTCGCTTCCTATGTCCCTTAAATGGACTCATCCATCATTTTATGCGTACAATTTCCTGCATAATGTTTTTGTCGCAAAATGCGTTTTGCGACAAAAACATTATATTTCTCATTTAATTTGTTACAGAATTTTGGTAATCATATCGCTGACTTGTATTTATTTTTATGTTAATATATGGTTAGCTGTTCTTTCGTATTTTGTGAACATGTGCCACATAAACTCTTACAAATGAATTCTTCTAAGGACCCCATCAAATGGTAATGTACTTACTTACGATCGCTCTATTCTATACGGTCGGCACTGAAGCAAGTTTTGTAAAAAAGATTTATATATAGGGTTGACATTCTTTCTCAGCGTACATTTTGTACAGGCTTGTATTTGTTTACTTTACATTGACATTTCTTCAAATCTAAGTACTGCTTAACTGACGCCAATTTTACGATTGATTTGTATTTTACTTAATGAAAATGTCTTATATCTTTCCAAATAATGGTTTACTTTCTTTACCATTGTTTGTTTATTATACCTGATTTACGGACCGTGTAGGACCGTGAGTGTTGAATTATTGACCCTCTAACACACCTGGTACCAACCCTGGGTTCATTCAGAATTCAGAAGCGAGGCGTCAGCTGGTCCCTGATTTATTCCCGGGACGTCCCGAAACACACTAACCAGGAAGCTTTGAACCCAAAAAAAATTACAGCCGTTTTACAGTGATTACTCCGTGATTGGAAATTTAAAAGACGTTTATTAAAGGCGCCGGGTGCGAAATATGAGGGATGCAAATTGTAATCGGGTCAGCCCCATAATTTGACAACAGATATTGCCTATGCAAAAGTTAAATCATCTGTGTGCAAAGTTGGTTAAAATGAGTTTTTCTTTTTTTGCAGTACTAAAGTGTTTATTGTAATTTATTTAAGGACCATCAAGAGAGTGACATGAAAAAATACAACCTATAAATATACAATCTATCCGGGGAAATAGTAATCAAACTTTAAGAACGTGATCTATGGATAAATTTATCGATAAAAATACCTCAAATCAGGGGTCTGACCCGCCTCTCACCTTAAGTTTTTCCTTTAAAAAAAAAGCGATGGCATGAGCACCTTGACACTGATAAGCAAATATTTGGTATCATTCGATAGCTAACAAGATTACCTATTAGTAGAAGTAGCAAACACACACTGGCCCCATACATACATTTTGAGAGAGTAAGGATTGATTTAAGTAAAAAAAAAACAGGAAAGAAAAGAACGAGAGTAATAAGTTTATTACTCAGTCAGAATCAGAACCCTGATATGAGGTATTTTTATCGATAAAATTGTTCATAGATCACGGTCTTAAAGTTTGATTACTACTTCCCCGGACAGATTGTAAATATTCTTAAATAAACATAAAGCTTGTGAAACCTATTATATATTATTGACAGACGATTTAACATCCGTTTAAGTGAAAGGTTTGTTGAAGTTTTTCAGATTTGATTCAAGACTAAGCACAACGCCTATTTACTTTTCAGCAGAGTCACAGACAGGGACAAAGACAAAACACTAACATCTGCCTAAACACCAGACACTGGCTTATTCATAGTGTAAGCCATCAAACAAGAAATTGAATATCTTTTTTGGTTCTACTCATTACGCCTCCCTTTTATTAATACCTATGCAAAACCATTTTCGTTTATGTTCTTTGTCACATAATCCACGAACAAGCAGATTAACGTGTTTCCTGATTTTACTAATGCCTTGTTACCATTCCTTTCTTCAATCAGCAAAATCAGTACGAACACCCTAACCTGCCTCTCTTTTATCTTTCCCCTTAATTTGATTTACAGTATGAATTTGGTGCTATTAGCATCTGTTGCAAGTAGCAAATGGCCTTTTAACGACACAGACCAAATGATGATAATTACGTTGACCTTCAAAAATTTGCTCAACAGCGGCCGATAATGATCTACCAAGCTCATTATTATGCTCGCTCAAGTTAACGATGTCATAAAAACCCTTATTGTAATAAATTTCTTAATCTTAAAATTCGCTTATGTCACATCACACAGCATTTTACTGTATATAAAGTGGATACGTATAGTCATATATATAGCCACCTATGTCATGTATATCGCTATGTTTTAATGTATTTATTGTATGTTGTATTGTATTGTGGTATACCACGGTGAGTGTGGTAACAGTTCAGCTCAATCATTTTGATACTTTTTAGCTAGCTTGCTCACTAGCTTAACATAATCGCCTCTCAAAGTTTGAACTAACGTATTATGGCTAATACATAATAATGTTGTGTAATACACAAATCTTCGGGAGATACAAACTCCTGAACATTGAAAGTATGATTAATGTAATATAAGGAGTATAATTTATTTTTTTATCATTAGATAGGCAAGGTGAAGACAGCCTGTAAAAGATTCCCAAAGACAATTAATATTGAGCGAACACGGGAAGCCAAACAAAGTGTACCTATCATTTTTATTCTTTTTTGAGTTTGCTTTCTTTCTTGAAGCCATTATAAAACGTGCGGCCGATGCTATAAAGTGATTCATTACTCCAAAGAACATAATTGGCTCGTTTTATGCTTAAATGAACCAAACAGTGTTGAAAGCCGAGACGTGTGATTGAGTGGTCATTTGTAACTAGAACAGTATTATGCCGTGGGAAAATAATTCAGCTTGCGTTCGTACTCGCAACCATTTATTTTTTCATCGGATATAAACTTGTTATGAATATTGAAGTCGGTTATATCATCTTTAAGTTAATTGTGTAAGCAAATTGTGTAAATTACTATCTTCGAAAACAACAAAATATTTAGGCAACAAATTAGAATCAGTATGTTCCGGGGGCGATTTTTGAACAGGTGACTAATTCTCACGCTATGATATCAATTACGAAATCTCAACAAATAGTAACTTCCAAGTATCTGGTAACTCATTTTTACATTAAAAATTCTCGAATGGTATTATCTTAATAATCAAATTGTAAACAATGTAAAACTTCCTTCAGTTAATTATGATTACTTTACTTGTAAAATATGCAGCAATATGAATACAAGAAAAAAGATATGTACTAAGTTTTATATAACTTCGCTAACAAAAGGAACTGTTTCTAATTAACGTTTCGAATGCTCAGATACCGGCAGGATATCTAGCGAGCTTTTCAATTGAATGGAAAAGATAAAACGTTTTTCAATTATCTTTATCCTCTCAAATTAGCTTCGCCGTTTTAAAGCTTACCTGCCAATCATTGGGTTCATGGATACTAAATGATATGATTACGCGCACCATTTTAAATCTAATCTCGAAGTAATAGACGTTCGTTTCAAGTGCACTTCTTCAATGTGGTTAAAAACAAAACTATAGCTTTAATCGCCTTGAACGAAAGAGAATTTATGTAATTCACATCCACTCGATAGTATGCGTGCGATTCAGTTCTGGCGTTCAATTACAAACATTCAGAGAATTGCAGTTCTATTTTATCTAGAACCGATTATGTGTGTAATTTTAATTATATTTTTTGCTGGTACCAGTTAAACATAGAAAGGAAACGCCATTAGTTTAAAAAAACGTTTGTTTACTATTCCTTCGGGGAAACGATGGATGGAAATGTGAATACATATTAATGACTTCATTTTCGTCAAAGTTAAGTAGTTATTAGTTTTTAACTCTCCACCCTGGCCCAAAGTGGGTTGGTGTTAAAGATTGCTATCTTACGTAAAACCACGTAGCCCTTCTGGGTACGGAATCATCATCATCATCAGCTCGTTTTATGTCCCCACTGCTGGGGCACGAGCCTTCCCTATGGATGAATAGGGAGAATGGGCCATAAACCACCACGCGGGCCCAGTGCGGATTGGTGGATTTTAACGACTGCAAATTCAGTCGGGACTAACGGCTTTACGTGCCTTCCGATGCACGGAGGAGCTCGAGATAATAAATGTTTGGTCATCCGTCCGATGACCGGCCTTTGCGAAAGTTGCTTAACCTCAGCACTCGCATACCGGACGCGTTGACCACTGCGCCATCAAGCTCCTCCTCGGGTACGGAATGTGCGAGTTACCATTCGATTATGTTAGCGAAAACAATAATTTGTTTGGCAAAATTGCAACTCGCCGCCTTAGCCACCGGAACGCGTGCTTCAATGCCATACAAATTCTCGTTTTCGTCAACGTGATCGAATGATGAAGAAAAGTCACACTCAGCACAGCCGTTAAACGTGCCTTCTGAAGCACGGAAGAGGTTGAGGTGTTGAACTTGGTCTTCTGTTCGGAGCCCAAACCACAGGTAAAATAATCCCAAACGCGCTTGCCACTGGTCTTCTCTAGGTCTACAAAAAGACGAAGAAAGGAAAAGACGCGTTAGGCGTAGGAAAAATACATGACTTCCAGTTCGTACAGTTCGGACCGGC
The DNA here is from genome assembly GCA_949315975.1 of Eudonia truncicolella. Classification (NCBI taxonomy): domain Eukaryota; kingdom Metazoa; phylum Arthropoda; class Insecta; order Lepidoptera; family Crambidae; genus Eudonia; species Eudonia truncicolella. The sequence continues at coordinate 6,374,947 of OX438832.1, forward strand.
ATTACCTCTGTCAAACAACAGTACTGTCTTGCTATTGACAAGAGGGAACATACGAAGCTGACAGCCAACCTTCAAGTAGAGGCACAGGAAGAAGAAGTGTACAAATATGTCAGAACCATCCACCCCGATAAGATCGAATGTTTTTCTAACTTTCTCTCAAATAGTTTAGTAAAAAGGAAAATCTGTAGGACGGTCGCCCGCTTCGCTCCGTTCCGTACATTAATCTTCGAACAGTGCTTCGGATTTCTTTTCACCGTGACAATCTGACCCCGATAAGTCAGCCCCGATGCCGTGATATTATCACTGGCATGACTAAATAAATTATTTTATTATTTTTTCTTGTTTTTCTTTTCATTAAGTACCTACTTACATAAAAAAAATATTAGCCTTTATATTTATTATTTACGTGACATCGCTATTATTGTATACTTGAGACCTAAACTAAAATTGTGGACGTGTATAAAACCGATTGAAGTAAATAAATGAAGCACAAAAAATCAATTAACTAAAAATTTTACTTTGCATTTATATTTCCATATTTATTATTTTATAATTTGAAAATTTTATACTTAAGCACAAAAAATATGAGGTAGTAAATAAAATATTATTGTATTTATATTCTAGCCGAACTTATACTACTGTAATCTAAAAATTACAGATGTACGCAACCCATCCGGTAGCAAGAAATAATGGATCGTTTATAATATTTGCAAAAGAAATATCGTTCAGATAGCTCGCATAGCCTAGGTACTGCAATTATTTTATCCTTAGGGAACGCCGCACGCGCATTAACTGTATTTATAGCCCTCACACTTCGCATCCAATAATTAAAACATATATCAACCAACAGCAAACGCCTCCAGGTACCTATGGATGGGAAACCTTTACTTACCGGCTTCCGTTTATAATTGCGAAAACATTACTTGCAATGGAACGTTGACTAGATTCTCGGCTCTAATGATTCAACGGCTATAAATGACATTTCAGGAAATACTTTCGAATTATATTTAATAAAAATTTTTAGTATTTTCCGTTACCTATTTATTATTTATGTTTCTCACAAATATTTCAAAATCAAAATTAGTCAAATCGGTCTAGCCATTCTTGAGTTTTAGCGAGACAAACGTACAGCAATTGATTTTCATATATAGATTATCATCATCGTCATCATAAATATATTTAAAAAAAATCCTTAATTGTGATTTGACACAATCAAGGAATTCAAAAACGTCACAGTCATATTGAATTGAAACGTAGAATTTTTTTCGTTATCTAATTACTAAAGTTCGCATAATAACCCAATGCGTTTGCCCCAGAAAAGCATGTTATCGCTATAAAGGTGAATCGAATAAAGGCGGCCGGATTTTCACAGCCTTAAGCGACAGTATGTTGAAATAGAATACGTAAATGTACTCAAACTCCCGGGGGTGACCCGGCCGTGATAGGCGCGTGCCTTGCTTGCAAACGCAGAGCACATTAACGTGCACCACATCTCATTTTAGGTCCCACGTGGCGTTTCAATGGTTGTGCACCTGTTCAGTTTTATAATCTTTGGACAATTGAAAAGTATTAATATCGTTTATGCAGTAGAAAATGATATAATGCATATATTAGGCGCTTTAGCTACTCGTGTCTCACGGTAAAGTTTTTACTCAATTTCCGTAATCATTAAGGAATTTTAATAATCATTTCTTAGCGGTTGTACAGACGCCTGCACATCAACCTACCACAAACTGTCAAATTTCCTCAATAGACTTTGAACTTTATGCCTAATATATATGGTTGACAATGTATTGAAGAAAAGTGACAGTTTTGGATAGGTTGATCTGCAGGCGTGTGTACGCAAATTATAAGAAAAGGATCTATCAATCTTCTAATTTTATTTTCCTGACATATCGTGATTTCGTGATTAGGATTGCTTTTAAGTATTGTAATTATTAATATCCGTTCTTGACTTAATCCAGTCCAGTTGGAACAGCAGCGGAATAAACTAGTTTTTAAGACATTCATAAAATGAGTTAATGATAGGCTTAATTTTAAAAGACAGTCTGCTAAACTTATGTCACCATGTTGATAAGCACTTTCAAAACTTGCAAAAAGAATGGTTGCCTAACTTATGTCATGAGTGATTTTTTAATATAGACTAGAGCAAACAAAAGAAACCGTGGCAATAAAAAAGAACAACCTCCGCAAACGCAATATGTCTCTCTTTCCCTTACACTTGAAAGCACACCGGTACAACACGCAGGCTATTCTTTTTGCGAACACACACGAATGTTCTCAACGATGGCAGAGGCTTATAAATTTAGTTTGAGCATCCCATTACGTTTTAGTGCCTCGATCTACCCCGTGAAAGCCCCATCCACCGCAATCGAAAGAAACAGAGCACCGTTTATGTCCTGTGGCGTGCCGGTAGTGCACCCACTAAATCCAACTGACAGTAAAAGTGTCGCGTTTATTGCTCATACTCATTTGTACTAGAGTAATAGATTCTGTAGTGGCATGTTATTTACCCAATCAATAACAGCTTTGTACCTTTCAAATATTTAACACGATCGATATGGCTTTAAAGTTTTTCTGTGCTTACATACAATAACCGTTTTATACCGAATCGCGATATTGGTATATCATCGTTGGTCAATGTCTACTTACCTTTCTGTCTACCTGCCTGTCTACGACCATCTCTGTGGTCTATTAAACCACTGGTGAGCGCGATTCCTATTATGGTACTAACTTAGTTTGTTGTATTGTAGTATATAGCCAGTACCTCAGTAGTTAAGGATTCTGGGTGAAGCTCACTTCTACCTCGGTTAGCTTTATAGCTTAGCTTAGCCTTTTCGTCATTTACCATCAAGTGAATGAAATCCAAGCGTTTCCTTTTTGTAGAATAAAAATAAATGTCTTGCACAAAATATTCTATATCATTTTGCCTATTTATTGAAACTATCTTGCCTAACATTCTTGAGGGCTTTAAATAAGATTTAGGAGGCTATAGAATACCACGTGCCCATTTCCGTCATAATTTCTGTAGCGACCCTTTTAGTACAATGGCAGTTTTATCGTAGTGAAGGGTCCTATGTTGTGGCTAAAGACGCACGTTTGGAACTATATAGTTCACATAAATGACCAGCAGGACCTACACAAAACATTACAACATTTGAAGTGTACGCCATCGTTACGGACACTTCTTATAAAGGTGAATTTAGGATCTATGTTCCCCTTTCCCGTATCATATTTGCATTTTCACGAAGCAATAGTAATAAATTAGTTAGAAGAGGCGTTTCGCAGTTATATATGGCTTCAACTTTTGTACTAAATCTATATTCCGTTCAGTTTATAGGCGTTGAGCTAATTAAGGTATCTCACATATATATTGAACGTGCTCTCTCTACTCTGTTAATTTTGAACAGTTTATCTGAGTTGAGCGTTCTCTTTAAATTATATTATCTTTACAGATCAAAATGCTATTGTTTTGTTTTTTTATTACTTTTTTTTTTAAATTTAGTACGAGTAAGCACTTTGCCTTCATCTCCTGATGTTATGTGGTGATAAGGCCAAAGGTGGAAGCGCACTTCACTCGTAATCCTCAACTACTGAGGCACTGGCTGGCTATCTTATCTCTAGCTACCGGAACACAACAATGCTCTCAACATTGATGTTATCGCGTTTTGAATTAGCTGTAGCTGGATCAAGCTAGGCAAGCTAGGTTTTTAGCTCACCAAGGCCGAAGATAGAACCTTACTTTACTCGGACTTTTATATACGATATTTATTATATGCACCGTTTCCTAACAATAACAAAAAGCATTGTGTATTGTGCAAAAGCTAAGAGTTTTCGGATCACCATCAAAGCGCTTCCTAAAAAACTTGCACTATAGACAATAGTGTAGCGTTGCTTCTGTAAGGTGTAATATGTAAATTCCTGTTTCTTTACCGTAAACAAAACATGTTCATAAGTTTATTACACTCGATCCTATCAACCCCTGCGTCCCAAGCTTTCCAATAAACGGTTTCCTTTCCTTGAGGCAACTTACGCTGAAGTTCGGGCTATGTATAAATTTATGCAATGTCCTTATTTGCAAAGGAAACTCCTTCGATACAGTACAGCTGATATCAGCAATTCATGAACCCCGTTCACGCCTTCCACCGAAGAGGTATCTGTTTATTTGAAGCTCGACATAACTTATTTATTACTGAGACGGCGATTGAAAAGAACTTCAGAGCAGAATACAATTTCCTTAATGTGAATTTTTGTAAACAATTGGATTAGAAAACAAGACACTGCTGACTACAAATACAAATTTTTACGTTATTTTCTAGGTTTATATAATAGGCATGATGACAGTAACTAAAAGTCACTAAATTATTTTTTTTTTTTGAGAGATTGCTTTTTGTCTCAGACGGCATTTTCAACTTCACCGGGCTTTAACTAAAATCATGTGTTTATCTAATGTAACAGAAATAATAGATTATTAAATAAATATTTATTTTCATATTCATAGCGAGATTGTTAATTTATTTTATAAAATAAAACTACATAATACAGCAATCCGCCATGATAAGTTGAACACCAATCAGATCGAATTACGTCATCTCTATGTACGCCGATGGAAATGTCACTTTATTTCATACGAACTTCGACTATCACGCGCTGTTTTATTGTTTTTACCTGCATTTATAGCGTACTAGTTGTTGACCGCGACTTCGTACGTAAAGACTACAGTAAAAAAAAAAAGTATCCTATGTGCTGGTCTGGGTCTGTATATGAAGAAAGTTTCATTAAAATTCATTCAGTAGTTTTACGTGAAAGAGTAACAAACATCCATCCATACTTACAAACTTTCGCGTTTATAATATTAGTAGGATTACGTGGCTCCTAGCAATCAGTTGTTTAATTTAGTGTTTTTGAAAGAAAAATCTAGTCATGGAACAAGGATTTACCTAGGCAAACAGCTCTAATTTGTCTAGAGTTGCTTTGGAAAATGGTTAATGTATACATACAAGTTACAAAAACACAAATGTTGAAAAAATTTCCACGAGCAGGATTTGAACCTGCACCCTTCTGACATTCCGGGTCAGGTGCTCTTCCAATTGAGCTATCGTGGTTCTAACCAGCTCGCCAAAATTATTCAACACTATTTACTTTTTACTTTGAAAGCCAAAAGCACCCGTCAACAACTACCGTCATTAACACCCGATCATAATATTTTTACAAATACTAAAGATCAGTTAAGAAGTAGGCAAGCTATTTATAAAATGTTTTCGTTTTGTTTATATAATTTTAGCGCAAATTTTGTTGCGAAACAAATTACAAAAACACAAATGTTGAAAAAATTTCCACGAGCAGGATTTGAACCTGCACCCTTCTGTCAATGAATGTCAGAAGGGTGCAGCTTGCCTACTTCTTAACTGATCTTTAGTATTTGTAAAAATATTCTGATTAGTTTGTTAAAATTTCACCTTCATTTTACACATTATACTTGTTTTGAGTAAAGACTTACGTCAAAATGATCTTCACAGAAATAAATTGGAGAATGTAGACATACAGCTGATGGATCTCTTCGTGCAAGATTAAGCCACCTTTTCCGCACTGTTTTGTCATGAGGAACGTAAACAAATAATTTGTTCGGAGTTTTCATTGATGTATTAACACTTTTACACGTTGGAATTCATATTTAACAAGTAAAACAACGAATTTGTCTTATACGGTGGTAAACTTTAAACGAGCAATTCTTGTATATATATAATATAATCTGAATCTCGGAAACGGCGCCAACGATTTACATGAAATTTAATATGCAGGGGGTTTCGGGGGCGATATCGATCTAGCTAAGTTTTTTAGGATTTTAGAAAATTTTAAAAATGAAAATAACGAGCAAAGCTCGGTCATCCAGGTACTGTTTACTGTTGAGTTACATAGAGGTGACGTCACAAGCAGTTGCCATGACAATCGAAAGCTTTTAAATAAAAAAAATTAAAAGCCTTTTTTATCTAAAAAATCTTAATTTTTCACAAAAATAATATGTTTTATGGAAATATTAGATGCATTAGAATGTTATAGTACAGTTTTTCAAAATCAGTCATCATGCCTATTATGTATTCCCTAAATTCTTTACTTTAAATGCATTCGTTTTGTAAGTAATTTACGAATATTCCTTGAGCTCTGTAGCTTTTCACCATTAGTAGTCAAGACAGGCGCAGCTAGACGTCGTCGTGAGGATGCGGCTGAGTTATGGCTAGGATTAAGATTTACAACGAAACAAATGGGTTGAAAATACCTAGGACAGTCCGCATTCGTAGTGATTCCCAGACGTTCCTAAAATATACATCAAGCTAACCGTCCCGACTGATGAGCACGATCGTGAATAAATGCTTTAGAGATAACGAAGTGAAAGCAATTCGCAATTTGCTGCCATTAATTGTAATTGAGATAATTTTTGAGCGCAAAAAAACGTTTGCAACGTGTTTTCATTTTTACGATTTCAGACAAATGAGTTTTATGTTATGATGTTTGTATAGGAGTTAAGGGTCAAAATCGTAAACAAGGCAGATCAAAGAATTAAACATATAATTAAAACTCACGAGCAAAAGCCTAAATCAACAAGCTCAATAAGCTTTGATAAATAAAAACATACTGACATGATTGTTATCTTTTATGTAAAATTAATTAAAAGGTAATGTATTTTATATTTGTTTAATAATGACTAATCACATTACATTATGAAACAAATTAGGTAAATGTTAGTTAAAAAAAAAGTCTGCAGGACGTTTATTAATCTTAATATCGAAATACAAACCAAAGAAAAAAATCAGTAAGTACATAGTACATTTTATTGCATTTGTGCCATTCGATTCTTCTTTAAGCATCTTTAACATCGATATTAAAACTATAAATAATCGTGCCCCTTGCGAACTGCATATTTGAATGAATTTATGTCAAGTAATCTGATATAGAAGCTTTAGTCGGCGGGCTTCTACGTAAGTAATCGTGAAAAAAGTTGGCATAATCCCCTTGCACCAAAAAAATTAAAGCCACTCAAGAAGCCTAGCCAAGTCATACCGATAAATCCTTACCACACGTCGCGTCGTCGCCCTAACTGAACTACATCATGTACCAAGCATAATTGCTTGGCCCTAAAAAACCTTTGATTATATACCTGGTCGCTGCACTGGTTGTGCTGGAGTCATAGACTTTAAAGTAATATGGTGCTATAATTTTTGTATCGTTATTTTTTTAAGGGTGGCCATAAAGTCATGTAGTTACAGATTCGAGTGCAAGATAAAAATGGAAAAAGCTGCTGAGTTTGATGTTAATGTTATCATCGTGTTATTGTTAAAATAATTAACACCAGCATCAGCAGACTTATGGAAAGTAGTAGAAAGAGCAGTATAACTAACAGTCATTGAGTAACTGCCAGTGTATAAGGGGTTAGAGAAGTAAAAACATATCTCTGCAGTAAATCTTCCTACAGTTTCCAAGTTATGGATGTAACTCGTTTGCAGGACCTCAAGTCCTTTCACGAGTTCTAAGCCGATAAATTGTTACGGCCGATTGCGTGCGGATTACTTTCGGCTCCTTATCTCATTCTCAATGGAACTGACTGACTTATTTTCCCGAATGCTTATACTTCTTTTATGCGTCTTAATTTCCGACGTGTGCGAGGTCTCGAATCATTACCAGATTGCCATGAATCAATGGAGTAAGTTCTTTTAAAAACATTCATCGCGCTAATTTCAATAATAGCCTTTGCGAGGCTTTAATCTGTATTAAATCTAGAAGCTTTGTTCCTGTCGTCCCGTAATGCGATTACGCGCGCATATTTCGCGTTATTACAGTAATAGTGCGGGAACCAGTTCTAAAACTTCCACACGCCAGTGCCCGCGCCCTTGCGAGTCCTTCTCAAAGTCGTGACCTCGCTGCCTTGCCTGAAGCGGAGTTTGTGTGCACTTGATTAGGTTCGGCTGAATCTAGACCTATTTCATTACATACATTTGTGATACCTACCAGGACATATTGACAGGATATGTTGTTTGCTATATCTTATCTTATTTATTACCTAATATGTTTTTAGATCAACACATCTTCTGTAATTACTGTAATTGTGCACAACGTATGAATTTTTCAATGCAAACTGCATAGTGTATAGCTAGACGTGTTTTTTATCTCATAATATATTATGTTTCCACGCGTAATTGCACGATAAGGCATATCAAAAGGCCTACCATCAAAACAAGTTATTTCTGTCGATAAAAGAATAAATTCCCATCACACTTTCAATCCCAGCCCACGAAAATTCAAATTTTTTAATCACCTCTTCAAGACGATAAACAACTGGCACCGTCCCATCCAACTGAACTCCGCCTACACTTTTGGAAACGGCTCTCGAAATGTTCGGCTCTCCAACGTTCGAAAGAGGAATGTTATTAAGTACAGTGCACACAGGTTGGCTTGCCACCCACCGCGAGGCATGTCCGCGGGGAGCCAAGGCCGGCTCACAATGGTCTGCCCTTGCGCACTTCTTATTGCCCACCAATACTATTTAATCTCACTATCTGTTTTATATGGAACTAGTTTCCTGAGCCTATTCACAGGAGAGTTGATTTTGCAGTCCACAATGATATCTGAATCAGTAAATAGCTGCTTTATTTATAGCGAGCATGTTGCGTGCTTGGTGAGCTTCGAAAGAATGCTCACGTATTCAGTTTTATCCAGCTTGACTCCCCTTGACCCTGAAAATGGGTGTTATCCAATTATCCATTATGTCGATCAGTATATTTTATCTGATTCAATCCACTTGTTCGAATTATATAATTATGTTCCTATGCACTATAAAACAAGGTTCCATCTCAACTTGAAATCGAATCATTTTTGTAACGGTCTTTGAGACCAAGTAACTCGTTTCTTTATATACGGTTCGGTTTCGGTTATTCAAGAATACATTTTTGTGTGTACCTGTCATCGGGTCAACTGTAATATCTTTCTTTTTCTTACTATCTGACGTATTCAAGAGTTAATGTAAGAATATTATTTACAATAGTGTTGTGTTACCTATATATTATCATAACTTTTAGTGAAACTATCCATGTACAAACTGTACATATCGCATAGAAATTCAATTCAAATCTTCAATATAAAGTGTGTGTACGTACAATCTTCACAAAGAAGTGTTCTGAATGGCGTATGTGAATCGACGCATACAAAAGCGTATCCGCAGACACCACCACACGCCACAATTGCAAATTTATATCCTGCAAGTGGAGCTGGGACCGGGAGGAATGCGCTCACTACACTGTCCAATGCAAATGCTCTTTCTGCATTCTAGTACAAATAAACTTGGGTTTTCTAGACATTGAGTCTCTTAGGTTGTTAAGAAGAAATTTCGCCGGCATTATTATTTATTGCATATGTTTCAAATTTAAAATATATATATATATATATATATATATATATATATATATATATATATATATATATATATATATATATACTAGTGGTCACCTGCCCGCTTCGCTGTGCGAATATAATGGATCAATGAATACTAAACAAAGCAATTATTAGGTTTACTAACATCATATATTATAGCCTATCATTTGCACAATCTCATGTTTTTACTACATACAAATTTTCATCAAGAGCCGTCACCCGCCCGCTTAAACTTTTGAATAATAAAATTTCCTTTTTTTTTAACCGACTTCAAAATAAGGAGAAGGTTTCTCAATTCGACCGTATATATATATATATATATTTTATGTCTGTTCGCGGATAGCTTTGTCGTTTATGGACCGATTTTGATGATTCATTTTTATAGCCTATCATTTGCACAATCTCATGTTTTTACTACATACAAATTTTCATGAAGAGCCGTTACCCGCTAAACTTTTTTTTGTTATAAAGCTTATCATTTGCACAATCGCATGTTCTTGCTACATACAAATTTTCAGCTAGATCGGTCACGCCGTTCTTGAGTTAAAAGTGGACATGCAAGCAGACAGACAGACAAAAATTTCAAAAATCGTAGAATTGGTGTCAATGAGTCATAAAATGAATATTTATATTATTTAGCCTACAGATTTATATAGTAGTATATATATATATATATGTCTCTTCATTGCTATACTGCAAAACCTTAACTCAAATCCCTATCTTTATCTAGGAACATTCCGATTTCGTGCGGAATACGTATGTCAAAGTTCGCAATGCCTCACCCTTGCTTAGGCGGCATAGCAGTTTAGGAATGTCAGTCATGTGCACAGTAAAGTGACTGCTTCAATTGTAACCTATTGTCTACCCGTTACTACATTTAAACAAAATTATAATTAACAAAATTATGTAGCAATGTTGTGATCGCATGTCTTAATTAAAACGCTGATGAGACAGGCACGAATGAGTACCGCCTTCATACGGCTTGATTCGCAAGCAAAAGTTGAAATTGATATACGCCCGTTATTAAAATGCTTTTGATTAATTTGTCTGTACATGCTCTTTCAAGAGATACTGCTTCGTTCTGTAACAATGTAACCTAATGCTTGTTAATGGCGCCTATTATTTCCTCTATCCTATAATTAGAAACCGAAATAGGTTTAGTCACGACACGTCACGATCGCTCGAACACGACTTTATGCAGCGTTCATAAATCACTTGGCAGTATTTTGTATCAGCATCGTTTATTGCTGTTCTAGAGCCTAGCTTAGGTACTTGTAATTGGCTACGGTATTATTTATTTACATTTCAATTTACTATCTGCATTGGTTATAAATTCGTATCATTATCGTTATGGTATGAATTTACAATCGGCGTTTTCTATAACTGAATAAGTTTTATGTGCCTAATATGTGCTGCATTGGCCGCGAAAGCGAAAGCATTCGATTAAACCCCCGGTAACATAGCTGCGTTGCATGATTGCATGTTCCTTCATTCATTACTTTTATTGCATTCTACGACGATTTCATGATGGTCTATCTTTACTTTTAATATGATGAATGCGAAAGTTTCTTCATACTTTCCTCTTTGTCAAAACGTCAAAGCGGAGCAATGTATCGGTGTGATTCTTTATCATCTATTCAACGTTCTAATGTATGCTTATAATAATAATATAACTTTCTAGGATTAAAGATTCTACCTTTTTAATAACTATCACTAGGGTATAGTTAAATAATATAGCAAAATTTGTGGCAACGTTAAGTCCAAAAAATTCTAAGAATATACAGTCTAGAGCAGCGTTACAGTCTGAACCGGTCACGCTTCAGTTGTTTGTCCTGCAATTTAAAAATTTGCATGAAAATAGCACGAAACGCTGACAGTCTGGACTGCGTTTAGTTTCATTTTTGTATGCAGCATCTTTTGTGGAATTTTAAATTTTCAACAGCCTAATATCACTATAGTCAACACTAGAGTCTATTCACTGACCACTTTGCTGGCAACTGTACTGCTGTTCATGCAATATGGGCTGTAGTGTGTTGCATATTGATTATTTTATATCATTGCTTTCTTGGCAACAGCTGATCCGCCTCTGTAGTCTAGCCGTTAAGCCACCGGTCCTAGACCCAAAAGTTCAATAACCAGTATTTCATCGATTTGTTTCGTAGCTTAGCTTGTTTTAATTCCGCCTGGCTTGGTAGCTAGCTAGCTGGAAATAAATAAAGAGGCCTTCCTATTTGAGTCACTTGTTATTACAGCAATACTAGTACCGTTGTTGTGTTTCAAACTTCCGTCAGTTAGATATAGTTCCTCATTAGTGTCCTCACTAATGAGGTACTGGACTCCTGTCCAGGTGAATTCGACCTTTGTATGTGAAGACACCCAGCATGGGCGCATCCCACTAGGTCGCAAGAAGCGCGGCAGCAGCTCGACAGCAGCGTATGCCTTTTTATTACAACTACAGCCGCGCGATCTGTCTAGATTAGGGTGGCGCACTTCATTCCGAAAATGAATGCCAACGTGGCAACGTCGTTGTTGCTCCTGCTTTTATCGGTTATCCTTCGGCGCCGACGACGTCGCGTTCATAATAATAAAAAAGACAATACTGGATTACTCCTTTGTTTCGAAATCGGCATATGAAAAGTGATTATATAACACTAAACTCGAAGCCGACTGATCGCACGCGGCTGCCGCGCTACCATCCGCTATGACAATCATGTGTCGCGATGCTTTTTTTAGTATGGAAGTTTGCCGCTTCTGAGAATCGCGATTGTCGCGCGATGGTCACGTTGCTACTGTCGCGCTGCTTGCGACCTTGTGGGAAAGAGCTCTAAATGTAAACAATCCTGCTCCACTAGCTGTATCTACATCTAGATTCCGCTTCTGCTTAACATCAGGAGAGGAGAAGAGAAGACAAAATACTTTTCGATTCACAAAAAAATGCAGTTATATACATCCAGTCTTAAGCGATCTTAAGAAATCCAGCCATTTAACACTGTTATGAGATACGTAGGGTAGGACCTTCCTTAATAGTGCGGTTATCAACAAAGGTGAAATGAAGTATAGTAAATACTAGCGTCTAGTTATGAATCCCGATAATCTGGGGGCGGACGGCTAACTAATAGCCTCGAATCGGACAGATGTTTGGTGGCTTAGACTATTTGTTTAGAGCTATTTTTTTTATAGATAACTCGGCAAATGGCTCCATCCCAACTGATATTTAATGGAAATGGAGTCCAGACGCGAAGATAACTGGTGGGGCGTGAAAACAAACGTAGCATCAGTCTATAGTAAATTTTTACTTTTTATTTTCAAGTGCTAATTGCTGCACTGAAGCTAAATTAAATATTTATAAAATTTTATAAAATAAAGTACAGTACAGTTACTATAGCGATGTGTTGTCAAATTTGTGGTATTTCATCTGCAAAGATGAATCTGTATGGCCATCGGTTGCAACGACCTTTGGATAGATGGCGCTGTGCTGCTTAAAAAGCACTCTAAAACCATTAAAAAGCAGTGACAAAATTCAGCGCTTACGTGAGCCTTCCCGGTAGCATAGCGGTCAGTGCAGCCGCCCGGATTGCGGAAGACTCAGGTTCGATTGCTGGCTGGGTCGGGTGGGCGTTTAATTTTTTCACTGTATTTTATAAAATTTTATAAATATTTAATTTAGCTTCAGTGCAGCAATTAGCACTTGAAAATAAAAGTAAAAATTTATTTTGTGCACTTGAAAAACCACTATGCATAAAATCTGAGGTTGAACAAACTTTTCTTATGTGTCTGTAAAATGTCAACTGTATTTCCCCTAGGCCTTTAAGTGACGTTAAGTAACGTTATGTCTATAAAAACAAATCGTTTGCGGTAACGATACCTAGAAGAGTATCGTTACTTTTTCGTTACTTAACCCATTCCCTGTCCCATGAACCACATATGGTACATAACAATTGAAAACCAATTGTTATAATTCTTGGACAGGGAACGAGTTGCGCTTTATTTAGTCAGTCCATTTAGAGCGCATAGTTAATTACCGGTGAAAAATGCCACCCAGGTAACGATACCAAGCTTAATGTTAACAAATTTTAACTCCATTCAAAAGTATCATCAATTGTTTGTAGTATATTAATATTCGTACTAGACTTTAATTAATATTGTTTATCGACAAAGGATTGTTACTATAACCTCGTTTAAGTTACTGATAGAACCTCTTTCTTCATTGATTGAGTTAATATAAACAATTTAATGTCAAACCAATAGAACTTTGAAGTTCTTCTTGGTATTATTAGTTTAACAGAACTTAACGGAAGTTTACATTAATAAAATAATTTATTTGTTTTTAAAAAAAACAAACAAATAAATCATAAAATGTATTTTATATAGAAATAAGAATACAAAATAAGAAGTGAAGGTTTATAAATTTTATAATTCATAAAGTCGAAGTTTAGGTAGGTAATTGTCGTTCCTTAGCTTCGTTTCGATGTGATTATTTAGCCCAGAGATAGACCCTTAGTGCTATTAACTTCTTTTTATATCGATCTAGTAAACTATTTTCTTGGGCCCTCGATTTTGTGACAGATCGAATTCTACGCGCGCATAGCCGCTGTCGTAAGCTAGCTACTCAGTCAATCTATGTACACATATGTATTCAATCTGTATGAAAACTATTATTAAATAACTTTTTTACTAACTTGGTCACTTCCATTCATGACCACAGATGTAACTCAAGTACCTACCTACATCCGTGATCATAACGCATGCAACTGTTTCAAAATTCGGATACCGAAAAACAAGAAAAAATATGGAAATAATCTCGTAAATTATTACTCTAGTAGGCCTAAGTACCGTACAGTGTTTTAAAATCTACAATGATATTACAAAAACACAAATGTTGAAAAAATTTCCACGAGCAGGATTTGATCCTGCACCCTTCTGACATACCGGGTCAGGTGCTCTTCCAATTGAGCTATCGTGGTTCTAACCAGCCCGCCGAAATCATTCAACACTATTTACTTTTTACTTTGAAAGCCAAAGGCGCCAATTCAATGTCAACAACTACCGTCATGAAGAACAACAACAACAACAACATTTGTGTTTTTGTAATTAGTTTCGCAACAAAATTTGCGTTAAAAATATATATACAAAACAAAAACATTCTACAATGATATTTTAAGAAAAAATATAGGTTTGAGTAAGCGCATAATCTTGCACATCATAATTCAACATTTACTTAATCATGATACTACGTACATAGGTAGGTGGGTATGTACTACGTACGTCTCGTACATACGAGTATAAAAATACTTCTTAAATATTTGAATTCATGGGTATGATGGTCCTTGGCTTAAGTAGTTAGCTACACGCAAGTGACACGAAAAATTCATTTGTCTTTTTTTCTTGTTACAGCTGAGGGAAGCCTGTCCGACTTTGCTGCACGCAAAGTCCACTACACGGCGAGCAACCCCCTTAAAAAGGGACTGTTTACACCCGACACCAGGTACGTTGGCTAATCCGGTAGTATCAATGGATAAACGAAATAGGCAGCAGCGGAAGTCGATGAACGCTTTAGTACCTATTGGTTACTAGAAAAACCTAGGTAGGTTTGACATGGTTACAAGAAGAACCTATGACATGCCTACCTACCTATTAGAAATTTACAAGCGTCTTATAAGCTGTTGGATTATTTAGTTGTTATGGCAGAGTGCTAAACTATTTCGCTACTTTTGATGCTATCTATTTACATTTACACTCACGTTCTTGTTTTTTTTTTTCTATAGTATGGGCTTTTGAGTAAATCGTGAGGAAATAACAACATAAAAGTAAATATTTGTTTATCCTATAAATTCTATCAAAATTCATTAAGTGTTACATTGTTTAGTAAACCTTACAAGCAGTGCATACGCTTAGCGCCATCTGTGAACAGCAGCGCAAACTAAAGTCGTCAAACAAGCGTGCTGCTGTCGGAAACAAAATAAAAACAAGTACCTAATTATTCTTCAGACCGCAATTAAATGTTATTTCATTTATTACCTATTATTATTAACATGTTATTATTAATAAAGCACCAGTTATTCTGTGCTACTAGGTATCAAACAAATAAAAAAAAGATAAAAGGTAATAACCACTGATGTTTTGTATATAGGGATTAACGATACATATAAACGTCATCATCACATCAGTGTCACGAAACCATATGGCCGATGTACGAATAAAAAAAAAGCTTGTTGCCATTTATGAGCGTTATCAATAAAACAGTTCCTACATAGCATAGCAAAGTTGATCATTTGTGTCAACTTGAAAGTTTGTTTTAAAATAGAAAAATATACATTTGCCTTACAATATATTTAACTCACTGGGCTGGGCCCACTGAAAGCTCATCAGTTTATGTGGTTTACGTAAAAACGTGACGTGAGATGATTAACTAACCATGTAAAGATTTATTTGGAACCTTAATCGATTTCGCCATCCAATCTGAAAAGAAGTTCCAAACTTTAATCTAAAATTAGATAAGAATATAGATAATATAACTGGATTAACGCAGACTTAATAGGTAAGGTTTTTTTTGAGAGAGTTTGCTTATTGCCTCAATTGACATCGCGAGAAACTTAAAGGGTTCCTCAAGCCGAGTGAAACGAAGCACCGCCAAAGCTTTTCCAGACGGAATGACATCACTCACGCTCTAGTGCGTGTCACCGTTCGCAGTAGCGAGACTAGTAAGTCTCCGAGGGGTTATGATGATACCTACTAATTATGTAGTTTGCGATAATCCCCGCGGAATTGTAAATTAGTAGATTGGAGGTGTTGTAACAACCTAAGCCAATCCATTACCTCTTTTTTCTCCAGACCGGCGAGCTTACGCAACCTGTATGAGAGGGCGACCACGGACCGGCTCCCTGCGTCCATCCTCGACCAGTTGCGCAAAGATTCCCAGCAGTCGCCTTACCTGCTCTGCACACCGGTGCTCGGGTCGAAACGGAGGCGCATATACCAGAAAGTCGATGTCGACATTGAAACGCATATCGTAAGTATTGAGTGCGGTAATGTTATGCACAAATTTGTATGTAATATGTACTAAGGCACATACCATACTACATATTAATTTTCTAACATTTAGTAGGCCCTAAATATAGTTGCAAACCAGCGGCTTGTAAGCCAAAACCAAGCCAAAACCGGCGGCTAGAAACGAATAACCAGCCGCTTGATGCCCGACTTGAGCATCGAAAAAAAAAAAAATTTTATTACATTTTTTATTGTTAAACTTTTATTTTTGTTATACAGTAGCACTCATTATGTTCTGCTATTTTTGTCTTTTTTTTTAAATTAACACCGAAGACACCGTTTATACCTACCAATTTACTTAATTCAGAGACAAACAGGAAACTATGAACCAACGTTTGTGTTTATGTGGTGGTGTGTGAAAATTATAAGAATAAAGGTAGCTCTAAATTAGTTTACTTTGGATTTAATCATCATTATAAACCAAACAAAGAAATACAACTAAATGCTTACTATTACTAGGTATATGTCCACCTATTTCCAAAACATCTCTGACAAATAAATTGTTAATATAGTCCTATTTCACTGCTGTGTCATATTTTGTATGAGAATTTTGAGTTTTTAACACTTAATACAGATGCAAATAGCATTGTTTATATCTATTTATGTTAAATGTATCCTATAGTAAATAAATGAGAAGAGAAACAACAAAAACAAAATAAGCCGTTTCCAGCCGCTAGTTATCGCTAGAAATGATAGTAAGCCAAATAAGCCATATGAAATGTTAGTAACCAGCTTCACATCTATAGCCCTGAAACATAGGACGATGCAGGGACGAACCGGGCCAACAGCCGGAATTGGATGTATTGTATCAAACTAATTGCGATTAAAAGTAGCTAAAGTTGAAGTTGAAGTTGAAGCAAAGGCTATTATGACAAAAAAATATCCTTTTTTTGTTTCCACAAATTAGTACATCCTTCATGGGTTTAGAGATATGACCAATTTCAGGTATGTTTTAAAAATCACCAATTTTAGGTAATTTTTGTATTAGTTTCTTTTTAGAGAGCCCTTTATTTAACTTTTTTGTCCATATAAAAGTTTGAAGTAAATTTTTTTTACGGTTGCTGCTCAAAGTGTAAGCTATGAGAAACTATCAATTTGTCGTTTTTGCACATGACTTTTCTACTAAATAATGTTGTTTCATCATTTAGTAACTATTCTTCAAAAAGTTAAATAAAGTGCTCTTTAAAAAAACTCTGATACAAAAATTAACTAAAATTGGTTATTTTTTAAAAATATTTAAAATTGGTCATATCTCTAAACTCATGAAACTTTTCTATGGACAAGTTAGGCTTGTTCGACGCATCTGAGGCCCACCTAGCTCCGGTGTCAGTGTGCCGTGCTAATTTAGGGACAACCTGTATGTATTTATCAAAAACTGTCATCATTTTGGATACAAGAAAATATACTTCAAACTTACGCATTAATACTTCAATCAATTTGATGCTGATTGTACCGACTTACCTTCTAGCCATATACAGAGAAATTATAAAACACAATAGCGTGACCTAACTAATTTGCAATTTCAGCCGTCAGTGGTGGAGCATCTACGGAAATGGACGTCCAAGGAGGCCGTTGGGGATGTGACCGTGCTACCGGACGCCTCTGTACGAATAGCGAGTTGCGTGACGCTCACCCCGGACGAACTGTCCGAGTGCGGATCCGGTGACGACGAGCCCATCGACCACAGACTGCCCAGTCCCGACGAGCAATTGCGAGTCATCGTTTCCAAGTAAGCAGAAAATAGGATGTGGGTGACTAGTATGAGTTTTGTTTACTATTCGTATTCATTCGGTTACGTTTACCTACGAAAACGCAAAAAGTATGGCATTGAAGCAGCGCCTCCTGGCGACATACAAGAAGATTTAAAATTTTGTCATACATTCTCGTTTTCGTTAACGTTAACGAATGGCGAATGAAACTCGTACTTGGCACCCATAATATCACTAGCAATTTTATTTCATGATCTTTTCATATTCGGGGAACTAGACGCGGACTGAGATCACACCCTTATGCTGTCAACATATCGCCTATACGCACAAAGCGCTTTGCGTCATTATTTTTGATGCGGGCAGCTAAGGAGTGGAACTCCCTTCCTGCGGATCTGTTTCCTGATACGTATAACCTGGACATTTTCAAGGCAAGGGTGAACAGGCGATATCTAGGCAAGTATGCTACATCCTAGGCCGCATCATCGCTTACCATTAGGCGAGATCGCGGTCAAATACTTGCCTCTATAGAATTTCAAAAAAATGTCACACTGCTGTGGTTACACACGACTGCTCATCAGACTTACACAAACTGTAAAATTTCCTCAATAGACTAAACTTTATTGCAGCACATTTGTGCATTAGGGCAGGCGGCTGTACAAGCCTTACCTATGAGCGGAAACACCACAGGGAGAACGAGCCATAAACTTACACGCGGGTCAAGTGCGGATCGGTGGTTTTCGTGACTTCAGAAGCACCGAATATACCTTGGCAAAGTTTTAATTTTTCTTGTTTGACACTAGGAGGCGCAGCTTCAATGCCATACAAATTCTTGTTTTTTTTAACGTGATCTAATAGTAAACAACGACAATTAAAGTCGAACTCATTACGAATAAAAAGTTTTCGTTTTTGTTTTTTCCAGATTTCCCCAGGAACTTGTTGCGATCGACACGTCGGGCAAATTCTTCGACAGAATGTGCAGCTCCCGAAAGTCGCTCCACGTAGAGAGCATCGGGGAGACGGACACGGTGAAGCGGCGCACGCGCACTAGAAAACCCCGGGGTAAAAGACGAAACACCATTTCGGGCACTGATCAGAAAGAGCTTAGAGAGGCTATAGCGGGGTAAGCTTCTAGTTTGCACTGAACACTCACTCATAGGTTACATTATCTATCACAATATTTAACTGTTCAAATACTCATGCCAATATAGATAATGTAATCTCCCATTGAATCAATTTAACCTCTTTGCACAATAATGTGTGGATAGCTTCTCCAATTTAATTTAAATCTTCAGCACAATTTTAACATGTCGATAATACTATCTCGTGCTTCTGTGAATACATTATGTTTAACATTGGCTGTCATTGTTTTCTTTACGTTTACGAAATGGTACAAAGACAACCAATCATCTGTGCACTTAAACACTAATAGTGCCATTTGTTCATTAGCTTCATGATTAATTATGTCTTTGAATTATGCTGCTGTTACGAGACAAAGCGGTATTATTTGAAGATTTTCAAACATAGGCCTTTAGCGTGTGACTAATGCTTTGCTTGGTTTGTTCTATCATAGCGATACACCAAATGCTGTGGCTTCTGAAGAAATTGAAGATAATACAGTCATCAGGTCGCGATCTAGCGATATACTTAAGAAGAGTCCTAATGATCAAGTAACGAAGAAAAGCCACTTTAACAGCCTAAAACAGTGGGGAAAAAATAGATTAAAGTTGATTGGTAGATCACCTAGTGCCAGTAGGGATAGCTTTAAAGAAACCACTAAGACAGAGAAGAGTAGGGAATCTAAGTCGCCTACTAAACAAGAAGATATTCATATACAAGAAACTGTTACAATGCGAAAGAAACGACCGGGCGAAGAAGATCGGCGGACGCATCAAAGATGTGCCTCATATTCCTCTTCAGAAAAGAGTATAGGCGTTCCTTCTAGCTTACCAACAACGGCAACAATAAATACGGGGGTGAAATTAAGAGCAACATCAGCTCAAAAGAGATTAAGGAGATCTGGTATAGGGAAAGACGAACCTCATTCTTCAAGCGGCAATTGGTCGGCTAGCTCAGAGTCGGGCAGGACCAGTATTGGCTCTGAAATAACTACCACGACAGTTCCGCCTAAAAGTACTACATCTGCTGCGACATCTAATAATTCTCTAAACCTCCATATGCACGGCCCGCCTAGTTCAATAATAAGTCGACGAAGGTTCCTTAACACATCAGGCTCTGGTAGCGTAACTAGTGAAGGTACACTCACACCCGATATTATTCATGACTTGCACGAAGATCTAGAAACTAGTTCCGAGTTTTCATGTGATACGGAAGGATATTATACTTCTTTCCATATGGACTCAGGGTTAAAAACTTTGAAAGAAGAAGAAATATCTCCTAGTACCCCAATGCATACCAGTAATGCCTTATCTAATTCATCTAATAGCCAAACAATAGCCGAAAATGAATATGAACTGTTTGGCAAGGGCTCAACAAGTACAACTACAAGTAGCGCAGGTACTGTTTGCACAACACTAATGGCTGCTGGAAGTGATCGCTCGTTAGTAATAGGTCCTACAGTCCCCGAAAGAAAGAGTTCATTGACTAAACTTAACCGAATTCGAAACAATAACATTCATAGTGCTAACGCTAGTTTAGATAGAACTATAAATTCATCATTTACAAAATCGCCTTACAGTAGTTTAAGAAGCAATGCAATTCGTACCTATAACGAAAAACATATCGGCAATAATTCTTCTCCTGAAATTAGTGATATGCCAACATCCACCATTACTATCACTAGTAGCGTTGGTAACCACAGAGAAATAACAGCTGTTGCTGAAGTTCACACTGAAACAGAATTTGAAAGTGCTAAGAAGAGCACAGGTACTAGCTCACCAGACTCTGGACACAACACTTCCAGTTCGCCTATTGAAGACTCTGTGTCTAGTGCTCATGGCAAAAACAGTCTTTCCGAGCAGGATTACTCCGAATCTTCCGACTTGGAAGGAACTGATAGAATAGAAAGAATAAGATATAAAACTACCATTAACAGTTCGAGAATACCATCTCTTTGTGTTATCACACCATCGAACTCTGACGACGAAAGTGAAGCAAGCAGTAAATCAGAGACATACAAAAAACACGACTACGTCAAGCCTTTAGAAATTGTGACAAGAAAACAAATAAATAGGCCAAAATTGGAATTACCAACAGAAGACAAAACAAAAGAGGTTAAATTTACAGAAACTACAAAAATAAGTAAACCACAATCTCAAATAAACTTAAAACCATTTAATAGCTTGATGTGTAAATTGAAAGGAGTACTTCCACATAAATTATCAAATAAGAAGTCACCGACAGCGAAAGAACCAGAAGTGAATGACCATGTATTTGATTCTGGTGATTATGTTACTATTGCTGACGTTAAAAATAACAATCAAAAAGGCAATCTCAATAGGGGAATCTATGGAAATAGCGATATTGTTGGGAAAAACTTGCAGACAGTTCTATCAGGAAAACTTCCAGAAACTGAATATGTTTCACTAAATGAGTTGCCAAACTATCTCAACGTCAGTAAAGATTACTTAGACAACAGTATTGATGACAAACCTTCGCCTGCATTAGAAGAAATTCAAAGAAAAGGCGCTAAAGTAACACTCGATTCCCAAGGACAAGTTATTTATTCTTCGGATACATTGAAACGACGAAAGGGCGCGCATACTACTTTTGAACCCGGCCCGTTTGTTCAGGAAATAAATCCAACTACAACTATCATACAACCTGAAACAGCAGATGTAGTAAAGATAACAGATGAAACCGATTTTCCGTACGATCCACCGCCTCCATGTTTGTCCAAACCAACTTCGCCGCAATTAGGAAAGATGATTATAAAAGCACCGATAGAGCCCGACGGTCTTGTCACTACTGAATATATAGCTTTACCGACACCGAAACCTAGCACCATTATAACCGCTGCACCTTTAAATGATACGCCAGTTTTATTAAAACAACAGTCCGCAACAAAAATCAGCCAAGATCTACCGCGCGTTGTAGAAGTCATAACTAGAACTGGAGCATATGTTAATATACACGACGCGGAAGGTGTCAGCTTGTCCCCGACGAAAGACGATTTAGCAGGTAAGAATCACATTTGCTCAAAATCTGTCACAAAAAGTTTATTTCTCAAAACCAAGTTTCATAATATAGATCAATCTTCTCTCGATAGTGATGATATTACACCATTCGTTCCTAATTTTCAAACTCCTATTATGTTACAAAATAAACGTCAATTTGTATTAAATAATAGATCAGTCAACAAGGTTGCTGAAGTTATGAGAATGTTTGGTAGTAAACTGAATGCAGATAGTGGCGATGTTGTTGATTCCAATAATTTTTGCGATCAAAGTAACGAAAAGCCTATTAATAACAAAGTTAAACGTAGTGATAGCTACAAATTGGCAAACTCGCCGTTGATGCCAATCAAAAAGTTACTGAAACTGGAGTCTTTTGCTAGTAATACGAAGAAAGTAAATTCACTAGAAATGATTCAGGCTGAAATAACAGCTGAATTGTTACGCGAAGAAATTAATTATCCACCTACTGTGTCTCCGAAGCTCAGTCATAGGAGCATACTTGATTCCTTCGACAACTGTGAGTGTATGAATGATGATGATACGTCTTACATGGATGATAAATTTGAGTCCAAATTATCTGCTTTAACATTGAGTCCTTTTACGACTCCTATGCCGAAACGCCATTCAGTTGCTCGTATCCCTGATAATACAGATACTTCTATAGATATGTTGACTGCTATCCTAGATTCTGACCCTGATGAAGTGTGCTTATTACACTCGCCACCGGCTTGTCCCCTATCTCCTTCTAAAGTGACCGTACCATTTGATGGTTCTAAACATCGAGCTAGAATTTTATCTATCTCTGAGTCAGATTACGGTACTGAGATTTGGTAATGTTATTATACTAAATACAGTGACAGTTCTCCTATATTGGTAGAAATAAATAGAGTTATGTATTGTTACCGAATTCTTTATTGCATTTAGTATGCATAACAATTTTAGGTTTCTTAGATAATAAGTTTTAGATAAATTGATTTTATTTGACTATTGGAACTTGGAACAGATTCCGTCCATTGGTAAAATGTACCTTTATATTCGTCTTCCTTTATAATGTAACTTTATAACTTCTGTGATAACTTTTTAGGTGTCTTCTTGTAGTTTAAGAAAATTTTATTTTAGATTATATCTATGATTTTATTGTATCAGTATTCTATGAAATGTCGATAATATTATAATGTTATATAAACGATTTAAATAGTGTTTAAGAGATAAATCAATGCATGGCGGCATTCTTCGCCGCAGAGTGCACAGCTTACGATTGTTTTAATCTTCGTACGTGAAAGTGCATGGTGTGTTATTCTGTGTTTCTGTGTTTTGTAAATAATGTTATTATAGAACTATTGTGAATTAACTCATTTATTTCATTTAATTTTAACTCCTTCAGCTGTCACCCTCACTCATTTCTAGCACGGTGCACCCGATTCCAAAACCTAAATTGAGTTCTGTTTTACTCCTCAATCAGCAAGTGAAAGAAAACAGCACTCGATTTACTGTGGCAACAATAAAAGTGACTAAATCACCTATGTAAATAACTACACTCAATCACATGTGGGTAGGAAATTAAAAACTCACTAATTAATTACCAACAATCGCCATCTTCGATCATAACATGACTAATTCTTGGATCCAGTGAAAACTTACTTAGGCACACACTTAATTAATATTGTGTTCTAAACTTTAAGGTGAACAGTCTCTTTTTAATTGCACTCATCTCACATAGCTTTGCACAGTGAAGGAGATTGCTTCCAATTGTTACGACTTGATAACATCAGAAAAGGTAAAGTTTTGTGTTGCTTTTTTAGCATGGCATGATGATCCAATTAAAAATATTTATGGGATGGCATTAACAAACACCACAGCTGTGCCGGAGCTACAGATTGATATAGCAAATAATAACATTAGCTATCAACTTCGTAGCTTTATTTCACAACGGATTTTACGTTGTGGGTTTCCTTCATGAAGTCACTTACTTACAGTTACTTATTTTTTTTTTTGGAATCTTTGATGGAGAATATTGAAGAAATTAGCATGCAATTTATACTTATTAAACTTGTCTTTTAACCCCGAAAGCTTTTCTATCTAACGTACGTAATACCCATAATTCTCTACCATATCTATTTCGCAACCTTGCATTTTATTAAATAATAATAATAAATAACTATATTTGTCTTTAATAAATAAATAATAATAATAAATGGGAAATTGCTCTAATTAGATTACGAGTACTACCTTCAGTTTTTAATAAGTGTCAATAACGTTCATTGTAAATCCTCTTTATTCTGACATGACCTTGATAGAATTGGACTAACGACACATACGATTAAACTCCTACTAGAATAAAATTAACAATTACTAACGCCTAATTCTTAAATATAAGTAGCTACATTGCTAATGTAGTTCTAATGATTCACACACAAACACGGGGTACATACAAATATAACCATTAACAAAATTATATCCAATATCATAATAAGGTCAGTGAATAAAATACCATGCACTTTTACTATGTAGGTACTTACATTCGGTTTTTGATCGGCATACAAATATTTTTATGTAAAAACTGTTTGTTAAGTTATTATTATGTATTTGCTTTCATATTTTAGTGGCTCTAAGCTTTTGGGATCGGTGCCGTTCTATATTAGTTTATTAAAGTATCATAAATAAGTACAACTATCTAGGCTTATCTCATCTTTATATCAGACTTTTATTATTAATTTTCTTTGATTTGAAAATGCCATTGTTAGCCAAGTATCCACGTCGCATCATGAAATGTAGTCTGAAGAATATTTTCAATTCAAATCGGGTCACTGTTTTGCTTGGCTTGCAAATGGTTTTGTATTGTTTGGCATGATACGGTGCGCCCGGCTAGTATGATTCCAATATCTTTTCATTGAGTTCAACGACGCAATAAATGTCTTCATACAACCATTGTTAGTGAAACAATTGCTTACAGCTCTTTGAAAAAAATATTGGAACAGCATACTTTAGAGAACTCTGTATAACTTTTACTGAAATTGAATGGAATGTTATGACAAGGTTTTAGATAGTTTTTTTATTATAATTGTATGTTTATATTTCTCACGTTTTCATAGGTGAGACTGCTCAATTTGATATACTATATCTACGTTGTTACAATGAGTACTCCATTTACTGTCTGTTTGATTATTTCAAAATAAGAAACAATTAATATTGTTGTATTTTTCAGACTATCGACATTCCAGTGCTGACAAGCCTTTCACGAAAGCACCTCAACACTTGGTTCCGGAAAAGGGTCCGACAGTGGACCTGAATGCACTCAACCCCACACTACACAAATACCACACTGCACACCTTCGTGGTCGACATGGTGTCGTCAACTACGAAACTTCCTCCTTTCCCCACACAGCTAGCCAGCCTGAACAGCCCAAATTTTGGACTCTACCTAAAAGGACTACCTTAGAGCAAACTGCGACACGATTTAACTATCCCGCCAATAATAACTTGCGATTGCAACCGAGACAAAGAGACATGCCGACGACCACAAATGTAAATGAGTCTATCAGAATATCACCTATTGATCCGCGATCATCAGGCTCTTTTAAATCATCAACGCCATCGAACAAAGAAAACGTTGTAGACCTCGGCACGAAATTACTATCACCGGTCAAGTCTACGATGACGAACGAAGAATTATACGCCGTAATACATAAAAGTAAGAAAAAGCTTAACATTAAAGACGTGCCGGAAAGGGCCGAGTCTCCAGCTCTGTCAACACTTAGTCTATCGCCAGTCAGTTCGGAGACATCTCTATACACCAAAGGATCTCAAAAATACCCTGAGACTGGATATTTGGGTGATCCACGCAGTAGAATGAGTTGGTCGCCGGCAGACAAGCATATCATGCCTCCTCCTATGCAGCCTGCTTACGGTTTTCAAAAGCAAGAGTCCACGTGCGCAGATCGGCTTGGCCCTGTACCACAAACTTCTAGGCTGGATTTCAAGAAACTACTTTTGCAACATAGCGTTAAACTCAACACTTTAAATCCACAAGTCAAATCAAATAAACTATCGGCTGTAGAACAACTAAAGCTTTCAAAAGAAAAAGTACAAACGCCTCCGCCGCCGCCAACAAACAAGTCGCATGTAAATATTCTCGATCTTAGTGGATCACCTAAGACATATTCCCAGAGGAAAGTGATCAAAGCCAATCCCCAGCCAGCGTCTCCAGGAAGACCTGGTGCTCTAATTAAAGAACATAAAAACACTCCTAAGATTTTACTCTCCCCTAAGTCAAATTGGAGATTCTCGAGCCCAAGATCGGACGTTTTATCAACGCCAATACCTGAAGCTTACAACGAAGATGAAAATTCAAATAGTTCTGGTGAAAAACACGATGTATCACCTATCCCACCGCCTAAGACAGTTCCTATTGTTACACATCAGCACTTTGGAGCAAGAAGAAATCTAATACCCATCAACGAGAATATGTTTGAAGCAGAAAATGATAACCCAGCATCAATAGATCAGGGTGTATTTCCACTAAATGCTGAATTTGCCAAGTCCCATGGACTATCTAGAACGGAGATGATGCAGGCAAAGCGCACGGAATTCTTCAACAGATCACCAGAATCGTCGCCTCCCAAATTTAGCTCGTTCAAGAGTCCAACGGCGGCTGGTCCGTCGTCTGCGAGCTCTCGAAGTAAAAGCTCTCCAGATAGGGGAAAAGTTTCACCGACCACACTAGAAACAGCATTATGATGAATTGTTTAAATTGAAATGCGGTGCTGTATGATAGATAGTTTTGATTAGATATTTGAAGGCAATGAAATTGATAGAAGCTTTAATCTAGTCGTTTCTTGCTTAAAGTGCCATTTATGTAGGCACTGCATGGATAATACCAGTGATAGATCTGCTTATGAAGAATGGTATTCAGCTCAAAGACATTGTTTGATTGCTCTTGAATGGGGCCAATTACGTTCCGTAAAAATGATATTATTGTACAACATTATGATTATGTAAAATAACTTAGTACGTAAGTATTTATTGAGTACATGATAGATACTATAAGTAGTGTTTTGGACTTTTCAAAGTTTTTAAGTTATTCAAATACAATTTTAAATAAATGTGTTGAAACATATTTGTGTGCTTATTTATTTTTGCATTCTTAAACATAATGATTGGTAAAAGTGCAACGTCTACTATCTATGTACAGACGCCTGCACATCAACCTATCCAAAACTGATAAATTTCTTCAATAAATGTTCGGCCATATGCCATATTCATAAAGTTCAAAGTCGAAAATTGGCCAGTTTGTGGTAGGTTGATGTGCAGGCGTTTACACGCCTGCAAATTTTCTCAAT
Organism: Eudonia truncicolella; assembly: GCA_949315975.1. Taxonomy (NCBI): domain Eukaryota; kingdom Metazoa; phylum Arthropoda; class Insecta; order Lepidoptera; family Crambidae; genus Eudonia; species Eudonia truncicolella. Next base: position 6,402,598 of record OX438832.1, read on the forward strand.
AGACTTTGAATTTTATTACTAAGGTATACGGTTGAAAATGTATTGAAGAAATTTGACAGTTTTGGATAGGTTGATGTGCAGGCGTCTGTACCATGCCACCTTGTCTTACGATACAATAAATAGTATATGATCAACATTTATCATCAGGGTGCATCATTGTATGGCAAAATTTAACTTCTCGTATGTCGCCAGGAGGCGCTGCTTCAATGCCATACTAATTTTCGTTTTCGTAAACGTAATCGAATGAATACGGATAGTAAACAAAACACTAGGCACCCTGAGCACAGATTAGGTAATACTCGTAGTTACTCCCAGGGCCCAGTTTCGAGTCCAGCAGGGTAAATATTGTGCTCGGTTTGGTTAAGGTTTTTATGGACCGACTCGTCACTACTTTCCTGAAAAATATAAAAATATATACTCACAATAGGCAGATCAGTGTTCTACGTTGACTGAAGTGTTGACGACATTGAGCTATTATAGCTCAATGGTTGACGACAACGATATGACAATTGACAGCCACGTTAGTTAGCGACCCTGACTGCACTGACCGTGAGTTCACGGTTAAGGGTTCGAATCCCGGCAAGAGGCAAATGTTTGTTCAACAAGCAATTATTGCTAGATAATTGGGATTCTTGTGTATTTACATTTTATGATTTCAGAACACTTGAGCATTCAGAAAAAACATCATAGATACCGAAGAAGAGACATGACGATGACGACGAGACGTGACGTGTTTCAAAATGACATTACATACATCATACAGAACGTCAGTAGTACCTAATGACGTTTTATAATATCATTGGTAGTACCTAGTTGATTCGCATGTCTTCAAAAGACCATTTCAATTATGAAACAGTTAAATAGAGCTTACATGAACTCTATAAGCTATTATGATTTTCAAATTGGTAAATATTAACGTAATCGTGTCGCGCAATGAAGAGTAATTCAAGCTCAAGTGGAGATACCTCAATGAGCGTCGAACGCTGCTCATTGAAACTAAGATTCCTAACATTAGTGGTAAATACAGCGGACCTGATCAACGAGAGAGCTACGCCGACTTTGGGGATATCTCACGCAATAGTATCTCCAGTGGCCATCTTCTCTACTTACATTTTCATTGGCGTACTAATAATTGGAGCTATGCGTCGAGAACACGCGTCTACCTTTCTACAATGTTACGCCCTCGTCACTTGTTCCTCTTTACATACTTACTTGGCCATAGTAGTGTTCAAAGAGCTCAGGATACATCCGGAATTTAATAATGCTGCCCTTGTACTGAACGGGGTTCTGCCAATGTTGCTTATATTTGTTTTACTGGCTGATTTAATAGTCTTAATGTTCTCGAATCGCAATGTATCTTTGCCAGATTTGCCAAATAGTTCATCGCATCCATCGAACTTAGATATGCGAACTACTTAAGACAGTAGTTTTGATACATTTTTTTTATATTAGTTTGTAATAAAAATAAAACTGATTTTAGTCACTGTCATCATTACTTTATCTCTTACATACAATTTGAATACTGTATATACTCAAAGCTACCAATTGAGATGGTAAATAATTATAACTATAAATATTTGTTGGTGGTAGCCTCGGTGGCGTAGCAAAGCGCTCGACCCGGTACCCGAAGGTCCCGGTTTCAATTCCCAGTCCCAGGTCGTGCAGTGTTTCGGATTTTTCGGTGTATAAACCAGGTTTGTGATCACCAACCCGCATCCATCAATTGTAGTGGTGACTAGATTTCAATGATGGATTGCCTTGCCCAGCACTGGGACAGTTATCGACTAGGTATTTACTTTACAAATGTAAATAGTCTAAATAACTAGACCTACAAAAACAACTACTTACTACAAATAACTAGAAATAACTAATAGATTAAATAGTGCAGTAGCTACTAGTCTATCTATACTATTACTAAACAGATAAAGTTTGTTTGTTTGCGGAGGGTAATCTCTGGAACGACTGGCACAATTCAAAAAATTATTTCGTTGATAGAATGCTGCATTTTTGCGGGTAATATAGACTACATTTATTTCAACAAAAAAAAAGTAATGATTTTGAAATAACGAAATCAAAGCGGATGAAGTCGCGGGATAAGTGCTAGTATTTAATTATTGGGTAGCCTTCATCCTAGCCTTTTAATCCAAAATAAACTAACTATCTAGAGTACTAGACCTGAGCCCTGACTAACATCTACTATTATGGGATTCAATCTCACAAGGACAGATGTGTAATAAACGTTAATTAAGGACCAAAATATTAGTTGATAATTTATTATAATCATTATTTTTTTAGCCCTTTCTCCTACTGCTAAGCAACGGCGTCCCCCAAACTAGAATGGTTATCAGTAACAATAATAAAATGTCTAGCATTACATCAAAAAGGTGCATAAAACTTTCAAGTTATTTATTGCAACATTGAGATCATCTGGCATAACCATCTGGTTGTTAATGTGTGAGTTTTCTTTACTATCCGTATTAAGTTGATTATGTTTACGAAAGCGAAAAATTGGTATGGCATTGAAGCAGCGCCACGAGAGCTAAAATTTTGCCATACAAATTCTCGTATTCTTTTTTGAGATCGAATAGCGAATGGAACTTGCACTAGGACATCGCAGACACTCGTCAAATACTTGTTTAGTCATATCCTATAAAATCATAAGCATAATTTGTCAATTTCGTAATTCGTCTAATCCTTTATTCATCATATATCATATATATCGTACACAAGCCAAAAGTTTAATTTGTCATTTTCGTGATTCGTCAAAACTTATATAAGTACGTCAAATACGTGATTTATCTAGTCATGGTGTGATCGAACACTTCATCATCGAATGCTTCATCTTTGATAAAGCTTATGTGATAAGCGTAATGCAACATCTTTGTTTATACTATTCCAATTACAATCTATTTAAATTATTACTATTTCAGTAATGAGAATGTGAATTATTGTCAGTTAAATTATTTAATATCTTAAACATTCTTAATTTGCAAAAATTACCATCAGTATAGATGATTATAGAGGATGTGACAAAAATAAGAGAACAATTTTATATTACATTTTTATTTTATTAACTTATTGACTAAATTCTTACAACTAATCTTTAATCTGAAGTTAATTCTATTTAGATGTTTTTTCAACCAATTTCACATCTCAGGACTACCTCAAGTAATACAATTTCAGTGATAAAGAAGAATAATAAGATACTACACATAATTTAAAATAAAACAATCTAAAACATTTAAACTGTTAGATACCAACCAAATGTGCAAAAATAAGATCAATTCAACAGATATATCTAATAATATAAGACTAATCAATTACAATATATTACCAGTGACAGTTTAGGCTATCCAAATACACTTGAAATAGAGGCAGTCCAACAATGAAGTGAAATCACAAGTCCACTATCAATTTATCAAACACTAAATTGTATTCATTATTTGTTCATTGGCGGTCCATTCATTAGGGGTGGTCGCATTTGACCCATAGGTCCCATGGGTCCCATTGGCCCCATAAGTGGTCCCATCATAGGTGGTCTCATTCCCATCATGGGCGGCATCGGGCCGTGAGGTCCCATCATCATCGGCGGTGCCATAGGTCCGCCGGGACCCATTGACGGCGGGGGCAGCATTCCAGGCGGGCCTCCGCCTCCGGGCACTTGCACGGGCGGCCTCGGTCCACCAGGGCCCATCACTGACGGGTCCCATGGAGGTGGAATAGCGGCACCTTTATTCCCAAACGGATTCTGAGCTATTTTACCAGCCTTAAATGCCGCTGTGGTGGCATCTATCAGGTGTTGCGCCTGTTCTTCCATCCACTTCTGATAGTAGAATTTTACATTGTCTTTATGTTTTCTTCCTGTGCAATGCGTTTTTCTAACGCTGGGCGAGTCGTGTGTTAGGTACGTGTCACAGTAATCACAATAGTATTTCGGCATTTTTGCAAAATTGTAAATAGTGCATACAAAACCTTTTTCTCGAAAATTTTAATGCTAACCACAAGCCAGCCACAAATGGCACGACGCTAGCTTGACAGTTGCCATTGACATGTGTCATGCATGTTAGTAATTCCGTGCAGTCCTCTGAATAGGGAGAGGTGCAGTCAAGACCATGTTTTGACCATGTTTAGAAGCTTTTTTGTTTTTCATGAGTTTTTTGGAGGTACACTACAAAAAGCAGCGATTGCAACAAACCGATATTTTTATATTTTATAGGTAGGTACTTAACATATAGCTCTATCTATTGGGGTTAAAGTTCAGAAGTGTTACAGTGTTACTTGAATCGATTTTGTAAATAATTGTATGTTTGCTCACAAGCGCGTCTCGGAATTTTAGTGCGGTCCGAAAGAGAACTGTAAGCCGCTGGCGTTTCTTCGTTATTTCTTATATTTTTCCGTATCATCATGTGTGTCTGTCTGTTCTAAGCTACAATGTCTACAATGTTCGTTTATTTCGGTTACTACTTACTACTTATTAACACGTTGTCTGCCGCAAAACCAAACAACAATAATAAACAAAACAATAGAAAATTTATTATTTGTCGGTCACAGGTGACCACCACGGCGATTAGAGACTTAAAGAAACTTTTTATAACACTTGATTGTACAAGTGCAAGGCCTTGTTAAATAAATAAAATATAATAAAGAGATGAATGTTGTCTTTGTGTGCAATAAGAGTATGTCTCGGACGGTTGCGTGGTTAATGACATTGACACAACTTGTCATTAGAGCAAATACAGCACGCATGCATGCCTGTGTTAACTAAGTACGGTACAGTACGCATGCGTTGTTAGGTACCTATATAATATATTGAATCCAAAAAAACGTCGTGCGTTTTAATTTGATTGTATTAAACACCTACATTATTTGCATTAAAATTACAGCTGTCGTTGAAAACATGCCGGACATGAAATATATTTTAGTTACTGGCGGAGTAATAAGTGGTGTAGGGAAAGGCGTGATCGCCAGTTCTTTCGGAACGATTCTAAAGAGCTGCGGTATCGATGTGACTTCTATTAAAATTGATCCGTACATAAATATCGACGCCGGAACTTTCTCTCCGTACGAACATGGTAAGTAGGTCACAAAATTTTGCGATAGTTTTTGCGTTGGTTAGTTTTTATGCCCGCATGGCTGTTAAGTGTCTACATAAGTTCGCGTCATGTATAAAGTCGTGCACCTATCTATTTTTATCTCTAGGTGAAGTTTACGTTTTGGACGACGGAGGCGAGGTTGACCTTGATCTTGGCAACTACGAACGCTTCTTGGATATCACGTTGCATCGAGACAACAACATCACCACAGGCAAAATATTTCAGCAGGTGATTGAGCGAGAGAGACGAGGCGATTATCTAGGAAAAACAGTTCAAGGTAAGTTTTATTTAAGTATTGATTCATTTTCAAATTCAAATAGTATAATATTTTCAATAAGATTAATTAAGAATATTATTTAACAACTATAATTATACATTTAAATTAATTTTTGTGCGTAAACTGGTTAATACAATAATTTCAAACAAATTGTTTTAATAATTAATTTGTGTATAAATTAAATAATTGTTTATTTTACCTCCCATCTGCGGCGAGCACTGATCAGTGCCCTACAATTAAAATTCGATTGTGTCTGTATACACAGCAGACAACGGATTAAATTTCTTTTTAAAATGGCGTTCTTTAGAACGCTTTTTTATTTTTCATTTTAGAGTTTACTCTAAACATAATTTTCTTTTAGTGATTCCTCATATAACTGATGCCATTCAAGAATGGGTGCAGAGAGTTGCTCATATACCGGTCACAGCTGATAATGCTCCACCAAGAGTATGCATAGTGGAATTAGGAGGAACAATTGGAGATATAGAGAGCATGTCTTTTGTTGAAGCGTTTAGACAGTTCCAGTTTCGTGTGAAGAGGGAAAATTTCTGCTGCGCTCATGTCTCATTGGTGCCAATGGTAAATAAACAACCTGCGAAATGCTAGTTATACCCCTGCATGTTAGTTTAATAACTTAGTAAAACGAAATACTAGATAAAAATTGATAAAATACTATTTCAATAAGTTTGTAGAAACTTATACTATGGTTATGGTTTAATTGTTAATTCACAGCTCTATAACACCCTTTGTTATTTTAATTACTCAAAATAAAATATCAATCACATTTTAAGAGCAAAAAAATCTTTTAAATTTGCCAAGTAAATTAATATTATAATATTTTGTTATTCAGCCCAGGTCTACTGGTGAGGCTAAAACCAAACCTACACAAAACTCTGTTCGTGAACTTCGTGGGCTTGGACTGTCACCGGACTTAATATTGTGTCGCTCAGAAAAACCAATCGACCACACTGTTAAGGAAAAAATATCAAACTTCTGTCATGTGGCGCCGGAACAGGTAATGTCAAGTGATGTTAGTGTATAGACGTTAACAGCCACCAGCAGTGGTGTGCAGCAGTGCTTGCTTTAAATGGGTCTTGTTTTAGAATTTGTTGTGCCGAAATGAAGTGTGAAAATGAGATGAAATGAGTTGTGGATAACATTTTACAAATTTTTGCTCACACACATTTGGGGCCATTTTAGCCCGGGGGCTCCGCTTTATTGATACGGGTGATACAGTTGTAGCTACGCCTCTGGTAAACAGCGATTGTCTAGTCTTTAATAGTAATCATGTTTATGCTTTAACCTGCCATGCAAAATGTAATAATCATTGTATTATCAGTAAAAGCATAATTATTTATTTTTTACCTAAAGTACCAAGTACCTACTAATAGTACCTACATAATTGTTGATACATAGTGAATGTTCTTTAAAGTAGTTTCACAGAATGTAGTAGTATTTACAAAACTGAACAATGACATTACTGTTTTAGTATGTTGCAATAGACTGAACAATGCTTTAGTTTGGTTTGTTTATAAATAGTGAATTTTATCAAGCAATCTTCAAAAATCTGAAGTATGCAGTGGCTGTGTCATGTTACAATCTTGATTACTGATGACTTGCTAAGTGTGACAGTAAAAAGTAGAAGAGATCTTTAAATATTTTAAATACTAATTGCTTTAGCATGGTTTTTTATTTAGAGAAATAAGTATTTAAGTTTCTCGTTCCTTGAAGGATTACATTTATTTAATAATTACATGTTTGGCATTTAATATTTAACTTTACATTGCTAAAGTGTTAAAAGCTATACGCCGGCTGTACCAGCCTAAGACCCAGTACTGATAGCAATCCCAAGTAGAAATGTGTAGAGACTCTTCTCTTGAAATTTATCCCAAATGCAAAATTAATGTTGGCTAATTTCAATACCTCTCTTTTCACATCTTTAATAGATTCCGGGCTGAAATATTGGTTTCCCATGATGCGCTGGAGCGATTTTCCACACTACCCTTTAACAGACAGAACACGTTTGAATATTTCATTGGTTTTCAATCTTATCTCAATCACATAAAGTTCAAAAAGTTGTAGAAAAAACATCCCTCTTGACTGTGAAACACATTAAGACAGAAATTGCTTGTTCAGTATGTAGCAATATGGAAACAAAGTTTGTTCTATTGACATTGCTAATGTTGTAATTTACATAAGTGTATTTTACTTGTTTGCAGGTTTTATGTATTCACGATTTAGACTCAGTATACCATGTGCCACTACTTATGGAGTCCCAAGGACTTGTACAGTACATAAGCGAGAGACTCCAGCTGAATATATCTATGCCACGACCTGGAAGGTAGGTGATGTTTTGTTTTCAACAAAAAATAGTAACAATGTGTACTTAACAATATGAAATATTACTCAATTCTCAAACCAATAAATCGCCCAAACTAAGCATAGATTAGTTAGACTATAGATATTAAATGATTGAAGGAGCTACCAAAACAAGTATATAAACATCCATGATTCAGAAATGTTTGTGTCACTTACCAAATAAACAAACACGTAATTCTACTGAGAATTAAACCTAAGACCTCTGAGTCTGAGTGTAGTAGGGTCCAAAACACTTTATAAACATTCTGTTGTTAACTTGCTTATTGTGCATCTTATGTTTATTTGTGACTGCCTGAGATAAAATATAAGCAGTTTGGGATTGTGCATTTTGTAACTTAAATATTTATTGAGTATCGTCGTATTTAACATTGCCAAGATAGATAGATTTAAAGAGCTCTTATTGTTTGAGGAAAGTGTTAACACAGATGATTTAAGACACAAGAGTCACAGACAGAAGCTTGCTCATATTTGATTAGTTTGAAGACTTTTGTAGTGTATATCTTTTATAGTTTCCTTGGATAATTTTAAATATGTTTAACATCATTCCCTATACGTGTCCGCTGCACATTTGTTTTCAACAACATTTTTGTTTTTTCTCTGTTTAGGTTCATGCAAAAATGGCGTAATTTAGCCAAACGCGTAGACAATTTACGAAAGGAGGTGAACATAGCGCTTGTAGGTAAATACACGAAATTGGAAGACAGTTACGCGAGCGTCACTAAAGCGCTGCAGCATGCGTGCATCGCGTCTGGAAGCAAACTTAACTTGACATACATTGAAGCTGTCAACTTAGAGAAACAGACGAAGATAGACGACCCTGTGGGCTACCATAAGGCTTGGCAGGATCTTTGTAAAAGCGAGTAAGTTAAATGCGTTCACACAATTTTATTTATCAACAGTTTACTACGCAAGAGTATTTTGTGCTTACTAGCAATCATATTGATACTGGAAAGGAAAAACAACTGAAACGCCATTTTTGTTGGAAAAAATATTTTTTTAAACAGTTGGATTGAATATTATATCAATATACAAAATACAAAAAAAAATATTCATGCGAAACATCAAACCAAACATTAATAAATAAAGAGTAAGTACTATTTTCTCAATTTTTCAAATTTTGAACTTCTTTCTGCTAAATAGTCGGTAAAATAGCGTAAGTATCATTTGTTTTTCCTTTGCACTTCACAAAAATTTCTATCTTGTTTGTTTGTTTGTCCATCATGTTATAATTTGGTAAGCCTCGAATAAAATAGAAGCCAATATGCAATATCAGCGCTTCAACGCGTTCTAAGCGATGAGACAAATCTTTTTTACATAGCGCTACTTTCATTTGTTTTAGAAAAAATATAAGTAAAAATATTGGGCTATAATTGACATAGCCCTATTACATCAGTAACATCACTGTACATTTCTCATCATTGCCTTATACAATTTTCTTATTTTTATTTAGTGGCGTCATAGTACCAGGCGGTTTCGGCCAAAGGGGTATGGAAGGCAAAATCGAAGCGTGTCAATGGTGCCGTGAAACACAAAAGCCTATTCTCGGAATATGTCTAGGGCTACAGGCGGCCGTCATAGAGTTTGCGAGGAACGTTCTAGGGCTGAAGGGCGCGAACACGACCGAAGTAGACCCCAACTGTGAATACAAACTAGTCATAGACATGCCTGAGCATCACCCCGGCAATTTGGGCGGCACCATGCGCTTGGGCAAGAGGAAAACTCATTTGGAGCCGAGTGTGATATGTAAGCAATTTTAAAATTTAGTCATCATCGCCATTATCAGCTCATATTATGTCCCCACGTCTGTATTTGGATGGAAACACCAAGGGACGATCCATAAACCACCATGCGGGCCCAGTGCGGATTGGTTTGGTTATTGGTTAACAACCGCTAAATGCGGCTGGGACCAACAGCTTTACTTGCCTTCCGAAGCACAGAATGACAATTTAATCAGTTTTGTAAGTCGATAGTGATAGTGTGGTTAACTTCCTAAAAATTAGTGTTACCTTATATAATTAGAGATAAGATAATTTAATAAAAAAGATCGCAAAATGATGCTCGCTAACTCGATATAAATGATGACACTTATATTGAGATACAAAGGTTAGCTACTTTTTTGAATCAGTTACAATAAATCTTACATAGTATCAATTAGGAATAGGATCTACTCGAAGTCTTGAATAACTGAATTCCCAAACTATATGTACAGTCACGGGTATTAACATGTATAATACACTTTTGACTAATTTTGACTCTTATTACATTGCATTAAGAGTTACATTGTTTACGTGACTGTACCTGCATTCTAAAATTATTATTTTTTAGTTTATTTTTGTAATTTTAAGGAGAAGAAGAAGAGATGTGTAAAATTTTCTATTCAAGTAAAGATGATAATAATACCTATAATTTTGAATATATTATACCAATAAACTGTTTTTTCCTACTCAGCTCGCCTGTACAACAAGGACGTGATCGAAGAACGCCACAGGCACCGGTACGAGGTGAACCCTGAGTACATAGAGCAGCTTGAGGCCGCGGGACTGCGGTTCGTCGGCAAGGTAATGTCGGACGAATCGGACAGCTAGAAGTTTTATTCGTGTTTATTTTATTGTGATGTTTCGAGCTTTTTCCAGCATCACAGGGACTGTTTCTCTTTGATAAACGCGGGTTTTATTAAAGTTTTATATTTTAAAGTTCAGTGTTCGCTTTAATCTAAAGAAACCATAGTACGAGTAGGTCTGAATAACTTAGGGGCACTAACATTTTTGAGTTTTCACGTTATCTATTCCACCTCGGAGACCTTTGATTATGGTAGTGGCGTCGAGGCGAGGCGAGTTTATTCAAAAATTGGTAATTTTGATGGTCTACTCCTTTTTGGGGGAAAGACGGGAGAGTATGTATTTATGTATGTATGTAATTGGGTAGTTGACTGGTTAGTCGATAGTTAAATTTAGCAACTGTCAAAACTTAATTTTTTTTAATAGAAATTGTATGGGAATTAAAACTATGACGTCACTATTTTGCATGGGTCAAATAAAAAGTTGGTTAGTGTTTCATAGAAATGTAACGTGATTTCATTTATTGATTTAATGTTCTGGAATTAATTATTTTTGTTGTCAACATCCCTATTGCATAAAGTACATCCCACTGCCCATGCTGTTACACAAACTACAGTCTATTTATTTAACACAGCTATAGTATGAGCCGACATTGTAAAATGGACCTTATTGCCTCAGGACGAGAGTCGCACGCGCATGGAGGTGGCAGTGGTGGAGTCTCACCCCTACTACGTGTCGGTGCAGTTCCACCCTGAGTATCTGTCGCGCCCGCTGTCCCCCAGCCCGCCTTTCCTTGGGTATTTATTAATTAGCTTATTATGGTATTTATTAATTTGCTTAATTTGTGGTTCCTTTCGCGAGGATATTACGCATAATGCATTTTCTCCTGTAGAAAATGGACTTCTATAATAAATTTTAAAAGAAAAGAGAAAAATATGTAGTAGCTCATAGAATGTGCCCACTAATATTATCATGATTTTTTAAAGATATATTTTTTATACCGGTTCCCCGACCGCCTAACTCTTTTGCCATCGCCTTCGCTATCGCGCTCTATAGTTTATGGCGTAATCTTGTCGTTTCGAAAGCGATATAAAAGCAATATCAAAAGCTATAGGCTACAGCTTACGCCATAAACTATAGAGCGCGATAGCGAGAGCGATAGCGATAGAGTTAGGCGGTAGGCCCCCTGTAGTTTTTTGAAATAATATAACACTACTCTTAATGATAGGCAATCTGCTGTCTATTTTAGACACTATAGTCTTTGACAAAATAATCAATGTAATAGTACTTTAAGTTACTGTGAGTAAACCTAATTGTTATCATTATTTTGTGGTAAATGACCTATAACTGTCCCACTGATGGGAAAAGGCCTCCACCATTGAATTCAAGTCATCACTGCAGTTGATGGGTAAAGGCTTAATCGCCATTCTTGCCAAATGCAGGTCGGTGATCACCAATCCGGGCTATGCATCGAAAAATCCGAATCACGCATCGGCCACCGAGGCGTTATTATTAATTTAATTCGTTTCCCTGACTAAAATGTACAAAGTCTTGCCACTAGGCAGCAGAGGCAGGTTGTATTGTATGTATAAAAATATTTTATTTTATTTCAGACTCATATTAGCTTCGCTTGGAAAATTAAAAACTTATATGTCTAAAGGATGCCGCTTTAGCCCTAGAAATCAATCTGATGTTAGCTCAGGTATGTTTTCTTTTGTTACATTACAAGATAACATTACTGCGTGTCCACCTAATCTAAATTTAGTACTCGTTTTGAAATATCTTAGATTTTGTTTTAAATTATTAACAAACAATTCATCTGTATGATGTTTTTTCACAGAGGAAGATGACGATTTATGTCTAAGTGATGAAAATGATAAAACGGTCGTCGAGAACGGTAAGGTGAAGCAAGTGAACGGTTTTAGCAAATTGGCCATAGAGGAATAAGCTTAATTTTTGTTTTTAAGCCAAATAATGAAGTTGATTTAGTAATTGTCTAAGGAGTTTAGATTAATTTTGTTCACCTCTCTGGTGTATTTTTTCTAACTTCATATTTTAATCAATTAATATTAGAAGCTATTGGTACAGTGTATTGATACAGTGTTTTAGATAATCGCCTGCGTCATGGGAAACTAAACCATTTTAGTCATCAACAAATTGTGCTTACAAACTAATGATCTAAATAATTGTAACTTTTTTATTTTTAATAGGTTGTGTAATAATTATTAGCTAAAAAAAGATTTATTGTACGATACAGGTCTCATTTACCATTTATTTCTGATTCCTGAACAGACAAACCCTGTAGTCCTAAAGGTTTAAAAAAATCTTATATATTATTATTAAATCTTATAGTTTGTACAACCTACTTGCTAAATTTAAAGGTATTCATAAGGTTTTTAGTTCCTGAGGTTTTGTGATAAGTCTTTCAGTCAGTAAGTGTTTTAAAGTATTTTGCTTCTTTATATATTATTGTATTTCTCTACAGTTTTCGTGTTCCATTTTAAATATGGACTTTACTAGTATAAGCTTCGAATAGTTGTTTGGTGATTTGTCTCTTTTACTTATATTTTGAATAATATGAACGACGGATAAAGTTTAAGCTAGTTTGTTGGTAACTCCTTAGTATAGGCACCCTTTTGAAGTAACCGACATATCGGCCTTAAAATAAATAGTTAAATTTATACTGCTTAATAGTAATTTAGCAAATACATACAACATAGGGGAAAGTTTTTAGTTTGTAAGCATAGTTTTATTAATACTATCAATTCGCTAGTCAATGTTGTAACAGCATAATAAAGATTCTACTAAAACTTGCTTCCAAAAGTTATTTGCGGAGCCTATCAAATAACACTATCTCCCTGCTTTATCTAGATTTTCGAAGTCTTTATAGCAAATGCTGAATGTATTTTGTTGTTTTGTAGGCTTAAGAATGATGTTTTTACGTTACGAGTGCTATATGAACTATATACAAATGTTTGTTAGCATCCTAAAGTATCATTGACACTTGGTCAATATAGACCCAAGCTCTAATCTCGCCAAATTGTTTCATAGCGATTTATTATTTAATGACATAAGTTACAGTTTTAATGTTTTTTTGTACGACAACTAACTCAATTGTTAATTTAATTTAAGATTAATTATCTGTATCAATATACCTTTTGTTGTTGTTACTTGTTAGTGGCGCTAGTGATTTAGATTATTTTAAGACAATTTTACAACAATTTCACTTGTTAATATTTTATATATCACTTTTCTATACTTTTGGCGTTACTTAATTACATACAAAATTTCATTACATTGATATTAATCTTTATAATTCAATGATCCAGGTTCAAGTATATAAAATATTGTATAGAATTTGCCCCAGTTATGTAAGTAAAGATGACTAATTAATATCTTCCATAGATTATTTGTAATATTATATAGAATCTCGTAATAAGTGAGTGAGTGAGTGTGTGAGTGAGTTAAGATGCTTCCACACTTGCACATGCGCACTAACAGTGCATGTTCGCGTGCATCTAGGAAAATGGTATGTACATATATATTTGGATATGTACGTTCGCGATTGTTAGCAATAGGTTCGTGAGCTGTTAGCAACTGAAAATCTCGTGCAAGTTGAAATATCCACTACGTGCCCAAATTCGTGGTTATATGAGTGAGTATTTACATTGTATTGCCGTATGGACGCCTTCATGAACACTTCACATGCGTTAACTAATCGACTGAGTGAGTAAGCAACTGCTCACGAACTTCGCGTAAACTGTTCGTGCACGGTTCGTGTACGTGCATTGCACCTGCGCAAGTGTGAATCCATCTTAATACATATGTTGCCTAGAGAGTTTGTTTCATTATTCGAACTAATAAGCGAAAAAACTCGCACCCCGACACACGTTTGTTAATTATGTGCCGTAGAAAATGGTCAAGATGGTGGATGCTATATGATTTAATCTTTGTATTTCTTCTTTGTTCAACTGTTTCTAGTGCCATTGTAATGAATAAGAGGGTTCTTATGTAGAAGTCCTCGGCGGATAAAAGGCTAGTGTTAGAACCGTTTCTCACCCGAGAATGCTGAGCGCAAGACCCGTGAAACTGAAGAGGTTTGTAATCCGCCTTTGTAGACTATTTATGCATAATGTTCTAACAAAATGGTCGAATTAATCCTTTCGAATAATTAGGACTTATAATGCGAAAGCACCATGGAGAAATCTTTTTGATTGATTTATTTCATATTAACTACCATTAGATTTTTCTAAAAATAGTTACATTTATTTGTATTTATGTTCTTTAAGTGTTTTTTTACGAGAACCTGCATGTTCATGTATTTATTCGAAAACAAACAAAAAAACAATTATGTTTTTAATATGTGTGTTAATTTTTACTTAAAAGCAAGTAATTCTAGAGTTGAACGTTTTACCTAAAGAGTATTTTAAAAAGGTTGGAATTAAATTCAACTTTTTCTTCTTTAGTTTATTACCTGAACGACTAATAAATAAATTTATGGTCTTTTTCCGAAGACAGGATACAAGTATATTGATAGTCCACGGCAAATCAATAGAATCGTTAGAATATCGTACTATTGATAGCAACTATCGATAAATTACGTATAAACGGAACTATGTGTAGGCAATACTTGTTGGAATTTGCCATCTCTGTAGAAGTTTGTCGGATTATTTATATTTCAAACTATATCGATGTAAATTTTCAAAATATCTTTATATGCTTTGTAACGATTTAGCTTTAGCATAATTTCAAGTAAAATTGTTATCAAAATGAAAATAGTTTTGAGATGATATTATAAACAATTACTTGTAAACACATTACACATAATGATCTATTGCGCCTTGAATGATGTCACAAAAAGTCATTTATTATTCAATTATTTCTGTCTTAAATGTTACCTCTGCAAAAGTGAATGCACTTTTGCATCCCTATTATAGTTTTTGGTATAAAAAATTCATTATTTATTGAGAAAAGTAACAATATTATTGTATTAAAAATTTAAAACCTTCAGACGTAGGTATCTCTAGTTACATTTATTAAAGATAAATGATATTAATGAATGGTGATGTTAAGGCTGTTTTACTAAAAAATAAATTGTGTATTATGTATATTTTATCTAAAAAATATAATGTATTAGTCAATACATTCTTATAAAAAATATATTGGAATTACTATAATATAAATATAATAATAGATATGGCCGACAAAAGATTCTGTAACATGTATATATCATACATAGGTCACAATAGGTGATTCTGGAAATTAAGAAAAGCATTCCAATTAACCTACAGGTTAATGAAAAGCAATTTATTTCAAAAATGAATGTCTGTCTACAGGACCATAATAATAAAGTGATATTACCAGTATACAAGTGTTTTTTTAACATTCTTACACACTCATTCTTATTCTTCTTACTTACGTTAATGACGGTAGTTGTTGACATTGAATAGGCGCCTTTGGCTTTCAAAGTAAAAAGTAAATAGTGTTGAATAATTTCGGCGGGCTGATTAGAACCACGATAGCTCAATTGAAAGAGCGCCTGACCCGGTATGTCAAGGGTGCAGGTTCAAATCCTGCTTATGGAAATTTTTCAACATTTGTGTTTATGTAATTTGTTTCGCAACAAAATTTGCGTTATTAAAATTAAGTAGGTACCACGAGTTCTTGGTCAGTGGACCAAGAACGTATAGTATAGTCAGTGGACTATTCGGGCTCACGAATTTTCTTTCGCCATTGGTTTATTGCTCGACGAGAATTTGGTCAAACGGTCGTATGTTAAGCCAAAAGGTAAGCACACTATGGCGGTGGACCCATCGCTCCAGGACGATCACGGGCCGTATCGCTCCGATGGCACCGCTGGTCAAGTGGCTGGTGGATAGATGCTCTAGCTAGGCGTTCGCATGACCGTCGTTTGCGCTCGCTCTTGCCATCACGTCACCTGCTCGGGCATTGGTCTTCCGCTCAGACTGGGGACTTCTGCCCCCTGTTCATACACAGAGGCCAGAACCTCCGCTTCGTGCTTCCTAAGGAGGTCCCTGCCAGAACGCAGGCCGCCTCGAACACGACACGATGCCATCGCCCTTTGGGACCTCCTGAGGAGAATTTAGTTTCGAGCACTAAGGGCGTTTACCTACACTGATGCCCCGTAGAGTGAGTGCCGTGGTCAAATAACTCCAATGAAGAGCCGCCTTGCACTGCTGCTGGGACCACCTGTACATAGGTAGGCGGCTCTACAGAGCCGCCTAGCACTGTTGCTGGGACCACCAATATTGTCTGGCAGTGGATTGCCCAGCGCGTAGCAAGGCAAGCCTGGTCGTTAAGTCTTACCCAACAATTGTAGTGATGACTTGATTTCAATGATGGAGGCCTTTGCCCAGTAGTGGGACATTTATCACACTTAATCACACTAATAATACTATATATTGCTTATAATAAACATAATTATATGTGGAGCGTGAAGTCTTTCCGTAATCAACTCCTAATGTTACTAACGAGCTGCCTAAATGTAATTAATGAATCTGCTATATCATAATAGTATTATAAATGCGAAAGTTTGTGTGTATGTGTGTATATTTGTTGCTTCTTCACGCTGCAACGGATGGTGGGATTTTAATGAAATTCGGCATACAGATAGTTTATAACCTGGATTAACACATAGAGTAATTTTTATTCCGATATGCCATAGAAACTGTCAAAGCGGTACGAAGTCCACTGGGTCAACCATTTTTAACGATTTATGTTTAAAAATAACTTAAAAAGATGAATGAGTAAGATCCTTTTGTCTAACCTATTATAAAAATATTTAATAGACATTTTCCAAAATGACTTTTAATTGTTGCAACTTATGAATGTTTACCTCAAGGTATGGGGTAAAATTAGTTAATAAACCTGTCAATTAGTTAAATCCAAAATAAATTGAAATATCAACACCTCAACCACAGATTAATTAATAGTTACTATGTCCTCAACGGTTTAAAAAACTTATAAAATATGTTTTGAGGTTAAAATGATATGTCCATTCATTTACTCAAACATATAAAAACACGTAAGGAGGAGAGCTGATGAAAAAAAAAATTATTACAAAAGTTAACTAAAATGTTAAATATGTAAACTAAACTGATAGGGCCTTACAAATAAAAGAGAATAAGCTTCGAATAGTTATTCCGTGTTTTGTCTATTATGTTGTAACTTGGTTGAGATGAGTTCCAGACAATAGAACCGATGGTACATTGGAGTAACGTTTGGTGCTGGCCTTGAACACCATTAGCTCGCTCTTCTTCGCATTGTATCTAAGTCCACGGGCCGCCGCGTACCGTTCACAAATGACAAGTAGTCGTCTTAATGCAGCAATCGATGGGCTTAGCAACACCATATCGTCTGCATAACTGATGTTATTAATACACACTCCGTCTACATGACAACCGACCCGGGTGTTGCCCGATACAGAAGTTAAACAACATAGTCAGAACTCTCGCTAAATGAACGCCTGCGTGCTAAAGATGTTCAACACTAAGACCATCGTGGCAGGGGGACTTTCCCCTTACCATGTCTCCAATGCCGCCAATCGTGGATCTAACCTCCGCGGCGTTAAAAAATAACTGTACGCTCCGCGCTACCTGCGGGCGCGCTTGCTGACGCAGCTGTCTCAGGTTCTAGGGGAGACTCAACGCGGAAATGATCTCGAAACAGGTTTGCAATGTCTTTGGGCTCACGTATGCCAGCCACGCTCACAGGGAAACTCGGCCTGGGATTAATTTTGTTTGTGGCTTTTCAAAATTATTATCTTTATGATGCTGGGCCAAAATATCCATTTTAATTTTATCCTGATTGTTTTGACACCAGCGCAATTTTGACTTGAATATTATTCTCGAGTTAATCATTTTATT
Source organism: Eudonia truncicolella (assembly GCA_949315975.1). Classification (NCBI taxonomy): domain Eukaryota; kingdom Metazoa; phylum Arthropoda; class Insecta; order Lepidoptera; family Crambidae; genus Eudonia; species Eudonia truncicolella. Next base: position 6,420,791 of record OX438832.1, read on the forward strand.
ATAATAATACTAGTATTAATAAGGTCTAGCGTAAAATTCCCATATTTTAAAATCAAGCCAACCCGTCCCTTGAGCGCCCATGACATGCGTGTTCCATCCACCCTGCCACGGGTCTAGCATTTCTTTTGGATTTACTGATATTTGTACACTATCATGTATGTTTTTTGATTATAGTACATGAGTTGTTTTTGTTTTGTTTATTTAATTTTAACCACGATAGAACCACGATAGCTCAATTGGAAGAGCACCTGACCCGGTGTGTCAGAAGGGTGCAGGTTCAAATTCTGCTCATGGATTTTTTTTCAACATTTGTGTTTTTGTATACATGAGTTATTTGTTACGTCGTTTAACGACTATTGTGCTTAATCTCAACAATTAACGTCAAATTTTGTTAGGGGAATTGAAGTTTTGGGTTGGCAACACTAACATTTGCGCTGTTGATTTCGGAGCGAGTTGCGCTTATAGACTCGTGCATGTATTGTGAAACAATTTTCTAATATTACGATTATTAAATCTTTGGCCTATATCTTGGTTTATTATATTAAATAGAAAGTAGTAAAGTGTCTTCGTGTGATAATCACTTAATAATTTTGTGAAAATGCGTAGCTGGACCATGACAGAAGTGAATAAAAAATAAAATTTCAGGATTTTGTTATTTTAAAGTAATTCATAATGGTTTTTGAGTCAATTGTTGTGGATGTGCTGAACCGGTTCCTAGGGGACTATGTGGAGAACTTGAACAGGTCTCAGTTAAAACTTGGAATATGGGGCGGTTTGTGTTTTTTACTTCTGTATGATGTCATTCCTACCCAACCACATAGCTATTATTTATGTTGTTATCGTTTTATTTCAGGCGATGTCGTATTAGAAAACTTGGTGCTTAAACAGAATGCCCTGGAAGAGCTTAATATTCCAGTACAGACTGTTTATGGACATTTAGGTAAGCATACATTTTTTTATTAACCCCCTTTTTTATAAAATAAAATCTTGCTGCTTTATCGATGGTCGAGGAGCTCGATGGCGCAGTGCTTAACGCGCCCTGTCTGCGAGTGCTGAGCTTAAGCCAGTTTCGCAAAGGCCGGTAATCTGATGGGTGACCAAACATTTATCATCTCGAGCTCCTCCATGCTTCGGAAGGCACGTAAAGCCGTTGGTGGAGGCTGCATTAGCAGTTGTTAACAACCACCAATCTGCACTGAAACGGTGTTTTGGTTTATGGCCCATTCTCCCTATTCATCCATAGGGAAGGCTTGTGCCGCAGCAGTAAGGACATAAAATGAGCTGACGATGATGATGATGATGATGATGATGAATCGATGGTTGGACTTTGTTATGGTACAAAGCAGATTATTTTTCAGGCAATAAATGATGGATTTGTGTAGTTAAAATACAACATTTGCCTGCCAGTTAAAATACTTATTATCTGTTGTTGTTATAAATCAATTTACCAATTCATTACTTCTAGTAAGTTGCTAGTGAATGCTGATTTACTAAAATCTGAAGAGACGCTATAATAGGAATAAAAAATTATGTTTGGGTATAATCTAAGTTTGGATAGTTAATAAAATTTAATACTAATTATAATTAAGAAGAGGCCTTAGCCCTGCAGTGGGATAGTAGTGGCTGAAAGTAAATAAATAATCTATATAAATAAAAATTAATGTTGCTAAGCGCAAAACTTGAGAACGGCTGAATGGATTCGCAAACGAAGTCGCGGGCGACAACTAGTAATAAATAAATTTAACTAGTTGATAAAATAGCGACAACCCTGAAAAGGTGCTGCAAGCAGTAAGTTAGCAGTTGACATTGTTACCAATTATGAGAGTACTGTTCTTGTGTACTCTTTTCTATATTATCTATTTTATTTTGCATTATTTTTCACTATAATTTAGTGGTACAATTGTTAGAGAATGCTCCAAGGCATTAAATCCACCTTTTGCTGTTTTTTTGCAAAAGAGAAATATAAATAAAAGTAAAATTATGGGAGTTTTTGCTGTGCAGTGGGAAAACAGTGGCATGTTTCATAGTAAAGTTAAAGTTCATTAAGTTTTCCAATATAGCATTAGAAAGAAGTTATAATAATAATCTTAGCTTAATTGAAAGTTATGTGCTCCCGAGTTGTCTCCACCCCTCACACGTGTGTACCGCCTCTCACTTGAAACAGGCATCGTACCAAAGTCATGAAAGCTTGCTAACATCCAACTCGTGCCCAAAATAGGCAACCAAGCTGACCCTGCCTATTATCAACCCATCTCAGTCATGTCCATACTCTGTAAGATTATGGAAAGTGCACTGAATAATAGACTCCTGGCTCATTTGGAAGGTAACAATCTCCTCAGCGCTGGTTTCCAACAGCTCGTATAGATCCTTGGCGACTTCGTCCATCCACCGGTACTTGGGGCGTCCAAATGGTCTTCGCCCCCTAGGGAGTAAGTAAGCACGCTTTGTCGCCCGATCCTCCCCCATTCGCTCAACGTGACCTAGCCACCGCAGACTGTGTGCCTTAGTTTTGATGCAGATATAGTCCTTACAAATTATTTAGCTAGTAGGTAAATAATGCCATTAGAAAATGGACTATTGTTGTTTGTTGTTATCTAAACTAAAATCAAAACCACAATAAATAATGAGTATCATTTAAAAGATAAGCATAATATTTGTGTTTTTGTAAGCAGAACAATGTATTTGGTCAAGCAAAATAGCTTGTTGGTCAGCCATTTATGACCAGCAAACCAAACCAGATTTCTTAATCAATCAGCTATGAATATGATACTGAAATGTTATTTTTTTTGTAAAGACAAGTATGGTTGCATTGAGTGCGCCATGTTTAATAACAAGCTGAATGCATAATTGTTAAATGGTTAATACTATTAAAATTGTTTGCAAACAAAATCATTGTATGTTGACAACATTGAACAGCAGATTTTTGTTGGTAACAAAATTAAATAATGACAAATAATTAACCAAGCATTAAGTTAGTTTAAATATAAATACATTAGTTCCATCACTCACACCAATAATCCAACACATATTAAGTATAGCTGTTACTATGGATACAAGAGAGATTAATGAACATATTTATTTAATACAATTTAACCCCCTTACAAATAAACAAAGAATAAGGTCCGTCTAGCTAGTAAGGTTAACCAAATATGTTACTGTACTCATGCATTGATTGTAATCTGTTTGTGTACCTATAGAAATAAATAAATAAATAGTTATTCCGTGTTTTGCCTCTTTTACTCTATAGAGTATTGATTGGTTAAAATTAATTTAAATAATGATTTATTCAGCGTCTTTAATTTGTTTTATAAATTTTTAATCATAGTCCCTAGCATAATATTTATTCGTAATTATAAATTTCAATGAGTCTAAACTCAGTATACAATTTTTCAGTCATTAATTTATTTTATTCTATTCTTAACCTCTAAGAATAAGGTCTTTAAGGTGGGCGTTTGTTTTAGGCGTTTTGTTTATTTGTATGGCGGTTAGATTCGTGGTTAAGAATAGAATAAAAGAAATTAATATGACTGAAAAATTGTATACTGAGCTTAGACTCATTGAAATTTATAATTACGAATAAATGTTATGCTAGGGGCTATGATTAAAAATTTATAAAACTATGTATATGATGAAATGATAACAAATTAAAGACGCTGAATAAATCATCGTTTAAATTAATTTTAACCAATCAATGAATATTATAAATAAATCGCGGACTTTCTCACAGATTGGGGTTCCCCCAAAGATGTATAATTTTTGACCATTTTTAATTCACCATTTTTGACCATATAGACAATTTTGGCACAGAGAATTAGACCCAGGAGTTGTGGCTTGTAATTCCAGCAAGAGTAGTAGTTATTTTACTTTGATTAGGGGTAACACTTGTAAAAAAATCTGCCTTCCTATAGACAGACCGATATACCACCACCTTATCTAAGTCTGTTGTCAAAACAATGTTTTTCTCAACATCTTTGTGTTCTATCAGATAGAGATATCATAGCCTAAGATTGTTCCTCTACTCTGTAGTGGTGAAGTTCCACCTTTGATTTGATCAAGATTTACGCGCTTCGCCGTTGATGCACTGACGGAAAAAAGTCTGATCTGACAAGTTGAGAACCTTAGAACCTTTTTATACATAGCAGTAATTTTGTCTAATTTTTTTTTGCTGTTGTGTTGTTGATATAATAGATTATATGAGAACTACTATATTCTAGTAAGTCTTTCTTAAATTTAAAGCCGGCCTTTTGTTTTGTTGTTATCGTTATCAATGTGTTTTCAATAATAATTTAAATTTATTTACTCTTATCGATTCCATTTGTTATGATGATATACTGTTTTAACATATTTAACAAAACGATGGTATCTCTTGTTCAAATCTAACAATCTGCATGGAATCGATTGTCTGTCTCTCCTAATTGTGACGCAATCGTAATCGTAGGTATTATGATTATCATTGATTATCATGATAAAAATATTGCATTTATGATCATCTTAAAGGGTTAAAAGATTAGAAAAAGATGAAAGGTTAATCGTTCAATGTTGTACCTGAATCACACCTAAATTTTAGGGACGGTAGTAGTTATTCTGTGTTTAGGGTAAAGGCATGGCATGGCATGGGTATTATTACTAAATTTATATATTCTCTAGTATTCTCTCTTCCTAATCGTTCCCTCACTGCTGAGGATCGTGACTCTTCAACCGGCCAACCAGCTGTCTCCATAGGTTGCGCTAAGTCGCTTGATGTAGTGCGGCGCTGTCGGGCATCTCCAGATTTTCGGAGATCTGGTCTGACCAACGCCAACGATATAGTATTCTAACAAAAATAAACCCTACGACGACGTTCTAAATTGGCGTATATTTTTGAGTCTGATTATATTTTAGCACACGAACCATACGGCAGGCTCACCCAATTATCCAAGGTTATCGTCGGGCCACTTAGCATGTTACAGACAGTAGCCTATAATTGTTATGCCGTAATAAAGTTCGGGCTGGATGACATCATGACCTCAAATCATCCGATTTGATTGTGATAATTCGTTCTATATGAGAAGGTCAACTTAGGTTTTTTTTTAATAATTTATTTTATATTGTAAATTAATGAAACGGCCGATTTCGTGACACATACTATATTTAAGACTTCCTTCATGTCTGTTGGTCGTAGTAAATAACGTTTCGTCTTTATCAATAATTTGAAACTTTATAGCATAGGCACGATTATGTTCCCGCCCGTGGCTTAGCGCTCGTGAAATTCGATCTGTCACAATCACAATTGTTTTTTATCGTGTGCCCCAAACATCGTTCGGGGAGGATAAATTGCTAATAAGTTAACCTCTTTTTAAAAGTAGATTTTACTACGATTCAATCATCGATTTATTTATAGGTACTTTTTCTGCGATATGATAGGACACGTCAGAATAAAAACCTGATAGGATATTCTGTAAATTTCCATAAACTATCAATTTATATGGCAATGGTAATGAGTAATGCGTAATGAGTGAAAATGAGTAAAATTTAAATAATGAGTAAAATTTAAATACACTGTATTATTTTAATTTCTGTTGTCTGGTTTTCTATTTAGAATAGGTATGTGATTTTAATTATTATTATTTATTTTCACCCTATTCGTCCCACTGCATGGCAAAAGGCCTCCCTTCCCTTTTTATTTATTTATTGAATTATTTAATCTTTATTGCACAATACAATAAAATAAAGTACAAAAAGGCGGGCTTAATGCCAAATGGCATTATCTACCCGTCGACCTAAGGGCTAGGCAGAAAAATTGGTAAGCGGTGCGACAAATAACGTAAATGAAACATATACTACATAAATTCACAAAAACAAATATACATATTCAGTTTATTACATTAAGTGATACTAATATAATATACATATGAAATATTTTTGTTTTGTTTATATAATTTAACGCAAATTTTGTTTCGAAACAAATTACAAAAACACAAAATGTTGAAAAAATTTCCACGAGCAGGATTTGAACCTACACCCTTCTGACATACCGGGTCAAGTGCTCTTCCAATTGAGCTATCGTGTTTCTAACCAGCACGCCGAAATTATTCAACGCTATTTACTTTTTTACTTTGAAAGCCAAAGGCGCCCATTCAATGTCAACAACTACCGTCATTAACATCTGATCATAATATTTTTACAAATACTAAAGATCAGTTCTATCCAAACCCCTCGAAGAATTAAATAGGGAACGGGGACACGCACTTGTGCGTGATGCAATTCCCTCTAGAAAACCTCTGACGCCTTTGGTTTTAACAACACTAACACGAACACTAAGTTTCTAGCTGCCCCCAAAAAAGGTCGCTGAAAATGCCCAAAGACAATCTGCAAACTCTCTCAATACATTATACCTACTTAAATAGTTATTGCCTGCGTACGTTTGTATTTTAAGTTCATAATACTAAATAGGCAGTCGATATAAATGGTCATGACTCATGATGACATTAAAATGATGATAAGATTTTGTATTGTTAGTTTTGTACTCTAATAAATTCAAGGTCATTTAAAAAAAATGCTTTACAAAAACACAGTTTTATTATTTTAAAATAGATTGGTTTTACTTGTTGTTTGATAAAATTATAAGCTATAGGTAGGTCGCACTGGACCTGCGTAGTGGTTTATAGCCCGTTCATCCATCATCATAGGAAAGGTTTGTGGCCCAGCTGTGGGGACGTATGAGCTAGTGAATCATCCATCACTAGCTCATATACGTCCCCACAGCTTGGGGACGTATGTGGCCTACCTACCTATTATCATCGGATAGTAGGTAGGTCACGTCATAAGGATAGCGCTAATTAAACTGGCCGCTGCCAGTTTAATTAGCCCCATAGCAATTTCTATCAGGTTTTACAATTTAGGCACAATTTACGGTTAGCATACAAAGAACAATAGGCGACCGTGGTGGACGGTTGTTTGCTTGCGTTATAATATAAACAATACCTTATTATATATTCGCCGATATGCAGCAGCGCATAATTTAAAAGTAAATTCGATTTTATTGAGAAGGTATTAACTTTCAATGTAGATTGTACGTAAAACAATCGCATTAAGTTATTTTTAGTACTTACCTCTAAATATTATTAAAATTGTAATTATTATAATAATATTTTATCTGGTTAGTGTTTGTTTATTTTACAATATTTCTATCAAATGCTATGTTTTATGCTCTTATTTCTAATTAAAAAATAAATAAAAACGGATTAATCTACCTTTTATTATATAAACTGGTAATTCAGAAAAGTGTTGAAACGGTTGAAACTCTTTTTCCACTACAATACAGCTAAAAAATGATTTTTTACCGTACTATAGTTTACATTTATTGATCTTAATTAAATATGTCTGTGCAGGAAAACTAGTACTTAAAATACCATGGAAGAATTTGTACGGGGCTTCTGTGGAGGCGACCGTAGACCGGCTGTTCCTTATCGTGAACCCGTCGGCTGAGGTCAGATATGACCCCGATAAGGAGGAGAAGATGGCCCTGGCTGCCAAACAGGCTGAGCTGGCAAGGGTCGAGGAGGCCAAAAAACTGGAGGCGGAAAAAGGTTCGTGTTCAAATAGTCGTTATTTTTTATGTTGCATTCTACAGCAGGGAAGCGCTAACTTCACTCGATGATAGCAGGCGCAATTTGTAAATTCCGCCATATTGTTTTTTATACCGAAAACCTAAACATTTATAAAAATGTGAGAAAAATGGCGATTCGCGGGTTATGTAGGAGTCTTCTCGAGCAAATCTCTCTCGTGTATGTTATATTATCTATGTTATATTTTAAATGTTTTTAGGGTTCCGTACCCAAAGGGTAAAACGGGACCCTATTACTAAGACTCCGCCGTCCGTCCGTCCGTCTGTCACCAGGCTGTATCTCATATCGTGATAGTTAGACAGTTTAAATTTTCACAGATGATGTATTTCTGTTGCCGCTATAACAAGAAATACTAAAAAACAGATACAAATATTTAAGGGGACTCCCATACAACAAACGTGATTTTTTTGCTCGTTTTTGCTCGATTTTGATAACGGCAACAGATAGACGACACCCAGAAACTTGAAATATTTTTATAGATAATGGTACGGCCGGTTTTTTTTTAGAAAAGTTACCAAATTAATGCCTTGCCTGATGTTAAGCGGAAGCAGAGTCCAGATGCGAGGACAGCTAGTAAAACAGGACTGTGCCTCACCAGCCGTCCTCGCCGACTCTCAAGTTGCTTCTTCACAACTTGTTCAAAGGACCTCATGTAGTAGGAAGGAGGAAATACGTGTGCTGGAAAGAAATCTTAAATAAAAATAAATAAAATTTTTAGACGAAAACAAACTCGACGAGACGTTCGTCGAGAAGCTGGTCACGCAAATTATAAAAAACGTGCAGCTGAAGATCACCGACATCCACGTCCGCTACGAGGACAGCATAACCAACCCGAAGGCTCCGTTCTCGTTCGGCATCACGCTGCACAATCTCTCCGTCCATACCACCGATGAGAACTGGACGCAGACTGTCATACAAGAGGCTGTCACTAAAATTTTTAAGGTAATCAATAATTGGCAACCTTGTTTTTGCATGATGAGATGCTTTGGCTTCTATCTAAACGGTAGGCGCACGATAATAATGAATGGGTTCAATTATTCATTAATAAAGAAATGTTTTTAATATACTGACGTTGACAAACATTATCAAACTTCAGCATACCTAAGTAGTGGCGCTACATGTTTAAATAATGGATAAAGCTTAAAATTTGTCTATTACTGGTTAACTACAAATCGGATCGCCACGAAAATTTGTAACGAACGCAATGTTTAATATTCGCTAGTGTTACGCACATGCAAATAAAGTGATTTAATGCATGTTACGTAACAAAAAAATTATCGACTGCGCGTCCCGCCTTTAGAAAACAACAGATTCTTGATAAATAAATTGTTATTAAACTCAAACTGTATTATCAGGTACTGAATTTAGAAGGACTAGCAATCTACTGGAATCCCGCGACCGAGCTTTATGCAAGGACTACTTCAAAAGAAATCAAAGCCAGACTGCAAGCTGAAATTGCAACAAAGTCATCACAACCAAATTTTTATAAATATGGTCAGTATTTATTTTTTCACAAATAATAGCAAGAATAGAAATGTAGCAACTCCAAATTATATATATTTTTTTTATTAGCTTTGGGACCAATAAATGCAACAGCAAAGTTAAAGTTGAATCCCAAACCGGAGGGCGATACTCCCAAGTTCAGCATGCCAAAAGTCATTTTAAGTCTTCACATGGAGCAGCTGTCTGTAAGCCTGACGAAGGCTCAGTACCAAGACATGATGCTTTTAGCAGACTCGATGGATAGGATGGCCAAAGGCGCAGCGTACAGGTATGTGTGTCAATGCAGTTCAAACAGTATGTCACTGACCATTTAACTTTGGTCTTTCTATATTGTACTTTGTAATGAATTAAGGGATCAAGTTACGTTGGTAACTGGTTTTAATGTTTTGCTTAGTTAATGTGTGTACTATACGGCTACACTTATGATGTTTCATAATATGTTATGAGTAATAATAAATTAAGAGCTTTGTTGACAAAACAAACATACTATATTTCATTTCATTTCATTTTATATGTAAAGTTCGAGCCACTAGCTTACGTCCGGAGTAATTTGCGATCTGTCACAAAGTTCTATTCGAAAAAAAGAATATTTTTGCTCTTTTGTGATTTTGTATTGTAATTAGACAAGCGTGCTTAAAATATAAATAGCAATAAAAGATTTTAAAATTTCCGCTTGGTTATTTAGCTTTCTTTCTTCTAAAGAATTTGTGGTTTTTCGCGATTAAAAATAAACCACAGTCTTGGGCCCTACACACCTTTGCATAATCCTACTAATATTATAAACGCGAAAGTTTGTAAGTATGGATGGATGTTTGTTACTCTCTCATGTAAAAACTACTGAATGGATTTTAATGAAACTTTCCTCATATACAGACCATGAAACCTATAAAACCCAGACCAGCAAATAAAATACTTTTTTTTTTACTGTTGTCTTCGCGAACGAAGTCTCGGGCAACAACTAGTATAGTATAGTTTTGGTTAAGGCTTTCCATTTAGTAAGTTGTTGAAATCCAGATTGTTTTATACACTTTATTTTCTATGCCGTTGGCCACGTTACTATAATGTCGCCGTTGTTCTGGCTGGCGTCCAACAATGGCTATTTTTATATTTGACCATTAATGCAAGTAAATAAGAAGGCTTTGCATAGAATAAAAGTTAAAAAAAAATAACTCACTTTACTTACAAAGCTGTGCAGTTTCTTGCGCCCATTCCTCTCCACGGCTAAAAAGGTAAAATCTGTTTGGACGATTCAAAAGCACTTTTATTAAGTTTATCTCCTGAGACGCAACTGCTAAAATATATTAAATAGAAGATTTAATTTGATATCGTAAAAACTATTGCAGAAAATACCGTCCAGATTTGAAGAGTTACAAAGGCCATTACGTAGAGTGGTGGCATTTTGCCTACGAATGCTTGCTGGAAGAGGAGGTTCTGCGCCGGCGCAGGAACTGGGATTGGACGCACATGCTCGCGCACAGGAATCTGTGCAAGAGCTACGCTAACGCGTACCAGTGCAAGTTGAGCAACAACGGCAAGGTGTCCAACGACCAGCAGTGTGTGCTCGACGAGGCTGAGAAGAAACTTGACCTGCTCAATTTGGTCGTTATCAGGCAGAGAATAGAATTGGAGGTCGGTTGATTTGGTTTTTTGTTGTCCGGTAACTTCGTGCGCGACCGTCCCGCGGGGTGACAGACGATGGAGGGGACGGTTACCCAAGATGTCAGCGGGTGGCGCGTGGTGTAGCGGGGAAGGCCAACGCATGCAACTGCGCGTCATTATACGGTGCTATCTCGTCCCCACCAACGTCTGTACCCCGCAAGACGGTCGCGCACGAAGTTGTCGCACTATGGTTTATAGCCCACACAAACTTTAAAATTTTATTAAAACAATGAGCCACAAAGTGTCCAGCTACCAGCAATGTGTGGATGATGAGGTCGAGAAGAAACTGGACCTGCTCAATTTGGTCGTTATCAGACAGAGAATAGAGTTAGAATAGAGTTCGGTTGATTCGGTTTTATGTTTTGAGATTTAGTCGATTGAGTGTAATGTATAATAATTGCAATAGGTAGAAATATTTACCTACACTAACTTACTTACCTTAACTTCACGACGGGGACATAACATGGAGCTGGAGGTGGTATTATGCCACCGAATTTGATACCGGGTATTTCGTGTACCGGTAATTTTTTTTAATTTTATTGTCCTTGGGATGGTCGATTTAAAGTATCTTACCAAACTCAGTAAAAAGTTTTCGAAATTTTGGGAAATCGGTAGTATTAAATTCGGTGGTATTAACAGCTCCATGTGTATCCCGTCGTGAAGTTTAGGTAAATACAGTCTACCTATTCCGATCACTGGTAATATGTGTATCGTGTTACTTAGCGAGTGAAACTTGATCCGCTAGTGGCTTTCTGCTTCAACGATATATTCAATAATGTCCGGGTTTTTGGTTTAATATTGCGTTTGTTTAGGTGGAGAGATTAGGGAAACTCGAGGCAGAAGCGAAGAAATCTAGAGGTTGGTTTGGCGGTTGGTGGGGTGGCACCTCCAAAGACGAAGAACTCGCTGTAGGCACTGCTATTAGTAAGTATTACATATAATAACCCCTTGGGTTTTTTGGCAATATAAATGGTATGATTTCTAGCGATTTTAAGCTTCATATACCAAGTCTACAAGCATCGAAAATATAATTATATAAAAAAAATACTTTCAGTCTAAAGAAGAATGACTAAAAGACTATTTTTTTCTTAACTTGCGTCTTAAGCTTTTATGCATCAAAAATTTTCTCTTAAATTATGGTATTTAATATAAAAAAAATATTATATTATATTATTAGGAAACTAAAGGGTTAAATAATAATGATTTAACCCTAGTACAAGATTACTTATTTAGAGGACGTATAAAGTCGAGGCATGTCTGTGGACGAACATATTTTGTTTATGTATTAGTGAGACACTAGCCTAGCAAACACATTAAGTTGTGGTTTGTTATTGCCGCAGCTGCATCGGTAGTAAGCAGAAGAACGGTAGGATGTTGCACACACACAATGACGGTGGTTTGGTACCTTAGCTGAGGTTTAATGATGTTAATGCTCCTGCTACATTTTTAGATGCCATGTTTGAAAAAAGAATTTAAATGAATAATACTGACCAAAAGTTTTGTTTTAAACTACTCGTATTTATCTTTTTCTTAAAAATGCATTAATTAAGTAAATAAGTACTTAAGAAAGTTTTAAAATAAATTCACAATTAAAAGACTGATATTTTTACTACCTCTATATACATTTTAAATAAATAATTCTTGACCAATTAATACAGGTGTCATAACCTCAAAATACCTGCTAAAAATAAAGATTCCCTTTTTCTTCATAATTCAGACCAATTTTGCTATTGTTTACTACTGATTTCATGAAAGTGCATAGTTACGCGAAATAAGCCTAACTCCCGTATACGTGACGTAAAATGCATGACTATCATGAATGTTTGACCGACATTTATGACGAAGAGATAGTCGTGCATTATGATAGATGATCTCTTCAAAACTCACAACACCCATAGTCCTAAAATAGTTGAACAAATATTCAGCGATATTTTAGTCTCAGCATTGTCTTTGAAATTAAAAATTATAAATATTTAATTTTAAAATGTAATCTTTTTGTTTTTAAAATATTGTTTATTTAAAAGCCACCATCCTTATAAGCCATCTTCTTTATTCAAGTGAAACAATTCGAAAAGGCGATGACACTAGACGAGAAGGAAAAACTGTTCCGCGCCATAGACTACCAAGAGAATTCGGCGCCACTCCACCTGCCCATTGAGTACGTGGCCATAGAGAGCCACTTCCGCTTGGATAGACTGCAAGTGTCCGTCAACGATAACGCTCAAGTGCTTAAAGCCTGCGTCGATAATGTTGTCGTCGATATGAAGCAAAGGCCCAGTGCCAATGCGTTGAGGTAACTTTATATTGACGTAATTTCAAATTAAAATTAATTTCATATATTATTTTCAGTTTTTCGATCGAGTTGTTAAACTAAAATTATTTGGGAAGTACGGCGTTACTCGGTAGGTTGTTAGGTGGCGACCTAACAAGTTAGTCATACAAGATCGCTTGTTTAAAACTCTAATTCGAGGGTTCAATTCCTAAGTGCAAAAGGCAAAGCATGTTTCGGATTATCCGATGCATAGCCTGGGTTTGTGATCACCAACTCACAGCCTTATTACCGAAAAAAGCAACTAGTTGTTAACTGTACAATTGCAACGTGACTGCTCGTGATCGTTCAATAATCGCTCGCTTAGAGCATTTGCGATTAAAATGTATGTATGTATTCTAGCGTTCGTTACACATCTCTGGGGTGAGGCTATTGATAAGCGTGGCGAGTTGGTGGCTGTTAGCCTTGACATAGCCAAGGCTTTTGATTGGGTCTGGCACAAAGCCCTTCTCTCCAAGCTCCCGGCATACGTTCTGCCTACTCAGTTCTGCAACTGGGTCGCTGGCTTCCTACATGAGCGTAGGATTCGAGTACTCACAGACGGATGTGCTTCGGATAGCACGGTGCATGGGGGATATAACGGTCACCCAGCGGCCGGGTGGGTCGAAACCGAAGTGAGTTGAGTAAATCTTGTCATTGAGCTCATCAATCGGGTATCGGACCTCATATCTAATTGGGGCTCCAATAATCTGGTTGAGTTCAATGCCAAGAAAACACAGGTATGTGCGTTCACGGCAAAAAAGTCGCCATTATTACCCCTTCCCTCTCTTCAAGACACATCACTCGGCCTGCAGAGCAGCATTAACATGCTCGGTATGGAGATTCGCTGCGATCTGAACCAGAGGAACTATATCGATGCCGTGATAAAAACAGCGTCACATAAATTCGGTGTCCTGAACAGGGTGTGGCGATTCTTCGCGCCGGATCAGTTGTGCCTTTTGTACAAGACACAGGTGCGATCTTGCGTGGAGTATTGCTCACACCTTTGGGCCGTCCCAGAGAAGGCACTTTGCGGAACCGTTTCCGCAAAGTACCTTCTCGATGCGTTGGACAGATTGCAGCGGCGCGCTATACGCATTATTGGCAATGCAGAGGTCACTAATGCTCTCGAGCCCCTGCAATTGCGGAGAGATATAGCGTCACTCAGCGTCTTCTACCGCTTATACCACGGCGAGTGCTCTGAAGAGCTCTTTGACCTTATCCCACCTTCTCTCTTCTTCCATAGGAGTACGCGTGCTGCTCTCCGGAGTCACCCCTGTACTGTGTCGAACATTCCATCGCGCACATTGAAATTTGGTTACTCGTTTCTTTGTCGCACTTCCAAAAGATGGAATAGTCTACCAGCACACGTTTTTCCTCCTTCCTATGACATGGGGTCTTTCAAACGAGGCGCGAAGAGGCACCTTGTGGGCCGGCAGGGTGAGGGTGACTGATGCTGCGTTGTTTTCACGCTGCACCAGTTGTCCTTGCGTCTGGACTCCATTTCCACTTAACATCAGGTGGAGTGGAATCATTTGTCGAGCTACGTATAAAAAAAAATGTAATAGTTTACATACATTGAGCGATTGGTGTCCGTAATACCAATTTATCAGCCGCATCTAGAGCAGTCGCGTTGCAGTTGTACAATTAACAACTGGTTAACTATTTTGGTATTAAGCATTTGGCAAGCGTGTTGATCAAGCCAATTTATTATTTGTAGCGATGTCTTGATTTCAATGATGGAGGCCTCTGCCCAATAGTGGGACAGTATAATAGGCTATTGGTTATCTAATTATTGGTTTCTGTTTTTCAGATTGGATGTGCAAATGCAAGCGTTCACAGTGTCGGGCGTCCAACAAGGCGACTTCGAGCCAAAACTGGTCGTCTCCAAGGAAGTCACACAAGACGTCAACCTGCTTAATGTGATATTTGAAACAAATCCCCTTGGTGAGAGCTGTTTTTTGCTATAGCCGAAGCAAAGGTTAAATTCTACTTCAAAAGACAATTTGAATCCCTAAAATCATTCATGAATAAATTAAAATGGCTTATTAAATAAATAAATAAACTTTCCTACACTCACACCAATTATCTAGCCCAAGAGAAGCTTCGTTATGAAACTCGTTAAATGGTTACTAGACAACGGATAAACATTACTTAAAATACTTAAATACATACATAGAAAATACCCAGACCCGAGACAATTTAGAACAACACAATTTCTAAATTGACCCGACCGGGGATCGAACCCGAGACGTCAGAGATGGTGACACCATGATGATGATGGTGACACAAACCGGTGTACAAACCACTCGACCAAGGAGGTCGTCGTATTAAAAAATACTCAAGTATATAATACAGAATTTTACAGAAAATCAAAATGATTGTTTCCTAAAATGAACTGGAGTCCATTTTAGCAATTTTTTTTTGCTGAGTGGACTCAGCATTTCTTGCAGTAAGTATATCTCTATAACGCTGATCTTATGCGGTGGTTTCACGTACTTCTGACCAGAAGGTAGAATAGTAAAATAAAACTATTAAATGACAACATTATATGAATCCCGTAAGAGATAAAACTATTCAAAAATATAAACATCTATTTACTGAAATGAAACAAGTTTTACGGATCTACTCGCAACTCTGAGACTGTGAGAGACTAGACAGTCTCTCTGTTAAAAAAGAATTCGTCCGTCCGTGTTAAAAAAGAAAGGTTCGTGGTCACAGGGAGACCTCTGTGACCACGGACCCTGCGAAGGGTTCGAAACCTCAGGATAAACATTAATTAAAACTAATGTGTAAAATAAACGTGAGTAGATCCGTAAAAGTTGTTTCATTTCAATGTGTAGTGTTCGCGTAAATTTTAGAAAACAATATGTGATCTATTTACTGACCTGACTGATATCTTTTAATCATGATTTCGAAGATGTTTCTATAGTAAAAGTTTTTTTTATTGATGTAAAAATAAATATAGATAGATAGATAGAGAATTATTTTATTCCTACAAAATAAAAATGAACAACGCTATATAAATAATTAAGATTAGTAACTATTTTTAAATTTGGTAGTCATATCGCTTTAAAGCGAATTCTTTATATGATATATTTAATTTGTTGCAGATGGGACATGCGATCAAAGGATAAAGGTTTCCGCGCGCCCTTTGCAGATGGTCTACGATGCGCAGACTGTTATTGAGATCGTCAATGTATTCAAACCGCCCGCCGAATCCACAGCTTTATCCACGTAAGCCTTTACAAATTTTAAAGGCCGGATCTCTAAAGAGTTCCAATATATTAGGGATCCTGACAGCCGTTTTGTTGTCCTTAAGTTTTTTTGTAATCTTCGATGTCATCAATGCTGTGATCATGGCGCATATTGTGTACCGGTACTGTATCGGTTAGTATATCTCATAGGAAACAAAAACTTAAATTCCATGTAAATACTTTAATTATATTTTTTAGTTTTTTTTAACTTAAATAGTAGTGACTAACAAAGCAACTGTGTGAATTCGGAGGCCTTACCGATTATATTACTTGTGTAACGCTGATCCGATCCTAACTCCTTGAAGAATCTAGTATGGAACGGACACGCACTACTAGTGTGTAATCCCGTTCCCCTAGAAAACCTCTGACGGTGCTTCGTTTCGCACGGCTTGAACCCTTTAAGTTTCTAACCGCCCCCGAAAAAGTCTGGTGACGCTGAAAACGCCGCCTGAGGCAATCACCAAACTCTCAAAAATAAGTGTAACGTTAATAATCTTCACATAATACACCGTTCTTTTTTAACCGTCTTAAACCTGCAGGGGGGTTGATCAGACCATAAAATTGAACAACTTTCCTCAATGTACATAGGTCAAAAAACGAGTTTTTTTTTACTTTCCATTACAAACCATGCTCGATCAAAATCTCATTTTTTGACCTATGTTTATTGGGGAAAATTGTTCAGTTTCATGGTCTGATCAACCAAGCAGGTTTAAGACGGTTAAAAAAGAACGGTGTATATGTATAGAATAATATTATTGCTATATTAATTCTATTGTAGATTGCAAGCAGCCGCAGAGAACAAGCTATCTGATCTCAAGGAGAAGTCTGCCCTCGGCATGCAGTATGCAGTCCACAATCATACCTTCATTGATCTGGATGTGGATATTGCTGCGTCCTATATTATTGTGCCACATAGTGGAATGTATAAGGGGTAAGTTACAAATGATTCGACTAATGTACGAGTATAGTCGACAATAATATTGCTTTACCACGTTAAGAGTGAATAAACGAGTATAGTCATGATACATCGTCCTTTGTATGTGTGGTTTTTATGTAATTTTAAGTCAAAATGTATTAGTGTACAATAAAGAGTATTTATGTTATGTTATCATATGAGGTCACTTTATAATAGCTTTACGCTCTCGTCATTGCCTCGGAGATTTAGGTGACACGGGTACTTGCTTGGGTGATGTTAGCCCCTAGAAACCTGCAGGGGTTGTCCATACACTACGACTTGACAAACCAAGTTAAAAAGTTTGTCTAAGTTTGTTGTTTTAAGTTTGTCGCGTTCTTTAAACTCTGTTACGCTGTAAACGCCACAGGTGCCAGGGGTGCGTTTTTTGGACCGGTGACTAATTGTCACGCTCTGATGTCAATTTCGATTGCTCCTTTATACTCTTATTCTCCAGCAGTTGCTGGTAACAAATTTTTAAAAATGTTTTTGTTTTGTTTATATAATTTTAACGCAAATTTTGTTACGAAACAAATTACAAAAACACAAATGTTAAATTTCCACGAGCAGGATTTCAACCTGCACTCTTCTGACATACCGGTTGTCAGGTGCTCTTCCAATTGAGCTATCGTGGTTCTAACCAGCCCGCCGAAACTATTCAACACTATTTACTTTTTTACTTTAAAAGTCAAAGGCGCCCATTCAATGTCAACAACTTCCGTGTTGAATAGTTTCGGCGGGCTGGTTAGAACCACGATAGCTCAATTGGAAGAGCACCTGACAACCGGTATGTCAGAAGGGTGCAGGTTCAAATCCTGCTCGTGGAAATTTTTTCAACATTTGTGTTTTTGTAACAAATTTTTGACATTGACATCAAAGTACTGTTTAAATTTGATACTTTAAAGTAATAGTATTATTATAATAAGCAGTTAACCTGAATTACTGTGAAAATATTGTTTTTTTTAATTGACTGTATGTGCCAAAATAAAGACAAAAAATATACTTAAGAATAAGAATAAATTTATTTATTCTGTATGAATTTTTTTTTCTTTTTTTGTAATAATAATATTCGCTGATATTAATTTCATTTTTGCTTTCAGCAACGAAGCATGTGTCGTTGTAAAGTTGGGTGCGATAAGCGTGAAGTCGGAGCCTCGCTCGCAAGCGTTGGACGTCCACAAACTGTACAAGGAGGGTCTGCAGGACGAGGACATTATCAAAGAGATCGCTCAGCACAGCTACGACAAGATGGCGCTCAAACTCACTGAGATGCAGGTGAGGCTTTGATACCGGTATATGTTGGTAGCTATATAGAATGCAGCTTCATAAAATGCGGTAAATAATTTGAATCTGAAATTATATTCTAGCGATTTATTTTCTATTTTCATTACACATTTTTAATTTTGCATTTGCAATGTAAACATTGAAAAAAAACAACTCCACTCCATTAAGAGTTGTAACCCGGATTGTGGTCCGCGAAAGCCCATGGGTTCTAGTCCCATTTTGCTTGAAATTGAACTTAAAATTTCAAGTGCTGTTTTCAAGCTGCCGTGGTAGACGTGTTCTGAAGTGGAGACCGCGACTCGGCATATACGCAAAGTGGATGTCAGCAGTTGGAAGAGTTGAGCCGAAGATCGGGCTCAGTGGCATGCATTAAAAGAAGCCATGTCTAGCAGTGGACTGATACGGGCTGTTTATTATGACAAGGTTTCTGGTGTAACATCCATACGTGTTATATACGTTATGGACCAAGTGATAAATAGGGCATTATAAAAAATGCCCGCGCAGTTTCAATAATGCCCAATATGAGAGGGCAGTGTGATTACAACTATTGAACTAATCAAATCGCCCGGGCATTATTTATAATGTTTATCACGTATGGGGCAGAGTAATTAAAACCTGGTTTTATTACTGTTTCGTACACAATAACGTCAAAAATATCACAAATACGTCTAATAGACAAAGATCTATCAATTCAATCAATTTTAATTAAATATAATGGTTACTTGGCCAATGAGACATTAGGCAATATTCCGGCCAGGAAGAACGGAGATCAGGGGTCGGGGGGCTGCCACCCACTAGGGGGGTCACAAAGAACAGAAAGGTGAGGGTTAGTAAGGTTTGTAGTGGTCAGGTCAGCTTAGATCAGTGATCAAAACAAAGCGCGAGCCGAGCGAGCGAAGCCAGCGTGCCGCGGCAGCGGCCGGCGAAGCGCCAGATACAAACTTTTGAAGATTATTATTGTGTCATTTAAAAATATATGTGTTTTATTTTGGTCGAATTAATTATTTGTAAAACGTACCTTTTGTTTTCTGAAAATTAATGACACGTCAGTTTATCTTTTAAAATAAAATAAAATGATGATTTATAATTTATAAAGTAACAGCTTGCCATTTTAATGTTTATGTTTTGATGCCATTGTTAAAGCAATAGTTTGTAAAATGGAACGTTGAGAAAATTTTGCTTGTGGAGTGAACACCCTATCATAATATTTTTACAAATACTAAAGATCAGTTAAGAAATAGGTAAGTTATTTATAAAATGTTTTTGTTTTTGTTTATATAATTTTAACGCAAATTTAGTTGCGAAACAAATTACAAAAACACAAATGTTGTATATAAACACAACCGGTATGTCAGAAGGGTGCAGGTTCAAATCCTGCTCGTGGAAATTTTTTCAACATTTTTGTTTTTGTAATCGCCATTAAAATTAAAATTATTAAAATAGCCGCCAAAACGATGCATGCAGGTCACGTGTTGTCATGACGTCACCTGCTTGTAAAGAAACTTAATTTTAGCTGTCAAATCACACCATACAAAACTTCGAGTGACATTTACTGTAAACAAGTATGTGACGTCACTTCAGATTCAGCCAAATCCCGAGCGTTTTTTTTGTATCACGTGGTCAATCATAAAAATTGAATTATTTTATTAATGATTTTTTATAAAAATCATACTTATTTTAAAATTATGTGCTGACTAAATTGGTTTAAAAAAATGTTTACTGTTAAGTTAACAACAGTTTGATCTATATATTCATTGTAGTCAAATACCCTATTTATTACTTGGTCCATAACATATACATTTATACCTTCATGTAAGCTACGCAACATCCCTTTTTTATGCTTGGGAAAACTCATTGCCGAGTACTACCACGTCTGGAGAGACGTGGATGGTTATGCGGGGCTCCAGCTCCAGCTCCAGCGATTTGGGAGAAGGGAGCATACCCACTAAAAATCCTAGCATCATCCCTAGTAGTATCCATTGGTTGGACCATTTCCAGATATTTACCCCAGCAGTGACCCGCCAGTAGGGACACGTCTGAGAATGTTCAGGCGTGTTCCAGACGTCCTGAGGCTTATGACGGCTAGGGACACCAAACACACCAAAGTAATGTATACACGTTACGTTACGTTAACCTATTCTTCTCCCATCACCCCCAGATAGTAATAGCCAAATCGAAAGAGGATTGGCAATTAGCGATCGCTTCCCACGAAGCCACGCCGCTGCACCTGCTGCAGCCCACGACGCTGCTCATCCAGATCCACAAGTGCCTCATCACCAACGACCCGCGCATGCCTAAAGTGCGCGTGCGCGGCGAGCTCGAGAAGATCGCCATCAGCGCCTCCGAGGATAGGTACTGTAAGGCTCCAAATACTTAGGGAACCCTACTAGGATCATAAAAACATTAAATTAGATTAAATCGATCTCAGAGCAACTCGGCTCTTAGCCGAGCTGCCTAGCTCCTGTCTACGACTGTCCACGGCTGCGTCAAACCGTTGCAAACCTTTTTAATTTTACCTAATTTAATAAAGCTAAAGGGTCTTACAAATAAACAAAATAAGGTCGGAATAGTTATTCTGTGTGTTGTCTCTTACTCTAATTTGAAATGACGTTAACATGACAGGAACAAAACACGAAATAACTATTCGGACCTTATTCTTTGTTTATTTGTAAGGCACAAAGAGTGTTATTTGTGTAAACGCGCTAATCTCTAGAACTACCAGTAACCATCGTCTCGGAAACATGAAAAAACAGGACACGTAGGTACTTACACAATAACTTTATTTGTTTCAGGTTACTGACGCTATGTGAAATACTTGTAAGCATGCCCTTACCGCAATCTGAGGAATCAACACAACTAAAGGTAAAGCTAATCGACGAATAGAACGAACGCCTTCTTTCATTCTTTATTTTATCCTTTTCTTTTAATTTTCATATAAAGCTGTATTGCTACCAATTTGCGTATATAATGACCGGTGAAGTTATAGCAACTCCAGGCTTGACGCATGCAGAACGCTCGGTAACTCTATTAACAGCTGTGGTTAGAAATCATTTTCACATATAGAACACCTTTTTTATGTTTAAGTGTCCATTTGTATGATAGTGCACATTTTATTTTTACTAGAATATTTTTTTATTTATTTATCGTAATAGTAAAATAGCCTTTTCGTAACTACTTCATTAGAATATTTTCTTGTTGTTCTAAATTGAACTACGATTAATGATTTTAGACAGATCGTTTATTTATCCGTTCCCTCTTCACGTAAGCTGCACTGACAGCATCACAATAGTTCCATTAAATAGTCAATAAATATAATAATATAATTGTAACTTATATAGGAATAGTGAGTTAATATTTTACAACATTCTTTATATATATTTTCTAAAATGGTATGTATAAATTTCAGTCTAGCGAGTCTAAGGGATCGAGTCTATCGTTATTAAGGTATCTCGATCCTGTAGAGAAACATAAGAGAGACTCGGCTAGATCAATCCAGAGGAACAAGACAGACGAGCAATCGGTGCAGCTCACCGAAGTTGAAGCCTTCTTTATCATGAAAGGTTGGTGAATGTTTTAGCTCAATAGGGTCAGCGCAGACCGATGGAGTGGTGGAGACTAATTATTTGACAATTGAAAGTCGACTTTAGGTACTCTAGCATATGAATGAGATTAGTATTTACAAAAAAAAACTCGCGTCGCCATGCGCGGTTTTAAACTGTTACTGTTACTGTAAAATTTCTTAATTCTGCATTTTGGAAACAATACAACACATCATTTCACCAGCTCATTTTATGTCTCAACTACTTAGGCTCGAGCCTTCCCTATGGATGGAACAGGCCATTAACTACCACGCGGGACCAGTGTGGATTAATGGTTGTTAACGACTGCTAATTCAGCCGGGACCAACGGCTTTACGTGGCTTCCGAAGCATGGAAGACCTCAATATCGATTATAAAATATATGCACATTTTACAGTTAAGGTCAGTTCTCTAATTCGGTGATCTTAATTCGCAGAGTTGGTACTGAGCGTAAATCGCAAGACCTCCCAATCGGGCACTTACGACAGATTCTTGGTGTTCTCGCTGACCCTGTTGGAGCTGACCGCGGTACAGAAGACCTTCACCTTGGAGGCCACCGTGCGTCTCAGGGCCGTGGGTTTGCAGCACCACAGAGTCGGCTGCCAGATCATTGACATGATAGAAACATTGGATGTAGAAGTGTTGGAAACTACGCTCTCGAGCACGGATGCTGCATCCATCAGCGATCAGTATTTGTTCGCTGTCAGTTACAGCAATGTGAGTATTCGTTGACACCTGAGTTTCTTGCCAGCTCTTCTCGGTAGAAGGCTCTTCCATAATCCGAACTGGTAGTAAAATTAGTTGTTTATTTAAACTAAATTTTAGTTTATTGTTATTTGAATTTTATACTTAGTTTTTGACGTCAATAAATGGACTTATATTAAATAAGACTTGTACTTTGACACGATAAACTATATATGAAATTCAAATTCAAAATATTTATTCGGCGTAGCAGTTGGGCTTAGTTTCTAACAGTAAAACTAATACATCGAATTAAAATGCTACGACGAATTGGACTCCTCAGCATAAATTGCAGCCACAAAAAACTGCAACGCTGATATTCAGAGGAGCCCGATGAGAGGTGGCCTCCAACAAGGTGGACCGATGATCTGGTAAAGGTCGCGGGAAGCCGCTGGACGCGAGCAGCACAAAACCGGTCGTTGTGGAGATCCTTGGGGGAGGCATTTGTCCAGAAGTGGACGTCTCTTCACTACGATGATGATGATGATGAGAGTAATTATTAACAGGATTCTTACAATGTTTTTTTATTCACTAATTGATATTTCGGCACAGTTGCACACGCCACTATCACGATGTACTAGGTTTACTGCGGGTGAATATTTATGAGCAGACAAAAGGATCTACCCTTTTACTCAGTAGTTTTTTTCGCTTGACACAATAATACTCTCAGTATCAGAACGCGAAACAAAGCATGGTAAGAATCCCTTTAATGATTACTTCAATGCAAGTGACCATGATAGTTTAAAAACTTATAACTACGGATGAATGAGAAACTATGATTGATTCCCATGTTTTTCTATTTTAGGTTGATAAAAAATGCCCTGAGTTCCGTAGCCACTACGGATCAGTGGAACAGATGATCGAGTTAGACTTCACCAATCTGAGGGTCTTACTTCATTTAGAGGGTCTGCAAGAAATATTGGTTATCGTCAACGAATATCAGGTATAATTCTGTAAATATTGGCTCCTAATCTGTTCTGCTGGTGACTAGTAATTATCTCTATAATACATGACGCTTTCAGACTAGATTGCAAACTATTCAAAGCTCGGTCGATCGGACGGCAAACGCGGGACCGTTAGAAACTATTATGGAAGATGAGGAGTTTGATGCTGCTAAGTCTAAAGGTAATGAATTTATTATACACCATACAAAAATACATGAAGAGGAGAATACAAGAAGTAGAACAAATGGCAGCCTTACCGCTAAATGTAATAATGCAAAATAAGTAATGAGAATAAATACTAATATTGAATAATAAAACTGACATCGCAGTCTGACTAGATGTTTATAATTTTGATTATTATTCTATAGGATTCTTAATTTTATATATTATGCTGAGACGTGGTTCTAGTTGGCCTCAACACAGCCTATGTTGATATTTTTTGTTTCTTGTTTCGTTGTGTTTCTTACCAAATGTCACTTTTTTATGTTTAAATTTTCCAATTATGAGCTAGTGCCATTTTTTTTTGAGAGATTTTGCTGATTGGCTCAAACGGCATTTTCAGCTATACCGGGCTTTTTTGGGGGCGGCGAGAAACTTAAAGGGTTCCGTGTGAACGAATCGCCTTCGGAAGTTTTCTAGAGGGAACGGCATCACGCACTAGTGCGTGTCCCCGTGCCCTACTAGATTCTCCGAGGGGTTCGAATCGGTGATGCGAGTGCCATTGAATATTTTCTATTCTATTCTATTCTATTCATTAATGTAATCTTCGTAATACCATCAGTCAACATTGTGTTAACTTCTGCAGTGAATGTGTCAAAGCCGTCGCGCCGCAAGCAAGTCGAGAGCATCCAATTGAAAGTGAACGCTAAGCTAGGCGCTGTAGAGATCTGTTTCGCGACGGACCTGCGGCAGCTGTCGTGCGTACAGCTGAAGGGCGCTACGGCGGGGCTGGTTATGAAGAGCTCTTATATGCAGGTGGATTGTGCGATCGCTTCCATCAAAGTGGAGGATCTTAATCCGGTCACTA
Source organism: Eudonia truncicolella (assembly GCA_949315975.1). Taxonomy (NCBI): domain Eukaryota; kingdom Metazoa; phylum Arthropoda; class Insecta; order Lepidoptera; family Crambidae; genus Eudonia; species Eudonia truncicolella. The sequence continues at coordinate 6,445,651 of OX438832.1, forward strand.
TTCATAAAGAGGTAAGTGTACTTTTTAGGGTTCCGTACCCTAAGGGTAAAACGGGAACGCTATTTCTAAGACTCCTCTGTCCGTCCGTCCGTCTGTCCGTCTGTCAATCTGTCACCAGGCTGTATCTCATAAACCGTGATAGTTAGACAGTTGATATTTTCACAGATGATGTCTCTGTTGCCGCTATAACAACAAATACTAAAAAACGGAATAAAATTAATATTTAAGAGAACTCCCATACAACAGACATGATTTTTTTTGCCGTTTTTATAGATGGTACGGAACCCTTCGTGAGCGTGTCCGACTCGCACTTGACCGTTTTTTTTTAAATTTGTATTTCTGCACCGCCAGCCTGCACTGGGCCGCTCGCGTGGTTGTTTATGGCCCGTTCTCCCTATCCATCCATAGGGAAGGCTTGTGACCTAGCAGTGGGGACGTATATGAGCTAGTGATTATGATGATGATGAGTTCTGCATTTACAGATCTATATTGCATTGAAACTGAACTTCACTTAAATGAGACTACGACGAAAGTGTTGTTTTCTCTGCAGCATTATTGTAAATACACAGTATTCAAATAGCTGTTTGACCTAACCGATTGTAATTATTTGCGAAAAAAAAAAAAAATGAGACTACCAACTCTTTAGATCGATGTTCAGGATCCAATAAAATTCTATACACTGTATTATCTGCCATATTCGGTATTGTATAGCTATTACCAAACATCTTGTGTAGTGTTTTATTTGTTTTTGTTAACACCTGCCTGTAGATATTTATTGATTATAATTATATTATGTTATATTTATTATAATGTTATGTTAAAGAAGATTTCTTAAATGTAAATGTTGTTATATTTAAGTTCTTCTAGTACCCACGGAAGACCAGCGTAGTGGTGCCGATTAGGTACTATGGGGGTCTCGAAGGCTTTACCGGTTTGAAGAACAAATCGCGTGCACGCGCATCGCCGTTGCCGCTGTGGCTTATATTAAAAGCGAGCGACGCGGTGCAAAGGATTTTCACCTTTAGACTGGTAAAGCGTATGTGACCGCCATAGTACCACGATATTATGCTGAGTGAGAGCCATTTCAGGGCCACTAGTTTTATGTTGTTCTTTGTTATGTATCTACTTATGTTTTCCTTTGGCCTAGGTTTGTCTAAACCTATTATTATTCTCTTTATTAAATATGTATTTTAAGATTTTTTTTTACAATATTTTATATAAAAACATATTTACTATATAAAATATTATAAAAACTTAACATAGGATGCCACCGGCAGCGGGGATAGACCCAAGCTATCGTTGGTTAGGGCTGCAGAGTGAGGAACCTCCTGACAATACGTGCCGTGTCACGGAGTACTGCCTTTTGCATCTGACCAATTATTATTAGATACTGAAAGTGCTTGGCGGCGACGTGATCAACGTCCAAGTGGTGATCTACAACGTGGAGCAGTTCCCCTCGTCCAGCGACGTCAACATGTCCATCGACGCGCAGATCAACTGCCTTAGGATCATATTCCTCAACTGGTACATCACCTCTATGCTGGTTAGTGGACTTTTAATATTTGTAAATTGTTTTCTTTTGTTTTTCAGCTTGATAGCTATTGAAAGGTTATCAATTTAGAGTTGCGTTGAGTGTGTTGAGAAGAGCGAGTATAACCCACCGATAATTATTCTAAAACATTTAATACAAATCCCACCCTGCCTAATGAAAGTGCACTTTATAGTCTTGTACGGTTATTATTATGTACCTTACATGCACTTATATTATGTAGGTTTTATATGTTAAATATAATTGCTTCAACACCAGGCATTCAGCAGTGAAAAAGAGTAGCTTTACCTTTTTCAAAATCGTGACCACTAGATCTGAGAGGCTAGATTAACTTTGGCACTGTGTTGATGATTTGATAAAAAAGACTATATAGATGCCAAAGGCTTTAGGTATTTAATATACTATACTGTACAGTCACGGGCATTAACAAGTTCGACTCATATTCCATTGCATTAAGAGTTATATTGTTCATGTTAATACTTGTGACTGTACTATATATATATATATATATATATATATATATATATATATATACATTTACTGTACTATATAAGACTTTGCTGACGTACATTGTAACATTTATACATTAAATCGTTCTTTACAGGAGTTCCTAAACAACTTCCAAACGGCGCAGCAAGCCATCATCGACGCGTCGTCCCAAGCGGCGGACGCGGCTCGCGCTAACGTGCAGAACGCTTACCAAAACTCCACCAAGTTAGCCTTGAAAGTTAGACTGGCCGCACCCATCATTATCGTGCCTGAGAACTCGAAGAGTCTGAAAGCTATGCTGGTGGATCTTGGGCGAATGACGCTGAACAATAAGTTCGTTGATCTTCGTGTTCCTGTGAGTAATTGATGTCTTTAAACGAGTCTATAGCAGACATTTTCTAGCAGGCGCTAGATTCTGTCAGATAATATTTTATTAAAAAATATATAATAGCGGGTAAACAATAAGTAAACCTAGTTTGTCTGGTTACAAAAAAATATTTATTAAGTCTTTGTTGTAATACATTGTTTGCTAATTTTGGTGCACAAGCTACTGTGATAGGATACAAGGTGTATATCAGTTTGTTACTAAAAAAAAAACTTGAATCATGCTTACGAAACATTGGAAGTTATTATCGATTATTTGTATGCATTCGAATGAAAATGAAGACAAGAGAGCAAAAATTTTGTGCTTTACAAATAAACAAAGAATAATTTAGTTCCTGTCATGCAAACGTCATTTCAAATTAAGAGTGAAATAGACAAAACACGAAATAACTATTCGGAGTTTATTCTTAGTTTATTTGTAAGACCCTTAGGCATTAATTATTCTGATACTACCTTGCGTTTTGTGATACAATAATTTAGTTTAAATATACCATTAAATAAAGGTCAGTGTGGGCAGGCCTCCAACAAGGTGGACCGACGATCTGGTAAAGGTCGCGGGAAGCCGCTGGACGCGAGCAGCACTAAACCGGTCGTTGTGGAGATCCTTGTGGGAGGCCTTCTTCCAGCAGTGGATGTCTTTTGGCTGAGATGATGATGATGATGTACCATTCGCAGGACGTCACCAACAAAGTGACAGTTGACGAGTTGACGCTCGAGTTGGAAGACATGAAGGTGTCTTGCGTTCAAATAGACGAAACGCACACGAGCATCAGCCAAGAGAGGAAGCTGCTACGGCCGACTAGCTTCAAGCTGCTGGTCAAAAGGAGCTTGTCTTCTTGGTACGAGAATCTGCCGGACTTAGATGTTTCGGGCAGAATGAATACTATTGCTGTAAGTGTTATACAGGGTGTTTGGTAATATGCGTATAGTCCCGAAACATAGCAATGCAACCAAGTATAAATAACACAGTGGTAACATGCAAAATCATATTATTGAAGATTTAGTTTTCCATACAAAACTCTAATTTATTTTATTTCATTATTTTTGTTTGACTTCTATTGTGTTTGAACCATGAGGTTGACGAACAAGAACAATGTATCAGCTGGACTTAGAGTTTTCACTTTACAAATTTACTTAGTGACAAACAACCTTAATGTCTAGTTCATATGGTGCTTTTCTGGTATGTTTATAATTCTCCGGGGTTCCACGACCTGTGCCCTATCTGCCATATTTGGGATTATAGAGGTATTACCAAACTCCCTGTATGTTATGTTGAGCGAGGTCCTATTTGTTGTAGCAATGTTATAAGTGTTAGAAACAATGAAGAATAATTGCTTTAACTTTGTATTTGAAATAGCATAGTATGTTTTTGTAAAATTATTGTTATTATTAAGCCAAGCATCAACTGTGTTTTACTTGCGCGATGGCGTAGTGGTTAAAGCGCCCGGTCTACGATTGCTATGGTTAAGCAACTCTCGCATAGGCCAGTCATCGGATGGGTCACGATTTAGATTTCTAAGTACGGTGAAAGCAAAATGATTAGAGATGGATTAATAGTAATATTAGTTATTAGGTCCTTAATGTTTATTCCTTTCCAGATCACCGTCGGCCACAGCGACTACAAGAGCATTATGAAAATTCTTAACCAAAACCTTCAAGAAGGCCAGGTTAAAAAGGATGAAGTGAAGACCAAGGAGCCTGTTCTCAAAGTGCCCTCCAAGATCACGTTCAAGAGCCAAAGCCAATTGAGCAAGCCGCTGGCTAAAGCCTCGTTGACACCGGACACTTCGAAGGAGTCGAAGAAACCCAGGACTACTATCAAGTTCTCGTTTACGATGGACAGTTTTGTTATCGATTTGATGAATACAAACGATACGGCCGTTGTAAGTTACGCTTTGTTATTGTTTCGCTATTTTTTAGGGTTCCGTACCCAAAGGGTAAAACGGGACCATTATTACTAAGACTCCGCGCTGTCCGTCCGTCTGTCTGCCTGTCCGTCTGTCACCAGGCTGTATCTCATGAACCGTGATAGTTAGACAGTTGAAATTTTCACAGATGATGTATTTCTGTTGCCAACAACAAATTTTAAAAAACAATTAAATAAATATTTAAGTGGACTCCCATACAACAAACGTGACTTTTTACGAATACGATACGAATTCGTGAACCTTCTCACTTTCTCCTTATAAGTACGCGTGTTGCTCTCCAGAGTCACCGCTGTCCTATCTTGAACATTCCATCGCGCACAAATAAATTTGATGACTCGTTTCATTATCGCACATCCAAAAGATGGAATAGTCTATCAGCACACGTTTTCCCTCCTTCCTATGACATGGGGTTATTCACACGAGACGTGAAGAGGTTGAGGGCCAGCAGGGTGACGGTGACTGATGCTGCGTTGTTTTCACGCTGCACCAGTTGACTCCATTCCTCCAGTAGTAAAGTAAACAGCTTATCACTGTCCCACAGCTTGGCGAAAGCCTTCATCATTGAAATCGAATCATCGTTACAATTGATTGGTAATGGCTTAATCGCCACGCTTGCCAGATGCGGATTGGTGATGACAAACTCCACTTTGCCCGACCTGGGAATTGAACGCGGGACCTTCGGATATCGAGCCGAGCGCTTTTGCCACTCGGCTACCAAAGCGAGGTCAAAACTTACCTACCCGCATTGGGCTAGCGAGGTAGGTTATAGATAGCACGATTTCTCCATGTCTTATTGTTCATGTGGGAAGTTCTGAGCCCAGCAGTGGGACGCATGTGTATGAACGCTGGAATGATGACGACATTGAGTTAGACCTATCTGTTTTAAATACTTCGACGTCTTATTCGTATTATGGTGAAGAGTACTTCATTAAAGCGCCTGCTATAGAGATTTATAAGGAAATAAAACTAAAACTTTGAATGTATCTTTAATAAATGTATCACAGGCCACGGACACTATATTCGCAAAGGACGTAGAGCTGGCGCGCTTCTGCCTGGCCCTGTTGTCCGTGAAAGGGCGGATGTTCTCCGACGGCTCCATACACACGTCGCTGCTGCTCGTGGACTGCACGCTCGACGACACGCGGCCCGGCCGCGGCGCCAAGATCACCAGGTAAACTATATGTCATAACTAGCTATTGCTCGCGGCTTTGCTCACGTGGAATAGTGATTGTTTATAATAAAACTCAAAACCCCTCAAAATGTATAGGGATAATCCTGAAACACTCCATATTTAAAAAAAATTACAGTTTTCCGTTAGTGCAAACCGTACAAACTTTCCTCCCTTATTACACACACCTAGGGAATGTTTTTCTAAAAATGCTAAAATACGTAATTCTTTATTTTTATTGAAAAGTCTTATTATCGGTTAAAATAATTCATTTTATATCCTATTCCTGAGATACGTCATGCTTAATGTTTTATGAAAAAGCCAAAAAACAATTTTTATGTAATTTACTTCAAAACTGACGGACTTTCATACAAACTAACACCCACTTTTTGAACCCCCTTTTTGACAGGCGCGTTGTCGTCTTAACTAAATTTTATTGTAATGGAACTTTTTGTCAATAGTGGTAAAGCAAAGTCATGGTCGAATATACCTTAACGGCGGCATATATTGGTCAATATGTATGTCACAATACATTCATAATAATATATTAATAAACACTTTTTTTTTTAGTTACATTAATTTTCAATATTGCTAATGGCAATTACCATTTTTATGCATTCATTTTGATATCAAATAGCTAGCAAAATTTAATTTGTAAATAATAATAAGTAAAGGGTTTGCAGGGTTTTTTGTAAAGAAAAAACCCTGCAATAAAATTGCGCTACATTTCCTTTAGATTTTTTGTGTAAAATAAAAGCGAGTAGATCCGTAAAAGTTGTTTCATTTCAATGTGTAGTGTTCGCGTAAACTTTAGAAAACAATATGTGATACTTATTTATTTGTTTAATTCTTATATTGAATCAGGCTCATATCAATAATTTCTTAAGAAAATCTTTTTATCTTCTTCAATAGGTATCTTGAGCGTCGTCGCGAAAATACCGAACCCATCACAGACCTGCTCAAAGACGATTCGACGGAGGCCATAATGGACGCACACGACAAGATTCGCAGCATGATCGACATTACGTTCACGATGAAGAACTCCGATACATTCGGTGAGTGTTTGACGTTAACGAAGGATTCAAACGGGGATTAACGCAAACTAATCAGAAAAAGGTTTCATACCTTCTTTATAACCGACGACGTTTCGATCGGTTTACAACGGCCGTGGTCACGGGCTGACTGCTGCCGCGATGTTGCGCCTCCGTTTGCGCGGCAAAGTGTTTATCCACCGTCACATTATTTTCCCAACTACCGCCACACACAACTCTTACGGTGTCCCTATTACGTATACAAGCTTTATACTGGTTGTAAACCGAATGCGAAGAAAAACGAAGTTGTCTTTTTACAAAAACTGGATTCCCCGCTGAAGATAGTTTGTGGTCCTCTCCCCGATTGAAGTTATGATTGACGTTACTTTTTATGTAAAAGTAGGCCTGTCGCACGCCGCACTTTAGGTAATAATGCTACAGGTACATCGGCCAGACTGTTTAACAGTCTTACAATAGCTAGGCGATAGAAAGAGACGGTTCGTCACTGTTGCAACTGTCTCTTAGCTAAGCCATAATAAGCCTTGCGAACTGCAACCTAAATTGAACTTTATTTTGTCGCAGCTAGAATCCCTATTTAGTTATGCGGTGTGTTTAGTGGTTACCCCTCTGTAATTATTGGATTCATTGTATATTCTGTTCCGTATTTGTCGTGTACCCTGTTTGTTGCAAATAAATATTTATGTATTTTTAATAGTTAATGTTTCCATGAATGATCTTCAATTGCATTACTGTCTTGCATTGCAGTTGACATGAGGATATTCAGTTTCAACCTGATCCTGGCGATGGATTTCTTGAACAAGATAGCGGAGTTCATGACGACTGGATTAGCCGATGAAGCGCCAGCTGTCAAACCCATAGAAGATGTCAAAGTTGTGCGGTCCACAGAAAGATCTTTGGACAGTTTGACGGTAAGTGAATTTTACCTAGTTGACTAAAACTCAATACACACCAAAGCCGCCGACCTACCTTACCTTAAAAATAATTTGTTTTAACGATTTAGTACACACGCCTGCACATTAGACTACCACAAACTTTCAAATATCCTCAACAGACTAAGCTTTACGTAAGTATGGTTAAACATTTATTAAAGAAATTTGACTGTGTTTAATTTGAAAAGCATAAGTGAAATTACAGAAAAAAGGGCATTAAGGCATAGAAACCTAACCGTGGAAATTTTATCAACATTTGTGTTTTTGTAATTTGTTTAGCAACAAGATTTGCGTTAAAATTATATAAACAAAACAAAAACATTTTAATACTTTAATAATTTTATTTTGTAAGGTTTGTAAGTCACTCAAAGCAGTCTTTGAGGCCATTCCCCATATCTCAATTAGGTACTGTAAATTTGATTTTACCAATGCATTATATAAAACGTGACGTACACTGGGCGGTATACAAGATGCTAATAGAGGTATCAGCTTATTCTTTACGTGCTCAATATGAGTCTTTCAAGTTAGCTTGTCATCGAGCCACAAACACAGGTACTTTTCCTCATATGAGCAACTAATTGGAGACTTATTAATGGTAAGCGGGCTATATATCTGGGATTTTTTTATTACTTGCTGTAAAAAAATATGTACGTTGTCTTTGACACATTTATTGTCAACAAGTTATGAAGAAACCAACTATTAAGCATATCAAGATCCCTCTGAGCCTCCGCAATGATTTCGTGTATACTATGACCAAATTAAAAAAGGCAAGTGTCACCTGCGTACAGCGTTAAGTGACCAGATAGTCCTATATTACTCAAGTTATTGACATAAATGATAATATTTCATCTGCAAAGATGAATCTGCATGGCCATCGGTTGCAACGACCGTTGGATAGATGACGCTGTGCTGCTATAAAAAGTACTCTAAAAACATTAAAAGCAGTGACAAAATTCAGCGCTTACGTCAGCCTTCCCGGTAGCATAGCGGTCAGTGCAGCCGCCCGGATTGCGGAAGACCCAGGTTCGATTCCTGGCTGGGTCGGGTGGGCGTTTAATTTTTTCACTGTATTTTATAAATTTTATAAATATTTAATTTAGCTTCAGTGCAGCAATTAGCACTTGAAAATAAAAGGTAAAAAAAAATAGGATTGTAAAAATATCTGAATCAAATTTATTTATTATTATTATTATAAACAAAAAAAAATTATAAACTTATCTTTTGTTAATATAAAACAGCAAAAGAAGAAGATATCGGTAACGCCGGCGGCGTCGGTGACGGACCCGGAGCCGCCGCAGAAGATCGCGATGATGACTGTCAACATTAAGATCGAGCAACCGGACATTTTGCTAGTGGAGTCGCTGGAGCTCAAAAAGTGCGATGCACTGGTGTTGAATGTGAGTGTCTGATTCTTGATTATTGCAAAGAGTTTAGTTTCAGAACTTTTAAATAGCATAAAACATCGCCAGTTGTGACGTTATATGATATGCCGATTAAGACAGATGCTTTGATACTAATGGAAGAGCTGATAACTTCAGAGGGTTTTTTTTTTAATTTTGTATACTACATACGTCCATGAAGCATGCATTGCATTGAAGTATCTGCATTTTAATTAAGACATTGTACATTCAATTTTAATAGCAGTGATTTCTATAAACAATATTTGTTTTCAAGTCTCGCATTGTACATTGTTATGACAGTGACGTACTTAGTACATTTGTAATCATGGCGCATGCAACTGTGCCGAATTATTGGATACATTTTACGAATCTACTTGCGTTATTTGAAAATATTTATATATTTACTAAAAATATCATGGTAATAAATAATAATCCCGTTAATAATAATTATTCTTATTTAAGTAAAAGATAGTTCAAAAAGTTTATTCGTAAATAAAAAAGTGTTTTATTTTTAATGTATGTCTATTAGCAGTGCTTTATGCCGGTGGAATTAATATTTTTGTAAGAAAAATATATTAAACTAGATAAATATCCATAGATGGAAGTCCGCTTTAAGTTGCGCAAGACTGAAGAGCATATGGTAGCCGACGGCGGCATCTCCGGCCTCCAAATGGTGATCCGCACGCTGGGGCAAATCGACGTGAGCCCCCGCTACCTGCTAGCGCCGGCGCATTTGTCGCTAGCGTTGTCGCAACCGCCCAATAGCGGCATGCATGTCGATATTTCCGTGTCGGATATCAAGATCACCGTGTCGCCTGGTTAGTGGATGCCATAATTTATTTTCCAGAACATTGAACGTTTAAATGAAATCACGTAACAGTTCTGTAAAACATTGACCTATTTGTTATTTGTCTTAAGCATGGATTTCTGTAACCTAAAAAGTTATTAAGAAACACTGAATTGATGGAACAAAATAGAGACGTGTAGTTTCTATTAAAATACAAATTTGACTGTTACTAATAAGTTTCTCTATTGTTATTATGTTTATCCTGTTCAACAGATATTATAACGCTGCTGAACCGTGTGATGGCAACGATGACCAGCAGCGAGGAGGACTCGACGGAACTGGAACAGAAAGCCATATTCTACAAAGACCTATGGAGCATACAGCCGTTCACACCCAATTCTTATTGGTTCCTCAAAACTGGTATGTAGTTATCAACCTTTTGAAGTGATTGTACCGTCCGTCCGCTTTAAAATAAAACTTTATTTATCAGAAACATTTGATAGTAAACTTTAATTACATTGAGGTATGGACGATTTTTTGTTGGATGTTTATTGATTTTGAAGTTCATTTAGCTCGATTAGTTGTAGGTACATTTGTATGTCTACAACGCAAAAATCCTGTTTTGGCTATGATAAGCTAGAACAAGACTTCGTGACGAATGCCTTAATAATATAGCATCAACAATATTTAGAGAGGGGGAGGACATCGTAACTCTTGAATCAGGCCACCTTATGTACTACCGAGAGAGAGATCAGCTATCCCAGGGTGGCAGGGTTCCTGGTAAATAAAGCTCTTTGTGACAACATTGTAGAAGTGTCGAGTGTGTCGAACAGGGTTGCGTACCTTGTGATCAAGCTAACCGAGAGGTATAGCCTCAAGGTTGTGCAGGTTTACGCACCGATCTCAACACACTCGGACGATGAAGTATGTTCGGAGACATATCAAATCCTTTCACTTCACCACCAAGACCCACTACAACGTTGTCATGGGGGACTTCAACGCTAAAGTTGGAGTACAGAATCGCCACAAATCGGTAGTAGGATCCCATGGTTTTAGTAGCAGAAATCATAGGGGGCAAATGCTCGTCAACTTCCTCAAGAGGAAGGGTTCTTCTTCTCGAGGGAAGGGGAATCCTTGATGAATTAGTTCTTTAAGAAACAGCCCCAAAGGAAGTGAACGTGGCGAAGCCCTGATACTGTGACAAAAAATGAGATCGACTTCATAATGACGGATAAAAAGCATATATTCAGAGATGTCTCAGTGATGAACCGGTTCAATACCGGCAGCGATTACCGACTTGTCCGAGGCTCTCTGAATATCAATTTTAAGCTAGAACGTGTCTATTTAATGAAGTCCAGGCTACGTCCTAACCTGCTTCAAACTATCGTAGGATCTGAAACGTTCCAATCAAACCTGGAGAACCGATTCGTTGCCGTGGAAACCACAAATGCTGTTGAAGTTATCCAGGCTCTCTTAAATGTGGTAGGAATCCTTAAGGAGGAAGGTATGAGGTTTTGCGAGATACAGCGTAAAGGCAAAAAGTCAAAGTTTTCGGAAGAAACCCTTAGACTCATGAAGAAACGACCTGAGGACCCTCCTGTCACTTCGTCCGAACAACGGGCTATCAACCAGAAGATTGGCAAACTGGTACGCTACGACCTCCGACACTCCAATACACGCTTGATTGAAGGAGCGATTGAGCAAAATCGAGGGTCGAAAGGTTTGTCCGGTTTCTTGGGAGAAGCCACTTGACGAAGTTGACTACAACCAGTGGAGAAGACGTTGCTTCGAAACCAGAGGTTCTTTCGAAAATTGAAAACTTTTACAGCCAGCTAGCTATACGCTTCGCATGCATCTCAACCTGATGCCGAAAATGAGGACACCAGAGCCACATTGACCCGCCACTTTACCGAAGACTTGCCTGAAGTCAGTCTGAGCGAAATGGAGATGGCTCTTAAACAGCTTAAAAACGGAAAAGCCCCTGGCGAAGACGGTGTTACATCTGAGCTCCTTAAAGCAGGCGGTAAAGCTTGTTAAAGGAGCTCCAAAACATATTTAACACCGTTCTCTTCGATGGGAGAACTCCGAAGGCGTGGAGTAGGAGTGTCGTCGTGCTGTTCTTCATAAAAGGAGACAAGACCCTACTGAAAAACTACCGACCCATTTCGCTCCTAAGCCATGTCTCGAAGCTGTTTTCAAGAGTCATCACAAACCGTCTGGCGCAAAGACTCGACGAATTTCAACCCCCGGAGCAGGCTGGGTTTTGAGGAGGATATCTTCACAGTGAGGCATATTATACAGAAGACAGGAGTATAATCGGCCCCTGTGCTTAGCATTTGTGGACTATGAGAAGGCATTTGACTCTATCGAAACCTGGGCTGTTCTAGAATCTCTGCAACGATGCCAAGTCGACTGACGATATATCCAAGTATTGAGGTATTTTTATAATGCCGCCTCTATGGCCGTCCAAGTACAGAACCAGCAGACTAAGCATATCCCCTTGCATCGTGGTGTGAGACAAGGGGATGTTTATATCCCCTAAATTGTTCACAAATGCTTTGGAAGATATGTTTAAGACGCTGCACTGGAAAGGACGTAGGGTTAACATCAACGGTGATAGCATCTCACACTTGCGATTTGCGGACATTGTGGTCGAAACGTTGCAGGATTTACAATAGGTACATGTTGAACGGCCTAGCTGATTCTTCTCAATGCATCGGTCTCCGGATGAACTTGGACAAAACCAAGATTATGTTCAACGGTCATGCCATTCCGGGACCGATTGCAGTTCAAGGTAGTACTCTCGAAGTTGTTAAGGAGTATGTCTACCTCGGGCAAACTCTGCAGTTGGGTAGAAACAACTTCGAGAAAGAGGCCAACAGAAGGATACAGCTAGGCTGGGCAGCATATGGGAAATTACGTCGGGTCTATACGTCGCCTATTCCAGAGTCTAAAGACGAAAGTCTTTAATCAGTACGTCCTACCCGTCATAACATACGGAGCCGAAACGTGGACACTCACGATAGGCCTGGTCCACAAATTTAAAGTCCCTCAGCGAGCTATGAAAAGGGCTATGCTTGTAGTTTCTCCGAGGATCGGATCCGGAATGAGGTGATCCGACAGAGAACCAGTCGTCAACATAGCCCACAGGATTAGCAAGCTGAAGTGGCAGTGGGCCGGCAATATTAGCCGCAGAACCGATAACCGATGGGGTAAACGAGTTCTTGAGTGGATACCGCGTATCGGTAAACGTAGCGTAGGACGCCCTCAGACTAGACGTGGAACGACGATCTTCGCAAGGTGGATGAGAGTAGCCGCGGATCGTGCTCGGTGGTGTGGACTTGGAGAGGTCTATGTCCAGCAGGGACGTGTGTAGGCTGATGATGATAATGATGATGATGATGATGATGGTGATGATGGTGATGATGATGGTGATGATGATGGGATGATGATGATGATGATGATGATGATGATGATGATGATGATGATGATGATGATGATGATGGTGATGATGATGATGGACAACAACAATATTTGCTTATAACCTTACCTTCCAATACTTTTCCGAAATCATGGTCTTTACTTAAGAGGTTGTTTATTGTTTCAGAAGAGGCAGAAGAGGCGATAAATATGAAAGAACAGAACGAGCTGGCTGCTTCCCCCCGTCCTACAGGCGAGATCTGCCTACTGTCCAGCCCTTCAATCATTGTCTCACTCGAGATGGACATCGGTAACGAGACCATTCCAGTACTGGTGATGCAGGCTTCCCTATCCGGGCAACTCAGAGATTGGAGCTCTGCTGTAAGTTGGTAGTGTCTTAAGTTTTTATTCAAAAGGCGATAACTTATTATGTATTATTTATCATAGAGTACCTATAAGAGTGACATATCCTTTTTCATAAACCATCTTCAAAAAACAAAGATAAAAAGAAGTTTTTATTCATCTGAGCGTGCAAATTATTTAAGCTGTCCTATTTGGAAGTGTTGAAAAGTGTCACTGTTCCAAATCTGTTGGGTAAAGGTAAAGGTAAAGGGATATTTGCAAGAGCATTTTAAACCATTTTAAAATACCCTTGCTGAGATTTTTTAACGACTTTCTAACAACAAAAAATGCTGGCACAATAATGGTACCCACAGTAAACATAGTCGTTCTATTATTGTTTATTGTAAAGAATCACGCGCTTGCTATCTCAACTTTTTTTTTATAACGTGCATGCGCTTTGCATTCTGCTTACCAGTTAATAATAAGTGATGATAAGGCCAAAAGTTAGCTAGGTGGAATTCTCTGCCATCGTCTGTGTTCCCAAAAAGTTATAACCTGAATGCCTTCAAGGCGAGAGTTAATAGGCATCTTTTGTCAGCTCGCTCCACCGTAGACCTCATCTACGCTCACCATCAGGCGAGATCGTAGGTCAAGAGCTGGGCATAAAAAAAAAGATAGTTTTCTAATCTCTCACTTTTGGAATACGACATTGTTGATAACAACAATGTCTATGTCAATGTCGGTATAAACCGACAGACTTACATGATGTGATCAATCAATTTTAGTTTAAATTTATAAATAATGTGTAACTGTTTGTTCCTAAATAAAATTAAAAAAAAAAATGTGCACATGCGCAGTCGACAGGGCAGACGACTTACAACAAGCCCTACCACCGACCGTACCGAGCACAATAATAACATCCCCCGCTAGGAAACTAGGCGATCAAGTAGTGAAACCCACCGGTCTCTGACCTAGAGGCCTCGCGTTCGAGTTCTAGGTGGGGGTACGTCTTTGTGTACTTGGTTTTGTCGGTAGGGCTTGTTAGATTGGTTGTTTGTCTTATCTAAATATGTCGTCATAACATTAATGTTAGTAGCGATGTTGTGTTCCGGCAGCTAGAGATGAGATAGCCGGTGCCTCAGTAGTTGAGGATACTTATCATCACTTAACATCAGGTGAGATGAAGGTGCTTAGCCGTGAGGAATAAAAAAAGAAGCTAATCTACAACTGAATGTCCAACAGTTCTACTTGGAGTCGACGTGGGCGATGCAAGTGTCATACTACAACATCGGGAGCGCCGTGTGGGAGCCGCTCTTAGAACCCGTGGAGGTTCTGAAGGATTATCAGTACAAACACGTCCCTTGGGAACTCAAGATGGAGGTAACATACCGAATATTTCATACATTTCCAATTGCTTTTCAGGGCACCTAATTAGACCCACAAACGTCTTCTTTCTATATTTATTATTGCTAGGTCCAGACACGTAAAGGGAATCAAGTTCAAAATATAGCGTTCATATATGGACTTAAATAGGTTTAATCGTTCACTGTTATTATTATACAAATGTTTATCGAATTATTTATAAATATATGTTGTCTAAATTAAATAAAGTCGATCATTTGCCTTGCCTACAAACATTCCTTGCTTCGGCAGGTACGTACAGCCGTTAGTCCCCGATGTTAGCTGTCGTTAACAACCACCAATTCGTCCAATCCAACTTCTTCCTTCTCCCTATGGTATTTTCATTTATAGGAAAAGTCTCAGCAGTGGGGATATAAAATAAGCTAGTCATAAAAAACATACTACAAGCAACATACTTTCATCGTAAATACTTTATCGATAACGTGATGGATTCTTACTTGGGCCGTCACTAATTGTGCAGTTACCAAGACAGAGAGATAGCGCTATACGCATTTACAGTAGAAGGAAAGAGACTTTCTAAAAGACATGAATGCGTGCATTTTTCTTATTTCATAATGGAATTAGCAACAAAACGTCACCAAAACATTTATCGTTTTATCTCATAAAATTGAACTTATCGATATTACACTTTCCACACGATTTTACGGCGCAAACCGAATTTTTATATTTTTAAGACAATTTTGGTCACCCACCGATGACCAGCCTTTGCGAAAGTTGCTTAACTTCAGCAGATCGGGCGCTTCAACCACTGCGCCATCGAGCTCCTCAATGTGAACACAAACTTAATATTGTCTAAACAGCGTTATTCTCTCAGGTGGTGATGCAAACCCAGGATAGCGTCACATGCATTGACACTGTGGACGAGGCCTCCAACATCCAAGCCGTGGCCCAACGCCAGGCCAACAAGACCATCACTATTTCCAGCAGCGAGCCGCTCGAGATCACCTTCACGCGCACCGGCATGGAGGCTAGTCTCTATTCTAAACTCAATGATTTTATTTTTTAATTTTTTTAAGAATTTGCTGATTGCCTTCCACGGCATTTTCAGCTTCACCAAACTTTTTTGAAGGCGCGGACGGCGAGAAACTTAAAATGTTCCTCAAACCGTGTGAAACGTAGCACCGTCAGAGGTTTTCTAGAGGGAACGGAATCACGAACTAGTGCGTGTCCTCGCGCCTTTTCTAGATTCTCCGAAGGGTTCTGGATCGGATCGGGAATACACTCAATGACTACACACTACTGGCCAAAGGTCGGGTTACTCCGTCAGATAATGTTGTCTATCGACACGGACGAGGCCGCCAACATCCAGTTTGTGCACAAAGCAGCGGCATTGAGGAATTGAGGAAGGGTTGAAACACAACTACCCAATCTATAAAACCGATATTTTAAACGAATCAACCATTTGTCGGCTATATGACTAGAGCGTAATCGATAAGACAATAGTAAAAATAAAAGAAACAATTTACTGACGGTTACAGTCTGTTCTGTGCCTTACTTAATCTCGAATTCAACTGCCATAAGTTCTATGAATTGCGACTGTTTGAATACAACAATAAATTTACTGTTTTTTCGACACTTGTAGGTGCTGACACATTTATCAAACTCCTTCTCAGCTGCCATAACAGACCCCGATTTAGCCCTTCTTTCAAAATCTAAATCAGATGTAAGTATTGTTAAATTTTATTCTCATGGGTTAACTGTTGAACCTAGTTTTAAGCTGAGCTGTATATCATATTGGCAGATCATTATAGCAAAGGCCAATCATCGAATGGATGACCAAAACTTTATCATCTTGAGCTCCTCCGTGCTTCGGAAGGCACGTAAAGCCGTTGGTCCCGGCTGTATTAGCAGTCGTTAACAACCACCAATCCACACTGGGCCCGCGTGGTTGTTTATTGCCCGTTCTCCTTATCCATCCATAGGGAAGGCTCGTGCTCTAACAGTGGGGACATAAAATGCGCTGATGATGATGAACTGTCCGTGACATGCCTCTAACGTAAATCGACCCATGTGTTCCAATACGCACAATACATCCCGATCCTCCGACTACTATTACACCTCGCAAACTAGATGCGAACTAGTCGTGCATGTATGTGACCTGTGTATGCGTTCAATTCGTACGTTAGATATCGTATAATTACGTACGAGTAAACTTCGTGCGAAAATGCATCCAAAGTGCGGCTGGCCTAAATGAAAGGAATCATGCAAGACCCATAGATTTGTTTATTTATTTATTTATTTATTATTACAAGGTACACCGACAAGTTAACATGCAAGTTTTCGCAGGAAAGTAACAGATCATAAGATTAAGACATACATGAAAACCAATAACAGGCATACACAACATTGTCCAAAAATACACAATAAACAAAAAAAAAACAAACTAAATGCAAATAAAAACAAAAATTACAGTAAATTAAATCAATTGCATACTTAACTCAATTATTATTATTATTATCAAATTATATAGATTGATTTTTACAAATAAAAGAGTTAATTTAGAGGGCTCTAAATGTCTATCAAAGATGAGCGTACATTACTAGGACTTAATACATGACATATTTTTTAAACCTCGCATAATTAAATTCAATTCAATTCAAATTCAAAAATCATTTATTCAGTTTAGGCTACAAGTAGCTCTTATGAATGTCACTATGCCATCGGTTCGTAAGTCTACTCTGGGCGGGAGATCTTGGACTGAGAAGAACCGGCAAGAAACTCAGCAAGTGTCCAGCTCTTTTCTCCCTTACAGCGTCAAAAATATTGGAAAATGCCCTATTTTAGCAGGACACTTTCCATCACAAATAAACACATAAAAATAAAAAATATATAGAAGACCACATGTAAAAAAACAAAATTAAAAATCTAAATTAACAAATTTACCTCAGGTAAAAGTTCCAATTTCCACAATGTCATACAGTACCACTACAGTACTCTAATAAAAGTCAAAAATTGTTTAAGAAAAACAAAGTCAAATTATAGTAAGTATTAAAAATAAGATAAGTATGCAAGAGCAGACCAGCCTCAAAGTATTTCAAAATGAAAATAACAGTTTCGTTTTCGGTCGGGGATAGTCTGACGCGCGGGTCTAGCAGTGGCAATGACATTAACAGCTGACAAAGCATTCAAAACAAAGCGTTCAGAAATAATTAAAAACGTATATATTATTCGGGGCTTCTTAAATATTGTAAATGCCTAAAGGTATCATTTGAGCACCCAAGATCAAGGAAATTCCAACTTCTCTATTTTTTTATGTACAAATCTCGCTATTATTCTTTCAAATCATACGCACCGCACAATGTACTGCGTGTTTCATCCAGGCAGCACACTCTAAGTACTACGGTGCGCCGTACGTCCTGCACAACTGCACCGGGCTCACCGCCAAGCTGATGCTGAGCGCTAACCACGACTTCTCGGTCTTCCTCACTGACGGCGGCCCCATCTCTGACTATAGGTACGTACATTTACATAACCATCAACAAATCCAAAATTAAAATTGGCGTTAACTAATGAACGCCGCTAAGCTGTTTTGTTTCGATGTGTGGAAGGAAATATTCATTGCAATACTTTACTTGTGTGCGCGCGCGTACTTTGACTTGTCTGCGCGCTAAGCGGTCAACTAATCGTACGACCAGTCAGCGGACCGGTGTAAGTATGGCCACAGAATAACTAGTATGGCGGTAGCGCGAGCTTTGTATGGGACAACATACCCGCTCTGTCGTACATCGGCATCATGCTGATCGATTGGCCAAGCTTGCTATACTAGAAGGTCTAAAGTTTCAGATTATGCCTTATCGTTCGGAAGTGTTATTGAAATTCAAAAACCAATGGTCTAGTATTTGGAAGGAGCACTTTAATTAAATATCTTTAATAAAAGGCATTTGGTATAAAACCATGCAGAGTGAACCGTCTCATATACCTTGGTGTACAAACGTAGATTTAAGTAGAAAGTATATTGTACTTTTCGTTCCAGTCACTTTTCGTCTAACATGTTTGCTTATCTTATGAAAAAATCCGATTCCCCGAACTGTGACGTATGTGATAAGCTGGAGGATGTGCAGTACTTGTTGATGAAATGTACCAAAAATCACAGAGAGCGACAATTATTGACGAATCAACTAAACCTCAAAACTTCTGATGTAGGTGTATATCAAACTATTTTAGCAAACCCTACATCAGAAGCAGCCAGACTTGTCTGCGATATGGTGTTGGTGAGCCGTCAATGATTGATATTACTTTTATTTTTAAACATAAATTAAGTTAGGTATTTAAGTACTAGTAATTATATAAGTTTGATGTAGCAAGTTTAAGTTATGATGGGACTGACATGGCATACTTAAAGTCCCTTAAAAAAAATAGTATAAAAAAAAGCATTTATTTATTTATTTAATCTTTATTGCACAATAAAATAAAATAAAGTACAACAGGCGGACTTAATGCCAAATGGCATTCTCTACCAGTCGACCTAAGGGCTAGACAGTAAAATTGGTAAGCGGTGCGACAAGAACGTAAAGGAAACATACAACATTGTGAGTATAGGCAAGTAAAATCTAGTATACATGTGAGTGTAAACACAGTGGAGGTGCGTTCATTTTTAGATTATACTACCTCTATTCTGTTAACCGTAGCTAAGAAAACTCAACTACATCTTACCTATGGCCTTTCCGCGTTTTATACACGTCTCTTCCGTGGCCGAGGAATCACTCCCTGCAGCCTTGTCCTGTCTACCGATCTTATTCGACATCGTTTACTCCAACAGAGAAGTGGTACTGGAGCCGGGCGCGAGCGTGCCGCTACAGCTGAAGCGCGGTGGTCTCAACCTGATGAAGCTTAACGAGCCTCCGCCACCTCTCAAATTGAACGTTAAGGTGACTTTTTACGAAATACAAAATCACTCATAGACATCATTATTTATTTCGGTATCCTTCATTAGACTTACGTATTACATATATATATAAATGTTGTATTTGGAAACCGGATAACTGAAGTGGCAGTGGGCCGGCCATATTAGTCGCAAAACCGATAACCGTTGATAACCGATAACCGGTAAACGAGTTCTCGAGTAGAGACCGCGTATCGGTAAACGTAGTGTAGGACGCCCTCAGACTAGGTGAACGATCTTCGTATGGTGGCTGGCACGAGCTGGATGAGAGTAGCCGCGAATCGTGCACTTGGAGAGGCCTGTGTCCAGCAGTGGTCTAGTATAAGCTGATGATGATGATGTATTTGGAAACAAGTAAATTAATGCCCCTACCTGTAGCTCAGTTGAAAGAGCCGTTGTCCAAAATAGGTTACGTACTACTTATTAAAATTATTATTTATACTCTTTTGTTTATTACGTTTTTCCCGCAAGCAACAAATAACTGAACTGGTTTTTTTTATTTTTCTATTTTTTATACGTAGCTCGACAAAAGACTAAACTCCACGTCATAGGAAGGAGGGAAAACGTATGCTGGTAGACTATTCTATCTTTTGGAAGTGCGACAAAGAAACGAGTCACCAAATTTCTTTGTGCGCGATGGAATGTTCGAGACAGTACAGGGTGACTCCGGAGAGCAGCACACGTACTTCTATGGAGGAAGGGAGAAGGTGGGATGTCAAAGAGCTCTTCAGAGCCCTCGCCGTGGTATAAGCGGTAGAAGACGTTGAGTGACGCTATATCTCTCCGCAATTGCAGGGGCTCGAGAGCATTAGTGACCTCTGCATTGCCGATAATGCGTATAGCGCGCCGCTGCAATCTGTCCAACGCATCGAGAAGGTTCAGATGCTCTTGCTGCTTACTAATAGAGAAATAATTAATTTTAGATAGTGGAAATGGAAGAGGATGTCCAGATACCGGTGGAGCGTGCCGACAAGCGGTACTTCCCGCTCGGCCGCAAGATGCAGGGCAGCGTCGCGGCCAAGAACGTGCCGCACGTGGCCGCCGTGGAACCCCGCGGACTCATCTCCGAAGTTGTGATGCAGGAGGCCGCGCTGCATATATATCTGAGGAGCGTCGTACAGGTCTGTACTATGCACAATGTAGCTCATAGTAGGAGTTATGTAGGATGTTGAATGGGGGTATAGACAGTGACAGTCTTGTATAGACGCCAGTATAGGTCCAATGTTAATCAACCCTTACTCTACCTACCTATGCGAGCAGTAGCGTGCAGAGCGTCATGCAGGTCTACGCTCTGTAGCTGATTTATGTAAGTCAAGATACAGGGTGGCATCGCGTCAAGAACGTGCCCCACGTGGCCGCAGTAGAACACCGCGGGCTCATCCCCAGCGTCGTGATGCAGGAAGCCGCGCTGCATATATACCTGAGGAGCGTCTTACAGGTTGTTCACTCAGTATAGCAGAGGTAAGCAAACGATATGACCAGTCCTGGCTCTAGTGCCAAACAAAAAAAGGAAGGAGTTAGGAAGGTGAAGATAGGTTCTTGAAAGGGGTATAGGCAATGGCAGTATCGGGATAGCACTTCGAGTTGCCCAATGTAAATCAGCTTTTACTTCACGGCTCCACGCACGTCTACCTGCGTTTTGCCTGGTTTATATAAGCCAGCTAATGACTCCAGTTGCTCACATGGCCGCTGTAAAACCGCGTGGGCTAATCTCCGACGTTGTGATGAAGGAGGCCGCACTGCATATATATCTGAAGGGCGTCGTACAGGTTTGTTACTAATTAATATTAAGTAGGAACTTAGCTAAGAAGGAAGGAAAGAAGAAAGATGAAAGGTCCAATGATGATTATAATATTGACGACAACGACGACGGCATCAATGACTATGAATATTATGTGTGATGTATGTATTATATTATATATGTATTATATTATATGTGGTGATGAGGATAACCATTATGATGGTTGTTCATAGGTGACCAACACGCTATCCGTGAACGAGTCGATGTACTTCATGACGCTGATCGGCAATGAGGTCCGGCTGCGGTTGTCGCTGAGAGATTCTTCTTCTTTGATAATGAGCTCAATGGCGCAGTCTTGAAAACGCTCGGTCTGGCTGAAGTTTAGTCCGAATCCGGTCTCATTCGAATTTATCTCGAGCTCCTTAATGCATCAGAGACCACGTACAGCCGTTGGTCCCGGCTGCATTAGCAATTTTAACAACCACCAATTCGCACTGGGCCCTCGTGGTGGTTTATGGTCCTCTCACCCTTTGGTGTTTCCCCAAGCAGTGGCGACATAAAAGTGATCTGGTGATGATGATGCTTGTTCTTAGGTGACCAACACGCTATCCGTGAACGTGTCGGTGTACTACATGACGCTGAGCGGCAACGAGGTGCGCCTGCTGGGTGACGTGAAGCCGGGCGGCACGCTGCGGTTGCCGTTGCAGGCTGTACATACGCCTACTGCAGAGATATTCTTCTCAGTCGAAGGTAATTCAAAATGCAAAATCATTTATTCAGTTTAAGAAAGAAAGAAAAAAAAAAGAAAGAAAGAAAAAAAAAGAAAGAAAGAAAGAAAAGCATTTATTAACAACCAAACATACATAATATACAAAAAATAAATGAGGCAAACAGATTAGGCTACTATAACTCTTATTAATGTCACTATGCCATCGGTACGTATGTATGAATCATACATAACTATGAGGTTGTTGCCAGGCGATTGTAGGCTCTAATGTAGCTCTAAACCAGTTGTACGTCAGACACCGTGGCACGTAGGCCTACTTTTGTTATTACCTTTTATAAACCTAGAGAAACAGTTCATTACATCGTGAAATATATATGTGGCGTTTCATTTACCAGCGAGCGTCACATAATTTGGTCCTTCGAGAAAAAGGGCTGCGTGTGTTAGGCGTGTGCAGTGCAACTCATTTTGAGGGCGATCCCGTGGATCCGCCATTACTTCGGACAATTCCGAGTTTTTTAAGCGAGCGAGTGAAGTGCAAGACACGAACAATTTGTTAATTTTGTTATTTTACGTCGTCTATGCCGCCGCGTGTGTTATATTAACTACTCTCAATTTGTGAGATCGCATTTTGTTATTTCTAAAATTACTAGATAAATTATCTAGTAGAAACTCTTTTCGTTCGTGTGCGAACGAGACAAGGCGTGGGATCAACCAGGCCAGAGTGAGACAGCTAGCGGCGTTGCCGCGTTCCTGTTCGTCGCAGTCGCAGCCAGCGTGGCGCCCCTCGCCGCGTTATCTCGGTTGGAGTCGGAGCTTGTCGGCAAGCCGGCCGCCTAGTACGGTGCGGAAGGGAGAAAGTCGTCGCCCCGGGAGCGTTCGCAACGGAGTGCGAGCGAGAGAGCGCAGCGCATCTAGAACATTCGCTGCGTGACGTCGTCGCGACTGCGAGGCGATCTGCGCGCCTCTTCCTGTGCTGTGCTGCCGCTACGAACTATTCACTTTCTTTGAATCCACGTCCTGTGCAATTTAAAACCGCCATTACGGGCAACCATTTTGTGATTTGTTGCGCTACGTATTTATTAGCTACGTGCTATTAGTATTGTAATTATAACATTTAGAGCAAGAATGGGTGAAGAACTTAAACGCTTGGTTGCGGCTCGCGGCCAAGCCAAGGGGTCCATCACAAGACTTTATAATTTCGCTAAGGGTGATACAACACGTGATTGTACGTTGATAGAAATTACAATAAAAAAAGACCGATTAGTGTCAACATTTAGGGAGTACTGTGATCTAAATATAGATGTTTTAGTTCTAGATCCTAAGAACAACGAAGACTTCACCGAAACGGAAGAGAAGTACATGAGCACGTTGGCTCTTCTCGAGGAGCAAGCCATGGCAAACGTTTCTAAAGGTGGATCTGGTACTGAACCAACCCAGGATGAAATTAGCACAAGCAGGTTACCGTGTGTCAACATCCCCAAGTTTAGTGGCGAGGTAGGTGGTTACCACGATTTTATAAATCTCTTCAAAAGTGTTATCGACTCCAGCTGCAAATTATCGCAATGCGATAAGCTTTATTATTTAAAGTCTTTCCTAGAGGGGGAGGCTGCTGCTTTATTAAAGCATTTAAGTTTAAGCGCAGATAGTTATATCACCGCACTCCAGCTGTTAGAAGACAGATATAATAATAAAAATAAATTAATTAATCACCATATTACTTCTTTATTAGATATGAAACCTATTACCAAGTGCACTGCTTCAGCGTTAAGAGACATTATCTCATTGACGCGCCAACACCTAGGGGCCTTAAATAATCTGGAAGTGCCTGTCCAACATTGGGGCTTATTGCTAATATGCATTTTGCAACGCAAGCTGGACCAATATACCATAAGGTGCTTTCATTTGGAGCAAGGGGATAGTTTGCCTGACTTAAATTTGTTTTTGCGTTTCTTAGAACAACGAGCGGCTGCACTGGAGACTGTTGCTGACGTTGGCCGGGCTCAGGCAAGCACCTCATGGAGCAGCGGGCGCAGGGCAAGCTTATTAACCACAGCTGCAGCTGCACAACCTGCATCATGTCATTTTTGTGAGTCCAAGAGTCACCGACTCCATCAATGTGAGAAATTTAGGTTAACCTCGCTGTCCGAACGTATTAAGTTTATAAATTCTAATAAATTATGTCAGCTGTGCCTTAACAAGCATGATAAAAAGTGTAGGTTTAATTTCAAATGTTCAATTTGCAAAGAAAAACATAATACTTTATTACATCAAAGCAAGCCATCAGGAGAGTTGAAGCAAGTGGCACTTTCCAGGAGTAGGGGTGATGAAATTGTATTACCTACTATTAAGGTAAGGTTAGTTGATAAACACAACAATGATATTTATGTCCGAGCACTTTGTGATTCTGGAAGTCAAGTCTCTTTTATTCTATCAGACTTGGCACAAATAATTAATTGTAATATCTATGATAAATACACTTCCTTTTTGGGCATTGGTAGGGACAGTCACATTAACACAGTGAAGAAAAATGCAACCGTACAGATCTTTTCATCTTCAAATGATTACAAGTTGAAGGTGGAATGTTGTATTGTTCCTAACATTACTAGTGATTTACCACAATGCGAAATAAAAACAGAAAGCCTAAACATACCTTCACACATAAAGTTAGCCGATCCTGAATTTTATAAGACAGAAAAAATAAGTATACTTTTAGGTTGTGATATTTTCTTTAAATTATTACTGCGGGAGCAATTACCTATCCTATCTAGCGGCTTATATGTTCAAGATACCAAGTTTGGTTTTGTTGTTGCTGGCAAGCTATCACATAGTAGACGGCAAAATACTGTTAATAAACAGGTAAGCGCACATGTTAGCAATAGTGATAGTTTAGCTTCATTAGAAAATACTATTCAGGAATTTTGGAAGTGTGAACAGGTGTCTGAGGTTTTCAAAGAAGCTTACTCAGAACATGAGCTTGCTGAAAAGATATTTAGTAAATCAGTAGTGTTAAAACATAACAAGTTTCAAGTAGATTTGCTTTTAAAACAAGACATTAACCATTTAAACATGGGCAGCTCACTTTCACGCGCATTGCAGCGTTTTACAAATTTAGAAAAAAGGTTTCAAAAAGATCCAATTCTTTTCCAAAAATACAAAGCCTTTATTGATGAATATGTCGCTTTAGGGCATGCCAAGGTTATAGACATTGAATCTTGTGATTTAGAGAGTGGTGAGTTTTATTTTTTGCCTCATCACCCGGTTATTAATGAAAATAGCGAAACTACCAAGTTAAGGGTGGTGTTCGACGGTTCTATGAATACAAATTTAGGTTTTTCACTAAACAATATGCTGTTAAATGGACCATGTGTGCAAAATGAGTTATTTAATATCCTTATCTTATTTAGATTACAGAAATATGTCCTAATCAGTGATATCAGGCGTATGTTCAGAGAGGTACTATTAAATACTTCCCATTGTAAATTGCAAAATATTCTGTGGAGAAATTCACCACATGAAAAAATACAGTGTATTCAGTTACAAACTGTAACTTATGGGCTGAAGTGCTCAACCTTTTTAGCAACTAGGTGTTTAGTTGAATTAGCCAACCATTTTAAGGATCAATATCCTTTGGCAAGTGCAGCATTATTAAACAACACATATGTTGATGATATTATTATTAATAATAATAACATTAAGTTACTTATTGATACTAAAAGACAGCTAATTAATTTACTCAAGCTTGGTGGGTTCACATTACATAAATGGCGGGCTAACAGCGATATTCTGTTGAGTGATACTACTAGTACAAAAAACAATATAAAAGAGATAGATTTATGTAAAGATGAGTATACAAGTGTCAAGACTTTAGGTGTTACATATGATATTCAATCAGACACACTTAACATCACTAGTCCTCCTCAGAGCCCACTGGAACACTATACCAAGCGTCAAGTATTAAGCTTTATAAGCAGATTGTTTGACCCATTAGGTTTAGCAGGTCCAATTATTGTAGCTGCAAAAATAATTATGCAACAAGCATGGTTAGCAAAAGTTGATTGGGATGCTCTTCTCCCTGTCAAGCTTAACAATGATTTTAAGTCATTTGTTTCCAATTTGTCTAAAATGAATACAATAAAGGCAAAAAGAAACATAGATACATTAAATACAAAGCTCATTGAATTGATTGGGTTCGCAGATGCCTCAAAGAAGGCATATGGGTGCTGTTTGTACTTGCGAATCATTGACAAGGAAGGAAAGGTAAAAGTTAGCTTATTATGCTCAAAATCTAGAATTAACCCTATAAAACCTTTAAGTATTCCTCAACTAGAGTTAAATAGTGCGTTATTACTGTCACAATTAACAAAAAAGGTCTATGACCAAATGTGTCAGGCAGGATTTTGTTCAAAGGTGTATCTCTATCTTGATTCACAAGTGGTTTTAGCGTGGTTAAATACAGAACCTACAAAGTTGCCAGTTTATGTTGCAAACAGAGTTAGGTCAAGTCAAAAAATCACTAATGATTTTTCTTGGTCTTATGTTAACACTAATGAAAACCCTGCAGATCTAATATCAAGAGGAGTAGATGCTCATTTACTGAAAGATAATATGTTATGGTGGCAGGGT
Organism: Eudonia truncicolella; assembly: GCA_949315975.1. Lineage (NCBI taxonomy): Eukaryota > Metazoa > Arthropoda > Insecta > Lepidoptera > Crambidae > Eudonia > Eudonia truncicolella. The sequence goes on from OX438832.1 coordinate 6,472,494, forward strand.
CCACAGTTTTTACACAGTGCAGATTATTTTCATAAATTTTTCCCCTGCAAAAATGTTAGTGAAATTTCTCATTTTAAAGTCTGTAAGGTCATTGCTATCAGTTCAGAAAGTGATAATATATTTGCAAAATACTCTGATTTAACTAATATGAAACGAATAGCAGCTTATGTGTACAGATTTATTAACAATTGTAAACAAATAAAGGCGAACAGAGTATTTGGTAATTTAACTTGCAATGAAATGGAGCTTGCTTTAAAAATGATAATCAAAAAAGAACAAGCTCATTATTTTTCTGAAGAACTTAAGAATTTAAAGTCAAATATGCCAATTAAATCAAAGTTAAAGTCATTAAATCCATTCATTGATGGAACGGGTATACTTCGCGTTGGGGGGAGGCTACAGAATGCAAACATGTCTTTCTCTCAGAAACACCCAATAATTTTACCTAAAAAATCAACAATTACAATGGCAATCATTAATTATGTACATAAATGTTTAATGCATGCTGGTCCAAAGTTATTGTTTGCAAGTTTAAGTCAAATGTATTACATTATAGATGGGCTTAGGATCATAAAAAATATAATTTATAAATGCATAACTTGCTTCAAATTAAAGGCCAAGGCAGCAGAACAGTTAATGGGTTCCCTGCCTACAGATAGGGTGACTCCTAGTAGACCATTTGAAAAGGTAGGCGTTGATTTCGGTGGTCCATTTTCAGTGAAATTACACCGTGTTAGAAAACCAATTATCTACAAGGCTTATATAGTGCTTTTTGTATGCTTTGTCACTAAGGCAATCCATATTGAGCTGGTGTCCAATATGACAACAGAGTGCTTTTTGCAGTGTTTGAAAAGATTTATAGCGCGTAGAAATAAACCTTCAGTAATTTACTGCGACAATGCCTCAACTTTCAAAGGTGCTAATAATCAGCTACACGAATTGTACGAACTTCATTCCAAACAAGGACACCAAGACAAGGTCACAAAGTTTGCAGATAATTCAGGTATTCGCTTCAGCTTTATTCCTAGCTATAGTCCGGTGTTCGGAGGCTTATGGGAATCGGGTATCAAAAGCGCGAAATACCATCTTAAAAGAGTGGTAGGTATACAAGTTTTGACTTATGAAGAGTTAAATTCAGTAGTCATTCAAATTGAAGGTATTTTAAACTCAAGGCCACTATTGTCTCTTAATAATGTAGATACAGATGACATGTCATACCTAACTCCAGCACATTTTCTGACAGGTGCATCATTAACCTCATATCCAGATCAAAACATAACACAAATGCCAATTAATCGTTTGTCGTTCTGGAAACAATGTACACACATGGTACAGTGTTTTTGGAAAATATGGTCAAAGCAATACTTGACCCAACTTCAAAACCGTCCCAAGTGGCATAAGTCTCTTCCTAATATTCAAAAGGGTATCTTAGTTCTACTAAAAGATGACAATTTATCACCCTTGGTCTGGAAGGTGGCACGGGTTACAGAAACATTCCCAGGTTCGGATGGCAAGGTCAGGGCTCTCACAGTTAAAACTGGCAAGGGTTCTTTTGTTCGGACAAGCATCACCAAGGTCTGCGTGCTTCCCATTTATGACACAGATGATTCAGGTTGTGCAGGGCAGGGTGGCTGATCGGGCTTTCCATGTGTCACTGCCTTTTTGATAAACCGTTCTAGCGTTTGTACCTTCCATTACAACAATTTTAAAGAGCATGTTCTGTGCTGTTAGAACAAAATATCTATACTTGGGTCACAGTTTACAACTGCATATTGTTGTCAACATGTAATTGATATAATGTAAGAATATTTAGTAAAACTTAGTAATTAATATAAATTTTATGTAACTAACTATAAGTAGCTTCTTAAGCAATATGTATATTTTATAAAAACCTTAAGCTTATTAAAATTTTATATTACATCAAATAAAAAAAGTATTAAATTTTTTGCTATAAGTACATACTTAGTAAAAACAAAAATAGATGTATAAGTTTTTGTTTATCTAACATAACCTGCAGTGAGGTAACTAAGTCTATGTATTTTTTAGTAAGTATTGTGCTTTAAATAATAGTTTTTTTGTGATTTCAACTATTTTTTGTGTTGGTCTCGATTATCACAGGAGTACAGTGACTAGACTTTAAGTTTAAACTAATATATTGGTAATTTAAGTTAATATTGTTTTTGTTACACAGCAAGTGGTAAGTTGTTACAAATGTAACAACTTACCACAGGAGTAAAGTGGGTCATTTTGTTTACTTTGTTAAAAGTTAGGGCATAGTAATGTAAAAATAGAAAATGTGTTACAATATTACATAATGTTCATTGAAATATAAATAGGTAAACGGTCAGGCATCTTTAAAATACAAAATAGATTAAAAATAGAATTTGTAATTTTCAGAAAAATTAGCTTACTTATGTATTAGAGTGATTAGCATTATATTTTGTTTACAAATTAACATGACATTGCTATTTACCCAATGTTTATAACTTTTTAAGGCGACAGTTAACCTTTTTGTTGTTGTTCCCAATTTATGTATGAATCATACATAACTATGAGGTTGTTGCCAGGCGATTGTAGGCTCTAATGTAGCTCTAAACCAGTTGTACGTCAGACACCGTGGCACGTAGGCCTACTTTTGTTATTACCTTTTATAAACCTAGAAAAACAGTTCATTACATCGTGAAATATATATGTGGCGTTTCATTTACCAGCGAGCGTCACAACGTACACAAATGTAAGGTATTGAATTAAAAACCTCTTCAATCATATGTACACGTTGCAATGTTAGTCGTTCAAAAGCCGAAGCTCGCATTATGTATCCGGTATAAAATACCTATACGTAGTATTTCTTTTTATCATTTATTAAAATATTAGGTGAATTTGGTCAACAATTTATGTCGTTAGCTAATATACACTAGTTCACGTGGGTTGATACCCGATGCTGCGCTAGCGCTATCCTATGTGACGCGATCCTTGCGATCCTATCCACGCGCAGACTATTTTTTTTTTTCTTAAATTTCTTGTTAGCTTTCCTATGTTGAAAGTTTATTATTAGGCGTAGATTTATTAGTTTAGTTAAAACAAAACTTTCGTTTATTATTATTTGGCGACTTGGATGATTCCAAAAAGCAAATCTATTAAGTTTACAAAAAAAAAATCATTGAATATTTTCTTCGGAGGATGTTAGACTATCTGTTTTGAATGCGGGTCGTTGTATTTTGAATCGGCTGCAAGATGCCGCTCTAACTCCAGTTTAAACTTGTCAGTCATTCAATAAGTCTTTTATAAGAGACAAGTTTAAGTTTTATTGATATTATTTTTTTGTGTCCAGGTTTCACCGTGTCTGTATCCCCATTCATATGGCGCGAGCTTCAGCAAGAGGTCAAAATCTCAAAATTATTGCAATGTGATTCGAAGGACAAGAATAGTGGCGAAAAATTCTACCTGAAGGTAATGTACAGACGTCTGCACATCAACCTATCCAAAACTGTTAAATTGCTTCAATACATTTTCAAACATATGAATAAGTTCAAAGTCTATTGAGAAAATTTGACAGTTTGTGGTAGGTTGATGTGCAGGCGTGTGTACAAAAGTGGTTATTTTCTTTAATAAAATATATAATTAATTATTCTAAATTATATAGGACTTGAAAAAGGATAGCTTTCCAAACGGACATGGTTCCACCACCAATCCGTGAATATTATACAAAAATCCGTCAAATAAAAATTGCAAAACTGACAAATTTTTCTTCGTTATCGTTATGCAAAATATATATTTGTAATATTTTGACAACAATAGTAATCCCTGATATGATGATAATGAATGAATAAATAAATAAACGACTTTATTAGAGTTATTTATTATTAATCATTACTAATTCAGATTTACTCGATTTGATGAGGCGTCGCGTTGTCGGTAGCCGAACAGCTGCTCGGTTTGAATGCTGAATAATTGTGGTTCCATCCCCATAACGCCAATAGTATACCCATTCCTAACACAAGCGAATTAGTTTAAAAACTGAAAGTATTGACGTGTTTCAATGTCCCAAATTAAAAAAAAAGTCGTCGCTGATTTACAGGTTCGTGGCGCAAAGCTTAAAGATAAGGCTAGACATTAGTTCACCAATTGAATGTAACGAGACATTTCGATGCGATCATTTGCATGGTCAGTACAGTGAGCCGAGCCGCTAGCTGCGAGCTCCGCCCTGTTATCGGTCAGTCAGCAGTGACGTTGTAAGCTCGCCGCGAATTGCACGTCACAGTTTCGTAACGATGATCAATCGCCACCATAAAAAATATAAACAAAAACCCTTTAAAAAAACCTTTAACCCTCTTGTATTGTATAATTTTGTATTGTACTGTATTGTGATATAGCACAAATAAAATTACTATTCTAAAAGAAAAAAAGAGAAAAATTAAACTAGTTTGTTAATTTATTAAAACCAACCTCATTGTTACTAGGCCGTCGGTAAAATGGAGCAAGTATTCTTCGAGCACTCGAACCGCCACACTTTCGCCTCTTCCTGCTACGACATCGTATTGAAGCCGGCGGTCAAGCTGCAGAACTGCTTGCCCGTCGAAATTGTGGTCTCCCAACTGGGATTGCAACGCACGCAGACATTCCAGCCTGGAGAGATGTTCCACTTGTCGCATCTCGCGCCTAATAAGGCTTCGGTCGTTCTTATGGTGAGTAAATAAACTACAATTCAAATGGGTTAGTATGGAGAAATCTGTAACCATAACTAGGCTGCAACGCTCGCAGACATTAATCGCGTATAAGGCTTTGGTTGTTATTATGGTAAGTACATATACATGTACAATCAAAATAACCATTTGGAGAAGTCCAAAACTAAATAAGAAAAGAAAGATTTTTTTTCTAACAAATCGTTTTGTTTATTTTTAAGTTAAGTAAAAAAGGCATTCAACAAATGGCCCATGCTCAGTTCATTTAGACTACTCCGCCTAAACTGTTTCGCAATAAAACGACTTCAAAAAAAGTGAAATGTATAAATGGTGATTTACAAATTGGTTTAACCTTAAGCCTTCCTAAATCAATAATAGCCCGAGCAAAGATCAAGCCATCACTAACCGCCCTGGCCCAATATGGGTTGGTGACTTCCATCTTACGACAGCAACACATTTAGAACCGTGAGATACCAAAAAAGTACCCTTAATAGGCATGTTTATTTTATAACAATTTGCATGTCCTTTAACTACTTAAGATCATGAAGTATATTATAACTAACTAGCTGACCGACAGACTTCGTACCGCTTTGACAGTTTCCATGACAACAAAACAAACAAAACGTTGACAGTTTCCATCACAACAACAAACAAATCATTCGTCCGCTTAAGAACACCCGTATCCCATGATGGACCCCTATTGCAGCGCCACCTCGGTAGGTGGACTACTCCACCTACCGGGGTGGTGGTTGGTAGAGGGTCTAATTGTAAATCTAAACCATTCTCGAATCCACTTGAACACACACAAAAAATTTCATCAAAATCAGTCCAGCCGTTTAGAAGGACTTCAATTACAAAAACACGCACAGAAGATTTATAAAGATCTTCTGTGCGTGTGTATGTCACATAATGATTATTTGATGAAAATCTGGCTCGTTTTAAAATTTGGCTATAACAAAATTACTAAAGTTACGACGGCGTTCATGATCACTAGGCTGAAGTTCTTGATTTATCTGACCTTATATGGGAACATACCTAGGTCTTTCTTCAGAATGGTCTGTAGAGAGGTCCTCTTAATTTCCATTTGTTGAGAACGTCGTCTGGTAGACAATGTCGGATCTTCGGCTACACTTTCACGTACTCTTTCAATATTTGCTCCGAACGAACTTTTCTGGCGCGATGAGAAACTGGTTTATCTGTTACATTGCCATGCTCCTCAAATTTATTCTCCAATCGAGTTATTGTTAGCCGCGAAGGTATGTGATTTCTACCGAAAATTGGTCGCAATTTTCTCAGCGTTTCTGCAATAGAAGATTGATTTGAGTAGAACGTTTTGATAATTAAAATACGTTGCTGAATCGAAAATGCTCCACACAAAATATTTGTTATCAAACAACTGTCAAATTTACCGCCGATTGACAATGGCAACAAAATAAATTGTATACCTCTATGTTGGCCACCCTGTATAAAGATTGACAATTCTTATTACAGATTGAAAACTATCTAGATAAATGTTGGGTGTGTACCAAGAACTTGCCCGACACAGAAGCAGAGCTATCAGTCTGGACGTTTGAGTCTTACGACAGCCCGTCCGTCATGACCCTAGAATTGGGCATGCACAACGTCGACATGGAAGGCACACAAGTGCTATCGCTGTACTGTCCCTTCTGGATGCTTAATAAAACTGGGTTCACGCTATGCTATAGGGTAAGTTGATTGCATTAAAAGTTTGTTATTTTCAGACACTTAAGATTTGCCAGATTTGCTATGCCCAGTTACAGCGTTAATGGTATTTATAACTGTGTTGTCTAATTTGGAAACTGTGAAATGCCACGTCATTGTAATACTAAATGTTTAACATGTTAAATGCAATCGCTAAGTATTAGTACTTATAGCTATATACTAAGCGGTAAGTGTTATATGTACGATACGACCTCTGTGGAGTTACATGAATAATGAAGCAGACATTAGTTCCTATAAAAAACAACGATTCTTTTTAGACCAGTCAGTACCATAGATATAGACTTTAAAGATCACAAGACTCCACTAAAAATAAAATAATAGAAAACAACGCCAGAGGTTTAAGCTTTTTGTCTATTAATAATTTAATCTTTAAAATCGTTGCCTGTCTTGTAATTAGATGTATCTAACTAAAGTCTTGCCTTAGTTGTTACTAACAAATTAATGGTTCCTTTTAAACTGAAATTTTGAATCATTTGGAGCATTGTAATGTAAAGTCATGTAAACACGATTGGCCATAACACGTTTCGTGATTGCAGAAATCAAAGAAACCAGAAAAAGACTCCGGCACCCCTAATAAGGTACCTTTGAGATGATCTTCGGATGACGTTGTTTCATAAAGTTTTCACATTATTTTGCTGTTTCTAAAATTATGCTCCTAGAATGCAGCCAGTGGACGTTAACACCAGCTGATTGACACGAAATTAGACTTTATTTTAAACAGCTAAAAGTATAAATCAATGTTATAAGTGGAACTAACAAAATGAAACTGTTTACAATAAAGATCAGTTTCTTAACAACGTCAAACAGTAAATGGTTTTACAGTCACTGGTGAAAACATACATTATTTTGACATTTAATAAGCTTTTAAAATATATTAACAAGCTTTGTCTCAAAGTAACTGTATTAAGATTTTTTGGTTTCGACAAAATTGTATTTTCTTAATTTATTGGCATTTTAGCATGCACAGCGGGGTCATAGTATAATCCATTTAGTTTGAATTGAAAAGGAATATGTTACGTAGTCTCTCCAAAATATGTGTATCATGAAAATTAGAACCGTAACGTATGATGTCGATTGCAGATAAAACATTCGCGTTGCAGTAAAATTCTTAGACGTCATACGTCTTTTCTGCCGGTGAGTGCACGCAGATTTAGCCACTGTGGTGGTTGCACATAAAGGTGTTATTCGTAATAAGTTTACAGTGCACTAATAGATCTTCATCGGAGGTTATGTCGAGACCTGTGAGAGTTATATGCATGTATTTTTGATATGTAAATGTCTGGCTTATGTGAAATACTTTGTTATGTTTATGTTTTATTAAAACATTTATTAAAATATTTAGCTATCAATCATGACAAATTGCTGTATCCACTCACTTTTCTCTCAGCATGGATGCCAGGTCTCGATATACTATTTATACAAACCTCATTCTTTACAAACCTGGTACCAGGAATTACTAGGAATGTAAAATGTTCCTTGCTAAATGTCTGTTATAATATGTTTAACTAGAAACTTAGTTTTAAGCGGATTAACTTAAGGGGCGGAAATAATTTGCTAATATAAGGGTAGTAATAACAATTATTATTAGTCTCTGTACAATATTATGATAACATATCGTTACTCATTCAAGGGAAAATTTTATCTGTATTACAAAAATAACAAATTTTCTAAATGTCTATAGTACGATAAAAGGTGGAAAAGTTTAATTTTGGGATTAAAAAATGAACCTTCAAGCAGGATTATACATACACATTTTGTGAAACTTCCAACTTGGCACTTAACGATATTAAGGTATATTTTTTTTGGTTATCATTAAGTATTTTTGTGTGTTTTTAACAACAACTTCGATTCGGTGGATTATAATGACCCTGCTGCTTTTATAACTGTATTGCGTTTATGTGTAAAAGTACATTTGTAACTGTCATTTAACATTTTATCGTAGATAATAAATAGTTGCATGTCATTTAATTGCATGTACAATTTCATTGTGACTTCTTTGGCTCATTTTATTAAATAATTAAAAATCTTTCATGTTCTATTTAGTTAACACATCGATCGAGTCAATTAATGCTGTACAAACACCGCGCAAATATGGCAACATTATTAGTCTATTAGCATATATTGTGCTCTCTCTAACCGGAAAATTGCAGCTTCTTGCGGTGAGGAGACTTCACGCGTACAAAAGTAAGAATGCTAACAATAAAATTGCGTTTCAGAACGTCGACGAGACTGGCAATGTTATATTCCACCCGAATGAGTATAAAGAGCCGATACTGTTCTCTTTCCGCGCGAAGAACTTCTTCGGCAAAAAGAAAGCTGCTATAAGAATAGAGTTCGGCGAGTGGTCCGATAAATTCTCGCTGGACGTGCCTGGCAGCTCTGGCGTTGTGATCTGCAAACATGAGGGCAGAACTTATCAGGTATATTATGTTATAGATAAAAACCGGTAAAGTGAAATGGATCAACAATCTACGTATCTACGACAAATTTCAATGGATGAGGCCTCTTAATGTAAAAAGAATAAAAACAGAGACGTATAAGTAATATACAGGTTGTATATTATTCATTTGATGATTTTATCGGAAAGTTTCCAATTGTTGTTTCAAATAAAAATGTGACATGGTAAAAGCATTTTATACTTTCACGCTTTACTACTATTGCAATACTTTTGTTATTTGTTGTCTTAAATATAATGATGTCCTACTATAAAATTATCTTACAATCAACAGGTGGCAATAACGAACCAACTGACGTTCAACAGTTTGACGAAGATGGTTGTGTTTACGCCATTCTTCCTTATCATCAACGAGGCACCATTTAATATTCAATATCAGGAGCTTCATAGATCTGGTGACCCTTGGAGAGAGGTAAGTTGAAGATTCTAGCAAATAAACTATATTTTTAAACAATCTTAGAAACAATTATTCCGATTTTGGGCAAAAAATATAAATAGAATTGTAGCTCTCCATAGATGTAGTCATTTAAACGTACATTTTAACGTTCCTTCCAACTTTCCAAGATTGTTTGTAGTTTTAGATGTCGTTCTTAGTTATTAAGTCAGTGAGTCGTATATCGTTTATATTGTATAGTTGTAGCCAGCGACTTCGTTCGCGAAGACTACAGTAAAAAAAAAGGTATCCCATATGCTGGTCTGGGTCATAGTCTGTATATGAGGAAAGTTCTTGGACGAATTAACCACTGGACGCGACACGCTTGAACAATTGTATGAAATCTGATTCAACCAATATTATGTCAGACTAGTGCGTGCTAGTGCTGTTCCGTAAATAGATGTCGATGAACGATTGAATAAATGAACAACGAGAATCACTACCATATATCGAACAACTAGATTTTGTATTATAGAAAAAAATGTTTTCTTGGGCAAGATAAAATAAATAATATTTTAGTTGCATTTCAGTAAAAATATTGAAAGTACGAGTATATTAATAATGTCGTAAAACGATGCAAACGTATAGATAAAGGAGGAATAGATAAAGGTAGTAAAGGCATTACAAAAATCAAATTTAAATGATATTATAACAAATTATTGGCTTTTATTATGTATAAGTTTTTTTTAAATGTGTTTTTTGAATCTTTTTTTACCGTATTCTTTCTAATAAATGAAATTCGTAAATTTAAATATTGTTGCTCAAGCATATGCATAGCCTTGCTTAGTTCTTCCAGATGATTGACATTGTCATTCTCGTTTCTGTGGAAAGAAATATCGTAATCAAGCTGATGCTGATGCATTATCGCGCAAACTTGGGGAAGTAACAAGTCTGTTGTATACTCTTTTTTGAGTTTGTTATTCACGATGTCCTTTCTGAGCTCAAGTTCACAACAATTGCAAATGGTAATTGTGTCTTCAGATAAATAAACCAATTTACCTTTATCTTTTTGACTGATAAGACTGGATTGATCACCTCCATATTGCGACAAGAGTGCCGATACGCATGTGTCACACTTTACTTTTTTAATAAGTTTATGAGCGACAAATCCAGCTATATAATGTATTACTTGTGTACCAAATGGTGAAAGATAGGTCATAGGGGCATCATCAAGAGATATTTCATCGTCTCTGTTGCTGGGCAACTCAATAATTTCACGGTCACAAATTTGTCTTGCAGTGGTTTTATTTATTCTGTCCACAGGTGAAGTTGAGGAACAATTTAATATTGAAATATTTTCTAAAGGGATGCAATTGCCAGAATCCACGGCAATTACTCGGTTTTAGATCTGGAGCTTCATTTGTAGCTTTTTCAGTTTTTACCGATGAATTACTTGCTGCTGAAAATAGTCATTATTTTAAAACATTCCGCTATGTTGCAAAAGTCACCAATAATCAGTAGTAAATTTACAAAATAAATGTTCTATTCCAATTTGAATTAGTGAAATATTTGAATCCACCCTTAATCATACAACATTACTTACAAATTGAGGTAAATGCAATGTAGGAAGAACATCTTTACACAGTTTTTTCTGCTTTTAGCATTTTCGTTGTAACTCTCTGGTTTAAAATGTATACTGCATATTCTATGGTTTTTAGTTGGTATCCATGTCTCCTGTCTGCAAACTGCTTCTACCCACTTTATTTTTCGTGACGGGTCTGTTGGGAATCTAAAAATGCGCCAAATAACGAGAGATAATGAAATGGCGTATTAATAAATAAAAACTTGAATTATAAAATAGATAACATTTTAAAAATCAATTACATTTTCTAATATCATTTTGTAAAGTAAATAAGTCCGCAATTAATTAACTCATTCATGTCGATATATTTCTATCGATAATGGTAATCTCTAATTGATGTCAAATGTGGTGAACGAATGAATTATTGGCAGATATAATCCGACTAGTTACAATAGAACATTTTTTTCGTTTCGTCACATTCTATAGAGAGTATTTTAAAATTATGCGTATTATTAGGACAATTTCATATCAAGTTTAATTGATTTTTTAAAAAATAACGACTAAAATAAGTCAAAACTGTACTTACGGGTGAAAAGAAACATTAGGTGTTCGATCACTATAGTTTTTACAGAATAAAACAGCACATTTCGTAATTTTTGGTCGTTTTTGGTAGATGATTTTCTGACCGACGTTCAAATGATACTGACAGTGCGATGTCATTAACCGAGGCTAAAGTGCTCGGTTCGTGGCGAAATGTTTGTAGGCGAGAATCACAGAGTGTCGCGTCCCGTGGTTAATTCGTCCAAGGGAAAGTTTCATTAAAATCCATTCAGTAGTTTTTACGTGAAAGAGTAACAAACATCCATCCATACTTACAAACTTTCGCGTTTATAATATTAGTAGGATTTTTATAATGTAGATGAAATGGCGACTATGCCATATAAACATTTATTTTACATCGATACATTTACGATTTATTTATAACAAGTATTACAAATAGTCGGACAAAAAAGTTAGCTGTAGTTCAAGCTGTACAGTAGTACAGTCGGCTGCATAAGTAGTTAAACACTTTAGAACTTAGTCAAACCAATTAAATAAAGAAACAGGCTCTTATCAACTTATAGTGTAGCTATTATGACTTGGTACTAAAGAGGTCAGCTGCTTTGCGGTTGACTATACAACTCTTCATCCTTTCTTGCAGGTGGAAAACAACTCAAGTGCGCCTCTGTGGCCGGTGATAGAGAAGGAAGATAAGCTGCTGTTGTTACGGGTGTCCTCCTCCACGGAGCACGCCGCGCCATTCCTCTACACTGAACAGCACACCGTTTGTCTCAAGCTAAATAACGACGTAAGTCAAGCTGGTCTATAGGAGTTCTATTTATTTATTTGTTTTAAAATGAAATACCTGCTGCACTTACAGCAACAGGTTCTTTAGGCGCGTTTGGTTCAATTGTCAAAAACGGTCCAATTCGCGGTTGGTTCGATTCGCGGTTGGTCCAATTCGCGATTGGTCCAATTTGTGTTTGGTCTAATTCGTGGTGGTTCCAATTCGCGGTTTGTCCGATTCGCGGTTGGACCAATTTGAAGTTTTATTATAAAAAACGACATATTGGTACTTGTAGGTATACTATATTGTTTTAAAACAAATAGAATCATATTCGTGTTACACTGTCATAAGTATGTTAAAATAGAAGGTCGAAGTTGTACCATACATAATCAGTTCTTATATTTTACAGTACATAAATCATGATAGGACAGGGCAGGATATATAGGTATGAACTAGGTATATAAATATAGATAGGATTACAAAAACACAATGTTGAAAAAATTTCCACGAGCAGGATATGAACCTGCACCCTTCTGACGTACCGGGTCAGGTGCTCTTCTTTGTAATTTGTATCGCAACAAAATTTGCGTTAAAATTATATAAACAAAACAAAAACATTTTATAGATAGGATGATAGGATATTAGATATTCGTTTTTTACCGCTCGCCGCTCCCCCTAGCTGTAAACGACTGCTAATGCAGCCGGGATCAATTTTTGGTCACTCATCCGATCACTGACCTAAAGTTGCTTAACCGTAGCAATTGCAGACCTGGCACACTGAGCACTGAGACGTCGATCTCCTCTTAAGATCTAATTTTTTTAATGTTTTAGTACGGCGGCCTCCACGTAGAAGTCCAGTTGAGCGAAGGCGGCACCTACATCACCATCAGACAGTACCGCGACGGCCATGCGCCCGCGCTACTCGTCAACTTCACACAGTTCCCAGTCACCGTCTACGAGAAAGAGAACGTCAATGTTAAGTAAGTGTGTTACTACATTCATGGCTTTACTCCTTATGCAGTGGTGGTCATATAATTAAGAACGTTTATGTGTGATACAAGATTTTTTCAAACACACTTGCATAATTCCGACTTATACATGTTTTATTCATTTTGAGCCATTGCAAAATGTTTTCATACTATCGATATGTTCATTTACACACGTGACTAATTAAAAAACAAGACGAATAAATTTTATACATCCAATAAATTTTACACTGATTATAACATGACTACTAACTGGCTGGCCACATAATAATTAAGGCCGCTGAACAGTTTCTTTTTTTTATTGAAATTTAAATATCGAACATGTCACTTCTATGTCACTTCTAGTAAAATATTGGAGCCATTTAGTTATTGAAATATTTTCTCGTAAAATAACAAAAATAAAAGTTGCGACAAATCTACTAGGGAAGTCATAATATTACTTCGTGAAAAGAATTGCTCGTACAAAAAGATAGCTGATCATCTGCATTGTTCAAAAACGATGGTTTACCATGCTGTGAAGCATTTTAATATGTATCAAACGACTTCAAATATTCCGCGCGCGTCTAAACATAAAAAGACATCGCGACGAGATGATAGAAATATCGTTCGTTTGGCAAGACAAGATCATTTTAAGGGTCTAATGAGATAAGAAAAGCATATTTTGGCGAAAACAACCCTTCAGCGATCTCTGCACGCACTATTCGGAGACTTTTGGTAGAAGAAAAGTTGCACGGACGTATAGCAAGAAAGGTACCCATGTTGAAACTGTGCCATAGGCAAGCCCGTCTTGCATTTGCAAGAAAGTATGAAAACTGGTCAGCTTGACAGTGGAATAATGTTTTTCTATGGGTACCTGTACATCTTATATTTTTATAAGGAAGGTTACATATCGTACAATATAATTATATACATTGTTAAAACTCTTATCAATAAAATCGTCTATTATAAGCATTTTACGTCAAGACTACGCTTTTGCAGTATCTGCAGTACAAAACGTCTGTTTTGAACTGCGATAAGAAATAACATAAACATAATATCCCTTTATTATGTAGATAACTTTGTTGCGCTTCTCAGAAACATAACAACCAACGTCGTAAGTTTCAAATTGCTATCGCTAGAACGAAATCAAAACACATCGCGCTGAGAGTAGCAAAAAAAGGGTCGGATGAAAAGTGCTCGGGCATTAGGCGAACTTTCGGTCCGAGCGCGCGGGTCTCCAAGGGTTAAGCTCGTAGAAGGTAACATGGATCAACTTCAGTACAAAAATATATTGGAAACAACAATGTTACCTTATGCTGAAGAGGTTCTTCCGGTAATTTGGATATTTCAGCACGATAATGATCATAAACATACGGCACGTAAAGGAATTTCTAACAGCCCAGATCTAAATCCAATCGAACATATTTGGTGCGAAGTCAAGAAAAGTGTATCAAATCGACAATGCGGCAATTTGAGAGAGCTTTATGATGTTTTTTTTAGAAGAATGGAACTCAATTTCTATTGAAAAATGTAAGAAATTAATAGAATCGATGCCTCGCCGCTGCAAAGCAGTTATTAAAAGCTGTGGACATGCCACGAAATATTAATTATAGTTTAAACTATATTTATTAAACTAATTTCACATAATTAATGAATTTTTACTTAGCCTATGTTTTATCAAAATAAATTCTCGAACAATTCAATGTTCGTTCTTAATTATTTGTTCAGCTTTGTTTGTAAAAAAATTTGTTACTCTTCAGAAAAAAGGTATTTAAAATCCATTATTATTTTACACATTTTATTCCTAATTCCTTTCGTTTTGGTCATGTGAATGTTTTATAATAAAACATAATAATTTCAGAGAGAATCACAAAAAAATATTACATATTTGTTCAAAAACTTTCATTTTTATAAATCGTTCTTATTTATTTATTTATTTTATTTTATTTATTAGGAAAGCTTACATGGCTTAAATACTAATTTATATTTCTATTGTAAAAAGTTAATTACAAGCTCTCACATATAGGTAAACATAGTGATTAGTGTTATTAAAGTTAATATACATAATGTACATATACCAACATATATTATACATGTACCAACAAGATAAAATAAAATAAACATAAACCTTATGAAAAATGCGCTTTTGTAATAGTGCGTCTGATGGATGCAATACTTGTAGTAAATAGATCGAAGTCGTGCTCTGTGCTATACTCATTAAATAATTTACAACCACGTATGAGGAACATATTGGATCTATAATTAGTTTTCGTTCTCGGAGTGTGAAGCAGTGGGCGCTGCCTAATCGCTAAGTTGCTGGCTCGTAGACCCATCATACTCAATAAGTCAGGGCAATCTATCAATCCATTGAAGATTTTGGACACGTAGCATATATCACTAATATTACGACGTAATACTAATGGCAGGAAATGATATCTTTTACAGCGCTGTTCATAGTTAAT
Source organism: Eudonia truncicolella (assembly GCA_949315975.1). NCBI lineage: Eukaryota > Metazoa > Arthropoda > Insecta > Lepidoptera > Crambidae > Eudonia > Eudonia truncicolella. Next base: position 6,488,083 of record OX438832.1, read on the forward strand.
GGAATACTGTTTAGTTTTATAATCTAGAAAACGCAGGAACCTCTTTTGTATATTTTCTAATCGTGTAATATACACTTGATATTGGGGATTCCAGACTTCACTGGCATATTCAAGGTGACTGCGTACAAAGGCACAATATAATATTTTGATGGCTTTGACTGAGCTTAAGTCGGCAGACATCCTCATCATGAATCCCAGAGCCTTGGATGCTTTGGTTACAATCTGATCAATGTGGAGGTCAAACAGAAGCTTGCTATCATGTATGACACCTAAGTCTTTAATATTACTTACCCTAGACAAATTACAATCTAACAGCCGGTAATCACAAGACAATGTATCAGGCTTACGAGTAAAGGAAATACAAAAACATTTTGAAACATTTAGTTCAAGCTTATTACATTTACAATAGGTCTCAAATCTATTTAAATCAGCTTGTAAGTCTCGACTATCAGCTGAGTCACGTATTTCCTTTAGTATCTTCATGTCATCAGCAAATAATAGTATCTTTGTGTGTAGGAAACATTTATCAATATCCATAATAAACAAGAGAAATAATAGTGGACCTAAAATAGACCCTTGAGGGACTCCTGATGGGATATGGGTCCAACCCGACGTATACCCATGCAGTACTACTGCTTGACTCCGATTGTCAATATATGAGGAAAACCAGCGATATAGGTCGCCATGTATCCCTGCCGCATTAAGTTTTTTTAGTAACATAGAGTGATCCACACGGTCAAAGCATTTTTTGTAGTCAGTATAGATTACGTCAACCTGTGCACCACGCTCCATACCACTAGTAATAAATTCATTGGCAATCAATAAGTTGGACACGGTTGACCGCTTCTCAAGAAATCCATGCTGAACATTATTAAACGAGGGGCTCAGAGCCTTGTATACTCCACGATGCACTATTTTCTCAAATACCTTTGCAAAAAGACACAGCTTAGAAATCGGACGGTAGTTTTCTACGTTGTTTTTACTGCCTTTTTTAAATATTGGAGTGATAAATGCTGTTTTCCAAATTTTAGGAACAGTTCCCGTACTTAAAGAATATCTGAACAGCATGCACAAGGGCTCCACTAAGCTAGCTGCACAGTTTACAATAAATACAGGTGGTATGCTGTCTGGCCCACCAGATTTGGTTAAGTCCAAGGACCTAAGGTATACAAGTAACTGTTCAGGATCAATCTCAACATTTCCTATACTACAGGCTGAACAACTGCTACTGCACGTATCAGAAGCAACCGCCGTACTTTGACCAGACTCATTATTAACAACAAAAGTGGAGTGAAAATATTGATTAAATAACTTACTAATGTCGGCCCCACTATCAGCACAAGTATTACCATAATACATTACGCTAGGGAAGGTGTGCGTCATCTTTTTACTCTTTATGTAGCTCCAGAATGTCTTCGGGTCTACGATGATGGAGGACTCAATGCGTTGAATGTATTCCTTAAAGCAGATATTTTCAAGATTCACAACTCTGTTACGTAATAAAGAGAAGGTCCGATAATCGGCTAAGTTACCATACACTTTATACCGAGAGTGATACTTGGCTTTTTCTTTAATCGCTTTAATAAGAGCGGCGTTATACCACAGAGGGTACGAGTTATTTTTAACTACTTTTCGTGGTATGTGCATGTCACGAAGCTGATACAGTTTGTCGTAGAATCTTTCTACCATTAAGTCAATTGAACCCTGTCCTAAGTGCTCAATCCAGTTAATACTGTCAAGATCAGCTCTAATAGCAGAGTAATCAGCCCGATAGTATCTGAACCTCACCGATCTCGCATCTTCAAGAGAGTGAAGCTCAATAAAATCTGCCGAAATTAACAATGCCTTGTGATATGGGTCCTCGGGGACAAGTGGTACATCGCAGGAAACAATGGTAAGCTCGCTATTAGAAAAAACCAAGTCTAAGACCCTTCCAATAGAGTTACGTTCACTGTTATACTGATTTAAGTTACATGTATTTACTACATCAAGGAAGTCTGTGATATATCCACAGGTGTAGTTTATTGGTAACAAATCCTTACCCTCGCCAGAATGATTCCAATCCACATCGTCTTTAAAATTAAAATCTCCTAAAACAATAAATTTATCAAGTGGATTAGATAACATCGCGTTACTTAGCTTATCACAGAAATTTTCAAGCTGCAACTTGTAGGAATTACCTCCCTGCTCCTTGCATAAATATAAACAACAAATGTGCATTTTATATGTATGAACCGGCTTTTTACTTTTAATTGACAAAGTAATCCAAATATCCTCTGCGGAACTACTCCATGTAGGCACCTGCTCCACAGCTAAGTCATTTCTGACAGCCAATAAAACACCTCCTCCCAACCTTTGGCCTAAGCGAGAATAATCGCGATCTCTTCTCCACACAAGATACCTATTATTAAATAATTCACTGTCCAACACACTATCCATCAACCATGTCTCAGTTATACAGATTATATCAAAATTATTTAAATTGACGTTCCTGTAGAACAAACTAGTCTTTGTACGCAGTCCCCTTGCGTTCTGATAATATATCTTTAATGCAAACTCTTTTGAAACGTACTATAACTGTTTAAAAATAATTGTAGGTGTAAGTGCGCCTGCCTCAAAGTAATATAATTGATACGCACTATGTAATAGTTAGCTACGTTCAATATGATAATAATAAAAAGTAAAATAATTAGCCCTATTCGTTTTAACAAAGTATAAAATACGTGACCAAACGGGTAGAAACAAAAAACATTAGCACAGTAAAATAGGTTGGCCGTATTAACCTTAACAGTATGAAATGAACACAATACGACACAGTTAGAACAGTGTGTTAACTTAAACACTTCAACATAATAGGTAACAATGAGCATAAAAGAATCATTAGTGGACAACTTCACGTTAATAAGTGACAGCGGACCGCACCCGACAATCGACCCAAACACAAATAGAATACGGTAGCTTATTAAATGACTGAATGTAATCATGAGTGAGTAATAACTAGTAAGCATCAATCGATGACACACATAACTAAGTTGGAAACACAAACCTGCACAGTGTTTAACAAAGGTTCTCAAACTAATTAATAAAATAATTGATTTGTAAGTATAATAAAACCAGTATGAATTTTTAAAGAGTAGACAGCATGTTAAGCTACCTAAACTATTTTCGCATGGTCTTTTAACGATTTTACTTGAATCACTGGGGATGTATCCGACTTTCTCACATATATTTTCGCATGTTTTACCCAAGTGTAGGCAAAACCCTTCTCTAATGCAAGTCTTTTGGTCTTGGTTAGAAGATCCTTATTTTGAGGTGTTAAATGGTCATTTACAAATACTCCACTGCCGCTCCTAGGTCCCTTAAATCCGAAATCACCTGCTGTTAACTTAGTTGCTTTGATCTTCTCTCTTACCGCAGCTATGAAGTCTTCCTTGGCATATCGATTAATAAAAGCCACAATTATAGGTTTCGGTTGGGTAGTGTCTTTAATGGGGATTCTGGTAACGAAATTCAGCTGAGATTTGCTTATCTGATAATTAACTTTAGAGCCAATTGAGCATACAATATTAAAAAGATTCTCATTTTGGGTTTGAGGTATGCCCTTGATCTCAGCATTATTCATGCGTGCCCATTGATCCTTCTCATTAGCTTCATGTAGGAGTTTATTTAATTCTATTTGCAAGCTAGTCACTTGTTCACTGGACTTTTCCACCTCTGCTAAGCGAGCCTCGAGTCTTTCAAATCTATCATTGAAGTCCCTGACTGAGGTTATTACCTCAGCAACCTGCGACTTAACCTCTGTAATTTCACTACGAATGGCCTTGACTTCCTGAGCTAATGGTACCAAAGGAGCCAGTTGAGTAGCCAGTGCCTTGATTTCTGCCAGCAAGTCAGTGTTGCTGGGCGGTTGCGGTGATTGAGGCTGTGGTTGTTTGCATTTCTGACACTTCCAAACTTGTTTCCTCTCATTCCCCAACTTCCTGTAACCAGCTTCAGTCAACCCGGCACACTGATAGTGGAACATATGTTTGCAAATTGAGCAATGTACTCCTTCCTTAAGATCATCTCCACATAATCCACACGGATAACTCATTACTAAAAGATTGAGAAACACTAATTAATTATATATACTTTTAACGATATGATGAGATTGATTTAAAAAAATATAACAACAAGAACAATAACTTTAATTATAGGAAATAATTACAAAATGAAATGATTCTAAGGAAATGTAAGCAATAAATTAGTAGTGAGTTAGCAACGTCCGATCGGTCCCGAGGCAGCAGCAAAAGAGGGCAGGTCCTTTTTTTTTTTTTGGAGAGAGATTGCTGATTGCCGCTGCGGCATTTTCAGCTTCACCGGGCTTTTTGGGGGCGGCGAGGAACGTAAAGGGTCCCTCAAGCCGTGTGAAACGAATCACCTTCAGAGGTTATCTAGAGGGAACGGCATCGCGCACAAGTGCGCGTCCCCGTGCCCTACTAGATTCTCCGAAGGGTTCGGATCGGATCGGGAAAGGGCAGGTCCGCTGTCCGTGCTCGAGTTAAAGCGCGATGCCCCACCATTCTTCCCCACCAGACACACCGCCGTGACGTCAGTTTGTAGCCACGCCCTCTGGCGTAGAAATTTTCTCTAACACGGCCTCTCCTGACGTCGGCGCGTCCTCGCCCGAACTGGTGGATGCTTCAGCAAGATGTGACTGGAGGTTCGAAGGCCCAGCTTCAACATCATTTGCAGGCATGTCATCACCTGTAATACAGGTAAAATTGTTTGCATTAGTCGCATGCCCACATTAATTCTCGTAAGAAACAAACATCGCGCTAGAAAATATTAAGCAATGTAAGTGGAAACCCACGCTCGACACTCAACCAATGTGGAGACCAACGCTCGACACATAACCAATGTGGAGACCAACGCTCGACACATAACCAATGTGGAGACCAACGCTCGACACATAACCAATGTGGAGACCAACGCTCGACACAATAACTAACGTGGAGACCAACGCTCAACACATAACCAATGTGGAGACCAACGCTCGACACAATAACTAACGTGGAGACCAACGCTCGACACAATTATCAATGTGGAGACCATCGCTCGACACAACCAATAATATGGAGACCACCGCTCAACATATTCCAAGCAAAACTTACATTCAAAATATGCACTGCAGACCTCAGGTGTCCATTCTCCACGCCAGTGCGTCATATATTCAGCAGCCGCCTGCGTTGTCTTGCCATAAGAACCAGCAAGGAGTTTCAGGTCATATCGGCCATGGGGTAGGATCTTGGTCACCTTATAGGGGACTTAACTAAAGCATTGACTTTAAACTTGCTCGGTCTAACCTGACCATTTCCAATGGTGCTAAACACTCGCGATCATCCCATCTATTAATAATACGAACATGATCGACTTCACTACACCACAAATCAAAATCATTGACAGTAGGATCAAAGTTAGAAATATAAATATTTGACCTTACCTGAGTCATTGTTGAACTGATTGCACTCACAAGTTTCTCCCTCACATCAACCAAGCTATCGTTACTGATACCAGAAACCGAAACGGGTCGCGGCGGTGTGTGTGGTACTGGTGTCTGCGCGGCACGAACAGGTTGCGTCTGCGTCGTAGGCTCGGCGCCGGCTTGTCTCGCCAACGTGGCGCCTTCGGCCGATAACGGCGGCGTTCGCACGGCAACCGCACGTGCATCCTCTTCGTTAGCGCGCTGAAAAGAATTGCCTTCCAACGCATTCAGACGGGTTAAGATCGCCTGAAGTTGTTGTTGTAGCCCGTGGTCCGGTGAACGATCACTAACTCGGTTTTTACGTTTTTTTGAAGCACCCGACATATCTAACCACTAAATCAAAGCAAAAGCAAACTACGTGTATTTAATTAAAAGATGACTTAAACAAAAATAGCAATAGGAGCTATCCCACTTCTGATTTTAACGATATGATGAGATTGATTTAAAAAAATATAACAACAAGAACAATAACTTTAATTATAGGAAATAATTACAAAATGAAATGATTCTAAGGAAATGTAAGCAATAAATTAGTAGTGAGTTAGCAACGTCCGATCGGTCCCGAGGCAGCAGCAAAAGAGGGCAGGTCCGCTGTCCGTGCTCGAGTTAAAGCGCGATGCCCCACCATTCTTCCCCACCAGACACACCGCCGTGACGTCAGTCTGTAGCCACGCCCTCTGGCGTAGAAATTTTCTCTAACAATACAAAATATAGTATAGTATATAAAAAAGCGGATTTGTCCCCTATCGGGATCGGGTATCGGGTCGGTATCGGGTTATCGGGTATGAGTACATATTAGGATACTTGAAATTTTAATACCTTATGGTGGTTTGACCTAAATTCAAATACCGAAGTGTGTGTAACGATGAATTTACCGAAGTGTATAATACTTAATTTTATAACAGAAGTACTAAATATTGTAAATTTTAAATACCTAACGATCTAAATGTCGAAATACTGAAAATAAAAATAATATCTATTATGTTTCGGTGTAAGTACATTATGTATTTTGAATTATTTAAAGCTTAGGGATTTTAAGCATAGGTATTTCGGCAGTCGGTATTTTAATGTTAAATAATATAATATGTAACCTATTGGGATTTATCCTGTAATGGTAGTTGCAAGTGTGGTTAATACATAAGTAAATTCATTATACACAAGTGCCAGATTACTTTTTCAACAAAGATTTCATTGGGACTTAACGTAAGTTACTTAATGCCGTACATCATTACTAATTGACGTCTCTCAATTAAGTTTAATGACAGTTAAATGTCTTTCCTTCTCTATTTAGCACTATACATAAGAAAGTGACAGCTAGAGAGTTAATTGTCATTAAAACTTAATTGACGTCTCTGAGTACTGCAGTTAGTGTACGTATTCTAGTTATACGACGTTTCGACCGCTGAAATTTTTATTTTCATATAATTTTAATATCTCGGAAGTATGCCTTAAGTGTTAGATTGACTTTCCCCTTATTAAAGAGTTGTGTATAAATGTCGATGTCTTTAACAGAATAATGCCACCAATGAACAAAATGTTGTTCACATGGGATAACCCGGCTGGACCTCGAGTGCTCATATTCGAGGGTAACAAGAAGAAAGAAATTGAAAATGACCTTAGAAAGGATGGAATCGGTGACTTCATGTAAGTGTTTTTCTCATCAATATGTTTTTAACTTACCACCATTTTTAAATATATTAAATACCATGCAATCTTTAGTTTTTACGCAAGAAGTCTGTTAATCAATGAATACATAAGACTATTTAAATATGATCACTACAGTCTCAGTTGCCTACGAAAAGAATTACAGTGGATCTTCGCTTATAATGTAATGTCAATATAGGATTCTCTCGGTCAATACGTGAATTTCGCTTCAACAATCATGCTTACTAGATGAGCTCGATGGTGCTGTGGTTAACGTGCTCGGCCTGTGCGTGCTAATGTTAAGCAACTTTCGCAAAGGCCGGGCATCGGATGGGTGACCAACCATTTTTTTTTATCTCGAGCTCCTTTGTGCTTAAGAAGACACGTGAAGCCGTTAGTCCCGGCTGCATTAGCAGTCATTAACAACCACCAATCTGCACTGGTCCCGCGTGGTGGTTTATCATCCATTGGAAAGGCTCGTGCCCCAGCAGTGGGGACATAAAAATGAGCTGATGATGATAATAATTAATCATATCTATTTTCAGGATCAACGAAACGAACAGGATATCATGGGTATCTTTCTTAGATGGGTTACAACGAGTAATTCTATTCACCGACGACCCGATACTAGCCAGCGGAGCCCACACGATAGGAGAGGCGGAACTGGTCGACACAGAGATAATTCTGTCCATGCAGGGCATGGGGCTGTCGCTGGTCAATGACCCCGAGCTGCTGGAGATAGTCTACATCAGCATATCCAAGTATGTAACCATTACCATGATTATAAATACTTTTTTCACAGCAGGGCTTCCATAAGTGAGACAGTTGCTATAAAAGCTTCAACAGCTTTGATTGAAATAAAATGCTTCATAGTCAAGAGTGAAAAGGTATTTTATTATTATTGTAATAATTATAAATAAGTGTCACACTTGATTCAGCATACTTTTTTTATAGCTGCACTTTAGCTCTTATTCAACTACACAAAGTAATAACTAAAAAAAAACTAAATAAAACCAACAAATTTGAGATAAGTTTGTCACAATGTTGGTCGTTAGCTTATTACAGATATATTGTAGTCATTTATAAACTTTATTGTTTTCGCAGCTCCGGCATAATATGGGAACAGTGCAAAATAGGCGCCCGCCGCTACAAGAAGATCGAGGGCTCAAAGCTGCTTCAAATGGAAGAGGCATACCAGCAGTTCTTGGCCGAGACGATGGTCAAAGCCAACTCGATGTCACCGATTGTCGCTCTTGACGATAAGACTGAGGTAGGCACTAACTACATTAATTTGTATAACAAGGCACTGTCACAAACTAAGGAGAGAGCAGAAGGTTAGCTCATGTATGTATATCGCTTCGTATACCTACGCACGCTCGTAGCGCTAGGGCTGTCAACTCTGACTTACGTAAAAAGTGTACTGCAAATGTCTTTAGTCTTTGTTCAATTTATTGTCGTAAATAAAATAGAAAATGTTCAATGATATAGTGTAAAAAAATTAAATGCCCAAGGTGACTATCATATTTATCTGATTATGGATTAATAATGAATTGGATATGCTATAAATAGCCTATCGTTTTTATTATTATGTAATAAATAAAATGATTGTTGTGAGTGTATACCTTTTTAGATATACGCATACTGTCGCAAATTTTTCTGTAGGCCTTGCGAAGACCTAAAATGTTCTATTACATTGTTTAACGCGGATCTCTTAAATAATTGCTGCGACACAAACTTAAATATTATTCTGATTTAGTTACTGTAATAAAATACCGGTGATCAATTAAAATGTTATTATAGACTAGAGGTTTTTCTAAATTGACTCGACTGGGAACCGAACTCGGATGCTTGGCACGCAGTACCTACATGACCGCTGCGCCATCGAGATATTCAAATATTAATCTGGTATGGTTGTTTTATATTTAACCTAATGAACTGTGTAATTAGGTAAATAGCTTTATTATACTTACTAAAGTAGGAAACCTAGGTACCTAAAACAATGCAGAAAGCGATAAAAATGATTTCGGCTTTAGACTAATCTTATTATGAAAACTAAGCATGTTCATAAAAAACAAAAACTAAAACTAACTAGAGTGGCGTAACGACCGGTTGGACGACCCAGGTACCGCTGGGAGAACGAGGTCTGTAAGGACTTGCGCGAGCTCAACGCGGATGACTGGCACCAGGTGGCGCAGGACAGACCCAGATGGCGACTCTTATTATCGGAGGCCAAGCATGTTCATGATTTGATCTATTCGTTAGATTTTTTTATAACATGAAACAGAAACACAAAATTATAATCAGTTGTAGGTGATGTTTAGTTGATGTTTGCATCAGACGCCGGGGAGCCTGAGAGGTATATACTAAATAGAGAGACTATTTTGTGGACATACGATTAAGTTAACGAAAAACGAGAATTTGTATTGTAAATTTTTACTTCTCTTCGTGATCGAATGGCAAATAAAATCACTACGCACGCCCCCTGTTAAAGCGGCGCGGCGATGCGACGTTGCCATGCCAAGTGCCCAAGAGCCGCGCGGGAGAAGCGACGGATACAAGTGGTAGACAGCAGCGACAACGCGCCGAGTTGGCCGATCCGATCCGAGCCCCTCGGAGAATCTAGTAGGGCAAGGGGACACGCAATAGTGCGTGATGCCATTCCCTCTAGAAAACCTCCGAAGGTGATTCGTTTCACACGTCTTGAGGAACCCTTTAAGTTTCTCGCCGCCCCCAAAAAAGCCAGGTGAAGCTGAAAATGCCGTCTGAGGCAGTCAGCAAACACTCTCCAAAAAAGCGGCGAGTTGGCCACCTCTGTCGCATCGCCGATAGGTACCTACGTTCCTAAATTACAATTTTTTCTAGCATTTTTACGCTTAACAGTAAAATCATAGTAGGTACCTGAGTATCACAATTTTTTGTCACAGCCACCACAATTTTCCGTAATATTGCTTAATGTTACAAACGGGTAGGTAAGTAGCATTCGAGTTTTCAACCGTTTAAAACATCGTTTGCGGTTTTGAACCATTGCTTATGGTTTAAATATACCTAGGTACTATGATAGTTTTAAATACCTACTTATAACCTAACGCTTAAATAGACCAGAATAGACAAAAAAAATTTTTTTTTATATTAAATAATAATACTTCAAACCTACCCATCAATGGAGGAGGACTGTCTCGAGCCGCCTTCAGATTCCGTGTTCGTGAGAGGTGTCTATGTGTGCGTTGCTAGAGCACGTTTTGTATAATGCTTACTTTCTGTACTCTCCTTATTTTATGTCACTGTTTTTAAGTGTAAATCGCTAACAGTTTATTCGTTTATTGTGCAATTCGTTTATTCGGTTATATTTGCCAGATAAAGAGATGGACTGAGCGTTCCCTATACATCTGTAGTAAATACGGGCGGTAAACTATAAGCGAAACTATAGTGCGGCCAATAGTTGTCTTTTTCTAAAGAGTTGTAAATTTTGTAAGCATATTGTTTAGTTTCCCTCTCTATGACTATGTATTTACTGAAGTAAATGATAGCGGACTTTGACAGTGATTTAAGTAGCCCATTATCAACAGCCTATAAACATACATAGATGTAATCATCTATTAAAATAGATAGACGTATTTATTGGACATATCTCATCATGTTAGAGTAACTTTTCATTATAACATCCATATACTCTACTATCTTATGGTTTCGTATGACTACCAACAGTTACAGATAGCTTGCAAAAGAGGCCAAACCCACAAAAAGGTGGCATTTAATTAAATATATTTCGTTATCCCTATTCTTGGTTGGATTATTTGAGACACATAATTTACAAAAAAATTCGATTAGTAAAAAAAGAACACTTTTTATACAAGAAATATATATAAATCGACAAAAAAAAACTCTGCCAAGTATAGGGCTAACAAACGAGAGAGGCAAACACAAATGACCTGCCTATTCGCGATTGTTTTATTACATCATAAATAGGGTAATGGTACCAGCGTCCGACAGAAACCGGTGACCGACATTTTTTTCCTTCAATCATTAAACATAGGGTTACTGACCCCTGACGCTGACGCGACTGATGTTAGTCTTTATTAACTATGGAATACACACCAGCTGCTTCCTAGCTGTCATTTCGTAAAATCTGTTATTTTTTGGCGACAAAAACTGTGTTGATTAATATGGGTTTAAATTTATAAAGTACCGTCATTACTTAGGTGGACTTCGAAGAGATGCGCATACTGAGGCCGTCACCGCGCCTCCTCCGTCGCACTCTCCAGCCTGGTCTATGGGCTTCGTACGGGCTCACTCCGCACTCGAGGAGATTGCACGCACGCCTTTACAGGCTGCAGATAGACCAACAGCTGCCACTGCCAACGTTCCCAGTAGCGTTGGCGCCTGTACCGCCGCCAAGGTCTATTGCGAACGATGACCCTAGTGGTAAGATAATAAGATTCATCTTAAGATTAGCACGCTTCAGCTCCGTCTATGAGCTTTGTACGGACTGACTCCGCACTCGAGGAGATTGCACGCACGTCCGCACAGGCTGCAGATAGACCAGCAACTACCACTACAGTTCCCGGTAGCGTTGGCGCCTGTTCCACCGCCATTGTCTATAGCGAACGACGACCCTAATGGTAAGACAATAAGATTCAACTTTAGAGTTTCTGTAGTGCTTAGCTTTGTAACGTATCGTAACATTGTTTTGTAAAACATATTTAGTAAAGTATTTTTTTATGCGAAGCGATTTAGAAATAAATTAATACAGCATACAATCGACTTATTGGCGTGTGCCAGTATAATATCATACAAAACAGATATTGTGCGAAGACGAAAAGGTTCGATCTCAGTATTATGCTTGCAATGCCTGCGCTGGTGTTTACACTAATTTAGTAATCGCTGCCATGGCAAAAAATATTAAATAACCTTTAATATAGGGATGTATTGTTATACATTATGTTGGGTAAAATTATTTAAATTTTATAACTTTTGTCAATTACCTTAAATCAACATAATGGTCGAAAACCATTAAAATTATCAAACTTCTGCGCCCGTTAAATATTTAACAACTGAATATTCTGAAACAGCTGCACTGTACCCTCAATCAAAACATGTGGCGTAAATAATTTCACAATACTGCTTTCCCCATTAGGCATGAAGCCGTTCATCGAAGTGTCGATAGTAGAGCGCATTATGGAGCATAGCAAAGTGCGCCAGTACAAATACTACAAAGTGCTCATACAGGAGTTCCACGTGAAGATCGACATGGGGCTCGTCAACGCGCTCATGGGCATGTTCCCGCAGAAGGTGCTAACTGAACAGGAAGCGGTGAGTTTACTTTCTTTCGGTGCATCATCATCATCATCATCATCAGCTCATTTTTATGTCCCCACTGCTGGGGACCCTTCCCTATAGATGGACTGGGAGAACGGGTCATAAACCACCACGTGGGCCCAGTGCGGATTGGTGGTTGTTAACGACTTCCGAAGCACGGAGGAGTTCGAGATTAAATTTTATTGTTCACCCATCCAACGACTGGCCTTTGCGAAAGTTGATTAAACTCAGCACTCGCAGATCGGGCGTGTTAAACACAGCGCCATAGAGCTCCTCAAAAACATGAAGTGGTTTTTATTAAAACAGCAAAGCTAGTATTTTTAAAAAACTTTTTTTCTAGTTAAGCCACTATCTAAGTCACTCTCCAGGGTGCTTAAAGTTGTTTAACTAGCAATAGTGTAGCCCATAAGCGTTAACCACTGCGCCTTCGATCTCTTCATAATCCTTTGTACTCTAACTTAAAGTTGTTTGCTAAACACTCTGTATACATAAATATATCTGACCGAAAAGTTTAATCTAAATGTAAACTAAAATGTCTTTTGATGATGATGATTTCTCATTTAAATGACAAAGAAGTTTTAATATCACATTAATCATTAAAAAAATCTTCTTATTTCTGTTTTAGCTGGACGCATTCCAATTAGACTTGGAAAAGGCTGGACAACCTTTAGAAGCGCTTGCTGCTTTAGGAGTCGCGTCCGACCAAAAGAATTTCTACGATAATTTGCATTTGTCACCACTAAAGGTAAGCTAATGATGGTCAAGGTCGTTTTATATTTATCCTCACTCCTTAAAACCAAAATAGTTGCGAAGAGAGCGAACCTTTGCACGGCTTATGTCTAAAAAGAAAAACGTCCATCATTTCAAAATAGTCCATCAGTAATTTGACCTGACATAAAAATGTTCAACTCTATAAACAACCGACCAGGTACATGACCAACTATAATAACGTCCAGGCACAAAAATGTCCAACTATAGAAACAACCGACCAGATACATGACCAACAGCTATAATAACGTACAGCCATAAATATGTCCAATTGTACTCTTACTATTTCTATAGATTCAAATCTAATCTACTTTCGATATTACATATGTTCTACTAGCGCATTGTTTTTCGTATTTATATTTCGTCAAAGGTAAAAATGACGAACTTCTATAGTTTAAAGGCGTATAATTTATTTTATTTTAGGGTGCTAGATTTTAAGTTTAATGGACGTTGTTGACTAATGACTATTGTTTTATATTTGTTAGATGACTTTTATTAATATGTAGGCTAAATATTTCTGTATACATATGCATATTTCTTTTACAATGTGAAAATAATTTTGCATGTTGTGTTCACATCTTGTAGGATACAAACTACTGCATGTTTTAATATAACTGTAGGTATGTTTAATTATTAAGTTTAAGTTTGTAATCGGTTTTGTGAATCAATAAATAAAAATATAAAAAAGAAACATTAAACCAGAAAGTAGAGACCCTGTCTCGCCGTTTTTTCAGTTTAGTTCGCTAATTCCCATAACAGTTTCTCACAGCTCAAAGCTACACATTTTCAGGTGACCGGGTGAAGTAAAATACTAGATCAGTTGTTCTTTAGTGGTTCGGCATAGTATTTGCCGTCATACATTTCTATATGTGTATTTACAATTAAAGTCATTGACGTTTTTAAATTTTTTGGTATTTTTGACCATAATTATTAGATAATTTTTAGTTAGGACAAGGTTGTCATTGGACATTTTTATGATTGGTGAATTTTATCATTTTGACATGCGTTTGTACATTTGTCTATTTGGACAATTTTATCATTCGACATTATATTATTACTGGTAATTTTTATATTTGGGCAATATTATAACTGGACATTTATTAAATGTTTTTGTTTTGTTTATATAATTTTAACGCAAATTTTGTTGCGAAAAAAATTACAAAAACAAATGTTGAAAAAATTTCCACGATCAGGATTTTGAATGGGCGCCTTTAGCTTTCTAAGTAAAAAAGTAAATAGTGTTGAATAATTTCGGCGGGCTGGTTAGAATCAAGATAGCTCAATTGGGAGAGCACCTGACCGGTATGTCAGAAGGGCGCAGGTTCAAATTCTACACGTGGAATTTTTTTCAACATTTGTGTTTTTGTAATTTGTTTCGCAACAAAATTTGCGTTAAAATTATATAAACAAAAGAAAAACATTTTAAAAATAGCTTGCCTACTTCTTAAACTGATCTTTAATATTTGTAAAAATGTTATGATCGGATGTTAATGACGGTAGTTGTTGACATTGAATGGGCGCCTTTGGCTTTCAAAGTAAAAAAGTAAATAGTATTGAATAATTTCGGCGGACTGGTTAGAACCACGATAGCTCAATTGGGAGAGCACCTGACCCGGTATGTCAGAAGGGTGCAGGTTCAAATCATGCTCGTGGAAATTTTTTCAACATTTGTGTTTTTTGTAAATTGGACTTTTGTATGGTTGAATAGATTATCATGTGGACATGCCTTTGGACATTCGTATTTTTGGACGTTTTTCTTTTTAGACATAAGTCGTGCAAAGGAGAGCGAATTCAGTAGGCGTAACACGAACTCTTATCGAAATCGTAACGTAAGCGTCAATTCATGCTAAAGTCAAAATGTTAAATGTTTCTTTATATTTATTTAAATTCTTTAAGAGGTCCACTGTCCATGAATTAATAATTGTAGAAATATAATTGTAATTGTAAAAAAGATGTAAGATTGTAATTGTTGTATCAGATACCGAAATGAAATATGGCTCTTAAAAAAGATTTTAAATATATTTTTTGTCAAGGCCACGTAACCATGAGGTTGCAAAAGTAATAGGCTACGGTAACCCACATTCTATGCCGTGTACTTGTCTGCAACATAAATGGTATACCTTTAAAATTGACTTAATTGGTTTAATACCGATTTTGAATTACATTTGAACTTTAATTGTATTGGTTTTAGGGTCACGTTTCGTTTTCCCTTGGCGGTACGACCCAATTGCCGACGTTTATCGGTACGTTGCTGCAAAGTATTGGGGTCACTTTGACGGACATGAACGACGTTGTGTTCAAGTGAGCAATTTTTTATATAATACATTTTTTGACCTAATTAACTAATTAATTATGTCGTTCTAGGCTTTGTAAGGCAGAGCATGATTTAATATTGAATTGGTTCTTAATCTTATTTCAAAATTAGGTGGGAATATACATCCCACTATCTGTTAAAGAAATGGTAAAGTAAACAATGCTCATGTGACTTGAATATTTTTAGGTTGTCATACTATGAGCGCAATTACGAGTTCCTCTCACAGAAAGAGTTGATGGCTCAAGCGCAGAGCCACTACACGGGGCAGGCTTTGAAACAGCTCTACGTGTTGGTACTCGGTCTTGATGTGATTGGAAACCCTTACGGCCTCGTTATTGGGTTAAAGAAAGGCGTCGAAGATCTCTTTTACGAACCGTTTCAGGTAAGAAGAACCTTTGTTTAAACCGTTGCTGATATGTTTTTTTTTTGACATTTGAGAGCATGGCTTGATTGAGAGCTTGGCGTTTGAGAGGAATAAAACTTACTTTTATATGATTACAGTATGTTTTTGAGTTACACTTTCAACATTTTTAGTTCAGGCAAAAAGAAAATAAATAATCATTAAAAATTATTTTACTTAAATGTTACGCTATATATTAACCTATATATTTTTTGTTTGCACCAAAAAATAAAATAAAGTTTTATGTATTCGAAGCTGACCGTACCATGTTCTCTACATACTCATTCATTAGTATTATAATTAATTATATTACCCTTTTACCGTGTATTTGTGCAGGGCGCTATCCAAGGGCCCGGCGAGTTCGCGGAAGGTCTGTTCTTGGGCGTGCGGTCGCTGGTGGGTCACACCGTAGGCGGAGCCGCCGGCGCTGTGTCTCGCATCACTGGCGCCATGGGTCACGGGTTGGCTGCACTCTCGCTGGACAAGGTGCGTATGTAACTGAATGACGTCATCAACTGTCCTAAGGCTTGTTCTTGTGTTTGTCTGTTTCTGAGTGTGTGGTCGCTGGTGAGTCATGCCGCAGGCACCGTGACCCGTATCACTGGCGCCATGGGTCACGCCCTGACTGCACTCTTACTGGACAAGGTGCCTATGTAACTGAATGACATCATCAACTGTCCTAAGACTTGTTCTAGTCTTTGTCTGTTTCTGAGTGTGTGGTCGCTGGTGAGTCATGCCGCAGACACCGTGTCCCGTATCACTGGCGCCATGGGTCACGCCCTGACTACTCTCGCTGGACAAGGTGCGTATGTAACTGAATGACGTCATCAGCTGTCCTAAACTTGTTCTAGTGTTTATCCGTTTCTGAGCATGTCGTCGCTGGTGAGTTATAATAACGCAGGCATCGTGTTCCGCATAACTGGCGCCACGGGTTGGCTGCACTCTTGCTGGCCAAGGTACGTATCTAACTGTATGACGTCAACAATTGTCCTAGGTCTCGTGGACTACCATTTGTAGGTGAATATTCGATGTAAATATTTTGACGTTACAATATTGTTGCGTTGTTGACTTTGAACTACACAATTTTAATCGCTGTTGTAATATTATGTGACCATTATACAAATAAGAAAACCATAATTTAGGTTTAAATTATTATGATGACGTATTATTTAACTTTGTTTATCTCCGCATTTAGGACTACCAAAGAAGGCGTCGTGACAATATCAACAAACCACCTGCCAATCTGCAGGAAGGACTTGCCAGGAGTGGGAAAGGACTCGTCATGGTAAGTTCAACAATGAGCGCAAGTAAATAAGTACCACTTGCAACTAAGTATTCAAAACGAGAAATAGAGGCAGATACATTTTAATTTAAACAAAAACAGGGTTAACATGTCAGCATTAAACCTTAATTTCCTTAAATGTACTTTTTATCGTATAATTCGATGCAGACTGCAAAAAACATCATCAAAATACAAGCAATCGTATCAAAGTTGTAAGACGGACTATCTACTATATATTATTATATACTGGTTGCAAATTATTGACGGCGCGTACTGACAAAAAAGTCTTGTAGCCCTCATTTTACAATTTACTACATTGTTGTCCAACAATAGCACTAAAGTGTTTTATATCTTTTAATGTTACTGTTTGAAAGTATTCTAGTACCACACTTATATGACAATTGAATACTAACTGCCGCACTCGAGAGTCGTCAATTAACATTAATAAAAACAAAACATGGATGCTATCCATTTTTAATTATAAAAAAATGTTTAATTGTATGACGTTGTTAGTATCTAATTAGCATCTCATTTTTGCGGGCCGGCAGGGTGAGGATGACTGATGCTGCGTTGTTTTCACGCTGCACCAGTTGTCCTTGCGTCTGGACTCCATTTCCACTTAACATCAGGTGGAGTGGAGTCATTTGTCGAGCTACGTAAAAAAAAAATCTTATTGGAAAAAATATGTAGGTGCTGATAATTCAATAACGTTAAATGACGTCTCAGAGTTCAGCAGGCATTCAATCATAGTACAAAAGAACTTAAACGCCAAGTTACATTCAAGTGTTATATTGAAAAGTCTACTCTAAAATATGTACTAAAAATATGTTGAAATCACGTCACATCGAATTACTTTAATGTTTATTTATTATTATTATTACAGTAATTTATGTTTTATTTATATTAATTAATCACTGTTGATCACAAACAACTAGGGCGTGTTTGACGGCGTCACTGGCGTATTCACGAAGCCGATAGAGGGCGCCCGCGAGGAGGGCGTCGAGGGATTCTTCAAGGGGCTGGGGAAGGGCGCCGTGGGGCTGGTGGCCCGCCCCACCGCTGGGGTGGTCGACTTTGCCTCTGGCTCCTTAGACGCCGTCAAAAGGTCGGGACATAACGGACTGGTTCCTTACTTGTGTTACCGCTTTGCTTGCCTGATCAAGTTTTACCCAATGTGGACGATGTTTATTTTTGATCTGTAAAAAAGATTATTTATATTATTTTTTTGTATATTTGTCATCTACACCCTAACAGAAAGCGGAAGGATAGCAGTACAAAAGAGCGTTGCGTTATCGTACTTTTTTGAATGTAGAAAAAGCGATATTAACGTTGTTTTGTAGCAAGTGTGATAGTTGCTAACCATGCTTCAAACTTGTATTAATTAAATTTAAAATCACAGCCCATTTAAAATCACAGCCCATTTAAAATCATCCCAGCCACAGTTATAGCGGCGCCAAAGCGTTTCACAAAACAGCAAAACGTACAACGCTCAAACAAAATTATAAGTAATAGAACAAAAACAAGCACACAATTTAAAACATTAAAGCCTACAAGTGTATAAACACATCAATTTATATTAAAATGTATATATTTTACTTTTGAGAAATCAAAGCATTGAGTAGCTAACGGGCTTATCGGCGCGCTTATTATTAAACGGCTTGAATCATAGGATCAAAATTAGCGATTTGCGTGCGCGCGGAATAGCCGTTATGTAAAATTAGCCGTTTAACTTTGGACTATAATATACTACTCAAAACAAAATAAGGGCCACGAGGTATTTTTTCATTTTGGTGTAAATGATTAAACATTTACATATTGAAAGTAGTAAAATATTGAGTATACAAACTCTTTGATACCTAAACTTTTTAATATTGTAGTATTCATCTAATGCTGGCAACAATTTTAAATAAAATTTGATTTAAAATTATTTTTGAAAATTTTGATTCCATTTTCTTTGACGTTTTGCTTTCCTTAGCTTCTTGGTTTATTAGAAATTATCAGAGTTCATTGATATCTCGAGTCAGAAACATCTTTTGCAATATGCCACAAGCACGCAGGCGTCATATGGACTCGCTGACAGCAACCAGAGCCGTTACAATGATTGAAGAAGGTCATTCGCAGCGATCTGTGGGTTTGCAATTGGGATTTTCTCGAAGAGCTATTCAAAATCTATGGAATCGTTTCCAAAAGACCGGCAGTGTTAGAAGAAGACCTGGTTTGGGCAGAGTTCGCATTACAACAGCTCAAGAGGATCGTTACATTCGATTAAGTGCGCGCCGAGATCGCACAACGACGGCCCGCAAGCTGCAAAATCGTTTACGGCTCACAACGGGTACTCGTGTCAGTGACCAAACTATTCGTAATCGATTGCATGAAGACCAGCAGGCATCAAGAAGGCGAGTTGTCCGTATTCCATTAACCAGAAATCATCGTGCAAATCGTTTAAGATTTTCCCGTCAACATTTGGACTGGGACATAAACCAATGGGGCATGGTGCTCTTCACAGACGAATGAAAAGTTAAATTTTTTAACGACGATCGGCGTATTAGAGTATGGAGAAGACGCGGCGAGAGATTTTCAGAAGCCTGCATCCATGAAGTCGATCGTTTTGGTGGTCCAAATGCAATGATTTGGGGCGGGATAAGCTTACACGGCAAAACTGAACTCGCTATTTTAAATGAGGGTACTGTTACTGCTCAGCGGTATATTGAGGAAGTCGTCAGACCACATGTGATTCCATTTGCCCAGCGAGCGGGTCCTGGATTCATCTTGATGCAAGACAATGCTCGTGCACACACGGCTCAAGCGACTCGGTTTGTATTGGAAGCGTCTCAAATTCAAGTCTTGCCGTGGCCGGCGAACAGTCCGGATTTAAATCCAATAGAGCACATGTGGGATCAGTTGAAACGAAGAGTTAGAGACGGTGATCAGGAAATCCACAACCAACAGCAACTCATCAACGCTGTTAAAAGGGCCTGGGAAGAGATTCCAATGGAAAATGTCAGGCATTTGATTGAGAGCATGCACTCCAGGCTTCAGGAGTGCGTAACGAAACGAGGGGGGCATACCCGTTACTAAAAGATGAGCATGAAGTATTTTCTTTTGTTTTCAGTAACTTTACATTGTTTTTATTTTTAACCTTAAATGTGTTTTTTCTTTCAAAAGCAAATAAACTTTTTAATCATTATTATTGGAATAAATTTATTGGTCTACACGGTAAAAACAAAATTAGTTTTCGTTATGGAGACAAAAAAATTAATATTGGTTTTATTATTTTCATGGTACAGACAATATACCTCGTGGCCCTTATTTTGTTTTGAGTAGTATACATAGAAAGTACGAAATACATTAAAAATCATAAACAAAAAAGTAGTTTTGTATTTGTACTTATATCTAAAACGTCCACGGATAGAGTAGATAAATTTGCTTTTAATAGCAGTTCTAACTCGCACTGACAATTTATTTAAATAAAAAAAAAACATTTATGGAATGTTACGAAAATATTATGCGTACACTATGCCGAGTGTTGCTCTATACATTTTGGACCACGCTCGCACACTGGTCTCAGCAGGGCTGCAGGGCGTTTTGCACTCGACATGCGGACACGCAACTTCAACAATCAAGTCGCGTCTCAGCATTTGTCGGTTCTGAATATGTTTTGATCAAGTTTCCCCCCTAATAGCACGAAATCTGCTATCAGCATGCGTGACCCGTGAGGTTAGCCAATAAATAATCGGTATAACCTTTATTGCATACTTACTGCGCTCAAACCTCACCGACCTGTGAGATAGCGCATTATGCGTGTTTATTGTCGTTTCCTGTCTATCGTGGATGCCTGTGTAGGGTGTGGTGAATGGCGTGCTCGGCATGGTGACTTGGCCGCTGCAGGGAGCGCGGGAGAGCGGCGCGGGGGGGCTCGCGCGGGGGCTGGGCCTCGGCGCGGTGGGGCTCGTGGTGCGCCCCGTCGGAGGCATCGTCGACTTCACCTCCGGACTGCTCGCTACTATCAAAAGGTTCCTTTAAACCTTTTTATTACGGATGTAGTGACAGTTGTTGTGACAATAATTGAAAACGGCAACGTGCTGCCCCGCCCCCGTCGACTTGATTAGTATATCTTTAAATAATTTGGGTTATTACGACCTCCGTGACCATGCATTACATATGAGCCATATTTATGTTTGATACGGATGAAGTTAGAACGCTGCTTATCTGCATGATGGGCTCATTCTCAGTTTCTCATTACTTGACACAGGAGTTTTCTTAAAAACACGTTCATGATTAGTGAACAAACTAGAGGTAAAATTTCCTGGATTACCCTAGAAGCACGTGAGAGAAAGCATAGGAGATATGCCCTACGTGCCTCTTTGGGGTAAGGGGACAGTAATGGGAGAGTTCCTCACCTCTGCACAGCCTCACGGTGTCTGGGGGACGTTCAAACTATACCGGGCGTGTCTCCTCTTGCAGGCCGTTATAGGGGTTTAAAAAAGGAGGGATATTACCATCTGCATCTAATGCATTTTCTCCTGTAAAACAAGGTAAAATTAACGGCCAGGTTTGATTGAAGCACATTGAGTGATTATAACTTATTAAACTATTATTTACATATATTCTTTGTACAATGCATCAACGGTTGAAGCAAACTACTTTTCGTTTATGAAATTTAAAGTTGTTACGAACTTCTCTATCCGATCTTCGTGTAACAGATCAGCAATGAACAACACATACTCCGTCGTAACTCGTACCGGTCCCCACATTAAGACCTTATGCGAATGACCTGATGCTTAAAGCCAGGGGCTTTTGAATAAGGTCTATGGAAAAAAAAAACAATAAATCACCATTAAATCACACTGAAGTGTGAGTTATCAAAACAAAATTAATTTTGACGCCAATAAATCTAGCGTAATTTGAATACAACGCGTACAAAAGGGACCTTTTGTTTCGGAGCACGCTTAAATAAAACCAAATGAACGGTCTCGTAACAAACTAAATTGAACTTTACAAAGTTAAGTTTACCTTTATTAATTGTGACGTCCCAAATTAGAGTAATTGATTTATAGGTCTTGTGCACACAGTCGGATTGTGTTTGTGTGTCATTAGTCGAGAATAAACATTGAAACATTGTGTCGTATATTTTATTCTAATCTATTATATTATCAATAATTACATTTAAACTATTTAATATCTATTAAATTTTTCGCTGAAACTTATATAATTTCCTTTTGCTAATGTTCTATTGTTGCTTTTTTTCTTTTAATATGTAGATAACATCGTCTTACATTGGGTTTACAATAACAAAGTCTTATTCGTTTAATTTCGATTACTTTATGTTTATTTGTTTTAAATTGTTGCTTTTGCCGATTTTGCTTTGCCACGTGTATTCTTAAAAACAGTCCCATGTAACAAACCTTTATGTACACAACAGAGCTGCGGATCTATCCGAAGAGGTGACGAAGCGGCGTGCGGCCCGCTACCTGCCGGCTGACTCCGGCGTCAGGCCTTACTCGAGGCTGCACGCTGAAGGATATAAGATGTTGTTCGAATTGGAAAAGGTTTGTGTCGACGTTATGTTCGTGATGAAGAGTGATTGTGAGAGTGATCACGCAGCAGTTAACGCGCCCGGTATGCGATTGCTAAGGTTAAGCAACTTTCGCGGAGGCCGGTCATCGGATGGATGACTAACATTTTATAATCTCGAGCTCCTCCGTGCTTCGGAAGGCAAGTTAAGCCGTTGGCCCCTGCTGCATTAGTAGTTGTTAACAACCACCAATCCGCACTGGGCCCTGGTTTTTGGCCTGTTCTCTCCATTCATAGGGAAGGCTCGTGCCCCAGTAGTAGGGGCATAAAATGAGCTCTTGATGATGGCGATCCTTGTGATGTCCGTCATTCACTTAACGAGGCAGATCATGATGTTTTATTTTTCTTGGTTTCAATCATATGTCACAAAAAATAAGGTTTAATCTTTTACGGTTTATATTTCGTGAGTACTCCGACCTAACCTAGGGGTCTACCGCCTTACTCTATCGCTATCGCGCTCTATAGTTTATGGCGTCATCTTGTCATTTCGAAAGCGTTATAAAAGCAATATCGAAGGCTATAGGTTTCGATATTGCTTTCATAAACTTTAGAACGCGATAGCGAGAGCGATGGCGATAGAATTAGGCGGTCGTGGGGCTGTACTGCTTTACCACATAACGATGGCTAAAGTTAGAGAATGCTTAAAACAGATGCTGTCACTTTTTAGCTAATATTTTTAGACAGAGACAATATTTGCAACACGTATTTAGTCATTGTTTAAACACTGTTTTGTACTACAACGGTTAACGCTTGCGCAGGGCAAGTTCGTGAGCACGGACACGTACGAGGCGCACGTGTGGGTGATCCCCGCGAAGGAGGTGGTGATGTGCACCGACAAGCGGCTGCTGTACCTGGAACGGAACAATGTGTTCGGCGGGTGGCAGGTGAGCTTTGTTTATTTTTTTTGTAAGAGTAGGCAAAGGAGAATGCCCATTTTAATATAGAAATCCGTACCACCTTGCGTCAATCTGATTTCACTCTTCAGAGCTAGTAAATATTATTCTCTTTTCAGTACCATTAAGCTTTTTTAATTGCATTTCAGAGTTATTATTATCACTATACGTTTTCCAATAAAAACTTGTTTTTGTCCCGCTTTGACACTGACAGATTTATTTTTCAGCGTTCCGAAATGGACTACTAGTAAAACGTTTTAAGATTTTATTGGCTTTTAAAAATATATTCTCACCGTATTCTACACCAAAATTGTACGAGTAGATAATTTATTAAATATTTATAAAATTTTATAAAATACAGTGAAAAAATTAAACGCCCACCCGACCCAGCCAGGAATCGAACCTGGGTCTTCCGCAATCCGGGCGGCTGCACTGACCGCTATGCTACCGGGAAGGCTGACGTAAGCGCTGAATTTTGTCACTGCTTTCTAATGTTTTATCGTGCTTTTTTAGCAGCACGGAGCGCCATCTATCCAACGGTTGTTGCAACCGTTGTTGGATTGCGGAAGACCCAGGTTCGATTCCTGGCTGGGTCGGGTGGGCGTTTAATTTTTTCACTGTATTTTATAAAATTTTATAAATATTTAATTTAGCTTCAGTGCAGCAATTAGCACTTGAAAATAAAAAGAAGTAAAAAGATAATTTATTAATAAAATAGTTTCTAAAAATAGTTATGGTATTTATTGCGTATATTATCTATGTAGGTATCACTCTTTTGTACTGCGTGGGAAAAATTAAGAGTGATTCGGAACGTTAAAGCAATGCATAAATGCATGGATGCGGGAATGACTCACTCGTTTCGTTACTATTTATTTATAAGTTGAAAATGTGGTCAAAAATCATGTTAAAAAAATTAGTATTCATCATCTTATCATCTTATCTTATATTTAAATGAAAATGAATCACTGAAATGTATGTACGCGCATAATTTCCGATTGACTGCACACAATTGGATAATTCTTTTTTTTTGTGTTTGTTATTGTCAGGACAAGGTTTGTAATGAAGAAAATTAAAAGAAAAAAATTTTTTACTTAAAAACGACAATTTATATTTCCAATAAAAAATGTTCCTAGCTGTGAAACATTTGATGTCTTTGTTTGTTTTGTTGTCATAGAAACTGTCAAAGCGGTACGAAGTCCGCCGGGTGAACTAGTATAAAATAAAAATATGATTTTCAGTAATAATTTACTAGTGACGCAACATTCTCCTTTCTCCTCTTCATCAGATGTCTAGCAGAATTTTTCTTTTCACATTTTTGATAAGAACCTATACAAATTTAAAAAAGAAGTGCAAACTACCCTAGTTTGAATATCTTTGAACACATTTTAATTAAAGGGAATTGATCAGTTTTTTAGGGTGCTTTGGCCTGGCGTGGACATTCACTATAATAATAAATGAATGCCTATTTAAATATTTCATACCTAAAAGATTTTAAATAACATAACAAAGTTGCAGCAAGTTGTAAAAAACATGCCAAATGTAGCATGCGTAATATTGTGATTTTGTTACTAAAACTCATAAAAAAATATTATCTCTTTCTAAAATAAGTTAAGTATTATCCTTTACTTTAAAGATATTTACTTATTTAAGCTTTATGGTATAGAGTATTATAAGTAGGTGTAATTTTAAGGGTGTCTAAGAGAAAAAAGTATCTTATTATGTCAGGGAGTGTAATATTAGCGGATAAAATAAAACAACATTATTTCGTATAATGGTTTTATTCAGAACCAAATGTAATCAAAACATTGTCTAGAAACTGGGCAGGTAGTGTAATATTATTTTCATGCCTTGCCCAGCTTAAATACCACATTATTGCCAAACGTGAGCACAGCAATCCACCGTTCTTCGGCCTACCAGGCAATTGTACAATATTGATTAATTGCTTCTCTGCCTTGTTGATTATTATTAAATAAGATATACACAAAATATATTTTTCGGCTTATGAGCTGATTCTGTCAGGGTTGCCAGGTAATAAAAAAAAAGTTTTCTTATTCAAGTACCAGAAATCGATTATTCATTTATAAAACGAATGTTATCGTATTAGCGTTCATGTGGTAACCCAAAATTGAGCAGCCTGCAAGGCTGCAACTAAAAAACGGCGGTGCTTTGTTCATGCAATCGGCGAGAATACTTTTTATTACAACTTTTTTTACAGAACACTTTCCTGCGATGAGTGTTGCGTCAATAATTATTAACGAATTGATTATATTTATTCGTAACAATACTTTTTACTGAGCAACTTGTTCAAACCAGGCCGAAATTGGCGATTCCCTTTCAACATTTTAAAGATTTTTCTTTGAGAAGCTACTACAAACCTTGAAAGTTATAATACTGTATTAATCCTAATTTTTAGTACCTGTATACCAATTTGGATCCTATTGTGCCTACATCTTAAGAGTTACAGGTTGGTTTAATGTAAAAGTGTAATACAATTTGTTTAATTTTTATTTATTTTATTTCTAATAACAATATATAATATTAGAAAACCACGAAGGTTTGTAACAATGCTATTCATAGCTTAGTCGAAAACAATCTATAATAGGCGTGACGGAAGATTTTGATATTCTCTTCCGTAATGTAGGTACACATTTATTATTTACGAAAAATCCTTTATTTCGGTAATAAACTTAATTTTAACAAAGTTTAAAGCCATTTTTCTAATATTTTTTCAATAGGGAGCGAAAACAGCTCGCAGGTGTCATGGCGTCGGTTCTGACGTCACGCTTAGGTAAACATGTCATTGCAATGTCATTGTGTATACACATATATGCGTAGCGAAGAAAGTAAAAAAAAAACATTAAATTAATTCGTGTGATAAAAATGAATTTCAAAGTTTATAAGTGGTGTACAGTACATCAGTGTAAAAACACATCAATAAGAACACCCAACAAAGTGTTTGTACGTTTTCCAAACAAGAAAATAATAAGAGTTAAGTGGTTAAAGCTCGTACGGCGAAATTTTAAGTGTTTACTATGATACTAATAGTTATAGAAATTTACTCGTTTTATCGGGTATTAACATGGTATTAACTTAACAAAGTAACAACTTACAAGCTGTGAGGGAGCTAAACCAACTAATCACCAACCACAAAAATATACAATGACAAGTTTATTGTAAAAATAACAAGAACGTAAAATAAAATAAACTCGCATGAGTTCAAAACGATATTGATTATATCTAAGTTGGTTATATCTAGTGGTAAAGATAAATAAATACAAAATTTACTTACAAGTAAGTTTTCACGTTTCTAAACTCAGACGAGCAAAATCTTTATTTGTTGCGATGAAATCGTCCAACATCCGGACGTCAATCCTGGGCAACTCTGACCCAAATTTGAGCTGTTTGCATTAACAAAGCTTGGTTCCATTGTTATAGTCGAGTGAACTCGATAAATCACACGAAAACGAATAAAAAATGAATCGAAATGCGTAATCAGTAGTATTCACAACAACAAAACACAGTGAACTTAGACCATTAAACTAACAACGCTCTAAGAAAGTGAAGGACATGACAGCGGAAGTTCAATTAAAAGTGTTCTGTGGCGGAGTTTACCTAAGCGTGACGTCATGCGGTGTTTCAGTCAAAATGGCCGATTGCAGTAATTTAATGTTTTATTTTATTGAAAATCTTAATAATCTCATTTTTTTTTAATAAAACTAATATTTTTTTTTAATATGTATTTTCCCCTTAAGTCATTAAATCGGCAATTTTTTGATACTGTCCTCATGCCTATTGAAATAAGCGCAATGTAACTGGGTTACCATGTAGGGGGTGCATGCTTAGACAGTAACTTGTTTTGTAAGTCATCTATACTCATATTATAAAGAGACTCAATAAACTCAATGCAGAGCTTATTGAGTATCTTACTTATTATGATATAGACCTGGGAGACGATTTTTGAATCTGACCGTTGATCTCAAAATCAAAAGTGACATGAACACTATGACATATAATTATTTATATATTTTTTATTAAAATACAAACCGTTCGAGAGTTTTTGGTGTCAAAAATAAATTAACAGTGCCTTTGAATAAGACAAAAAGGAGCACTCTTAGTTGATATCATATCAACTCGTGTAACGGATCATATCATAGCGTGAGGATTAGTCACTGATTCAAAACTCGCCGCGCTTACAACTAAAATGCCGATATAAAAAAAGCAATAAGAAAATTATATCTGCTGCTCTAGCACTTTAAAAGTGACACGTACTAGAAATATTTATTAACTATCTAATTTTGAAACACATTTTAATTTCATAAAGGCTCGCTGTGTTAATATAAACTAGCAATATCTATACAACGTCGACATGAAATCCCTTTCTAAATCTTTGCGGACTTGCACACAAAGGCCGCGCCGGGCGCGCGTTGGAGGGCTCTGCCCTGCGCTAAAAAAGTACATTAACTTAATGATAACGATAATTAATTCGCGGCGAACGTCCCCCTCATAATTTGTCGAGAACAGGACAAACCATTGTGATGAGAGAATTTCGCCGTAATCATTTTACCGTGAGTCTGTATTATCAAATGCATTTGATTACAAAGAAACTTAAAAATAACTCTTTGTCAAAATTATGTGTCAAAGACGGTTTTTTTAATTGTGGTTTCATGGTTAACTTTTTGACTGCCAACGACGGCAATGAACGGCAATACCTATACCCCTTACAAATAAACAAAGAATAAGGTCCGAATAGTTATTCATTGTTTTGTCTCTTTTACTCTAATTTGAAATGACGTTTGCATGACAGGAACAAAACACGGAATAACTATTTGGACCTTATTCTTTGTTTAGTTGTAAGGCGGATAGTTTATAAAAACACAAATTTAATATATTTGAAAAATTTGGAATCCTGTTGCAATTTTTACTCTGAATTAAATGTTTGGCGTACAGAATACGGATACGCATTTATGCTGTGACGGTCAAAATGTAAAATACGTTTCGGATGAATTGCACCGGCCATGTCCTTGGTGTAATTCGCGTTTTTTTCTTTAGTAATAAGTGACGACAAGGCCCAAGATTACCATTGATGCACTGGCTATCTTAGCTCTAACTGTTGCAACATTGTTGTTATGACAGTCTTTGATAAGATGGTGGTAACTAATCTGGCGGCCTTAGAACATCCCTACTACCAATTAAACCAAGTTAGACGTCTGAATCTGAGACTGTTTTATTACTTGACTTAATAGATTGTGTAGTACTCCTGGTATCACAGGGGTTAGTTAATTGACTCGTTATCACACCAGTATGCAAGTAGTCGACCGTTCTCGCCTGATGTTGCTCTCACGTGACTCTTCCGCCGTACCCGTGTATAGAGAACGTCATAATCTAACCAGAGTAGATAGATACAAACACTAATGGTTTTTAATGAACCACGATTTAGTTCTAAAATAATAATAACAATGTATAAAAGGTTAAAATTTCAATTTCTTGAGAATTAAACTATTGAAAATTGCACATAGTATTATTCCACCGTAGATGATAATGAGCAGAGCTATAAACTAACATAAAATAATTGGCTGAGTTGTTTACACCCACCGGACTCGGGATATCATGTATTATGTATACAATGTCGCTTCGCGTATAGTGAGTTTTCAATAACTAGTAAATATTTCATGAAACCATCCAATCCCGAGTACATTTCAAAAGCAATTTTGATATACAGCCATTATTTGAATTACTTGCGAATGATGAACCCGTCTTCGAAGTTTCATTCATTTTAAACTGTAGTCGTTCTCACTATTTTATAGCTGCGGCTTCAATGGCCTCCGCGTGGATGTTTTTAATTAATTTAATTAAATTAAATTTAAATTTAATTTGATTAATTAATTGAACGACGACTTTGAACGACTTCTTACAAACAATATCTTGGAAGCCGTAGGTCTTCTCAGGACTTCTAGTAAACGTTGTATGATCTTGTGCAAAACTATCGCCGTCGTCCCCAACGAGTCGTGCTATTGTTTTGATTGATTGTATCTGTAATGCCTGCTATTATTGACTAATACATTTGTCAACAGATCGTGTGGACATACCTATGGTCGGAGATTCCCGACGTGCCAACAGCAGTTAACAAAGGCGTCTACATACCCACTGCCAAGAAGAAGGTGCTAGGCATGTTCTCGACCTCCGGCTCTGGGAAAGTGATATTCCTGTACGACGACCAACAAAAGAAGTATCTACTCGCTCAGTGCGAGCGGCTGATGCGCGCGGCCCGTTGACATGAGAGCGTAGAAAGAATCACGCCCCCCGAATGGTTGGGGAAGTTCTTTCTACTTGTATTCGATTGTCGCACCGCGCTGCTTGCATTCGCCTACCACTTTAACTTGCACCACATCGCCCCTAAAGGCTTTCGCTGAACTATCCCTGTGCTTCAAGTGTACGGACGCTTTTATTATTTATGGACCTTGCTACTCAGCATCGCCAGTTATTTGTTATTCCATCGAGCACTTTGCGTGGAATTGAGTTCTTGGAAATTCTTTAAGATATTCAATTAAATTCAATCATATGGATAAAGAATACTTATCTACTAGTACTACTGGCCGTAGCAATATTTACTTTCATAGTTTTATATAGTGTTATACCTACTTGTAGAGTTTTTAATAAGCGCATGATACATTATTATTGTAACAGACTTATATCTCAAAAGAAACTGTAAGCCTAAAACTGATATAAGTTATGTTATTTAGTGATACATATTTGCCACTGCAACTTCTTCTATAACTTTTACAAACGCTTTCTTTGTTCCCATTTGTCTTAAGCCGTGAGCAAGTTCTTTGGAATATATGAGCTTAGTCCTTCAGTGTGCCGCGCTGCATTTATAATAAGACTAATACTTTGTAAGTTTTTTTTTTTACAATATTTCAGTCTTCCGTTACAAAGTCAAGTAATAAGTAGGTGCTTACTGGTCGAATACACAGTTTTATAATACTCGAATATTTGTATGCATATTAGTTATATTAAATAGTGTTTTGTTATTTCTCCTTCATTATAAAATCAGTTATGGTTTGTTATAATTGTAAGAGCAATACATTAAGTGACCAAAAATTATTTCCAGTGATTATGGATTTACTGTGGGTACTTGCTTCACTTTCAGAGTACAAACGTTGTTATTGTTAAAGAAATGCGTATTTAAATGTTGTTTTTGTATTGATATAGTGTTTAGAAGTCGTTGATGTGTCCGAAGCCTTTATGTTGAAGCCGAGTTTTCGTTTCCAAGTGGTTCCAACTAGTGCCTTATTGACTGTGGACGTTCTTTTATCTTGATTTCTTTATATTGAGCAAGTTACCAAACATGAAGTTTTTCTGTTGAACTAAAAAGTATTTTGTTATGAGATATCTACTGTTAGAATTGCCGCACATAGATATGAAGCTCGGTTGCAGTAAAAACTGAGAAAGTATACAATTTTTTGGTTGGTTTAATGTATTTATTATTGCGTTTATATGCATATGCTCTGTTTGTTGTAACTCTTGTGATTTTTGCTTATTGCACAATTTTCTAATCGTTTAAATTCATTTTGTATTCAAGCTTGTGTACGATCAATTTTTAAATATAAGAAATAAATAGATTTTTTTTGTTTTATTCCTCTCGTTTCCCCCTTCTTATTTGAATATATAAGAAAATTTCTGATAATTCTCTGAGAAAATAATTTCTTTATGCCGTGAAATACATTGAAACACGTAAGAGCATTTCTTTTTGAAATAATTTGGCTGTGTATAGCTTTTATAGCGTAATCGAATAATCTTTATGGTTCCTTGTCGTGACCGAATAATATTCGGAGCTTTCTAGGAGTCAGCATCACGCGAATTAGTCTCCATACCGTACACGATTCTCCAAGGTATTCGAGTATGGTGAAGATAACGGACAACCCGAAGGTGCCTTCTAATGCTGGAATGTAAGAATATTTTTTTTACTTATTTTTCTTGGTGAAGTAAAGGTCTTGATTTCGAGTACTTCGTATTAAGCAGACGGATGTTTCAAGATTGGCATGTTCTATGGACCTTGAGAACCGAACGTTCCAGACAGTAGGAGTGTCATTAACGACCATAATTAATATGTAAAATTCCGACATAAACCCGATCCGTAACATGTTACAATCAAATGGGAGTTGTTAAGGGGCTTTATGTTTAAACGATAAAACGTTTCGAGCGATGGCTTACGTCTTTCTTCGTGTTATGACACCTTTCATTTACAGGCAGTCTTAACAGGGGCTCGTTAATAATTAATAGCGTTCGAATCAAACCTAAGTACCGGGAAGACCTGGACCAGACAAATGTTTTCTGATTCATTTGTAAAGTAAGTAAGTTAGTACTTTATTTCGTAAAGAAAAAGGTACCAGTATACCTATGCAGGTTTTATTTCTAACAAAAAGTAGGTAATTTTTCAAGTGTACTACACACGTATATCTAATTACTAGACTTCACATTTTTTTCAAGTGTATACACAAATATCTAGTTACTAGTATACACATTTTTTTCGAGTGTATACACAAATATCTAGTTACTAGTCTACACATAGGCGTTTTAGATATAGATAGCTAATACTTTTATTGCAACTTGATAACAAACATTGAACATAAAATAATTAAAATAGATACACTTTGGCGGTCTTATCGCTTCAAAGCGATCTCTTTCAGACACCCATACATATTTACTAGAATTATAATATCAAGGGTAACAATGTATGAAAGCAATAGATTTATTTGTGTTTAAATTATTTACTGTACAGTAGGTCACAATTCAAGCTATCTTTGTGCTAGTCATGTTTCATCGCTCTTGGCTCTATCGCACATAATGCACATTCGACGAAGGCGAGAGAACGCATTAATATTTTAATTCTGCTCGTATGACACCAGGAGGCGCTGCTTACCTAAATGCCATACAAATTCTTCATTTCGTTAACATGTTCGGATGTAAAATAAAACTCGCACTTGACAGGTTTTAGAAAAATATGTCTCTAATGGTTCATTAAAGCAAAATATATTTGTAATTTAATTAATTCGTTCTGAATTACTTTATTTTCTATGAAAATCGCCATTAAAATTCAAATGAATAAAATAGGTGCCAAAACGATGCATGCAGGTCGCGTGATGTTGTGACGTCACCTGCTTGTAAACAAACTTTTAGCTGTCAAATCACACCGTACAAAATTTCGTATGACATTTACTGTAAACAAGCAGGTGACGTCACTCCAGATTCAGCCAAATCCCGTGAGTTTTCGATGAAGTGGTCAATCATAAAAAAATTGTATTTTATTAGTGTTTTTTTATAAAATTCATGGGTACTTATTTTAATATATTTATTTATTGGTTTTATTTTGTCTTTAGTGATGTAGATAACTTATATTATAATTAATTGGAAAATTATGTATAGTTGTTAATAAATATAAATATTTTTCAAGGAAAAAAAAGAACAAGGATATAATAATTTTTTTAATATTATGTGCTGGCTAAATTGGTTTAAAAAAATGTTTACTGTTAAGTTAACAACAGTTTGATTTATATTTTCATTGTAGTCAAATACCCTTCATCATCATCATCATCATCTTCATCTCAACCAAAAGACGTCTACTGCTGGACAAAGGTCAATACCCTTATTTTATTTAATTTATTTTAGGAAGACCAACAGCTACGGAATAGGTAATATTTAAATAGCTACCGAAAGCCATTAACAGATCCTCACAGATAAATTTAGTATTGGTAAGCGTGTTAAGGGTATTAGGCCGAACTATCTACGTGCTATTGTCATGTAAGAGGGTCTGTGTCCATGAGCCCAACAGTAAGAACAGTAGGGTGTTTATGCGCTGAAGATGAGGATGTTAAGATAAGATAAATACACTTTATTGTACCTACACCAAAAATATTCTTAGTCTTATTAGCTAGAAAATTGTTACTTTCTCAGGTTATTCCTCTACGTTATAGTTAATTAAGCATAAAATAACCAACTACAGCGACAAAAGTTAAGCCGTTATGCTACTACCAATTTACCTATTTAAACTTCCAACGCGAGAAAACATCGGAGGGCAAAAGCCGATGCAACAAGCGTTGTGCATTTGCGCGCCATATTTAAAATATAAAATTTGCATAAAATCTTAGATATAGGTACTTCGAACAGTTGCAATAGTTGCAGAACTGCTATCATTTGCTGTAGGATTCGCGGGGAGCCGAGCATAAAGAGTAGTCCAGTTATATAGGAATCCACTTTTGCACTTTTCAAAACGATTTGCATGAATTTAATTTAAGCCGACCCTGTGCTCGGTGCAAATATCCGACTTTTTGTTTAAAGATAATATTAAATTCAACTATTATTAGATATATTTTCGGAAACACGTCGAAGAGTATTATTTTAAATTCTCTGATTCGATTGACGTTGGGAAAACGATGGTTCACTGAGCAACAATTGTCAAAATTTCTAAATTAACGTGATTTTTCAAGTGGCAGGCCGAGGCGTAGCGTTTACTTTTCTAATTCACCTTGAAAGTTGATTGCGTTGTCATAAACGAAGTTAGGAATGTCGCAGGCGTTTCGGAACACATGGAATTGAAGGACTTCTTGGCGGGAAAGTGAAGGGTCATGTCTGCGGTTTTGTTTTATTTTCAAAAATTTGTGTTATGTCAAATATTAATGTGAAATAATGGTGGATTATTAACCGTTAAGTGTTCGTAAGTGTGCATGAGTGTTGGGAAATGAAACAAAACAGTGCAAGTACTACTTTTCAAATTCTCTCAAGAAGTTCGCCGAGGAATTAGTAAAGCCCCACATCTTTACTGAGATACTCGAGGGGTTGGGGGTATATCATTCCTCACTACTCATTTTTATTGTCGTTCATCATCATTCATCATCATACTGACTGGAAGGTAATATTGTATATTTATGTATTACTTGTAAGAAAAATTACTTTGACACTGGCTAAATGTGCTAATCGCACGAAGCCATCAACTAAAAGAAAGAAAAAAAAAGAACACATGGAATCCGTCAAAGCACCGTAGGAACTGAGTCGGTTACCTACTAGTACTTAAAGGTAACTTAAAGTTTGTTTAGGACCGCACAATTGGGGAACCCTTATGCCTAATAAGAAAATTCAATTTGACGTCAACCATAATTCGATAAGTCAATAGTTTTGCGTGTAGGTAGTGTCATGCCGTAGTACTCATTATTAAGTATACTGTGGTCATGCAGTACCGAATATAACAAAAGCGGTTTTGACAAAAAAAACCCTAAAATTTTAAAATTGTTGTGGTTGACACATTAAAAAAAACAAACAATCCCGCTTTACTAATGGCATTAAGTAAATGTGTTCACTGTTCAGACTTCAGAGACGTAGAATTAATATTAACTAGTGGTCGACCAGTGGTCGAAATTCGACCGTAATTTTATTAAGGCAGCACGCATTGTATCTGCAATGAAAAATTAAAAAAGATAGAATGTGAGTATGGATTGGCATCAATATAACTCTACTCTTTGATTGGCATTGACAGATTTCGGCCACTCCTCTTCCATTTTCGAAATTTTTGAAAAATGTATGAAACATCGTTTACTTAATTTAATGTATTTTTTATGCATAATTAAAAAAAAAATTGCATTCTGCACTCCTTCTCTGTAAACTATAAGTGTGCGAAATTTCATACTCCTCCGTAAAAAGGGGTAAAAAGTTTTTGCTTCACGTATTAATATATAAATAAATAAATATATAATAAAATAAATATGAGACAACTTCACATACATTGTTCTGATCCCAAGGTAAGTAGCTAAAGCACTCGTTTCATGGAAATCAGAAACAACGACGGTACCACAACCACCCAGACCCGACACAATATCGAAAAGTTCGTTTTCGACATTGACCCGACCGGGAATCGAACCCGGGACCTCAGGAGTTAGCGCCGCCCAAAGTCTGGAATGCAAGCCACTCGGCTACGGAGGTCGTCATATATAAAGAAGATGATTAATTTTGTGGCACTAGTTTTGCGACATAGTGTTCGTCGCCAATAAATAACATAGAATTTAATTGATATTTTACGGGATAACAGCTTTTATTCTTGCTAATTATTAAAATTGCAGATCCTTATTTTAATGTCCAACACTGGTACCACTACCACCTGGTAGTAGCTACTTAAATAAAGTACCTACTTTAATTTTCAATAATATGTGCATACTTACAAACGTTAGAGACGAGACGTCGGATTTATTTATTTATTGATTAAGGTTTACAAAACAAGTTACAGTCTAAGCATGCACTTAATTTGTATTACACTTTTACATTGAACTAAACCGTAACTCTTAAGATGTAGGCACAATAAGATCCAAGTAGGTATACAGGTACTAAAAATGAGGGTTAATACAGTATTATGATCTTTTAGGTTTATACAAGGTTCCCAAAGAAAAATTAAAAATAATAATGTTGAAATGTTTACGTTAAATAAAAATGTGTTCAAAGATATTCAAACAACGGCAACTTGAACTTCTTTTTTAAATTTGTATAGGTTCTTATCAAAAATGTCCAAAGAAAAATGTCCAGCAATTGTTTCATTGTATAGACGACACATTCTAGTTAACGAGTTAGATTAGAGACAAGACGTTTTTGATTAGAAAAATTATTAGCGCTAAAGAATCATTAATCATTAATGTTTATTATTGTTATTTGATTTATTTGTTTATTTATTATCGGAATCAAAGCATACATTATTTTTATGATATGGGGTACTAGTTAAACCTCTTGGATTTGTGTGTAGTACCTAACAATAGTATTCTTCCACGTTATCAGAGATAAAGTAACCAAATACATTCATAATATTATAATTCTAAGAATCGACAATGTTCTGATAGTACGATCACATTTCCGAACACAACACAGAATTATTATTTTAAAACTGACAAAAAATAACTTTTTAATTTGTATTTAATATTGTGTTTAGTAATTGCATTACGTTCTATGGACGTTTCTGAATGCATAATAGATTTTCACCTTTTGATTTGCGGTCAAAGATATTTATCGCTTAGAGGAATTTACAAAATTTATTTACCTAGAAAAAACAATGTGAAATAGAAAACTGTGAGACATGTAGGTAGCTAGGCCCTTTTATATTTTTGAATGAAGGCAATTTCGCGCTTGTGTCTCTCTCGCTAATTAGACGCTATGTACTACAGAACGATCGTGTTTTAATTGTGCTTTCTAATGTTCCTGGTATTTTGGCGAAGAGACGTTGTCAACAGATATTTCAGAAACAAGATACAGACACACAGGCTTCTAGTTTAAAAGGTAAGTAGATTTACAAAAGGTCAGGATTCGTAAACAGCGCAAGACGACAGCAGGTCTTTAATTCTTATTTCGTCCACAGTTGGGTCTCAATGACCTTACTTTGAAGAAAACGTCAGAATGGTCACTGAGTTATCAATATCTTTATGACTTAAGCACGACTGTAAATGTTTCAAAATAGCAGAAACAGATCCAAAGCTGTTCGGCAACTGTAAATTGCAAGCCTACTAAAATATTATTTGTTTATCACTGATTAAATATTGTTTACATATTTGTACTCTAGCTTATTTGTTTCTTTAATAATGTAATAAACACAACAAAACTTAATTGTAAAGTCATCTAATCATTACCGTATTAAGTTAAAAAAATTAGTTTAATTGTAATTAGTGATTATTTATGGTAAAACTATTTTAATTAAAGATGTCAGATTTAATTAAGATTGTGTATTGATGCCAATGGTATATTCTCGCGTGTAATTATAAAAAGTTTGCAATGACAACGACTTTTATTTGTGCATCATACAAACCTGAAGCTATCCCTATAAAATGCATTACCAAATAAAACAAAGTAAATTGGAACTAGGTGATTTTTTCCCCTCGATATGAATTAACCCACATTCTATAGCTACAAAGCATTCTGTGAGCTTGCGAACGCGATCCGCTGCGTCATCGAGCTCTTGACCACGACTGCCTGCCGCTAGTGCCACTTGATTGTATCTAGCGCCCTTCTACTGAACTAATAATTTAGATAGATAGGCAAGAAACTCGTATTTTTATAACGGAAACCTTTGTACCTAAGCTACCATGTTTTAGCTAAAGATCGGGCTCAGTGGCATGCATCAGGAGTTAGGAGAGGCCTATGTTTAGCAGTGGACTGTTATAGGCTTATTATGACGATGACGATGATGTCCATATTATTCCAAAAGTGGCTTTATGTTGAACTTAGTTAAAATTTAACTTTAAAACAAAATAATGTTTATGCGCCTATCTTTAATTAGACGGAACTACGAGCATTACATGTAACGCTTGCGCCCGGCGCAACACAATAGTGCTCGAAGTGTTTTAATTCGGATAATTCTTTTTGTGTTTGAAAGAGTTTTAGGAATCTAGTCTACTCTTTCTACCCTATCACCACTACCAATTTGCCCTAGAAGAAGAGAAGTTGTAAGTTGTCCTTTAAGTTGTCTCTTTATACGTAAACAGATTCGTAAAAAATGTTTTGTTTTAATATGTAGGTAGATTTTGTGTAAACTTTAGAAAACAATAGTAAATGTTGAATTGCTAACCTCATCGTTTTTCCACCTTGATGGCTCAACTTAATCTGTTACTTAAAATAGTGTAACATACACTCTGAACTTGATATGAATATAGCAGATCGATGCTAATATAAATTTTGCCTAAAATACGCCACGTATTTATAATGTTAGATATTATCGGTATTTAATTAAACCTTTTTCTCGGTTCGCTTATTTACGAAGGTGATAGAGTATATAGTTTTGACGGATTTATAACTAGATAAAAATAGAGCCACCAGTTGTTACTACAGCGTATAAACATCCAGCTTGCAATTCAATTAGGATATTTTTTACTAATAATTTAAAAGCGGGGCGCTGCGCTGGTTAATAGTGCAAACATAACTTTTAATGGTTCATAGTGCGAGTTTTATTTGCCATTCGATTGTCTCAACGAAAACGAGATGTTATTTAGCATAGTTTTACCTATCCTCGTTTTCATCAGAAGGCGCTGATGCGTGATCACACTAATATTATAAATGCGAAAGTTTGTGTGTATGTGTGTATATTGGTTGCTTCTTCACGCTGCAACGGATGGATGGATTTGGATGAAATTCGGCATACAGATAGTTTATAACCCGGATTAACACATAGGATAGTTTTTATCCCGATATTCCCACGGGAATGAAACTCATACCGTTTCTCTATATTTGGTTCCACAATTTACTACTTAGGTCTTGGATTTAATGTTGGAAATAGAACCGATTTGGTAGTTTTTTATACATTTTTATTGAAATTTTGACAGACATTTTCTTTTTGACATCTGTCAGGAAATTGTCAAAGCGGTACGAAGTCCGCCGTTTCCGTATAAACATTTTACTTTATGGTCCACCGGGTCAGCTAGTCGTCTACTCTGAATAAAATATATATTGTTTAGGGCACTGATCAGTGCTCGCTTCAGATGAGAGGTTAAGTGAATAAATATCAGCTTTGATATGTAAGCATGGGATACAGTGGTTGAACTTCAGTGCAATTACGTACCCTGCAAAGGCTTTAGATGAAATACTAAAGAAGAATATAAAATAAATAACTAAATGATAGGACTTTAACTACGTCCTTAGCGCCGTCTCACCTGGGTTGTTGACTGCGCCGAGGGCTGCGCAGGGCGAAGGACAGGCTGATAGCATGACCACGGAGCTACAGCTCGAGCCACGGCCGAGTGGAAAAAAAAACAAGAAAAAACCTGAAACAGGGTCGGATCTGGGTGGTACCTACCGTCGTTGTTTCTGATTTCCATGAAACGAGTGCTTTAGCTACTTACCTTGGGATCAGAACAATATATATGTGATGTTGTCTCATTTTTTTTTATATATCATTAAGTTTGTTATAGATGTGCTGTTGAATGTTTCAGATTACTAAACGTTATTGTTTTAAATTTTAATAAGTTTTATTATTTTTTAGATTTTGTGAAATTAAGTTATTATTTTTTTAATTTTTTTTACTAATTTATTTTATTGAAATAAAACAACCCCTTCTTTTATATAAAAAAACGTGTAGTATTTGCGTAAACTTTAGAAAGCAGTATTTATTTTTTTTATTTAAGGAATTTTGTGTAAGTTAATAATAGGCCAGCACAATGTAATTTTAAAATTGATTATGATTCTCTGACTAGCTTTTATGTATTTGGCAGTATGCTGACCTTAATATAGTATATATAAATAAAGGTTGATGAGGCGTATTGGGAATTAGCCCTAAACATGTCGACGCTAGACGACCTTCAATGAAAATATGTCGCCAGCTGCTACGCCGTAGCAGAGCAATATCACAGATCACTCGTTAGCTCTACACACACTACATAGAGATGTTGGAAATCCACTACTGTTTTCCAAGCGTTTTAAAGTCTTTAACAGGCACTTTAATAGGCACACACAAAATTTGCCATTAATTAACACTTCTAGAACACAAACAAGATTTTCAAAATAAGTTAAGTTTTAAGCTACAATTTAAAGAATAACAAAACACCAAAATTATAAGTTACAAAAAAAAAACAAAAGCTAAAATCAAAAAGATATATATAACAAATATATTCCAACAAACCCTATGAAATAATGAAAACCATGAAAGTAGTTCGCGCACCTTTTTCTGAAAGGAGGGCAAAGAATCGTGGAGTATATCCAGATCATCTACGTTACCATTAAGCATGTTTCATTTCATTACACATTCTAGCTATTGGAGAATTATGACCTAGATTGGTTTTTACAAGTGGCGTTGAAAATAATTTAGTAATAAAATAAACATGTTGTCGCTAAACGCCCTTCAGTGAAAACGTGCCGGCCGGCTGCTACGCCGTAGCAGGGCAATACGATCAGACATCACACATGACACGACATGATAGCATTCTTTTTCCTCCTTCCCGCATTTTTTTCCTGACTTCCATAGCGTCCCACTAAGTCTGCTTCCATCCAACATTCGCTTGCCACGTCATGAGCTCAAGTCTGGCTGTGGCTGTCCATGTGGCCCACATGTGGCCTAACAATGACATCAACCTCTTTGAAGCGGGACACACGGCACAGGAGTTGGCCCATACAGCCAAGATTTTTAAATTTAATTTTATATTCTAAAATACATATATTTATTTACTTTTATAATGTATTATTATATTATTATTATTGTATTATTGTTATATTTTATTATTATTATTTTTATTTTGTTTGTCGGCGTCGTCGTCTCCCTCCGGCGGCCCTGTCAGTGTCTTAGGGGTAATATGAGACAAGGTCCTTGTTGGCCTCACACACTGGTTTTTGTTTATATTTTAATTTAATTGTTTTTTTTTGTTGTTTGTGTTCTTGCTTTGTTTTGGCTGTATTGTATTTTGTGTGTGTCAATAAATGTTTTTCTTTCTTTCTTTCTTTCTTTCATTAGCTCTACACTCTACCTAGAGACGTTTGAAATCCACTACTGTTCTTAAAGTCTTTAAAGTCTGCCTATAAATATTCCAATGTTGGACTAAGGCATTCCTTTGCCTGACTGCTATTCGTGGTCAGGCTTTAGAATATTGGTATTTTTGGGCACTGCTGGTGCCTTGGTGTGGTACTGGTACCAGACGTCGTACCTTTACTATTGGTACTAGTACCAGATATGGTACTTATCCTATTAGTTTCTAATCGGTTTCGATAGGTAAATTAGCCCTAAACATGTCGTCTCTAAATGGCCTTCCTTGGAAATATTTTATAAATAAATAAACCTTTTTTAAATCAAATAAATATTCCGCCCGGCTGCTACGGCGTGGTAGGGCAATATTACAGATGGCACGCCAGCTCCTATACATAGAGATGTTTGAATGCCACTACCGTTGCTATTTTTTTCACTCTACCATACAACTTCATACTTCAATAAGTCAAGTCAAGTCAGAAAAACAATTAGTTTAATTGATTTTATGCGATTATAACTGTCCACTGTGTAAATTGGAAAGTTTTAAATAAACAATTGTTTTGAAAAAAAAATTAGGTTCTGTCTTTTTATTAATTTCAAAACTTAACTTCAAGGAATTTAACACACATTAGCAGAAACTAGCGTCATCATTCGAGCGTAAATCAATCGAGAACTCGTATTAGGGTACACTTACTAACGTAAACGGTATAATGTCCGGTGACAACTGGCGACATTTGTGACGCCTCCATGGGCCCATATTTGCGCTGTTATTTGTTCCCCTGCAGTTATGCTTATGAAATGAAACGCATAGTTTCCGCATTTTCATTTTCGTTTGAGGAAAAGCTGACATATTACAACGCTTGAGCTGAATTTTAATCCAAATATGTTTATACGTAGGGAGAGGCCCTTAATTTAGCTTTCTAAAAAACCCATAAAACCATATCAAATTTGGTTTATATGAGAAAGGAGATGTTGCAATAAAACAACGCAATACGAAACTGACTGTATTCTCGTCATATACAGATACCCTCAAATAATTAATATCAAAAAGTATTAACGACAACAGGCTCCTTATGATGACAACTAATTTGTTAATACATATCAAAATTGTACTTGAATACTAAGTACACATACATTAGTGATTAACTAAAATAATTAGGTAGGAAACTAATAAAAAACTTACCAAAATAATAATTGTGTTACGATTCACTTTCAGAAGATTTACGTAAGCCTGTTAAATTGTATATTTGCATCTAAACTGTGCCTGACAATGGTACCATCTGAGCGCGTCTCACCAGTGTCGACCCAACTAAATAATTGGCTAATAGTGCACCGCTAAATATACAAGAGCAGAAGGACTGCTCACACGCTCAAATGTTCAGTTCGGTAATCTAATATCGATAATGATACGGAGCTTTATAGCGCTTTTTCGATTCCATACAATTTGTAGTTAGCTTTACGAGTAGTGAATACGAGTTAGCATAGTGAAGTACGAATAGTGAAGAAAATACATAAAAAAAATTGTTAACAAACGAGGAATTTACAATGTTGAGGTGACTTTCCTGTATGTGTGCGTGTGGGGGTGTGCGTGTGGGTGTGAGGGTGTCTGTGTGTGTTTTACATATAGTACTTAGCTCATCTAAAAAATATATTGAAATGTTAACACAATAAATAACTACACTTGGGCTACATGGCATATTATGTACACACACACACTATATAATTTACAAAAAATCACAAGAAATATAGAAGATAAATATTTGACTTTATTAAGCTGGCTACTTATCGGAATGACATCGGCATAGGATTCCCATTGAACCAATGAAACCTTCTTCAGTCTCCTGATTTTGTGCCAGCGCGAAGGGTTCCGTCGCTGACAGCCGGCGCGCTCCGCTGCACTCTATTAATAAAGACTATTGGCCGTCTTAAATACACATTTTACTTAATACATCTTATGGTGCATCCACTCTGCAATGTTTTACTTCTTGCGAAGCATCGTTTTCAAGTGTTATTGGGAAACATCCGATAACAAAGAGTAACTCGTAGCCGTGTTAAGTAACGTTGTCTATCAACAATCGATAACATTACGATACACGTCAGTTGCCTATACAGAGTTTTGTAAGTTAGCTTGTTGCTGAGAGTTACACTTTGTTATATTTAGTTAATATATGTTATTTATGGGCAGAGCAACATTCAAATAATAGCAACAAGTGGTTGCAATAATTAAAGAATATCACCACAATGTTATCGTGTGCAGCATTTTATTGCTTCTCAAAAAGTAACTACGGAGGGAGATTCCCAAGCATTAGATGGCGTCACTACTGGCTCCATTCCCAATTTATAGTCAACCTTAATTCAAACGAATAGTGAAGTTCACATCACCGAGAGATGTAGCAACCGTCGTCGGTGGCGCGTATTGGTCCGCGTCGTACTAGGTGCCAAGTACGAGTGTCATTTGCCATTCGATCACGTTAACGAGAATTTCATTGGCAAAGAGGCGCTGCTTCAATGCCGTATTAATTTTCGTTTTCGTAAACGTAATCGAATGAATACGGCACAAACTCACAATAGGCACCCTGTTGTATTTCATGCGACTTTGTATTTAAATAAAATCAGGTTTGATTTGCAACTATTCTGGTTTTTATTGAATAAACCTCATCCCCAAATAAACCTTAGCTATACCTAGAGGTTTAACATGATTATCCAACCAAATGAATTAGCTTGTGCTATTATTTTTCCGTCACTATTCTTTCTTAATCCTTTCTGAAGTACTTCTCCATGCACATTAGC
The DNA here is from genome assembly GCA_949315975.1 of Eudonia truncicolella. Classification (NCBI taxonomy): domain Eukaryota; kingdom Metazoa; phylum Arthropoda; class Insecta; order Lepidoptera; family Crambidae; genus Eudonia; species Eudonia truncicolella. The sequence continues at coordinate 6,532,052 of OX438832.1, forward strand.
TCCAAGCGTACGCGGCCGGCGGCGGCGTACGCACCAACCGTTGGTCGAGCACTGTTTTAGCCCTTACGATAATCTTTAAGATATTAGGCAACATTATGACACGAGTATATTGACAAGGAACCTCCTGCGGTGCGGATTTGGTGAGAGCAGCGCGAAGGGTTCCGCAGCCGCGACCCGTCGCCGGCAGCCGCCACGCTCCGCTGCACTCTATTAATAGATAGATAGAGGCAGTGGGCCGTCTTATACATTTTTATCGATTTCGTGTCATGCCACCTTAATGTGACAACGTGTGAGGTATACGAGAATAGATGGTGTAATACCTAATGATGGTGGATATTGAAACGTAAACGATAAGAAACACATTTTTATTTTTATTTCAAATCTTAACCAATTTTAGTCAAGATATTGTGTTTTACTATATAAAAAAAACAAACAAACAACTGGTCCAATGCTCCGCTGAGTGCTGAGCTACCGAAGCCCCCAGAGCAGGTTAATCTTGTAACTATATATAGATATCACGCGTCATCGAAAAAAAAGTGGAAAACATCATTGCATATTATGCTAATAGTTTCGATCAAACGTCATGTTTGTTTTAATGTAATGTAAGGTTTTTTAAATATTTTTCATTTTTACTTTGTAATTAAATTTAATTATAAGTAAACTTATTTAACTTAATGTATTGAATCCCTTAAGTGTGAATGATTAATTTTTACTACAAAATTTAATTTGATTATTATCTTTATTTATTTTTTCTAATATAAATTTACATTTTTAAAAATTAAACAAAATAAATAAAATATTAAAAAATATTAAAAAATAGGGGTCCGCCGGCATCGGGACCAGGGTCCAAGCTACCGGTGGTTAGGGCTCCAGAGACAGGAACCTCCTCACAATGCGTGCCGTATCGAGGAGAACTGCCTTCTGAATAATTTGATTTATTATTAGACTTGAATTGAATAAGCATGTCGTTTACACATATCTGTGGAGTTACAGCCCACCTACTTTATAAATATTTATGTCAATTTTGTACCATATATCTGTTGTAAATCTGTTTTGTGTAATAAATTAATAAATAGCATAGTGAATGCAAAATTCAAAATAATAAAAACAATTTTAGTCAGCTCGCTGTACTAAAACAGAAAACGGCTCTTGAAAAAAAGATGATTTGTCACACTGCAACTCTATCATGGACTAATTAGTACATGACTCTAGCAATATCTTAATTAAATATCTTTATAATATAATAATAATATAAATACCTTTGTTATCCGTCTTAAGCATTTTCATTCATTCGTGTAATGCAACCTTTGTGACAACTTGTAAGAATGGGTAAGTAAATACATAGTGTAATAGTGCAATGCAATACGGATCTGCTATAGGACTAGAACCACGATTTCTCACATTCAATTCGAGCATCCATCCTGCTTTATTTTCAGATTGTCAAACAGTAACGTCGGCAACGTATTTTTCCGACAACATAATAGGAAATGTAATCTGTAAAACAAAGACAAAAAATCTGTCCAATTGGCGAACTAACAACCTAACCCTAAATAAACGAATGACTTGGCACACTTCATTTTTTGTCACGGCACCTTTATGTGACAACGTTAGCGGAGGTGTACGGTACGTTAATATATAAGTGATAGTGCATTATTGTAATAAGGACATTGAACGGCAATATTGGCATCGCTTTCTTTTTTAACAATGATGCGATTTTTCTAACAGTACACACTATTAACCGAGCCAAATTTTTTTTATAAGTAAGTTATTGACCGCGAGGTCACTTGATGGTAAGTGATGATGCGACCATAAAAGGAAGCATATTTGCCTAGAAGATTTAATATTAAATATTAAACTTACAGTAATTAAACATAGCCACTATATCAAAACTTAAAATAGTGCTTGAAAAAAGTCGACTTGCCTAATGTTTATATAGCACGTAACATTTTAATTAAAATAGAAAATAAAATAATGCTTTGTTGGAAATTATTTATAATTTTCATTATAAAGTCACATATATTATTTCTTATATTTGAAGTGAACAGTACCTACTAGAATTTATAATACTATGTCTAAAATATACATACAAGTAAAATTTTACTTCGTACCGGTAGGGAAATTTCCGTTGGAATTTTAAATTAGCGGTTGTGAAAATACGACTAACTTACTTTGCCCAGTACATTTTCCACACCTTCGTTAGCTGGGACAACATGATATTGAAAGAGAGGTCCGCTTCACGTTTATATTGTACTCGGTTGGATTGGTGGCAGGGTTGGTTTTAAGCATTAAATGCATAACGGCATTTTCTCCTTTATTTAAAAAGGCTAGTCACTATCATTGTATCTAAGTCAGTCGCCATAACAAAAATGTTAGTATTCTTGTTGATAATAGCAATTATGTTAGTACTAGAAAAATTTAACGAGTTCTCTGGGGCCTCGGTAGCTCAGCAGTCAGAGCATTGGGCCGGTTACCCAAAGGTCGTGGGGTCGATTCCCACTCGAGCTTCCTCGAGTGGGAATCGAACCCACGACCTTGTTTCTAGTAAAATTTTATCTTTTATCATTGTTGTGTTAGAGTTGAGAATACCACCTGAAATGCGCCACCACCTTTAGCTTTATGTTCACGCATTACTTTACTATACATATATACCTTACTTTTCAATTACATTTTACAATAATAGGTTAGCGATACTCCCCCTGCTATTGCTATTACCTACAGGGTGCTAAATTATATGTTTTTAATATCTTTCGTACCTTCCCATATAATTAAAACAAAACAGCATCTATTAATTGCCACACAAAGTACACTTATAAAAATAATCCATATTTATAAAAATCAATTGCCACATGTATGACGGAGCATCACTTGAGAAAGGTTCGACAGATTTGGCTGATTTAATTTAGGTTGTTTTCGTAATTGTCAGGATAAGTTTTATATTGAAAAAAAAAAAAAAAAAAGTTTTCGAGCTGGTAAAACCATCACGATATACGGGTGTTCTCAAGCGTACCAGCGGACCACTCATCATCATCATCAGCACATATTGATGTCCTCACTACTGGGGCACGAGCCTTCCCTATGGATGGATAGGGAGAACCGGCCGTAAACCACCACGCGGGCCCACTGCAGTGCGGTGGTTGTTAACGACTGCTAATGCAGCTGGGACTAACGGCTTAACGTGCCTTCCGAAGCACGAAGGAGCTCGAGATGATAAGTTTTTGGTCACCCATCTGTTGTCCGGCTTTTGCGAAAGTTGCTTAACCTTAGCAATCGCAGACCGGGCGCGTTAACCACTGCGCCATCGAGCTCCTCGAGCCTAGTAATTTACAACTACTGTGTACGCTGATGTGGCATGCAACAATATGAAATTAAACTTATCATCAGTGAGCTGCCAGAAAGGCTTCCCCATTGTCGTCCAAAATCAAAAATCAAAATCGGTCCAGACATGTAAAACTCTTTCGCTACGGATCCCTCTAATAGGGAGTTAAGAAGGAGAAAGTTAAGGAGTACTCGTTAAAATTACATAAACAAAACAAAAACATTTTATAAATAGCTTGCCTACTTCTTAACTGTTCTTTAGTATTTGTAAAAATATTATGATCGGATGTTAATGACGGTAGTTGTTGGCATTGAATTGGCGCTTTTGACTTTCAAAGTAAAAAAGTAAATAGTGTTGAATAATTTCGGCGGGCTGGTTAGAACCACGATAGCTCAATTGGAAGAGCACCTGACCCGGTATGTCAGAAGGGTGCAGGTTCAAATCCTGCTCACATTTGTGTTTTTGTAATAAGGAGTACTCATTATTATACTGTGGTTAAGGACAGGACAAGTACGCTATTTCATCAGCCAACATCTTACGGATTCATCTTAATTTTTCAGCTTGCCGGGCGTGCGCCCTCTTCGCTCCTATCTCATTTTTCACAGCAAGACCAAATTGCTTACTATAAGAAAGGCTCCTGGAGCGACCGTCTTAGAGTAACTGACGAGTTGCTAAGATGATTGTAGATACACATCATACGAACTTGAGCTGTGAAAATGTCTAGTTTGATTAATTAATTAATATATTTTTTAAATTAATTATGAAAGTGATATGAATAAAGTTACTGCTAGTTTCCAACATCTACTTTGATTACAACATTTTGTGCTTTTATGCAAAGAAATAAATATTCAATTCAAAGATAATATTATTATTTTTGATATACATTATTTTGTTATGTTAATAAAGCTAAATTAACCTTTTAAAACAAGGAAACTAAAACCTTTATACTAATATCATACTAAATGTATGGGAGTGTTTAATGTCAAAATTTTGGATACTTCTCGTTTGATTTTTAAAAAGTTATTAATGCCATTTTACTCATTAGATAACGTACTTTCGTTATCAGTTTTAAGCTTTTTGATATCACTCATAGTTTCGGAATAATCGCCTGTGCACACTTAACGATTACACCCTGTATATAGGTACCTCACATTGTTTGGTAATGGAACTTTTATTATAGTAGTACACATATTTATAGGTCAAAGGATATAAGGCTTCCATGCTGTGATATTTACGACACATAACAATTTGTTTTGTTACCTAACTTCTGTTATTACGTTTGCGAGAAAAAATCAATAGCTTTTTACATGGATTGCTTTCTTCGTGGATTTTATCAGCTGTATGACGCAGAGCAAGCATTGTACCTATTGGAAACATCACTTTCGGTTTCGTTAGTTGACGTATGAAAAGACACTAAAGTGAGGTTTTACGATTTCGTGCAAATGTGTCCATTAGAGGTGTTGTTTTATGAACTTATTAGTAGGTAATGATTTATATTATTAGAGGTATGGTGAATGGTCACGGAAACTGAATGCTGACTCGATTTGAATAATTGGACATCAATATTATAGTAAATCTGTTCACTCTATCTATTGAAGTTATAATGATGATGTGTTTTAATTTATTGACATACATTACTTACAATCCTATAAGTGCTTACTAATCTATAATTAAAAGATATCCTCCAACTGTGGGCTCATGGGTACTCCCAAGAATGCTGGCAACGTTACCTCTCTAGATTGCAAGGCTAGAGATAGAGGTAGTTTCTAGCCCTCTCGTCACCAGGAAGATGATGATGTGATATATTTATAAATTAAAGTATTTTTTTTATTTAAGTTACCTACTTACTGGGTTAAAGACTTTTATATCGTTATTTTTTACCTTCGTTCAGGACGTCAATTAACCTAGGCTTTTTAGTATACCAGCACTAAGTTTCGAGCCTTTTATAGAGGGGCCTTCAGGTTATCTGTTCTCGTTATCCGACTTAAACGTCCCAATGAAGTTAGAGTTACTTTCGAAATAGAACTCTCGAGGATTGATCTGTTTCAGTAAAAGATTCAGGAAAAGAAGCCCGTAGAGTCTTTGGTATCGGTTGTTGTTCTAAGATAGGAGTCGTTAAAACTAATCTACCCTACATATGGGAAGACTTCTGCTTAGCAGAGGAAAGTTTATAGGCTGACGATGAAAACAAAAAAAAATCAGAAGGGGTCGCGCTGCGCTATGGCTGAGGGAAATGATCTGAAACTTTTTACATAACACAACAGAAAAGTTAACAATAATCGTATACCATGCACTTCTAAGCACCAGCCCTACAGAGAATATGAACATTTTCTACACTCCTACATATCACGGGAGTCATTCATCTGTTAACAAAGATAAAATAAGCTCGTAAGCGGAAAACGACAGAGGAAAGTGCATTTTAGCGACACGACTTTAGAATGAAAATCTTTTGTCGCCTATAACTATGAAGGAGAATTGATTTTAATAAGATTCAGCTGGTACGCAAATGAAGAGTATAAATGTTCAATTACATTATATTCTGAACGTGCGCTCGTTATCAATTCAGGTTAAATGTAGACAACAGGAATTTTAAGCGCCATTTGTAAACAAGTTGTTATCTCTCTGGGGAAATAGTCGTGGGCAAATTTGATTCACATTTTCATATTATAGTGAATAGGAAAATTTTGTAAACATTTATGCTGTGGGCTAATTGATTAGATGAGAACGTAAGATTTTGTTTTGATAAGAATAATATTTACATATCGGTGATTCAGAAACTTCCACATAGTATTTATAGGTTGATTGATTGATGAAAAATTAAGTACGATCTTTTGATTTAAAAAAATTTATGTAACACTAATAAAAAAAAATAACAAATTGCAATCCTAGCTTTCACTTTTCAGCCAATTATATATGCGCATAATGCCAAATGGATTAATCGCCAATTTTCAAGTAGCCAAATTTTCATAAGTTTAGTTTTAAACTATCAGTTAATTTGTTGCTTTTCAATTAACTTACTTTCAATCAGTAGCGGTACTAAAAACTATAAAGAGCGACATAAAAAAATCGTTTAAAGAATTCAACAACTAAAATTACAATAAAAAAAAGCTTTTTTGGATGTATGGACTAGATCTGCCTTCCTTAAACATACTGCCTTGGTTTGGTCAGCTCTGAAAAAACGATCAAATATAGTAAAACTACAAAAAAACGGGCTTCTCCTATCCAAAATCAATTACGTATTTCTCCGCTCGTCCCAAGTGAAAACAAAATGGCCTCAAGGCGAGAAGGTAGGATGCTATTACCGTCGCGCGTCATCCGACCAAAACATGACATGACGAATATAGTTATCAATACCTGATTTATTGGCAACACCTCTGCCCCGACAGCCCCATTATTCCCGGGGCGTGTTGTGAATGATTTAGATTAGCCCGTAACACAATCGTCCTGCTTGTCAGACCTTATTTTTTTCCTTTATTTCGCTTACACTTTGAATGGGACGTCTTCAGTATTATCCACGGCGTGGAATGGTCGAGAAAATTCGCAAGTATGATAAATTTGGACCTTTCAGAACTTAATTGTTGTAAGTTCATGCTTTAGTACCATTGTTACGGTAAGTATTTAACAAAATAGTAAATTTATGTTAAGTTTGGCAAAATTGGCTGTTTTTTGACAAAGGAATGGCTTAATAAAATACTTACAATGGTGGGTCACCGGATGGGTGGGCAAATTTTTTAAAACGAGCTTTGCGTGCTTTACGAGGTGGGGTAGTGGCACCTGTGTTCTTTAGGTACCAGTGATTGTGTTTCTTTTCTTTTCTATACTAATATTATAAAGAGGGTAGCTTTGTATTTTGTATGTATTTGTTGTAACGAATAAACTCAAAAACTACTGGACCGATTTCAAAAATTCTTTCACCATTAGAATGCTACATTAGCGCTGAGTAACATAGACTGTATTAAAAAAAAAGTCCACCCGTGTGAAGTAGGAACGGGCCGTTAGTAATTAATAAAAATAGGGGTAGCAACTGATTTTAGTCTTTAGCAATAGATTAAGACCAAAAAATGTACCTTTCTCAAGCGCAAATTAAATATATTTCATTTCATTTTATTTGCAACCATTGGATACAGACTACTGGCTTCCTAACTGTCATCCCGTAAAACTGTATGCTATTTTTTGGCGACGAAGGTGTGTTGAATACTGGCTTTAGTGCCGAATACTGGTGACAGTACCCTATATCAATATCGGTTATAGCAGTCGTTGAAACAACGCTTTTAACCCTTAAACTCTCATTGGGCCAGTGTGGTTGGTTATGGCCCGATCCCCCCATATGCTATTGCGCCAGTTTTAATACTACGGTTTTAACCCTTGGAGGAGCTCGAAGGCGCAGTGGTTAACGAGCCCGGTCTGCGCGTGCTGAGGTAAAGCAACTTTCGCAAAGGCCGGTCATCGGATGGGTGACCTAAAATGTATCATCTCGAGGTCCTCCGTGGTACGGAAGGCACGTAAAGCCGTCGGTCCCGCCTGCATTAGCAGTCGTTAACAACCATGAACCCGCAGTGGGCCCGCGAGGTGGTTTATGGCCCGTTCTCCCTATCCATCCATAGGGAAGGTTCGTGCTCCAGCAGTGGGGACATAAAAATGAGCTGATGATGATGATGATGAACCCTTAAACTCTCATTGGGCCAATGTGGTGGGTTATGGCTCATGGGAGATGGTCTAAGGCTTAGACTCTAAGCCCACCATGAGTGGGGCTAGACGGTGATGAGACATTCGTGGTTAGAGTTTCGTTTTGTTACAGAGCTTTATCCTGTTCAAAAAGTTTTATATACCTAAATACTACCTTCAAACAAACATAATCTCGTTTTCATTTCAAATACGTAGCCCAAACGATTTGTTAATTTACATACAAACAGATCTCGAGCAATTAGGTATTTTTATATACGAGCACAATTACATAAACACTGTTTTAGAATATCGTCCTTAATGTAAACGAGATAAGATACACAAACGTTAAAAAGTGCCAACATAACTGTGGTGACGTCTGTAATACGATGTGTTTTTAATTACATTCTCTGTTAATATTTGTATGATCGTTCAAGTGGGCCTATATGTATGATTGATTGGGCATGTGACGTAGATCAGACTAACAAACAACCATTATGAAAATATTAACTTGAAAATATCAATTAAAAAAAGTCGATCGAACCGCCTCTTTCGTCTTGTGGTAAGACCACCGGTCCCGGGTTCCATTTCAATTACAAATAAGAACAAAATTTTGTTGCAACCTATATTTTAATTAATTTGACTTATTTTTCATTGTAGTAATTTTTTATATTATTTCGTCTCTAAGGGATGTACGTTGCATGTAGTGTATGTACATGTTTACTTATAAGTAAAGCATTACTTATTTTTTGTAAGATGCAACGTATGTTCTAGAAAGTTTTTTTGTAATTGCTTTGTCGGTTACCCCAATAAATAAATAAAATAAATAAATAAAGAAATTGGATTTGGTCTTACTCCGCCTGACTAACCACCACCATCTATATAAGTCAGTTAAAGATTTGTGATAACCAATGTGTTGTGTAAAGATTCTAAAGTGTTCCTTTCCTACCCATTCATTCCACTTTGGTCCCACTATCGCAAGTCACTTTACTTGCAAGTTGGTAATGTGTTACCAACTTGCAAGAAAAGTGACTAAACAAACAGAACATACAAGTCGTAACACCGTCGCTATCGAGCTCCCAAACTTACATTAGTGTAAAGTAGATAGCTTATAACTGTCCTACGGCTGGACAAAGGTCTCCATAAACCCTGGCTATGCATTGAAAAATCCGAAACACTTTGCCCGACCTGTAAATTGAACCCGGGAACTTCGAGTATCGATACTCAGTTACCGACTAAATGATAAGTTTGAATTAAATGCTGTTCATACTATGACAAGCATCGAACTTGTACAGATTTCCACAGAGCATATTATGTTAACAATGTCTATACTATTTTAAAATGGTTGCCACTTTTTTCTTAATGTATAAATTCAAATTTGGTACAGCTACAGTGTTGGCCTAAATTCCTCGTCGTATTCAGGATGAAATTACCGTGATATATTGCAGGAGGCTATTCATTGCGTTACGAGAAATTCCTCCGTTTTTTTAAGGTCATGGATACTCATAACATAATCCCTCTTTTTATACTTTTGATGCACAACAGAAAAGCTTTAATCTTATAAGTTTAAGATAACCCACTTTTTGTTTTGTCTCTGTATTGCTTTTGTTTTTTTTTTATCGTTTGTTTTGATTTTTTACGGTTCTCTTGTATTGATTTCTTCTACTGCTTTTGATTTGTTAAGAGTCTTCATACGGTCCCAAACAAATTAAGAAGTTCCATTTAGAAAAAACAATTATTGCAATTTATACTACTTTCTATTCTTTAGAAAAATACTAATAATAATAGAAAACATTTGAAAAACGAACAGAAAGATGGTGGGAAGCTGGATATGGACATGTGGAATGGTTGAAGGGTTTAAGAAGGCCTTTGACCAAATGTGAAGCAAAACAGGTTAAATAAAAAAAACGGAATTTAGGCCTTTAGAAACGTTCCACAGACTTTAAATAGGATACATTTAGTTAAGTAAACCTTTTTAAATGCTCTCTTCCCACACAAATTTGATATAGTTACTTATCCTTACTAGTTTCATAGACAATATGTTTTTTTTTGTTGTGTGTTGTATTTCAGAAATAAAATAAAGTTTTTTTTTTTGAGAGAGATTGCTGATTACCTCAGACGGCATTTTCAGCTTCACCGGGCTTGTTTGGGGTCGGCGAGGAACGTAAACGTCCCTCAAGCCGTGTGAAACGAATCACCTTCGGAGGTTTTCTAGAGGGAACGGCATTTGTGCGCGTCCCCGTGCCCTACTAGATTCTCCGAAGGGTTCGGATCGGATCGGGGTAAATAAAGTGGTCCTTCCATGCTGCTGCGGTCAGCCCTCTTATAGGCCGCATTATCTTTAATAAATGACGTTGAGAATCCATCAATATATTTTCGTTAGGAGCCTAAGAGAAGCTTAAGAGTTAGGGAATATCATCTATCATTCATTCATCATCTATCAGATATCATTCCTTGATCATCAATCTCAGTAATGCAAGCTAACAATGTATCCAAAAAAATTACTGACTGAGAAAACGGCCGGTGCAACTCGGTCGAAACGTCGAGTATAAAAAAGGTAGGCATCATAATGCCTATACTTATTTATTAGCGTCAATCCTCGTCAAATTTGTTAATTAATTATGAAACGCGAAAGTTTAACAGTGTATAAAACAATGTATGACAAAGAATAATAATCTAAGTCATGGAAAAATCTTTATTCTTTTGTAAAGTTTGCTACTATACATTGAAATGGAGTAACTTTTACGCATCTACTTGCATTTATTTTACACATTTGATGTTATTTTATTAATTCAGACGTTTTGAACTTTCTACAGGGTGGTCACAGGGAGTCTTTATCCCTAAAAAGAAAGAGATCAGTAAAAGTTCATTATGATAAAAAACAACTTCGTCAAATTTGAATGCACTAAAAAAAGTGAAGTTCACGTGAAACTTGTCGACGCGTGAAGTTTGACGCGCGAACGCGAGTCCCGCCCGGGGGCGGGCGGTGGGCGGGGCGCCCAGCTATATAAGCTTGTGCATGGCTCAAAAGTTTGTTGTTGAATGCGCGAGATCACGCGACGTGACAGTGACGACAGTGAAGCGGCCGTTCTCCCGACCACCAGGGTAAGTTGGAAACTTTCAACGGATTTATATTCATGGGATTGTTCGACGGGAAAATTACGTGCGATCACCTATGCCGGCCGCGTATTGATGGCATGTGTGGCTATCTTAGTTTAGATAGTAAAACTGTCAAAGTTAGTTTTTTAAAAGAAGAAGATGTGTAACGTTATTGTTGCGATAATTTAAAAAAAAAAATTTTGCACGCGTTACAAAATTTCACATTCTATGGTATTTAAAGTGTATTCAAATTTAATATTCACATACAACATAATAAACATTGCACATTTATTACTTCTTTCAGCTAAAAAGCAGCCAATCTTTTTTGTTGCTAATGTTTAAATAAGATGAGAAAATTCAACGCGTCAAAAAATTTCTGTACGATAGCTATGTAAAACGTGTTAATTTTTAATTGCACAAACAACATAAAAATATTGCAGTTTGATTACTTTTTAAACTAAAAAGGAGAGTGTTAATTGATTATTAAAAATATATATATATATATTACATTATATAATTACGTATCATTAAAGAATTGTATATCTGCAAGCCAAAAAGCAGTGTGTCATCATGTGCGCAATAAATCAAGTTTTTGATAAAATAAGTGTGATATAATATCTCGGTTTCCGTGTATTAAATGAATTCAAATAGGTATTTATTACCAATTCCATTAGTAAACACATTCCAAGCGCACCAAAATTATTATCTAAGTTGTTTAAAGTAAAAACAAGTTGCCACCAAGTTCTGAGGGACCTCGGAGGTTGCTAATCCGAATAAATCTTGTAAACCCACTCGTGAACAAACGCTCTCATTTATTTCCAAGTGAAAGAAGCTGCCGGCCGCTTTGATGTAACACCTTAAGTGTACGTAAAAAGAGAAAACTGGACTTTGTATACGTTTCAAGTTGAACATTTTATAGAATATATTTTTGGATAGAACGTGTAAATTAAACTGAATTCCGCCCTTGTATCATTTTACATGCCATATTTGTTTGAGCGTACGTAATGAAACAAGCTTATTATACCTATACAGCTTCATGGAAACAAGTGAAACAATCATCATGCTACGATATTCGTAGCCAATCGCTACGGAACGCTACGAAATCGGCATCGTTTTGACAAGACATATTTTGGTGTTCAGACAAATAATATTACAGTATTGTGTTAAGTAATCTGTTAACTGACACAAATTGTTGTGTTATGAGAACAAAAATATGTGAAATGTAGGTAAACAGTTATGAAAATTTATCATTATCATCTGATATCTTATCTCGTCTAGATTATAGTAATGAGGCACAGTCAAGCTATCACTAACACTCAATACTTTAATTGCATTTCTTGTGAAAAAAATGTTATTATGTTGTTATTTCGTACAAAGAGTGGCTTTAACCAATAATATCGGCTAATAACTAGATAAAACCTCTAAGTTCTGTTATTTCAGAGCAAATCTTTGTTAAAGAATAAAAAAATGTCAGTACTATATGTTATTGTTATTAAGTAGATTTAAAATGACAAAAAGTAAGAGTATTTTTGTTTTTCTAATAAAACAACGTTTTTCTCTATCACCAATCATTCGTAACGACAATACCTGTTGAACGCGCAAAAACATTTGGAGACGTTAATCACTTCCTCTAACAAATAGGTGTTCGCTTACTTTGCGGGGCACATTTTTAGTTAAAAAATACCGCAATAATTTATACGCAGGCCCCAAGTTGTTTCAAGTTGAAAACATTTATATTCATCTTTCGTCTTAACCAGATTAAGTTAAGCGGGTAGCTTGAATTGAAATTTGTGCACGCGACCTCTGCTATTTGCTGTCGGAAAGGTAGAAGTAGATCTTATCTTTTCTTATGTTAGTAGGGCCTGCTGAGGTTTCTCTCTCCCAGTAGCACTTTGACCCATCAGAGTCTTTTGTGCAAAAAGCAGTTAATAAAAACATGGTCCATAGTAGTAAAAAGTTATATTTCTTTTAATTTTATTATTTTAAAACAGGTAAATTATAATTTTTGCTTTATAACGCCAAAACAACTATGAAAATGAACGGCGGCCATGATATTTTGTAGTGTAGAAATATCATGGCCGCCAGGACTACGTTGTTGTTGAACAATATTAATTTAAAGACATTTAAAATGGATGAATTATATTTTTTGCAAAAAGTAATTACGCGTAAATAACTTTGTCGATTAATAAAATCTTCATAATCTTGTCTGCCACACCAGGTGGTACGCAAGCGTATGTTTTACTCAAGTTATTTCAAATTTGTGGTATTTCATCTGCAAAGATGAATCTGCATAGCCATCGGTTGCAATAACCGTTGGATAGATGGCGCACTGTGCCCCTATTAGCACTCAAAAAATTAAAAAGCAGTGACAAAATTCAGCGCTTATATCAGCCTTCCCGGTAGCATAGCGGTCAGTGCAGCCGCCTGGATTGAGGAAGACCCAAGTTCGATTCCTGGCTGGGTCGGGTGGGCGTTTAGTTTTTTCACTGTATTTTATAATTTTTATAAATATCTATAAACTATGAAAAATGCCGGGTTTTAGGACCTTTGGATTGGGATATTCGAGAAACTAAATTTATGTAAAACTATGTTCCTTTCTAATTCTGGAGCTTTGCATAATATTAACATTCTCGTTAGAAGTTTCGGTTTTCAATAATACTAATCGAAAATTATACTTCCAAAAGCGATACAAGAGTTCGTATGATTTTACATGTTTGATGAAATCATGTTAACTAAAAAAAAATTAATTAACTCAACAAAAAATGTTTGTTGATAACTTTGAAAGGGCGTTGAAAATGAAAAAGATATTGGCGTGGAAAACTTATTTTAGCTTATCTTTAAATCTTTTGTAAAATATTTGTTGTTGAATATACGTATTTACGACATACGGTTGACTTACATATATTCAACTTCGTACAAGGACAAAATTAACTATTAGTCCATGCTAGAGAGAAGTAAGTTTGTGTTGGTTCTTGTTTTAAGTCGGGCTAGCAAACTACCACCATCATATTATTATATCTAATTTGCCATGTTGATAGCCAGTAGTTGAAGATTGCAGGTGAAGAGCATTTCATTAGAGATAGGTACTTAAACAAAAAATCAGAGCCAAGAGTTATTAGTTATATTACAGTATTTATTTATTCATTAATTAAAGTACAGTTACAGAAAATATATTACGTAAATTCCGAATTATCGTTTTCAATTGTTAGAGTGTAAGATGTATACCAATTATTACTATTATAAATAATACAGATCCCGGTTCAATGGAGCAAAGCGCTTCCCTGTTGTTAGAAATGTATTATACAAAAAATATTTTAATTACGAGTATTAAAATGACGTACACTGTGACACTTCGTTTTAACCTGTTGCTTAAAAATGTACCAAACAAAAAATATTTAAATTATTAACATGACGTACACTGTGACCCGTCAAAAAATTGCATAAAACTAATAAGCGTGAAAGGAATCCAAAGCACTCGACTCCAATTCCTAAGATAAACTTTTCACATTGCTATATTGAACCAACTTTTGTCGGAAAGCCAATATTGACGCTAACTCTAAAGTTGTGAGATCAATTAAGTTATCAATCATGTGATATCAACAATCTGTTGGTTTTGTTCCCTCACGATAATTAATACATATATACAGCACATACATTCATGTCTGTAATAAAGGATGACAGAGATCATCATCATCATCATCATCAGCTCATTTATGTCCCCACTGCTGGGACACGAGCCTTCCCTATGGATGGATAGGGGCCATGGAACGGGCCATTAACCACCACGCGGGCCCATTGCGGATTGGTGGTTATTAACGACTGCTAATGCAGCCGGGACCAACGGCTTAATGTGCCTTGCGAAGCACGGAGGATCTCGAGATCATAAATTTTTTGGTCACCCATCCGATGACCGGCCTATCCGAAAGTTGCTTAACCTCAGCAATCGCAAACCGGGCGCGGTAACCACTGCGCCATCGAGCTTCTCTAGAAAGAGATGACGTAATTTAACTTACTACAATCCTGCTAGAGGTGCTTAGAGCTGTTTTTTTTGTTCTACATTATATAATGCTTAGACAACGAGCCTCAATCCCAAACGTCCTGGGTTAGATTCCTATTGAAGCTTTAGAATTTGGTTTGGTGGAAGGGATTTTCCAAAGTTCGGCTGACTAGCTACCACCATATTATCAAGCATTAGTGGCATTGTTGTCTCGCAACTATAACAGATAAGATAGCCAGTCCTTCAGTAGTTGAGAATTACCGATGAAGTGTAAACGCACAGATGCCTGCACATCAATCAACCATCCAAAACTGTAATTTTTCTGCAATAAATGTTCCACCGTATGCCATATTCATAAAGTTCAAAGTCTATTGAGGAAATTTGACAGTTTGTGGAAGTCTGATGTGCAGGCGTGTGTACTTTCAGGTAAAAACCAAGTGATGCCTTGTTACGAAACGCAAAACATGTTAAAAAGTCTTCTAAGCATGATCTAAAACTATCTTCAGAAACATTCATGATTTCATACATTCACAACGATGGTTTGGGAACATAAAAATAAGTGGATTGATAATGTTTGTTGTGCTTACTTATTTATTCTTAGGAATGTCAATGTCAGCCCCATGACATACCTACCGAGCCCTCAGAACAATAACTAAAGCTTATTGTTCTGATACCGAGTCTTCTACAGTTGCCCTACTGACGACTACAGATAAGCGATATCTGCTTAATCTCGGTGAAAACTGTTTGTGAGTACTACACATCTACACACATCAAAAATCTAGGGAAATATCGTTGCGTTATAGAATTAATATTTTAACTTTTTTGGATCATTATTAGTGAATTTCACGATACGAATTAATTTTTTTTTACATTGTTTAAATATGGAAAATTAACTGTCAATCTCAATTCCTATAAAAGAGCGTAATGGCAATTTTACAAAA
The DNA here is from genome assembly GCA_949315975.1 of Eudonia truncicolella. NCBI lineage: Eukaryota > Metazoa > Arthropoda > Insecta > Lepidoptera > Crambidae > Eudonia > Eudonia truncicolella. The sequence continues at coordinate 6,548,067 of OX438832.1, forward strand.
GCAGTACTGCACTGGAAGTAAAAAAATTTGCAACGATATGGAGCGACGGCGAAGAGATGTTGAGAGCCGTTGGAATGTTGGAAGCTGGTTCCAGGCAACGTACTGTGGCTGCCGCCATTGGCACTACACAGAGTGTCATAGGCCGCCTCTGGACACGCTATCGTATCACGGGCATCGTGGCCAAGAGACATGGAGGAAGATCTCGTATCACCACTCGAATACAAGACCGGTACATCCAAAATACACTCACGCTCACGGAATCGTACCATGACCGCTATGATGTTGGCCACAAGGTTCCACAGCGCTTCAGGCTTGCAGTTAGGCGACCAAACCATCCGGAATCGTTTACGCAAAGTGCATCTGCGTTCTCGAATGAGGGTTCCACCCATAGCACCCCACAATCGTAGGGCCCGTTTACAATTGGCTCGCGAACACCGAAATTGGGAGGAAGAAGTCTGGCACTGTGTTTGATTCTCTGATGCATTGGAGGACCTCTGGACACGCTTGAGATTTTGTCAGGAAGTTCATCCATATGGAGGGGGAACAATCATGGTTTGGGCCGGTATTTGGATCATTGGATGAACCGATCTCATTTGGATCAGGGGCAATCTCAATGCTCTCAAATCTACGCAGAGAGGATTGTTTCAGATGTGATCATTCCCTTGCGAGGCCGATTGGGTGAGTCACGGCTAGAGTCGAAACACGCACTCTTGCCGATTTTCATATCAACGTCCTGTCATGGCCTGCACAATCATCAGATCTCAACCCAATTGAGCATGCATGGGATATGCTCCAAAGAAGAGCTCTGCCGAGTATGGATGCCGTGCACACCCCACTGAGGAAGAACGTGGGCGGCTATTCATCAAAGTGGTTTGGATGAACTGATTTTAAGCATGCCAAATCGCTGTGCTTGTGTGATTCGTGTGAATGATAGAAATACAGGTTTTTGTAATTTTTATTTTTACAATAACATTTTAAAAAATCAACCTTTTGTACTTGCTTTTTTTGCCAATTAGGTGACGACCTTAACGTAAGTTAATTTTCCCCAATTTGTTAAAATTGCATTTTTTCTTAATTTTTTCAACATAATAGGGATAAAATTGTTTACTTAAACATTAAAAATAGAATGTTCTTTGTTTTGTTTATATAATTTTAACGCAAATTTTGTTGCGAAACAAATTCAAATCCTGCTCGTGGAATATTTTCAACATTTGTGTTTTTGTAATAACAAATAGAGCAAGAAGCCAGTCTGAAAAACCAGATTACGTAAATATTATTAGAATTTTTGTTATAGCTAAAAATGTACTTGACCTCTAGACATTTCTGATGTGTGTATATTAATAAAAATCGATTGCCACATGTATGTCATAGCATCACCTGAGAACGGCTCCACCGATTTGGCTGATTAATTTTTGTTGTGTTCGTAATTATACAATGTTTGTAAATAAAAAAACCAATAAAACTAAAAATTCTGAAAAAAATTTTTAGAGCTGGTAAAATCATCACGGAATACCTACATGTGTTTACTTACTCAAGCGGACGAAGTAATTGCGAGCGGGCTACTAGTATTTTTATAACTGTTTTTAGTAAAATACAACCCACTGTCTAACTAACCACAAAATCGAAGGAACTATAATGCCTACTTTATAGTTTCTACAGGATTTTAGATATTTTTCTGATGTTTATTTATAATGTAACTTTTGTTTTTTCCATACGAATCCTTCCGTCAATTGGCTGCCTACGTGAATTGACACAAAACATGCCATAAATAAAAAAAAAGAGAAAAAGAACTTTTGTTTCATATAAATGTCACATGTCAATTATCACCACCTATTTTCCGATTCTCAACGAATTCTCAATTTGTAGAAAAATCGCTAGATGTTCTCTATATGAATTGACTTTCAACCTGTTCAAATACATCCACGTTATTCATTACAAGTCAGGGCTACGAGAACTTAAATAACTGTTGCGATTTCAAGTTGAGCGTAGTGTCACAAAATAAGTGACTGCAGAAAGTAAGCTTCATAGAAACCGCGCTCGAGCAACTCACACATCGGCCCCTTGTAAGGACACGGATCTCAGAACAGCTCGGAACTGTCCGAGCGTAGCTGTTGCGATATTCCATGACCGTGAGAGATTCTCTATATGTGCGTTGCCCGGGCGCGTTTGTATAGACCCCCGCCTGATGCCACTACACATTTACAGAATACACTAAACATGCACACTAGTTTAGGCCCAAGACACCGTACGCTAGCTATGTGTCGTTATCGTTATTTGAAATCACGAAACGAAAACGTTATTTATTTTGTGAACAACGTTGTAATAACTATCTATTTTTGACAACTATCTATTTTCACAATGTCGTCGTTAAACTGTATCAATATATCACTGAATTATCTAACTTAATGACAATAGTATTTTAAACTGTATATTTAATGTGATAGGTGGTGGATTTGATTTCGTCGTTCGAACGTCTTATAGATAGTCTTCTTCAGTCGCACGAAGTAGGTTCTTGCGTTCACTCGCGTTCGCGTTACTTATTATTAAAACGCTTTACATTAGCCATTCAATCAATTACGCTTAAAAGATCACACTTCAGGACGGGTAATGTAAAGCGTTCTTGCTAAAAGTCGGCAACGTATCGCAACGAATAGACCATAGTCAACCAAACTAAGTAATGTTTTGTGACGTTGGCTTATGAGTGAATTTAGAGCGTTGTGGAAAATAGATAGTTATTTTCCGTTTGACAACGAGTGATCGTTATTCAGATAAATATATAACTAGATAAAAGTTGTATAACTATCTATGTTATATAACGCCCGTCGCTACCGTACGCGTAGAACAAGGGTACGACGAACCGGTTCACGCGCGCTCCATACCAGGTACAGACATGTACCTGGGCGCTTCTCTCCTCCACCACGGCCCGGTCAACCCGAGCCGAGGTCCGAGCCTTTAGAAGCGCCCTCGGGTTGTTCCGCTCCCCGATCCGATTCGAACCCTTCGGAGAATCTAGTAGGGCACGGAGACACGCCTCAGTGCGTGATGCCGTTCCCTCTAGACAACCTCCAAAGGTGATTCGTTTCACACGGCTTGAGGGACCCTTTAAGTTTCTCGACGCCCCTAAACGAGCCCGGTGAAGCTGAAAATGCCGTTTGAGGCAATCAGCAATCTCTGTCAAAAAAAAAGCGTTTGCATGAAGCTTACCTTCTGCAGTCTTGTTATTTTGTGGCAGTGTTGTCATAGTAAACATTGCCTGTTCTAGGTAAATACGCTACAAGTTTAATTTATTGAACAAATAGAGGCAGTACATTCATCGGACTGTTGGTATTCGGCCCGCTCTAAGGTTACCGGTCCTTTTTTTATTACGCAACAGAAAGCACTGCGAGGATTTAGTTCAAACTTAACATTCATAACACACGCAATCACGTTATGTCGTTTAATATAGTTTCACTAAAGTAAAGAGATAAGTACAGTCAACACCAAAAGTGTTTTGCAATGTTGAACAAAGTACGTGATTGAATTTTTATTTTAGTTTTTGTTCTTATTAGACTTTTGCTGTTAACTGTACCGACATATCTACTGAAGTGGCTCTTTGCACTTTGCACCTGATATCTTATTTTTCGATACTGATCGCTCCATACTTTATGTATAACAATGTATATACAATGTCAAGTTAAGTTAATGGTTTTCAAGTTTAAATGCTTTCGGCGTGCAAAGGACAGTCGACCGCAGGCCGGGCATTATGTAATCCCGATCCCCTTGAGTTTCAGTCGAGATATGGGATTTTGCTGGAAACCCCAGACTTCTTGTGACATGTAGGGACCAACATACGTCCGAACACTAAGCTAATAATAATCACTAACAAGCTTTTTAAAGCTAGTAACATCTTATAGAATTGAAAAAAGGCAAAAAAAGACAAAGTGTTGAAAATTTCACGAGCGGGGTTCGAACCCGCTGAATACTGAATAGGCTCCTTTGGCTTATAAAGTAAAAATAGATAGTGTTGATTAATATCGGCGAGTTGGATTGAGCCACGATAGCATAGTTGGCAGTGCACCTGACCGGCATGTCATGGGGTGCGGGTTCGAATCCCGCTCGGGGAATTTTTTCAACACTTTGTCTTTTTTCAAATTGTAATTTGTTCGCAAACAATTAATTTGCGTAAAAATGTATTTAAATAATCATTCTTATAGGCTTTTTACCTAAGAAGCAGAAATAACGACGTTTCAATCATCTTCCCTTGAAATGTTTTTATATCTGTGTTTCTCTCAAATCATGATGTCCATGAGAAGTGATGCCGCGACTTATTAACAATACCAACTAATGCAAAAGTTAAACTTCTTAATACGTTGTCTCAATAAAGATGAGTGACCATTTTCTCCCTGTTGGCTCCAGTAACTGGTTGTTGTCGCCGGACCAACGAGCATTGGGTCAGCTTGGTGAGTTATGGCTCAGTCATTATTCTATTTTTTATTTTGGAAAGCCATTCGTTTATAGGCTGATGATAACGATAAAGATGAGATCAAAAGGAGTTTTCATGTTAAAATAAAAGAAAATTATTTTAAGTGACTACGTATACTCTTTTAAGACGTAGATAATAACCTTAATATTAATGTCGTTCCGCGACGAAGTATGGATAATGTTTTTATTTTAACAGAAGAGATTATCTAATAAAGCTTGGAATTGAAATCTTGAGACGCGATGTTATCAAGAATGACTTTTTGTATTTGTTTTCAATTTCGGACGATTTCAGGCTCAATTTCGGATTTAGGCTTCCAAATACTTATAAAGGACGCGGAATCATAGTCATTATTCCCATTAAGAAGAATTTGAACTAGCGATCGCCACAGTAGTCGAAAATTTACCGTAATATAATACATATCTATACTACCGTTTGTGACTTTGTGTGTTTGTATGTCGGGGCTAATCATATTCATATTAAATAAATAATAATGGTAATAATTCATATTACATGTCAAACTTGAAACAAAACTAACTTTTATGTAATTGATATAAAATAAATTTTAAAAACATAATCATGACAAAATAAAAAAAGTAATAATCACAAAACAAAATATAATAGAAATTAACGAAATGCATTAATTGAATTAAATGATTAATAAAATAAATAATAATTATTGTTTTATAAATTCAGTAAAATTGTAGAATCTCTGAAACTACTGGTCTAATTCCAAAAATGATTTCCCGAATATAAGTTCATTGCGGGTAACAAAGTTTGAAAAAGAGTTTTTGTTTAAATTTCATATTCACGTGGACGAAGTTGCGAGTAGAGTGCTAGTATATTATAAAATTATACATACATTTTATCTTTCCACACTACGCCATGTATTGCATTCCTCCTAAAAAGGGGTACAAAGTTGTTTCTTCCCGTATTAATATGTAGGTTTAAACAGTGGTTTAAATGTCAAAACGGTACTACCGACGTACAAAAAAAGACGTTATTCAGTCAGAATTACATTATGAGATAGTCTGTCTAAAAAGCGTGCTTTATTTTATACGCATAAAACATGTTTCGTTATTAACTTAACCTTGACATTCTATATTTAAGTTTTATTCTAAATTAATCAAGCGGGTTTGGGCTTGGGCGGGGCACATTGTTTAAACTCTAGTGATAAACAACCTTCAGAAGCTTGGTGGTGCAGTTGCTTGTGCGTTCGGGTGGCGATCTTTCATGTTAAGCAACTTTCGCAATATCGAAAACCGGATATGTAACCAAAAATTAGGTAAGTAACATTTATTAATTATATATTGTGTGCTATCTTCTCAGATGCTTTTGTTTATGTAGGACGGCCTGAGCCCAGCCGTGGGATGTTCATAGATAGATATAGATGAGCCTTAAAACATAAATTATAGACATAAATATAAACACTGTAGGGAGACTAGTTTTTTTTGAGAGAGTTTGCTAATTGCTACTGTTTTTTTAGCTTCACCGGGCTTTATTGGGGGCGAGAAAAGGGTTCCTCAAGCTGTGTGAAACGAAGCACTATCAGAGGTTTTCTAGAGGAAACAGCATCACGCACTAGTGCGTGTCTACGTGCGCTACTAGATTCTCCGAGGGGTTTGGATCAGATCGGCGGTAGACTAGTGGTTAAGCTATTCTGAGTTTAATTTCCAGCTGGTACTTAAGTGTACTCTGTTCGGTTGGTGATAGAGCTTGTTTTAAGTCCGGCTGACTAGCTACCATCTTGTCTAAGTCTGACACCATAACATCTATGTTAGCAGCATTGTTTTGTTCTAACAGTTAGATATTAGGTCTTCAGTTAGAAAGCCAGTTCTTCAGTAAATAATATTGCCTTGTGAAGTGCCCTTCCGTTTTCGCCCTTATCCGCCACTTACCATACTTTCCTGGTGAGAAGGCTTGCCAGGATTTTTTCCTTTATAAATTTTTGTCACTTACTTTCTAGGATGAGCCCATTTTATTTCTTGGTATAATCATTCAGGTAGGTAATTATATTTTCCGTGGCCAGTGATTGTTCACACAGAGGTGTGGCCAGTTCTTCTACAGCGCGGCTTAAGTTACAAACCATTAACCCATCAAGCTGGCCCGGCAAATGGTTGCCTAAATAGTGTGACGCTCACAGCGGACCTTATTAGTGACGTCACAGTTGTCTTCTATCGATAGCCTATCTTATTAATATTATTTATTGTACTCCTTACTCAATTGTACCGTCCTCATGGCACAGATATCTACATATCCTTACTTAATTATATACATATAGTCAGTGAAGTGACAATATTAACTAACAATTTTATAAAAAAAATACTTTTTTTACCGATGTATATATATAAGTGTTTTTTATATATTTTAGCGTTTTATTAACGCTTAAATATACTTAAGTAAAATTTAAACACTGAAAAAAAGACGACAACCTCAGGCGGCCTGCTGCCGGCGGCCGGCTGCCTTAAGGCAGCCGCCCGGAATGCGGAAGGTGCGTGGTTCGATTCCCGCCTGAGGTTGTCGTCTTTTTTTCAGTGTTTAAATTTTACTGATGTATATATAGTTCAATTTCACATCGATACTTACTGTTAATTTAAAAATGCTTAATTAACTATTAACTTTAATTGTAACGATAATTTATTTGTTCAAACGTGTGTAGTTAAGAAAGATATTGTTGTACGAGTAATATCTAATTTGCTTAACACGTTTTTACAGTTAGGAGGTATTGCATTGTCAACTGAACGAGACGACACGACGTTTGATAAGAAACGTCCAAACTGATTGATTGAACAACGATCAGCATAGCACAGCCCAAATCGACACACTTACAATACCTACATTTTGTGCCTACAAGGAGCCTTCCTTTCATGACGTAATGAGATAAAAAAGGATTTCCCAAATTCCCCGGGATCACGGGATACAGGTACAAACAAAGTCGCGGTAGGTCGTTGATAAGATTCCTTGCCATCAATCTATCGATAGACCACTCGACCTAATTCTAAAATTCGATTAATGTGTTAGTGATATCGACGCGGTACTATGATGAACACTTGTTACAAAAGAAATATGGCAGATACACTATTAACTGACTTAAAAAGTGTCTGATATTGTACCATCATTATCAGCATCATCTCAGCTTAAAGACGTCCACTGCTGGACAAAGGCCTCCCCCAAGGACCTCCACAACGACCGGTTTTGTGCTGATATTATATAATGATAAACCTGATATTTTAATAAAGCTTCTTTAAAAGAAAGTAAAAATAGGAATATTTAATAACCGGAAATCAACACATTAAACTTTTCCCTTTTAATTATTTTTCTAAAAATAAAATAAAATGAGGCAACTCATTGGAATTTATAGGATTGTGTTCGTTATTGGTTATTATCTACCTGTTGTTTTTTCTCCAAGGGCTCCAAAAATAATATCTCATTCCTTGAATATAGATTATATTGTGACGAAGGAGATTTTTTTGTATTAAAAATATAACGTAGGTATTCGAAGTAAATAATTGTGCGAAATGTATTTTGCTTGCTACCTAAATTTTACCAAAATATTTTTTCCAAGTATAATGCTATTCATCACAACCTTTTCCTTAATTAAAATTCAGTTTCATTTCGTGAATTATGTGAAACAGTTATGCGAATGCCGATTAGGGCTGCGTTATGTAGTCAGCTTAAGTTGGATGAAAGCTCTGTACGCCTGTTTCAAATACTTAGCTTTTAACAACATGTATAAGTCAGTTAATTCTCCCAGCTATAATAAAGCTGGATAAGTTATAACTGTGATAGAAAGACAGAGTCGTAGACATGTTTCCGTTTCTAAGACATTAAGTTTACCTCAAATAGTCGAACTGACTGAATGGTACTGTGTTTTCTAAATTATTTTATAACTAGTTGTTGCCCGCGACTTCGTTCGCGAAGACTATAGGAAAAAAAAAAGAATAAGTATCCTATTTGCTGGTCTGGGTCATGGTCTGTATACGAGGAAAGTTTCATTAAAACCCATTCAGTAGTTTTTACGTGAAAGAGTAACAAACATCCATCCATACTTACAAACTTTCGCGTTTATAATATTAGTAGGATTAAGTGTTCCTACTCACTTTTAGTAAGTCAAAATTACTTTTTCGCGTGTGAAAATTTTGTTTAGTTTGTAAAGGTTTCGCTTTTAGGACATGTTTGTTATTGGAAATGTAAATTTAAAAAGTTATTTTTTGAACGTCAAATCTCTGATTTATATTCAAAATGAACATTTTGAAGATTATATTTTGAACGTCACATCTAAGCTTTGAAAACAGCGATGCAGACTCGGCCACGTATTTTCCATGTCTTTTGTGTTTGTATGAAATAATCTATAAAAGCTCACATCTCTTGAAATATTGTAATGGATCAAATGAGGATGTCTAATTAGATAATGACTGCGCGGTTTTCTATCTATTATTAGAGAAATCACATAGATCAAAGTACTGCTCCTAAGATTGCGGCACGGGGGTAGACGGAAGTCTGAAGGTCAATTGCCGATATTGCCATTGAACTTTGCGTCTCCTACGAGTAGTAACTAAGTAGTGTCTATTACATAAAGACTACAACGTGATACATTTTGTTAAGCACAGGTAGCACTAATATGAATGAATAATAAACCTTATGTGAAAGGAAGAAAAGAAAGAAAAAAAAATACATTTATTGGCACAGCCAAATTTTGAACATATGGTCTATATAACATATCTTTAACCCATACAAACTTCAATGCAACTGATAAACCAATTTGAAATTGTTTATTTGATTTAAAAAAAATTACTTTGACTGACTTTTACTAATGAAACTTTAAGAGACCGCGTATCGGCAGACGTAGTGTAGGACGCCCTCAGACTAGGCGGAGCGACAATCTTCGCAAGGTGGGCAAGAGCTGGATGAGAGTAGCCGCGGATCGTGCTCAGTGGCGTGCACTTGGAGAGGCCTATGTCCAGCAGTGAGCTAGTATAGGCTGATGATGAATGAAAGTTTTTTAGATGAATAGAAAAGATTTCGTTAACTCTTTGTATAAGTGAATAAATGCGATTTAAAGTCCATTATGGTAAGTTACAAATCGTATAAAATCAATTGAGCCAATGTTTTTACCGAAATGTTAAACGGCTCACAAAATATTCGACTCTTTTCTAAGATTTCGTTAACACTACTACTTTAAGCTGGAGTTTATTATTAAGTAGTTGCATGTTTTGAATCTGGAGTCTATGTTCTCATCTCAGGGAGACGTCTCCTGTTGACCCTCATAAAATAGTTGTTTAAATAATAATTAAATTTTAATATTACCATTACTTTAACTTTATTAATATCGAAATATCCGAATGTTATTAAGCTACTTCGTCATCATCATAATCATCAGCCCGTCTTAGTCCAATGCTGGATGAAGCCTTTTTCTTCATCTCGTCCACTGTCAGCTACTTTACGTATACCGTTAATTGAACTTTATTAATGCTTAAAAACATTTCATCATATTGAATTCATATGTGGGAGACAGAACACTCGACATAATATTTAACAGTATTATATTTTCTGGAGTTATGCTAAATCTAGATTTAATTTGCGTAACATGTTTAAAATTTTATTTCTGTATGGAAAGCAATTAAAATTTCCATCGTAAAAGCGTTTGATAGTTTCGTTAAATTATTACAGTATTTTATACAGTTACCAAATACATCTGAAACACAAAATAATTATGAAAATAATATTTTTATTGAGTGTTTTTTTATATCTTACGGGTGCCTTTATCTCAACTGATGTTAAGTGATGATAAGGCCAATAGTGGAGGCGCACTTCACCCGGGATCCTCAACTAGTGAGTTACTGGCACTGGCTATATCTAGATGCTGGGACACAACAATGCTACAAACATTGGTGTTATGGCGACATATTTGGACAGTTAATGGTAGCTAGCCAGGCGGACAAACAAGCACTACTAGATCGAGTACACAAACATGTACCCCCCGCTAAGAATCGAACCCAGGACCTCTGGGTCTAAACCGGTGGTCTTTACCACTAGACCACAGAGGCTGTTTAATAATAAATAAACCTTCAAACCTGTCACTATTGTAACCGATTTATTTATTATACGAGTGTTTGTTTTGTACAAAAATTGCTCCGTTTGTGTTTCCCATAGTTTCATAGCGTCTTGGGTTTAATCGTTGTAGTCCTTAGCGGTGGCGGCCACAACACTCACCGCAGAGCTGTCAAAACCATCCTTAGCCATCCTCCTTCAAAGTCAAAGGTCACAGTCAAGTCAGTCTACAGTCAAATCGTTTATTCAATATAAGCCTCCACAGGCAATTATTGACGTCAAAACTAATAATAAAATTTTAAATAATAAGGAACTAAAATTTAGTTCAATTAAACTACTGAATAAACCACCAGTTCAGATTTAAGGAGAGCGTTCGACAGAGTAGAGCTGACAAGAAACTTAGGAGGCATTTTTCTTTTTCTCCATCTTTAAACCAATTTACAACCTTGTAATAATTATAAAGAATAACAACAGAATTAGTACAATTTTGTATTCATTAACAATTATATTCAAACCAGTGTAGAGCTGACCTATGTCCATACACATTAGGCTGCAACATAGTCCAATGACTATGAGTAGATCTCTGTATAACATGGGTGTATCGCTAATTGAGTTTTCAGGCTGTATTTTTTCAGTTTGTCTACTCTATTCATTCACACATGAGTGTATATATGAATAGTCACCCTTAGTCTATTTTAATAACGCTATTCGTTCTGATCTGGATGTTTTCTGTATCACTTTAAATGTACCGAAGGATAAACTAATCACTATTTACAATTTATAAAAAAAAAATAAAGTGTAGTATGAAAATGTATAGCGTTATTATATTTTTGTGTATACTGTGTCCACGTGTAATATCACAAACAAGTTTACAATATAGCTTATGCTAAACTTACATATTAGTACAAATAAATACTTATCGTAAACACAAAAGTAATGGTTACATTTTATGTAATCATTGCTAGCTTGTATCCAGTTATGTAGACCAATAAATAAAAAATAATAAGTTTTGTGATACGTATTACTTTCCTTATCGTCCTTCTTAGTCATTCTGCTCCATGGTGGAAGAGGTGAGATGGTGAGCTGGTTCAGTTTAAAATGCTGTATTTTAAGAAGCCTGCTTTAGCAGGGAAGCTTGAAATATATATATTTAGCCTCTCGTTCTATTTAACTTTCACAATGTGTTTCTTCACTATCTTCAATACTGTGCTTAGTAATCAAATTAGTAATCAAATAAAAAAGATTATCTTACAAGGTTAGTCCATGCTCAAAGCTTTTATATGTATAGGAAAGCTTTTTATTGTTTTCTGTCTAAGTACCTAAGTCTTTAAGGTACTTAGACAGAAAACAATAAATAAAAACAGACACGATCCCTCTTCAAAGCCATCAAATCTATCCATTCCTCTCTACCTAGTCAGTGACTTGGATTATTATTCCAATTCCGATGGATTACGCAACACAAATCTTTTGCGCGGTAACTTAAACAGGGAAAGACATTTTCTTCCCCGCAAACTACAGGCTAGATGTCGACGTCTCTCCGGAATTCCTACATTAATATTTCGTAAATCTTAGCGAACGTTAGCTATAAGATTACGTCAGAACGCGAAATAAAACGTGGCGGGCCAAATTGAAATATTAGATCTGTGATTCCTATCATAATTTTTAAGGCTTTTTCTCGGTTGAGGCTATGTAAATATTTTTTAAACCGAATTCAAAAAAAGCAAGAGGTTCTCAGTTAATCTATACCTATGTATGTTTTCTATTTACATCTCGCTCTGGTTTCTGCTGCTTCACTACACCATATAAAAAAAACATATTTTTTTTGTTTCTGAGTAATAATCAAATATTGAAATTGTTTCTACCTCTTGTTTGGAATTTGTTAATTAAGTTACATTAAAAAACCCATAAGTTATTATTTTGGAGTACCTGACAATATATTACACACAATAATTTTAACTTTAAGTCCTTGTAAAAAGGTCGAATATCTAGGGAAAACTTTAATATGCTATGCCGGTCACATGGCAAATTAAATGTACGCATCACAACAGTTTGATACACTTGTGTTCTAGTAGAATTTCTGAAGTCGTCGCTTCCAGAAGCCAGAGTCCTATGAAATGGAACCCAGAATTTCTGGAACGAGTGAAATTAAAGCAGAAATAGTTCTAACAGTTTGCTTACTCGGCTAACGGTCAACGGCTCGCCTCATTACCTCCAAATTTGGGTACAAACTTTGTAACTAGAACTTTAGCTACATTGTCTTAATTTTATCAATTTTGGTTAGGAGTTCTGAACTTAGTCAAGTCAATGTTATAATTTGAAACGAACAGTACAAAATTGAATTAAGAATACTTTACTGTTCAAATATTTTATTGGCAATTGATTTTTTGGTAAATTAGCCATAAACAACGTGATGGTGTTCAATTGGATAAAAAACTTATATTTAATAGAAAACAGAACAATGAACAGGAGAACAACATTTTTTTTAAATGTTTTACTAAGCAAAATACAATAGAGATCAAAAATTTTACATAAACAACTATAAAACCATCTTTATGTTTGTATTTTGAAAAATGGGAGTGTGGTCTTTTTCCACAAAGTACGTAAAGTAAAATAGTAAGTAAGCACTGAGTACGACACATTTTATCGTACTCAGTGGGTTTAGGTACCTATACAAAAAGGTTAAGGTCGAAATAAAATTTAATTTAGTTGTCAGAGTATCATTGTCATTAGTAGTTTCAAATCTCATGTTTTCGTACGAACTTTGTGCGAAATCAATAAATCAGTGGTAACGACAGTGACGCCTATCTCCATTATGATTCGAATAATGACATCTGTTCAATCACAAATTGCAAGTATTCCCATCACGTTTCGTATTACAATTTCAGAGTATCATTTACGAAAACACGAGTCACGTTATTGGAAACAATAAATACAATCGAGGCAATACTCGAACCTATACTGCGAAACGCATTGTTAATTTTTTAACTGCCTCCTACCAGTAATGGTTGTACTGGTGTCAGACCCAGAGGTCCTAGGTTCGACTCCTAGCTAGGGTAAATATTGTTGTACATGGTTTGGTTGGTGCATAGAGACTTTGACTCCAATCGCTTAGCTACTACCCTTATATAAATCATCACCATCATTTCCTCCATAAGACGTCCACTGCTGCAAAGACAAAGGCTTCCCCTAACGATCTCCACGACTATCGGTTTTGTGCTGCTCACAACCAGCGGCCACGCGCGACCTAGTATTAAAAACGTCACCATAATAATAACTAGGTATGTTAGTGGTGTGGGTATGTTCTGACAGCTAAAGATAAGATGGCCAGTTCCGCTGGAAGCCTCCCCTTCCAGGCAAAGCGCGATTACCATCAGATGAGATGAAGGCAAAGCACTAACCCGTTGCAAAATAAAAAAATAATAGTGTTTACTTAAACAACTTTACTTAAACAACTTTACTTTATAAAATGTTTTTGTTTTGTTTATATAATTTTTACGCAAATTTTGTTGCGTAAAAATGTGATATGTCAGAAGAGTGCAGGTTCAAATCCCGCTCGTGGAAATTTTTTCAACATTTGGGTTTTTGTAATTTGTTTCGCAACAAAATTTGCGTAAAAATTATTTAAACAAAACAAAAACATTTTAAAAATAGCGTGCCTACTTCTTAACTGATCTTAAGTTTTTGTAAAAATATTATGATCGGATGTTAATGACGGTAGTTGTTGACATTGAATGGGCGCCTTTGGTTTTTAAAGTAAAAAAGTAAATAGTGTTGAATAATTTCGGCGGGCTGGTTAGAACCACGATAGCTCAATTGAGAGAGCACCTGACCCGGTATGTCAGAAGGGTGCAGGTTCAAATCCTGCTCATGGAAATTTTTTCAACATTTGTGTTTTTGTAATTTGTTTCGCAACAAAATTTGCGTAAAAATTATATAAACAAAACAAAAACATTTTATAAATTCTTACTGATCTTAACTGATCTTTAGTATTTGTAAAATAATTATCATCGGATGTTAATGACGGTAGTTGTTGACATTGAATGGGCGCCTTTGGCTTTCAAAGTGAAAAAGTAAATAGTGTTGAATAATTTCGGCGGGCTGGTTAGAACCACGATAGCTCAATTGAGATAGCACCTGACCCGGTATATCAGAAGGGTGCATGTTCAAATCCTGCTCGTGGAAATTATTTCAACATTTTCGTTTTTGTAACTTTACTTTAATTTAACAGTTTTACGTAAACAGCATCTGATCTAACAAATCCGAGCATAATATGAAACTACTATCCGTACAAGGACCCGAGACCTCTGAGTTAGAGACCGGTGGTCCAACCACTAATCCACCGAGGCACTTAAAGTAAAATTCAACAAATATTGTGGTATATTCAGTCTCAACAATCGTACGGGTTTGAAACTGCGGTGGGGCATACTCACGTACGTACTAGCTCAGTCAAGTGCCCCAATAGATGTCTGAATGATGAATCGATAGACTATCAGTATGTAGTGGTAGCAAAACCTCATTTATTTACTCTATAAAATAACGCCCATTATTCTGGAGAATGCTACGAATGTAAACGCGAGATCCATCTCGTCATTATTCTTCAACGTCTACTCGTTTATAAGTTTGTTGTGTTTTTTTTTAATTAACCTTATGCTGTGACGTTACGTAAGTTCAATTACAGAGAAACGAAATGCACCTGATTACAAATAGCTGACTGTCATACTTCAAATTAAATTGTAGATCTCCACCTCCTCAGTATCTTTGTGATCACGAATTCAGCAAAGGCTTTGAATCGTCAGAATAAAGAACCTAACATGTGTAATAATAAACTCTTATACCTTTAAAGTACACGAAAGCCGAGCGTATCCCGTTGTGAAGTAAAAAAAGCCCTCGCTTTCGATCGGTTTGCAAATAACTCAGTGGATTCATAACGCGATATCGCGTTCGCTTAAATCAGATTAAAACGGTTACCATTGGTAAGCGGTTCGAGCGCTCTAAGCGGCCGCCGCCGCCGACGCGCCGCTCAGCGTTTGCCCCGCTTACGCTTAATTTTCACGAGATGTTGCATTGGATTTTAGCTTCCAGTATTTGTTTTATGAAAGCTTCACTCGTGCTTTTAATCTGGTTATTTAAAGCTGAATTGTTCTGGTTGCGATCTTGCTAGTGAAGCAACTTTCGCTATGCCATGGGTGGGTAATCAAAATAAAAAATCTTTAGGTCCTCCGTGCTTCGGAAGGCACTTTATCCGTTGGTCATCTTCTTGCCGTAATATGGCTGTCGTGTACATCCAAGTTACTCGCGTGGTGGGTTAAGGCCTGATCTGCCCGTCCCAGCAGTGGGACGAGGATAGATGATGATTGATGATGATGATGAGTTCATTAGGCATAATAAGTTCACATTAAGATAACACAAAAGGAGCTCGACGGAGAAGTGGTAAAACGCGCTCGGTCTGCCATTCCTAAAGTTAAGCATTTTTGCAAAGGTCGCTCATCGCATGAGTGACCAAAAATGCATCTCTGTACTTCAGAAAGCACGTAAAGCCGTTAGTCCCGGCTACATGAGCATTCGTTAACAACCACCAATCCGCACTGGGCCCGCCGCGTGGTGTTGTATGGTTCGTTCTCACTGTGGTGTTTCCATTCATAGGAAACGCTTGTGCCACAGCAGTGGGACATAAAACTGATGCTGATGGTGATGATGATGATGAAGAAGGGACCACTAAAGAGCACTAAAGAGCAAAATATAGTAAAGCAATTTTTCTAAGCTACATAATATATACAATCATAAAACATATCAAATAAAAGCTAATTTATCATGATACCATAACTTTTATTAGTAACTGGCACATAATAATATCGTCTGATATAAGTTCGATAAAGTACTTTTTTATTGTATGTTTTATTTTGTTGTTATGGGAACAAAATAACTTTTGCTCAAGAAGTTAACGATGACAAGGTACAAAAGTTTTTTTTTAATATTGTACTTCGTTGACAGACATAACCCTAACTATTAGTGATAAATGTAGGAAAACAAAAGTACCATACACACACAGTACCGTTGACTGTAAGGAAGCTAAATTTAAAAAAAATAATGATTCTATGTTTGTCCCGTATTCCTCTTAAGGCCATTCAATAAATAAATTGTTATTATTATTATTATTTATTCGACTGCGATAAAAGTTTGATAATTTGTTGCGGAGCTCGATGGCGCAGTGGTTAATGCTCCCGGTTTGCGATTGATAAGGTTTAGCAACTTTCTCCTAGGCCGGTCATTAGATGGGTGACCATAAAAAAATGTATGTAGGTAATGTATGTACGCAAATGTATGTCTCGTGCTCCTCCGTGCTTTGGAAGGCACGTGAAGCCGTTGGTCCCGGCTGCATTAGCATTCGTTAACAACAACTAATCTGCACTGGGCCCGCGTGGTAGTTTATGGCCCGTTTTCCCTATCCATCCATAGGGAAGGCTCGTGCTGTTGATGTTGAAAAACGGGCTGGTGATGATGATGTTGTGCGCAAAGGTTTCGGATTTGGTAAAACCATTAAGGATTCAGGTGTTCACAGTCACACAAGACACAGGCAGCTACAATGTAAAGTTCCTTATATTGTCATTTGGCTAGGCATCATGCGTATATTATAAATGTTTTACTATTAAAATTATATATTAAATGTTTCTACCGCCCTTTTAACGATTATAAAATTATTAAACAAATACTCGTACTCGTCTTATTGCGAATGAATTAAGAAAAACAAATACAGATCTACGAGTATTTTTTTCTCAAAACATTTAGGAAACCGTTTCACTATACCGCTAAGAAAATAACAAAGAATTCTCAATACTATAAGAGGGAACCACAGTTTTCCATTCAAAAGTCAAGGATCTCCCCTTAGATTGTATATTGTTAAAACAAGTCATCACTAAAGTTTTCGCTTGAAATGGATTGGATATATAATATATTTGATATTTTCTTTAAAGAAACTGCTCTTCGGTGATAAAAGGGTAAACAGGTAGACGGGACTTGACCTTTAATTTTTATAAAGTGAATCTTTATACACCTACCGTTAGAAAATTATCCATCAATGTCTAGTAACACATGCGTAAAAATAAGAAAATTGTTTTGATATTAAGACCATTTATGATTATGTGTTAAAGAAAATGCAGCAGATTGTATATTGTAAAAACAAGTCATCACTAGAGTTTTCACTTGAAATGGATTAGGTATATATTTGATATTTACTTTAATAAATAAATAAATAAATTAAAGAGACTGCACTTCAGAGATAAGAGGGGGAAAATGGTAGGAGGGACTAGAGCTTTCATTTTTGTTGAAACTGCGCTCGATGCGTTTGGTTTGAGCAAACAGCAAAGATCGTTGCGGATTGTGGTAGTAGATGAAAACAAGCTATTGATATTGACTGTCGTGGAGTCGTAGCTTTGAAGCTACAGGTTTATTTTGTCTACGTTAGAAACTTCTTTCCCGATTATATTTTAACGTCTTTGAAACTGGCTGTTTAGTTCTAACAGCGACTGAAAGTTTTGGAAAACTGCTGAAAATCGTTGGTTGTAGCCGTCTCTCAATAGTATGAGGATTCGGTGATTATATTGAAGCTGAAAATTGTCAAACGATATATACTCGTATGCATAACTGTACCTCAATATTTTTTAAAATTAATTTATATATTTTTTGACATTTTGAATTTAAGGGCTACTATCCAACAAACAAAACAAAACTTCAAGCAAATTCAAATTAGGCAAAAAGGCATTTTATTAATGTACAATTGTAAATATTATTATGTGTTATGTTAGTATATTGTGCCGTGTTACATATACAACTGTTTGGATATTGCATAAAACCTCGAAAGGGTAGAAACCACCTATCAAATATAAGTACAAAGTATACTCTTTTAAAATGCGAACAATTTAATTAAGCGTTTTGCTCTGATCCTTTGCTCAGTTTCTGGCTGGTTCTTTTATTACAAGGTTTTCCGATGTAAAGTGACGAATAATAGGACATTGAATTAATAAGGGCTGGATTTGTGTGTTGTCTGGAAGTGCTCGTTAAGAACTAGGAAATGCAACTAATGTATGCCTTAATTATGGAATGAAAAATTCATTTTGGTTCGTATATTATATACATTAAGTCTACTTCTTTTATTATAAAAAGGCGATGATAAAAACATTTTTCGACCACATAATATTCGATTAAGGAAAACAAAACGGAATTGACATCTCTATTAATTTAACAAAGGTCATAAATACCTCTTTCAATATCTTCCTGTAATAATTTGAATTATTTAACTTAATTTGTGCGAATGAAACATTTCCATAGTGGACTTTAGATGATTCATTTTTATATGATAGTTAAAAATAATTGTGAATGGACTATGACGACCTCCTTGGTCGCACACCGGTTTTCATGGTGTCGCCATTTCTGAGGTACCGGGTTCGATCCCCGGTCGGATCAATTTAGAAATACCTGTTTTTCTAAATTGTTCTGGGTGTTTTCTATGTATGATAAGTATGCATTTAAGTATGTTAAGTATGTGTATCCGTTGTCTTGTTAACCATTTATCGAGTTTCTTAAGGAGGCTTTTCTTGGGGCTAGATAATTGGTGTGAGTGTGGGAAACATTTATTTAACTACAGCTACATCTAATCAAATACTAACATTAATACATTTTTAAACGCCTCTTCAAAGAGTGGACAACCATTTTCACAGGATTTAAAAGTGCATAATTGACTGAATTCGCCGGCCGGCGGCGCGCCGCGTCGCAAGAACCGTAAATGTTTTTAACGTCCGGTCCACTCAGTATAGAGTCGCATAATTATTCCATAAAAGCTTTACTGCCAGGCGCAAGACAACCCTAGGTTGCTTGACTATTTTAAAAATACATTATAATACGATTATGGTTACTAAAATTTTATACAAATTTTATTGCGATCAAATGGAAATGTGACAAAGACCGGCTTACAAAGTAAGGGCTGATAATGTTGATTATTTCGGCGGGTTGGATAGAGATTAGATTGGTAGTGCACTTGACCCGGCATGTCATGGTAAGCGGGTTCGAATATTTTTAATTTTTTTCAAGTATTATTTTTGCTCCACAAACAGTTGTCATAAATACATATAGGAGCTTGGAGGTATACATACCAGCATACTCTACTTTAAATAATACTCTACTAATATTGTAAGTGCAGTGTGTCGAGATAAAATTCGAGTGATCAGTGACTTAGGAGACAGTGTGGTACGAGCGTTGGGCGCACAAAAACTACTAAGAGGGTTCATGAGAGATCATTTTGTCTGCACATAAATGCCCTTCTTGTCCATCCTCATTTAATTTAGTAATAAAACATCACAGTAAACAAATAGCCTATGAATGTCACACTCCTGGGCAAATGCTCCTATCATTGCTATAAAGTCGTCACTACAATTGATGGGTAATGGCTTAATCACAAAGACTGCCAAAATAGTATGTAAAATATCTTTGTACATATTTGTGACTCTTATAGTTGAACGGTATTCTTGTTGGAACGGAGGTTATCGAACCAGAAACGAAATAAAAAAAAATTACCACCTCACCAGAGATCCAAAAATCCAGTTATTTAATTTGTGTCAGGGAATATCCACTTGAGTAAAATGACGAGTTCCGCGTTAAATTAAATTAGTTTTGAGGGATTTGGCATTTGCCATTGTAATCATTCTCCCTTTGATAAGGTTCAGGTTTGAGGATAAAGTATCGAGTGAAACGAAGCGAAAATATGTGAATAACAAGATAACAGAAACATAAGACATCAATAATCAAGTATGTATTTAAATATTTTAAGTATGTTTATCCGTTGTTTAGTAACCATTTAACGAGTTTCATAACGAAGCTTCTCTTGGGCTAGATAATTGGTGTGAGTGTAGGAAAGTTTATTAATTAGTTAATTTATTTATATTTCTTTCTAGCTGTTTTTTCTGTCGTTTCGTATACGGTAAAAGGTAAAGAGGCACTTTTTATATTAAAAAAGTTATTAATCACACATTTAGTTTTAATTTTCATCTTCTATAAATGTTATCTGTCTTACTATTTTTCTGAGTTTTTTCTGATTTTCTGCACGATTTTATATTTTGTATAGGTAAAAGTTAAACATTTACACGACAATTTACACTTACACGACCAACTTACACGACATATTTAATAGCATTAAGAAAACCTATCAAAACGGCCAGACCATTTCGAAAAGGAAAGAGATACACAAAAAAGTTTATAATTATTTCTGGCTTCGTACAAACACAAATTGCTTGGCCGAACAAATATTTGTTCGGTTCGGTCCATATTAAGTAAGTGTGTCACGGAAATATACTTTAAAAAAATCTCGGGGACCTTATTTTTTTAAGAACTTTATCTTACTTTTATTGTACTTACTTTGAAGTTCTCTCCTGAATTTATGGCGGGACCACCGTAAAAAATACGAAGCGGTAATAAAAAAATATAAAGAAATCCAGCCTTCACTAATTTGTTTAGCAATGCAAACAAAGTTTAACAAGCTACCACTTACAACTTTTACGGATTACAGAAGCTTTGCAAAAAGTTTATATAATTTAAGTTTTGTAATTGCAATGTTTTGCTGCCATAATCATCATCATCGGCCTATCTTAGTCCACTGCTGGACATAGGCCTCCCCTAATGAGCGCCATAGCGCCCTGTCCTCAGCTTTACGCATCCAGCATCTGCCTGCAGTCTTTCTTTCTTTCGCTCAGCGAGCTGCCATAATATTAAACAATAAATATTTTTTTTAACAATGATACTTTAAAATGTAGTATTAAAAACTTAATTAAGTAACTTAATAATTTATATTTATCACATATCATTATCTTTTATAACACATTTAAAAAAAAACTGCTTTGGCTTTGTGCCCTAACTTTGATCTTGGCACTGGCAAATCAATCAAAACACTGAGTTTCTAAATAAAATGAAAGACGTGAAAAAAGTTTTGTAGGTTGCCAATAAAGGCATAGACAGTAGTCTATAATAGTAATTAATACTACTCAGACACCAGAAACCACTATCAGGGGTGCAAATCTTTTATATTACGATTAGCAAATTTACATTTCATTCAATGCTCTAATTCTAACAATATAACAGTCAATTCGTGAATAGAATTCGCTTATTTCTGTTGTGTGTTATCAAGATCCCATCAGTCAGTTGTTTGTGTCCACATATTGTATGGCCTATTGTCAGCCTGCAAGAATGATAACGAATGTCGGTGTTCCACAAACCGTATTCTATCAGTCCTGCCACAGATAAATATTTGACGATGACGACTGGAAGCGTTATCATGGAACCTTTGAACGAAACTATTATTTGTGTTAATTAGTAAAGTCCGGGTAAGTGGCAAGTAACTTAATCAGGTACAGTAATATTTACAAGAAGACTTAGTACGTTTTTTTTTAATTTTAAATTTTAAGCCACTGTTTATTTTTGTCTACTGCATTGCAAAGGTTTCCCTTCCTTCTTTCCATTTATCTCTATATTGTGAGGGCCATTCTTTTGTGAGAAAGTGTAGCTTATTCTACTATGTTTATACGTTTGTGCCTCACACGTAGGTAGGTATTAATGAAATAATAATAATAATAATGTGGTAAGGTTTTAAACCAATAAATTAAATTAATAATGCCTTAGAAAAATTGCCGGTAGTATAAAAAACTTGCTTACAACAAAGAAAGAGACTTTCAAAAATACATCGTGCCAGATCTAGTAGCAGCTAGTCTTTTGTGTTCTTTGTATGTCAATCAGCGGCACGTCTGTGATCTATTTGCGGCAACCGCAGTGATATTGCGGCTTTAATCGCCGCTGTCGTTGCCTATGAAAGTATAATCCGTTGGCATATAAGAATTGAGATTGAGACTAAAATGATGATGGTGATGAAGATACAATTGTGTGAAAATAAACAGATATCCTGTGCTGTCTCTTAAAATAAGATAATGTTGTCTATGTACTGTGCCAGATCTAGTACCCGCTAGTTTTGGTCTTTGTACGTCAATCAGCGGCACGTCTGTGATCGATTTGCGGCAGCCGCAGAGATATTGCGGCTTCAATCGCCGCTGCCGCTGACATGCTGCTTGCCGATGATAAAACCATAGGCGTTGGTGTATGGTATTGAGAGTTAATAACACCGGACATTATTGAAAACAATTGATATAAGTCCTGCCGGAATTTTAAAATAAGAGGAAATATTTATTATAAGACTTGAATATGACAATGACGGACATTATTTGAGAAGGGAAAATAGAAGTAGTTATGCCAACAGTAATATGTAGAGCTTTAAACAGTGTGTATAAAAAATAGTACCATTTTATGCAGTCAGTTCTTAATGTTATAAAATATTGAAATGGCATAGGGTGAACTATAATCTTGATGCTCGTTGTTGAGAGGTTTAACAGGTTGACCTTACATTAAAATAAACTAATACAATGAAAGAAATATACATAGGTGCCAGGGGCAAAGAAGCTTTTTTAAGTGTTAAGTGCTCGCCTTATTGAGGCCTCCAGTGACAAGAAAGCTTCCCCTACCAGCGGGCTAGCTTGGCACTCCAGAGGGGCTTTTTTTATTTGCTATTAATTTTTATTTGTAATTTATGTTTTTTTCTGTTGTGTATAATATTGTAAAATAAACTTATCGAGTTATCAAAAGTACATGCTGCAAAAAATCTTAACTTGCTTTCAGAAGCACAAAGGTAATCGAGAAACAAGGTTTGGTTGTCCCATCCGGATACCGACCACACTAACAGTAGATTAATTATTGCGATCGATGCAATTACCACATAGGTATTATTTATTTTTCAAATGGCACAACTACAGAATACAATTCAGTACTGACAACAGCAGGTATATAAACTAGGTCTCAAGATAACGATTTGAAGCAAGATATGACCGTAAGCAAATTACGTAGCCAACGTCGTAAATGATAAGCCAACATCTGATTCTGAACGGTTATAGGGACGATTTGCGGTGTCTAACAATGATGCTGCGGCTCGGCTGCGTGCGGTACGGCTGCGGCTACGGTTGGCAAGCTGTCAATGCGAACGCACCAGTAATGGCGACATAGGTACACATGCTTCTATTTTCTTAATTTCTCTCGGTTACGAATGCAGCCCAATAATAATTTCCATGTCTATTAATTATAACATTTGTCATGTATAATAAATAACTTGAATTCGGATATACGTACTTTATTGTTGTTTTGTTTTGATATTTCGTGTGAACTATACAGAGTTGGAAAACTATATATCGTAAATCAATAACACAATAGTATTTCCCCCATTTCTAAAATATATTTTTAATAATTAAAAGGAGTAGTAGCAACTCTATATACCTACCCTAATAAGTGATAGAAATCCAACGACAGCCGAAACACGAAGTTTGCCGAGACATTAAGAAAAATTGATGATAATTTGGACGAAAATACATTTTATTTTATTAAATTTTTGTTTTTGTTTTCTCTTAAGGTTTCCTAAAATTGTCCGCCTGATGGAAAGTGGTTATCATAGCCAATGGGCTATGATACTCACTATATATACTATAATGATAGTAATTTAAGGCTGTATGATATTTATAAATGATTGTTTATGAAACATTGCCAACAACTACAGTTTTATAATAGTTACATATATTATATGTTTATAAAATAAAACTGAATAACATTTATAAGTAATTACATTAGATAGCGGTAGAGGGAAACAAGTGGAGTAGGAATATAACTTAATTATATGGAGATACCCCATAACGCCGACCGCAGCTTCTGGTGAATCTGGTTAAACTCAATAGGTACTACCCCATTTGAATTAATACAATGGTGTTAGTTACCACAGTGAACCCACTGCTTTTATATCAGTATTAGCGTAATAGTGAAAACTGTTAACAAAGATTAATGAAACTAAAACAATAATATCATAACGTTAAGTAAAGTTTTTTTTAGAAAAAAATTAAATGTCGATACATGATTATTTATTTAGACAACAAAAAAGACAGTAAAAGTGTGTTTATATTTCATAATAAATGAAAAATAAAAGACAATATCACATAATTAATTATATGTATTCTCATATTAATTTAAAGATATATGTATTTATATTAAGTATTTAAATATAACTTTCATGTCCTGCATTTCCGTGCACCTATTTCGAGGTTCGAAGATCTAATAATATTACTGGACATAGAAATACATCTATATACATATAATGACTTGTCCTGACTGACTGACTCATCATCGCCGAGTCTAAACCGCTGAAGCTAATTAGATAAAATTTGGACTGTAGGTTAATTGAGTGACGCAACCAGCCACTAAGAAAGGATTTTACGGAAATCACAGCCTAAGGGGGTCAAATAGAGGGTCAGTTTTGAAGTAAAATACAAGAAAATTGGTATTTGGGTTTTTGAAAAGAATTAAAGAATGACGTGTCTCAGGAATTTTGTTTATTTTTCTTTAAATGAGTAAAAAAGTTAAAAAGGTTTCTTTGGGCAAATCGTTATTTTTAAAGTAACAACTGTCAAAATGAATATTTTAATCAATCTTTAGATTTTTCAACAAAAACAAAGAATTACCTGTTTTAGCATTTTTCGAAAAACCTCCACTAGAGAGGTGAAATAGGGGTGGAAAGTTTGTATGGAAATCTGTCATTCCTTAAAAATTACGAAGAGTTTCAGGATTTTTGGAAAACGATCCCTTAAGTAGGGGATGACAATTTGTACAGGAGGTTTCCGAACGGACCTTTTGGTCCGTTCGGAAACCAATTAGAAAATTAGTTATACAGAGTGATCTTTATTACGAGGTTTTGTGTTACACTTTTTACAAATTCTAACTCGCATGGATGGGCTTTTTAATGATACAAAATGAAAAACTTAATGTTGAAATGACGTGACATGTTTAGTCGTCTAACCCTTATTAATTATACCCTTATGATATTTACGTTTAATAAATTTGGCTTTTATTACGAACAAACACAAGTCATGTAGCCCACGTGAGCAAAGCCGCGAACTAAAAGCTAGTTTCTTATATAAGGCTCAGGGCCGATAACTTAAAAGTTGTACCCGTCTTATAAATCTAACATCAGCTGCAGTCCCCGCTTTCCATCCTGTCGACATACACAAATACACAAGAATGCCAGAACAGTTGACTAAAAACAAGTATCTGAAAAGGATCAATATTCCATACGATTTACTTAAATGACTTATATAGTTCACTTTATTTCTCAACATTTGTCGCTCCTCCTAAGGTCTTATTGATACTAGGTACTGCGTCAACGTGCACACAGAATGAAGAGACTTCAGAAGGTAAGCTTAATCCATACCGCGCTCGAGCAACGCACACATATGCCCTTTTCACGGACACGGAACCTCGGGCCATCTCAAACCAGTCCGAGCGTCCAGCCCTGTTGCGAGATTTCGTGTCCGTGAGAGGTTTTCTATGTGTGCGTTGCTCGAGCGCGTTTGTATACAGCTTACCTTCTGCTGTCTTCTCATTTTGTGACGTGAACGAGCGATCTCTATTTCACCCCATTTTGTTGACTTTGCGATCAGCCGTGAAGAGAAATGGATCTACATTCCACTTCGGACATGGACACAATACTTACCTGAACATCGTCTTAGTAAAAAAAAACCGGTGTTTTATACAGTCGAGACGAGAGAACATTATGTAGCCCAATTCTTTTTGGACAGTAAATGGAAAAGTCCTTATTAAATATTAACAAAAGCTACAAATTAGTGTTTATTATTTTTTGCACTTAGTTTATTTTATGACTTATACACAAATGTAGATGGAACATTTTCAAGCATTTTGTATTTTCATTGAATGTTATTCAAGAAGAAACATAATAAAATAATTTTCCATCAGGATTGAGATGAGATACCTATACAAATTACTACGGGTACTACCTATATATCAATATTGAGTCTCATGTTTGCCAAACGTTGACCCAATACATACTCAACGAACCGTGTAAGCATTTATTACTAAATTAAGCATCAAACCACGTCCACTCGGATTACTTAACATTAAATAATACATAATAAATATCGAATGTTTTCGTAAAACGATGCGTCGCGTCGTATCGAACATTACTGAATGTATAATATTGGATAATATAGAGCTTTTGTTGTCGCTTGAACAACGTTTGAATCAAAAATAGAACACACGATGATTGGATGTTGCCTATTTCATTGTTATCTGATAATAGATTTGAACCGGAAATAAAATAACGCGTTAAGGGCGGCAGGCCACGGGCTGCTTGACCAGTTAGCTAGTGATCAAAATACACGGACTGCTCGTGCATTATTTATATATTTATTTATCAAATAGGTAAGCCAACGTTCAATGAAATTACATCAAGTAACATATACCAATTTTACAACTAATTGCCACAAACAATTAAAGGCAAACACAGCATGCTAAAAAAGAGTGTGCTCAACAGTGAAAACTTAAACAAATATTTAAAACTAATTATCATTAATAATTACACTACTCTATTGAATTTGCAACAGTTCGGCGGTGCCTAGAAGACGAGTCGCTGTGGATGGCAATGCTGTCACTATATTAATAGTCAACAGCATGAAACTGCCATTGATAACAGCTTCAGTAGTCGGTTTTACTGCTATTGCTATGGCGGACGGGCGGGAGGCGCGCGCGAGCCAAACGTGGGATGAAGAGCGCGGGCGGAGGGGATAACTGTGCGAGAGTAGTCTTCAAGCTGCCCGTGTATGGCCGGCCTAAATCTCAGTGTTGCCGTATTAGAGAGTTATATTGAGCCTGTAACAAACATTTACAAACATTTTTAATCGCCTCTGTGTTCTAGTGGCTAAGACCACCGGTTTAGACCCAGAGGTCCCGGGTTCGATTCCCAGCGGGGGGTACATCTTTGTGTGCTCGATTTGGTTGGTGGTAGGGCTTGTTTGTCCGCGTGGCTAGCTACCACCATCTTATCTAAATATGTCGCCATAACATCAATGTTTGTAGCATTGTTGTGTTCCGGCAGCTAGAGATAAGATAGCCAGTACCTCACTAGTCGAGGATCCCGGGTGAAGTGCGCTTCCATCATTGGCCTTATCATCACTTAACATCAGGTGGGATCAAGGCACTGTGCGTATTAAATTAAACTAAACTTTTAAATTATCATACATACACATATCTATCATAATTTTTTTGAGAGGATCAATTTTAGGCTACAAATAGGCTCTTAAGTTACTACGCCATCAGAATGGTGAATGCGAGTAAGTAAAGTTAAATCTATTTGTACGGCATTGAAGTGACACGGGTCTCCTATGTTAGTCATCTGATTGATTTTAATTTCAACGAACACCATCGATCGATTGCTTCATTCAACGATGCCGTATTTATTACTACGAAGCTTTAAATACTTGAAGGACGATCTATGATCTATCTTTAAAATATCACTCAAATCAACAATAACTGTTACAAACTGAAGGCAACACAGATACCTCTCGTCTTGACTTATCAACGCTCTAATGTGAAGTAGGTTTCAGACAATGTTCGCAATCCTAATCCTCTAATTATTTATTAGCAGAAGACAGGACAGATAGTTATTGATTAATTTTATGTCTCTCACATCAGATTTTCATATTAGTTAGGATTTATCTATCTATAATTTAGTTGAGAGCCGTATCATGATCAAAAAAACCTGTATTTTTTTGACCGTCTCTTAAAACTAGCATCACTTGCTGTTTCGCATAGAGATTCCGCTTCTGCTTAGCATCAGGTAGAGAGGAGTAATTTGCCTACAATCCGATAAAAATAAAGAAAAATAAAGCTTAGTTAACCGTCCATTTCACGACCCCATCGTATCCTTATATAAATGCAAGGGCAATCTGTATTGAATCTATTTAGTTCGGAACTGTCCGACGATGTTTAGAAAACACCCACGCAGACAACGCGATGCGTTTGACGTACAAAACGTTAAGCCCAATGAAATTTATATTAAATACAGAAATATAAGGATAAACATTAGAGATATACACGAACTACTGTTGACATCGAATGTTTGATTTTGTAATATTTTTATTTACATGTTGTGTTTTATATACTTAAGTGATGAAAAATGTCCTTTTATCATCATCGCCATCTTCATGTTAAAGTTTAGAGATCAGTATGCAATTTTTTCTGCGATCCCATATAGCTTGTTTTAACTCGCGAATTCGCGATAAACAAGTCCAGTCGCGATGACTGTAGACATCAGCTCTCTCCTGCAGTTGGGCTTCTCAAGTACCTTGGCGTTTGAGGTGATACAAGTTCTTCATGATAAGGCCAATTCCAATATTTGGACGCTGCAAAAGAAAGGGAGAAAATAAATGCCCTTGCTGATTTTCTAGCCGGTTCTTCTAAGGACAAGGTCTCCCGCCCTGTGTAGACTTACGAGCCGATGACATAGTGACATTGATAAGAGCTACTTGTAGCCTAAACTGAATAAAATATTTTGAATTTTTTATACTATTATAATATTGTTGTAACACTAGAGTAAAAGATAGAATCACCTTTAGCCCGTAAACGTTCACTGCTGGTCTCACAAACTTTTCCACATAAAAACTGTGGCATAGAGAGTTAGGGCCATAAGCCACCGCGCTAGCTCAATGCGGGCAAATATACTACAAGCATATATTTTTTATTCCTCTTTGGAAGTACTAGGTTTTTGCATCCAGCGGAAAGTAGTTTTCCGTTGTAAAGTATAAATGAAACGTCAACATAAATTATACTCTACCTCCACACATAGGTAATTCAAGAAATGGGCTATACAATACAGCCTTTCTAGAAATGATGAAAGGAACAATTTCCTTCATACTTTTTTATGTTTTAAATAACATAGTACCTATTATGAGTAGAGAAATCCTTTTCTACACACACAATAGTAAAATTTATGTTTTCCTGAAGGTAGTCGCAGATGGCAATGGCATTATTAAAAATATAACAAGTACAAAGAACAACGGAACGAAAGCGTGTCGCCTCATTAGCGGCAATGATTAATGTACTGGTGCTGTGTCACGCGGCAGACACCACCCGTTTTTGTGTTATGGGAATGTTGGCATTATACTCTCGATTGTAAAATAAACTAAAATAAACTAAAAATAAACTAAAATAAACTAACATTTTTAATGAATGGCAATGAATGTGCAGTGACAAACATTCACAAAGTAGAAGCTATAACGAACGTAACTACTGTTGAGATACTATAAGATATATGTACTAAAAAGTTTTAAAGTAGTTACGCATTTAAATTTGTACAACAACATACTGTTGCCAAAAAAAATAAGGTATTTATTTTTTCCCTGTATCATAACAGCCACAAAAGCTATTCAGATGTTCAATGTCGACGGATATTTTTTATTGATATTCCGATTCGTATTTGCGTTGCCGATTGTCAAAGAATCGATTCTTTACGGTACCATCCGGTAAGTATTAGGCACTTCTTTCTTCTGTAGGAGATTCTTTTATAAATTTATGTACGAATGTTGACATTCTGAGTAATCCTTGTTCCCATGTCCAACTTTCTTGTTTGCCATTGGGAATTTACATTTTTTATCCGAAATAAGGTATAAATATTTCTGTTCACTAACGTGCATCTTAGTTACTGTATTCTGTCGGTTGTGAAAGTTTGTTAAATTTAAAGTTGTTTGGTTGTTGCACCAAAGATGCCACATTAGCGATAAGATTACAGTTACATATAATTTTAATACTTCATAACTACTCATAGTAATTATACTCTTTATAGATGCATCATCATCATCATCATCGTCATCAGTCCATTTTTATGTCCCCACTGCTGGGACACGAGCCTTCCCTATGGATGGATAGGGAGAATGGGCCAAAAACTGCCACGAGGGTCCAGTGTGGATTGGTGGTTATTAACGACTGCTAATGCAGCCGGCACCAACGGCTTTATGTGCCTTCCGAAGCACGGAGGAGCTCGAGATGATAAATTTTTGGTCACCCATCCGATGACCGGCCTTTGCGAAAGTTGCTTAACCTCCGCACTGGCAAACCGGGCGCGTTAACCACTGCGCCATCGAGCTATAGATGTATGTTAGACATTAAAGGACTGAGGCAAGAGCTGGATGAGAGTGGCCGCGTTTTTTTTTTTTTTTGAGAGAGATTGCTGATTGCCGCTGCGGCATTTTCAGCTTCACCGGGCTTTTTTGGGGGCGGCGAGGAACGTAAAGGGTCCCTCAAGCCGTGTGAAACGAATCACCTTCAGAGGTTATCTAGAGGGAACGGCATCGCGCACTAGTGCGCGTCCCCGTGCCCTACTAGATTCTCCGGAGGGTTCGGATCGGATCGGGTGGCCGCGTATCGTGTTCAGTGGCGTACACTTGGAGAGGCTTATGTCCAGCATTGGGCTAGAATAGGCTGATGATGATGATGATTATTAAAGGACTACTAAACTTCGTTAGGAACGTTTTAACTCTAAAGTTAGTACTTAAATTTGATAGATAAAGCAATAGTATTCGTGCTCATGGACACCCTTAGCAACAAGTGGGTTGGTGTACTATGTCGAAAGTGGTATAAAGCCCTAAATCACGGCACATTTTTGTTGTCTGCTCTAAATACTGTACACGCTTTTGTTTGTATGTAATATATTAAAATTTTAAGTAAATTTATGTTACGTCTACCAGAAGTTTCACTTTGATATTTGAATATAAAAAATAATGCTACTTTAGGGTTTTTTTATGTTCTGTGAGGTCATTTGTCGTCAACAGCTGTCATCATATTCATTCATTTTAAAACTTCTAAAAATAATATGTTTTTGCTTTGTTTATATAATTTTAACACTCTTTTTCTCTTCTTCTTTCATTCTTTTTCTCTTTTTTTATTTTATTTATGGCATGTTTTGTGTCAATTCCGCCAATATCACGTAGGCAGCCAATACACGGAAGGATTCGTACGGAAAAAACAAAAGTTACAATATAAATAAAAATCAGAAAAATACAAAATCACAAATGTTGAAAAAATTTCCACGACCAGGATTTTAACCTGCACCCTTCTGACATACCGGGTCAGGTGCTCTTCCAATTGAGCTATCGTGGTTCTAACCAGCCCGCCGAAATTATTCAACACTATTTACGTTTTTACTTTGAAAGCCAAAGGCGCCCATTCAATGTCAACAACTACCGTCTGATTGTAATTTGGCGTCCTATACCTACAATTGTCAAGCTCAAGTCAAAATCTTAATTCACACAGTTCATAATTCTAGTGCTATAATAAGATTATCTTCAGTACCTACTGATCCTGTATGAGATTAGCAGCATCTTAAAAATGTAAATAAATAAAGTTTAAACCCGAATATGAGTATGATATAAGTATGTGGCCGTGGTAGTGCTAATATTTTTATTGCTACTCAAGAAAGTTTATGTTCAAGAAATGACTTCGAATAAACAATTTGGGGGTCTAACTACAATGGCGCAACATAACAAAGTAGGATGTATCCAAAAACTTATTAAAATATAATATCAACAGGAGTTCTTTACAAATAAACAAAACAAAACAAGAGAGTTTTTATTATTGGAGTTGGGTTTCCCAGCAAAGTGGTATTTGAGCCTGCGTATTCATTTCTGTGCGGTAATTAACCATCAAAATTTCTAGAATTGTAAAAAAACCTTAATTTTTTATTCAGTATAATAATACGCATTTAAAATGGCTATTTCTCTTCAACATCGTACAATTTGAATATTCCAGGAGTGCATGGATGGGTCAATACGAAACTATAGGATTTAGCGAAAATACTCAAAGGAGTTTCAAGAAATCAAATAAATTCTCTTACTTGCGCCCTGCTAAGTGTATCACATCATAACACCAGCTCATTACGTCCTCACTGCTGGGGCACGAGCCTTCACTATGGATGGATAGGGAGAACAGGTCATAAACCACAACGCGGGCCCAGTGCGGATTGGTGTTTGATAACGACTGCTAATGCAGCCGGGACCAACGGCTTTACGTTCCTTCCGAACCACGGGGGAGCTCAAGATAATAAATATTCGGTCACCCATCCGATGACCAGCAATTGTGAAAGTTTCTTGTAGTCAGCAATCGCAGAACGGGCGCGTTAACCACTGCGCCATCGAGCTCCTCAGCTCAGGAGCTTAGTGTATGTGGAACTAAAAATCAATTGACGGAAAATGTTCTATTATGGGCCAGACATATCAACAACGTAGATATGTACTCGTAGATACTGTGCCATGTTTTATATACCATGGATGAAAGGTACATTTTACAGTTTAATTCTATTGCTACAATATTACAAACAAAATGTTAACTATGGTATGTTTAGTATAATCATTTCAGCAGCTACGCCGATTTCGATCCTCTCTCCTAACTTATTTCGGGCTTTACGTGTCAAAACATTCGTTAGAAGCTACCATAAATGTCCGATGCCATCCGGGTAGTGTTTTCGACCGTCAAATTTCCTAATAAAAGTCGGTGGCTGCGCTCGCTCGCGCTGTTTACGAGTTTTCAAAGCCTGTCAGCGTGCCTATACATATTCCATCGAGTGTTAGGAGGCTTTGACGCGAACAGGTTGTGATAAATTATGTATAACACAAAAAAAGTTATCAACAAGCAACAGTTATCAACGAATCAAATTTTCCATTGATGCTTTCAAACTTCTATATTCGAAAAACACGTCACGATGATGAGCTAAATTGATATTATTAATTACCGTAACTAAAATGTCAACTTTTCAAACATGTGCTCAATATGCTCTTGTGCGATTCTACAGAAAACCAATAGTAATTTATTGTAAGAAGTTAATAAGTTGACAAGTTCATAGTTTTATTGTAAATGGTTTATATAAGTATCTTCAAAGAAGATTTCTTAGAAAAGATCTTGTGATATATGTTATATGATATATGTAACGGACATGATTTTTTCGCTTACCACTGTTAGATATTTCTTAGAAACTATAGGAAAACTGGCGATTTGATTTATTATTTATCATTATTAGTACCGTAACTTAGTAGGTACGCGGGGCGGGAGGTACGTAGGGCCTCTGCCACGAACACGAGCGACTTGCGACGCGGCGAACGGATTTCTATTTCATTGCGCGCTATAGGACAATGGCAGTCATAGTCAACGGTTATAGAAATAGCGCAATGAACTAAAAATCGTCAGTGGTCTTGGCCGGGCGGTAAGGTGGTGGTACCACCTTACCGCCCGTGATAATTTTAACAAGATTCATCTGAAGATAAGCAATTATAAATATAGGTGCTTTAAAACCGTCCGAATTTTTTTTTACCTTTTACCCATTCAGAGCGTCTATATCTTAGCTGCGGAGAAGAATGGGCGCAAGAAACTGCACAGCTTTTGTATAAGTACCGACATTTACAAAAAAAAAAACCTAAGTATATCATTACAAAATCATGCAATATTACAATACATTTCATTACTCGCGCCCTTCGATTCGATCGATTCGATTATCAAAGTCTGAACGCAAATTGCGGGAAAGCTATCTTTTTTCTTTTTTTTTCTCTAAAATACAATGCAAGTGTAGAAACTTTTTACTTGTCAAATGGAATAAAAATGTCAAAGCTTTTTAAAATTCAAAACATTACTTTTTTTTTGAGAGAGATTGCTGATTGCCGCTACGGCATTTTCAGCTTCACCGGGCTTTTTTGGGGGCGGCGAGGAACGTAAAGGGTCCCTCAAGCCGTGTGAAACGAATCACCTTCAGAGGTTATCTAGAGGGAACGGCATCGCGCACTAGTGCGCGTCCCCGTGCCCTGCTAGATTCTCCGAAGGGTTCGGATCGGATCGGGGAAAACAGTAACGTAAAGTTTTTCAAAGGGTTTTGAACTATAGCGAGACCGCTTAACTGAGTCCTTGCCTGCAGGGTACAAGGGCGCGGAGGTAGGAGGTATTGTATTCCCAAGATGAGTCGGAATATCTTTGGACATAAAATTAATAGTCAGTGCAAGCAAGTGGCTTTTAACGTATATGAATATTAAAAAAAAAAGAAATTGGATCCAAATTCTCCTGAATATCAACAAGATATTCCTTTAAACAAAACCGTAGCAAAAGTTACAGGACTATCGGAAAAGTCTGTATCTAGAATTGTACATCAAGGAAAATTATTTAAAGACAATCACCGAGTAGACCAAAACAAATTCGCAAAAAAAGAGTGGGAATAGACGATTTCACAAAAGGCGTGGTAAGAAGAAAAGTCATTCAGTTTTACACAATTGATAATTAATACATGATATTGTTGATTTTATTATTTTCTTCTATTAATATGCAGGACGATACAGATGATTCTGATGATGGCTGCTTCAAAAGTGAAGAATTAAATTCCAGTAATGTTGATATGAATACAAGTGATTGATTTATTATTTTGATAAAATTTGCTTAATAAATAGTAACCAAGTTCATTACCATTGTATTTATCAAATCTTCTATAATAAATAACGGCTGCGAAATAAAAAAAAATAATTTCTTTGACTTTTCTCAAAACAATTGATTAATTCGGTAGACAAGCACCTATATTTATAATTGCTATCTTCAGATGAATCCTGTTACAATTATCACGTGTGTACCACCTTACCGCTCGACCACGACTACTGACGTCTTACGACGTGTCAAACGGTTAGTTAGTTAGTTCATTGCGTTTTTTCTATTACTGCTGACTATGACTGCCGTAGTATAACGTGCAATGAACTAGAAATCCGTTCCCCGCGTCGCAAAACGCTCTTAATCGTGGCAGAGGCCCTACGTATTTCCCGCCCCGCGTACCTACCGCAGGCGAGGACTCAGTTAAGCGGTCTATCTATAGTTGGTTTGGTCGTTGTGGTGTATGAAAATAAAAATGAAACTATGAGCCGATGTATTCACAGGATTTGCATATGACAGACAATGTTGATGCAGTGTTGCATAGTGCGTGTATCCATAAAACTCATGAATCCCTTGTCAAATCAGTTCAAAAACTTTTTGACAGAAAAGTTTACGGCATCTAGTTGAATTGTAAAACAGTTCTGACCGTGGATTTAATTTAAAATATACCTAAGCCCGGCCAATGTTCTTGATCGGCTACTTTACTTTTAATAACTGGAATTCCAACATGGAATTTCAATTGTTTTAATTGGGTAACCAAAAGAGCACGTATACAGAAACATGATTAAACATGAATTGCAATAACCAAAAAGTAAGTAAAGGTAATTATTATTTAAATTTAAATTTAACTGCTCTACTGCTTGGCAAATGTCTCCATCCTTCAATGCGGGCTATGCCACGAAAAATCCGAAATACACTTTGCCCTACCTGGAAATTGAACCCGGCCACTGAGGCGTTGTATAAAACATACTAATTATTATTTCGATCTTGTTTGACACGCCTTTTGGAGCCACAAGATGTGTTAGTAGTAGATTTTTTTAAAGTACCGGATTCTGAAAAAATATCAATGTCAGTGGTTATAAAAATAGTACATTATACTAGTTCACTATTCTTTTTCAAGCACCGAGTGATGGTCAAGCTTGGTTCTTGAAAGACTGCTGACAAAAGTTGTTCACTTTGATAGACGACGAAACTTTTCTATGGCGCAGAGGCGAGTTGATATTTGATTTGAATATGAGAAGTGGTCTGTCAAACAGATTAGGTATCTAAGGATCTTAGGATATTTACAAGCCCTTCAAAGGGACTGGCGTATTCCGATGCTTAGCATTCAATGTCGTAACTTCAAATTCTGAACGCGCTAGGCGTTACAGCTAGGATCCCTTTATTGGATACCTCATTGGAGTGCCTCGTGTGTGTATTTAACGTTAATGAAAATTTGTAAGGCATTCAGGCAGCGTCTCTAGGTTAACAACTATTCCAGGTGAGTTGCAGTTTGGCTATACAAATTCTTGTTGCATTTTTTAACAACTTCTTTATTAAGGATACTATTTAGGTTTAAGCTTTAATATTGTTTAATTTACGTGATTTCGGATACAAGTAGGGAGGACGTCGTAATTGATATTATAGTGTGAGGCTATTAATACAATAGTCACCAGTTTTAAAAATTGCACTTTTAACAATGATTCTACAATTTCTAAGTACCTAGGACCTTCTAAGTACCTAGGACCACTACAGACTTTAGAAATTTGGACCGTGTACAATGTGTTTTAATGTATTAATAAAGTGAGGCACGGGTAGATAGGTACGAGTATAACGTACTCAGTAGCGTGCTAAGAGGCTAGAGATTAGGGCAAACCACGAAGCTCTAAATCTTGCTAACGTTACTTAACGTTACTAAAGTTAACGTTTGCTATTATGGTGGTAAAATATTGGTGTATACATATATTATTTATTGTAAATTTTAAATGTCTATGAGTGTACCGTCTACCTACATTTCGCACGGGGTAGGTATTTATACGTGTATCATAATTAGAAAACCCAAAGTTTACACGATCTAGATTTTGTATGCTGAGTTACTTAGACACTTATTAACTTCAATTTGTCATGAACTTTTTAATCAAAATATCAATTGTGAGGTCACATAAAAATAAACATGTCACAGCAATAGCAGTTCAGGTACCTCTGTTTTCTTAAATTTGCTCACTGCTGCTCACTGCTCTCACTGCTGTTTGCTCATGCGCGCCTGAAGCACATGACGTCATTAACAAAATAGATAATAATTATGTCTAAGTAACTCTACATACAGAATCTAGATCAGATACACTATAGGTATAATTATGACCACACCTATCGGGTTACTGTAAACTCGCCACAAAGTAAATTCGCTACGCAAAAAAGTATATGTAAACTCGTCACCGTTCTATTTTGATGTTATTAACCTTTTGGTATCTTTGACAAACTAACATAATAGGTTTGATGTTTGTGACGAGTTTCCTTTAATGTTTCAAATAACCACATAATTTCTAATACACGTTATGTAACACAAATGTGAAATTTTAAATTCGTTTGGACATCACACGTGTTAGTAAGCTCGTGCCCCGAATGGAAATTGTGTTTAGTATGTAAATCAATCCTCCACTGTTGGGTTTTATCTTTATGTTCTCATAATTTATTGCTGAAGAATGAATATGCACACAGAGCTTACAGGCTCATTGTTAATTCGCTGGTGTAAATTGAGTTTAATAGAATTGTTAGTTGTAAAATAAACCGTTCTTCATAAAATTAACGATCACAAATGTTAAGTGGCTTAGGATGAGTGACCAAACAGAATTTTTGGAATTGGACCAGTGGCCCCAGAGATTACTCTTCTCAAACAAAGAAACAAACAAAGGCACAAACTTTACCTCTTTGGTAGTAGTATAGTGTATAGATATACTCGTAGAAGATAGAAGATAGATTAAAAATTATACAATACAATACTAAGTTCTCTCTCATACTATGCTTAACAAGCTAGATATGTTGAGTGGCTTTAGGACAATCAACATTATGAGAGAAAAAAATCACCAAGTACTTTATTTTTCTGTATTACCAACTGTCAATCAAATGCTCATGCGAATTTTTCTTTCAAATAAACATTATTTATATAGACACGTACACGCGTAATACTTCGTTGGTATAACTTCTTCAGTATAACAATCACTTAGCATTACGTTATGATTCCACAGTTATAGTGTATAAAGTGTACATATGAACTAGGCTGTACACAAACACATTGTTGACACGTCATCATTATTAATGATTTCATCGCGTCGAAAACCTGTCCAATACACAAACGAGAAATGCTTTAAAAAATGTAGATTAGATAATTCGAACGAAAAGTAACTTTGCAAACGCTTGTGAACACACTGATCAAGGGTCCGTCACTTCCGGCGCCCCATCCTGCTTGTTAACTCACAAATAATATATACGTAAGGGGACCATTATATAATCCTAGGTTGTTTGTACCTATTATTTGTAACTACCTGCTTTTGTTAGTATCAATTGTATGTAATCTCTCAGCGACAGACAGACTAATGAGAAAATGCCATGAAACATTGTTATTAAAGTGATTTGAACAATAAATTATTAATAATAAATCAAAGCAGTAGGTATTGGTATTTTTTTACTCGGATAACATGTATTGTATCTTTAAGTCTATGCTCAGAAGCTCAGACCTTTTTTAGTGTTCTGTGCTCAGAAGACTGCCCCTTCTAGAAGAAATAAGTACGTTTTAAGAGAGGAGAGACTGCTTCTTCTTCGTGTTCTCTTGTTTTATTTAATTGGTATTAGAAAACCTTTCGAACGTCTCTAATAGTTTTATACTTAATGTCTTCATCCGTCCTTGTGGAATTTCGGCCTTCGGCCTTCGACTTTCAAGCATTGCCTGAGCTGAAACATTTCGAAGACAAACAAGCTTGTCACACTTTAATGCGTTAAATTTCAATATAATATTCACATAATTTTTTTTTTATTACTATAGATATGTTTCTGTATGAGTGTATTAAAGTGTGTACTATTATCAATGTGTTAAAGTGAAATCGTGACATTGGATTACCGATACGAGTACTTTTGACCGATACCTTCTTGATACTCGAGAGAGATCAGAAAGAAAATATCGAGTAAGTTAAGTATCTGTATTTACTCGTATCGTTTCATCCCTAGCAGCGCCTGCAGCGCCTCCTAGTCATCAACGAGGAGTAAGACCATTGCACCAATCGCACATTTTCGTTATCGTTATCAAATGGTGAAGCAGACCGAACTAGGCTCTCAGTGATATGAAGGCCAAGCGCTTCAACCTAGAAAAAACAAAACAGTACTACCATAAAGTTATAATAGGTAAAGAGTTTTAAAATATTTTAACCAATAATGAGTTCGTTAAAACTTTAACGGTCGATTTCGGCAAGTTACCGGTTATTTACAAGCCGGGCTACTGGCTACCTTTGTTACAGCTCCCAGCAGTTATTGCCGTCACAAAATGAACTTTTGAAAACATTTTAACGAGTTAAAAGCTGAAGAGTTGTTTATTGGATGCGAATTTTTGTCTCACTGCGTTTGTTTACTCAAAAATTTCAATAACATTGTACTGTTATGATTGGTCAGTATCTATACTTGTACGGCCTTACAAATAAACAAAGAATAAGGTCCGAATAGTTACCGAGTTTTGTTCCTGTCATGTAAACGTCATTTTAAAGTACAGTAAAAGAGACAAAACACGGAATAACTATTCGGACCTTATTCTTTGTTTATTTGTAAGGCCCTTAATGTTTTTGAAGTAAGTCAATACATTTTAAAACCAATAATTCAAGATTAACCAAAGGCGATTATTGATTAAGTACTTTATATTTCTGTCATTTATGGTGCTTATACTGTGTATTGTAAAACTTTTCATTCCTTTTTGATATATATAAGGAAATTTTCATTTATTGCCTACCAATATAATAATAATAATAATAAAAGAAGGTTCCTCACTCTGCAACCCTGACCACCGGTAGCTTGGGCCCTGCCCCGCTGCTGGTGGTAGGTACTCTAGAATTAGGTTTTTATAATGTTTTATTGTTTTTATATTAAAATATTGTAAAAATCTAGTTTTAAGAAAGTAAATAAATAAAGAGAATAATAATAATAATAACCTGATATCGTGGTGGTTGACCGATCCCAGCGCCGGGCAATACTGGTTGATATCACCATACCTCATGATGAGAACCTCGTGAAAGCCAAGAAGGACAAGCTCAGTAAGTACTTTGACTTAACTCACGAGGTGACCGCCATGTAAGATGTTGAATCAACCATTATTGTCCTGATAGTCGTTTCAGCGAACGGTCTGATAGCGAAGAGCTTCGACCAACATCTTAAGAGGCTCTCGCTTGATGGTTGGATCAAGGGTCAGATTCAGAAAGCAGTACTCCTTGACACGGCACGTATGTCAGGAGGTTCCTCACTCTGCAACCCTGACCACCGGTAGCTTGGGCCCTGTCCCGTTGCTGGTGGTACTCTAGAATTAGGTTTTATAATGTTTTATTGTTTTTATATTAAAATATTGTAAAAATCTAGTTTTAAGAAAGAAAATAAATAAAGAGTATAATAATAATAAAATCTTTATTGAAATACGTTTACATCTATTGTTTACAAAGAGCTCTAAACTAATAATTTATAATACATTAAATGTTGTTGTCTGAGCTAGGTAAATCCTGTTTTTCAGGCGAATGTGGGCTCAGTCTAAGCTTAATATAAATCAAAACATAAATGAATATAACAGTTTATACGCTAAGTTACAATCTAATATAAAGACATAAATAAAATAATTATGAGTAAAGACACACAGAAATAAATAAACAAAAAAATTACTTAACAACGGTCAATAACCCCTCCGTATCGTCGTAGGTAAAATTTTGTAGTTCTTCCTGTACAACCTTTTTGCAGTTGATAGTGTTTAATGGATAAATATAACACTTAGCATTTATCCTGTTGTACAGAAAGGGTCCTAAGAATATAAAGAACCTTGATGAGAAAGCGCATTTTGTACATTTGAGATAATTGCAAACAATGTCCTTCCTCCTTTTATTAGTAATTTCAGTGCTGTAAGGAAGAGCCGTGTGCTGTTTAAGTATCGTGCTTTTTATAAATATTTGCCGAACTGTTAAAACTTTACAGGATTCATATAAAAAATGAGTGAGGACGGAAAGTGCACACCTTCAGGATTGCTCTTTGGGCTCTTTCGACAGTTAGTAACAGGGACTTATACGTACCACCCCATGCATTGATGCAGTAAGTTAGCATCGACTGACACAAGGCGATGTAAACTTGCATTATTAGTTTGGTATCTGCAATCGTACGAAGTTTTTTTAAATACAAACATAAACTTACGTATTCTGTTACTTAAAATTTCAATATGATAACAGAATAACAGACTCTCATCAATTATTACTCTCAAGATACTTTATATTGCGAGTACTACAAATGATAGGGCAATTGCAAGACATGTTTGTGTATAAATTACAGCCATGAGCATACAAAGGTGTTCTTGTTGTAAAAGTTGATTTTTAAAAAGAATAAGACTAGTAAAGCATGATGATTGGAATAGGCGCACTATCCCAATGCACAAAGGTTAATTATTGGTATCACTCTACTCTGTAGAGAACACAAAGATACAAACGGAATTTTAAGTGAGCCAGTGAACAAATACGCTAAAATTAAATTAAGATTAGTCACGTTTGATTTGCCAAATTAGACCGGCCCAGAGACAGAGTAATCGCTTAATACTGTTGAATATTCATTTGCGATAGATTCGAGCAAATATTTTTCACTGCCCCGTAGAGCTCGGTTCTCTGTTGAACATTTTGATTGCGTACATGAATTTTGAATGAAACAAACGTTGTTTGGGGTTGCGTTTCCGTTAGCAAAAGATCAAATGAAAGGAGTTTGGGTCGCGGGCGAGAGTGGGTTTCCCTCAAGCTTTTCAGTTCGTTAGCCTTTATGTATGTGCTTTTTTTTTAAACACGCTCTATTTTCACATGACGCTTTACGTTTGAAACAACTTCGATCGCAATTTAAACTGAAAATAGCACTTGAAAAAAGACGAGATGTGGAATCAGGTGCAAGCTAAGAAAAGTCCTATTTTTAAAATTACCAAGTCCATTTACAAGATTTTACAATGTCATCTATTTCATCGTTGGGATAATTAAGTTAAAGCTAGATTAGCGTCCAATCATAAATTCTGATTGTGCGACATTACGTGAATTCCCCGATCTGTAGACAGTGGTAGGTATTGACAGCTTGAAACTGTGAGCTGAGCCTTAAGGGATCAATTAGGGATTTCATTGGCGGAAGTAAAGTTCCGATGCTGTGTTTATTTTTGAAAGAGAACTTAAACGGATTTTTTTTAATTTTCTTTACATGGATTGTGTAAAATGGTACCTACAGCAATTTACTTGTTTGTTTATTTTAAGAGTAAGGATAGTACGAGCCTTCACACACTGTCACACACAAAACTTTGTATTGACGTGACAGCATTTAAGTCGCTAGCGAAGTTTTCAGCTACAAAGCATCGCCTCGCATCGCTCTGCAGGATTGTGATGTTTTGCTCCAGTGTGTACTCAAACTTTCCCGTCGATGTATATGATAAGGTACTTTAAAATTTACTTAATGGCTTGAAACGCCATTCTGAAGCCTTCCATACAAAACAAAATGTTTCCGTATCGTCGATTCCTTTAGAAGTACTAGGGGTGTTGAAGCAGTTATATATTATTTATTGTTATTTAATTTTTCGACATAATCACCTATATCGTTTTTCTAATCCTAAGAATCCCTTCTTGAAAAAATCTTCATCTTGATCGCTTAAAAAATCATGAACGGCGGCAATCACTTCCTCATCGTTGCCATATTTGTGACCTCTCAGTTGTTCTTTTAACCGTGGGAACAGGTAGAAATAACTAGGCGCAAGGACAGGTGAGTATGGAGGATGTTCCATCAATTCAAATCCAGCATCTTGGATAGCAGTCATCGCAACTCGGGACTGTCGATAGATAGCCATTTCAAAAATATAGCGGGTTTGTGAAAACAGTTTTTTGATTGAGGCATCCATTTGTGAGCTATTAAGCTTTAAAGTGCAAAATTTTTTAGAGTCAAGTGTCTGCCCTGCCCAACCAAATGGTTGTTTTTGAATACGTGAAAAAATTCACGGTAGTTGTATATATGACGAAGTTAAAAGGAAAACTATCACAGATAAGTAGGCTTTACAAGTTTACGAGTAACAGTCGACCAACTTATAAAATGTACTTGGCGCAGTACAAAGTCCTCATTGGGAACTACTTAAATATCGTTGTCAGGTGTTTGAAACCGGTAGTATCTACATTTAAGTGAGCCATCGTTAAATAAATGTTCATAAAAGCCCT
This sequence comes from Eudonia truncicolella, assembly GCA_949315975.1. Classification (NCBI taxonomy): domain Eukaryota; kingdom Metazoa; phylum Arthropoda; class Insecta; order Lepidoptera; family Crambidae; genus Eudonia; species Eudonia truncicolella. Next base: position 6,591,363 of record OX438832.1, read on the forward strand.
CTTCTCAGAGTCCGCATTATTGAGATGAGCTACGGAACCCTACACTGCGCGTGGCCTGACACGCACTTCGCCGGTTTTTTTAAAATATCTTACTCTTACTTCTCAAACACGCACGAATGTACGGAATCTCGCAACTCCGGCCTGTTCCGAGATTCCGTGTCCTTATGAGGTTGACTATGTGTACGTTGCTCGAGCGCAGTATGTATGATGCTTATATTCTGCAGACACCTTATTATGTGTTTAAACTGAGCGTATGTGGTCAACTTCTGGTTCTATTTGGCTTAACTTGCTAGCATTCATTGAATTTATTTAAACCAGTAAAGGCAGGGAGCTCGATGGCGCAGTGGTTAACGCGCTCGGTCTGCGATTGCTGAAGTTAAGCAACTTTCGCAAAAGCCGGTCATCGGATGGGTGACCAAAAATTTATCATCTCGTGCTCCTCCGTGCTTCGGAAGGCACGGTAAGTCGTTGGTCCCGGCTGCATTAACAGTCGTTAACAATCACCAATCACCGCACTTTTTTTTTTTTGAGCGGAGATTGCTGATTGCCGCTGCGGCATTTTCAGCTTCACCGGGCTTGAATCACCGCACTGGGCCTGCGTGGTGGTTTATAGCCCGTTCTCCCTATCCATCCATAGAGAAGGCTCGAGCCCCAGGAGGCATAGATAAGCTGTTTGTGATGAAAATTCAATTCATTTGACGATTTATAATACCACTTAATTACAATTGAAACATTTTAAACAAGTCGATGTGAACTATTGGTACTAGTTTAACTAGTCGATATAATTATCGAAAAAGGTGAACATACTCTATTTAATTTTTAAGATTATATAACTAATAATGTATTTTATTGTTTCAGATTTAGTCAACAAACATCAAAAACAAAGGTAACGGTGAAATATTTACCTAATTTGTTTGTGGAACGCCTTGGTATCGATTATTTGATTGTGCTAAGTAAAATTATTAGGATTCCTTAAGAAGACATTGTTCAGTAACTCCTCTGTTGTGCCGAATAATTTGGCTGGTCTTAGTAAATTTGTTTCGTTTTAACTTTTAGAGGTAAGACAGCCAGTTCGTCGATGGTTTTAAAGGACTGTAAAATATTACTCGTGAAAGCGAAATAACATTTTGTTGTATTATTTTAAGTCGATTTCGTACACATGTTGTAGGTACAGTCGCGAGCATTATCATGTAAACAATGTAACTCTTAATACAATGGAATAAGAGTTAAAACTAGTCAAATGTGTTTAAGTATATGTTAATGCTCGTGACTGACATACATACTCTGTTCATACAATATTTGTTCATCCTGGAACACTGTTTATTGCCTCTGTAGTTCTCACGAGCAATACAAAATAATACAGTCTTTTAATAAAACACATTGGTTTCTATCCACAGGCGTATTTTACATCATTCTCTTTAACTCTTATATCGTTAAAAATATTGTCAATGACATTGCTAGAAACTCTATTTTGGTAGAAAAAACAAAACACTCTAACGCTGCCTCCGACGATCATGTCGTCCATCCTGCTACTGCTCGTACAACAGTCGATTATGTAGAGAGATTGTTCGTGCACGTTTGCCTGAATTCGGTGGAGTTGGCCTAATATCGAAGTACCTAGTGCCTGTTAATCAATGTACACGAACGAAAACGATAATGAATGGCATTAAAGCCGCGCCTCCAGGTGACAATCGAGGTCAGCTTCAAATATTTTCGTTTACGTTAACATAATCGAATGATGAATGAAACTCGCACTCACAATTAAGCACTCAGGCTTCTCTAAGTCGTCTGTGGCCTCTGCAGCCTTGTGTGTAAAATAACTGAAAGCGCTGATCAGCTCAGCGAGTACCTATCGCTTCGGCAGATGTCTGACACAAACATGAGATTTGGAGTCAGCCCTCGTCTGTCGACAGTCTGGTGTGGTTGAAAGTTCGGTGTTCGTTCGTGTGAAGCCAGTATTACGTAATTTCGGGTAGCATGCAACGCTTCGGCTTGTTTTCCTACATCTGCCATAAACATGATATTCGAAGTCGGCCCTCCCTCGTCTGTCGAGTCTGGTCTGGTCGTAACTTCGGTGTTCGTTCGTGTGGAGCCAGCATAACACAATTTCGAGTAGCGGCGCCCTTGCAGGCCCGCTGGCTCGATCTTTGCCGTGTGCCACAAACAAGAAGTCTGGAGTTGGCCCTCGACATGAAACCAGCATAACGCAATTGCAAGTAGCGACGCCCCGGAGGATCGTTCTTTGCACTTTGCCATAAACATGAAATATCAGAGTCGTCTGTGGAGTGTCTGGTACGGCCTAAAGTTCGGTGTTCGTTCGTGTGGAACCTGAGCATAATACAGTTTTGAGTCGCGGTACCCTTGCAGACTCGCAGGCTCATTGCTTTCTGCCATAAACATGAAGTCCGGAGTTGGCCCTCGACATGAAGCCAGCATAACGCAATTGCAAGTAGCGACGCGTCGTATGATTGTTCTTTGCACTATGCCATAAACATGAAATATCAGAGTCGTCTGTGGAGTGTCTGGTAAAGTTCGGTGTTCGTTCGTGTGGAGCCAGCAAAACGCAATTTTGAGTCGCGGCGACCTTGCGGCTCGTGCCGAGCGGACATAACGCGGTAATTGCCAGGAGTGGTGTGACTAATGCGCGGCGTCACCTTGTTCACTGATTTAATTCACTTTGAACGTGTTTCCACGATATCCTATATTCAGAGACTCTATAGACCTCTATAACAGAGGCCATTATAATAGTTGACGATCTTAGAAAATTTCAATTCCACTTTGTGTACGAACCTTGCCCGACGTCTGATGGACCAGGGATTTGTTTACCATGGGATCGGTAAACAAACTTAATGGCTCGCTTCTTTTTCTTTTTCTGCGCCATCGAATCCACTTGGCCATTGTCCTACGCCATCGGGTCGGCAGACGAACTGAATTATAAGAACTCTTTAAACGTCTCGTATGAGGCTGCGAGTTGTTTGTTTTGCAAATAATCCGTTAGGCGTCACGGTACTGATGACGTCTACTATTAGTTTTTGATTTGATATAGTTAAACGTAGAAAGTAACTTTTTTACATAGGTTATTACCAGACTGCAAAGAAAGGTTCATTATTACCTCATATGTCTGGAACCGCTGAACGGATTTACATAATTGAGGTATCGTTAGATTCGTCTTAGCTGCCCAAGTGTTCATAGATAGGTGACGTTAAAAAAACGGACGGGTTTTGTGAAAAAACGTTTTTTTTTAATACTACATAGGGGTAACAAATTAGAGGGCTCAACACAAGGATTTCAAAAAGGTATAACAAGATTATCATTACCGTAATACTAAAAAAAATAATACATTATCAGTCTACGATTATAATAATAATGTCAACCACATGATGTAAACTCTTTAAATGAATTAAACCGATTACGTAATTTGTCTAACTAACAAGACATAAATAAAAAAATAAAAAAAATACAAAAAACCCGCCTGCGTAAAAAATAAGAACTAAATAGAAAATCAACAGAAACCCCGGAACAAGATAAAAATTCAATATTTACATAAAGCGAAATAAATATCAAACATAAGTAACAGTACTTATTGGATTGTAGTACAGTATTGTATACAGATACAATTAAAAATATGAATACAGTAGTCCTTCGAAATTTTATGCAACATCATATATAACATGCAGTCGGAGGCATACAATTTAATGATAAGTCAAATCATTCTCACTTTGTGCGTAAGACGCCTCCGACTGTGTGATATGTATGATGTTGCATACAATTTCGAAGGACTACCGTATTGATATTTTTAATTGTATACAGTACTTATGTTTGATATTGTTTCGATTTATTTCGCTGACTTTATGTAGTTATTGAATTTTTATCTTGTTCCGGCCTTTTCAGTTAATGTTCAATTTAGTTATTATTTTTTACGCAGGCGGGTTTTTTGTTTTTCTTTATATTTTTTTCTACGATTTTAAATGTTTTTTTTTTCTTTGATTAAAATAAAACTTTTCGTAATTTTTTTTGTGTTTTAGATTAGACATTTTATTAAACAATACTAAAATACTAGTCTTCATGTGGGAAGTCCTGAGTCTAGCAGTGGGAACTTTAACGTTAAGGATTAATTGGCATTCATGATTTTTCATTGCAAAAAAGCCTCTAACAATGAGGTCGTGCGCACTTTTTTGGTAAATAAGTGTAAGTGAAAGTATTAATTAACGTTAATTGACGTCTCTACTAGCAACAGTAAGTGATTCGTAGCAACAGACTAACGTTCAGCTGAAATAGACGGACTTTCAATTCAATTAGACGAGGCACCGTCGTATCGCCCCAACTGCGTCGATTTACGGGCACATGCGTTTTATTGGACGCCATTATGCGCATTTCGAGTTTACACCTTTGTCTTTACCAAAGAGGTCATCGCTGCATTCAGTATGTGTCTTTAGGTTATGGGTATATAAGTAAAAGAGTAATTTGTGGGTTTTAGTGTATATTTAAATATCTACTTATTTAGCATCTAGATGGCGCTGTAGTTTGAGAGTTTGGGTTAACAGACTGCATCAGCAAGCAAGATACAATGCTTTCATTGATTTCGAATTACTTTATACAATATTCTAATTTCGATGTAGGTAAGTTACGCCGCTGTTGGGCATCTTTTACATTTTTTCGTGTTCGAGGAGGAAAATTTAACGTAATGAGTAAAAGCCTATTCTGCTTTTAGTAACCCGTGCTCATCCCTACGCCACAAGCAAATACGTCCTCGAAATTTATTGTATCATAAATCTTACGTGCCCAATCCAGAACCATAATAAGCCGAATACCGATATACAGCGTCTCCTCATTTATGAAACTGCCTATTTACAAAGCAAAGAGGTACGAAGGTATATTATTGTCAAGATTTTCTTTTAACAAAGTTTCATGAAGCGTGTGAGTCGTTTGTGGTAAAAGTCGCCGTATTCAAGTTTATTAAAAGCTTACTTAAAAATGAGGTGAAGCCCAGTAAATAATTCGCAAATGGCTAAATTAAAAACAACAACGCGCTTATTCAAAGACTTTCCCTAATTAAATTAAAACAATTAAAAACGCGAGTAATTTTTATAAGCAGGCAGACAAAGGGATCGGTTAATCAGAAAGATTAGAGAGAATTTTTAGGAACTTAACATATAAATAGAATATTAATTCTTTATAAGGGCCTTTCTTCTTAGAAAGTCTTCTTAGAAAATGTTTTCGAATATTTAAAAAAACGATATAGAAATAATTTTGCTGATATACCTTACTCGTAAATAAAGGCGGTGTAATTTTTTTTATACCAAGTGGTAATCAAGCGTTTGACCCATCTGAGTGCCTAGTGCAAGTTTCATTGGCCATTCGATCACGTTAACGAATACAATTTTTTTTATAGCTTTGCTGCAACGTCTCCTGGTGGAATACGAGGGGAGTTAAAATGTTGCCATACAAAACTCTCGTTTTCGTTCAGTGGTCGAATGGCCAATGAAACTTACATTAGGCATTGAGTGCCTTGTTTGTCTTGTTTAATGTCCGTATTCTTTCGATTACGTATACGAAAACGAATGTTTGTATGGCATAATGTTAACTCTTTTTGTATGTCGCCAGGAGGCGCTGCTTCAATGCCATTTTAATTTTCGTGAACCGTGATCGAATGTCAAATTAAACTCACACTAGGCACCCTGTAGGAGAGGAAAGAAAGCGTTTCCCCGATCCGATCCGAACGCCTCGGAGAATCTAGTAGGGCACGGGGACACGCACTAGTGCGTGATGCCGTTCCCTCTACACAACCTCCGAAGATGATTCGTTTCAAACGGCTTGAGGAACCCTTTAAGTTTCTCGCCGCCCCCAAAAAAGCCCGTTGAAGCTAAAAATGCCGTCTGAGGCAATCAGCAAACTTTCTCTAGAAAAAAAGCTCGATATTTGCAGCGGCTATTGCGTTCGTGTTAACTGGATGGGCAAAATTAAATATTTTGAGCTTTTATCCGCATAGTTGATGTTGATTGAAGCATTTCAATCAACATCAACTGCCGATCATCCAAAGCAACTATTGCGTAACTATTTAGTAAGTGTCAGCAGAAAAATATTTTATGTACTAGTTGTTGCTCGCGACTTCGTTCGCGAAGACTACAGTAAAAAATAGGAAAAAAAAGTATCCTATATGCTGGTCTGGGTCATAATCTGTATATGAGGAAAGTTTCATTAAAATCCATTCAGTAGTTTTGACGTGAAAGAGTAACATCCATCTATACTTACAAAGTTTCGCGATTATAATATTATAGTAGGATTTTTAACCGTGTCATGAACAATGAAATGTAAAAGTGTTGTATACTTTGTTGTTACTTTTAAATAAATTCTTATCTTATCTTATTGCATACCTAGGCATAATATTTTTTTTTTTATATTAGACAACATCACATACATTGTTCTGATCCCAAGGTATGTAGCTAAAGCACTCGTTTCATGGAAATCAGAAACAACGACGGCACCACAACCACCCAGACCCGACACAATATCGAAAAGTTTGTTTTTCGACATTGACCCGACCAGGTATCGAACCCGGGACCTCAGAGTTAGCGCCGCTTAAAGTCCGGCGTGCAAGACACTCGGCTACGGAGGTCGTCATTCATCATCAATCATTCATTCAGTCTCGGTGGCCGAGGTCCTGGGTTCAATTCCCAAGTCCATCACTAAAGGATGACACGATACTGAGTGTAAGAGATACTGACGATATATATAGAAGATGATATTTCGGTAGGGGTTCCGAAGGGGTTTTTTATCGGATTTTGTAGGTTTGAAAGTTAAGAATTTAAAATTTCATTTTGCCTACGAAAAGGTTCTTAATAGTTTCGGAAAACTGGTTTTTAATAAGCCATTTTGTGCCAAAGCTTATTGTGTTTAGTTTAAACAGTATCAAATTTCGACATTCTCAGCACGATTAACTTGCGAGCAATTAACGTCCTTAATGGAAGTGTGTTTGTATGAGCCGTGAAGGTTATAAATCCGTGGCACCGCACACCAATTAGTGACGTGACGTGAACAATCAGCCGCGGATTCCTCACTTGTTTCGAGACGCCAACTGCCTTCCATAAAGTTGCCTGAAATTAGATTAGCAAACCCAATTCCATACGAATCACTACCTTAAATCAGCTCCAACCTAGAGCTGATTAATATTCGGCGAAGACTATAGAGGATATGTTCAGCGGTATCTACATTAAGGGCCTACTAATAAATAGAGTACCTTTACCTTCCTAATCTTCTTAAGTGCAAACCTATTTTTTTAATATTTTCACTGATGTTTGGTACCTTAATTTTATAAAAATAACTATTTTTATTTTTTATTTATGCAAGATTTTTTTTTCACTTCACTGCCGTAAACTTTGATTTGAGACAAGTGGTGCCATCTTGCTTGCAATAGTTGAACCAATATTGCAAGGTGTGTTAACAACGGGCTACTAGAGATGAAAACGCATGATAGGTACGACCTTTTCAAGTTAGATAATGAAAATTACTTTGTTGCCTGTAGTCTACAGTACTTATGCTCTGTAGAGGGATAAGCTTGAAATATATTTTCCATGTTTTGTTCCAGTCAGTCGTCGCGTAAACTTTATTTCAAATAAGAGCAAAAGAGAAATACGGCATAATTATTCGAAGATTTTACTCTGTTAATAAACGGGGTTAAAGTATAAATGAAATAGGTAGTGTACAGTCACGAGCATAAAAATGTTACCATAACCACGTAGACAAGTCGTCCTCTCGTAAGTACTTATACCTACCTACCTATATTTTTGCTTTGAGTTGCCGTATATTTTTGACGCTAGAAATGCAAGTCAACTACAGTTAAAATAATGTAGACAGTTAGCTGAAATAATGTAGACAGCTGAAATAATGTATACAGCTAGCAAAAATAATGTAGATAGTTAGCTGAAATAATGTAGACAGAAATTGTTGAATACTGTTCTGGTGCAGATCAGATCAGATTGAAACGAGCCATTTACCTGTATTCGATTGTATATAGTATTATACCTACCTATTTATGAAATGTTAGATAGAGAGAAGTTCGCTGATATGACGTTACGATCTGTACCTCCAGTAATGGAGAGGCACTTGAAGAAGAATACGTATAACTAAACCCTACCAACTAAGCTCATGACCGGTACACTACTCAAAAGAGTTACGAGACTCACAGCACGCTAGTGAGAGATTATCCTCTCAATTCCAAAGGTGTACACACGTCTGGAAGGTGATGTTGTAATTCGGTTACGAAAATTTAATCCGAAGGGGCGCGTAGCCGCAGGATTGTTGCGGGCGGCGGGCGGCGGGCGCAACTAGCGGCGTAAGCAGACTGTAAGGCCAGCCGCACTAACGATGCGTTTTCGTACGAAATTCACTCGTAAACATACGTTTACGACTGTGACATTTCTTTTTTTTTTTAAACTTAGCACGGCAAATGGCTCCACACCACCTGATGTTAAGTGGAAATGGAGTCCAGACGCGAAGACAACTGGTGCAGCGTGAAAACAACGCAGCTTCAGTCAACTTCACTCTGCCGGCCCACAACGTGCTTCTTCACGCCTCGTTTGAAGGACCCCATATCATAGGAAAGAGGGAAAACATGTGCTGGTAGACTATTCCATCTTTTGGAGGTGCGACAAAGAAACGAGTCACCAAATTTCTTTGTGCGGGATGGGATATGTGAGACAGTGAAGCGGTGACACCGGAGAGCAGCACGTGTACTCCTATGGAGGAAGGGAGAAGGTGGGATAAGGTCAAAGAGTTCTTCAGAGCACTCGCCGTGATATAAGCGATAGAAGACGCTGAGTGACGAAAATTTCATCGGTAACATAAATTTTTCCCCTTGTGGTGACGGGGATAAAGAATTGCACCACCCCATCTCTTCCCGTGGGTGTCGTAGAAGGCGACAATATCAGAGGATGGGCAGCAGCGTGTCTCTGTGATTATTCTTACCTTACTGCGATCGCCAATCCGCCTGCCAAGCGTGGCAATGATGGCAAATTCCTCTCAAAATGATTTTATCCCTGAGGGAGGCCTTTGTCCAGCAGTGGACGTCTTTATGGCTGAGATGATGATGATAAATTTTTCTATGACGTGATTATCTATTTTGTACGAACGCATGACAAGTTACGATTGATTAAGACCGTTGGAACTCTATGCACGTGCGGAAGCCTGCACATTAGACTAACCAAAACTGTCAAATTCCTTTAATAAATGTTCAACCATCATAGACATTAAGACGACACCTCGATTTGTGAACATTCAAAAAGGTTGACCCTTACTAGCTCTGGCACAAGGTCGAAAATACGTCGCGCCAGCGACAATTGAGACCGCAAATTAACAGAATCTATAAAACATTTTAAAAAAAAATCTTGTTATCAAAATATGCAGCTACTAAATTACGAATATTGATGTTATCAATATATTTGAGTGGTTTCCAAGCTTAAAAATTAAGTAATTTTGTTGTAATTTCAACAATAGAAATCGACTTTAGTAGTCGGCTTTAGAGTTGACGACCCGAGCAGTGGAACTGCAAGTTGTGCTTTTAGTGCAACGAGAAGTGAGCGAGCTTACAGCTCCGGTAACCTATCTGGACGTTAGGTAGTGGAGTATACGTGTCCACGGAGCAACTCGCTCCAGACACTAGTCTTAAAAGTACCGGATGAAGAATGCGCTTCGGCGCGTCTTGATCCGGCGTTATGACCTGACGTAGATGGTCTCATGTACTTGCGTATGGATATCTGACACCTACTTTGTAACCGCAAGGTTGGTAGGGGGTGTCAGTATAAACTTTAAAGTCGTATGTAGCGGAGTGTCTTCTCGTATGTCTGAGGAATGCGCTTCAGCGGCCGCATTCTGATCGGGCGTTATGACCTGACGCAGATGGTCCCTTGTGCTTGCGCAAGGATGTCTGACACCTAACTTTATAACCGTAAAGTTGGTGGGGGGTGTCAGTATAAACTTTAAAGTCATGTGTAGCGGGGTGTCTTGTGCCATACTAATTTTCGTTTAGTAAACGTAATCGGAAGGCACGTAAAGCCGTTGGTCCCGGCTGCATTAGCAGTCGTTAACAACCACCAATCCGCACTGGGCCCGCGTGGTGGTTTATGGCACGTTCTCCCTATCCATCCATAGGGAAGCCTCGTGCCCCAGCATTGGGGACAAAAATGAGCCCTAAACGCTACAGACGACTGCGTTCGATTGTTTATCCACTCTCAAACGGACTTAACTCGAGCTCAATACAGAAAATTATTTTAAAAATTTTGATTAGACCTACCAACAATCTAGGTCAGACGCCCTTTATTTATTAGGCTGTAAAATGTAATGAAAAAACTACCTTTTCGAAAACCCTAGTATAAGAAAATATTTGTAAGAAAAGTTCGATAGCAGATTTATAAATATTTGAAGATACTTTACACGTGCACTAATTCTAAAAACGATTTTTAAAAGACTTAAAAAAGGAGGAGGTTCTCAATTCGTCTGTATATGACTTTTTTTTTTTGTATCTTCGACCATAATTATGTCCGTTATCTATGCACCTATTTTAATGAGATTTTTTTAGTCGCAAAGAATTATTTCATAATCCCATTTAAATTTTATCGAAGAACATCGTACATTAACTCGCTAATATATCTATATAAATCGCGAAGGCAAATGTGGTAAAGCCCTTACTTACTACCTCTCTCCGATGAAATTTTGAACGACACCATTTATCATTTCGTAATTTGAGCATCGTCGGATGTCGACTGTCCTTCATTTAAACGCTTGCAATAAATCCAACTAACTTGGAATTAGTAATTCAGAATTGCCTGTAAAGTGGCTTAATATTAAAGTAATTCGGTCAGGTTTGTGCTCGTTCTAATCGTCAGTTTACGTTTATCGACTTCGGTGAAATCTTTTAACATTTCACGTTCCGGTTGATTGATGTTATAAAAGGCAATAAAAAATCGGTAGGAAATAATAGTTATTTGTGCAACAAGAGAGCAAAGTCGTCTTTTGCTGCGAGTGCTGATTTTGAATCCTGAGTGTGGCGAGGGATTCAAAGGCACGAGATGCAAAAAACTTTGCTCTCGTGTAACACACATAACTTCTCACTTAAAAAAATAAAATAAAATTAAAAACTTTAAATAAAAAATTAGTAAAAAATTTTTTTAACTAAAACGGTTTTATTGAACATAAAGATTTAAAAAATTAAAAGATAAAAATAAAATTAAAAGAAAAAGAAACTTTTTAAAAACTAGCTTTTATTACTTACTTGTTAAAAATAATAAAAGCTTAAAAAGTTTAAAATAATTTTAACCTAATAAGATTATTTTTTTTATAAATAAAAGCGTGTTACATTGTGATTGCAAAACAAAAATAATGAAGGTGTATTAGGCTAAATGTTCTTTAATGTTCCATCACAAGGTAACATGCTTTTATTTATAAAAAAAAACTTGTCATCAGGTTTAAATTATTTATAACTTTTTTTCTTTTTATAACAAGTAATAAAAGCTGTTTTTAAAACGTTTTTTTTTCTTTTAATTTTTTTTTAAATTTTATTTTCAATAAAACCGTTTAACTTAAAAATTTTGTTTTCAAGAAACTGTCAAAGCGGTACAAATTCCGCCGGTTTAGATAGTACCTATATAATAAAAAGAACTATTTAGATCATTGATATCGATGGTTTAGATTGACGATTTAGATTGATGACCTCCTTGGTCGAGTGGTTTGTACACCGGTTTTCATGTTGTCGCCATCTCTGAGGTCCCGGGTTCGATCCCCGGTCGAGTCAATTTAGAAATTATTGTTTTTTTAAATTGTCTCGGGTCTGGGTGTTTTCTATGTATAATAAGTATGTATTTAAGTATTTTAAGTATGTTTATCCGTTGTCTAGTAACCATTTAACGAGTTTCATAACGAAGCTTCTCTTGGGCTAGATAATTGGTGTGAGTGTAGGAAGTTTTATTATTTATTATTATTTATTTAGATAGATTTATTATAGACTAGTAGTCACCCGCCCGCTTTGCTTTGCGAATATAATGGATCAATGAATACTAATCAAAATAATTATTAGGTTTACTAACATCATATATATAGCCTATCATTTGCACAATCGCATGTTCTTACTTAATACAAATTTTCATCAAGAACGGTCAAGCCGTTTTTGACTTAAAAGTGGACATACAGACAGACAGACAAAAATTTCAAAATCGTAGAATTGGTGTCAGTGAGTCATAAAATGAATATTTATCCCAAAATTTGTCAGAAAAATTGCATGTACACACAGAGCCTACAGATTTACGAGTATATAGTAGTATCTAGTATAGAAAATGTAAAAAATCGTATAATTGGTGTCAGTGAGTCATAATATGAAAATTTATCCAAAAAATTGTCAGAAAAATTGCAAGTACACACAGAGCCTACAAATTTATAGTATAGAAGTATAGATATAGATAGATTTAATTGATGTAGGTAGTCTTCTCAACTTCGTAGGCTTAATTTTATCGATACTTTGATAAAAGAAATTCAATATATATTTTTTTAATCCGGCTTATCCAAGCATAATACAGTTAAGCGTGTTTCATCTGTTCCCGTCGATAATTGCCTATAATGCTTTCTAATCCTATGCTAAAACCGGCCAAGTGCGTGTCGGGCCACGCGCAGTGTAGGGTTCCGTAGCCCATCTCAATAATGCGGACTCTGAGAAGAGGGCTTTTATGAAAATTTATTTAACGATGGCTCATATATTTAAATGTAGATACTACCGGTTTCACACACCTGACAACGTTATTTAAGTTCCCAATAAGGAATTTGTACTGCGCCAAGTACATTTTACAAGTTGGTCGACTGTTACTCGTAAACTTGTAAAGCCTACTTATCTGTGATAGTTCTCCTTTTAACTTCGTCATATATACAACTACCGTGAATTTTTTCACGTATCCAAAAACAACCATTTGGCGGGCAGGGGACACTTGACTCTAAAAATTTTGCACTTTAAAGCTTAATAGCTCACTAACGGATGCCTCAATCAAAAAACTGTTTTCACAAACCCGCTATATTTTTGAAATTGCTATCCAACGACACCCCACACTTAGGGGTAAACAAGAAAAAACAATTACATCCCCACTTCACGTGTAGGGGAGGTAACCTAAAAAAAATATTTTTCAAAATTTCACTTTTTCACTTTGTGATTAATATGTATATCCATGCCAAATTACAGCTTTCTAGAGTCTATGAGCTAGACTGAGGTCAGACAGACAGACGGACATGGCGAAACTATAAGGGTTCCTTGTTGTTCCTTGTTGTTCCTTGTTGTTCCTTGTTACGGAACCCTAAAAAGTAAATAAAACTATCTTATCTCCATATAAATCACTGTAAGGCGCTTTATGCTTAAAGCGCCTGCTATTATTAGTATCTACCTATTTTCTAGTACAAATAAGCCGTCTAGCTTAGATTATATAGACATGTACATATACATTATCTAAGTGTCCAAGTAATTAAAACAGATAGTTCAAACTCAACATCGTCATCATTCCAGCGTTGATACTCATACGTCCCACTGCTGGGCTCAGAACTTCCCACATGAATAATAAGAAATGGAGAGATCGTGCTATCTATAACCTACCTCGCTGGGCCATTACGGGAATCGTAAGTTTTAACTTCGCCTCGTAGGCCGAGTGGCAACGCGTTTAGCTCGACACTCGAAGGCCCCGGGTTCAATTCCCAGGTTGGGCAAAGTGTGTTTCGTATTTTTCGATGCATAGCCCGGATTTGTGATCACCAACCCGCATTTTGCAAGCGTGGTGATTAAGCCATTGTGTATCAATTGTAGTGATGACTTGATTTGTCATGGGATCAGCTGTGGAAATTAGACAAAAAGCCCCCAGAACGCCCCAGAACGAAAAAGTTAGGTATAGGTAATTTTTCCTGATCCTACGCTTTCCCAATATGTTATGAAAGGCCTCCTCTAAGTCCTTTCATGTATCACCTTCCTGAGTCTTCTTAATATTACTTGCATATCCTCAATTTCAAGGTTTCACGAGTGCGAATTAGCATTTTCATTCTTTCATTCACCCATTCATCATCTCTCACTTCGGCCTACTTCTATTAGCAAGACATTTGAGTGTATCTGTGTATTTTTCCGCTCCCTATGAAGAGGCTTCGTTACAGAGCGTTTTCCGGGACATGATTGGCATTCTGGTCTGCATATCAACAGCGATAATGTCTCCGTGCAATGAAGCTACAGCGAATCGAGACAGCAAAACAACCATTGGGATGTCCACACGTTTTGCATTGCTCCACTTGGGATAGAAAATACCAACGGGCTTTTTACTGTGAACACTGTGCATAAGGCATTTGTGCCCGATTATTTGTACAGGCATTTGTACAGTCAACAACGACATGGCAGGTAGGTACTACTAAATATCTATTATATCGGATGTTTAGTAGTAGGTACTGTAGCGCCTAAGGGGCTCTATTTTACAGGGAAAACGTAGTCAAAGAAACAATCAATCGATCAGTAATAAACTGTATTTTCAAAACGAACTCAAGTTAACATTAATTGCCCTATCGCTGCGACGGGCTGACGTAGAAGCCCCGCGATCCTCTTCTGTTTCCTTCTATGCGTGTCTTCTTAATCAAGATGAGTTTAAACGCAGAACGCGACGGCTGCCAGTAGGCTCGCCCAACCAAGTAGTCCCGATCACTACAGTACCTACCAAACTCATGGCATCTATCTTTACAGAGGAGGAAGAGTGAAAGGATGAGGTTGCACAAAAGATCCCGATGGGCCGAAGTGTTACTGGGAGAGGGAAACCTCGGCAGGCCCCACTAAGATAAGATAAGATAAGTAGGTACCTACCTACTCGTAGTAGTTTGTTAAAGCAACTATATAATCTAAGAAGTATGTACTTATCAACATCCAGTAAACATTATTTCGATGTCATAGGCCGCCTCTGAACACGCTATCGTATCACAAGCAGTGTGACCGATCGACATGGAGGAAGATCTCGTATCACCACTCGAAGACAAGACTGGTACATCCAAAATATTACTCGACGGAATCGTACCATGACCGCTATGATGTTGGCCACAAGGCTCTACAGCGCTTCAGGTTTGCTGATAAGCGACCAAACCATCCGGAATCGTTTACGCGAAGTGCGTCTGCGTTCCCGAAGGCCAATGAGGGTTCCACCTATAGCACCCTACAATCGTAGGGCCCGTTTACAATGGGCTCGAGAACACCGAAATTGGGAGGAAGAAGACTGGCGCTGTGTTTGCTTTTCTGATGAATCACGTTTCGGTATGAGGCCGGACACAAGACGCACTCGAGTTTGGAGAACCTCTGGTCGTCAAGAAAGCTTGAGATTTTGTCAGGAAGTTCATCCATCACTAGTGCCACCCCACAATAACTTTTTGACTTGTTAGAAAAAACGTAGGCGGCTATTCATCAAAGTGATTTGGATTAACTAATTTTAAGCATGCCAAATCGCGTGCTTGTGTGATTCGTGTGAATGGTAGAAATACATTTTTTTTACAATACAATTTTTAAAAATCAACCTTGTTTTTGTTTTTTTGTCAATTAGGTGACGACCTTAACGTAAGCTAATTTTCCCCAATTTTTTCTTAATTTTTTAACATAATAGGGGTAAAATTGTTTACTAAAACATAAAAAATAGAGCAAGAAGCCAGTCTGGAAAACCAGATTAGGTAAATATTACTTATTAGTATTTTTTTATAGCTTAAAATGTACATCAACCTACCACAAACTGTCAAATTTCCTCAATAGACTTTAAACTTCATGACTGAGGCATATGGTGGAAAATGAATTGAAGAAATTTGACAGTTTTGGATAGGTTGATGTGTAGGCGTCTGTACTTGACCCCTAGACATTTTTGATGTGTGTAGTTCTAAAGTGTTTAGCTACTTTTGTTTCCTGATCGTACATCATTTATTCGTACGAAACTAAAATTAGCCCACGTTTTTGTTTTCAATTCCCACATTTTAACTATTAATTTTACTACTATGTAAGTTATCTATTTAAAATATGGTAGCACGCGTTATTTTGCGCAAATCCATGGCATACAAAAATGCAAATAAAATTTAATTCTGTTAATAAGTAGTAGCATAAAGCCACAAAAGAGTACCTAGGTACGTATTCGTATACGCTCCACGAAAGATCGTTGTAGTGATCTGTTCGCTGCAACAGATGCTGAGTGGATTCCCTTTAGGACACATTTTTCAATTATAATTTTTTTGTTTTGTTTTAAATAAGTTGGTATTGTGTGTTTTAATAAATATATTTCATTTCAATTCTATTTTTCTATTGGCAAACACACATTTACGGGTTTAATAAGTACTACATACCGTGTTGACTCAGCACCCGTCATAACCCAATCACATAACAGATTTAATATTACACAATAAGTAGCGCGTGCTCTTTGATGGCTTTACCCTATGCAACTGCAACCTTAATAAATCAATAAATTTGCGAAATTACCCTTACATGTTTTCACCATCATCATCTCAGCCAAATGACGTCCACTGCTGGACAAAGGCCTCCCCCAAGGATCTCAAAATTACATGTTTTAATTGAATGTTAATTTGTCAGGCTTTTATTTATCCTAGGTTAACATAATTTTGATATCAGTTCGATGTCTCTGTAATTTTTTGTATTTATAATCTGTAATATATTACAAATGACAGACAGCCCTAGCCGACGTTGCCAATTTTCCAATGTAAACGGAGAAACGTGCGTTTCTTACATAAACGTTACTTATTGCTTACTTTTAAAGCCATTAAGATATTTATTTTAATTTCAAAAGGATTTTTCTTGACCTAGTTGAGTGTAGTAATAATTACCAAGCTTAAATACTCCTCGGTGGCAGTGGCAAAGCGCTCGGTCCGAGTCCTGGGTTCAATTCCCAGCTCGGACAGCGTATCTCTGATTTTTCGATGCATAACGTTTGCTTTTACCAATCCGCATTGGGCAAGCGTGCTGATACTTACAGTTTATACATATTAATTGAACCGATGTCTTGATATCAATGATGAAGATCTTTACCCGGCGGCGGTAGTATAAGAATATTATTATGTAGGTATTAGGTACTTACTTGTTCTCACGTTTGAGATCACAAAGTTCGCAACAAAAAATAGGCACATTGGTTCCTAATAGAAAGTAGTATCGCTCACAAGGATTTTAAGAAATCCCTTTGGATCATAGGACACGGGTGTTTAGGATAGATAATTTTGGAACGCAACAACCCACTCAGTCACAAACGCCTTACGAAGATTTTATAGCAAAATGTATTTGTGTCTCTTTTGTTGGGTTGTAAGGAGATTTTATTTCCTAGTAGGTAATATTTTAATGAAGTTTGAGAATAGCTCAATCTGAATCATTACATAATGAAACTTACGAAGATTCTGAATTAATTGTCTAATTAGACATCGTTGACATTGACTTAAAGTTACTAGTTGGCAGCTACTTTACAATAAGTATTACGGTGAGTGTGCGCAGGATTCGCACGAGTTCCCTTTCCTTTAGGTAGGTACCTAATGGAAAGGGCAATCATCATCAATAAACGATTAAAGTGACAAATCGAGTACCACAGATGGTATTCAAACCCACGATCTTTCGCAACCCCTTGCTCTTGCAAATAAGCTACAGATACCTACGTTGTTTTTTTTTTACCTTCAAAAACTAGTCTTATGTAAGTAATTAACAAAAATGAATTACTATGTTTACAAGACTCAATTATTTTATTATTATTACAACATACATAGATAACCCGTAATAGTGTTCATAGATATTGAGAATCGTCTTCTTTACCTCGCTCCTTTTGCTTCTTGAACGCTCTTATACGTTCTTTAGCAATCAGCGACTGTACTTCAACTTGTATAATAAGAGCTCTGTCTAGTGGTAGCTTCCTCAACTGAGCTGCTACATTATTGGAGAACATTTGAAACTCATCCGTTTTTTTAGCTGAAGTAGGATAATTTTCCTCTGATTTGTCTGCTGCCGTACTTTGTTCATGCTTTCCTCGTTTCGGCGCCGGTTCTAAGTAATCGCTAATTGGGGCTATGATGTCTTTGTCGTCTTGGTGTTCCATTTCGTCCAAGTACTCCTGTTTTATTGATACCACGTACGCGTTGGCGTTTGACGTGCTCTCTTCGATGAAAGGCGATTCCTCTACTTCATCTTCGCTCGTTTCACTTTCAGTCATACTTCCCTGTAACAATAAATATTTGTGTAAGTTCATGTCTTTTAAAAAACAGTTACCTACCTACGAGTTTGCTTTTGTTTTAGAGTGCATTTGATCTTTACAGCGTACCCGGATAGCGGCGAGAAATTAAAGGTTGCTGAAGTCGAAGCGAGTGATCGAACATCGCTTTGGAGCAGTAAATGTACGGTTTTAATTACTGCCGCATAATTTATAAACGCAGTAAGTACCACTTACTGTGTTTATGATTGTAATATTTGAGGTACTGACATTACGATCTATTTTCTCGAAATTCGAAACTGTTCACAAATGTTCTTTACTGCGTTCATAAATTGTGCGGCAGATTAGGTACCTAGGTTAATCGCACCAATGCGTGTTTGAATTTTTTTTCTTTAACCATTAAAAATAGGGGTCAGCAACTGATTTTAGTCTTTAGCAGTAATGGAACATAGACCACCTGCTGCATCTTTTTTTATAAGTACCTGCTTGGTCTAGCTGCCATCCCGTAAAATTTCAATGAAAATCTGTTATATTTTGACGACGATAACTGTTTCATTATTATTTTTTATTATAGATATCTCTGCAAATGACTTCATCCCACCTGATGTTAGTGGGAAATGGAGTCCATTCGCGAAGATAACTAACATAGCATCAGTTAACCTCACTCTGCCAGCCCAAGAGTGTCAACCCAACATTGGGCTTAAAGCGTCGAACACTGGTGCCACTACCCTTTTTAGGGTTCCGTAGTCAACAAGGAACCCTTATAGTTTCGCCATGTCCGTCATGTTTTTTTTTCCTTTTAGTTGATGGCATCGTGCGATTAGCACATTTAGTCAGTGTCAAACCAATTTTTCTTACAAGTAATACGTAAATAAACAATATTTCCTTTCAGTACCTATATGATGATGTTGAATGATAATAGAAATGAGAAGTGAGAAATGATATACCCCCCAACCCCTCGAGTATCTCAGTAAAGATGTGGGGCTTTACTAAGTCCTCACGCGGACTTCTTGATAGAATTTGAAAAGTGACGTTGCACTGTTTTGTTTCATTTGCCAACACTCATGCACACTCACGAACAGGGATCGCAATATCGGGCAGTTTTACCAATTTCGATATTTTCGATATTGAAGATTTGCTAATATCGAACATTCGATAAATTCGATACACATCATCAAAAAAACTTAAAAATATATTTTATAAATCATTTATTTAAATTTATTATCACCAATACAAATTACAATTTTGTAACTTTATAATTTGTATGAACTATTAGTTTCTATCAAATACTATGACTTCTTATATTTTAATAGCACTATATTATCTCACCTAATTTAAAACTTATTAAACTAAAACAATATCTTTTTCAACTAAAAAACAAAACATTTATCAAACTATAAATCAACATTGAAATAACTTTTGCTTCATAAATTCTAAATCAACACAACACATCACAGTATTCACAGTAACTTTGAGATCTTAGTAACTAACTATGAAACTAATATCTAGTAAAATAGACATACACTGACATAATGAGATGAAAGCAGTGTTGCCATTTGCGGAGAAGAGCAATCTCTCTCAAAAAAGACGCCAATCCGGAGTACATACTCTACATCCTTGCCTACATCTAATTTTATAGGTACCTACTCATCGTAGATTACCTATTAAATAGATGGTACATTCATAGGACGTAATCGACTAGGTATTTTATTAGACACCTACCTCATACCATATTTGTAGCTTAAAAATATCGGCAATTGACTTAGCGTTGTTTATTTACAACTTACAAGTCGTAAAACGATAAGGCGCAGACAGGCACAGACTAGAATATCATTAGACGACAGCGTAGAGCTATTAAAGTCATACCCCCCTACCAATAAACAGAGAATAAGCTCCGAATAGTTATTTCCGTGTTTTGTCCCTCTTACTTTGATTTGAAATGACGTTTACATGACAGGAACAAAACACGGAATAACTATTCGGAGCTTATTCTTTGTTTAGGTGTAAGGCCCATAGAGTTAAGGTTCATTTTCATTTGCTTCAAGAAACTGGCAATCTTATGAATCCTATGCGATCTCGACATTCGCGGGACTTGTTATCAAAATATCTATCTTACCAATAAACCACAGATTTCAGGCAGACCGGAAATTCTGGTATAGGTATAAGGTATTATAGGTATTAGGTAGGGTTGTACGTATCCTATAGGTACAACACCAACACCGAAAAATAGGCAGAATGGCCTACTAAATTCGTAAGTACCTACCTAGTTAGGTAGGTTGTTGCATTAACTATTTAGGTGCCTATACGTTTCACGGATTCACCTACTTGAAATAAAAATGTATAGTAGATAGGTAGGCACCTACCAACCTCCCCTCCTAGTACCTACTTACCTAATTATTATGGCTAAAACGAATTGTCCGTTTTGGGTGCAACCAGCAACTAATTTTTTTCTTTATTTATGATGAGATGATTAACAATGTTAGGAATTGTCATTTGAAGTTTGTACTGACAGAAGATAATAATAATACTATTTAATTATCAATAAAGAACTTAATTTACCTTTGTTGCATTAATCGCGCCCATTATTGGTTTGAAAGCCGTGAACCATGTCAGTTTCCGAAAAGGTCCGTTTCTATCGGGCCCGTATTTTTCCCTTTTCCGCAGTTCATGGTAGTAAGAAGATCGCAAATTCTTGATTTTACATCTTACGTCTTGAGCCTTCAATCTCGGAATACCCATTTGCTTCACAATACATTCGTACGCTTGTTTTCTTGCCACTGTATTTTTGTACAAATCCGAACTGCTATCCCAAAGATAGTGGTATGATTTATACAATTCTATCAACTGAATAGTTTCCTCATCGCTCCACCTCATTGTTAAATACACAAAACTGGATTATCACTTTCAAAATAACAGAAAATTTATTTAACAAAAAGCACGCGTCTGTCTTACAGAAATAGCATGCTTTTACTGGTTAGACTGCCAAATGCCAAACTGCGACGTTGCCTCTGTCACTAGTATCTAC
Source organism: Eudonia truncicolella (assembly GCA_949315975.1). Classification (NCBI taxonomy): domain Eukaryota; kingdom Metazoa; phylum Arthropoda; class Insecta; order Lepidoptera; family Crambidae; genus Eudonia; species Eudonia truncicolella. The sequence goes on from OX438832.1 coordinate 6,612,600, forward strand.
CTTACTCACTTACATGCGCTATGAGAGAATGAGATAGCTTGCGCCCGCCGATAGATCGACGCGATACGTTACGTCAAGGGGTCGTTGCCGCTATGCTCACTCAATGCGGTCACATACTTAATTTAGAACTTATTTCTTATGTGATAAGGCTTACTATACAAAATGCGTGGCTGATTCTGTTCAATGTCGTCATTTCGTGCCTGCCTGCCAGCCGGCCGGCTTGCCTCTACTATTATTTTGTTCATAATTTTATTCTCGTTTAGGACGTGCGCTGTTTTGAACTTTGTTGCAACGGTTTAAGAGTTAGTGCAAACTTTTCGGACAGTTGCTCTTGACGTCGTTGCAATAAGTAACAAGGGTGGTTGCTAACAAATAAGTCAAATAAGTTACAAACTTTATTGCAACGCCATTGTTAGAAGGTACCTAGTAGCAGATAATAATGGATTGCTTAGTACGTTATTATTATTTATTTATTTTATTAATAAAGGTGTAACATTGTGTTTATTATAGGTACTTACTTACTAAAATTCTTAAAACAATTTTAATCACCGAAGCAATACTTACCTACCTATTGCATACCTACTTAAATATAAAATAATTTAACGTATAGGTAGGTAGGTAAGTACCTCTTGTACCAATGATATTAATAACAATAATTTTATGATTAATTAAGTATTGTGACATGTAGGTAAATATGGGAAGGTAAAGGTAATTAATAACTATTCCGTCAGTTACTAGGTTACTGGCATCATACTATAGGTACCTAGTAAGTACTAAATAAAAAATAATTTATTGTACTTTAATTCGATGGGATATTTAAATAATTATCAAAGTACCTATGTGTTGTGTTGAGTACCTAATTAGGTAGGTATAAAGATTGTCAGTTGATAAGGCCATAATTAACAATATCTACTGTATTATTTAGAACTTTAGGAAACGATGCAAAAACCATTTAATTTCCTTGTTCCTATTTATTTAACTAACCTACCTACCTAAGTTTGGGATTTTGCTCATAGTAAGTTAACTTTATTTATGCAAGACATTATTTGAGTAAATCATTTTCTAAGCCCATTTTTTGTGATGTTATTGTATAAAATCTCATACCCAGGTAGGTACCTACGTAACTAGGTATCAAAGATAGGATAGGAAGATAGGATTCTATTTTCAGATTATTATCACCTTTCCCTCAAAACGTTTACTTGTGCCTACCTAGGTATTTAAACTTTAGTAGATTTGGAGGATAAAATTAGATTTATTTTTAGATATTGATAACTTCAAGAGTTAATTTAAGTGAAACTGTTTTTGTAGAATGGTCGATGGTCTAAAAATAACTTAACACAAAAAATAACTAGTAGAAAGTAAAAGCCTATATACTGTCCCACAGCTGGGCAAAGGCCTCCATCAGCGCGCTTTGTCACTCGGAGGCCGATGATGATGATGATAAGATGTGTAAAGGTGCGTACAGACTATATAACATAACATGTTATATAACATGTTTTAGATAATGTGGACACTGAATGTTATATAACATGTTATATAACGTCCTCACGCGACGACATTGCGGATAGCACTGAAGAACGAGAACGACAATGGTTATATAACATTGTTATTCTAATGTGTACACTATTGTTTTATGTTGCAATGTTATATAACAAGGTTACATAATGTGGACGTGTTATATAACACAAGTTATATAACATGTTACATAGTCTGTACGCGCCCTTATAGACAAAATAAATTCGTAGTCCGATCCGATCCGAACCCTTCGGAGAATCTAGTAGGGCACGGGGACGCGCACTAGTGCGCGATGCCATTCCCTCTAGAAAACCTCCGAAGGTGATTCGTTTCACACGGCTTGAGGGACCCTTTACGTTCCTCGCCGCCCCCAAAAAAGCCCGGTGAAGCTGAAAATGCCGTAGAGGCAATCAGCAATATCTCTCAAAACGAAAATCCGTAGAACGGCCATTGGGTACTCTAGTACCTACCCAAGCGAGCTCAAGCGATCTTGCGTTCGTAAAAATTCTTCTTCTTCTTCTTCTTATTCTTCTTGTCTTTAAAATAAAGATTCAATTCGTTTGCCTTAATTTTTACTGTCTGTGTTAAATTGCCAACCTTTTTTACTAAATGAACACTCCAATACAATCCGCCATTTAAAATACAAGAGCGTTTGAATTCTGTCATCTGTCATCTCCCGTAAGGCTTATTATTTTAGTAGGTATAACATAAAAAACTATGTTGTGAATATGATTAATGAAAAAGATAACCTTTGTTAATATAAATAAATAATAAATAAACTTTCCTACACTCACACCAATTATCTAGCCCAAGAGAAGCTTCGTTATGAAACTCGTTAAATGGTTACTAGACAACGGATAAACATACTTAAAATACTTAAATACATACTTATTATACATAGAAAACACAAAAACAATAATTTCTAAATTGACCCGACCGGGGATCGAACCCGGGAGCTCAGAGATGGCGACACCATGAAAACCGGCGTACAAACCACTCGACCAAGAAGGTCGTCAAATATATAATTAATAAATAACTTTTTTTTATATGGGACGAGTTGATGAATTACTCCTTGATCAAGAACCGAAATAAACTACAATGAAATTTTTAATCTTTAAAAGGCAAAGTGATAAGAACACACTTCAAACATAAATAGGCATGCTTCTTCTGAGCATTAATTAGAAGTTAGTTAGTTTATTAAACCAATAACAAAGTTTCCGCGCTCGATGTCTGATAAAGTGTCAAGAAAAACGATTAGGTGATACGCAGGTGCAATCGAGAATTTCAATCGCGAAATGGACAGCGAATGTTATTAATATTGAATAATAATATACTTAATTGGAAAAGTGCAGATTTTTCCCAAGAGCGGAATTTGAACCCGCTCTCCTGACATACGGGGTCAGGTGCTCTTCCAATTATGCTATTGTGGCTCTGTCTGACCCTTGCAAATACAACACTCCCACATCAATATTATCTAACCGCCTCTGTGGTCTAGTGGCTAAGACCACCGGCTTAGACCCAGAGGTCCCGGGTTCGATTCCCAGCGGGGAGTACATGTTTGTGTACTCGGTATATGTCGCCATAACATCAATGTTTGTAGCATTGATGTGTTCCGGCAGCTAGAGATAAGATAGCCAGTACCTCACTAGTTGAGGATCCCGGGTGAAGTGCGCTTCCATCATTGGCCTTATAATCACTTAACATCAGGTGAGATCAAGGCACTGTGCTTACCCGTTAATATAAAAAAAATAAAAAAAAATTTGAAGCTCTGTTGTGTTCCGGCAGGTAGATTTAAGATAGCCAGTGCCTCAGTAGTTCCTCAACTACTCGGATCTCGGGCGAAGTGCGCTTCCACCATTGGCTGAGATGAAGGCACCGTGCTTAACCGTAAGATATACAAAAAAAGGAAAATACACTATCAACTTCTGTTAGCTAAAGTATAGCCTTAGTCAACAACAATTTCATCAATATTGACATATTTACAAATAATCAAAGATTATAAAATTATAAATAAGGCAAGCTATCTTAATAAATATGGGTATGATATATTAGGTCCTTACCAAGGTCCTTACCTATGAAATTGACGTTTTTTTCTCACTTATTAATAGGTGTATTAACTTCTAAAAGTCAATACCGGTTGTTAATATTATTATACACCTTTAATTAGGACTATGTTACTTAGGCTTCAGTAATAACAATGATTATTCATTTTGTGTCTTTATCGCTCATTTTTTTTAATTGTCTTCTTTTTTTGTTCGCGGAATTGATCTTTTGTTTTATTGTAGCTTTGAAGGGACTTGATTATTTTCTTTTTAATGTCTGCTATATTTAACTAGCGAAACAAACACAATACCTACTCTACAATTTTTATAATGATAACATAATAATAGATGCTAAGAAAATTAAAAAAAAACGTTAGTATGATAAATATATAATAATATATATAAAAATCATAATAAAACGTCAATTTCATAGGTAAGGACCTAATATTATCATCATCATATCATCTCAGCCAAAATACGTGTACTGCTAGACAAAGGGCTCCTGGTTTTTAGGGTTCCGTACTCAAAGGGTAAAACGGGACCCTATTACGAAGACTCCGACGCCGTCCGTCATAACCGTTATAGTAAGACAATTTTCACAGATGATGTATTTCTGTTGCCGCTATAACAACAAATACTAAAAAACAAAATACAATAAATAATTAAAGGGGCTCCCATACAACAAACGTGTTTTTTTGCTCGTTTTGATAACTCGTTATTGATAACGGCAACAGGTAGACGCTTGAAATATTAACAGAGTATTTAGTTATAGGTACATAAATAATTAAATTAAAATAAAATTAATATTCAAGGGGGGGCTCCCATGCACCAGACATGATTATTTTGCTGTTTTTATAAATAATGGTACGGAACCCTTCGTGCGCGAGTCCAACTCGCACTTGTTTGCTGCTCGCATTCTGCGTCTTTAGTTACCTATAGTACCTATTTCCAAAACATTTATCATCCAACAACTCATAAATAACATCTACTGGAGTCAGGCTTTTCATGTTCAAGGGGAGTAGAAGCCCACGTTGTCCCAATGAGCACCCAAGGGTGGCACCTTTAGTTATTATTCTGAAAGTGTACCAAATACCTAAGTTTGCGACTGGCTTGCTAAGGAAGTGATGCTGTGTTTTATGTGTGTGTACTAAGTTCCAACAGTCATTAAGATAGTTAGTTTCTCCTAATTATCCAAACAAATTGAAATCGTAACTCATAACTATGGTATTTATTAAACGCATACAGACGCATACAGGTAGGCAGATAGCCTCTAAACATACCGATAATTCAAAAAATTAAATGAGATTTCAACATACCCTCTCATAATGAATAAGTAGCACGCTAACTAAGGTACTTGATCATTTAGATGCTTCGCAACAAACCGAGTTCACTTGTACACCACGTCAAAGTTCAACAAATAGCCTGTCCTAATTTTATTTGTGATTTTCTGCATATGTTCAAAGTCAAATCACTTTAAGTTTATCAAATTTAAGTGTTATCTCGATATGGAACCTTTTACTATTTTAGGTATGTGATAAAATGTTGACATACTGTATTGTAGGAATATGAACAGCTTAAGGTAGATAAGTCATTTCAAATTGAGTCCTCAAATTGTTTTAACTGTATTTTTTTTTGTCCCGGTTGAGTCGAGCATCCCTACCACAGAACAGTGGTCCCTACACGGCGGCCATTGCTGTAAGCGACAACATAGTGTTAGCACAAAGCTCGGCGCACTCCACCAATTTGCCGCCTCGAAGATCAAAGACGGCCGCCGAACGAACCAACCTCCATCGTATCGTTTCGTTCGTACACGCCAGAACCTCCAGAACCATTAAATTGACAAACGTTTCGACAAGAATTCACTAATTAATTAACCTTTTTACGCGCCAAAAAGGTTTTATTCGTTTGTTTATCAAACTCTTTGCGTTGGTAATTGAAATAAACACGTGTTTAGACGATGACACAAAGTTTTGTCGACAACTCGCTATCACCTAATAATTTTACTGTAAAGGCAATTTTACTCGTAATAATACTGAACTGTCAGTTGAGTGAACTAATTAGTACTTTAAAAATTGTTTAAGATACACAAGTTATACACAGCTATTTTGTAAGGTTCAAAAGAGAACGGGCTAATGTACCACTGCCTCGGCGCAAAAGGAGATCTGTTAATAAGAAATTTTTACAACAAACTATTTTCTTATAAATAGTTCACAAAAATTATATATCGTATAACCAATAGTTTAATATTTATAAAGGTTCCAGAACAATATCGTATCGGCAAACAGAAAATATGTAAATATTGAGTTACAGTCGAATTCATACGCAATAAAATGATAATAGAACCAAGATTAGGGTTATAAAGTAGATTGAAAATTTGGATCCAACAAGAAAAAAAAGAATACAGATCAACAAATATAAAAGTGTAAGTATATTGGAAAAGCGTTATTCGCCATGAATAATTGAAAAAAGTCGTTGCTGGCTGTTGACCGTCTTCAATAATTTGGAAAAGAATATGAAAAATACATAATACCATGTATGTATTTACTACTCTTTAGCTACTAGTTCTCTAAGTTCTTTTTATCTATCTATTTTATAATTAGAATAATTATGATTCTTTAAAAGCACCATGGTATGGTTTAAGACAGTCGTATCTTTATATTATACAGGGTGTCCCAAAAACAATGGATAATTCTATAACCATCGATAGGCTTCACCATGGCCCCTCTAATCTCAAATTTTGACCTTAGTAAAAATATCACGGTTTTTAAGATTTTGGGATATTTTGTAGTTTTCGAAAATAACCCACTTACGGTTTGTTTTTATCATGCCATTTCTACAAATGAAGAGGTTTTTCTATTTAATTTTTTTTAATTTAATCGGTATTAGTTTATCTATCAAACTAAATTATTAGAATTTAACAAACGAGTTAGAATTTAATAAAAAAGTATTTAAAAAAAGAAACTAGAAAAAAACTATTGAAATTTAAAACTTTGATCCCTGCTTAATTGACTAAAGTGAAAAAAAATGTACGGTACTCATCGTGCCCATAATTTCAAAAAGTTGCTTAGTAAACTAAAAAAAACTAAACGGCTGGACCGATTTGGATGAAATTTTCTGTGTCTGTTCAAGTGGATACGAGAATGGTTTAGATTTACAATTGGACCCGGTAGGTGGCGCTGCTATAGGGGTCCATCATGGGATACGAGTGTTCATAAGCGGACGAATGATTTGTTTGTTTTATTGTCATGGAAACTGTCAACGTTTTGTTTGTTTTGTTGTCATGGAAACTGTCAAAGCGGTACGAAGTTCGCCGTTGGACTCCTTGGCGGGAAAGTGAAGAGTTACGTCTGCGGTTTTGTTTTATTTTCTAAAATTTGTGTTATGTCGAATATTAATGTGAAATAATGGAGGATTATTAACCGTTAAGTGCTCGTGAGTGTGCATGAGTGTTGGCAAATGAAATAAAACAGTGCAACGTCACTTTTCAAATTCTTTTAAGAAGTCTGCGTGAGGACTTAGTAAAGCCCCACATCTTTACTAAGATACTCGAGGGGTTGGGGGGTATATCATTTCTCACTTCCCATTTCTATTATCATTCATCATCATCAATATTGTTTATTTATGTATTACATAAGAAGATAGAACGAACGAATAGGCTTGATGGATTTCATCCGGAGTTGTAAAACAATACACAAAAAAAAAAGTCCGACGGTCAGCTAGTATTAAATAATATGGTAATAAAGGTAGCCGATCAAGATCCTCAGCTCTAAAAGGTAATTGAAACTTTTCTATTGGCTTCTGAAACTAGAAATCCTTGTCGACGATATTATTTTGAGATTGTCTGTCACCAAATTTTACTTTTAAACTTTCGGTCGTTGTGGAGATCCTTGGGGGAGGCCTTTGTCCAGCAGTGGGCGTCTTTTGGCTGAGATGATTATGATGATGATGATGAAATTTTCGAGGTAATATAAAACAAAAAAATATACAATTTAAATTAATATATATTTCTTAGGGCGTTGAATATCATATGACACGATGATACGGTGTTTTATCACATAAAGTGACTGGAGCGTCTCTTTAGGGTTGATAGGGATAAGTGTTGATTGATGAAGGGGGATTTACGATAGGCTGCTTCCTTCAATATATTGAACTGTATAATTGGCTTCAGTATTAGGTATTATATTCACCTGAATTGCCGATGTTGCTAAATATTTTTCGAAGGGAAACGTTAAAACTAATTTAGTATTTATTAATTCATTCATTTACTTCTGATTTTATTTGTTTGTAAATAATAAAATTAATCCATTTATAAGGAGATTTTACAAATATGAAAACAATTTTTTTATAAAATATAAATATATTTTACGATAGTTGTCAATGATTTATGGAAGTATATTTTTTTTACTTTTTATTTTTTAAGTGCTTGCGGCACTGAAGCTAACTTAAATATTTACTTATAAAATTTATAAAATGGTACAGTGAAAAAATTTGCCGCAAAGCACTGTGCCGCTATTAGCACTCAAAGAAGTGACAAAATTCAGCGCTTACGTCAACCTTCCCGGTAGCATAGCGGTCAGTACAGCCGCCCGGAATGCGGAAGACCCAGGTTCGATTCCTGGCTGGGTCGGGTGAGCATTTAATTTAATCATTGTATTTTTAAAATTTTATGGAGGTAAATTTTTTCGAAAAATGTTAGATAGGTGGTATTGGCACTTCGCCGTCGATATGTGACGCCTTGTCCTTACAAGGGGTCACATATCGACGGCGAAGTCAAATCTTGTCATAACTTAGTTTACTAATATTTTATAAATTTGTATTAATTGAGCTTCTTAATTAATTGAATTGAACTAATGTAAGTAGTACCTAGTAATTAATGTAACTAAAAAATTCAGAATGTATATAAAATATTTAAACAACAACAACGACTTATCATATAATATATTGTTCATATTTGAATATATTGTTAAAAATCGGAATAATCATAAGTTAATGGTCATTTGCTTTCTAATTGTAATCACTTCTGCACATCAACCTACCCACAACTGTCAAATTTCTTCAATACATTGTCAACCTTAAGCCTTAATCATAAAGTTCAAAGTCTATTGAGGAAATTTGACAGTTTGTGGTTGGTTGATGTACAAGCGTCTGTACACACAAAATAAGCGCGCTTATTCGGTTGACGTGAAACTTTCACCATCCAATAGTATATTTTTTTTAAACACATCTTGTTATGACTTCGATGTATCCTGTACATAAATAAGTTAAGTATCGATTTACATTTGAGTTAACCGTATGAACCCTCTATGTAACTTGTACTTGATCCCTCCATAGGAAAGGTCCATAGGAATAACAGGTACGAGAAAATAAGGGTGATGGGAGAACATCCTTTTTTTCTATTTGAACACTGATTAAAAAGTGGCCATATATTTGTAGAACAAATTGGATTCCCGATAGTTTGGCTTTTACGCTTATTTTCAGAATATGCTAGCCACCATCGAGCTTAGAAAAAATAGAATAGATAGAAAAAAATCACCGATGGCTTTTTAGTTGCAAACATCTGGCTGCGCGCAGAATAAATAATAGTTGGTAGTAACGGTATGGGTATGTTTTACGTAAAATATCGCATGGGTGTAATCACACCGACATCGACACACCGAGTAAAATATTTCCTAAAAGGATTATGCTTAACTGATTACCTCGCTTGCAATGATAAAACAAGTATTTTGTTATTGAAAATGACCTGCTTGCTGAATAAAATCTCCCTGAAAAAATTACTGGGTATATTTCACTTTTAACGAGTTATTAAGTTATTCATTATAAGATTTATAATATTTTTCGTATAGTGTAGTTACGGTTTGTATTACAAAAGAAAAAGAACAATTAAAATCGGTACATAGATTTCAGAGATATTCGCAAACATACATAAAGAAAAAAAATACTATCAGAGGAATTGAGAACCTTCGCCTTTTTAGAAGTTGGTTATTAAGGGGCAATAACAGGTGGGACAACAATTTTAATAGACTGTTTAACAGAAAGAAGAAAAGACGCCCAAAACGAATTTCTAATTCTATCCGCCTCTACTGTAGCCTACTTGCAAAACTATCTATGGGTATAATTCACGCATTAAGACCTAAGAATAAGGATGCTTTTATACAGTCATTTTACTAGATCTTATACAGTTCGAAACAGAACACAGCAATAGGGCACTTACTGCCGTACTCAGAGACGTCAATTAAGTTTAATGACAATTAAATGTCTTTCCTTCTCTATTTAGCACTATACATAAGAAAGTGACAGCAAGAGAGTTAATTGTCATTAAAACTTAATTGACGTCTCTGAGTACGGCAGTTAGCGACAGAAATTTGAGTACTGTTAGCCTTTACATTAATTAAAAATAAGTTTTTATGCAATTACTTTAATTGCTTAAAGCTTAATGTAATAACTTTAACATAAATTAATCAACTGCTGTTAAAATCCAATTTCCTTTAACGTCAATGGAATTTGTTCATTCATGAATGTTTGTTCTGCATTGCAAATGCACTGTTTACGCTGCAGATTTCAGAGGTAGTTAAATAAGGATATTCTGTCATCTTCATTTGGAATGCTAGTCTATAATAGCGAAATTACTTAGAATACCACTCTTTTAGTAATGACATTTGTATGATAAGGGGTTATCAAGTGAAAATAGTTCACTTTTCTTTTACGTTCTTCGTATTATTAAGTTTTTACCCACGATGCCTGATTTAAGTGAGATTAGTAGTGAGAATAAAATATTTTTTCATGAAAAATGCAGTAATCAAGTAAATAATACAAACAACTGTAAACACATTTGTGCCCAAATTTGTGATGGTTTTGGTATTTGTGATAGACCCTAATTTGGTTTGTTTACATTTTTATCCAATTTAAGTAGAGTATAACTCTGGTTAAATGGTTGGTATAAAGAAAATTTTTATTGCTTCGATTTTTTCACATAGACATTTTGGTAAGTACTACATATTGAAATTAACGGCATTGTAGCTACGTTCATCTCGAAAATTTCAAACAAGCAATAAGCAAGTATTAGAATGTTTTGGTTGGACGATTCAACCCTTTTGTATTGATTGTATGCAATGCAATTGGTATTACAAACAAATGTTCAGTAAAGAAAATTTACGCGTTAGTCGAGCATTCGAAGTGTCAACACTTTCCTAATCCTCCTATTATGAAGTCTGTTAAAAAATACAAAATGCACTGTCGCCGTCATTATCTCACAAGCGAAATATCGTCGGTCTCTGAAATTGATAAAATTTCCCTCACACTCAAACATTTCGCTAATTGGCAAAATTAAGTTATGAACACAATTTCGCAGAATTGCAATTACATTAATCATGTCTAGTCGGGTGTATTCCAGATGCATTCTCAATTAAAAGTTGGACGAGATACACAGGGATAACGCCGGGGAGGTGTTGCGGCTGGTTTGATTGAGTTACACCTGGAACTGTGTCGCTGGAGACCGGAGATCCGGAGTACTGAAGTACGAGTTAATAGATCGTGGTGCAGTCAATATAAGAAGTGACTGAAAATTAACGCAAACTAATTAGTGAAGGTATCACAGCATCATCATCAGCTCATTTTTTTATGTCTCCACTGCTGGGGCACGAGCCTTCTCTATAGATGGATAGGGAGAACGGGTCACAAACCACCACGCGGGCCCATTGCGGATTGGTGGTTGTTAACGACTGCTAATACAGCGGGGACCAACGGCTTAACGTGCCTTCCGGAGCGCGAAGGAGCTCCAGATGAAAAATTTTATGTCACCCATCCGATGACCGGTCTTTGCGAAAGTTGGTTAACCTCAGCACTGACAGACGGGCGGGTTAAGCTCTGCGCCATTGAGCTCCTCACATCACAGCATCGTTATGTTCCATTCCCAGGTCAAGCAAAGTGATCACGAACCCTGCATATGGGAGTCGAAGTCAGCATTCTGAGTCTGAAGCCGGTAATCTAACTAGACAATATAGCCGGTTATCGCACAGTGGACTACATGGACATAGGCATTAGCATGACGCCTTTTTGCTGAGATGACGTTGATGATGATCATGATGGTGATGAGGATGATGATGATGATGATGATGATGATGATGATGATGATTATGTATAAGTAACTGAATGTTTTATTAGTTGTTCTCAGTATTAGTCGTTGTAGTAAAGTAAATAGCCAATAACCTGTCCCGGTGCTGGGCAAAGGGCAAATTCCTCCATCATTGAAATCCAGTCATCGCTACAATGATTATAAAACGTAATCACCACTCTTACCAAATGCTGGTTGGATGCTAACAGGAAAAATTGCTTAATTAGAAACACTTTTTAGAAACATGACAAAAGGGTATCAGTTTTGATGCTTTCAATATGAAATTTATGTTTGATTAAACAGATTCGCAGAAATAAAATATTATATATAAAAAGGTAATCATCTTCAGTCGGATCATATTTTCATCCGTCACTTATTTGGAAAATAGTCAAGAATGGAGACACTCCTTTGTATTGGCTGAAGAAAAGAAAATGATGACGTAATGAGCTTAGTTGTCGCTCGCTAAAAGCAGGAGGTAATCGAAAAAAGTAAATGGAGTTTGACTACCCAATATGATAATACAATACAACTCTCATTATCTTTCCATCAATTCGGCAACACTTGCAAAATTTAATAAACAAATAATAATAAACTTTATTTGCACACAAAAAATATAGATACCTAGAGAAAGAAAAGAAAAGATATAGTACAAAATAGGCGGTCTATCTCTTCCAGGCAACCTTGGGCGAAAAATAATAAAATTAAGAAAATAAAAATGGGTGCAAGTAAAAATAAACTAAATAATAATAATAATATCAAATTAAGTACATACAAAAGGGAAATAAATATGTTAAACAGAGGTTATGCAAAAAATAATAAAATATATAATAATATATAAATCATAAAATAAATCATAGCTAAGATGAATTTAGAAAATTAACCAGAACCTGACTCTTGAACGACTCCAACGTGCGAGCACTTCTGATGCGCTTAGGCAAAGAATTCCATAACCGGACAGCATGCACAGAAAAAGAGTATGAAAGGAAATTAGTTGAATGAAGAGGAGTCACAAGAGCTAGGTTATACGCAGAACGCAAGGTATGGCTTGAGGAAGTGGAACGGAAGAAGAAACAATTTTGAAGATATGAAGGTGTAGTGGGTAGAAAGAGGGGTAAGAGTAAGTCTCTACGCCGGCGAACTGGCAGCCATTTAAGCCGAGCTCGGAAAATAGATTATTTATAAATAGAGGAAACCGAATACAGAGATTCTGCAAACGCTCCAGTTTGTTTAAAAGTTCCTCCGAAAGATCAGCGAAGCGTAGCGTAATAATAAGAAAATAGTGTGATCAATCTACATAATTTATCCATTTATATATAAATTGGTTGCTACTTTATTTCTATATTTATTTATTTAGACACACCAACAGAACAGACATTATACACTTTAATAAAAGTAGCAAAAACATAGCTCCAATTACAGGCGCGTACAACATTGACAAATTATAAAACTAAACTAAAAATTAAAATTAAATATTAAAAAGACACGTTTGAATAAAATAATTAAAATACCTACTTTCTAACTATTTTAAACAAACTCGAAATAATATTACATGGTTCCTGTACTGTGCCTTTTTAGAAACTCTCAATCGTGCTTAAATTCCGTACACTTATGTGTAGGTAGTAAGTATCATGTTAGCAACTTGTCAACTTGCCATACTAGCTAACGATGTCCAAGGGTGACCCACGTTCACCCCTTTCGTTGCCAACACGTTGTTAAGAATAAGCGTCGCTAGCCGAACAGAAAGCTCGGGTTGAGTAGCTATATTCAAAGGGGTTCACTTCCCAGGTCGGGTGAAGTTGGTTTCCGAAGTTTCGGTGCATAGCCCAGTTCTGTGATCGCGAACTCTGCATTTGGAAGTCGATTTTTTTCCTTTTTACAGTTTTATGTTAATGAACGCTAACATTTTACGAGCACGTACATTTTGCACGAGCTACCATTTAGTAGCATTTTACATAGCGATATATCATCGTCTGTCACCGGGAGATATACTCGTACGGGGTGCTATTGAAATAAGCGCGAATATTTTTATCTATTTATATATATTATATGTATTTATTTTTTATATATATATTTATATATATATTAACGGGTAAGCACAGTGCCTTGATTTCACCTGATGTTAAGTGATGATAAGGCCAATGATGGAAGCGCACTTCACCCGGGATCCTCAACTAGTGAGGTACTGGCTATCTTATCTCTAGCTCCCGGAACACAACAATGCTACAAACATTGGTGTTATAGCAACATATTTAGATAAGATGGTGGTAGCTAACCAGGCGGACAAACAAGCCCTACCACCAACCAAACCGAGTACACAAACAATGGAATCGAACCCGGGAACTCTGAGTCTAAACCGGTGGTCTTAGCCACTAGACTACATAGGCGGTTAAAATATAATATATATATATACGTATAATATATGTACTATGTATTATTTGTATATATATTATATATGGCCTGATGATGATCATGATGATAAAAAACAAAGCGTTTAGATTAAACATTTCCAAAGAATATTTTGAATAACCTTATCAACATTGTGTTTGTAAATATTTGGACCATATTATAGAGAAATCATAACAAAAGTAAAGCGACAGTACCTAGTAGTGAGATCAACTATAAAATGAAACAGTTATGACGAATTAACTCACGTTGGTGTATATCTTGGCGTTCAGAACTTTTTACAGGGTCCTTGGTTACAGGGACTTTGAAGTGCTGGTCGTCTTATTATTCACATAAAAACTGTTTCTTTTCAATGTGAAGTGTTCGCGTCGATTTTGGAAAACAAAATCTGTTTTTTTATTAGGGCTTAAACGACCAGCACTCAAAATATCCGACACTTGATTCAACACCACTTTATACATAGGCATATATGTATAAAGCTAAAAGTCTTTTACAGAGGTACTAAACCTTTTGACATATTTATGGAAAAGTTAATGAATTCAATAACGATTTTCCATCAAACCAATAGGTACCTATAAAATACTAACAAAATCTTTATGGTGTGTCATCGGGGCAAAGCTTATTTTGTAATATTATATAGGGACCTTATAAACTTATTTTCAGAAGGCGATTCCACTTCTCTAATTTATCAATAGGACCCACGTCGTAATCTTAAAAAAAATGACGACTTCCCACACTAACTCAGTTGTTGATCGAGTGTAAAACTGAAGTTTCATTAAGTCGAAAGTTAGAGTCGATCAGTTGATTTTTCGCGGAAAAGTGCAAAGAACCGCGTTTAGCAGTATTGTTGAATTATGTTTTGTGTTTTTACGAATGTCAATGGTAAATAATGGTAGGTTAACCGTGTGTGTGCTCGTTAGTTTTGGCGAATAAAACAAAACAGTGCAAAGCTACTTAAAGCCCTGAATGTGACTTGTGAGACCTCGTGAATATCTTAACTGAACTTTATCACAAGATTCAACATTTATCATCAAAACATATTATATTTTTAAACTATGCAAATTTATTACAAATGATCATCTCCTGACATTTACGAGTAGGTACGTTGGCTATACGATAGGGGGTTTTAAGAGAAAACATAAAAAAAAAATATGGCTATGGTATCTTGTGGTAGTCTTTCAGCATAAAGATCATCTATTAAATGAAAGTTCATTGATCTTTTAAGGACCCATACAGTTATGGGCGTGATAGCTGACGTGCGGCATCGGGGTGGTTGCGTGACGTGACGTGACAGCGCTGCGTGATAAACGTGATTGATGACGTCACGATTGCAAACCGCTGACAGTACTTGTTGATCGCGGGCTAACGCCGACGTCAGGCTTCACGTGATTACGACGCAGTCAGCTGGCAGAGCGATTACGTTTCGCTTCCAAACGAATTATTGAAATCGGTTACCGAAAGAGGTAGCGTTTTGTGTCTGTCAATGTTAATGTGTGTATGCGGTATGATGTTTTGTGAATGTCGCTGAAGCGTAATCGGTATTGGATGAGATTTTTTGCGAGCGATGTCAAAAAGCCATTTCATTCCTCGTTTTTTGTTACAAATAGGTATACTTACAATCATTTCATTGGTCGTTTTGATTATATTGTGGGTAGAAAGGTTATGTTATGGCGTTGCAAAACCTATGCCGCTTAGGTCAATAAACAAATACCATTGGTATTAGTTTTTGGTATTAGTAAGGAATAGGTCCGCTTAACGTGTTGTCTGAAGCAATCAATCCTTATCAATACTAAATTTATAAATGATTCTATGATAAAGTGATTTTAAAATACTTCTAAGAGTGAGCTTACTTAAATAAAAACTTTTATTTTACGTACGTGGTAAATTCGTTCGTAGTAACTCCTCGCTTCGACCGGTTGTTCTGGGTTCAATTCCAAGATCGGGAATAGATCAGCCGTAGCGGTGTCTTCATTTCATTAATGAAGGATTTTGCCCAGCAATTATATTAAAATTAGTTTAATTTTAACTTAAAAATATATTTAAAAAAAAAATTTCATAACTAAAAAACTAACTTAGAAAATTTAATTGGAAATGATGTTGTTGCAGAAATGTCGAGAAGCTGTGCGATTGTGCTGGCGCTATGCGGGCTGGCCGCAGCCGCGCTGCCGGGGTACGCGGCGCAGGGGCTGTCTGCCCAATACGACAGTAAGTATCATACTAAACCTAGAACGAACGAACACTTGAAGGCGCAACTCTACTGTTGCGTACGGTATGCACGCAGAGACTGGGATCCTCTCTCATTTGGATCAAACCCCTCGAAGAGTCTTAGGGAACGGGGACACGCGCTAGTGCGTAATGCATTCCCTCATCACACGGCTCGAGGAACCCTTTAATGTTCTCGCCGCCCCCAAAAAGTTCGGTGATGCTGAAAATGCCGTGTGAGGCAATCAGCAAACACTCCACAAAAAAAAACTCAGAGGCTCATGATTGCTGCGTGTCTCTATATTTTTGCGCTGCAACACTTATTTTTTTTAAAGATCTTGCTCTTGACTGCCGTTGACTTTAACAGGGTTTTTGTGGGCAAAAAACTTAAGGTTCCTAGAACCTCCTAAGAGGTTCTAGAGGGGATAGTATCACTTAAGAGTGTCCCTATCTCCTATACCTACTAGGTTCTTCGAGGGGATCAAAACCACTGCAGCACGGCACACGGATCACAACCGGCTGTTACACATCAGATCTGCGCCTCGATTCCGCTATTTCAAAACATCCATAATCGTGGCGTGATTCCGACAATTTTCCCGTAGACCTATTATCAAAATCTAACTATAAATACCTGCACTAATGAGACACAATTAAATTAGCAGACTTAGACCCTGTTTAAAGACGTCAAAGTTAGTTGTAAGTATTAAAGTTACATGAATATTTGTGGGCGGCGCTAACTCTGAGGTCCCGGGTTCGATTCCCGGTCGGGTCAAGGTCGAAAACTAACTTTTCGATATTGTGTCGGGTCTGGGTGGTTGTGGTACCGTCTTTGTTTCTGATTTCCATGAAACGAGTGCTTTAGCTACTTACCTTGGGATCAGAACGATGTATATGATGTTGTCTAAATATTTATATTTATTTATTTATTTGTACCATACCATAACTAGAGTCAAGCTTACCTAAATTACCAACCAAGGTGTCGTGGGCGGAATATAAAATTGACAGTAAGTTGATTAAATAAATTAATGAATTCTCACGGAGCGTTATGAAGTTGTTTTATGATTATTTATGCTCTGAAAACACCACTTCCACCGTAATTAATCATACTTCGCAGTTTTAATGTTATTCTGAACCGATCTCGACAAGTAACGAGAACCATGTTTATTAATGTTGCTTATACCACCATTTGGTACGGTTGTGAAATACTAAATGTAAGCCTTTGAGATTTATGAAAGACACCCTCACCTGTAATATGCGTCTTGAAAAGTTTCTTCGAGGCAGACTTTTGATTTAAACATATAATTAAATGGTTTTGGATTACGAGTTTAATGGTAATGAATGCGGTCTCCGTTATCGAGTAGTTCTCGCTTTAACGGAACCTTGTGAAGTTTTGGTTCGGAATTAAATACTATCAGTACACATGTAGAATATGTAACAATTCTTATCAACACTGATGATGACTGAAATGGCATAGTGGCATTTGTAAGAGCTACTTGTAGCCTAAACTGAAAAAATGATTTTGAATTTTGATTTTGAATTTTTGAATAATCATATAACTACCTAAATACATTTTTTACTTTTTTTTATTTTCAAGTGCTAATTGCTGCACTGAAGCTAAATTAAATATTCATAAAATTTTATAAAATACAGTGAAAAAATTAAACGCCCACCCGACCCAGCCAGGAATCGAACCTGGATAAATGATGGTCTAATAAAAAAAAGTAAAAAATTTACTATAGCGTTGTGTTATCAAATTTGTGGTATTTCATCTGCAAAGATGAATCTGCATGACCATCGGTTGCAACAACCGTTTGGATAGAAGCGCTAGTGCCGCTTAAAAGCCCTCAAAAATATTAAAATAGCAGTGACAAAATTCAGCCTTCCCGGTAGCATAGCGGTCAGTGCAGCCGCCCGGATTGCGGAACACCCAGGTTCGATTCCTGGCTGGGTCGGGTGGGCGTTTAATTTTTTCACTGTATTTTATTAAATTTTATGAATATTTACCTAAATACAATTAGAATCAGAATCAGCAATCATCAATCTTTGCTAAGATCATGGTTGATATTATAGAGCAGTGCAATGCTTGACCTTGAGAAACTTTTATTTAATCTGTGTCATTACTTTACAATGGCTGTAATAACTTTATGAGCTTTGACAATATGCGCCACACCCACTATACAATCAAGATATAACCGTAGAATCGTCGTGTGAATCATGAAAATCGCTAAGCACACAACATCACCACTTCACCACAGTGATAATCCTTGCCGCACCAGTTAATCTGCGACAGTCGACAAACAGATGCTCCGAAGATTCGACAATATTCGTAACATTAGAGTTACATGTTACAAGGTAGAGGACCGAACAAACAGCCCGCGAATAATCCGGCCCGCGTGTTGACGGCACGATTTCTATTACCATTAAGTATCTGTTTATTACTATAGATTATAGGTTTATTACAAGAAGCTTGTGTCTTACTAGAAGTAAATATTTTCCTTAAATATTTGCCCGCAACGCGGCTAGTATGGTACTTGATAAAATTGGGCTTCTTTTTAAACATTACAAATAGAAATCATGCTTTCCAATTGCACGATCACGTACTATGTTTCTTGTCCAAGTAAACCGGAGTAAAATGCTAATGTTGATCAACAATAAAGATTAACAGACTTAATCTGGACGCATTGTTTCTTGCAGTGACGATCTCAAATCCTGAAGCAGCTTACATAAATAAGCCTATTCGAAAACTTCGGAGACAATCCAATTGATTTATTTCACGCCCAAATCTGTTAATCGGGTTCAGTAATTCTAAGAAATAATATCCAGCGAGTGGATTGTGGATCAGGACGGCCCGGTTTATTAATGGTAAAATTTACATACTCCATTGTGTGCCTAAGACAATTAAAGGCTTTGCTACGCGGCACTTTCTAAAGAGATTTTTACGTGACTTAGGACTTTGTTAGCGTCTACGACAATCTAGTTATTAAACCAAAAAAAATATGGCATTGTCTTGTTGAATCATAAATAACATGTAAATACAAGTAGATCCGTAAAGTGTTTTGTTTAATGTGTAATGTTCGTGTTTACTTTAGAATACGATAGCAATAAATTGTAGGTGTTTTTTCTAAATCCCA
Source organism: Eudonia truncicolella (assembly GCA_949315975.1). NCBI lineage: Eukaryota > Metazoa > Arthropoda > Insecta > Lepidoptera > Crambidae > Eudonia > Eudonia truncicolella. The sequence goes on from OX438832.1 coordinate 6,632,003, forward strand.
ATTAGTCGTTTTAAAACGGAAATTTAACGGTGATTAAAGGAAACTTGGTCAAAACGTCAGATACAAAAAGATATGCCCCTATGATACCTATACAACCTAATTAGTTAGAATTATTTTTTATAATGGTGCGTGAAAGTTTATTTAGACGTTCAGAGCCCCAAAGCAAATAGTTGGTAAATTATTTACCAAAAAAAATTCAAGCTCTTACAATACTAGTCGCAAAAGGCATCTAAAACAGTGTGTCGCTCGAGGCCTCCCAACCTTATCATGCAGTTCAATGGGTATTCTTCCCACATGACGTTCCAATGGTTTGGTCTTCGAGTCGACCTTTCCATCTCAAGTTGACCGAACTCCGGTATTTACACATTGACTAGTTACCTGTCAATCTGTCAGCTGACGTTAAATCCTGTCAACGTTTGGTTGACGTTCATGTTGGTTTTTCCTTTACGAAACTGTCATTGATTCGGTGATAAATTGGTGGAACTCTCAGATCACAAAGATGTATAGAAAAATGTTTCTTTTCTCATTATTGCGCTCAATTTGAGATGATCCTAACCGAATAAATATATTTTTTAATAGTGTTAGCCCACTTTTGTTCAATTTTAAGTAAGATATAATACTTGTTTCTTTGTAACATTCAATTGGTCTATGTTACAGTGGTTATAGTAGTCCTTTTTATAGAAAATAAAACTATCTTCGTTGCAAGTGATATGCTGGCCAAGACTTCATCGGGATACCATGAACTTAGGGAAAACATAAAATTCGACCACGTTAACTTACTTAAAAATTTGGACCCCCGTTCCTTGCAATGACCGTGTTTTTTTGTGACTTAATTAAATATGTATAGTTTTCAGATTTTTCCCTGTACTTGTAGTATACGACGATATACTGGTCAAACTTCATAGTTCTAGGTCAACGGCAAGTACCCTATGAATTTTGTTTTCCTTGAGAGTGTCGAAATATACGTTTTTTGCGACATAAACGGCCGTATCTTTTCGTTAACTTAGAAGTATGATTTTTTCACAGCTTCAAGGAACCGCAGACTCGAGTATATGGTTTTAATTTCAACCCGAAACTTCCACGCGTTCTCGAGACAAACGCCTTAACAGACAGACAGACGGACAACAAAGTGATCCTATAAGGATTCCGTTTTTTCCTTTTGAGGTACGGAACGCTAAAAAACATAAAAGTTATCTTATTATTTAAGTTTTCTTTGTTCATCTTCAGTGCTGTAGATAGATAGACCTTGTCATTAATATCCAAATACCAGCACAGTTAAGAGATATTATACTAACATAATTCCGTATTCACGGTTCCGGCCGCCTCCTGTGATGCGTGACGCAACATTCCCGAATTTAGTCGAATTATAACTAGTTAGTTTCCTATCAACTCGACAAAGACATTTCGATCTTCGCAATCCCTTTTGTGTCAGCCTAACAACTTCAAAGTTCTCCACATTATTCATTAAAATTTAATAAACTAATTCTACACTCGCACCAAGTCAACCAATATAAAATTAGAATATCTTTCCGATATTGAAGTTTCGTTACCATATCCCAACCAATCTTAAAAATGTGAAAGTTGGATACGCTTTCACGCGTAAACTATTCAACCCAACATCATGAAAGTTAGCACACATATGCTCAAGAGAAAAAAACCAAAGACTTAGGATACGTATTATTAAAAAATAAAGTGAGTTTGTTTGTTTGTTTGATACGCTTTTACGCGTTAACTATTTATCGATTTGTTTTGTTTGTTTTGTTGTCACAGAAACTGTCATAGCGGTACGAAGTCCGCCGGGTCAGCTAGTAATTTAATAAAGCAAATATAGAATTCCCATGCTCGTCTGGGATTTAATAAGAATTTCAGCTGCCTAACTTCCCGTGCATATAGTAAGAGCCCACTAATGGGCAAGGGTTCCAAGATACTCGCACATCAAGCGATCGGTTAGCAACCCATCACTGGTTTTATCTATAACACAAAATTGGTATCAACTTTATTTTGAGCATGTTTTATGATAAAAAATTAAAAACCTAAAGAATAACTTAAAGTTTTCCTTTTACTTTGTTAAACATCATTGCCTACACTTGAAATTTCTACTGAAAGCTATAATACATAAGCATTCATCTAGCATATAGGCTTCCTAATAAAATATCTAGATATCATATATCTAAATATCATAGCTGCCAGATAGATATACGAGATTGAAAGAGTTTATCGATGAAAGCCTAGAAAGTTTTTGTCATTGAGCGGATTCATTGCTGGAATTAGCAAGAAGAAAATAGCTGAATGACAATAGTAGGTATAATACCATTAGTCGGTATCAGTCTGTAGACATCTTGGACCGTTCTATTTATAAATAGAGGTTGTTGGGTAGCCGACAGAGCCACTGAACTCTAAACTGCCGATAATATGGGTTAAAGCGAAATGTGAAGTAAGGTAGCTATGATTATGTTTTTTTTTTTTTTTGGAGAGAGATTGCTGATTGCCGCTGCGGCATTTTCAGCTTCACCGGGCTTTTTGGGGGCGGCGAGGAACGTAAAGGGTCCCTCAAGCCGTGTGAAACGAATCACCTTCAGAGGTTATCTAGAGGGAACGGCATCGCGCACAAGTGCGCGTCCCCGTGCCCTACTAGATTCTCCGAAGGGTTCGGATCGGATTGGGGAGCGGAGCAACCCGAGGGCGCCTCTAAAGGCACGGACCTCGGCTCGGGTTGACCGGGCCGTGGAGGAGGAGAGAACCGACCAGGTACATGTCTGTACCTGGTGTAGAGCGAGTGTGAACCGGTTCTTCGTACCCTTGTTCTACGAGTACGGTGTCTTGGGCCTAAACTGGTGTGCATGTTTAGTGTATTCTGTAAATGTGTGCTGTCATTTAGAGGATCGGGCGGGGGGGCGTTCGCAACCGTTATGGGATCGTCGGGGTCATCTAGGACGTGCTTAGGACGCCTAGACATGAACCGTTTTGTTGGTGGAAGGCTTCCAACATTATAGTTGGCGGCCGCCACAACAAGCGGGTTAGGGTGGTGGGGGGCGTTATCAAAGTAACGTATGGAAACGTCCTTGATAAAGTCTTTGATAGTGGGAAGATCAAGATCGCGGTGGAGATCTACGTTGCGATAGTACCACGGGCAACCCGTGGTACTATCGCATCGCATGAAACGGTTCTGGAGGGTTTGTAAGCGATACAAATAGGAGGGCGCAGCGTGCGCGAAAACTACGCTAGCGTAAGTCATGACGGGCTATGATTATGTACTCGTATTCATATTTTCTAGATTCGCAGGGTACGTAACTATACTGTTAGAATGTATGACGAGAAATTTTAAGTTTCAGCACACACATAACTCAAAAATGTATGTTTGCCCATTTACGTGTTAACCTGGTTTTGAATTAACATCTTCACCTTACCCGGTATATCAGAGGGTTCGAATCCTGCCCGTAGTGCCCGTGGAAAAATGTTCAACACTTTTTTCCGAAATATAATTTATTTCTATATCTCATCCGAAAATCTTATACTGACACAAGTGTTAGGAATGGGATAGCGTCGGGAGTTATATCACAGGTTATTAATATTGAACCACGATTCTTCGCATTTAACCCGAACATCTATGCGTTTGGCTACCAACGCGACGCTTCAAGTGTCACTTCATTATAATAACGTATCACCACAAATATCTTACAAATACGACTAGGAAAATTACAGATTCACCTCTCTTCATTTGTTCAAAGTTTTTAAGCGAATTAAACACAGGCTGTTGTGTAAATGTCAGCGGCGTGGTCGGTGGCGTGTCGAGGACACTTACAGTCGGCTGGTCAGCAGCTAGCATAGGCACAAAATAAATAGATACAGAAGGGCGGCTCCGGCTGATTTGAATTACCTACGCGCGGTCGTAGCACTATGGTTAACGCTTACAGTTGGAATGTTAAAATTTTTAAGGCTTAAGAATTTGGAGCAAAAGCAAAAACGTCAACTCATCTCTATTTATTGTTATATTTACGAAGCAGCTTATAATGAACTTCATCTACGTGTACGTGCGCCTGTATCGCTCATTTGTAAGGAGCTGCCCTTCTGTACCTATTTATTTGTGCCCGCGGGCTATTACCCCCAGTTATAAAATAAACAGTTTATGACCATCTTTTATATACTTTTGTGTCGTTTTTCGATCAAAACTTCATGACCCTTGCTTTTTGTGATTGATTATAAAATGTAGGTACCTACCTACGTGTAATCTATGTAAGTGTGATCCATGTAGAATGAGGAACAGTGCAATGGGAACTAAAATGGTAATAATGACGATCTTACAAGTCTGCAACACGAAGTCAATGTAATTTTAATAAGCAAGTGAAATGATTAAAGTATTTGTAAATTTTAATTTTTTTTTTTCACTTTTCGAATCAACATATCAGTCGCATTTTAAGATATCGTGGAAATGGTTGTGTGGAATAAGTTTTTTTATTTTATGATAACAGCTTATTTGTAAATATAAAATGTCAGGAAGCTAATAAATTGAGGAGCTCGATGGCACAGCAACTTTCGCAAATGCCGGTCATCGGATAGGCGACCAAAAATTTATCATCTCTACAAAACAACATGGAGTATAGCATTTTACTAAAATCCTTGTCGTTGTTTGTTGTTTGTCTATTTTTTTTCTATTACAAGATAGCTCTTCAAGTGCTCTACAAATAACAATACACTTTCTGCCTGTCTCGAACAATAGAAATAATAATGATTAGATCCTTATAGAGATAAAGTTATAACAAGCTAACCTTATACAATTACCCTATGACATGAGTATAGCAACTTTGGTATCTCTCCCCAACGCCCTTTTCCTAATAAAACTTACTATATAACTTTGATTACTACTTATCTATTGAGATATTGTTATAACTCATAAATGTTTTGGTTTATGGTTAAAGCGATCATCGTAATAAAAGCATAATTCTATCTCTTCTGACTTCAGACAACTGATAGAAATTAGATAGACACACGAAGACACAGTTCACACGCGCTCTATACCAGGTACAGACATGTAACTGGGCGCTTTTCCCCACCCCCCGACCACAGTCAACCCGAACCGCAGTTCTGGCCTTTAGGGGCTCTAGAGCTGTTCATACCACGGTATGAGAGGTCTAATAAAAATGGGCTTGCGTGATGTTGTGTCCTTTAGAAACCCACTGACGGTGTTTCGATCACACCAGTCACGGAACCCTTTAAGTTTCTTGCCTAAAAGGTTCGGTGACGCTGTAAAGATCCCAGGCGGCCAACATTAATCTCTCACAAAAAACATACTGTCAATTTTATTTAATATACTTCGAACTTTATTTCTATGCCATATTCATGGTCGAAGTAGAAATTTGACAGTTTTCGATAGTGTGATGTGCAGCCCCCTTTTAAAATCATACTCTTTAAGGTGGTTCTAGTTCTAACACGACACTGTATGACAAAGCTTCCCTTTCAACATTAATAGCAAAACAAACAAAGGGGCGAAAACAGACAAAGGCATTTCATTGCTACTTCCAAATGACTACTTAAAATGAAAAGCATCTTCCAGCTCGTCATTACAGTGCAACTTACTGCGTTTCATATTGTCGCCTGTCTGTCTTTATGAAAGAGTGAAAGTACCATTATTTAACCGTTTGTTATAAAGAGAAGCAAATAATGAAAGGTAATATGAGCCATTTTTGTTAAACAATAAAGCGGTTCGAATCCCAATCCTGGAAGTTATATATATATCCAAAATTGTTTTATTTAAGTTAGGTAACTTAATAACTAAGCACTTTTGAATCGTGCATTAAAAATGTTCAATAAAAATTTAGAACGTCTTTAGCTGTAGAGAAGAATGGGCGTAAGAGTAGAAATAACGATGTTTACAAAAATATATGTCGCTAAGTCGCTACCAAATCAAGCAATATACAAAACATACAACATACAAACGAATATTCTATGTTACGATCATCCAAGGCTGGAGTCTAAAAAATTTATTAGAGTGCATAATATTTTTTGTAGTGTTGACTCTAGCAAGTTTATTTATTGACTTGGTTGTGGTTTCTTTCAGGATAGAAAAACGGTAATACCGCTCTTAGGTCCTTACAAATAAACAAACAATAAGCTTGGAATTGTAATTCCGTGTTTTGTCTATTTTACTCTTCCTTATCATCATCATCATCAGCCTATACTAGTCCACTGCTGGACATAGGCCTCTCTCTTTTTTACTGATATAAAGTTTTGTAATAAACTAGAGACAGGAACAAAACACGGGATGAATATTCGGAGCTTATTATTCCCTTATTAAAACTGGTGACACATTTCTAATTATGTTCTCTTGTCTCCAGCGTCAGCAGCCGCCACCGACAGTAGGAGCAACTGGGACGCCCTAGGAGGGCTGTACGCACTGCTGGCGCAGCACGACGCGCTCGGCGGGCACGCACTCGCGCGCAAATCAGTGCGGTCGCCGTCCCGCCGCCTGCGCTTCGGCCGGCGATCGGACCCCGACATGCCGCCGCAGACGCCTGTGAGTGTTATTTAATACACTATACAATAAATCAGATGTTCCATACATTACCAATATTACCATAATACATACTTGACCAAAATGTATGAAGCTGCTGTTTGTTCTTCAAAGATTTCGCTTGATGAGGCTAAGCAACTTTCAACATCAACATCATTTGATGGGTGACCAACATATTTTTATCTCGAGCTCTTCTATGTTTCGGAAGACACGTATAGCCCGGTTGCATTAGCAGTCGTTAGCGGTTACCAATCTGCACTTTTATTTATTATTCTGTGTTTGGAAGTGTTTCAGCATAGTTCAAAATTCTAAAAATGTGTCCCTAAATTACTAAAGAACTACAAAAAACTAACCCCTGTTAAAGAATGTAGAGTAGTTTTTTGTAGTTCTTTAGTAATTTAGGGACACATTTTTGGAGGGCCATATAAGCATATATATGCCAAAGGGAACGATACCATTAATCCCTAGTGGACCAGACCAGTCCTAACTTCGTTCGATAGCGCTTTGTACATTACTAAAAACATTTTAATAAGTTTTTTGTGTTTATTTCTTAGAAGTCCTTCGATCTTTCCGAGAAAAATCAATTTAATGTGAGCTTATCGCAAATTGCCAATCTCATAGGAATATTTAATGTAACGATCAACTAACCGGCTGACACACCGTCTTAAATATTTACATTACTTAGCCTACTTGCCTTCAATCCAATCAAACAAAATACTAAAAACAGTGTGTTAGATTCGAATAGTTAGATAATCCGTATTTTGTCTCCTTTACTTTAATAAAAAAATGAAGTTATGACGGAAATAAAACACGAAATAACTATTCCAAACTACGAAGGGGAAGTGTGTACTGGCATAAATTCTCAGCATGAACCAATATTGCCACATTTATGTCAGAGCATCACTTAAGAACAGCGACCGATTTGGATGATTTATATTTTGGTTGAGTTCGTTATTATCAGGACAAGGTTTAAACAGAAAAAAATACGTTTTTGAACTGGTAAAACCATCACGGGATACGGGTGTTCTCAAGCGGACAAAGTCGCGAGCCGGCTACTACCTAGTTATCATATAAAAACATCTGAAGTTCTTGAACATATCGCATTGAACATATTAAAATACGCTATCGCCGTTTACCAACTTTTTCCTCTACTAATTAAAACTGTAGTAGCTTTGGCGCGGAACTTTGAATTGCTGATGTTTACTGGTCCGTGAAATAGTCGTCCAATGGCATTTATAAGCTTAATTACCAACTCGGTCAAACATAGATGTTTTAATAGTTTGGTTTTGCGTGTTGTCGGTGAGTATAGTTGCTTAATCATAATTATCAGCTTATAAACGTCTTAATTCCTATAAACGCCTCTCATAAACAATAATATAGTATTATGTGAAGATCGACTCATAACCCATAACGCTGCTGGCCCAATGCGAGTTGGTGAGTTGAAACAACGACCATCTTACGACAATAGCTGGGACAAATAATATAACGTGCCTTTAAAATTCCAGAGGAGTTCGAGACGTTTTAATTTGGTCACTAATCGCCGTCGCCATGATCAAAATGCTGCGACATCGACCTACCGCTACTTTCGTTTTGTTAATGAAGAAAAATTTTACGTAATTTTTTATTATAATCTTTCATTATTCCATTAATTAAATTTTCCTTCTAACGTATGTCCAGTAATGTTAATAGGTATCATACCCCCCAAACAGTAACACAGGATGCTGCTGCGTGTCAGCAGAAATAGGTTAATACCTATTTGGTGTAGTGTGGTAGCCATTCAGACGGGTCCTTAGACCCCACAATTTCTTCTATTACTCTATTTCATACGACCAAGTTAATGTGACGCATTACTGGGCCCCCTAACTCCGTATCATGGTGAAACTTGTAATTCAGTTACAATGGATAGTCGGAAACATTAAGTAGATAACAGTTGGTTTGATTAAAATTACAGTATTGTTCGGTCATTACGGGAACAGATTGTGATGCCCCCTCAAAGTTTCTTCTTACTCCGCTCTTGAAGGATACAACTTGGGCACAAAGTTATATTTGTCTAATTTATTAGGGATTAATTCCTATCGTAATTGTTAGGACAGGCAGAGATTCTTTATGGGCACAAAGTGAAAGCGTCTCTGTAGTTTACTGGTCAAACTGCCGGTCTCAGACATGGAGGTGCTTAGTTTGACTCCCAGCAGATATATTATTGTGCTTGGTTTGGTTGCTGAATAGGCAATAAGGCCTATTTTAAGTCAGCCTGACTCTAAATATGTCGCCATAACAATAACATTATAGTGTTCTGACAATTCTTCCCGATAGCACTAGTTCTTCAATAGTTGTGGATTTAGATTGAAGTACGCTAACACCTTATCGTCATTTACTTTCGGTTCAAACAAAAACTAAGCGCTTCCTAATGTGAAATTTTAAAAAAATAGCAATTTTCTTAATTCTGAAATAAGACGAAAGTATTTGACTTCAAAATAAAAAACAATATTATCCAAGCATTTGATTCTAAATTAGATAGAACTCATTAAACTTCAACACTAATTGGAACAGACATCAAATAGCGTCTTGTTGAATATTAATGTTTATTTTATATTAATGAAATAAGTAAATAAGAAAATAAGTAGTATTAGACTGCCAGCTAACACCACCGGACCAGCACAAGGATGTGCTTAAATACTAACAGATATAAGTTTTATTTACTAACAATAGGTAATTGTTTATATTGTTATGTATATTATGTTAGTTTGTAAGGTATATATACACAGTCAGGTCATAAATTCTGTCACATGTTTAATATAAAATAATTGAGACAAGCTTATTCATTATGTAACCATTTATATACCAAAATGAACTTAACTTTAAAAACGACGACAATACTTATGACCTGACTGTGTCACATATATATGGGCCTGTTTGTAAAAACTTTGTTGCCTGAAAATAAATATATTTATTATTATTATATTATAATAAACCACAGAACAGTTAAATATTCCGTGTAATAAACGATAAACGATCAAAGTGATTGTGTTAAAGTTCTTGAGATGATCAATCTTAGTTCGATGAACCTAGAATATTGCCACATTGGCATTTAAGTGCATACCAGTAAAGAAATGATCCGATAATAATAGTTATTTTTTTAACAGCAATGTTAATTGTTAATCTTTTTTATTCTCTTTGTTACATGTTGTATGTTTAATTGTGTGTTTTGTTATGTGATTCCAATAAATGTATTTTCTTCTTCTTCGATACGAACCTCTCGGAGAATCTAGTGGGGAATGAGGACACGCACTATAGAGAGATGAGATGCAGAGATTCAATTTTCTTGTCGTATTTCATATATTGAAGTTATATTTCTTAGACAGAATGTTTCAATTTCATAAGAACATAAATGGAACATAATGAATTCAATTTTCTTTATAGAAGAGTAAGCAAATTACTCTACTGTACCTGATGTTAAGCAGGAGTGAAGTCCAAATGCGAGGACAGCCAGTGTAGCTGGATTGTGCCACGATCCGATCCGAACCCTTCAGAGAATCTAGTACGGCACGAGGACGCGCACTAGTGCGTAATGCCGACGATGCCATTCCCTCTAGGAAACCTCTGACGGTGTTTCGTTTCACACAACTTGAAGAATCCTTTAAGTTTCTCGCCACCCGACCCCTAAAAAATAAATTAATAATCTCACTTAACGAAATGCGAGACGTCGCTATTAAAACGGATAGATGCTCGAGGTGAATCTGAGAAATTGAGGTTTAATCGCCATAGCTTTGGTAGACTACTCTTGCCCCGTGGACCCATTTTTATTGCATTTTTGTTAACCTAGTTAAGTGTACTAAAACCAACAATCAAATCATTAAAAGTCTTACTCGAGAATTCTGGGTTTGAGGTTGGCGTTTTCACCACTACACCGCAAAATTGATAACGGATTGATAAAACCTATCTACGTGAAAACGTTTTTTAGACACTGGAAACGAAAAAATCAGTTTTGCATTCAATATACATGCATGAATAGGATGAAGATAGATAGATACTTTATAAACCAAAGGAGAATTTCCTATGGCTTATGAAGTAAAAGTACAAGTGTTCATTAATTTTGGCGAGTTGGATTGAGCCACGATAGCATAGTTGGCAGTGCACCTGACCCGGCATGTCATGTGGTGCGGGCTCGAATCCCGCTCGTGGAATTTTTTCAAGACTTTGTATTTTTTCTGCTCACAATATAATCTCAACAATGGTACTCTGGTGTACGAATTAGGTACATCGCTTCTATTTTCTTAACGTCTCTCGGTAATCTTCATAGCATTTCCGAATGCAATCTAATATGAATTTCTATGTCCATTAATCATTAGATTTATCACATCGATCATGTATAATAGTTTGAGTTCATTACAACGTACTTTATTGTGTTTTATTTTGTTTTTTGTTGTAAACTATATAGAGCTAACTATAAATCGTTAATCAATTACGTATGACACAATAGTATTTCCCTCATTCTGCAATAATATATAATAAGTAAAAGGAGTTGTAGCAACTCTTTATACTTTATAAATGATAGAAATCCGACGACAGCCGAAACACAAAGTTTGCCGAGAGACATTCAGAAAATACATGCACTGTAATCAGGTTACAAACTGTAAAAAAAACACAAGAGCAGTAGCGGTAACTACTGCTTTCGAGTTTCAATAGAACGCCAGGTGGTTTAAACATAGTATATTATATACCTACATTAAGTATATTTATTATTATTTTGCCGCCTCTGTGGTCTAGTGGCTAAGACCACCGGTTTAGACCCAGAGGTCCCGGGTTCGATTCCCAGCGGGGGGTACATGTTTGTGTACTCGGTTTGGTTGGTGGTAGGGCTTGTTTGTCCGCCTGGCTAGCTACCACCATCTTATCTAAATATGTCGCCATAACATCAATGTATGTAGCATTGTTGTGTTCCGGCAGCTAGAGATAAGATAGCCAGTACCTCACTATTGAGGATCCCGGGTGAAGTGCGCTTCCATCACTGGCCTTATCATCACTTAACATCAGGTGAGATCAAGGCACTGTGCTTACCCGTAAATATAAAAAAAAAAAAAAAAAAAAAAGTACTCTAGGTTGCGCAACGCATAATAATGATCAGACGGTACATACGACGGACCCTCCCCCATCTTATGAACGCTCAAAAGCAATTTTATTGTCCTGCCAGTATTTGCCCGTAAAAAGGGCTTATCCTATGTCTTTCTTTGATAAGTTTCCATAATTCAATCTATGACGGGATTTTGTCTCTTTTATAGGATATCGCATTTTTTTTTTGCTGTTTTGATTTATTGGTTTATTGTGAACATTTTGTTTTGAAATAGACGCTATTATTCAAAATTAACATTCTCATTAAGAAACATTGCAAGTAACAACTTATAAAACACAAATATTTTATTATTGAGATTGATAATAGGTTAATCATTAATTCAAGAACAAGATCATATTACCTTCTTATTTACAAATTCCAATTTTCGATTCTGACTTGAAGTTAAGGATCTTCAAAAGCAGTATCGCCTCAAGCATGTGTGTTGTGTTACTCACACACAATTACACATAATCTTTAAAGTCTTAATTAGAAAAGGACCATACCAAAACAAAATGGTGTCAAGTTTGATTTCATTTGGGAAATCAGAATGTTTGTGTTTACTTTGCAACATTTTCCGATGCTGTTCTTTAAAATTAATCCTATTTACGGACCAGTAACAACAAAACCCTTATTTATACTCTGCGTACGTGCAATGACGATATTCACAAGAAAACGGAAAGAGGAGAACGAACCATAAATCACTACGCGGGTCTATTGCGGATCAGTGGTGGTTAACGACTGCTAATGCAGCCGGGACCAACAAATTTACTTTACGTGGCCCCGATACACAGAGGATCTCGAGATGCTAAATTTGGTCACCTATCTGATGGCCGGCCTTTTAGTCTTAGCCACTGCAACATCGAGCTCTTCTGAGAGATTGTTTCTTATCCCTGTGTAATTGTTTTAGTTGGACGAAATGGATGAGCTGTTGTCCCTCCGCGAGACCCGGGCACCAGTGCGCCTACGCTTCGGCCGCCGCTCGGACGAGCACGCGGTACCCCATGTGTTCCCGCAGGAGGTACACTCGCCTCTCACTGACTCTTTGGAACAAGACGAGCTGCTCTCCCTCCGTGAGGCTCGCGCGCCTCTGCGTCTCCGATTTGGCCGCCGCTCTGATGAGCACGCTGTACCGCATATCTTCTCGCAAGTGGTACGTTCATTTGTTTTGACTGAGGTATGAACAATAACCTCTTCGCCAGTCTTTCGCTAGTGGTAAGTTCATTTCTTTTTTGACTGAGAAGGTGGATTTGTCCTTCGCCTGGCCGATACTGGCATGATACACCGAGTCCAAATAAGTCATCCCGCATGAGATATAGGTCCCGCATGTGATAGGATTGTATGTCTGACCGCCGCCTAGAAGCACGCTCGCTACTACCTGTGAAGCGGAGCTAACCGCTTTTCTAAGTATCTTAAAACTAAAGGTGTCCATTATTTAGACGAATGTGCCCTTTTGAGCAAGACACTATTAATAAATCGAAAACATCTATGAACTAGGTTAGAGTGACACAACATTGCATTGATGGGAGATAGTTAAGGTAAACTGCGTTTTAAAAAGGTACTGATTCAAAATATTATAGGCATATTATGTAGCTAAAAAAACTTCTTTAAAGTGATAAGGATCTTTTTCATTTTAGTACTTGGTTAGTACTTATTAGGCTTATCACAATTAATCTCCGACTTTATGTCATCGTTAAACTCAATTTTTCCCATTTGATCCCATAGCTTTCACGTCTTAGAAATGAGTGGTTTATGAAAGTTATAACTTGAGTTAAGAATTTGAGAAAAGTTAAATGTATTTTTCCAATAATGGAAAAGGGGAACAAAAGTACCTACCTACATTATGAAGTTGTACAATTCATGATTCGTTTCTGTATAATCACAATTCTGAATGTGATTTTATTTCAAAAATGAAAACGTCATGTGTCATAATAAATAATAATTATAATAATAGATAGCTAAAATGGTCTATGTCCTTCTGACATAGAAACCAGAAACTATAATAGACTTGAAACAAAAGCAGTTGAACAACAAACATTAGTCTAATTACATTTATCAATCCTTAAAGAGTTAAGGAAAGAAACTTCTCTCTTGAGACCTTCTCTCTTGAAACTTTCTCTTGGGTATAAAAAGTTTTATTATTAATATTTTTTCCCTTAAAGTTTTATTACACGTATTTCGAATCGGGCGAAAGAAATGTTTATCCATATAGGCTATTATCAGTCGACATGCCCTCTAAAGGCACGAACCACCGTGAAATTGTGGAATGAAATCCATACGGGGCACATACGGGTCGATGGCTGCGTCGACCGACACTCGTAAAATCCTCAATGCGGTGTAAACCTCGGTAATGAAGTTATTTGCCCTAACAAGCCACTATTCGCTTTATGACGATTGACCCATTTTTATGAGGAATAGAAACATTTTGTGCGACAGTACCTTTCTTCGTTGACAAATGTGTAAGGTTGAAATTGAGAGATCTGTTAAGTTTATACATACATACATATAATCACGCCTCTTTCCCGTAGGGATAGGCAGAGACCACTTCTTTCTACTTGTAATATTCTCCTTTTGTTGTTCTGCTTACATTATAAAAAGGACTTGTTTGATTTAAGGCTTTTAAATGCATTAATAAATACTTATGAAATATGCTATGCAATGATTTCAAGCAATAATTCAATTTATGTTTAAAATTGTAATTATATATTATTATTAACAATGTATGAACATTGTTCATACATTGTTCTGATCCCAAGGTAAGTAGCTAAAGCACTCGTTTCATGGAAATCAGAAACAACGACGGTACCACAACCACCCAGACCCGACACAACATCGAAAATATCGTTTTCGACATTGACCCGACCGGGAACCGAACCCGGGACCTCAGAGTTAGCGCCGCCCAATGTCCGGCGTGCAAGCCACTCAGCTACGGAGGTCGTCCAATCCTTCCTGATAATGATTTAAAAAAATAAGTTGAACCTATCTCTCGTCATTTGAAATGTCTTGCCTTAAGTAAGAAACTGCGTTTATATACCTAGCTTTTAGGTACATAAACGTTTTGGGTCTAGCAAGTTAATGTTTATCACCGTGTAAGTCTGTGCTATTTTACTTAAATGACTTAGGATTGATGCTACCTTAAACTATAGTTAAATTATATATAGGCCCGTTTTCAACCCCTATGTCACTACATATTACGCAGTACTTTATTGTCGAAACGCAAACTTTGGTATGTACTTACGATATATTCTGGTAGCGGCTTATCAGTTACTTTATAAAGTGTTAGTAATTGTTGTTGTTGTAAGGCAACTTTGAACAATATAAATTATTTTCCTATTGTTGTCGTGGACAGACATTATCAATTCGTTTCTTTAAGAATTAAATTGAATAAGTAGATATATGATTAAATTAAAATTTTATAGGAACTCGAAATACCATTATTTTAGTAGAAATTCCAAGTATGACGTTTTTAGACTATTATAATTTAGGTCAAATCGAGTTATTATATGTACTACGAGATACAATTAACAACAACCTATTATTACGAAATCCGCATAAGATAAAATTGTATCAAATAATTTAATTTATAGTATCACCGAACATTGCACAGATACAATTTAAAAATTCCAAACATGTGTCGCTAAATAAATAATTAATGGGGTAATGTGATTTTAATGTCTATTTGTTGTATTCCAAAGGAACAAGACCGCGCCGTGCGAGCCCCCTCGATGCGCCTGCGCTTCGGTCGGCGGTCGGACAATAACATGTTCCTCATGCCCTACGAAGTAAGTATCCATATAGTCATCTATTTTATATTCGAATTTTAACCTTTCCTATAGGACTAATATATATATATTGAAGGCCAGGAACCTCTTACAAAAAAGAATATTTATTTTTACACACATACAAAGTG
Organism: Eudonia truncicolella; assembly: GCA_949315975.1. Classification (NCBI taxonomy): domain Eukaryota; kingdom Metazoa; phylum Arthropoda; class Insecta; order Lepidoptera; family Crambidae; genus Eudonia; species Eudonia truncicolella. Next base: position 6,647,528 of record OX438832.1, read on the forward strand.
TTGTTTTATTTATATCGGTAGGGCCTAAACAAGATGGTTGTTTGCAAAAGACATGCGTGAATTTGGTTTAAGACCTCACTGTTACAATAACGCACAACTTCGGGGAGCATACCACCTAAATAACGCAGTATCATCCCAACACATGCGGAGGTGGCTAGGGACATAGAACATCAGCTGCCACCGAGTTGTATCGTTGTCTTGGACTAACGGTGCTAACGTCAAGTTTCCTACTCAATCACCTCCACTTGCCTCGATACTCGGGAACCTTATTAGCAAGATCGTTTTCTCCCATCACGATGAAAGAGCTATTTCACAAATAAATTTTCTACTTTTCTCTGTTTGAGACGAGAGGCAAAGCGGTCCGATACCCGAAGGTCCCGGTTCGATACTCGGGTCGGGCAAAGTGTGTTTTGGAGCCATAACCCATCAATTGTAGTGATTACTTGATTTCAATGATAGAGGCCCTTGCCCGGCAGTGGGACTATAAATTATCGGCTATTAACTTTTTACAAAAACACAAATGTCGAAAAAAATTTTTCCACGAGCAGGATTTTTTCGACATTTGTGTTTTTGTAATTTGTTTCGCAACTAAATTTGCGTTAAAATTATATAAACAAAAACAAAAACATTTTATTAACTTTTTTTTTGTTCCAGTCGGCCCTGCCCAAAGAAGTGAAAGCAAACTCCGTGGAAGACGACAGACAAGATTAAATCAACCGAACACATATCGAACATACTTAATAGTATATAATACTCTTCTCCGTTCAAACACACATACAGAACCTAATGCATCTACTCATATATTTAAGTACTTAAGTGTGTCAATCTAAATGTAACGTAAACTATGTACATAATCGGGTCGTTATTGATGTTGTTGACTGCTACTTCCAGTTTCCACCTTCCGAACTTCTGCATTTCATGATCTGTGATTGATTTATCTTTACTGCAAGTTTACCTGCGCCACATTGAAATTTGTGTAAGGTACAGATGATATTTCTAGTCAATATTATTATTAAGACTGTCTCTGATTTGATCTCTTTATAAAATATTTTTATTATACTTCGTGTTGCATTACAATGGCTGAAGGTCAAAGAAGTATTTAGTTTATCAATAAATTTATAAACTATCTTTCGTTATAACGGATTTCTTTATTGTTGTTCGTGACATGACATTTATAATCAATATTATTATTATTATTTTAAAAAAATATTTGTAATTTTGTGTGTTAAAAATTTAAACTTGGTTAGAAATAGGTAACATGTGTTTTACTAAAAAAAAAATTATTGATTTTAAAATAATATAAATGTGCTTATCTATACCCATTGTAATGAAATACGCATAGTGATAATTTCAGCGAAGTGTTATACATTTTAAGAGCTGGGCAAATGTAGACCTACTTCGCTTGATGTAGTTGATAAGTTATTGAAATTATCAAAACAGTATTTAAAATGTTGTAATTCGATGTAAATCATGGCGTAATTATATACACTAAGTGTAGCAAAACTATGTTTAATTTTGTATAGATATTAAATAGTGCAATCATGATGAGTTGAAATATAAAATATTGCCATTGGAAATATTTTTGTTTCATTGTAAGTAACATTCTCATAGTCGCAGATTTTCTTTGTCATCCCTTCGCGTGTAAACAGAGCAACGAAGCAACTAAACAGAGGTAACTAAAATGTTATTAATAGTGTCCAAAGTGTGTTTATCATCATCATCATAGACCATCATCTCAAGACGAAAGTCTTTGACCAGTGTGTGTTGCCAGTGATGACGTACGGGACTGAGACGTGGTCGCTTACTATGGGCCTTATCAGAAGGCTCAACGTCACTCAAAGAGCAATGGAGAGGGCTATGCTCGGGGTTTCTCTGCGTGATCGAATCAGAAATGGGTTAGTCCATCTACATAGTTATACTATAGTTATACAATATAACATAATGGACGAAAAAAGTCCTATTTGTTATACTGCTCAATAAAACTTATTGGATTCGAAAAAAATAATAGTGACCTTTGTTCTTCTGCGGATCCCGCAGAAGAACAAAGGTTACCGGCTTAGCCCTAAGAGTTGCTAAGCTCAAGTGGCAGTGGGCAGGGCACATTGCTCGCAGGACTGATGGCTGCTGGGGCGGAACAGTTCTTGAGTGGCGATCGCGTACCGTAAAGCGCAGTGTGGGCAGGCCTCCAATAAGGTAGACCGACGATCTGGTAAAGGTCGCGGGAAGCCGCTGGACGCGAGCAGCACAAAACCGGTCGTTGTGGAGATCCTTGGGGGAGGCCTTTGTCCAGCAGTGAACGTGTTTTGGTTGAGATGATGATGATCATTATAATCAGAAACTACCAGGATCAGCGGCTTAATAACGTGTCCGGTATGAGGATCCGGTATCCGGATATGAGATACTTTAATTTAGTGACCCATCTTGTGAGCCGGCATAGCGAAAGTTACTTAATTTCTAACATCGGAACTAGAACTGGAACACGAGCCGCACCAACGCGCTATCGAGCTTAGCAATTCATGGATTTTTTTTTATAATCTGTGTTTTATTTAAATACCTACCGAACGAATTTTATGATCACACATTATTATTTTTTAAATCTGTGTTTTAAATACCGAATGAGTTTTATGACCATTTATTAATGCACGTTAAAACTTGACTAGAATGACTAGACTGAAAAGTATTTTGAAAGCATTTGATCCATAAAAGAGGTTCCTGCGCCAGATAGAGATTCGACATTCTTTATTACTTCCGCTTCATGCAGAACCTTCTCTAAGATAGTAGGTCCCTCCGTTCTCTGTAATGTTTTAACAACGGAGGTTTTAAGGGATTGCTTTTTAAATTTCCAGAGATTTTTGTTATTCCGTTCTGAAAGGACTTGCCATGTTACGGCCAATCGCGCTTTTCTATTTGATCTCCTTTCTTAAAATGCACCGTTACAATTTCGTTTATTAAGTCATGCAGCCTGTTGCTCTGAACTACCGAACAGATTTACGTTTTACGTTTGTGAATGTCGAAGTCATAATTCGAAGCCAAGTAAAGTCGAATATGACATCGCCTGCAAAACTTATAAATGAAAATAGGAGAACTTCATACATCTACATATTCGTAAGGAAAACATAATTTCGAAGTGTTAAGTAATTTTTCACATTACTTTTGTAACTAACAAGAAAAGTTAAGTAAGAACTTGGATATTTTATAATTATATTATTGTTACGATTGTGTCTGAGACTATCAAAGGTTGGGTCAGAAGACAAATATATAAATGCGAGTTTTCAAGCAATAACTTAAATTAATATAACTTAACTTAGCATGCAAAATAAACATAATAACATGAAGGATACTATAGAGGAGCTGCGTTAGAAACAATTATTGACACTTTTTTCCTTTCATCATCATCAATTAAATTCTGTATTATATTTTCGGCGACGAAAACTGTTGTCTATGGTCTAGTGGTTAAGACCACCGGTTTAGACCCAGAGGTCCCGGGTTCGATTCCCAGCGGGGGGTACATGTTTGTGTACTCGGTTTGGTTGGTGGTAGGACTTGTTTGTCCGCCTGGCTAGCTACCACCATCTTATCTAAATTATGTCGCCATAACATTAATGTACAAACATTTTTGTGTTCCGGCAGCTAGAGATAAGATAGCCAGTGCCTCACGAGTTGAGGATCCCGAGTGAAGTGCGCTTCCACCAATTGGCCTTATCATCACTTAACATCACACACATTTTAATTGTCATGCTAGTTTTAATATCAGATAAGATAAATACCAAGCAGTACCCGTTGTGGTTATTATAATTAGGTATACTTTTAGTGCTGTAGTAGTGTTTGTTCATTTTGCTCCGACTTTATGGCCCAGTAGGAATTACAATACCGTGATTATGGCATAAAGGAATGAACACAACGTCAAAGTTATAGGCACTAAACCCGGAATGCGCCGAGGTTTTCAATGCATTTAAAAACGCTATCTCCCGGTATAGTATCGGAGGCGTCTATAAAAATCTGATGTAATATAATTTTTTCTATACATCGTGTCCAAAAAACGAAAGATAATCCTTTAGCCGCGGGTGGGACATATCATGTCCCACCGCATTCTGGAATTTTAGTTTAGTGAAAGTCTCACGGTTTTCGAGATATCGTTTTATTTTCTTTTTTATCCACAATTAACGGGAAGATAGGTCTCAAACCCGGTTCAAAATTAATTTGTGGACTGGGATCATAAACAGTGAAGTGATAGGCCCGTATGAACTGCCACCATCGTTGACTGGATCAACCTACATAGATTTTCTTGAAATCAACTGCCATTACTTTTGCAAGATGTGCTCTTTACAAGGCAACACATGTGGCTGCAAAATGACTGCGGCACACTACGCCCGAGTGGTCCGAGACGACTTAGACGATAGATACCCACGAAGGTGGATCGGGCGGGTCGGCCCTATCTTATGGCCACCAAGATCGCCAGACCTAAATCCACTGGCATAGTGACATTCACAAGAGCTACTTGTAGCCTAAACTGAATAAATGATTTTTGAATTTTGAATTTGAATTGACTGGATTTCTTTTATTGGGGCTGCTTGAAAGACCTGGTGTACGAGACGGAAGTGATATCAGTCACACAGCTGCGGGCAAAGATACAATCCGCCGTCGTAAAAATTATGCAAGAGGGTTATGTTTGCCGAATTAAAAGGTCCTTTATTAAAAGATGTAGAGCATGCATAAGGGCAAATACTTGTAAGGTAATTTAATTTTAATTGTCTTTTATTTTAATAAAAACCGAAATTGCTACCTTCGCGCATTAAAATTACCATACAAAATAAAATAAAAAAGGAATGTAAAACCGTAATACCATTTTCAAATTACCATTAACTAGGCAATGTTTTAAAGTAATTGGCACGGTCTGCCTCGTACATTTTTTTTACACCACAGGCTACCAAAGTCAGCCGTTTGATTTAGTTTGTATGAAAACTTTGCATAAGATTTTTTTTTCTCAGTACTTTAGGATCAATAAAATATTGTTTTAGATTAAACAATTAACCATGAGTATTTGAAAAAAAATGGGGCTTAAAAAAGTTATCATTTGTAGAAATGGCATGAACGAAGAACTAAACGAGGGAAGACTTTATAAAAAAAATTAAAAAAACGATATCATGAAAATCGTCAGACTTTCACTAAATTAAATTTCCAGAATGCGGTAGGACATGATGTGACCCACCCGTAGCTAAAGCTAAAGCTTTCGTTTTTTGGACACGCTGTATATAAAATCATTTTAGCTAGTTATTCAACGAAACGAGCTATTGGTAAGCCGTGATTAGCATGATGCCAATATAGTATTAGTGTAATTATTAAGAAATTAAATTAACTAATTTTAATATTGTCAATATTTTCTTATTATTTTTTTTCTTTACATTTATCTCACCAATATAATATAATTAACCTAATTAACCTTTTCCCCCAAAGGTATGTGTATGTATATGTTAAGGTCAACTCTAAAAACTTAATAACTTTTTGGTAATGAAATTACGAGTATAATTATTTTAAGACAACATATTTTACGTCTTCGTATTTTGTCCAGGACTAATGAAAATGTCTCTGCTAATAGTATTTGCTTTTACTTTAAATTCGTGAAATAAAATCTATTAATACACATACCTAATCCTATTATGACAATTTAATAATTCATGAGAAAGGTTCGTAACTCTCAGTTTTTACGTTTCTATTTTTACACACGACCTGTCTACCATAGAAAGAAAGTTACCTACAATATCTGATAAAGATAATAAGAAACAAGTACCTGATTGTGAGAGGGTACATGGCTAGTCCTTGGAGGTCTATACTTTCAGCTATGATATATAATATCTACGTTGATAACAATAATAATGATATTAATACGTGAAGCAAAAACTTTGTACCCCTTTTACAAAAATCACGCGGACGGAGGAGTATGAACTTTTGCACACTTATAGTTTATATAAGGAAGGAGTGCAGAATGTTAATATTTTTTTTAAATTATGCTTTAAAAATACATTAAATTAAATAAACATTGTTTCAAACATTTTCAAAAAGATTCCGGGTGAAGTGCGCTTCCACCTTTGACCTTATCATCACTTAACATCAGGTAAGATGAAGACCAAGTGCTTACCCGTTAGCAATAACTTTTAGTTGTATATTTCTATCTGTTCTGTTATTGTGCCTTAAATAAATAAATTCACTAGATCTTGTAATATCTACTTATGCCGAAATACAGCAATGCAAAACAATGCAATTTGGAATAGGTATTAGGGTGACCACCATTGGTGGTGAACACCAAACCACAAACACATTTGCTACGTGCGGCTTAATAATATATTATAATATAATATAATAAGAGAGATCATCTCCAGCAGCTTGACTAACATGGGGTGATATGAAGATGATAGTGATGTTGTATGTTAAATAATTTAGGCAGATCATGATTTAACATATACATACAGTGCCATGTATCATCAAATGGGATTGAAATTGACTAAAAAAATATTTAAAGGTATTTTGGTTGACACTTGTTAATCTGCATACAGTTAGAAGAAATTAACTATAGCAAAGTTTTGTCTAGTCCCAGACTACCATGAGCAGGTGACAGTTCCTTAGTCAGGCACTTATTGAAAATAGGGTTGTCAATTTACAGCATAAATATTTAATTTGATTTACACAATTACAATTACATAAACAAGATAACGAAAATGTTTTCGTTTTCAAAAGGACTGTCCTAAACCTGTGTTTATAGCAGATAAAATAAAGTTTTGAGAATTGATCTACTTTGTGTTGGCACTGGCGCTTCGCCGCAATTTTATGTGCTTGCTTTGCTCGCTTAGCGTTGTCGTTATATAAGACCTATGTCAGGATTGAAGATAAAATTATTTGTAACCGTTTATCGCATTGTATGCGAAAGCAATTTATCTATCGAACCAAAAACAAGTTTCCAATATTTTTCTTAAGTATAATTTTTAATTATTGTAAACTCAACAACGATGTTAGCAGATACCCAGTCAGTGTCATGTGAAAGTGAATTAAATATTCAGTATATATGCGAGTATTTTAATGAATCGTGTAAGTGTAGGTATATAATAGAAATAAACATATGACTAAACAATAAAGTCTTTGTCCATCAATATTTTTTTAAACAAAGAGTTCATGCATTAAGCATTCCCCATTCTACTACATACGGGGAGCCGCACCTGAATATGTGCGACTCTTCCCCTGATCGTTGTATTTTAATTCAAGTTTGACAATAAGCAGAAGGCAGCAACCACAAAATAAGTAGCAGCCCTATTGTAGTAAGTGTTTGTGAGCCGTCGCAGCAGGCAGGTTACGTTTCGTCGCGGGAGGCGATGCTGTCACTGGCACGAAACTGTGAATCGATTAACACCGGTGCCTTTTACCAAGCTATTGTTCGTCGAGAAACTACTGTGAGATGTGACTGTCTTTGTTATTGTTTTTGCTATACTTTTTGAACCGTATAGATATGAGAATTGTAATCGATTCAAAGAAAATGGCAACTACATATATTAAGGTTTTAACAATTTGATAATTTCGGTATGTAAGCAGGATTATTGAAAAATAAATTATTATTCTCCTTACAGGGGGATATTAAAATATTTTAATTACAGCATGGAAATTGTTGGTGAACTTAAAATAACGGACGATAAGACTGATATAGTATTTTACATACAAATTATATTTTATATCATTAAAAAGGCTAGGTTAATCATTAAAAAGGTAACGCTTTCGCTCAAGCGGACCGTATAATATGCTTGTTTTGCTTGCCACCAAAAATAAGAAATTGGTCTTCACTTACTAAACCTAAACGAACAGCATAAACGATTCGTTTCTGATGCAATTGTTTGATATGTCCATTTATTATTAATATCGGTATTATGCAAAGCTTAGTCAGAAGAAAAATATTTGAGCAGTATTGACTGTACGAAAGAGTTGGACCGATCAACAGGACAGATGCATGTCTCGTTAGACATATCTCTTCGTAATATTTATAATCGTGACACATTAAAGTAACGAGCTGCCACTTCTATTAGTATTTATAGATTGATTTGCAAACGCGGCAATGAGACGTTTCTCATCATTAGAAAGAAATCTTTAATAAAAGGGTTTGTCTCTGTATATTTATAACTGTTTAAACTATCATGGTCTTTATCATAATCCCTTACATTAGAATTATAATTATTAAATCGGGATTATTACCACGTTTTTTGTTTTTGATGAGTGCCCGATATGTCGGCACAGTTGCATGATAAAGGTACGTTCTGCGACTGAGCCGATTTAACATCGAACACTCACTAAAAACTAAAGATATGGTAATAATCCTGTTAATAATTCTAACTAATTCCATATTTAGTCCTAAAATAAGGGGCAAGACGGAACTAAAATAGATTTTAATAAAATTTTCTTAAATAAAATTGAAGAAATATAAATAAAATTTCCTTTGTAGCTTCAGCAACGAGGGTAATAAAGCCCTGAAAACTGAAGATCAGGTCGTAAATCAGGTCCCAGGGAAAGTAAATCTCTCTTCGCAGTCGCAGCGAAATTAATCAGGAGATAATAATAGGGGGAGTAGCAAAATAAGTATCCGAACTCCCTTAAATAACATTAAGTTACATATCACAATGAATATCATGTCTTCTTGTAATTTAAATTATCTTTATTATATTTAGTTATATGACCATCTTAACATATTTCGATGGTGCAGCAGCTAGCGCGTTTAGGTTGCGATCTTGCAAGTAACACTTTGAGGCTAGACACTAGGACTTCTCTTAAGTCTTTAGTAAGAATGTCATGTCTCTCCCCCAGTATGGGGAGTCCCACATAAGCATTTGCGGCTCCATAGGCGCAGAGGTATGCCTAATGCATTTATTCCTAAATAATAAAGGTCTTCTCGTGGTCTTCTCCCAAGTTTTTAGTGGGCCTGCGTTCGCTCGCTCTCCCAGTGTATATATAGAGTCCCACACAAGCGTCCGCGTCTTCCCAAGCGTAGTAGTGTGCTTAAGAGGAAATATTAAAGGTCGACTGAATTGAAAAATATGTATGAAAAGTAGACAAAATCAAAGTTTCGTAGTCCCCTGATTCCGCCTCCAAAACTGGACCGATTTAATTACTTTTTTCATTAAAAATTAAAGAAAGACTTTGGCTGTGTCCCTATGTTTTCCTTTTTTTTTCATAAATTAATTATTAAAGAAGATATTCCGCTGTTTTTTCGAAATTTGACGAGATTATAAGTTCGTGTCGGGCCACGCGCAGTGTAGGGTTCCGTAGCCCATCTCAATAATGCGGACTCTGAGAAGAGGGCTTTTATGAAAATTTATTTAACAATGGCTCATATATTTAAATGTAGGTTTCACACACCTGACAACGTTATTTAAGTTCCCAATAAGGAATTTGTACTGCGCCAAGTACATTTTATAAGTTGGTCGACTGTTACTCGTAAACTTGTAAAGCCTACTTAGCTGTCATAGTTTTCCTTTTAACTTCGTCATATATACAACTACCGTGAATTTTTTCACATATCCAAAAACAACCATTTGGCTGGCAGGGGGGACACACTTGACTCTAACAAAATATTGCACTTTAAAGGTTAATAGTTCACAAACGGATGCCTCAATCCAAAAACTGTTGTTACAAACCCGCAATATTTTCGAAATTGCTATCCAACGACACCGCACACTATGGGGTAGGCAAGAAAAAAAATTACATCCCCACTTCATGTGTCCCTACACAAAAAACATTAAAAAAATGTCAAAATTTTACTTCACCACTTTGTCGGCGTGATTTATATGTATATCCATGCCAAATTACAGCTTTCTAGTAGGTAATAAGAGTCTATGAGCTAGACTGGGATCAGACAGACAGACAGACAGATGGACATGGCGAAACTATAAGGGTTCTTTGTTGACTACGGAACCCTAAAAAGCAAAACGTAGGGACAATCCAAAGTCTTTCTTTAATTTTTAATGAAAAAGGTAATTAATTCGGTCCAGTTTTAAAGAATTTTTCCATTCAGTCGACCTTAGTGTTTCCTCTTAATGCATTTTCTCCTTTAAAATAAAAAGCTCTCCTAAGTCTGCCGGAATAGCCACTCATCTAAATCTGACGCCATCCATACCAACAATGTTAACAACTATTTTTCATGATCAAGAAGTAAGATAGCAAATTCTTAGAAGGTTAAAAATCTGGAGGAAGTGCGAAGTTCGAAGAAACGAAGAAAATTTCCATCGTATCGTCAATTACCGTCAGCTGAGATGAAGGCCAAGGGCTTCCCCGCTGTGGAATTAAAAAATAATGAATTTAGCGGTGTAGGAATTCCTTGAAAACATCTGGCACACAATAAAGTTTATCCGTAGTAAAATTAGAGCAAAACCTTGGCTGACTTATTTTGCAAAAATAGCACTATTTTTGCAACTATCGCTAGAACGGTTTCGTTACAAATTCAGTTGTTTCCCTTTGTTTTTCATTGAAAATCTTGATATTTAATGCAATTAAATGAAAATCCGAATGAATGCCGCATAATTTTTTTTAAAAAGTTGTTGTTAAAAAAATACCGGTATAATTATGTACAGACGCCTGCACATCCACCTACCACAAACTGTCAAATTTCCTCAATAGACTTTGAACTTCATACTTATGGCGTTTGGTTGAAAATGTATTGAAGAAATTTGACAGTTTTGGATAGGTTGATTTGAAGGCGTCTGTATATATGTTAATGTTGTGTATGCCTGTAAATAAATACATGTTATTACATGTGCCACTGCTTCTTAAACTATGTCGGATAACATAAGTCTTACGCGTAACTAAAAATAATATTAAAAATATTTACTATATTTACATTTATATATAAAATGACAAATATCTAAGCTAAGTTTTTGGATCAACAAACATAAAACACGTTTAAGTATATTTTAACAAGACAGTACATAACGGTACTTCCAAAAGAAAATTCTTATAATTGAGACATTTTACATCGAACAAAACAAAATCGTGTAACAAGCCGTTTATCGAAGAATGTAACAATATCGATAAAGAATTGTATCAGTTTACACAGTAGGAGGCGCACATACATAAGTCTTCTCGAAAAGCCCTACATGTGAGTTTCTCCGTAACTCACATACGGATTTTCAAGGCAATGATCTCCGAAACACGAGCACCAAACAGTATTTCTACGTCATATTCCTACAGAAGCAGTAAGTATGAATTTGAATACCATGTTTTTCAAAATTGCTTATACTTATTTCATTTATTAGTGTAATTATTAGTTTCATCATCATCATACGTCCCACAGCTGGGCTCAGGTATTCCGATATGAACGAAATATTAATTATTATATATCTTTATTTCGGAGTATATCCAAAAATGTGGTAGTAACTTCTACGTTCTCCTTATTTTCTATATCAATAATTTGACTTAGAGATTAAGGTAAAAGTGAAATTTTATCATAATAGAAGTCCCATACTTTGCAATAGTAGATAATAGTAAAACTCATTTTCACATCACATACTGATCACAACAGACGGAACGCTATCCTATAACGTAAAATTAACAAATTTTCTTTCTCCCTTAATTCTAATATTCTTTTAATAATTTCATACCTATTTACTTACTATTTTTCACTTTACATTCGTTACGAGTAGTGAGGAGCTCGATGGCGCAGTGGTTAACGCGCCCGGTCTGCGAGTGCTGAGGTTAAGCAACTTTCTCAAAGGCCGGTCATCGGATGGGTGGCCAAAAATGTATTATCTTAAGCTCCTCCATGCTTCGGAAGACACGTTAAGCCGTTGGTCCCGGCTGCATTAGCAGTCGTTAACAACCACCAATCCGCACTAGGCCCGCGTGGTGGTTTATGGTCCGTTCTCGCTATCCATCCATAGGAAAAGCTCGTGCCCCAGCAGTGGGGACATAAATGAGCTGATGATGATAATGATGATTCGTTACGATGATTATTGTTTTACGTTAATAAACTTGCAACTTTGCTTTGCATTATTTTAAATTAAAGAAACAAGAGTAATTTCGTTACTATTATTAACTTTAATTTTTCTATTCGTTTAATGAATAACTTGCCTCTGTAATTGTAGACATTTATGATATGTGTGTGTTAACTAGCATGTACAATTAATTAATAAATGTATTCTAGCTACATATTGTTAGTCATAGAGGCCCAACAAACGCAAAGTAATTTTTTATTTAAATAAATATGCCGATATTTAGATATATTTTATTTAGAGTTATAGCGGTATATCTTACACACTAAAACATTTCTCAAATTATAAACATAACAATTTAATAAAATGTTTTTGTTTTGTTTATATAATTTTAACGCAAATTTTGTTGCGATACAAATTACAAAAACACAATGTTGAAAAAATTTCCACGAGCAGGATTTGAACCTTTTTACTGGGATATGAAAGGTTCAAATCCTGCTCGTGGAAATTTTTTCAACATTGTGTTTTTTTTACAATTTAATAACTTTATAAAACAAAACTGCAAACACGACGCTTAATTTTTTCCGGCTAGAACATCTTTAAAAACAGAAATTAATATTTTAATTTGCTAATGTTACTTTGTGGCATGTGTCAGGTGAATTCGTGTGGCTTATCCAGACTTGCAATTTTATATTTATAGTTATAAACCATCATTTATAAATATATAAAATATAATAATATAAAAATATAACAAATATTTTCTGTAACAAAAGATTCGCTCTTTATATGTTTTTCCACATAAGCTAAGAAGTCCTAAAAAGTTATTGAATTTAACCTTGATTAAATGCTAAGTTACACCAGCGACATAGTACATATTACTAGGTACTAATCGCCATTATATTTGAGCACAAAGCTAACAACTTGTTGAGTTTAGAGTGCATACCAATCTTGGTATACAGCGAACATACTAGAGATAATAATAAAAGATGCATAAGAATATTATAGACCATCTAGTCTTATGTAGTCCAAATTGAACTTTATGGGCATTAAATAAGAACCTTGTATGTCAAGCTTGATCTGTAGATGACTAAACGTCTTTGTGGCGTTTGTGTATTATTCTTATGCATCTTTTATTTTTAATATTTTCTCTAGTATATTCGCTGCTGTACGTAGACTAAAACCTTTAATCTCCTTAATTTTTTTCACTGTGTAAGCCACTTTTCATATCCCAGTAAAAAGGTTAAGTATTTATTTTACAAGTAATTACATTTAGCTGCCTCAAAAAGATGTGACGCTATTTTCATTGGCAACGAACATGAAAAATACTAACTACTATATGCATCCCAAACAAATTATTCAAAGTGAAGTTCAACAACCTTGTAAAGTAATGGCAATGAAAGATGTCCGTCCTGAAAAGAAGGAAAATATGCTATTATTTGTCAACCTCTATAACCAAGGCGACAAAAATAAACTGAATTATAATTTCGTTGGAGCCACGATAGGAGGAGATATGAATTCATTTGTAGACTGGAAGTCGTAAGGGACGCTGTCTTTTTGCCTGTCTGTCACAAAACAATAGAGTGAAGTTCAAGGTTTTTACGAAAAAAGGATTGTTTGTTTCAACGGTATGATTGATTACACCCCATTATCATTTTAACATATTTCTTACTGTTTAAGAGAGCTTGGGACATCAACTTGTGCACACTAATGAATAACATAATTCACTTTTCTGTTGTTTGTACCTGTTCGCGTAATAGCAAAACTATTTTCTCTGCAAATATTTACGTATTTAAATGTGCGTCAGGTATTTCGCACTTAGTCTTGAACTAAAAATATCTAGCATCTTAGAAATCAACTAGACACTTATTATCAAGTATGAGAAAGGAATGGTGAGGTCTTAGCTTTAATTAAACATTACACATGACATCACACACATGTTAATTAATCTGTTTACTCGCTGAATTTTACTTTCAAGAATTATGATTTCGTAATTATATTATTTCAATTTGGGAAATATTTTTAATTTACACACTCAAGACCTCTTAAAGTTTTAACCTTCCATCTCGGTCAATGTTAAGAGAGTTTGGCTTTCCTCGCTCGTCACCTGTTGGGCTTGCTGAAACTACAGGTGAGTGCGGATCGAGACGCGCGTGGGCGGGCGGGCGCGCGCTCAGTAAGAGGCTGGCAAGCACGCCGCTCGCACGAATCCGCCGCACAAGGTACAAACATACAAAAATGATCAGCTTCATTTAACACAACTAATCAACTAAAACATCACACGCTTACCACCTGCCGACAAATGACTAATATCACGAACAAGGTGTTCAGTTACAAAAATAATTTCTCATGACCTCATGCTACTGAAATAACGCAGCCATTTTAACGCGTTCCAGCGCTGTAGTGCATGTCTTCATCGCAGCTTGATTGGTGTTTGCATGATGATGTCAAAGTGTCGATAAACTCATCTGTAAACGTTAGCGTTAAGAAGTGACAATGAATACAGATAAATCGTTAGTGAAAGTTCAACAAATTAAATCTGAAATACTACATACACTTTTATTATTGAACCATTGTAACGCTTTTCTCGTTGCCATTAGAATTAGAATCTGACAGTACACAACGATAAAACTATTATTAGCGTAAAGCTATTCTGGTACCGCGTGTCTGGATTACACGACGGGATCATTTCCAACCTTGATGACGGTATTGTTAACCTTGTTTCTCTAAAAACGACACGATCGACCTTATAACTATTCCAAACATAATTCCCCTGCCGCGTAAAGAGCAAGGATTTATAAAATTTTCCTAACAAAGTTTAATGAGCAATGCGCTCATCTCAATTTTAAATATTTCCTCGCTTTCCATTACTATTTTAAAGTAAAATAAAGTAACAAAGAGGAAAAATTACAATATTTATAGATTATATAAATATTATTGTGCAATGATAAACAAAAAAAAAATTATAAAATAATTGTACGGAACAGGACTAACTATGCAAACCCAGCTATGTGTTCTATATATGATAAAAAATTACAAAAAAATATAATGTTCTCGCACGATGTTGCGTGTTTAAAGATAGAGTGTGTATAACAGAAAT
Source organism: Eudonia truncicolella (assembly GCA_949315975.1). NCBI lineage: Eukaryota > Metazoa > Arthropoda > Insecta > Lepidoptera > Crambidae > Eudonia > Eudonia truncicolella. The sequence continues at coordinate 6,662,579 of OX438832.1, forward strand.
AGCATATTTATCTCGTCGTCTACGCAAAATCGCATCTTCCGAACGTTATCCACGAGGCGATAGCAAGCCGCGCGGCCCACTCACATTCCCCAGAAAAACACCAAATCTTTCAAAGAAATGCATTAAAGCAAAGTACATCAAAAGAAACAACTGTAGCTGTTGCCAAATCGATTATATCTCCGTTATATCTTTAGAATGTATCTCCTTTTGCTTACGGTAACGACTTTTGTTTTAAAACAACCAAAACTAACATTAAACAACAATTCGAACTTGACATTGTAACATGGCAGAATAATAATTACTGGTCGAAATTTGACCGTAATTCACAAAACATACAATATCGCTACAATGCAATGTATCACATATTTTAAATAAAATATATATTTTTCCATTAAACTTTAACTATGCCAAATCTCACACTTCTCCGTGCGCGAGATTTGCTTACAAAGGTTTTTTTCACTTAAATAAATATATTCAATCTATCAATCAATCAATCAATCTATTCAATTTGTTTCATCAGAAATAAAACACTAACGCAATTCGTTAGTCTTTTTTTATGAGCAATCTGTGACACACGTAGCTTTGCTTTAACCTTGAACTTGTTCTAATTGTGGCCCCGATACTCACTAGTAGTATTACTCACAGTAGCCTTTTTGTCTGAAAGTACTACCAAAAGTTTTACATTCAAAAACAGTTCACAGTTCAGTGATGATTGATATTTATAAGCGATGTATGTGTTCAGTGTATATTCAGCCAACGTCAAAACCCGTATACAACTTGGGCAATGAAGGAAACATTGCATAAATATTATTAATTGGATTTAAATTAAGTGGTTTTTAATTCTTTACATATAACATGACATCAATATACTAATTAAGTGATATGTAAAATTAAACACCAGTAAATTTCGTAAATAGTGTCTCATTTAAAAGTAATTTTATTGATTAGCCGGTTCAAAATGTTGATAAAAACTTTACAGAATATTTTGACAGTAGCACTACCTGCTTAGTTAATGGCTTCGTGCTGTTAACACATTGAGCCAGTGTTAAAGTAATTTTTCTTAAAGTTATTTAAATAAACAATATTTAATTTGTTAAAGGATGATAATGAATATTAGAAATCAGTAGTGATAAATGATATTCCTCCGAACCCCTTGAGTATCAGCTAATATATGGGGCTTTTCCCAACCTCACGTGGACTTGGGAGAGTTTTAAAAGTGACTACCATTTTATTTCATTAGCAAACATGTTTACGAACACTTAACGGCAAATAATCCACTACTAATTTCACGATAATATTCGACATATTATTAAAATTATAATTATTATCGCCATATTACAATATTAAAATTTTGAATTTTAAATACAACAAAACCACGAACTTCATTTTCCGCCCAGAACTAAAAACTTTTTATATCTGGGTATTATTATTATTATTATATTATTATTATTAAAGAAATAAGTTTCATACATTGATGGAACTTTAGTAGGCTTTACTTTTATGTTGAAAGATTTCATAATTTAACTGTTTTGACAATTTAGCAAAGTAAAGTTTTAATATAACTTACTGCCGTACTCAGAGACGTCAATTAAGTTTAATGACAATTAAATATCTTTCCTTCTCTATTTAGCACTATACATAAGAAAGTGACAACAAGAGACTTAATTGTCATTAAAACTTAATTGACGTCTCTGAGTACGGCAGTTGGTGGAGTTTTCAGAATTACTTAACGTTAAACTTTGTGTTATGTTTTGTTTTCGCCCGCATCACATTCACACGGTCTAATTCTAACCGTCAGAGAGTCTTCCGCGTCCGTTTCTCAACTATACGCAAATAAAACACTCACCGAATGATGTTCTCGCCGGCTGATATATTATGTAAAATATTACTAAACTTTTCTCTTGGCCTAAAACAGCTTTTAGGGTTCCATAGTCAACAAGGAACCCTTATAGTTTCGCCATGTCCGTTTGTCTGTATGTCTGTCCCCAGCCTAGCTCATAGACTCTTAGTACTAGAAAGCTGTAATTTATCATGGATATATATATATTAATCACGTCGACAAAGTGGTATACAAATCGTATATATAGAAGGCGAACGGAAAGATGTTACACATCAAAAGTGGGTCAGGTATAACATCATTTTATAACTATAAAATAAATGCAGTAAATACTCATTAGAAGACATTTGACCTTTGATATCAAAATGACCTTTGATAGTCAAATGACACAATATGTCACATATAATAATAACAATATGTCATGTTCTGAATACCGCTTGCGCGCTTTTCCGACTTCCTGCCACCTTGTTACACCTACTTCCGTCACATTTCACGAAATCACTCCCACAAATTGTATATATAGAAAGCGAGCGGAAAGATGTTACACATCAAAAATTATTTGCTCCGTAACAATATTACTAATTTAATACGGATACGGCCCTACGGCCATACTGCCTGATTGTAAGAAGGTACATACGAGTAGCATAGCTGGACGTTAGCAACAGCCGAGTTATGGGAGTACCGGGTTCGGTTCGTACACGGTTCAAATTTAGTTTATGGCATGCCCTGCCATTTTTGCGTCTCTTTTAAACTTTTTACCACAATATTATCGAAATCTGTCGCCGCAACAACAATGATAACAAAATCACTGTGTTTCAGTTAGCGGTGATATGGTCAATTTCTAAATAGTAGCTACATAGATAGAAATAATCCAGCCCAGTTAACACTCGTCGCAGAGAGGGCGATAGTAAAACGGCAATGATGACGAGGCAACAGCGCCCGCCCTCCGGTGTGAATGTTATGAGGGTAATAAAATTATCTCATGAACATAATGTCGTCACCTTAAGGCCGCTTGCGATACAAGAATTATGCAACTTTGCTGTGGTGTAAATATCACTGTTTTAAGAAAGTGGGTGTATAAGCACAGATTAAAGTAGGTATAAGTTTGTTATTATCTCAGAATAATAGAATTTAAGAAATTGAGTTCACAAGTTTTGTAGTTTTTTTAGTTATTAGAGTTTCATATATATTGGATGCATAAGTTTGTTAATTGTTTGTCCTTGTTTTGGCCATGCCATTAAACTGATCCACTGTGGGATGGTGGGTTAAACGAATGAACCTTTCCTCTATAACCGGGACAAACAGCTTAACGAGCTTTTCAAAACATGGAAGGACAACTCTACATATTTTAATTGGTCACCCATCCGAAGCCGTGGCATTGCAATAGCTGCTTAACTTACACAATTTCAACCCGAAAGCACTATCGTCTCGATTTTCGCCTACCATTATACCGTGCCTTTATTATACCATCATGCACGTTCAGAGCTCGCACGAACTTCCAGTAGTCAAGGGTCATAAGTTTTATTGCGCGCCCGAGAGACGGCTGTTAGCACTACTGTGATTTATCAATGGCCCACATTAACGCCGTAATAACTAGTGCAGATAATAAATTATAGACTGATACGTACGGCCATGTTGGATTCCATTTAACGTTACAACGGATCGTTTTACGACCGTCATGTATAGGATCTGTACCCTGAAGGGTTACTTTTGAATCAATAACAAAATCCATAATGGCTTCCTCATCCAGGACACGGTTTAAGGTTATTCCGCTCTCAAAACCGGTACGAACATCTACTAGGGAATAGGGGCACGCTTGCATGACGCCATCCCTTCTAGAAGCCCTCTGAGGACTGATCGTTTACTACGGCTTCAGGTACGTTAAGTTTCGCCATCTCCTTAAAGTCTGTTTACGCTGTAAAGGCCAAAATAAACTTAAAGCTGCTAAAAAGTGTCCCACTATAATATTCTAGAAAGATCTAGGAAGACTATTAGTGACTTCTCTAGTGGCTTCGTCCATAATAATGGTTTTTGTTGATAACATAAAAAACAGAAGGTTTGATCGATATTATAAGGGTATTAAAAAGGAACCTTGTTAGATGGTACCTACTGCTAGTTTTGATTGCATTTGAGGTACAACACTGATGAGCGAAAATAACTCCTAAACTGTCCAAGATAGCTGTTATAGAAAAAGAAAATACCTTAAAAGAGTTTATTTTATCACAAAAGAAACCTTTATAACACCGAAGTTTTCCAAAGGCTTAAAATAGATGAACGATACAAAAATGTTGGGACTTATCAAGTTTGCTATTTTTGTAAGCGACCCTTTATTTCCGTTTGTCAGTAAAGTAAACGAGATGATTAAGGTGAAATTGTTTGGGTAATTTTCGGATTGAGTTTGCTACAAAAAACGTTAACTCATTGTCAGGTGTGTAAACATTGTTACTCAAAATCAACCAATTTTGTATTTTCTGGACTAAACAAAAAAAAATTTAAGTCTAAATAATTCAACTAAGTAATTGTTTTTTTACATTAACTTTATCTGACTACTAGTTGTTGCCCGCGACTTCGTTCGCGAAGACTACTGTAAAAAAAAAAGTAAAAAAAATAAAATATCCTATATGCTGGTCTAGGTCACGGTCTGTATATGAGGAAAGTTTCATTAAAATCCATTCAGTAGTTTTGACGTGAAAGAGTAACAAACATCCATCCATACTTACAAACTTTCGCGTTTATAATATTAGTAGAATATATGGCGATACCATTTTATCAACACTAGCATAATAAAATTTGTTTCAATCTTTGTACGAGTAGGTACATAGGTAATCTCTGGAACTACTGATCCTATCCCAAGAAATCTACATTATCCCTGAGTACCGGAGGCTACATTTATACTGGAAAAATCTCTCATTCCTTCGGGAATTCGCGTTAGATCGAAGCCGCGAGCGGAATCTAGAAAGTGATAAAGAATAAGAAAAATACGAATTTGCAAAAAAGTAGTATTATTACATAGGATTCTCAGTCATAAAACTAGCTAGAATAAGGCATAGAATGATAGTGACATTATTAAGAATATATATCTATATCAATATAGAATTTATCATGTTTATTAGATACTAGCGGCCCATCCCTGTTTCGCACGGGTGGACATTTTTTTTTAGTATAGCTTATGTTACTCAGCGCTAATGTAACATTCTAATGGTGAAAGAATTTTTTAAATCGGTCCTGTAGTTTTTGAGTTTATTCGTTACAAACATACATACAAAAATACAAAGCTTTCCTCTTTATAATATTAGTATAGAAATATAGATTCAGACATTAACCGGATAGCGGGAAAGCCGTGGATGCGTATGGCTTGGGACAGAGATGAGTGGCAGATACGAAAGGAGGCCAACATTCAGCAGTGGGTATCTCCGGGCTGAAATGATGATGATGATGATGATGATTAGATATTTAAGCGTCGTTGGCGAAATGGTGGTGGTCTTCTCGGCCTTTTATCCGGGGGTCCTGGGTTAAATTTGTCCAGGTCGGGCAAAGTGTGTTTCCATGCAAACCCCGTGTTCGTGATTACCAACTCGCATCTTCGCAAGGTGGCTGGCAAGAGCTGGTTAAGAATAGCCGCGGATCGTGCTTAGTGGGATGCACATGGAGAGGAGGGAGGGGAGGGAGGGAGAGTGGGATGTCTGCAGTGGACTAATAAAGGCTATGATGACGATGTAAAGTTTGTAAAGCAATCATTACCATCTCATTGAATGTCCCCACTGCTGCAGCAAGAGTCTTCTCTATGGATTATTAATTTATTTAATTCACCACCTGGAGAACGGCACATAAACCACATGTGATATAAATGAATTAAATGTTAGTAAGCAAACCAACGACTAAAACCTATCCATTTTTTCTAATTCCAGCGCTGAACGAACGACTCCAAGATGGCCACCGGCCCCAAGATAGTGCACAAGCAGTTCAACTCGCCCATCGGGCTGTACTCGCAGAACAACATCCAGGAGACCCTCAACAAACACCTGCAGAACCTTGACAATGGAACCGTGGGGTGAGTACCTACACCAACCAATTGCAAGTTTTGCAATTGCATTACTTTCTGGAGTTTCTCAATGTATGGTAAAATGTTAATTGAGTAATAAAGCTGTTTTATAAAAGTACTAGTTGTCGCCCGCGACTTCGTTCGCGAAGACTACACTATCCCACAGGAACCTGTTACTGGGATAAAAAGTATCCTATATCCTAGTCCTGGTCATGGTCTGTCTATGTGCAAAGTTTCATCCAAATCCGTTCAGCCATTTTCACGTGATGCGCGGTCAAATAAACAGACAAACAGACAATAATTCTAAAAACTGTTGAAACGTGTTCTGTTATGGATTCTAAGTATCCCCAGCCAACTTTTTTTCGAATATCTTCTATGTACAGACTTTCGATCCTCTTTAGCTTTTAATGTATAGATAAAACATTCAAGTATAAAAGTATACAAATTGCTGACGTTTGTTTGTATAAATTCTTTAAATAAGTTAGCATACAACAAACAACAGAGAGACATAAAATTAAATTAAATGGATAGTTAAATAACAACTGAAGTTTTCTTGGTGTAGCAAGCGTCCAAAAATCCAAAATTTCCGCGAGCAGGATTTGAACCTGCACCCTTCTGACATATCTGGTCAGGTGCTCTTCCAATTGAGCTATCTATATAATTTTTTCAACATTTGTGTTTTTGTAATTTGTTTCGCAACAAAATTTGCTTTAAAAATTATATAAACAAAACAAAAACATTTTATATTTTTATATTTAGTTACGTTGTCAAAATAAATAGCTCCTATTAAAAATTAGATATAAATTGTTTTTATGCATATTTACTACTAAATTTGTAATTAGTGATTAAATTAAGTGACAAATAACATCCACTAGTGTTTTCTCTAACAAATATTGTGTAGTTTTTAAATTATTTGGTAATGTAATTTTCCAACTGTCATCGCCAGCTGACTGTTAGAACAAATTTTACAAAAAGTTGTTAAAATAACTACTTTTGCCGTGGACTGCAGCAACATAAACCGGGGGAGTATTGTTTTCATTTAATTTATTATAGCTACTAGTAATCTATGTGAAATCTTAACTAAGTAAACACTTCAATCAAATTGTAAGTGTTAATGTATTAGGCCAATTAATTGTTATTTTTCTACTTTGTACTTAGATCAAAGGATTTGCATCTAAACTGCAAAAGTAACTTTGGCATTTCAGTATTATGTTTTAATAACTAATACTGTACTGTACTAATCAGTGTCAACTGCATAGTAGCCTACTTATTAGTTTTTGTATTTGTTCTTATAACTTGTGTCTGTAGTTATATCAATAATCAATAATATACAGGATTTCAATTAGATTTATTTAAAAATAAAAAGTAATTTATAATTAAACATAGAAGTCTGCCCTTAGCACCATTTGTTTGTGTAACACAGCTACCCCCACTAGTGAAAAATAAAAATTGAAATTTATTTAAACTCTTATTAGCAGTACATTAAAAGTAAATAAACAAATACACTTGCAATAAATAAGATCTTAATCATATTTTTTTTTACAAATTTCAGGTGTATAAATAAAACCAAACTCAATATGCTGACCCGTAAGGCTGCTACACAGAGTACTGAGCTCAAGCTTAGACAGGCACTACATGAGTTAAAAGCGTCACAAGAATCATGCAATCAGCTGCTACGGGAGAGAGACGAGAGTGAGATGGAAATAAAGTCCATGATTGACAGAAACTCACAGCTCAAAAGTGAATTAGGCCAACTACATAGTCAACACCAAGATGTGCTTCACCAGCGTGACCAACTTCAAGATGTGATCTCCACCTTTGAGCAGCAATACAACACCTATGAAAGGGCTCTGGACCGCATCACTGAGTTGGAAAGAGACCTTAGTGTGGCCAATCACCATATTTCTCAACTTATTGAGTCGCAGAAACAGCATGAAGTGGATCAGACACAATCATTATTTGAGGAGCTTATAGCATCACCTGGTGGAATATCAGTACAGGAACTCACCAACCAAACCCCGCAAACCAACCAAAAAACTAGTATTAGCAAAATTAAAATTAAAAAGTATGTAAAAATTAATAAATTTATAAGAAAAACTGAGAAGTTGATAAAAAAAAACAACTGTTTTTATAAAAATATTGCTCTTAGAAAGGAACGTATTAGCCTTATTGATTCCTTAGATATATATAATAGTAAATTGATGGAAAGTAGGCAAATGTATGACCGGGACACTAAACAATTACAAACGGATATCCAACGGTTACACGAGTCACTTGACATGATGACCAAAAAATATTCAATATCCCAAAAACAGATCGAAGAACATATCAAATCAGCCACAGAGTTAGTTGATCTGTGCAAGTACAATGCTGATCGGTACAACTCATTAATTAGTAATGATATTAACATAAACAAAGAGTCTTTATCGCTGAACTCTAATATTCAATTAAAGTCGCATAACTTGTCTGTTTTGGTTCCCAGCCCTACATCGGCCTCTCCTCAAACAATACATAATCCTAATGTAACTAAATTAGTGAGAAAAACAGTTATGTACTCAGACAAACTTGGTCCGGGCTTAGGGTTGCTTATGAATGCAAATCTTAACCATCAAATGACGAATATTTGTACTCCAGGTCAATCATTTAATGCTATAGTAAATAACATATCACAGGATTCACTGAATAGTTCCACTAATGTCATTGTATTCTGTGGTGACAGCTCACATACTAGGAAACGTGACATTATAAATAATTTTAATATTTTGATTAAACTGCAATCAGATACGAATTGCAGGTTAATAGTTAGCGCTTTTCCCTATTGTACAAATTTAACCTGGGAACAAAACAAGCGCATTTATGACTTAAATTTATTATTGTTTAATTTGACTTGTCGTCATAGTGACACTATTTTATATTTCGATATTAATAAATTTATTAATAACTTTAGTTTGATGTCAGATACGATGTATCTTTCTAAGAAATGTAGGACACAGATAGCTAATTTGTTAGCTTTTAATATACATGATACAGTTATAGGTGGTATAACTAAGTCTTTTCATAATAATAACTTAATCATTAGTAGTTCTACTAATGCAACTTTTACAACTAGTAATAAGGTTACAACCTCAGGTTTAAACTGAGGTCTAAGACAAAGGCCAAGCCCACATCCATTACTATTATACATCAAAATATTCAGGGTTTGGCTGGCAAGGACTTAGAATTAGAATTATTAGCAAAAAGTCAGGTAATTCATGTATTTTGTATAACTGAGCATTGGTTAAGAAGTCATGATACATCATTCCATGTAAATAATTTCCAATTAGCAAGCGCGTACGTGCGAAGCTCAGCTATTCACGGCGGTTCTCTAATATTAGTAAGAAGCAATATTAAATACAAAAATCGCAACGACATTGTAGACCTATCAGTGGAGCGTAACATTGAACTATCGTGTGTGGAGTTCAATAGTTTTGTAATAGTGTGTGTATACCGACCCCCATCGGCCAATTTTAATATTTTTGAATCAGTAATGGAAGATGTACTTAGAAAATTAAAATTAAAAAATAAATTTGTTTTAGTATGTGGAGATTTTAATATAAATATTTTAGAAAACACTTCAACGAGTGTTCGTCTTCTTGCCTTATTTAAATGTTTTAATCTTTCAAATCTATTTCTCGAACCCACTAGAATAACTTCACATTCGGCCACTTGTCTAGATAATATTTTTACAGACTATGACCCTGTTTCTAAGTCACTCATTAGTAATCTTACGTCTGACCATTGCGGTTTGAAGGTGACCTATGATTTTGATATTAGGGATGAACCAAAAATAGTGAACTGTAAACCAGTTACAAAAGAGCGAATGGAGTGTTTCAAAAATAGTATAGCTTGTAAAATTGATGCATTACCCTTTGTACAAGATGATCCAGATGTACTTTATAGTAATCTTTTTAATTTAATTAAGACCGAATACAACCATGTGTTTACACCAAAAACAATAAAAATTACTCAGAAACTTAAGTTCTGTGACTGGGCCACAACTGGTATATATAAGAGTAGAAATAAATTATATGATTTATATAGTTTAAAACAATATAACCAAAATGTTAATTTTACGCAATATGTAAAGAATTATTCGAAAATGTTTAAAAAAGTGTGCACAGTAGCAAAATCTAATTACCTTAAAGAAAAAATTAAAAAGTCTAACAATAAAATTAAAGCCACTTGGGACATTATAAACCGTGAAACAGGTAAATTTAAACCACGGGATAATACTTTCACTTTAAAAGTAAACGACAACTTAGTCAATTCAGATTCACAAATTGCTAATATTTTTAATGATTTTTTTGTAAATATACCTGTAATAACAACGTCAAATTTAGATTCATCACCAGAAGCTGCACAAACTTTACTCCAAAAATATGTACCAAAATGTAATCTTTCCTTTCAATTTAAATACATTGATTCAATGAATATTATTAAAACATTTAAATCACTTAAAATGAAAAACACGAGTGATTTGTGGGGTATATCTATTAAAGTAATTAAGAATATTATTCATTCTATTGCACCGTATCTTGCTGAAATTTTTAATAACTGTGTCGATAAAGGAATCTTTCCTGATCTTATGAAGTTTAGTAAAGTTATACCTTTATTCAAATCAGGGAACAAATAAGATCCCAGTAACTATCGGCCCATTTCAATATTACCAGCGCTAAGTAAAATTTATGAAAAAATCATACTCGAACAGTTGATGTCATATTTTAACACAAACAACCTTTTACATAGTAAGCAATATGGCTTTACTAAGGGTCGTTCTACTACTGATGCAGGTGTTGCTCTAATAAAACATATATTTGATGCCTGGGAGAAGTCTCAAAACGCTCTTGGTGTTTTTTGCGACTTGTCCAAGGCTTTCGATTGCGTTGAGCACCGGACTCTGGTGATGAAGCTTCATTATTACGGTCTCAAAGATTTTGCACTAAATTTAATACAGTCATATCTCAGCTCTAGAACACAAACTGTTGATATAAATGGTACTAAATCATCTGGTTCACATGTAAAAATGGGAGTTCCACAAGGGTCGATTCTTGGTCCTTTCCTTTTCTTGATTTATATTAATGACTTGCCATTCTTTGTAGAGAACTTTTGTGAAATTGTATTATTTGCAGATGATACTTCACTCATTTTTAATGTAACTAGGTGTAGGACTAATTATGAAAATGTAAATAAAGCTCTTTCAGAGGTACTCCGTTGGTTTACTATTAATAATTTACAGCTTAACGCTAAGAAAACAAAATGTATTCAATTTATATTACCAAACGTCAAATATGAACCAACCGATATTAAAATAAACGGTGATCAATTAGATTTGGTAGATTCTACAGTCTTTTTAGGCATAACCCTTGACTCAAAGCTTCAATGGAATCCTCATATATCGAAATTGGCCGGTAAACTCAGCTCTGCTGCTTATGCCATTAGAAAAATTAGGCAGTTAACAGACGTTGAAACTGCTAGAATGGTCTATTTTAGTTATTTTCACAGTGTCATGTCGTATGGCGTCCTACTGTGGGGAACAGCGGCTGATATTGAAACTATATTCATTTTACAGAAACGAGCAATAAGATCAATCTATAGACTCGGATCACGAACTTCCTTAAGAAATCTTTTTAAGGAGATTGGTGTCCTGACAGTTGCATCTCAATATATTTATAATTGTATAGTTTTTGTACGTTGCAATATCAACTCCTATACTAAACATGGTGACGTACACAATTTCAATACTAGGAATAAGACAAAACTTGTAATGCCACTGTTCAGGTTACAGAAGGTTCTTGGTTCTTTCTTGGGGCAAGGTATACACTATTACAATAAAATACCAAGTACTGTACTAGATTTACCTTTAGATAAGTTTAAAAAACATGTGAAATCTATATTACTTTTAAAAGGTTATTATACAGTCAAAGAATATTTAGATGATAAAACAGCTTGGTTATAATGAAAAACATATACTCTATTTGAATTAATATAATAAAATTAATTTATATAATTTTTATACTGATATGATAGCCTTTATCAGCAGTGTCCTACAGATAACAAACAGCGTTGCGTTAAATAGATCATTAAGTTTTTATTTAGAGTATCTTGAGTATGTCATGCTCTCTTTATTTGTCTCTGCGGTGGTGGCGTGTGCGTCGGGTCGTTACGTTCCCTAAAATATGGTTGAGCGAAGCGATGGCTGATTCATATGTCATACTCGTGAACGGGTGCTGCCTGTGGAGGCTGGTCTGCTCTTGCATACTTATCTTATTTTTAATATTATTTACTGTAGTTTGACTTGGTTTTTCTTAACCAATTTTTTTTTTTTGAGTACTGTAGTGGTACTGTATGACATTGTGGAAATTGAAACTTTTACCTGATGTAAATTTGTTAACTTAGTTTTTTTTTTTTTTTTTTTTATTTTTATTTTTATTTTATTTTTATTTTGTGATATTTTTGTTTTTTATTTACATGTTGTGGTTGTCTTCTATAATTTTGTGTTTATTTGTAATGGAAAGTGTCCTGCTATGATAGGGCATTTTCCAATATTTTTGACGCTGTAAGGGAGAAAAGAGCTGGACACTTGCTGAGTTTCTTGCCGGTTCTTCTCAGTACAAGATCTCCCGCCCAGAGTAGACTTACGAACCGATGGCATAGTGACATTCACAAGAGCTACTTGTAGCCTAAACTGAATAAATGATTTTGAATTTTGAATTTTGAATTTATATATAGTCACTTTATATAGGTATAAATTATATGAGTTACAAAATAAATACACCATATATAAGGAACCTATTAGTTACTCAGAAAAAAATATTAGAACATAATTGGGCCAGTGATTTGTAAAGGATAACGTGAATATATAAAAGCGAGCCGCTTCTAGCCGCCTCTTCTTCTGCTGGTTCACACGCAGACAATAGGGCTCCGCAGAATATCAGCGTTGCAGGTGATGTTCATGCAGCAACATGTGCGGAGTGGGGTCCTTTACAGTTTCGCTTCTCTGTTTAATATTTTATTTTTGCTTATCACTTACTTTAAATGGAAACTTAATAGATATTTTGATTTGATTTAATTTGATATGAATAAGTAAATTAATAGTAAAGAAGTTAAAAAATAATTGTTTGTAAAATACGTTTCACAGTGAGCAGTTTTCATTATTCCGTTCCCTAAAATAGACTATTAGGTACCTCCTCAAACAGGTGATCCATTTCAAAACGTTATCTGCATAACATCTCGTTACATTTGATTATAATTTAGAGGGGCCGGCTTGTCGTTGTAGTTCCAGAGATATTCACATTCAGCGTAAGTAAATATTTGCGGCGAACCTAAACCTTATTACCTACTTGAATTTTCTGAAAAAAATATAAATTTGACAAAAAAATAGTCAAACTTATATACCGTAACTGAACTACATAATAATGTTATAACATGATCTGTAGGAAGTAGTTATTAGGTACTGAGTACGTAGTTGGAAATAGGAAATAGTTACATTTCCTTTTTCCAACTACTTCAATTAATGACTGTACTGATGTACGTGATAATAGACTACAAAGAAAATGTACAAATGTACATCTGACTGTATGATGTTGATATGCCTATATATAACATTTATTCATATCATATTGTTTATCTATCTATATACATATAATGACTTGTCCTGATTGATTCATCATCGCCGAACCTAAACCGCTGAAGCTAATAAGATGAAATTTGGTCTGTAGGTTAATTGAGTGACGTAACCAGCCACTAAGAAAGGATTTTACGAAAATCACACTATAACGGGGTCAAATAGGGGGTGAAACTTTGTATGAAAGTCCGTCATTTTTGAAGTAAAATACATAAAAATTGGTATTTGGGTTATTCAAAAGAAATAAAGAATTACGTATCTCAGGAATTTTGTTTATTTTCCTTTAAAGGAGTAAAAAAGAGAAGAAGATTTTTTTGGGGAAAACATTATTTTTAAATTAATAACTATCAATATGAATATTTTAATAGATCTATAGATTTTTGTACAAAAATAAAGAATGATGTGTTTTAGCAATCGGGGTGGAAAGTTTGTATGGAAATATGTCATTTTTAAAATTTAATCCACGGACTGACTAACTTGAACGTACCTTTAATAAGTTTGGCTTTTATTACAAACGATCACACATCATGTAGGCTACGAGAGCGAAGCTGCGAGCAAAAGCTAGTATGATGTGAAACAAATAGTATTTAACAACACCTATCGTATTGGCACCAGTGTCACAGTGACCAGTTTTAACTGCCAAAAAATAATAGACTTAAAATTACATGGATGGATACCGACAAGGAAGGTTAGTCTGTATTAAATTTTGACTAAAGTAAAAAATCTGTTGATGTTGACCCCTATTTTCAATGAGTAAAGAAACAAGTGTCGATAATTGGTTCTTGTCAAAAACTGATGTCACAACATACTACCTATAAACAGCTAAAATGGTTTCTGTAAGCAACATTTATAGGGGATGCGTTAATTTTAATTATCTACGTATTGTATTGTATTGTATTATTTTAATAAATTAATACGTGCAGCCTTTTTGATTTTGAAGTGAACTGTGAATTCTAATTTTAATTATCTTTGATTAACGGGAAATTACTAATGTCTACTAACAAATATATTATGCAAATGTAGTTTAATATAATTATTATTAAATGTATACTTAACCATTTTAATACATTTAAAAAATACTATGACACGACGAACACCTCAGTCTCCCTACGACCACGGACCCTGCAAAAGGTTCGAAACGTCATCAGAATAATATATTCAAAATAAATCCAAAATCAAAACCTAGAATAAACATAAGTAGGGCCTAATAGCATAAAAATGTTTCATATCAATATTTTAGTAAAGTAAATTGTTATTATATCTAAAAATAACTAAAAGGCATTGATTTTTCAAGCAGATTCCTAATTCCAAATTCCAAATTTAAGATTCCACTTCAATTCGCCCTAAGTGTTTCTCTACTTAAATAAAACATCTTTGTGTACATAAGTGTTTTTTTATATATTTTAGCGTTTTATTAACGCTTATTATTAAAAAACATAAGCATCAAGCACTGAAAAATTTCGACGGGTGAAAGCCAGACCTCGGTAGCCAAGTGGTTAAGGCAGCCGCCCGGAATGCGGAAGGTGCGTGGTTCGATTCCCGCCTGAGGTTGTCGTCTTTTTTCAGTGTTTAAATTTTATCTTTGTGTACATTAGCACACACGTGTTTCCGTGTAACCACAGAATAATGGTAAGATACTACGCTAAAACAAAGCCATAGAATACGTTATACGTAAAACTTGCTTCGTTCTGTTTTATAATGTACACGGATAAGCAAGCAAGTGCCTGTTGATTCGTTCAGTAGGAAGCCGGGATAAATAAACAGAGATCGAAGCGTGCCAATAAACGCACGAGTGAGTCACAAATCGCGTGAACCCTCTATTAGTAATTAGTAGGTGCCAACTTTATTGGTAGTGGAATTCTAATCGGCCTTAAAGTCGTTGCTTGCGCCAAATCCAGCCTACAAATATTTTAAAACATTGTATGCAGTTTCATCTATACACGTGCGCAATAAATACAAATATAATGTGTTTATGACAAGACCAACTAAATGTGACAATATGCCCATGACCCTACACACGGTATGAAATAAAATGATATGAAAAATTCGGAGCACAGTAATTAACAGTTAGACATTTTTTAAATTTACATTTTTATGTAAAAAAAAACGACTGAACCGGAATGGTAGCCATTCGAATCGTACATACATGACATTGGCACACCAAGATGTATGGTGTTCTGTTGAACCAGGGGGCGTTTTTTGAACCGGTGACTAATTCTCACGTTATTTCAATTACGAGTGCTTTCTTTGTCTCTTATTTTAAGTCATTGGTAACTTAATTTGATTGGTAATAAAAATTTTGACACTGAAAATTCTCGAATGGTATATTAATCATGTTATAAATAATGCAAAAAAATATTTATTTCATAGTAGATTTCATGTCACTTTTGATTCCAAGATCATTGTTGAGATCGCGTCCCAGTAATAGCGCTTGTAAACAAATAAATAAATTATTATTCTACTGTAATAAGGAGGCGCAGCTCCAGACATTAAAATTTATAAGAAATAACAAACCAAATCAAATCAAATCAAATCAAAATATTTATTTGCATCATACAGGTGGAATATAAATTTTGGTAGCTTTACAACTTAGTGACCTTTTGCAGGTATCAAATATATAGTTTAAAAAATATATATGTTTAAACTTATAGTTCAATTATACATGAAATTAAATAATAATGAGATAAAATTTTTATATTAAATGAATTAAAATAACAATATATTAAAAATTTAATTACATTTACCAATAAATAAAAACATCATTTATTAATAAGTGTTTTTTTTATATATTTTAGCGTTTTATTAACGCTTAAATATACTTAAGTAAAATTTTAAACACTGAAAAAAGACGACAACCTCAGGCGGGAATCGAACCACGCACCTTTATCTATAACGCAGCTTCATCTTAACCGAATGTTCAAATATTTGTAAAAATATTTCTTTCGGATCTCAGAGGTGAAAACTTCTAGGATTGATGAAGCAATGTTGACTAAAAAACATAAGCATCAAGCACTGAAAAATTTCGACGGGTGAAAGCCAGACCTCGGTAGCCAAGTGGTTAAGGCAGCCGCCCGGAATGCGGAAGGTGCGTGGTTCGATTCCCGCCTGAGGTTGTCGTCTTTTTTCAGTGTTTAAAATTTTATCATTTATTAACATTACAATTAAAATATTTATCTACAGAATAGAAACAATTTTCAATTAGAAACATATTGCTAGAACAAAAGAACAGAAAGATTGGAACACAGTGAGAATAGTTTTGCAGGTAGTAAACATTGTACAACTGGGGGTATAAAGGTATGCATGGCAAGGTATAAAGGTATGCCGAATAAGTTTTAAAAATATATTATAAACTATTTTTTCAAATCGCTAATAGGGTCGCTTGGTAATATAATTTGTAATTATGTATTAAAATATTGGCTCAGTAATATGCATCAAATTGAAAATAAATTGATAATAGTTGAAAAGTAGACGTCAGTTCATGATTTTTTTATCGATAAAATTTAATTGTATTATGCTTTCACTTAGTCCACTCCCTTTCAAGTATGCTGTAGTATCTATGATATTTTTTTCAGGAAAATCGTGGTTTATCTTCTAGTGTTAAAATCAAATCTACGATTGGCGATTTACCTTTACACCCCCTCGCAGTTTCCGTTTAAACCCTTTCAAAACAAACGTATTTCCCATAGCATACAATACAATAGCTCCAGACTAGGGTAGTCAACTAGTGTAAGTTTCAATTGTCATTGCAGCATCGCCTCCTGCTGACATACGAGAAGAGTTACAATGTTGACATACGAATTTTCGTTTTCGTCAACGTAATTGAATGGATAATAAACAAAATTTACCTACATTCTCGAGTTCGAAGTCCTTCTCTACTCGTACCGCACGATAGCTGTAGGTGCTGTAAGGTATAATTTCCCTGGCCACACTGCGTATCAAAGAGTATGATTGTTTCCTACTAAATGATACTATAGGTGCCAATTACTTTTACTCGTAGCGATGATTACTTTCATCTATGCAATGAAGCCAGCCATCACTCGTATGGCACAATAACTGCTTTAGTTATTGTTTGAGGCAAAGACATTATTGATCATTTGTTTTATTTGTTGGTGATCTACAAACGCACCAACCTTTTTGGTCTTTATTTATTTTATTTTATTTTTTTAAAACAACAAGAAAAATTATGGACGACTATTTATGGATGCGCGCAGCACAACACCGTTCGTTGTGGAGATCGTTGGGGGTGGCTTTGTCCAGCAGTGGACGTCTTTTGGCTGAGATGATGATGATGATGTAAACCGCAGTACATTCATTTCATTCATTATTTGTAAATAAAGCTCTATTCTTTTGAGATGTAAATATTCTAAAACAAAAGGATATGAAACACCAACGTCCGTCAGTAGAACTTTCATAATTTTATTGACCTCTACCAGTAGTCTAAAATAGTATTAATTAACAATTTTAATGTGGAATTTTTGAAACACTTTGTCTTTTTGCAAATAATAATTTTGTCGCAACAATATTTGCGTAAAATTATATGTAAATAATCATAACAATTTTAAGTTAAAAAAATAGGGCGGCCGGGTTATCTAAGAGGTGATTTTTAATTAGTAGCGTCTGTCCTCTACGTTCAAGCTCAAACTTTGACCTTCTTTAGACAATCCGGTCCCTTACGGCCAATTCCCTGAACGACCACTTTGTAAATTCCTACATCGGCAATTTCCTTGTTAGGGCTTTTCCTACTTCAGCCATTTCCCTAAAATACCACTATGCAAATAAGTGATCTTATCTTATCTTATCAGTATATATATATATTACCTATCTGAGAGTCCAAATTACAGCCTCGATGAAAAAAAAAGACAATTAAATTCCAACGATAAAACATCAAGAAAACTTATAATTGAAAAAAAAATTGAGGTATTTGCTAATTAATTGTTTGGTATTATATTCTATATTGCTTGCGTCATGGGTTTGCGTTAACAGGTCCCTGTCCAAGAATTATAACAATTTGTTTTCAATTGTTATGTGTCATATGTGATTCATGGGACAGGGAATGGGTTAAGTATGTTACTTACCTCAGCAACGAAAGAATAAGGCTGAAAGTTATAAGAAAATCTATATCACCTTCTTATTCCCAAATGGAATTTATTACTGCGTAAAATATTAAAATTGTATTTTCTTTTTTTTTGTCCTGTTGGAATATTATTCAATGCTGTAAGAATTGTTGCATGAAATTGTCAGGGTATTTTCCTTTATATACTAAATGTACTTCACAAACTGCGTTCTTATTATTTGTAGAGAGGTAATTAAGCACTAAAATGTTTTTGTTTTGTTTATATAATTTTAACGCAAATTTTGTTGCGTTGTGAATGTTGAAAATTTTTTCAACATTGTGTTTTTGTAATTTGTTTCGCAACAAAATTTGCGTTAAAATTATATAAGCAAAACAAAAACATTTTATAAATAGCTTGCCTACTTCTTAACTGATCTTTAGTATTTGTAAAAATATTATGATCGGGTGTTAATGACGGTAGTTGTTGACATTGTGCCTTTGGCTTTTAAAGTAAAAAGTAAATAGTGTTGAATAATTTCGGCGGGCTGGTTAGAACCACGATAGCTCAATTGGAAGAGCACCTGACCCGGTATGTCAGAAGGGTGCAGGTTCAAATCCTGCTCGTGGAAATTTTTTCAACATTGTGTTTTTGTAATTAAGCACTGTTAAATAATTTATATAACCAATCTTACTTTGTAAGTCAAAGGAGCCTTATCTGAGCTTATCTTTTGTTACGAATATGAAGGAACAGTATTTTTATTTAACATAATTATATTTGTAACAGATTTAATAAATAATTCTGAATTAAAGTAACATTTCTCAACGTAAAATAAATAAGTATTTTTATTATTATACAAATATTAGCTTGTAAATTCTTGATGATTCGCTTGGAGAGAGCTCAGAGGTCGCTATTGAAAGTTATGTCCTTTAAGCATTTCAGGTTTTCAACTGATTTATTGTACTCTGAACTGCAGCTTTTGACAGTAAGACAGCTGTTCATATTGAAATTGGTAGTTGGAAAACATTTAGGCACACCGTTTGACGTCAAATCCTTTAAGAGTACGAAACTATATTGTATGTGCACACGCCTGCACATCAACCTACCACAAACTGTCAAATTTCTTCAATAGACTTTAAACTGTTTCCCTTAGCATTATGGTTGAAAATGTATTGAATAAATTTGACAGTTTTGGATAGGTTGAAGTGCAGGCGTCTGTACAACTGTTAAATGTCATTCAGATGCACAACGTCAACTAAGACGTCAACAGCAGTTTCTATCTGGTCTCATAAATTATGCCGAGATTACTGATTATTTACTTACGTTGGATTATGGCATGACCGAATCGCATCGTCGAATTTTACAGACACCAAAATAACCAGATTGTCACTATATTATTATCGTCTAATGTACTTTTAATGATATTGTTTATTCATAATGTATGCAGTTTGATTTGTACAAAGGAAGGTTTAACTGCCTACGATACAGTTCTTCCTCGTGTAGGTAGTTGAGATTGATGATTGTATCTGCTGTTTTATGAAATAAAAAAAATTATTATATAAATTTATTATTATAATGATAAATCAGTTTTTTTTATCACTGGTTACATCTATCTATAATGATATATCTATATAATGACTTGTCCTGACTGGCTGATTCATCATCGCCGTGATCATTGCCAAGCTGAAACCGCTGAAGCTAAAATTTGGACTGTAGGTTAATTGAGTGACGTAACCAGCCACTAAAAAAGGATTTTACTGAAATCATACCCTGAGGGGGTCAAATAGGGGGTGAAAGTTTATATGAATGCCCGTCAGTGACTTTTTTTAGGGAAATCGTTATTTTCAAAGTAAGAACTATATTAATTGATCTTTAGCAGTTTTGGAAAAACCCCTAAAGAGGTGATATATGGGTGAAAAATTGTATGGAAATCTGTCATTATAAAAGTTAAATCCTTCGATATTTGGCCTGGTTACAAATTATGAAGAGTTTAAGAACTATCCCTATAGACTATATATATAGACTATATCCCTATCCCTACCTTTAATAAGTTTGGCTTTTATTAAATACAATTACAAGTCGTGTAGCCCATGTGAGCAAAGCCGCGAGCAAAACCTAGTTATATATATATACCTACCTATATTAACTTAGAAATCTTAATTACTGTACAGTGCGCACCTAAATGTATTCTTAAGTAAAAAGTATAAAACAAAATAAAAATACATTAAAAGTTATACTAATTATAAAAATAGTGTGCACGTTTTTTCTTCTCTACCTGATGTTAACCAGAATCAGAGTCCAGATGCGAGAACAGCTTCTAGTCGAGCAGGATGGTGCTTCACGCCCTCACCTTGCCGACCCGCAAGAATTCGCCTAAAACAATTCGCCCCTACCAGAGAACGCGTCCAAAGATAAACCCGCAAGCTACATCTGAATGCCGTTGACCGTTCAATTGTGCGGGGCCGCTGACATTTGCGCGCGCGCATTCCAGCAGCGCGCCAACTGCTGCATTCCGGCAGGAGTATGCGGCAGAGTAACCGAATATACCTGAGCGATTCGAGGTACAAACACAACTTACCAATTATAAATGCACTGATGTGTTCGGCGTTCGGCAGACGAACGGATAGATGCTCGGCTTCATCATCATCATCATATAATTAGGCCACTGCTGGGCATGGGCCTCTCTTTCTTCCTCTCTCGAACTACCTTAAGAAATCTTTTTAAGGAGATTGGTGACCTGACAGTTGCATCTCAATATATTTATAATTGTATAATTTTTGTACGTTGCAATATCAACTCCTATACTAAACATGGTGACGTACACAATTTCAATACTAGAAATAAGACAAAACTTGTAATGCCACTGTTCAGGTTACAGAAGGTTCTTGGTTCTTTCTTGGGGCAAGGTATACACTATTACAATAAAATACCAAGTACTGTACTAGATTTACCTTTAGATAAGTTTAAAAAACATGTGAAGTCTTTATTGCTTATAAAAGGTTATTATACAGTCAAAGAATATTTAGATGACAAAACAGCCTGGTTATAATGAAAAACACATACTCTATTTGAATTAATATAATAAAATTAATTTATATAATTTTTATACTAATATGATAGCCTTTCCTCCAGCCAGACATGACTCTTCACTTTCCCGCTAAGAAGTCTTTCCCCGTAGTTACTCTCATCCAGCTCTTGCCAGCCACCTTGCAGTAGAGCGACTGCTCCACCTAGTCTAAGGGAGGAGGGAGGGACCTTACACAACCATGTAAGCTATCTAGGCTATGTAAAAGTAGAGTTAAATAATAAAACTATTCTATTATTACCTATACCAATATTAAATTATTATACTGTTATTTCATGTGCAATGCCTTATTATTATTAAAACTAATAAAAACTTGAAGAGAGACGGCTTGTCTCAGAGCGATTCTAACCCACGGCCGAAAACACTAGTGTGTATTAAATCAGCATTTGAAATAATCGACAGTAGATCTATCACAAATCATCTATCAAAGGTCATGGCTTCGAGTTCTAAGTGAGTCAAGTTCAAGCGCTATTTTCTGTTTGTAATAAATGCGAATAAAAATATAGTTAGGTGAGTAGACAGCAAACAAATTATTTCCTTCATGCTTGAGATTGCAGTGAAACCACTAGTGCAAATAATTGCGATGAACGTTATAATCGATTACAAATCTCCAGTGTTCCGAGCAAAAAGTGGAAAAAAGTCAAGATAACAAACAAATGAGGAAGGCGCGCGCGCCTACTGCAGTCGCGACGCTGCGCACCGGCGCGGCACACTGCTGCGCATGCGTGGAAACTGAATTCGAAATTCAAATTTTTATGAAAATATTTTTCATATTTTGTGTGTAAAACCGTGTGAAAAGTTTTTATATGCAATCCGCGTTTAGACGAAGTTAAAGAACTAGGTGAAAAGTACTGTAATAATTAAAATTTTAGAATTTTAGGACTTTGCATTATTTCAGTAATACAATTTTTTTTAAAACGTTAAAAGTTTTACTCGTAACTATGTGTTTTAGATGATAATTACTGTAATATAAAATTAAAGGTAGGATAAAATTAAAGATAAGAAGAACATAAATGTTATAAAATTATTATTGTGTATAAGTAGATACATAATTGATATAAACTTGATAAGAAGTGTAAAATTAAAACGTGAATACATTTTGCTTTGTCACCGAACTAAATAAGACATTAATAATACACAAAAAAATATTAACGATATTAAATTAAAATTAAGTCATCGTCGATTCAAGTTTTGGCAATAATAAATCTATCAGCCGATTCAACGAAGCAGTTCTATGAATAGGTGTGAATTAACACAGGTGACTAGTACAAACAACACGATTAATCTATTATTATTTCGCGTCGTAAATTGAGTACCTAACCTAATTGAGTACCTAATATTTACATCATGGCTGCCCTCGAGGATTGCAACGGGTGAGAAATATAACCTTTTGTATATTATTCACGAGTCATCCCTATGAATGGAACGGGCCATAAACCACCACGCGGCCCCAGTGCGGTGCGGTGGTTGTTGACGACTGCTAAGGCAGCCGGGACCATCGGCTTTACGTGCCTTCCGAAGCACGGATATTAGTTATTTAAAATAAAATGAAAACCATTTATTAATTTCAATAAACTCAGGTCATAATATTTTTTTTCTCTTTGGCACGAACAGTCATTACAAATATAATAATAACGTATAGTGATGTTACACAGATTACAGACAAGAAGTGCCGCATAACAGTTTTTAAATAAATTTAAAAGCTTGTTAATCACAATAAATAATCTGTCGATAAGTAGATAGGTACTTTTAAATATTAAAATAATAATAATAATAAGTAAAACACCTAGAGGAGTATAGACTAATTTAAAAAACGTAACAACGTAAAAATAGTGCGCAGACAAAGCAATTAAACTAATTATTGGCGGGAGTGTACATTTTTTCCAGTAACATATTTTTAAGACCATTCAAAGAGACATTATATAGATCGATATCATTAAAATCTTTGTTGTATAAATTTAATGAACGAGGAATAAATATTACTTGTATAATTTCCACGGAGCACTGGTAGTACGAATGTATGTAATGTACTATTGGGGCGAGCAGGTATGCGTGCCTTAATAATAAAATTGATTCTATAAAGCAGAAAAGGGCTGTCTACAATACCGTTGACGATTTTATACAGGAAAACTATATCAAACTGTTTTCGTCTATCGCTGTGAGTTAATAGCTTAAGGTTAGTTAGAGTAGAAATGTATGATTCAGGGAATTCAGATGAAAATTTTGAACTCTTTCAATCCTTTCAATGTGCTGTTTATAAAACGGACACCAGATTGATGACTCAAAATCAAGAATAGACCTTACGAAAGAAAAATATAAAATTTTAAAAGTAATAATATTTTGGAACGGTTTTGTTATCCTATTTATCAATATGTGGATTAAAAGATAACTGCTCATCCATAATAATCCCCAAGTTCCTAATATGTTTCACACGCTGGAGAGAATTATCACAGAGACTGTAGTTGTGACGTATAGTTGATCTTTTCCTTATGTATATAACATTACACTTATCTGCATTTAGAAAAAGCTGATTATCAGGAGAGTGACTCTAGATCAGATTGTTTTCTCATACAATCCTCAAAACAGTTAACAACTCTGTAAAATTTTGTATCATCTGCGTACAACAGATGTTGGGTGGAACTTAGGCACTTTCATATGTCGTTTATGTAAACAACAACGGTCCAAGATGTGACCCTTGTGGCACCCCAGATTACACTGATAAGCTGCTGGATCTATAACCCTTCAAACAAACAGCTTGACTCCGATTTCTGATGTAGGACTCAATCCATCTCAGCAGACTGCCATGCACACCGAGTTTAAAAAGCTTTTCCAGAAGAAGATCATGGTTAATTTTGTCAAAGATTTTTGTAAAGTCGGTGTACACAACATCCACCTGAGTGTTCTTGTCCATAACATTAAGAAGAAAATCGGTAAAAGTAAGCATGTTAGTTTCTACACTTCGTGACTTGATAAAACCGTGTTGGTTTTCTGACATGTGATTGCGGACTGTGTAAGAAAACTTTCCCAAAAGCATTACTTTGCGATAGGCCTGTACTGTGTTATTAATTCCTTTTGAGAGTTTTTTGGAATAGGCGTAATCAAAGCATGTCTCCAGATGCTGGGAAAAACTCCAGATTCCATTGATAATTGGAAAATACAACATATAGATTTAAGTAACTCTTTAGCACATTGCGAGATAAGTATTGGGTGAATATCATCCGGTCCGGCCCCCTTATGAATATTGATGCGATTGATATTATTTGTTATATTACAGAACTTGTTGTCTATAGAATTTTGGCTCCTTTGGCTTACAAAGTAAATAAATAAGAGATTGTGTTGATACATTTTGATTCTTCTTGATCTGGTATGTATGAAACATTTTTGGTCCCCCATCCGATGACCGGCCTTTGCGAAAGTTGCATCGCAGACCGGGTGTTAACTATACATCCAGTAGGTGCCAAATGGTTGTGGCCTAATCTCCCTATAAGCAATTTTCTCATGTGAGAATGCCTAAGCTCAGTTAAATAGTACCTACGTAATAAAGAAGCTCTTTTGGATTATCAATCAATCAATCGTTTATTTATTACTCCGTGCTTCGAAAGGCACGTAAAGCCGTTGATCCCGGCTGCATTAGCAGTCGTTAACAACCACCATTTCGTACTGGACCCGCGGCCTTTATGGCCTTCATAGTTCATGGCCCGTACTCCCTATCCACCCATAGAAAGGCTCGTGACCCAGCAGTGGGGACATATAACGAGCTGGTGATGATGATGATGATGGATCCACTAAAAAATGTGACATTGAAACACACGCCTATCCATTTATCGGAGTCACGGACAGTAGACAGTAGTCTAATAAATTACAAAAAGGTTCGCATTAAAGCAGTTTAACCTGTAAATGTTTTAATCCTGTTTAAAAAAAATAGTGCGTCTGACACCTGATCTCGCCACCAAAGGCTTTCAAGGTGAACGCAAACTCGATTCCTTAATAAGGGAGTCCGCGACAAACACATGGTCGCCAGTGTCACAAATACAATAACCATAGTGAGGTTTGGCTCGGTATATCATAATAGTTTTATACGCTACTTTTCAAGAAAAAACGACTTCAAGTAAATAGGATAATAAGTACCCTATGTTACTTTTTTGCGGGAAAGTGAAGTCATTTTAGCGGTATATGAATGATAAATAATGATGAATTATACCATTAAATGTACCCCCACCCGATCCACTAAATGCCAATACTTTACAGAATACACTAAACATACACATTAGTTTAGGCCCAAGACACCGTATTCGTAAAACAAGGGTACGACGAGCCGGTTCACACGTGCTCTACACCTGGTACAGACATGTACTGAGGCGCTTTTCCCCACACCCACACGACGTGGTTAACCCAAGCCGAGGTCCGAGCCTTTAGAGGCGCCCTCGGATTGTTCTGCTCCCCGATCCGATCCGAACCCCTTGGAGAATCTAGCAGTAGTACAAAATTGTTGCGGTGAATCAAATACTTTGCGCCCAAATGTATAAGTATTGAAACAGCGTTTGTGAAAGTTGTCATACTCTACTTTTGTATACTATATCGATAGCTGTTTGCTCCAATCCTTTTAAGTCAAACATAAATAAACATTACAGGGCTTGTGAATGTAGCGTCAATCAGCCTTTAATGTACGTTGTCCCACTATCGTTTCTATCCCTCACTAGTTAAATTTATAGTTAGGATTAACTAAGAAAACGGTATACAAAAAATTATAATTTTGTTAATAATAATGTAATAAATAATTAAACTCCTTCTGTATCTATAAAGACATGTGATTCTTCTACTGACCCCTTACGCGGAATTCTTGAGATAATTTGAAAGTGACCTTGCTCCGTTTTGTTTCATTTGCCAACTCTCATGCAAGTCCACAAACAAAAAACGGTTAATTATCGAAAAATATTAAGTATTTAGCAAAACTCTAACAAGTCAAGACTCAAACTTCTCTCTAAAAAGTCTCCAATCCTATAGATAAATGGAAAATAACTTATTTTCTTATCTTGTGTCAACGGCGTATTGTAATATGATATTTACCCAGCATTGTTTTGCAAAAGTTCCTTTTTAATTCGTTTTTATTTAAAAAAAAAACAGTATAATATTGAGAACATGCTACTGTGGCATTTTTTTTTAGTGAAGAATGCACGACCTCGAAAACTCGGTTCTCTGGACCTGGACCGAATTACAAATTTACTCGAATTTTATGGTGCTGTGCATCATATAGAGAATATGTTTATGTTATTACTCTATCGTACTTTACTCTCACTAGAAGATTTTAATTCGATTCCATTTAAAAGATTTCTCTGAAGCAAGCTATCGCAAAACAAATAGGGAATAGCGAGCACACCTCCAACCAATCTACCTCTCGTAGCGGTGAATTCTAAACCTCCAAACTCAATACAGTTGGATTAATCGCGCTGTAGACAGTTTTTGCCCCATGCTCTCACGGTCTTCTGTCTGTTTGTGCTCGCTCAATGAAGGCGGGTTTTTACATGAGTTTCGGAAAGCCGATAGAAATTGATTTACAGAGTAGGGAAAGTTGAAAGGGAATCTTAAAAAAACTACGAGTTAATAAATACTATTCAAAAAGTACTTCGTAACGAAACTTAGTTTTGTGTTTGTGCACATCGATCAATTTGCACTACAGGAAAAACTACAACAACGATGGAAGATGTTTACTTTTTAAAAGAGTTGTTCAGCAGTTAGGATAAAAAACTTTTGTTTCGTAGTATTGGTTGATGTTTATTGATTTTATATTAATCATTTATTTTTTGAATGCGATATAAACCCATTAAATGAACAAATAATTATTACAAGAAGTTTGCCAACTATCGTAGCTAAATACGACAAGACAGAGTTACATTTATATTAATTGTTGCTGCTATCAGCTCCTGATGTTAACCACGTCATGATCTCGAAGCTAGTCCAGTCACACAAGGGACGCCTAAGACGCTAGGTGCTATTTAATAAACTAGAGCTAAGTTATTATAGTTATCAATGTTACCTTTGATTTTAAACATTTAATTATTTTAAAGGCTGACATTTTATTTGTTCACTGATAAAGGGATCCGTTGCGAAAGTTGCTCAATTTGCAAGCCGGTACGCCAAGGAACTAATGCGACAACTTTTCACTTTACACAAACATGTATGTACCTACAGATAGACGCCTGCACATCAACCTTTTCAAAACTGTCAAATTTCTTTAATAAATATTGAACCTTATGCTATATCTTTAAATTTCACAGTCTATTGAGGAAATTTGACAGTTTTTGGTAGTCTGATGTGCAGGCGTGTGTGCTATGCCTATGCATATATGAGAAGTACAATCATTGTGTACAGAAATAGTGAAACGCACTTGGCCGAACCACCCACAGTCGGTCGGTTCTGAAATATGATTACAAGTGCATCTGCCTTATGAATCATGAGGTTCCAAATTAGCCGCAGCACTGCACCGATAATCATTACAAAGATGGGTAATTGTTATCTTCGCGTCTGGCACGATGTCAATTAATTGGGTACATAATAAAGTTGGTAAATATACAGGTAATAAATTGGTACTTTGTGCAGAAAGGTGATATGAATTTAATAACAACATTTCATATTATAATGGAACAATCTTTAGTAACGTCGATTAATTAGACACATTTTTGATTAATGTTTAATTAAACTATACTTACAAGTATATTTAACGTAAAGACGAACACGAAATGATTTGGAATAATAAAAGATTAGTTAGGTCCTACTAATTACAGTTAATGTTTTAAAAATATTTTTTAAGTAATGTAGAAATGTATAGGTTTCCTAACTTACATTTTTGTAAGTATCAGGTATTGGTAAATTATTACGAGAATTACAACTACTTACTATTTATTGTTAAATTCTAAAACTTTAAAAAATTCTATAAATGCACCTTATGGGTGAGTTAGACCACATATATTAGGTGGGATAGCGGTTAAGCGCAAACTTACTACCTATATAAAAAATGCTTTGGAAGGAAAGATAGTCCGTTGACCTCAAACTTTAACATATTTACCTGCCAAACCAGTATGGTTAACGAGGTGATTTTTGTTGCAGAATTGACTTCAGTAACCCCACCACGGACAAGCCAGCAAACCTCGCCAACTCAGCGGTCCTACGCATGTTGGAGGAAGAGGAGAGAAACCGCAGGGGCTACCCCAGTAAGTTTTCCCAAACTCTTCAACTATCCCTTCAGAAATCAAAATCCAAAAACCAAAATCGTGTGCCCATCAACGCGAAAAATCTTCAAGAATATAAAATGACTTGATGCTCTTGTAAAATGTAATATTACTTATAACACAACTTAACCTAAAGTTTTTACCTGGTTTACCTTAGTTTCTTGATCTACTATTCCTAAACCAAAATCTAAATTGAATAGGTTGGTTCATTTTGAAACCGTCCATTTGTATATTTTTAAGTTACTTATCAGTATAAGTAACTTAAAAATATACCCCCTCCCCTATCTTTGATACTTTGAAGACCGTCCCCCAAGAAAATATCGTTGCATTAGATAAAACTTTTAGCATTAGTTAATTTTTTTGTTAAAACCATTAAGTAAAAACTTTATAATGATGCTCCTTCTCACTTAACCCTTATATAGTTTACAAAATTGCAATGTCTTTAAAGCTTACTAACGCTGCTAAATATTGCTACTGCTTTGCCAGAGTTAGACCCTACCCAAGTGCAGGCGATCCTGGAGACTCTGGTCCACACCAACCACCGGTTTGATCCCCACTGGCCCCCAGAGAAGACCATGATGCGATCAGCACGCAGCTGGGATGGCCAACTCAACCACACCGGCCATATTTACACAGAGTTCATGCAGGCCACTAAAGGTACCAGGGCCGGATAGATTAGATGCTTTCTGTGTTGCATCTTCATTTCCATGGTTACTACTAGCTACTAATGTCTTATCTATGTTTGTTGCTATAACTACAATGTTAGTAACATTGTAGGATTCTGGACCGACAGCTACGGATAAGATGAGGTCAAATTACAAAAACACAAATGTTGAAAAAATTTCCACGAGCAGGATTTGAACCTGCACCCTTCTGACATACCGGAACGCAACAAAATTTGCGTTAAAATTATATAAACAAAAACAAAAACATTTTTTAAGATGAGTCAGTTGAGTAATTGAGGATTCCGGGTGAAATGCGTCTCCATCTTCGCCCTTATCGTCACTTACCAATCCTTAGGTGAGATGAAGGCGAAGTGCTTATACCCGTTGTAGAATTTAAGAAAGGACTTAAGTAGCAATGTTCATAATGATCGTGACATTAGTGTGTTAAGATGTATGTGTAAATTCATTCCATTTCATTTGCTGTTTTTTTCATTGTCTTTAATATGTAATGGAAATTTAGTAGAGGTAGTTGTGAATGATGATAATGCAATTAGTAATAATAAATCATAGATGGATTCATTGTGGCTTCATTATTTTCACTTGTAAACGGTGACCAAGTCAAACTGGTAAACATTGTTATAATGAACACTAGACATTGAAATTTTAGCTTTTCATGATGATTCATTGTACGTATTATTGAATAAGGTGTCTCATACCTTACAGAGTGTAATGGCCGTATATTTAATTTCGTTCATGGAAATGACTCTTTCGTCTGATCTCTTTTGTGCGACAGAAATACGCCTACATAAGATGATGAAAATTTGTTCATTAGTGAAAAGTGTTTGGCAAGGATTGGAGTCCAGAATGTGCTTGTACCTGCTATTGTTCTTGGTAGTACAGAATTGGCATCGGAGGAACACTAACGAGCGACATGCCTGAAACGGTGTTTGTTGGTAAACTGCATTTTCTGTTGTGTGTTTGAAAAATTACGTTTTCTAAAAGTTAAGCTTGCAGTGTGTTTTTATGGGCAAGCACTTAAAATTGTGGATGTGTTTAGTGGTGTATAAGGAAAGTTTTGTTATACCTATGTGAAATATGTTTGTTGATTAATAGGGTTTAACAAAAGCACCCTTCGTATTGGTGTCCTAGGTATATATACCTGTTAGACAGATGTTTTGACCGAGTTACGGCGGTCGTGGTCACGTTCTGAGGAGTTGCGTAAAACATAATAATGGCACGCGAAAGTTCAAAACTGTATAAAACGTTCGTTGTTAAAATATAAAACAAACGAGCTGCTCTTCGTCATCATACTTACAAAATGAATTGTTAACTTTAAAATGTCACAAAATTTCAGCTTTGAAACTTTAAAACTGTTTTATATGTGAAAATTTTAAAATAGATGTAATAGAAACCAAAGACGTAGTCGTTTTTATTTACGTACGCAATAGTAGTGAAACCCTAGAAATGCATAAACTAAAATGAAAAAGAATGCTTTGTCTTGTTGTAAACTCCTTCTTAATACTTTTTAGTGATTCTTCTAGATTGTTCCGCGTACCTACTTGTGTGTAGTTGCGAACATGAGTTCCAACTTTGTAGTTGGAATTTCAATGTCAATTTATATTTCATATGGATGTTTGCTTAGTTAATGTGTAATGTAGGTAACTAGGATTTGTGTCACTAATGCATACGTAACTGTATTACCTCTACTCGTAGTAATTAAAATAAAACAACATTTAATATTAGCTTAACACTCGGCGTTTTCTTAGAAAATTGCAAATGCGGCCGTGACTAAGCCGTAAAACATCTTTCGGTACACCAGCACAAAAAGAAATGTTTTTTTGCATCTATTTCCAAGGCAATCATTCCCGCCTTCTCCATTCGGAATAACAAAAAAAATGTTTTCTGAATGACGTAACAGGATACTATTTCGGATGAGCCCGCACCAGCCACATTCATGAATCAATGGCTAATTATAGCCGAGCGCTGAAAAGATGCAAGTGACAAATGGTTATATTTCGATACGTGTGTTTGCATGTATTGACATGCACGTTCGTTAATGACTCAGGGAAGCTAATGACACTACATATTCCTTTATTTATTTTATTGTTGACGTATTAGTTAGGGTAAATAACTCGGGTAAATAGCATTGAAAGAAAAAACGTTTTGAAACAAGAGAGGATTCAAAAAGATATAATATTTCAGAAGACTCGTTAGTCCAGAATAATGAAAATAGAAAGCAAGCTAAAGATATAAAAATCCGCAATGATAATATTAAAAAACCGGAATATGGGTGTTCATGCTGATAGTACTTTACTAAAATCACTTTCACAAAACCACCCTGGTGTTATTGAAATTGTATTAAAATGGTAATTATGGTAAGGTATGGTTGAACTTTCGCGTGACATCATTATGGTTTTAAATAGCTTTTATCTTTGTTTGCCAATCTTAATAATATCATTCTTTAATGTTCCATTGCTGGGCTTAATCCTTCTATCATTCACAGTATCAGATACTATTACAAAAATAATTTCTTTAACACGACAACTTTCCCTACTTTCATTGAAAGTTCAGATAAGGAAAATTATGTAAGAAGGCCACGATTTTCAACTGCTATTACTTATATAGAAGCACATACGGTACGCTTAGGGTGTAATACAATTTGTTTAATAAATTAACTTTTACAATAACAGTAAGATCAGGCCATAGCCCACCCCACTACGCTGGCCCAACGCAGGTTGGTGTTAGCGTCTGTCATTTTCCCGCCCGATCCCTGCACATACATGCACACTCGCATAGGCCCAAGACACCCGTACTCGTGGAACAAAAGTACGAAGACTCGGTTCACACGCGCTCTATATCGGGTACATACGTGTATCTGGGCGCTTCTCCCCACCCCCACCACGAAGGTCAAACCGAACCGAGGACTTAGCATTAAGAAGTGCCCTCGACTCGACTCCGCTCCGCTCTCGATCTGAACCCCTCTGAGGATCTAGTAAGGAAAAGGGACACGCTTGCGATTGCGTTATGTCAATCTCTCTAAAGCCTGTCTGACGATATTTTTAACACACGATACAGGGTTCCTCAACCCTGTAAAATTTTTAGGCGTCCCCAAAAAAGTCCGATGCAATGAGAATGCCGTTTGAGCTACGTAGGTAGCCATCAGCAAACTCTCTCAAAAAAAAAGACTGTCATTTGCAACAGCCACCTTGGAACCAACGATTAAACATGCTATCCAAAGCACCGGATCTCAACATTTTCACAACGTATTTTTCCCGTGATATTAAAAATCAATTGCGGTGGCGTACACGCATGCTTTCCATACCAATTACCGTGTTAGCTTGAAGCAATTTGCGGGCGTTATTAAAAACTGGTCGTCTAAATTATATCAGCTCGGTTGGACGGCGATCTTCAGCCGAGTATGGCTTAAACAAGTTAATAGCAAATTATCTGTAGCCGGTGGCGGTGTTGGCGTTAGTGGGGGGGGGGGGGCTACCATATTTTCTTGTTATAACCAGTCCAATGTTTTGAATTTACAGGGTTTTAAGTTAGATTTTTATTTAAAATTCGATCACGTTAACGTAAACGAGATTTTGTGTCGCATAATTTAACTGTGCCCATTGGTCACCAGCACCAGAGTACCTAGAGCGTTTTGCTTGCTATTCGTATTTTTTTGATGGCGTCTAGTGTGAGTATTTTTTGACATACGATAACGAAAATTTATGTTTTTTTTAAATTTATGTGTATATCTTCTTGTGGCAAACGAAGAGAGTTAAAAAAAATCCATATAAATTCTCGTTTTCGTTAGCGCGATCGTATAACAAATAAAACTTGCATTGGGCACCCAGGGGCAATATTCTAGCAGTGTTCTTGCAGTAGTGAAAACGAAATTATCATTGCAGTAATGCAATATGTAAGTATATGTATCTACTGTAAATCTGTTTTGTGTAATAAATAAATAAATACTGCTGTAGGAGCTCAAGGCGCCCGATCGTGTTAGAGCCACAGGTATACTGTACCGTTTGTAATTTGTATGCATCTCATGGCTGAATGGATGAGGTAATTGCATCCATGGCCAATAATACTAGACCGTGGGTAAACTAATAAGGCTTCGTAATGGCAGTTATTAATTAATCGCTTGCCAGAACAGTGGTTCTGCATAGATGAAACAAATTATTATTCGAACTTGAAAAATATTTAGTATCAATGTTGATTTGATTGAATTGAATTTAGTTTTAACGAATGCCTTTAAATTTTGTGAATAGAGAATGGTTTACTACGGGGAATTCTCCATCATAATAGTATAGAGAGATGGCTAAGAGTCTATTGTCGCTATGACAATAAAATATTTGTGATGATAAAAAAGAGCGAGTATAAAAATACTCAGCTCAAAATTCTGTTGTAGATAAACGTATTTGTATACTTCTGTCTCATTAATTTTACGTAAACCAGACTACTGAAGAATTATGTTACAAGTCTTAGCTCCAAAATAAATGAAAGCGCATCAGGTGCAGTAAGCTCATACAAAATTATCTTACCGTTTCAGATAGCGAGCGCTTGCTACTTTGCCAGCTGAATGCGGAGTGCTAGTTTTATTCATTCTAAACGAGAATTTTGTTTGGCATAATTGCATGTCATCTCGTTTATCACCAGGGGGCCTACCGCCTTTATCTAACTAACTTTATCGCTATCGTTCTCGCTATCGCGCTCTATAGTTTATGGCGTATTCTAGTCATTTCGAAAGCGATACAAAAGCAATATTGAAAGCTTTAGATATCGATCGATCATCATCGATCATATCGATTTCGAAATGACAAGATGACGTCGCAAACTATAGAGTGCGATAGCGAGAACGATGGCGATAGAGTTAGGCGGTCGGGGGGCTGGAGGCGCTGCTTTAATGTCATACAAAATCTCGTTTTCGTTAATAAGATCGAAAGGTTTATTTCTACTTGAACTCTGGGTGCCCAGTTTGAGTTTCATTCGCCATTGCATTCGATCACGTTAACGAAAACGAAAATCTGAATGGTATTAAAGCAGCGCATCCTAATTGAAAACGAGGAGAGTTAAAATTTTGCCAAACACGTTCTCGTTTTCGCTGACGTGGAATCGAATAGAACATGAAATTCTCATTACGCACTCTGGCTCTGGAGCGTATTCGTATATCGTATGCAGTTGTGACGAATCTGTAATCAGGGTCTCCCGTGGGAATATCCAGTTTTACCTGCCCGTCATCGTAGGCGAGTGGGAGGGAGATAGGCAGTGGTGTCCTAAAAATGTGGTCTCTCAAAATATAATATGCGGTAGATATTTGCGCACCTGGCATACGAGCCAAGTAGTGGAGTGTAGTCCTGTCGTGGTGGCCGGTGGCGCGTTGCGTTCCAGCAATCGATGAACTGACCGATCGTGAGTCATTTGTTTTATTGGTCGGCGCGCTCAATTGTTTTTAGTGGCCATTTTGTCGAAATTCAGTGCGTCCGTGGTGTCGTGGCTGCTTCGAAGGATTGTCTACGGTAATTTAATTAACTGTGCAGAATATGTTACAATTTGCGTTGTAGTTTTTTAAGTATACAAAAAAATCTACTTTTCTAAGAATTAGAGAAATATGTGATAGTATTTTACATTTAAGTTCAAGTCATGATTTATTAAAAATAAAAAATGCATTTTTCGAACCGACTATTTACTATTTTTTCAAATAAAATGTGATAGT
The DNA here is from genome assembly GCA_949315975.1 of Eudonia truncicolella. Classification (NCBI taxonomy): domain Eukaryota; kingdom Metazoa; phylum Arthropoda; class Insecta; order Lepidoptera; family Crambidae; genus Eudonia; species Eudonia truncicolella. The sequence continues at coordinate 6,697,855 of OX438832.1, forward strand.
TATCTATCCTATAGTTAATATGAATTTAGAATCGCCACGATCCAAAATGTTGCTCGTGCAAACTCCCAAGTTACAGTAGGTACTACTTTAATGCCCCAGTTCACGCGGTTAACTTGACTTCACCTATTAGTTGAAACCCAATACATACAAGGCAACATCGTAGTTCATAATGAGAACCCATAGAATGTAACATCTTTCAATCGATTATGATGAAATATAATTAGCTTATAGAATTGGAGAGTTGGATTAGAGTTGCCACATTTTAAACGATAAAATAAAATATACCCGTTGTTGAAGGTAGGCAAAAAATAAGTAATTACATTTCTATGAAAATTCATTAGTTATTATTTTTACTTTTTTATTGAATGACGTTAACTAATCGTAGAAAAATGTGAGAAACTTCAAGTAGGTAGCTATTTTCGCGTGGGTAAGTACTTTATTTTTTCATTTCATTCATAAATTATATAGTATCTACAATTGAAATGAAACTACTTTTACGGATCTACCCGCGTTTATTTTATCTACAATTGTCCAAAATAATGCACAACACTATTTATAAAGTACAGGTGAAAACCCTAGTTGCAATTCTGCAAATTAAGCAATATAGATTGAATAGAATTATAATATAATATAAAGCTTATACAGATTATTATTAAAAACGTTCGCAATCATTATCACCGTCATCAGTCTATATTAGTCTACACCACAGATGAAATAATAGTTGCAAAACCTAGTTCACGGTATGTGTGAAAAATTCAAATGTATCGAGCTTTTTCGTCTTCTATAAGACACGAAGGTTTTTGGTCCGGGTTGATCTCGTAAGATGGCAGTTTAAAATTACCAACTGCATTGGACAGCCGTGGTGGTTTAGGGAGTGTCTCCCCATGTGTTTATGTTTAAGAAGGAAGGTCCGACCTTTAGCTTATAGAATTATTCGCTGTACTATCTATACCAATTCTTTTGGTACCTATCTGAGCGCAGGATTTGTTAGAAGAAAATCCCTCCCTCAATCTTAGAAAGTTTCACCCTCAACCTTAGAAAGTTACACCTCACAAAATTACTTAAGTCTTTTAGGACAGTAAAAAAATATGGTCTCGGCATTTTCTTCAGAATTTTATTTCTAATTTACACTCTTCACATTTTCACGAATTTAATTAATGCCGTCATCGGATTCAAACAGTGGTTCACGTTGTCTTTGTGTTCCTGCTCCGCTGAAGGCAATTAATTGCATTTTGGCAACACCTTCTCGCAAGCGAAATGAAATGTTACCGAGTGAATGTTTGTTTTTTCCCTTGCCTTGGAGAGTTGCCAGCAGCGCGGTAGGTAGGCCAGGCTAATTCCAAGCGAAATGTCTCATAATAAGCGTTTCAAAGTGTTGAACACTAAAATTCGTGGTCATCTGATTTCATCTCTTACCCACACCACACCACCTACGGAGATGACGAGATTTTTATCGTGAAACGTAAATCAGTTCTTTTTTTAATATGCGTCAATTTTTTTTTTTAATCTGCGTCTTGATCACAGGCCCAATTACTAGAATCATTTTACATTCAACGATATTTTCACAGGAACGTGAAATCAAAACTGATAAATTATGGAATTGTCACGAAACATACAGTCTGCAACAAAAGTAACTAGACACTTTAATACTTTGTAGCCGTAATGCGTCACAACACTAACACAAGCTCTGAGCTGTTTATGACGTTTGCCGGTGAAACAAGATGAAGCCCTGAAATGCTACAGCAGTTACAGCTGTTATAGTAGCAGCCACCGATGACGCCGACGATGCCAACGCGCCGAGCTCCGCTTGCATAGCCGCACCGTCCGTCGAGTTATTAATCTGCACTTTATAATTACTTAATCCCTGTAATTACGGAACCTGCAAACAGGCTCAAATCGTTAGCTTTTTTTTTCATTCATTATACAAAGGAGAAGGAGGTCGATGATGGCGCAGTAGTTAACGTGCTCGGTCTGCGATCAATCGCATCGCTCGGTCTTCGTCTATGAAATGTTTTTGTTTTGTTTATAAAATTTTAACGCAAATTTTGTTGCGAAACAAATTACAAAAACACCACCACCACCACCACCACCACCACTAGAACCACGATAGCTCAATTTGAAGAGCACCTGACCCGGTATGTCAGAAGGGTGCAGGTTCAAATCTTGCTCGTGGAAATTTATTCAACATTTGTGTTTTTGTTATTCATCTATAAAGTTAAGCAACTTTTGCAAAGGCGACTAAAAAGTTCGATGGGTGACTAAAAAGGGTTCATCTCGAGCTCCTTCACCTATGCTTCGGTAAGCACGTAAAGCCATTGGTCTCGGCTGCATTAGCACCAATCCACCATAAATAACCACCAATCCGCACTAGGCCCGCGTGGTGGTTGAACTATAGCAAGGGTTTTTTTAAAGTCGTTACTTATTATATTTTATTGTAAGTACCCAACGTTACGTCGTCGTATCGTCGGGGTCGTCTAGGACGTGTTTAGGACGCCTAGATGTGAACCGTCTTGTTGGTGGAAGGCTTCCAATATTATAGTTGGCAGTCGCCACAACAAGCGGGTTGGGGTGGTGGGGGGCGTTATCAAAGTAACGTCTGGAAACGTCCTTGATAAAGTCTTTGATAGTGGGAAGATCAAGATCACGGCGGAGGTCTATGTTGCAATAGTACCACGGGCAACACATGGCACCATGCATGAAACGGTTTTGGAGGGTTTGTAAGGGATGCAAATTCAAATTCAAATGCAAGGAAATTGTGCGCGAAAACTACACTAGCTTAAGTCAAGACGGAGCGAAAAAGGTCGCTTGCGCAGCGAAAACGCCTTTTATATGAGGCGGGCGCGGCAGCGCTAGCGAGGAGGTGCGTGCGTAGTATACCCGCGACAAAATTGTTAAAGTACCTTGTGTATATTTTATAATTAATTTTAATGCGTTTCTTTTGTTAGTTGTATTTTGTAATTTTTATATAAATATAAGCTTTTTTAACAATAAAGCATTCCATCCTGAACAGTGTTTCTATCGACAACAACCAAGCTCCTCTAAAACTTTGTAAAAGCAACAAGACACAAAGACGCTTGTAAACTTATATACCTAAATGTTAATAGGACAAGATTCTTAGGGTTCCTTTCGTTGCTGACTGTTTATAAATATAGTTAAGGGAAGTTTCAGTCGGAGAGATATAGACATGTTAAGACATTCTATATGAATTAAAGATTTTAATCTAGGTCAAAAGAATGTTAATCTACTTAGGTCTAAAACTAAACTATTTGTTTCAGGCCAAAAGAAAGTCGTGTGGCCCCCAGTGCCCGAGACGAACGGATACCATCAAACACAACAGGTAAATATATTACTAATTATAAAAAAAACTACTTACACAATTGACGCACTTAAGAAACACTGAGATTGGCTGTACATAATATGCACATAAGTGATGAGACCTGCTGCACATAGCCAACGCTTCGGTGGCGGGAAAATAATAACAATTGCATGCTCTTACGATATATGAAGAAAACCATAGGTAGACTGATGGATTAGTATTATCTCAATAACTTTTAAACGGGTTAACCACTTGTTAACCCTGTAACCATTTGTTTTAAAAAAAATAACCACCGGTGACTTTAAACACATGCCTTTTGATAATACTTGGAATACACTCGTTAATAGGAGGTGACACTCGTAATTTAGTTAAAAGTGTGAATTATTGTCATCCGTTCAAAAGCTAGTATGATGATTATGTTTAGGTATAACCTACATTTGAACATCTCATTTGACATTCTGTAACGTTTCTAATACCAATCCAACAGTGTGACAAATCATAATTGTATAATTAATTATAAAAGCTGAGCAATATTGAATCCCAACAGCAAAATCCTGCGTACAACGCGCAGCAGCCTTCAGCGCAGCCCTCACAGCAGCAGTACCAGCAGTCCCAATACCAACAACCCCAGAGCCAGCCCCAGCTCCAATACCAAAAGCCCCAAACCCAACCCCAATACCAAAGCCAACCTCAATACCAACAACCTCAGAACCAACAATACCAACAACCTCAGAACCAACAATACCAACAGCCCCAATATCAACATCAGCCGCAATCTCAGCCGGCGTATAGCGAAGGCCAACGCCAAGAGGCTACCGGCCTTAGCAAGCTTATCCCCGTAGGGCCGGGAGTGACGGCCTCTGCCCCTGTACCCCCCTACCGCCAAGGCCCCGCGTCACCGGGGATCGTGCCGCAGCCCTACCGCCAGCCGAGCAGCCGCTGGGCCCCAGTGCCTGCCCCCCTTTCCCCTCAGGTATCAGCCATGAGGCAACTTCGCCGGTGGTTGCAGCGTCATTTCATTATCAAGTGTTGTGTGATAGGTTGGCACTTGGCATTTAGGCGATTATTAATTGTGCTACGTCTGATCGCGGTATTTTTTTTTCTTCCAAGTATTAGTCGATAAATTTTATTGCTATCTACGGATCAGTCAAAAGGAAATATGTCAAATAGAGACTTTGAGCTACAAAGCCTCTATTCGATTTTCTTCATTTCATAGAATCAACAGTAGGTAGCCGTTTTGCGAAAATATATACATAATACATTACAATAATGTTGTAGACTTACTGCCGTACTCAGACGTCAATTAAGTTTTAATGACAATTAAATGTCTTTTCTTCTCTATTTAGCACTATACATAAGAAAGTGACAGCAAGAGACTTAATTGTCATTAAAACTTAATTGGAGTCTCTGAGTACGGCGTAAGTGATTATTTTATTTTCTTACAATTACAATATAATTAATTGGTGAAAAACCTAAATGCCACGTACCAAAATTCTGTGGAGAATGCGTTTGAGTAATTCGATCTGAAAGCCGCTACTAATGGCTTCATGTTCCGTGTTTATGGCTGCACTATGCACAACGCAATGGCAACTTGGCTTTTTACAGCGAAGAAAATGGGCTTCATAAATCTGTGTTACATTTGATATTCATTTTCAGTGGTGTTATTTTTTGTTGCTATGTTTATGATACTTTTATATAGGAAAACTAATATGAATAATGTTAATGTAAGTTTTTAAAAACCTCTTTTAAATTTCTTACATGTTTTACCTAACTTCTATTATGTTAATGTTATCTAAGTATATTTATTTTAAACTATTGTCTATATTTTACCTACTTATAACAGCAAAGTGACTACGATACTTAAGAAATGTGACAATAATATCTAATGAATAACAATTCACAAAAAAAATGCATTTACTTACATTTGCAGTAAATTAACAAAGTTGTACTATTTAACCCATTTTACACCAATGTATTATCTAAACTATGTAACAGTATTAAAACGCTAGCCAAAGCGTCAAAGACAAAATTACTAATTATCACAACCATCTAACAGACGCAAGGTTCTCAGCCGAGCTACCCGCAACAGCAGTACTCCCAATCGCAGTACTCGCCATCTCAGTACTCGCCGCAGCCCCAGTACTCGCCCAGCTTTTCGGAGCCGGCATACCAGCCGCCCCAGAAGCAATACGAGCCACCGCCATCAACCATCACACTGCGCCCGCAGCAGCCGGTGCATCAACAACCGCCACCGGTCTTCGCTAGCCAACCCGCTACAGCATCCTTCCAAGGTACTAATATGAGTGATCACTAGTACAGGGTTAGTACTCGCCCAGACGTATCAACCTTCACAAAAGTTCTATGAGCCACTGCCATCAACCATCACACTGCGCCCGCAGCTGCCTGTGCACCTAGAACTGCCCCTGCTCTTCGCTAGCCAACCCGCTACAGCATCCTTCCAAGGTAAGCTTCTAGTATTAGTAGTTACTAGTACAGGACAGAAGTACATGCCCAGGCGTATCAACCTCCACAAAATCTCTATGAGCCACCTCCATCAACCATCACACTGCGCCTACAGCCGCCGGTGCATCAACAACCGCCACCGGGTTTCGCTAGCCAACCCGCTACAGCATCCAAGGTAACCTACTAAGATGAGTAGTTACACTAGTAACCCTAGTAGTAGTACGCCTGGGCGTGAACTTATGTCCTTTACTAAAAGGACATAAGTTCACGCCCAGGCGTATCAACCTCAACAGAAGCTCTATGAATCATCACACTGCGCCTGCAGTCGCCGGTGCATCAATGACCGCTATCATTCAATTCAATTCATTCGTCTGTTCTAGACGACTGTAGAAGTAGCAGATGTTACATAATTGGCTTTATTCTTTGACAACGAGCGACAAAGTATCTCGCAAGTTACGACAAATCATAACAATATATTATCCAAGCAAGTGTTAGAACTTTATTTGATTTACAACTGCAATATGAAGACGCGTAAACTTTAAGGACACGTCTGTCTGATACTTTCATGCAGGAGTACTAAAGTGAGATTGCATTTATATTGTTTCAAAATTGCCCTTTTACACCTGCCGTTGTCGCTTTACAAAAGTGACTTGCGACTCATAAAAGCTTTCATAATGCTAGGGCCCAGTGGTATGTCGTTTCACCTTTTTATTGTCTGTGTGCAAGAATTGCGGAAGTTGTTAGATATGAAATTTCACGTAGCACCTGTATCCACAGACCATATTTCTATCTGCAACTTTCTTCTGTGCTGCAAGGCTGCAACTCTATTTTTATCTATATTTACACCGGGACTTACAAACTTTGGTACTTTTAATGTGGTTAATTCAACAAAACTAGGCAATAAATACTATGATATTATCATTAAAATAAAAATGGTAGTCATTTAATAATTGTGATTACGGTTAAACATGCTATTAAGTATATATGTTTTAGCTAAAAACATGGCAGTAGAGTTGAGATTGTTTTCTTTAACAACATATTCACCACAAACTCCTAAAAGCTCTTTTTATCCATAAAGATCCCACGACTGACAAAGGCCTTTTTCCTGCCACTGCAGCTGCATCTAAGGGTTGCTATAATCAAAACTTGTAACGTATTTATAGGAGGCATCAACATGCGTGGAGACCAGAAATGGCCACCCCAGTCGGTGAGGGAGGCAGTAGAAGCTGAGAACGACGCCAGACGGCAGCTCGCCAAGGGCCCTGCCTGCAGACCGCGCAAGGTAATAATGTCGCTCACCATGATCTAATGAACTTAACACATTGACTGCTACCGTATATACAATAGAATTTCAATTGTTTGTCGGATATACTCATATGGCACTTAGTGTTGAACATTTGGAAGATAATCTCTTTGTAGAGAGATTGTTTACTGCTACATCACACGATAATTTTGTTCATATACGTAATACGTACCTACCTACAATGTTTTCTCTACATTAGGTTTATCTCAGCTGCTGGTAAGTGATGAAAGCGCACGTCAAAAGGATCATTTAGGTACTTGATTTTTAACCTCTAATAATGCTGTTAAAAATGAATAAAAACAGAAACAGAGAATTAACCCCTACAGAAAATCAAACCTGGAACCTCTGGCTTTGAATGTATTAGACTCTACTTACCTACATACGCCAATGAAAATAGAATACAACGTTAACTTAAATTAAAACTGAATTTAGAGCTTCTTAATTTATTAACTTATATAACGGGTCAGGTGCTCTCCCAATTGAGCTATCGTGGTTCTAACCAGCCCGCCGAATTTAGTATTTGTAAAAATATTATGATCGGATGTTAACGACGGTAGTTGTCGACATTGGTTGGGCGCCTTTGGCTTTCAAAGTAAAAAAGTAAATAGTGTTGAATAATTTCGGCGGGCTGGTTAGAACCACGATAGCTCAATTGGGAGAGCACCTGACCCGGTATGTCAGAAGGATGCAGGTCAAATCCTGCTCGTGGAAATTTTTTCAACATTTGCGTTTTTGTAATTAGTTTCGCAACAAAATTTGCGTTAAAAATTATATAAACAAAACAAAACATTTTATTGATGTCCTTACACGTAAGTACATGGCCGTTCCACTGATTTCTTTGGATTATGGTATTAAATAAATGATATCTATAGTAATAATCCACCTCTCACTTTTGTAAATATACTAATTAAGTACTCAGCCCTTTACCTAACATTGTATTATATATATACGATTAATTAATCTTCAACTAGTTCTATAACGAAGACTATTCCATAATATTGAAAACTGTAAATACGAAAATTAACAAATAAAGAATGGAACCAATATATGTTTGTAACATATCTAAACTACGCATCAATTTGTTACCTATGTTAAAACCTACATAAAAACTAAACAGAAATTAAGCAAAAGTAGTATGTTAGTAAAGTTAACACAAATAAATAAAACATAAAGGCACCACAAAATAAAGTGTTGATCAAAATTTTGTTTTAGCCACGCCAATTCTCGCTTGCTGAATTAGTTTCCATGCACGACGGGTAGTCGTTCAGCTAAAGCGGGACTTAATGCCGAGTCGTAAGTGTCGCCTTTTGGGAGCGTGAAGTACCTTCTATTAACAGACTCCGACACTTGCCCTACAAACCACTCTGTAATCGACTCGAGCTTCAATGCTGGGCTTATCATCAGTTGACAACCGTCCAACATGTCCCTCCCTCATGAAAGAACCTAAAGAGACCGAGCCTTTAAAGATTTCAATAGGTTGGCCGAAGATTTCCATCACATGAAAAAACTCTGGAGCATAACACTTGGGTATGGATTACCTGCCGTACTCAGAGACTTCAATTAAGTTTTAATGACAATTAAGTCTCTTGTTGTCACTTTCTTATTATAATGCTAAATAGAGACGGAAAGACATTTAATTGTCATTAAACTTAATTGACGTCTCTGAGTACGGCAGTAAGTCATTCTATTAAGTTTTATCATTGCAAACCAATTTTTTTCAATACCGTTAATTAATGCAAGTAGGTAATCAAAAATATGTAAAAAAAAACACTTAACTAAACAATATGACGAAAATGGTCTCATTCAGCCTTCTACTATTGAAATTGCGCTGTTTGCAACTTTCTGACGAAAGTTTTAAAATTTAGATGATGGTTTAATTTTCTTATTTCGGAATAATTTTAAACTCTCTATTTATAACTGATGAATGATTGAAAAGTCCAGCATAATAGGTAACTCGAAATAAAGAATTCAATTGTGGTACGGGCCTACGGAGGGTGACACTAGCCTAGTTTAGTCGTACTTTGTTTCACCAGCCGGGAACACCTAACTCGCGAACAGTTTAAGCTTAGCACACTATTCTATTATGGGTCGACAACTCTAGGATACTTAAGTATATTTATTGAGATTCTTTCATCATTTTTCGTAAACCTAATACTACTTATGTACTTATTACTATACAAGAACATGATTATCTTTTACATAATAAATAGCGATATGTTTACCAAGAAGTTCTGTTATAAAACTTAAATGATGACAGATTGTATCCTTAGTTTTATTTGATTTAACAAGGTATGGTAGCACAGGCAAGAAGCTGTAGCTGGTGAATACTTACTCGATGGTTGTAAGAAACCGAAACGGTATGAGAACCATAGGTTCGGAATTCAGTTGTCAACCTATAAGTCTCATGGTATCATGTAATCGACTAAACACCACAAAAAGACATCAATATCTTCTCTATCTTAGCTTTGCGGCATAGAGTTACTTAGGGGCATTGCATGGATGTAAAAATAATACGAACTTACATCGATGTCCGATCATCAATTTCACCTGGGTTATAGTAATGATAATGCGCATGAAAGTTCTATTATGTTAAGCTGTTTAAAGGACAAATAGATACATAGATAGATCGTAAAATTAATACTATATGTTACGAGTAACGTTAGCATTGCCCAGGCAATGTCGACTTTGTAGTTTGCACGGGGGCCCGACCGCCTAACCGATTGCTTTGGCTACGTGTATAGTTTATGACGTCATCTTGTCATCTAGCTAATAGGTATAGGCATATATCTATAGCTATAGCCTATAGCTTTCGATATTGCTTTCATAGGCAGTACAAAATGACAAGATGACGTCATAAACTATACACGTAGCCAAAACGAACGGTTAGGCGGTCGGGGGGCAGGTCTTTTGAGGGTCTAGACAAGTGGCATAACGCCAATAAAACAGAAATGGAATACATTGATAAATCGTATGGGATTGACGTAAGGTCAATCAAATGTCATTTAGGTATACGTATCACAAACATATGTCAATTTCATTCTATTCCATTTCTATTCTATTAGTGTTATGCCACTCTTGTCTAGGAGGGTTTGCCAGAGTTCGCAATATTCATTTTTTGCTGGCTATGCCCGGATAGGATAGGTCTATCGACACTGTTAAACCAACTGCCAGTTATGCCAAACGTTTTGTTAATTGGCAAACTATGGAAAACCTTAATGGATTATCATTGATTTAGTGCATAATTCTAGACTTAGTATACAAGTAAAATTTCTACCACTGGTTCGTATTGGACAAACGGAACACAGTCAGCAAGTAATCGATATAAGACCTCTCGCTGCCCAGAGTATCTGAATAAAGTCAATACTGCCCGGGCAGTGCTAACTTTACACATCCGTAATATATACTTACGCCATGTGTATATTACGGACTAATCAACAAGTTATTTAAAAAGCTTAACAAAGAAGCATAAATATAGCCCACATTGAATTGTCATTTCCATTATTTGATTGTGTACGACAAGCAATAATGAACTTTATGTTATAGGTAAAGAAGGATTACTCTCAATTCTTCGCGCAACACTCCTTGAACAACAATTACCCCGGATACCGCGCGCCGCCCGGCACGCAACACTATGAGGAGCATTCAGGTCGATCTTCCTACTAAACTAGAAAACCCACTTAGTATTATGATATAACTAACCTCCGATCTTGGGGAATATTCATGGCATTCTTAATAGAAGAGCGGGAAATTGTTAGTCCCTCTTTAGGAGCAATTGATTTATCGGCGTTATACATAAACAGATGGCCGGGTATCAGTACCTTTAAATCCCGAGAAAAATTACACAAAATAATCCTAGTTACATTATTTAGATAAACATGAATATTCTCCTCGATAGTCCGTCATTTCACAGTATCTCATCAGAACTATTTTGTTGACTTCACTAGTGCTGTTACGTGTCAACATAATATATCATTTTTGTACAATTGGGGCAAACCATTGGTGAGGTCAGCAAAATAATTAGCTCATTGTCTCATTTGTAAAACACGAAGTTTAGAACACGCGACTGCGAGAGTAAGTACTTGTATAGACTTTAGGCATTTAAAGTCTTTGAGGCATGTACGGGAATTCAATCAGTACTTAATTTTAGTATTAATTTATTGTTAACCATTATTTAGTGTATAAGTACAAAACATTGAAAAAAAAACTATAAAAAACATAATTGCATTGTAATATCATAAATTCAATCATTACTTTCACAACTTCATAATCATTACTTTCCATAATTTTATAACTTTTCGAAATAAATGTGCGGCTTTATACATTGCAAAAACTAAGCGAAATAAGTTTATATAAAAATGCTTTTTAATTAAAAAAATGTAAATAACGTTTAAGTTACTATGAACATTATAAACATTGTTATTGTACAAAACGTATAGTAAATATGGTACTTTGAAATGTTTATAATGCCAAGTAAGAAAATCGCTTCTTTATACCACATGTATTATTAACCCTGCGATAAAAATGTAATTGGTCAAATAATTGGTTATAAAGCTTATAAACTTACCTAGTCATAAAGAGATTATTCAAATATTTTTTGTATATAAAATGTCAAAATTGTATCATTGATTTGGTATTGTGATTATATTTTAATGAAATAAATTGTACCAAATGTCTGATATATCGTTTCATTTATTATTATTTCGTAATAGCATACTTTATAATAAAATAATGTACGTAGGAAACCTTTAGTCTTTTTTGTAAAAAAATATTCACAATATTTCTTTAATATTAAATGCCGGTGACTAATTCATACGCATATGCAAACAACCTGAGGTTAGTCAAATATTCAAGTAAAAAAGGTATATTAATTAAAACGATATGTATTAATTACGAAAATATTATATTATACAATACATACATTGTGTACAAACCACGCCAACAGCTGTACCTAGTGCAGTCCAAAACGCGTCGAAACAACGACCTAGCCAAGCTAATACCCTCCTATATACAATTTGCAACCAGGCAACGTATCAACTATCAAAAAAGCTATTGTCAGTGAGCTTACATCGCATACCATTAATATCACAGTAGTAACCAAATTTATTTACAAACATAATTATGGCTACGCCTACTGTACCATAAAGTAGAGAAAATAGTAATTCGTCTCCATAGAACGCTGCCGCACGCTGTTTGTACGTAAGCTAAGATCTCCATTCTTGACGATTTCTCCATAGTCCTAATGTCATAATCAGGCTACCGACATACTATTGAGACGTTATTGAATTAGCAGACCCGACGCCTTTTACTTACGTTAAGCACAGGATGAGATGAAGGTGAGGCGTCTATAGCCGAAAACGTTTGATAAGATGCTTGGGTTGAATGCGAGAAATTGTGGTTCAATCCCAACCTACAGCCAAGTAAGTATTAAAAAAAATCGATGGCGCAGTGTTAAAAGCGCTCGGTCCGCGATTACTGAAGTTAAGCAACTTTCGCAAAGACCGGACATAAAGTGAGCTGCTGACGAGGACCCCGTCACTGTTTACTGCCATGTTCACATGGGTACTGAGAAGTGAGTGGGCTTACAACTCCGCCACCAAAGAGGACATTTGGTAGTCGGCTGTAGAGCTGACGGCCCGAGCAGTGGAACTGCGAGTTGTGCTTATGGTGCAACGAGAAGTGAGCGAGCTTACAGCTCCGGTAACCTATCTGGATATTAGGTAGTGGACTATACGTGTCCACGGAGCAACTCGCTCGAGACACTTTTCTTAAAAGTACCGGATGAAGAATGCGCTTCGGTGCGTCCTGATCCGGCGTTATGACCTGACGCAGATGGTCCCATGTGCTTGCGTATGGATATTCTGACACTACTTTTGTAACCGTTAGGTTGGTAAGGGGTGTCAGTATAAACTTTAAAGTTGTGTGTAGCGGGGATGTGCCATGTTCACGTTAAGTTGGTAACTTTCTAAATTTATAAGGAGTATATATGTGGAACACCTTTCAGCAAATAGCCGCGCTCAGCAACCGTTAGTATTTAGCAGAAAGTTAAATTAAGCTGAGCCTATTTGATGCCTATTATGAGCAGGAGACGACTTACTGTTTTGTCTACACTATGACTATATGGAATTAAACATGTCTGTACCCATAATGTTTCAATGGATATTCAATATATAACAAAGCAGTAACTATATCCGGTAACTGACTAGCAACACTAACTATGAAAACAGTATATAAATTGTACTCATCCCTTTTCTCGTTAGGTACGTGAGAAAATCTGGACAGCTAAACAGTTATCATTTGAAAACAATAAACGCATTATATTACGACTGAATAAAATACATTGTCAGCTGCGGCTTGAAATTACAATCTTTCTTTGTCAGTAAAACACCATGGAATATCTCAAAAAAACAACAACAAATCTTGTAACAGTAAAGCAGAATTAAGTAATGGAAAATTATTTTAAATTAAAGAAATTGTCACTAGTCAGCAAAAAAAAATAACAAACTCATCTACTCTATACTTATTAGGCCATATCCCAACAATTTTAATTATGCATATCACAATGATTATTCTAAAGCTCAAAATTTATTTCGTAAAGAAATTATATTCACTGCGGCAAGTCAGAAGTTCTAATTACGGAAGAGAGGGTAACAACGCAAACATCTTCAGTATTCAAAATAAATGCATATTTTACATGTCTACAAATGAATAAACAAGCTTAACAATCCACTAAACAACGATTAATCCGTTTAAAAATATGATGCATTGATTTATTATATAAAACAAAATACAATATCAATAATCGAAAAGTCACCAACAGGTATTCGAATTGTCGAATTTGCAAAGTATATTTTATGTATATTTTATAACAACACATTTAAAAACATAAGAAGTCATTTAAATATCAAATAATATTTTCTTACCAAAAGACGGAAAACTGTAATGCGTTGATCTGTTTACTCACAGCAATCAACAATCGCATTTAGCTATACTAAAGCTAAAGTATTACCTCAAACAAAATGAGTATCGAAATGTAAAATTATATTGTGATCAAAGGTGCTCTACTAACAGGAACTATATACTTGAAGAAATAATCAACATTTTAAAGTTTTCGTTAAAGGTTGCAGTTGCAGTAACAGTTGGAACTGACAACCTTTGTGGATTTAAAAGGTTTGTTTAGAATTGCGTCACCTTTAAAGATGAAAGTTGATTGTTTCTTCAATTAAAGTTTCCTGTCTGCGAAGCGGCTATCAGTCCGAAACGAATCTATTGCGGCATCGGCAGCGCGTATACATTTAACAAAAGACGACATAGTCATATAAACAGAACAATTAGTTTTAAAAAATAAAAATAAAATACCAACCCGCATTGGTTCAGCAGAGTATTTTATGGCCTGATATTCACTATTCACTATTCGTGAGGGAAAACTTGACTTGCAGACTATTTAGGACAGTGGTTCCCTACCTTTTACGACCATGTACCACTTTGTTCATTATGTTGCGAGCATGGCAGGAACCACAAGTTAAAAGAATAGTACACAGTATTAAACAGAACGAAAAAAAGAAGACCATTTTTAGACCCTGCGATCTAGAAAGAACAATATATAGCTTTGGTGAAGGAAATATAAACGTACAACTAGCATCGCCCTTTTAAAAATCTAAAAGTGGACATCATTATATTCGGTCCCGCGGACCATTACCGAGGCTCTCACATGTTGGAAACCACTGTTTAAGGATAATTATAAGCTGATTGCTATACAGTTAAAAATTTTTCGTTGCTTGTTATTTGTATTTATTGTCTTGTATTATATTTATGAAACTACTTTGTGAATATTATTATAACAATAAACATTTTTATTAGTGTTATGTTTCGGCGGCGACCCTTTATATTGTTTGTAAAAAATCCACAATTGTAATATTGAAACAAGTTTTGTTACTATATAAAATTAAATGCAATAAATTAGTGTATTTCTGAAGGTTACGAAGAGGTTGGTGTCATTTGTTTTGTCATAACAATTAAAAAACGTCGAAAGAAAAATAACTTTGAATAAGAAATCGTGTCGCCCCTTCCATGTTAAAACTTAAAGCAAACAATATATAATTTAAGCCCTAAATACAACAAATTTTTGATCACAACGCCTATAATCAACACTTTCAATTAACAGTCATATTAACACATCGATACAAAAATACAGAATTGCAATAAAATTGCGTTAAAATTTTGACAAATCAACACATTGAATTTAAAACTTTACATACTTTAAAAAGCCTTTTGCTACGCTCTTTTACGTTAATGTACAGTTAAAAGAAAGTTTAATTAAACAGCAGTCAACATTATCACGTTAAATTTAACATTAATTTAATTATCCAAAACATTTAATGAAAGTCATATAGTGGGTCACATACATAATATGACAGTCATACATTGGGTCACATATATGTGACTGTCAACTTAACAAAGAATCTCTAATGAGCTTGATTGGTTTACCTGCGGGGTAAGGCGCGGATCACACGAGTGAGAAGCCCTGTGTCTGCTGTATCGCTTGCAGTAGGTAGTATTTGAGACGCTCTTTGGTCTTGTATCTAGGTAAGTCGAGAAGATTGAAACACGTATGTGCCACGGGGAAGTAGCGGTCGTCGGCGACTGGCTGAATTCTAATCTGGAATATAAAAAAAAAACAAATAAAATACTTACCCTTATTTACCAGTGACTATTGAAAACAACCACGTAGGAGCTCGATGGCGCAGTGGTTAACAGTGTTTAAGAGTGCTGAGATTAGCAAATTTCGCAAAGGCCGGTCATCAGATGGGTGACCAAAAATATTTCATCTCGAGCTTCTCAGTGCTTCGGAAGGCACGTAAAACCGTTGGTCCCGGCTGCATTAGCAGTCGTTAACAACTACCAATCCCCAATGGGCCCGCGTGATGGTTTATGACCTGTTCTCCCTATCCATCCATAGGGAAGGCTCGTGCCCCGGCAGTGGGGACATACAATAAGCTGATGATGATTGAAAACAATTTCGTTTTTATTTTACACAACAACATAATTACAATTTTACCTGATGGTAAATGACATTAAGGCTGAAACTGCAAGCGTATGTCAGAGGGAGCGAGTTCAAATACCGGTCGTGGTCATTATAAATTTTAACATGTATGGTATACCGTAATGTCCCTCATGCCCTGGATAGGCACGCGGTCGCTGCCGGTGAGGAATAGCAGGAACTTTTTCTTGTCTTCCAGCGTCAACTCGTGGAACACTTCCCAGAACCATCTGTATGAAAATGGGTTTAATTATTTTTGATTTATTTACTACTAGAACTTTACCCGCGTCTTCGTCCGCATGGATTTGAGACTAAAAATATAGCCTATGTTGCGAGTGCAGGGAATCCAACATTCTATCAGTGAAACAATTTTTAATTTTTGTAATTGAACCAGTAGTTCCAGAGATTACACTCCTTTAACAAACAAACAAACACACAAACCAATAAACAAAAAAAATTCACAAACTTTACCTCTTTATCAATAGTATAGATGTAGATTTGTTTACACGCAAACAATCAAAAGATACAACATAGTATGGATACGCAAGTACACACACACGGCAGATTATCTCAAACTATCAAAATTCCTTAATAGACTTTGAACTTTATGTCCATTGCATATTATGGTTGAACATTGAAGAAATTTAACAGTTTTGGATAGTCTGATGTGTTGCCACCTATACAAGGGCGCGTTTTTTTCTATCTACTATAATAGTTTATTTTTACTCGCGTTTATTTTGTATATTATTTTCTCTAGATGTTTTCGAAACGCTACCTTTACCCTTTGCAGTCTATGATACGGAGACAGTACACAGACAGTTTTGGGCAGAGTAATATTAAGACAAGGATTTTCTGTCTCCCTGTGACCACGTCAGGAAAAACTAATATTTTAAATAATATAACCATAGGATAGGTTGTCAATCCGATGATAACTTTACATAGGTAAGCATTATGTACCAACCTAACTTGCTGATCGCTTGAGTTGTATCCGTTCTTGTACTCGCAGTTGTTCTCAAAAAGCTCCCAATCGTATTCCTCGTTGCCGATTACCACCGACATGAGCTCGTGTGATCTGAATAATTTTATTATTCTACCGCCACACACCTGAGGAAAATAGATTGCTGGCGGTTAGCGGTTAGTTTGGTTAGTTTTCCGGAACAGGGGCCATGTTTGTTTACATAAATCATAAATTAATTATCGCTAAATTGTTAAACAACGCCCAAGTAAATATAAATAGCAATAACATATTCCAATATAATATGTTTATATTCAATGTCTAGATATGCATTACACCACAAACATCTAAAAAATATATTTTAAAAACAAGGTCATACATTTTTCAATAAAATCTTAATAGAAATACTTCTTATAAGTTTTCAATCTTATGCTTAAAGATCAAATTATGGCGACATTTATATTGCCTTGTTCTGAGTTAAAATGGTTGCTTAGTAAAATATTATTACCTTTTGAAAACCTTGGTTGAATGCTTTGAACTGATTCTCGACGGACTTGTTGAGCAAGAAATCCACATACAAGTCGACGTACTCCTGTTTGTTATCGTGGGTCACCGGTATATTCACTCCGTCCTCCTTAAGGTGATGCACTTGGATCTGATCGAACACCTCTGTGTTAACTGCGAAGCATAAGCTGAACACCTGAAAATGGATTGTTCACATACAATTATGTAACATACACGCACAACCTGAAAGTTGTTAAGAATATGCTAATAGAATGATTTTAGCCATTGTTTTAAAAATTTAATAAATCACTGTCACTTTACATACAAAAAAATTTAGAACAATTGAATTTATAAGGGTTCTTAAGGTTATAAGGCTGTTTTTAAATGAACAGAGACTTTCAAGATATATTCGATTATTATATTATATTGTTTGGATTGTTCAACGAAGCTCGAAGGAGTGACTAATTTATTAATTTTGAATGGGTGATAATACAAATATTTAGAGACGATTCAAAAGCGCTTATCTAATTAGTTTACTTGAATAATTATTAATTTCATTTCATTTAATTTTATGAAGCCAATTAAGCCAATACCCAATCATTTGTAGTGATGACTTGATTTCAATGATGGAGGCCTTTGTCCGGTAGAGGGACAGTTATATTTACTTACTTACATTTCATTTAATTTCATCACCTATTTTTTTATTCCTTACGGGTAAGCATTTGGCTTTCATCTCGCCTGATGCGAGTGATGTGAATAATCGATAAGGCTGAATTTGGAAGCGCACTTTACGCGGAATCCTTAACTACTGCGGCACAGGCTATCTGATCTAAAGCAACCGGAACACAAAAATGCTACAAGAATTGATGTTAAGACGACATATACAAACTTTTTAAGCAATCACGGTCACTTACATTAGAATAATTATTATTAACGAGGTAACGGTAAGTATCGAATACTCAATATCATACTCAAGTAATAATCCCGTTAATAATAGTTATTCTAAATGCAATCCACTTTGCATGCCGTGACAGCCTCTAATTGAGACGACACTCTAGCTATAAGTCTACAATATGTTCTATTTAGTTATTGCTTGTATTTGTGTTTGTCTTGTTGGTTGTCAAATTCTAATATTTAAATTATTACTATTATTATTTTATTAGGAAAATAAAAGAGAGCAAGCAAATAGAAAATTCAAAGACATGTACTGGCTGATAGGCAGGCAGACCTCGCTGAGTTTGGAGAATAAACTCATAATAAAGAAGCATACTCAAACCGATATGGACATATGGTATAGAGCTTTAGGAGCCAGCAAGTTACTCAAAGATTGAAATACTACAATTTATTCCAAAATAAAGCTTTAAAGACGATAAACAGTGCAACATATTTCCAAAGAACACTGAAGTACACGAGTACCTACAAATCCCAACAATTATGGAGGATGTAGAAAGGTTGGCCTACAAACAAAGATTTTTATTAATATTATAATTCAATTCATTAATGCATGGGATGACACATCACAGGATGTGGATAACCTCGAACTAATACTGAAATGAACAATCAATCTGATTATAGGTTCAGGATTGATTGAAGATAGATAAAACTATAAAAGAAAAAAGATATTAGAAATAAAATACCTATTTGAAGATGTCTGAAATCGATTCCATAGCTTCCATTCTTAAACCTATATAAAAGTATATATTTATAGACTTACCTCCTCAACGTCCTCGTCAGGGTACTCCAGCAGGCTCTTAAGGCTGTTCCCTAACGTCGGGTAGAGGTCAGAGATGTCGTCCAGCATCACAGACTCGCCGAGAATCTTCTTGTACAGGACCAATGGGAACGGCACGTATATTATAATGGAGTTGTATATTGCCAGCCCGTAAATAGCACCTGGAAATAATACAAAACGGTTATTGTTATAGCAACCCACTTTAACACACTTTACACTACTCGTTAATATAAAGTTATGGTTTATTTCTTTTTTTGATTAAATTTTTGTATAAATTTGGCTTGACTTAAGTGGGTCTAAAGGGTCTGGCGCTGCTTGCCGCGAGTTCTTTCCTAGCTCGGCAACAGATACAAAATGTAAATTACTTGCTACTTCGTCCAAGTTGTACTTTTACTATAATCTTTGTAATGATTTTGGTGAATAAACTAAATTATGTTATAGAGCAAAAACTAATAATAAAGCGAAAACCTTTAATTCTCATAAAATTACACAGAGCAGATTTGGGTTTAACAACCTGACCTGTGGTCGGAATAGACTATTTACCGACGAATTACGAATTTGATACTAGTATATCCAGAAGTTTAAATAAAATATATTTCTATGATTAAAAGTGTTTGGATATTTCTACTCGACCATTTCAAAGACGATAAAATTTATTATGAAAGTTTTAAAGCTATTAGAAATACCGGTATCAAATTCGATAGTATCAACCGCTCACTGTTATGTCCGGTGGTGAAGTTTAGGTAAATATAGTCTGCCTATGTATTGTATTGTAAGTATTATAATGTGATGTAAGAGAAATTGCGAATCCAATCGAAATTTCAATCGGCGAAAGCACTCTCAATACAAACGCTCGTAGTTAACCTTATCAAAATATGCTTTAACAACTTCTCACACGCTTAAATAATTTATGATTACTTACATATAATTTTAAACAAACTTTGTTGCGAACAAATTATTATTTGTCTTTTTTCACGCTGTAAAAACTTACCAATCAAATAATACATGATGTCGTCTTCGAAGGGGTTGTTTGAGAACCAGATCATGTTGGTCTCCTCGGACTGCTTGAACATTCCGTAGACGGGGTCGAATATCTCTTTTAGCAGCAGCATAAAGAACTCTTTTCTGACACCGCCCGCGTCTTCCGCCTCCTCGCCAACAAATTCCACCTTCAAAAGATGATTGGTTAGAGTGACAAAATGATGTAGCGAATAGTTCATTTCATAAATATATTGTAACGAAAAGAGTAACAGTATCTTACTCTTTTTGTCACTCATACTATGTCATACTATGTATCTTACATTTAACTAATCATGAATAGCATATAATTTAAGTGTATAACAAATTGCGTCAATCCATTATAAGCACCAGTCTTCAAACAAGTATATCATTATATACTAACATATATATATTACGATATATTGCTCCAAACTATTCATCAAGCTCCTTGCCAGCTTAGGTTGGCTGGAAGAGATCTCTATTGGAGACAGGTCCTCTTTTTCTCATCGTAGTTTGTACATTGTTTTTATGTGTGTGCAGCATATAATAAAGCTTATTAATTAAATACATTAAAAATACACCACACATTATCTATTTTATTGAATTATCTATTGACAGTACACGCAATACTTACTCTGAGCGGCTTCTTCAGCTGCGAAGTATCATGGTTGCTGATCTGCAGCATAGTGTCCCTTACTATGTGATTCCGAGAGACAGTCACATTCAAAAACTGGTCGCCTTGGTGGTAATCGTATGTCGGGTCCGTGAACAGCCGCGTGAAGATCTGGGTGGCGGCCCGGCTGATAGCCACTTGCATTTGGAGTTGCTGGTCGATCTTCAGCAGCAGAGACTTGCATTGGACGTCAAATAAGAACGGGTAGTTGCACATGTGCGGTTGGGACGACTGGAAGGAAATTGCTTTTTAATGACTTCAACAAAGGTGTGGAAAAATCAAAAGATTAAAAGTGTATCCGATCTTGTATGTGTTGTTACTAAGATGTAATTATTAAGTTTAATTTGTCATGCAATTGCAAATTAAATATCAATATTAGTAAAGTGAGGTGCTCGATGCACAGTGGTTAACGCGCTCGATCTGCGATTGCTGAAGTTAAGTAACTTTCGCAAAGGCCGGTCGGATGGGTGACCAAAAAATATGTCATCTCGAGCTTCTTCGTGCTTCAGAAAGCATGTTAAGCCGTTGTTCCCGGCTGCATTAGCAGTCGTTAACATCCACCAATCCGCACTGGGCCCGCGTGGTGGTTTATGGCTCGTTCTCCCTATCCATCCACAGGGAAGGCTCGTGCTCCAGCAGTGGGGACATAAAATGAGCTGATGATGATGATGATAACATCAAACATAAAGAATTATTGTTTACACAGTTTTTTTTATATGTAGGTAAATGACTCCGCTCCGTCTGACATTTATAGGAGCGCAGTGCAGGTTCGGCAGACAGTGACATCTAATGGACCAGAAAGGTCAAAAAGGTCTTATATAGCTACCATATTATGTCTTTGATATACTTACGCTATGGTCGGAAAGCCAACTGATGTAATCTGAGGCAATGTCCACGTGATTACAAAGGTCATCCAAGTAGAAACATTCCGCAGGGATCTTCGGCTTTTTCGGATTCGTGAAGTTAATCTTGTTGAGTGACAACAGAGTATTTAATATTTGGACGATACTATGGGTGAAATACATTTTCTGGAACAAACATGTTGTTAATTAACAGTCGTAAATATTTAAATAAAAAAGTGTAAATGTTAAAATACAATACGCGTTATTGGCAAACCTAATAAGCAATGAAACTAATTTAGAGATTATTTAGATATTATCGAAAACTAATGCCTGATTTCACCATTGACCCCTAAGTTTTAGGTGACCCCTAATCCATGTTAGGTGACAGTTGTTGGAGCAAAACCGTCACATAAAATGGCTTAGAGTCACCTAAAACTTAGGGGTCAATGGCGAAAATGGTCATAAGGGTGACCCAACAAACTTAACAGTTAATGTAAGGAAAAGTGAAGAGTTACTTAAAACGATTAGTTAAGGATATTTACGATTTAATTTGTCGATTGGTTACTATTAATATGCTATTTATATATTATTAATAGTCCTGGAAACCCAACCAAAAAACTAATAGGGTTATTTTAGGAATGGTACGTCATTAGTCTAACAGCGCTAATAGGTTTGTACCACGATTTCTCGCATTCAATCCGAACTTTTAACGCTTGTCGTTATTAAAATTTTTACCAAGGGAAGATTTTCAATAACACAAAACCAGGCTTGATTTTGTCTTGAGCCTACCAGCTTTGGACCATAAGTTTGACTTGTGGTATGACTCCGCAATATAAGAACATGCTAATATAACTATATTCACCTTATTAGCAGTGACCGAGGGCTGTCTCAGCTCGTATACCACCACGCTCTTGAATATATCGACGAGCATCTCGAAGTAATCTGGGGACTGAGCCTCCCACCACAGGTTGACGATGCGCTGTGGGTGTTGCGATAAATTGTTGTACGCCTCAGCGAACGGACCCTAATAAGAAAGAGTGATAAAATTACTATAGAATAAATGAATAGAATAAATGGTTATAGCAACAGTAATTTATAGCAAAACAAAGAAAGGTTTCACTAATAATTTAGTATATATAGCGCGCAAAGCTTACAGGGACAAATGCGGGCTATGCACTACCGTCAAGTTAGCAGCCTCACCACGGAATTAGATGGTTTTGACTACGTCAAAAAAAATTTGTATAAATAGTGATAAATAGTGACGTATAGCATATAAATAGGGGTTCCTCAACTAGTGAGGTACTGGCTATCTTATCTCTAACTGTCGGAACACGACATATTTAGATAAATGGTGGTAGCTAGCCAGGCGGACAAACAAGCTCTACCACCAACCAAACCAAGTACACAAACATGTACCCCCCGCTGGGAATCGAACCCGGGAACTTTGGGTCTAAACCGGTGGTCTTAGCCACTAGACCACAGAGGCGGTTACTTTAATGTTAACGTTAACTTGACGTCAAGCTAGCAGGACCTGTGAAAAAACTGTGCATAAATAGTGAATCGTATACGCAAAATGTCAATAATAGTACTTCAATACAAGTCGAGATATTACGGTCTTTAAGTGGGTGGCTAACTTGACGTTTCTTGCGATGGCAAGTTTTAAACAAATAAATACATGTTTTTTATATATTTTAGCGTTTTATTAACGCTTAAATATACTTAAGTAAAATTTAAACACTGAAAAAAGACGACAACCTCAGGCGGGAATCGAACCACGCCACCTCGGTAGCCAAGTGGTTAAGGCAGCCGCCCGGAATGCGGAAGGTGCGTGGTTCGATTCCCGCCTGAGGTTGTCGTCTTTTTTCAGTGTTTAAATTTTAAATTTTAAATAAATACATGAAAAAATTATGCGTGAAATTGTGAATCTTACGATATACAAATTCAAATTCAAATTAAAAAATCATTTATTTAGTTTAGGCTACAAGTAGCTCTTGTTTTGAATGACTGAGAAAATATCTACCCTACATTAGGTACCTATCTATATCTTTTTGTAAATACTAAAATAGAAAATAAGCTGCGTATCTTTAAAAATGTAGATTGTTATTAAACAAATTAAACACTAAATTCTTAAGATGCAATGCACTCATTGCTTACCAATTTTAACACAAACAAATAAGCACATAAGCAAAATCACGCCATCTCTCGGTGTTTCTTTGTACTACGTCAGCAACACTCGTTCGCCGTTCGCGACACTCGTTCGGCCACCAATATTCGAGACTTTTAATTCGAGTCAATAGAATGACAATTGCTTGACTTGTTTCGGTCAGTGTCGTTCCATAGAAATAATGTCAAAGTGACATTACAACGAAAGATATATGTGTCATTTTATGACTGGAACTAAAAATAATTAGACTTTATGTCAGTACGTCTATAAATAAAATTGTGCACGACTGTACCTAAAATCGAATGTATGGTAGAAGTTTACATTAAATTTTTGGAAAATAGCAAAGAAGAATTCTTTTTTTTATTTATATCGTAAGCTTCACAATTTCACGCCCAATTTTTTCATGTATTTATTTGTTTAAAACTTGTACCCGTTTCTCTGGAATCGCCATCGCAACAAACGTCAAGTTAGCAGCCCATTTAAAGACCGTAATATCTCGGCTTGTATTGAAGTACTATTATTGAAATTTTGCGTATACGATTCAATATTTATACACAGTTTTTGGCATATAAATCACATTGATACGAACTGTATTTCTTAAGGGTCCTGCTAGCTTGACATCAAGTTAGCAGCCTCACTCACTCAAATATCTTTAGAACCATAGTATCACTATTTATATGCTATACGTCACTATTTATCACTATTTATACACAATTTTTTGACGTAGTCAAAACCATCTAATTTCGTGGTGAGGCTGCTGACTTGACGCTAGTGGCTATGCATCGGATACCTCATAATGCAAAACATAGTATGCCTGAACTTTGCCACGCTTTGCAGTTATTTAACTTTATTTTTTACAAGGCAGAAAGTTTGAAGAACAAATGGCGAGCAGCACAAAACCTTGCTTAAGCAGCACAAATTCTCGAAATTCTTGGGGGATGTCTTTCGGGCGAGATACTGATGATGAGGACTTTTATGTCGGCTTAACCGTTAAAATTTACTATCTTTTATGGGCTGATACTTTTTACTGATTTTATATTTTGATAAACCATACCTGCAATTCGGGATGCCGTCGCGGATTCCTCATCTCGTGGTACAGCGGCAGCAGGAGGAACATACGCAACGCCTCCGCGTCTGGCGGGGACACTTTCATCTTCTTTATTACATTCTCCGCCAAATGACTGAATATCTGCAGAACAAATATTTTTTTACAATGACACTCGAGTGCGAAAACAAATGATTAATGCAGTTGGTGATTATTTAAATCACGGACTGAAGCATAGTTTATTTAGGAAAATATTAAGCGTAAGTACATCATAAAGTTTGACATTTACAGTTATGCAACATTTTTTTTGTAATGGAATTTAGGATACTACCAAATACTACATTCGAATTACACTACACCCATATAGACGGTCAACGCGCCCGGTCTGCGATTACTAAGGATAAGCAACTTTCGCAAAGGCGATCATCGGATGGGTGACCAAAAATTTATCATCTCGTTCTTCGGAAGGCACGTAAAGCCGTTAGTCCCGGCTGCATTAGAAGTCGTTAGCAACCACCAATCCACAATGAGCCAGCGTGTTGGTTTATGGCCTGTTCTCCCTAGTCATCCATAGGGAAGGCTCGTGCCCCAGCAGTGGGGGCATTAAATGAGCTGGTGATGAGATGATGTGATGACTCTAATTACAAAGATATGAATATCCATTTACTTGTTAGCCATGATAGATAAAGGGTTTATTCCGCCAACCATTACCTAAGTACAGTACTGACCAGTTCCTTAATGGAGGTGTTCTCGAATCGGCTGATGACTGTGAACGCCTCCTGAGCCCGCTTCAAGTCCACGCCCGGCGTCTTCGTGTTGCATCCGTAATGGGCGTTATTATCCAACAGGAACGACCCGTTCACGCACGCTATTGAGCCAAACACAGTCTCTAGGTACACCATTAGGTCCTGAAAACAAGTTTGGTGGTGAAACTGCATACTCCAAAACTACCTGGTATCAAAAAAATTATACCTGACGTAACCGTCATGTCGTCGAACAATAAGTTACAATGTAGCTTTCAACTATTTTATTGAAAAGTTGATTGCTATTGTTCGCGGATGGCCTTAACAAAATTTTAGAGGCGGACGACAAGAAACTTAAGGTTCCTCAAACCACAGTGATCGAACATCCTCAAAGGGTTTCTAATGGGCATTGTATCACGTAAGCAGAAGTAGAAGACGGGGGCACGTCTTCTACTGTGTCATTATTAATTATTGAGATACATAAAACAGACAGTGATACAAATCTTTAATGTACTTATATAATTTTACTTTTGGTTAATTTAGATGTAAGAACTAAAAATTTTATTGCAAATCCAATAAAAATCAATATGCTTAGCTAGTCATGACAGCGTTACACAAAGCTGACAACTCACTTGGTTGACTACGTCGCCATCTTTGAAGACCTCACAAGAGACTAGCTTCGCCTGAGACATACTTAAAATCTGTCTAGACTGGTCTGGCACACGGAAATCCGCAGAAACTTTATCAGTGTTAATGACTAAGAAACTATGGTCACCGCCTGCGAACACCTTGATGGGCCCACTGAAGACGTCCGGTGAGATCTGGAAACAAACGTCAGATTGTTGAAAAAGAACGCTCTCAAAATTGCTATAGTAGGTATACCTATACCTATATATGGCCTGCCGCACTTTGGAAGCGTTTGTACTACGAATTGAGTCGAATACGCACGATACATTCCAATCCTTCGACTTCTATATTACCTAAAACACTATGTACAGTCACGAGCACCGATATGTATACACTTGGACTCGTATTCCATTGTATTAAGGGTGACAATTGTTTACATATTTTTGATCGTGACTGTACACGACTACTTCGCATCTAGCGTGCGATGTTTCATAGTTTTCGGAGGATCGGTTCGTAAAGTCAATTTCGTACGAAAACGCATCCAAAGTGCGGTTCGCCTACTGGTATTTTAAAAATGTTAACGAATATAAAGCAGACGCATTTGGATTGAGCCACGATAGCATAGTTGGTAGTGAACCTGACCTGGCATGTCATGGAGTGAGGGTTCGAATCCCGCACATGGAATTATTTCAAGACTTTGTCTTTTTTCAAATTGCTTTTTTAAATAGATAAATAATAATTATTATAAATAGAAAAAACTTTTTTTCGTATATGTTCAAGAACATGACATACCCAGTGGTAATATTTTGTTGACGTTTGAAACATGCAGACAAAATATATTAACAAACAAAGTTATATCTGATGCGGCGATTATTATGAAAGCGTGAGGTATATTGGTGTTAATGGCACTTTTTTATAAACTTTTACTTAGATTTACAACTATTTGATTAAATGATATTGTTATACAATGCTACATTGAAATTTAATTTAAAACATGGTGTTTGTTAACGGATACAAAACGTTACCAAGTTTGTTTAGTATCATTATACTTAGTTTATAGATAGATAATTCACTTATATGTGCATGTGAGCTATTTATTTTACGACTTATAAACAATAATAAAAATAAGAAAGAGATACCATGTAGTTTGTACCGTTCAACAATTATACATCTGCTAACATTTGCAACATACACAAAATGCAATGCCTAAATCCTAGCTACAATATTCAACATAAAAAGCGTGTAAGCATATATAGCATACATAAGGCCGCAAACTATTTAGAACCAATTATGTACAGAGTCGTTTTTATAACAGTAATATTAAAATGCAATAGAGGAAGACTCAACATTTCGTTTAGACGACCCCGCACTGGTAAACGCGGCGGAGCTCTCGACCTTCGGCTTCTTCTTTGGCTAAAGGAGGACAGTTATATAATTAGACAGGGACAACCGCTCTCAACTTTTAGCACCTTTAGCTCTTTACAGACTATTAAATACTCCACAACATGACTATGTTTGGTTCGTGAGGATGGGACACAGAAAACTGGTCTTTTTCAATTTAAGACTGTTAAGTATAAAGAACTTTAGTTATTTCAACTAATATATGCATAAACTGAATTGTTTAATACACTCTACTTTAGTATTACATAGGGCTTAAACGATATTAAAAATGGCGTAACTGAAACAAATACGAATATTTTAAAGTCTGACTTCACACTAATTAATGACGCCTCAAAATAACTTATAGGTACCTTTACCTTTATTTCGAAACCAGCGTATACACGAAAATACCCTTAAAAAATATAATAAATTATCAAAGCCAAAAATTTTGTCAACCCTAGTAAGCTGTCATGTCAGGGAACCGGAGTTAGCATAGATTATTTAACAGGTAGGCCTACCTACCAATTTTAATAAAATTAAAAAAAAGCTTTTATTCAGTTTAAGCTACAAATAGCTCTTATGAACGTCATTATGCCATCTTTTACAATGTCATACAGTACTAGTAAAAGTCAAAACCAGTCTAAGAAAAAAAAACAAAATCTAAACTAAAGTTATTAATAATAAAAATAAGACAAGTATGCAAGAGCAGACCAGCCTCCACAGGCGGCACCCGTTCACAAACTAACACTACATACTACAAACTACTCTAAATCAAAACTAATTGAAATGTTGAAATGTAATAATTGTCAACTTTAATGGTTTTTCTGTTTTTCATCCACAAAGGTTCAATACTATGATGTCATTATGCTCAAGTACTGGCTTCAAAAACGTCAAGACGGAAAAAAAATTATGTTGTCAATTTCAAATCTTCTTATCGATATTCTACAATTGTTTCGTGATTTTTCCATTTTATTTCCAAAATTATAATGTTTTCTAACTCAGAATATTACGATATGATGGTATGCGTAGGCCATGAAGATAGCAATTTAAATCGTGCTCGCGAACTGTATCGGCAACGATTTATCGTTGGAAGACCACCCGCTGAACAGCGACGGCTACCTTCGTACCAGTGTTTTCTCAACATGTCAAGACGCCTACATTCCATAGGCTCTCTTCATCGGTCTACTGGAAGTGGACGTCCAAGTACAGTCGATGCCAGGCAGGCTGAATCAGTGTTAGAGCATTTTGAAGAAGAGCCAACCACGAGTAGGTACGAGACTAGCCGGAGCAAGATTCGGTATGAACCATGTTGCAGTTTGGTGAATTCTTCGTGACGACAACCGTCACCCCTATCACTATCGCCGTACACAGGAGCTGATACCCTCCGATCATGCACATAGGAGGAACTTCTGCGAGAGGTACCTCAGGCAGTTAGAGGAGAACCCTAATTTCGTAAACTATGTTATTTGGACGGATGAGGCAACATTCACGAGGTCAGGACTTTCAAATGTGTATAACGATCACGTTTGGGCTCGCGAGAATCCACACGCTTCACGGCAGAGCAGATTCCAACACCAGTGGCGGCTGAATGTGTAGGCTGGCATTTATGACGGGCATGTCATTGGTCCCGTCATTTTGCCATTACGTCTGAACGGTGACAACTGCCTAACGTTTTTACAAACGGAATTCGGTGCGAGAGTATCTCAACTTTCGCTTTCCGCGAAGATGGATCGGCCGTGGGAAACCGGTGCTATGGCCCGCTCGTACTCCGGACTTCACACCCTTGGACTTCTTCTTATGGGGTTATGTTAAGGACAGAGTCTATTTCTCCGATTGCCCGACGGTTTTCGAGATGGAGCAGCGTGTAAGATCGGTGTTCGCGTCAATTACACCGACGATGGTGCGAAATGCCACACAAGCCATATCCCGATAAGCGAGGTTGTGCATTGAGCAAGGCGGAGCTCACTTTGAGCCGTTCCTGTTCCTGTAAATTTGACGTTCATTACGAAAAAGTAAGTGTTGTTAGTTTAGGTTTCTTCGTTAGGTTAGGTCTTTTAAAATCTTCCAAAACTCGACTTGTAATATCTATCTATCGAATTCTGTACATTTTGTTAATTTTACTGAAATAGTATTTGCACATAAATGAAAAAAAATAATGGTTTAATTTTTTTGGCGGTAAGTAAGGTGTTGTGATTTTGGTCGACTGATTAGCGCTGTTGCTTTCTGAGGAACTTTTGCTGTTAAAGGAAAGTACATAAGTACTTTATTTTTTTTTTTATTTTGTAATGCTAAGTTATTTAGAAAAACCGTTATATTAATTTGATTGATCATGACAATATTAGCAATAAATTAAAAGGAAAATTTTCTATATTTGAAGATAGACAATAAATATTTTATTATTTGGTGCTGTAAATAATGCTGTTGTACTACAGTGATAGTACGGTTCTCAAATATTTTAAATGGACTTGTTATAAGGCACCATTTAACCCTCTTTCGGCTTTACGGGTATTTTTGTAACACTCTGTATATTTTATAATTGCGTTAATTCTGTTACACGAAACGATTTACCCACTATTAATTAGTAGTGGTTACGAGTTCGTGAACTTCAAGCGAAATCGTAACGTAATCGTTAAATCAATCTAATTACATAACATTCAAATAAATGTATTTACGGACTGTGTCACTGTATATATTTCCATATAATATTCATATTTTACGCTAACGAGCTTTACGACACTGATTCGATAATTGTTTGTGTTACAGACCTCAAAATATCCGCACTTGATTCAATGACACCAAAAAAAAACTAAACGTTAAAGTCATGCATTAAATAACTATTATTTATAATGCAAATGCAACGCAAAAAAATTGAAATCTTTCATGTGCTGATAGAGTTAAGAAGCAGTTAGATGTCGCTGTTTGCAAAATATGTAAGTATATATATTTCATGGCAGGAAGTTCTATCGTCAACATGAACAAGAGTATTTCGATATCAAGTAAACCAATGTATTCTTCCCTAATCCTACTACACTAAATCATTATAATATCTAGAGTTATAGCTTAGAAAATCATAAATCAAACTTCTATTTAAAACTATGTAGCCACAGAACTGGTCATTAATATAATAGAAACAAAATAATCCTACTAATATTAAAAACGCGAAAGTTTGTAAGTATGGATGGATGTTTGTTACTACTCTTTCACGTAAAAACTACTGAATGGATTTTAATGAAACTTTCCTCATATACAGACTATGACCCAGACCAGCATATAGGATACTTTTTTTTTACTGTTGTCTTCGCGAACGAAGTCGCAGGCAACAACTAGTACATTATAATACAAATAATTAGAAATACTTTTGCTGATGAATAATATTATTACTTATCTGAACTAGCACTGAAGTTTTATATCATTTTTGTAATCAGATTTTTGATTGGCTAGTTCGTTACTAGATGGCGCTACTCGATCTCATACAAATTCTCTACTCAGTGTCACAATACAACAATACAATCTCTTCAGGATAAGAAATTGTGTTACATTAAAAACTGTTCTGTGCCCACAATTGCTGAATTCTAAAAAGCTGTAATATATACATAAACGATAGTCAAGTAATGTTTCGCAATATATGAGCGAGCAAAGCTTTGTGTACTTAATAACCAAAAATACTGAGCAATATAATCTCAACGAAATGTAATAGTGAATACCTAATGTGAAATACATTGGAATAGTATTCACCTTACTCTGGCCTGGATTTTCAGCCTGCATGATAAACAAAAGAAGATGTTTAGAGACTATATCAATCCCCCCCCCCCCCCCCCCCATACACAACCCGCCATAGCGATTGTTTGTTAAAAGCCAATGAACAATAATGAAGCTTTTCGGGACCCATGCAGATTACGTTACGGGCGCAAAACAACTTCAGTAGCTTATTACTTGAAGTGCAATCCAAAATTTTCCAGAATGCTGTGCTATGCTATGCTTCCAGTGAAAGTTTTTTCACAGCGCCATCTTGTGACCAAATTGTAAAACCAATTGATTACAATGTGGCGCTGCTATGACCCAATACAAATCATAGTTATTGAAACTGAAACTGTTGAACAGTTAACTTCAGCTCGTATGCATTGTTAAATAACTTGCACTATGCAACGCATTCCGTTCCAATAGCGCAAAAAATATATAATCGTAAAACAAGCAATGCCAAACACATTTTATCGCTTTTTTCGACATTAGCGGAAGAACCGCTAATAGGTTCGCGCACATTATGTCGGGTTGCAGCGGGGCAGGCCGCAGCGCAAAAATCCGCTCAAATCGCTCGTATGTATTTTATATGAACTATCGCACACTATGCCGGGGCGCAGGGGGCCGCATATTCCGCCGCGGATTTTGGTTGCGTGCGATGCTGCCCGCCCCGCCCCGCTGCGCCCCGACACAGTGTGCTATAAGCAAGCGGATTGGAGCATAGACAAATATATAGGGTATAGATAGAGAGCCCTCTCGTGGTGCTTTTAGGCAAACCAATTTGACACCAACATCTCTAGTAACGTTCCGAAACTAAGCACCTATCTATACATACGTGCCTACATCCTCTAATATATAAAATTCTCGTGTCACGGTGTACGTTATTGAACTCCTCTGAAACGGCTCGACCGATTTTCGTGAATCTTAGCGTGCATATCGGCTAGGGTGGAGAATCGGACAACATCTATTTTTCATCCCCCTAAATGTTAAGGGTGGTCCACCTCTAAATTTTTTTAGATTTTTGAAATTTTTCCAATACAAAATGATTTGTTTGTATTGTTGTCATGGAAACTGTCAAAGCGGTACGAAGTCCGCCGGGTCAGCTAGTCTAACTTTGTTTGTAGTGTTGTCATGGAAACTGTCAAAGCGGTACGAAGTCCGCCGGTCAGCTAGTTATTTTATATATTTCTTATAGGTATGCATACCGGCTGTCGGCTATTAAAACAGTTTTGTTTTAGTTAACTCTTGTTAAGCTCGATAATTCGTTTTTTTATATCAATATACAGGAATTGAATAAAATTTAACGAAATTTCGAGTGTTACAAAAGTTTACTAGAACAAAACGGTTTCAATACCTTACAATAAACAGTACATACAGCGCGGCAAGCATAATGATGAAGTCGCCATATTATGAAAATTGCAAACGTCACTCGTCCGTCAAAGTTGCTATTGCTAATACTCAAAAATCTTAATATTATATGTTAACCTTTTCATTGTGTTCGGTGGAACGGAATCTAGAAATTAACAGTTTAACACTGGCAGCACTGCGCAATAGAGAATTAAAAATCCACTTAATGAAAGTCATGAAATTTAAAGAGAAAGGTTGTGTTCGTTCTTCGCTCATCATGGTTATTGGTTAGTTGATACAGAGAAGAAAATTAATTACATTTGATTTGACTAGGCAGGCTCTATGGTAGGCACCGCCGTTCCATCAGAACGTTTATTTTCTAAAGCGGCACAAATCGTCAATCGGCAACGATATAGACTGAAAGAGAAACGCCTAAATAAACTTTTGTTTTTGCAGTCTTCCAAGAGAACACTGGAAATAGGGAAGTGGAATTACTTAGTACTGGAATTTCTGTTTAATTTTTTTTATTAACAACAACTGGAACAGCGAAGGTTTGCATGAAAAGTCACGTTTTATGAGTTACAGTTAAAAGTACTCGATGTTAAAAAAACATCGATGTTTTTAACCGATGAATCGCAAAACATCGATGCATAGTCTCGATGTATTGCATCGAAAAGAAACATCGATGTATTTTCTAAGTGGACACCCCTAGTACACTGTATTCAATATCCGTCAACCCGGCCTGTCACTAACATTTTGCGCTGCGCTCCGGCCCGCTGCGGCCCGACATAATGTGCGCGAACCATAATACAGCAAGTATCATTATCATCATCATCATTTTCATAAACGTCCCACAGCTGAGCTCAGGTCTTCCCACATTCATAATAGAACTTGGGACACCATGCTGACCCAATTAAGGTTGTTAAGTCATAATGCATAATATTATTATTGGTGAAAACATGTCTGTAAACAAATAGTCTTACCAACCAAAGTCAATCTTTTAAAAAAGCGATTACACACATAGATACACATATAGATAGTGCTATTTTTCTCGGTACAAACATTATCTTCATTATACATTTTAAATAACACAATGACTTTCAGTGTTATCTATCATATAGAATGTATTTTTCTTATCGTTCTTTTTTGCATGACAGTTTGATCTTTACGAAAGCAAGAGAAAAGTATAATTTGGTACGAATCTATAAAATGTTGCCGACTTATAAGTGATTGAAATATAAGTATCAAAGTCATTATATCCAGTTCTTTACTAGAAACTAGTCGCTAGCCCAATGCCAAATTAAAAAAAAATACTGTCTCTAAATGTTAGAAAGTCTGGACAAGGGTATCAGCATAAGCAAACCACCACCGCTAGTTTCAACTGGTGGGATCTATGGCCATTGCTTTGAAATCTCGCAAACATATTCACAATGAAAGCATGGACGCGGTAATTACAGTGGAAGTAATATAGGCTCGCACTTTCATTGTTTAACTATGACTTTGTATTAAAACTTCTGTCTTTAAGTGCCCTGCGAGATTGAAACGAGGAAGGCCAATTTATCTAGAAAAACCACCAAATTATTTTTTATCAAATCCCGATTTCGGAAATACTTCTTCGCACAGTCTAAGTACACATATTACTCGTATTGTCGTAATATATTACTTAGTTCCAAATTTTTTTTTTATTAAATTGGGGAACGCTGGAGTTGCTTTGAAATACAACAATACGAGTAATTATATTACTCAGACTATGAGAAGAAGTAAAACTATTTCCGGCATTCGGGAATTAATTATAAAATGTTAAATTAGTTTAGGTAAAAAGCTCCCTTCATTCCGATAACTGGTGATTACTGATTATATTACTAACAGGCGTCTCATCGTTGGGCGTGAAGGGCACAGGCGTAGGCACGAGCGCGAAGGCCATGTGTGGGCAGCCGAGCTGGCCGCGCGCCCCGTATCCGCAGGCCAGGATTCGTTCTCCGACGCGGCAGAGGAGGTGACGGCGGCCGCAAGCCACTTGGGTAACTGTGGTTCCCATCAGCTCCATAACCTAAACGAATAAAAAAATCTGGATACAAATGTGTTAAAAATACTCTAAAAAGATTTTCTGCTTTTACAGTAAATATTCCATTTACGTAAACCAATAAAAGAATCTCATCTGGATACAAATATGTCAAAAAAAATCTTAAAAGTTGTTCTAGTTTTACATTAGGGTAAATATATTAAAATACACTGTTTGAAGCATCTATTTAGCTTTTTCACGCTTAGCTCCACGCCATGTAAAGCAGATAAAATTTTAATAGATTACAACACGTACATTACAATCGGGCCGAGCGATTTGCCACTCTGTGACCATACAGTTTCGAACGAGAAAAGGATGTGTAACGAATAACCTAACAAAATTTTTTGCAGCCAATTATCGATATTCAACATTAATGTAGCGTAAATTGCGCATATATTATAAAATTATACTCAATTTACCTTAATGGAGAGTGTACCTTTCTAGGAAAGAATTCGTCCTTTGTAGTTCCATGCCCAGTCTGACCGTACTCCCCGTTGCCACATGTGAACACGCCGCCGTCCAGAGTCAGGAATGCTGTAAAGTCTTCGCCACAGGCTATGTGGCATATCTACACAATAGCACAATTTCGGTTACTAAACATGGACAAATTCTTGTTACAGTCTGGGGGCAAATTCAGCAGAAATTGTTGATATATACATAGGTACATATACATAACATGTCTCGTTATCAAGAAATTCTATATACCAATTCTTTGTTATATTCTGTTCGCTGTTTAAATGATGAAGATCTCGATGTCTATGAAGTAGCATTATTTATAAACCTTAGTGATTTGTAAGTGTTAGTTGGCATCCACTTGTGTGAATAAAATGTAAAATGATTAAAAAACATCAAATTCTTGAAACTTTGGCATTAATTGGCACACATATATCTTACAATTGCTACTTTTTTATAATTATTGCTTTTATTTAAAGCTATAGAATCTATATAAACTATGGCATAGATGACTATTTCGACTCGCTCTCGTAATTAATATCAGAAGTATGACAAATAGTCACCAGTTTAAACTGAACTTCGTGTAAGCATTTAGTCTCAACTCATAACACGAATTCGGTGTCAAGGACCAAATCGTAATATCGGATACTGCTATTTTTATCAAAAAAAACATAAAATATAGGGTGTTTTTGAGAGTTTATCGATGGCCTCAGACTGCCTTTTCAGCGTCACAAAGCAACATGATTGAATACTAAATAAAACTCGCACTAGGCACTTTGTTTGTATGTATGTGCAACTTGCAGCAAGTACAATCAAAATTTGACGCGTTATTACAATTTTCACATTAGGTACTCTTTACAACTAGTCATATATGATATTAAAAAATATTATAAAATGATATTATTTCATTTGGATTTGATGTAAAATCGCATTTTTTTATGCCAAGACAGCTCTTGACCTCGGTCTCGCCTGATGGTGAGCGTAGATGAGGTTTACGGTGGAGCGAGCTGCCCCAAAGATGCCTATTAACTCTCGCCTCGAAGGCATTCAGGTTATAAGTTTTTGGGAACACAGACGATGGCAGAGAATTCCACTCTTTGCCAGTGCGCAGTAAAAGAGATGACATGAAGCGCTTAGTGCGACATAGTGGAATTTCTACTAGGTGGGATGATATCCTGCAGTACGTCTGGAGGTTCGGTGGTAAAAGGGCGATGGTGGTATGAGTTCGAAAAACTCCCCGGCACCCTCTCCGTAGTAAAGTCGGTAAAAGACACATAGGCAAGCGACACGACGCCGGTGTGCAAGGCTGGTAAGCTTGGCCTCGACAAGCGCGCCATCACCGATGAGCCTTATAGCTCTGCGTTCCACCGAGTCAAGTGCGGCCAACTGGTATTTGGCAGATCCGTCCCAAAGGTGACTGCAGTATTCCATGCACGATCGGACTTGAGCCTTGTACTTCGCCGTGTTTCTCGATGGCTTCGCCCCAACAGTGTGTGACGTACACTAGGTGATCCCCAGTAGACTGGCGGAAGCCGTACTGAAGATCGCTGAGGAGATCGTTCATTTCTAGGTACGTCAGAAGTTTGTGGTTTAGGACCTTTTCCATAACTTTGCAGATTATGGAGGTTATGGCGATTGGTCTGTAGTTTGCAGGGTCGGTACGACTAACCTTCTTGGGAACAGGCTGTACATTCCATGGCCAGCTTCTACGATTTCGCCACCACTCCCTGCTTAAGAGAGAGGCGATACAAGCGCGTCAAAATAGGAGAAAACTCAGGTGCACAATTCCTCAAAATTCTACCTGGTATTCTATCTGGACCACTGGCCTTATTGTTGTCGAGATTTCGGAGAACTCGACGAACCTCTTTGTTGTGAATAGTGATCTCCGACACGTAAGACGCGGTGAGGTATGCTAGATAGTGATTTAGAGCCCAAATCAAGACGAGAGTTACTCGCAAAGAGGGAGTGCAGACCTCGGGTGTTAGTGAGGTGCACTTTGATTTGGAGAAATTGCAGCTGTTGTACACACTTACTTTTTTAAACTATCAAAGGAAACATGGAGACACCAAAAACATGTACTATTCAAATAGTATGTGAATAGCAGAACAAATTTACTTTTTGTTTTTAAAATATATAATTTCATTTGATTTCATACTCATTAAAACACATACTTTGACATCTCTCAGGGATTTAAGATGAGTTGGGTAACATCTATTGTCCTTATGCTGTAATCCCAACTGCCCATGTGTATTTTTGCCCCATCCAAACACAGCACCAGACCTGTTAAATTGTTACAAACAAGTCACTTTAAAATGCCTGCTGTTTAAAGGCAGGGAACTATTTCATTTTGTCTTATCAAACCCATGTGGTTAATTTTCTGATTAGCTATCTAAGTTATATTCCCAAAGAGTTTACGGACATGGTTACACACAAAGATAGATATGGTAAAACAAATAAGTTTGTTTTTTTAAATAATTATTATATGCTTAATTAAAGCATAAAAAGGGAAATGCCTGTCACTAAGGTTTAAAGTTAAACAACAGTAACCAAGGCTAGCCCAACTTGTAAATAAATATTTTGCATTACGATTATAGAATACTGATTGATTGTCAGTAATTTTTCTTATCAATCATCATCATCATCAGCCTATACTAGTCCACTGCTGGACATAGGTCTCTCCAAGTGCACAATGTTCACTTATTCTTATCAATGTTTGTTATAAAATTATGAGAACTTATTATACTCATAAAATGTTTTTGTTTTGTTTAATAATTTTAATGCAAATTTTGCTCGTAAATCCTGCTCGTGGAAATTTTTTCAACATTTGTGTTTTTGTAATTTATTATACTCACTTTGACAGAGCAAAAGCGTGGTTACTGCCACATGTGATTAATGAAATAGGCACCCCGAGAAGTGATGTGATGTGTTGGGGAGTAATTTCCTTATTGCCCATGGTGCCCAGTCCACACTGTCCGTAACTGTTGGCTCCCCACGCATATAAGTCGCCATCTAAAAATATTGACAATATATTGAATTTAAATTAAAAGATTTTCTGTATTTTATTACAATAAATAAATCAATTTAATCAAAGTTACCAAAACAGGTAACTTAGTCTGATAACTACCATAAGAAGACTGGCAAAATGGTGCATTATAATCACAGGACATACAAACCCAATGCAATAACATATTTAGAAAAGGTATGAGTCAAGAAAAACACTTAAAGTCTTAAAAGGCAAAATGAGAAAATAGCAATAGATACAAATTGCAGAATATTAACTTTATTAATATGATAAGTGAAATATACCAATACTAAGCATAGCAATAAACTAAAAGTACATAGGACCTTTGAAAGACTTGAAGCAGATATATTTTAAGGAAAACTGATAACATATAAAAAAACAATTAGTGCACTTTTCAATTAAAAAATTGATTATCATACAGTTTTATTTTATAATTTTTAAACATTTACTCTGGGCTATTAAATATCTTAAACAAATTATGATTTACTCACTGTTTGTTAATGCTAAGGAGTGGTATGATCCGCAGGCGATTTGTACAACACTTTTAGTAGCAAGTAATCGCACAATGGCAGGTACACCATGTGAGTTGGAGTCATTCTTGGGGTCAAGACCCAATTGCCCCATGCTGTTGCAGCCCCAACTGAAAGGCTGACCCCATTCATTTAGAGCCAATGAGTGCTGTAGGCCACATGCCACTGCTGCTATTTTAAACTCCTTTAATTTCTCCACAGAAGCTAAAAGAAGTTTTATTTATCATTCAATAAGTTAGAAACAACAAATTTTTGCAAAATTGAGCAACCAGAGTTGTTATATTTTATAACTTAAAAATACTTTTACTTACTTTGGGGATCCAATAAATTAAATTATTTCATTACTAAAGTACTTATTAGCTTTTTAGGTGTATTTGGCAATGCAGTATGCCAAAGATAAGATATGTTTTAGACAAGTTAGTTAGCTTTTAATATTGAGCTAACTAACTTGTATGAGTACAATAGGCTTTTATTAAATTACTTAAATAAATCCAAATTTAATTTCAATCTACACACATACAAATAATAAATATAAAATGCAGGATATCAAAAGAGATAAGTATACCTGGGGATTTTCCTTCTTTGGATTCTGTGTGTCTGCCAAGCTGCCCCACTTCATTGCTTCCACAGGAATACAAATGGCCTTGATTTGTCAAGTAAAGAGTATGAAATTCACCGGCTGCCACACAACGCATGTGATTGCATTCCTTCCATTTTGATAATGTAGGTTTTATAACCTGTGGGATACAATAGATTAGGTTAACAACTTTTCCAATTAGTTTGAAGTACAGTTGTTTAGAAAATAATTTAATTTATGCTGTGTGTGTATCAACTGTAAACTGTCAGTGTATGTAAATAAATAAACACAACCGATACAGTAATTGCCCTTGACAGTATTGTCAGTGTACTGTATTTTCTTAACTATAAAAAATCATAAAATAACAGATTTGATTTTAATACATTTTTACTTAGTAATTAAATAGCAAATTAAGATTGGTTTTCAACTTTTCTAATGTAATTTATATTCAATATTGTTGTTTGAGTTAAAGCGCAAAAGAAAATAATTGTAAAAATGTTCATAATTATTTAATTAAAGTAGGTAAACTTAAGTACCTAATTAAGTTGGTTAACAATTATTGTGAAATAAAAATTGGTATGGTCTTAACATAAAAATTAAAAAACAAAATCTCGCAAAGCTTGACTTACCAAATCAGTATTATCTTGGCCTTCAATACACAATTCGTGGTGAGTAGCATTACCCCAACAAAACATTTTGTGTACCTAATGGTCAATGACTTTTAATTTTACAATCTACCTATTTAATAACCTCTACCCTAAAGTCATCCAGTCTATTATGAACGGAGGTCGTTGAAGTTGATGTTTTATAACTTTAAATTAAATTCTTTACACCTTGAATTTTATCTGCGGCATTGTAAAATAAAATAATACAAACACATTTTGCAAAAGTCGAGAACAATCTCCAAATTCTGATTATATTTTTTTTCCAACTGGCAGAAATTATCATTTTTGACAAAACTGCTGAAACTAATTATTATAGACGTGTATATGCCACTTTAAAAGACGATTTTTACAGAAAGTATAAAAAAGGATGTGTAATGAAACACGTCGACGACGTCGAAAAGTTGATTTTTTTTTTAAGTTTAGTTTGTTCCTTAAGGAACCGGCTAAGGTCATAGACCATGCTGCCATGTCATTAGTTTCTTAATTTCATTGTAATACATATATAAACAATATTGATGATGATGAATGATAATAGAAATGGGAAGTGAGAAGTGATATTACCCCCCAACCCCTCGAGTATCTCAGTAAAGATGTGGGGCTTTACTAAGTCCTCACGCAGACTTCTTGTGAGAATTAACAAAAAAGTCGAAAAGTTGACATTATGTTGTAATGTCAATGTCAATGTTAACGTCAAACGGACTTCTTGGCGGGAAAGTGAAGAGTCATGTCTGCGGTTTTGTTTTATTTTCTAAAATTTGTGTTATGTCGAATATTAATGTGAAATAATGGTGGATTATTAACCGTTAAGTGTTCGTGAGTGTACATGAGTGTTGGCAAATGAAATAAAACAGTGCAACTTTACTTTTCAAATTCTCACAAGAAGTCTGCGTGAGGACTTAGTAAAGCCCCACATCTTTACTGAGATACTCGAGGGGTTGGGGGGTAATATCATTTCTCACTTCCCATTTCTATTATCATTCATCATCATCAATATTGTTTATTTATGTATTACATAATAATATGAAGATAGAACGAATGAATAGGCTTGATGGATTTCATCCTGAGCCGTAAAACAATAAACAAAAAAGAAAAAATAACGTCAAACGTCAAATAAAGTGCTACCAGGACTTCTTGGCGGGAAAGTGAAGAGTCATGTCTGCGGTTTTGTTTTATTTTCTAAAATTTGTGTTATGTCGAATATTAATGTGAAATAATGGTGGATTATTAACCGTTAATTGTTCGTGAGTGTGCATGAGTGTTGGCAAATGAAACAAAACAGTGCAACGTCACTTTTCAAATTCTCTCAAGAAGTCTGCGTGAGGACTTAGTAAAGCCCCACATCTTTAATGAGATACTCGAGGGGTTGGGGGTATATCATTTCTCACTTCATTTCATTCATCATCATCATATTGTATATTTATGTATTACTTGTAAGAAAAAATACTTTGACACTGGCTAAATGTGCTAATCGCACGAAGCCATCAACTAAAAGAAAAAAAAAATGCTACCAGACGATTTCTCCAAAATCAACCATGATTCGCAACATCGCAACGGACAACGGAGTACAGTCACATGCACTGACATGTAACTTTGAAATACAGAAGAATAAGAGTCGAAACTATTCAAAACTGTGTGTAATGCTCGTGGCTGTACCTGCTTCTGTTCACACGTCGTGTAAACCAAATTTAATAGCAGCGTTTTGCCTGTAAATAAAACGCTTATTAAATACTTACCTTATATGAAACTTATATTATATGAGATAGGCCCCTATCTGTTTCCTGGCTCTTCGCTGGTTCTCTATCTACCATATAGCCCCCTTTCGCTCGCACATCTGATGTCACTCAACGGCTTCCACCGGCAGGCATGCCATGGGCATTGCTATTTTGCCGCATTGAGTCGAATCTCAGTGCTAAATCGATCGGTTCTTTAACGCTTTTAGCTTTGCATTTGAGACAATAAAGAGTGCATTGTGTCAGTGACAGAAATGCCAAACCGATTGTCTGAGAGACTTGGTTACTACTAAAAAAAGACATAAGGTGGTTTCTAGATAAAAGGGTATGCGGTACCCTTGATTTAGATTCAGAGTATAATCAGGAGCTGACATCCACTTCGCCATGAATGTCAGTATGACAAAACTTAAGCTTCTTTCCATTAGAATTATTTTGGGTCGATAAGCCAAACTGCTTCTTCTCTCTACTATGATCTTTTTTTAGGGTTTTATTATTCTGACTTCCTCGTTTTGCACCTAACTTTAAATTTTAAGTAGACATGCTACTGTCTAATAAGAAAACAAAAATGTATATAAAAAGGGAATATAATACTTATAATTATAATAGTAAAAAAATCTCTTAAGTTTTAATTATGTGCATTGTACACAATTATACTTTTGAGTATTTTGAGTATTAGATATTTCCCATAGATAATTATGTTTGCAATAGGTTTAAATTTTTAAATCTTTCTGTTTGTCATGAGAAAAATGAATTGATTTTCTACTATATTCTGTTTTATTGATATTCTATTATGTAATGAAACATCTTCCTCTACGAGAGGCGAAAGAGTTAACAACCCCGCAAGTGTTGATTTGAATGGGAAATGTGCGTCACAACATCTATGAGTGCTACACTGTGAGGGCTCAAAATGAAACATCTGCCCCTACGAGGAACGAGAGTGTTACCAACCCCGCGTTGATTTGAACGAGAAATATGCATTTTAATAGCCATGAGTGCCACCCTGCGAGGGCTCATAGTGAAACATCCGCACCTGTGAAACATCTGCATCTGCGAAACATCTGCACCTGCGAGGGACGAGAGTAATAACAACCCTGCGAGGGTTGATTTGCATAGGTTTACGTAGCAAAACATCCATGAGAGCTACCCTGCGAGGATGCTTAATAAAACACCTAACTCTGCGAGGGGTGGTTAAAAGCTTATTTTTATTTGGGCTAGCTTTCAACACTAGCCTTTGTGCCAGTTTTATTTAAAGGCAATATAAGCCTTTCGCACTCCGCCTGATTTTTCAAGGAGGGTAGTCAACGCCTCTGAATTAAATAAATACTGGGAGGATGGTGGAATTATTCTTAAGGCGACCGACCTTAATTAATGGATCTCGTATGAAAATAGTAATGGCATCTCTCCTCATTTGAA
The DNA here is from genome assembly GCA_949315975.1 of Eudonia truncicolella. Lineage (NCBI taxonomy): Eukaryota > Metazoa > Arthropoda > Insecta > Lepidoptera > Crambidae > Eudonia > Eudonia truncicolella. Next base: position 6,741,175 of record OX438832.1, read on the forward strand.
TTGTTTCGGCTCTCTAGCAATAAATTACGTAAAGCCGTTTGTAACTTTGTAAAACTTCGCGTTGTTTGAGCACACTAAGGTTAAAGCGGCAGCTTTGTCTAAAAAAGCTAAATATTTAGTTCATCATTAACACCTAAATCAGTGAAGCCGAAAGTAAAATTATGTTTGTAAGCATAGAGCTGTTATCAAAATTAACACATTATTCTCATACTGTTTAATTCATAAAGTAATAATGTGAAGCGTTTTAGAAATAGACAGTACCTTCAACTTTGTTCTATTTTGAAACTATAGTCCTCAACTCAACAACTCAACTTGACAGCTTGACATTCTAATTAAACTATTTTTACGATGATTTTACAGGCTTAAAGTACCAGTTTAAATTCGTTTATTATAGTTTCAGCAATATTAAGAACTGTTACGTTAGTAAAAAATGATGTTTTTTTTATTAATTTGTGTATTTTATGAATGTGTTTTGATCTCCCTTCTAGAATTTATGATTGCAAAATTCAGTATCCTTTCTAGACTGCAGTCGTAGTGATTACTTTTGCTCAGTGCTGCAGTCATTTTAAAAATGTTGCCTAGTCTATCTATGGTATTACGACGACTTATTTAGACGTTGGTTGGCCGTCGGCCATATTTGTTATTGTGCTCAATGGGGATTTATTTAGAACATTAATTTCGTTTCATCTTCATAGTTTGTGATGTATTTTGTTTCTTTACCATCCTTTACCTGTAAGATTTTCTGTAGTGACATAAATTGTGTTATTATAGTATAGTTATGCTTGTTTAAAACGGTGGATATCTGTGGATACCCCCTGTGGTAATTCGCTGAAATCAGTCAGCGAATTTTATTGATAAATTATTTCAATAAAATTGTTAAACTGGCGGGGGCATCTAATAGCAATGGAAAAGGGGCTCGCCAAGCTGCCCCGGTCGACGTGGGGTCTCCCCTACTTGACTGGGAAGAGGGTGACCATTTCAGCTTTGAGGATTCTGAACGATTCGAAGAAGATTCTTTGTGTAGCTGGAGTTCAGAACCGGAGAGTCTGTGCAATAACTGGCGAGGATGGCGAAGACCAAATCTTCAAAACACATTTACGCCTCGTTCTGCGAAAAAAACTGTTCAAGGTAACGACGCTCAGCTGATCCTTTGTTTCGAACTCTCGACAACTGGTTTGCTGCACAATGAACTCCTGTATTTAGTCAAAATATTCATAATCTCTTTCATTTAATTTTGTTTTAGTTTCATTTTCCTCACATTTTAATTGAAAGTTGTGATGTCATGACATATAGGTAGTAATTACTTTGTTTGAGTAATAGGTAGTTGTACAAAGAACAGGTGTTGTAAAGTCATTTACCTTTGAGATTGAGAGGACTGAGCAGTTAATAATAATAGCAATGGTTTCAAATCCCTGCCATTACTGTGGCGTTTTCTTTGTTGTTTAAACTGGTTGATACTTCTTACAAGTTTATTTTGATTAGGTGAATGGAAAGTAAAGATGATTCTTGTGAACTTTCACAACTTTCACTATGTTTTGCTTAATATATATTTTGTTAGTCAAAAATCTATAAAAATAAGAATTTACTTTTAATACATGGCTACATAAATACATTAAATTCAGAAATTGTAGATTTTTTTAATTGACTCACTTAGCTGACAATATAAATATTTAAAAATATGTTTTATTTAATATTTCAGAAGTTAATTTAAATGAAAAGATTTCCATTATGTATTAGATTTTTGTAATGAAAAACATTTTTTTAATGGATTCAGTAATTTAAGTATTAAATTGACTTTAATTCACTTTGTTTGATTACCATTTTATTGAAGTTACTTGAAATTCTTGTTTCTGTACATTACTCCAATTTCTTTGAACATTAAAATATTGAATAATGGAAAAGCAACAGATTTTTATAAGTTTTTATTGAATCCCTTCCCACCTCATATACACAAACCACACATGCTTATTATACACATACACAAGCATGGGCATGCATATATACACAAGCACTACATTGACCTCTTTCATCATAAGTATAAAAATAGATATTCATCATTACATCTTTTTGTCAACAAAATGTATGCTTAAATTAGAATATACTGCAATACCTACAACACTATACTTGTAAGGTAATTTCAGTAGAATTTTCTTAAAAATAAGTGATATTTACTGACACCATAATCTTTTTACAGACAAATCTATTGTCTCCACACTAAGTGAGCTAGCAGCAAAGTGTGTAGCCTGCCACATACCATTTGAACTGGTTGAGCATGTCTACCCACCTGTGCCTGAACAACTGCAGCTTCAGATAGCCTTCTGGAGCTTTCCAGACAGCGAAGATGACATCCGATTGTACTCATGCTTGGCAAATGGATCAGCGGATGAGTTTCAGAGGGGAGAGCATCTTTTCAGAGACAGAGCTGTCAAAGATGTCCTTCAAATTGGTGAGTTAGTGCTTATTTATGTAAATTAGTCAGATCCTAATTTTAAAGTGGTTTTGTATTTTACCTAAGCATAAAACTTAAACTGTTAAAATGCTAGTCCCTGTTGACAGACTTGTAATTTTATGACAAACCATACCATATCTGATCTAATTTTTCAGCTTTCACAGACTGAACATGTTTGAATATTATTGGTATTATTGATTGATTTTCAATCTTATTTCAATCACCTAAAGTTCAAAATGTGGTCCTCTAACTGTGATAGGGTTAACTAAAAGGTCACACTCAAACTGCAGTAGGCTGTATTCAAAGTTGAGCTTAATGTATTCAAAAGAATATTTATGAGTTTTGATTCTTATTCTACAATCGAAGTAGGTGCAAAAGCACTGCAATATTGACTTGTCTAACTATATGATTTTGTTGTTTTTTATTAAGTTTGTAATTTCTTTACTAGGTTTTCATCTATCCGCAACAATTACACTCAGTGTGCCCCGAGCTCAATACAATGTGGCAGTGACATTTGACAGACAAAGAATATCATCATGTAATTGCACATGCTCATCAACAGCACATTGGTGCTCACATATTGTCTCCGTATGTCTGTACAGGATACATTTGGTAAGTTATCATCTTATCTCTTATGTATGTTATATTTCCTACTGACTGCAGTGACTACAGGAAGCCTGAAGTCTCGCCTGAAATAAACATTTTGATTCATTCTTGTGTGTATTGTGTTATTTTGGTAAAAATATTGAAAAGTGGAGGGATACCAAAATACAAGGAAGGCACTTTTATAAATCTAACCGGTTTATATATTTTTTTTTTATTACTGCTACTTACAAAACTTATTTAATGTGTTAAACTTATTAAATATAGGTATAACATAAAATAAGTTTGGCTTAAAACTTAAATAAATTTTAACTAAAGATAGAATTTTGTCACCAGTCTTCTAATAGGATTTCATCTGGTTGGATGAACTTTCGAAAGTAAAAAGTCCGAGATATATCTCTGCCTTCCAGGGTCCGGCCTTTATAATAGTTGCTTAGCGTTTGCGATTGTTACTAAACGCGTTAGGCCCTTTGTCATCATCATCATGCCCCTCAGTAAATTATATTATTCATTGAAAATACTTATTACAATTAGATCTGTGTTTAAAATTCTAACAGCCAACTCAAGTATGCCTTAGAGCTCCAGTGTCAGAATCATTACAAAGACTGAGAAGAGATCAACTGCAGAAGTTCGCACAATATCTAATATCAGAGTTGCCGCGGCAAGTTCTGCCTACAGCTCAACGTATTCTGGATGAGTTACTATCCGCCCAGCCGAACCAGATTAATACGACTTGCGGTGCACCCGATCCCACGGCAGGAGCTTCGGCCTACGAGTATACGTCATGGTTCTTAGATGAGAAGACTTTGCACAACAATATTAATAAGATATTAGTCAAGTTCTGTGTACCAGCCCCCATAGTGTTCAGGTAAGATGTTTTTTTGTAAGCAGTTTTTTTTCGTGTAACCATAATTCATACTTAATTTTTTTTATTGTATTGGTTTCAAGTCATCAGATAGAAAGCCACTACTTATGTTTCACTACTAAACAGTTAACAGCTTAATACCATGTCAAATACATACCTGTAAACAAGATCAATATCCCCATAGACATAACCCAATCGTAACTCGTAACTCAAGCGTTTGAGTTTCCTGAAGGGGTTAACAGAGTTGTTATTATGTGTCAAAGCAGCGAAATAATAAAAAAAAATGAATAGTCTAAAACCCAAGAACATTTTTTTGTAGTGACGTAAACTACTTAAGTACAAGCGCGCCCCCCGCGGCGTCAGAATGGACGTCCCTACTGAGGCCGTTGCGGGGTCGCGAGCCCGAAGGCATGTGGAACCTGCTCTCCATCGTCCGAGAGATGTTCAGGCGCAACGACAGGAACGCCATACCGCTGCTCGAGATCATAACGGAGGAGGTCATGGCTTGCGAACAGGTTGGATGCTATGTTTATGTTACTATAGTTTTATAATGTTAATAACGCTTTATTTGCTATGCGAAAGTATTTAAGTTACAATCCTTTTAAGATCTTTGCACAGCGTCTAGGGATGCTGTAAATTCCTCTAGCCCCTAGTATAAAGTAAAGAGGATCCAGAAGCTAAGCTTAATACATACCGCGTTTAAACAACTCACATATTACAGCTAGTGATGTACAAACATTGAGGCGTCGAGTTCTACTTTTGAAGCCTCGAGGCGGATTGGCAGGGCTTGGTGAGCTCGGTAGGCTCGTAGACCCAAATCTAGCCGAGACGCGAGCTCTCTAAGCCACGCCTCGAGGCTTCAAAAGAGTTCGAGTTTCAAAAGAACTCAAGTCTTAAAATGAACGCGAGACTTCAATAAAAGCTCAACTTTATGTTTATCACTTTAATATCTCTGTTAGTTATAATATAGTTAGTGGTGTACAAAACTAGAGTGCTGCGAGTCTTGAGTCCTTTTTCTTAGGGCTCGGAGTTGTTTACTGAGCTAGACTTTTTTAACGGATTGTTCAACAACTCCAAAATTAGAACTCACAAAGGTGGATGTCTTATGTCATAAAGCGCACCGTGGATGCTTAAGCTATTGTGCTTTACTTCTACTTATCCTTATTCATCAGCAGTCCATCACAACTAGAGCACAGGAAAAGACTAAAGCACTGAAAAAGATTCGAGTCCTGAAAAAGCCTCGAGATCGATGAGCTCTTAAAAAGGCTCTGCACTCAAAAAGGCTCGAACTCTGAAAAAGACTTCCGAGTTTGTCGAGCTTCATACAAACGAGGCGAGCCATGTAAACGACAACGAGCTCTAGACAAAAGGACTCGGAGGCCTCAAGCCTTGTGAATCACTAATTACAGCACAGCTTGGAACAGTCTGAACGCAGCTGTTGCGAGATTCCGTGTCCATGAAAGTGTATATATGTGTCTATTTGTGGGTTGCTCGAGCGCGTTTGTATGAAACTTACCTTCTGCTGTCTCCATGCCTTTAGTGACTTTTGATTATATTTGTTATTTCATTTAATTCTTAAATGCACAGATTATCGTATGGTGGTACACCACAAAAGCAGCTCTAGTGGCTTGGGGCGGCGGCGGCGGCGGCAAGCATGGCGGCAGCGGGGGCAACTCCGCCGCACAACACGCCTGCTCTTCCCTATGTGACGAGGTAATGTGTGTCTTGAGCCATTGTAATAAGTGTTACGTTTATATAGCGGCAGTGGAGGTAACTTAGCCGCCCATCACGTCTGCTCCTTCTTATGCGACGAAGTAATGTATGACTTGAGACATTGTAATAAGTGTTACGTAAATATAGCGGCAATGGGGGCAACTCCGCCGCACAACTCGCTTGATCTTTCCTATTTGACGAGGTAATGTGTGTCTTGACTTGAGCCATTTTAATAAGTAAAGTAAAGTAAACCCACCCACTCATTTTACTAAGTATTATATAAATAATTACCTAGCAGCAACAGAGGGGTAGCTACGTCGCCCAGCAGGCCAGCTCTTCTTATTGAATGACGTAAGTAATGTGTGCGTTAAGCCATTGTAATAAGTGTTACGTAAATACTTATTGACTTAATGTGTAGCCTTTAGCCCTTGTAACAGGTGTTATTTAGATACATAACGGCAGTGTAAGTAAATCCGCGACTTTATCCCTTGTGGGATCATAATTAAAAAAAATCATTTAACCAGTTTAGGCTACAAGTAGCTCTTGTGAATGTCACTATGCGATCGGTTCGTAAGTCTACTCTGGGCGGGAGATCTTGTACATCATATAGGAGATCATCTTGGAGATCATATAATCATAATAAAAACATGGCGTCAGCTAGATCCATATTCAAAGTGTTGGTGCAAGTAGTCCTTATTAATTTGTTGTTTCACACAGGTGGTGGTGCTGTGGCGTCTCGCTGCGTTGAACCCAGCGCTAGCACCACACGAACGCGACACACTTCATGAACAATTCGCACAATGGCACATGAAAGTCCTGGATAAGGTAGGCAACTATTTTAGTTTGTTTTTTTTATTAACTGTTTAAAGGGTCTTAAAACATTACAGCTATGTACGATTGGAAATCAAATGATTCACATGATCATGAGTACACAAATTTCTACTTTTTTTTCCTTTAGTTTATGGCTTCGTGCGATTAGCATATTTAGCCAGTGTCAAAGTATTTTTTCTTACAAGTAATACATAAATATACAATATTTCCTTCCAGTATGATGATGATGAATGATATCAGAAATAAGAAGTGAGAAATGATATACCCCCAACCCCTCGAGTATCTCAGTAAAGATGTGGGGCTTTACTAATTCCTCGGGCGGACTTCTTGAGAGAATTTGAAAAGTGAAGTTGCACTGTTTTGTTACATTTGCCAACACCCATGCGCACTTACGAACACTTAACGGTTAATAATCCACCATTATTTCACATGAATATTCGATATAACACAAATTTTAGAAAATAAAACAAAACCGCAGACATGACTCTTCACTTTCCCGCCAAGAAGTAAAATTTTTACTTATAAACTTAGATAAGTAGTTTTTTTAAATAAAATAGTTTGGACAGTAAGTAAGAGAATCTAATCTCTAAAACACTCAAAAGGTACTTTAACTCCTTGATTATTGTTACCTTTATGAATTTGTTACCTATGATAAGGATGCATGTGTTAAAATAGAAAATAAAATCTTACAACAAGTATTAACTACTTAGATTAGCCTTTTCTTATAAAATCTATACCTTTATCTACTAGGTGGCGAAAAACCGTAACAACCACTTGAGCAGTACGTCTCACAGTCGGCACGCGACTCGCGCGCACTCCCACCCACCCTACATTAACGGCATCAGCGAAAACGAAGTCTTCCCCGGCTTCCATCCAGCTATGGAGGCCTGCTTCTTGGAGTGGGACGACTACCCCATACCAGGAGTCACGTACACTAAAGACTTGAATCCGTTGTACCATAGCCCCTTCACTATATTCAGGCATCAGGACAAACAGAATGATAGTGTGCATCAAGTTAGTATAAACTCCAAAGTCAATAGATACTACGAATTTACTTGCGTTAAGAGATCGAAAGGTAAGTTTGCGAAACGTAAGTAGCAAGTCCGTATTAAATGTTGCATTTCAATGTTTGTTGTGTGTAATGCGTAATATTTGCGTAAAATTATAATATGTAAATAATCATAAAAAATATATTTCGTTACTTAGCTACTCGCAAAAAATAAAACTACTTATTGTCACAGTATAAGTGCAAATTCCAATGGGCATGATGACTGATTTTGAAAAACTGTACTATAACATTCTAATGCATGTAATATATCCATAAAAAAAATATTTTTGTAAAAAATTAAGATTTTTTAGTTAAAAAGGGCTTTTAATTTTTATTTATTTGAAATTCGCGCAACGCTCTCCTGTGTCATAGCAACTACTTGTGACGTCACCTCTATGTAACTCAACAGTAAACATTACGACCGTATAAGACAAATTCGTTGTTTTACTTGTTAAATATGAATTCCAAAGTGTATAAGTGGTGTGCGGTTCCTCAGTGCGTTAATCAATAAAAACTCCGAACAAATTATTTGTTTACGTTCCTCACGTCAAAACAGTGCGGAAAATGTGGCTTAATCTTGCAAGAAGAGATCCATCAGCTGTATGTCTAAATTCTCTATTTCTGTGAAGATGCAGGTAAAAACAATAAAACAGCGCGGGATATTCGAAGTTCGTATGAAATTAAGTGACACTATCGGCGTACATAGAGATGACGTAATTCGATCTGATTGGTGTTCAACATATCATGGCGGATTGCTGTATTTTGTAGTTTTATTTTATAAAATAAATTTACAATCTCGCTATGAATATGAAAATAAATATTTATTTAATATTCTATTATTTCTGTTACATTAGATAAACTCATGATTTTAGTGATTTTTGGTTAATGTCATCATGCCTATTATACAAATAAAATTGTTGTAGTGTTCGTGATCATCTGTCGTGTTTCGTTTTGAAACGCAAAATTGTGCCTATTTCTGTTTTATTCCTATCAAACATAACTTATACAAAATAAACTTTTACACATTAGTGGTCGCTCAGTGGTCGAAATTCGACCGTAATTTTATTAAGGCTGCACGTATTAAGCAATGAAAAATTAAAAAAGATAGAATGTGAGTTTGGATTGGCATTGACAGATTTCGGCCGCTACTCTTCCATTTTTGAGATTTTTGAAATTTTTAAAAAGAGTTTATATGCGTGTGTGTCAAATACATATGCGTGTGTGTCAAATACATGGTAGTGTGTGTATTGTTTGTTTTATTGATTTAATGTATTTTTTATGCATAATTTAAAAAAAATATTAAAATTCTGCACTCTTTAAGTGTGCGAAATTTCATACTCCTCGGTCCGCGGAATTTTCGTAAAAAGGGGTACAAAGTTTTTGCTTCACGTATTAATATATAGATTAACACTGTTGAAATTCTTATATATAATAGCAAACATGATAGAAAAAGAAAAGATCTCAGTGTAAGTCCTAACCTGATTACGGCGATGGTCAGGAAAAATACTATTTAAATGATCTGTCTCCATAAATTTAGTATTAGATTATAGTATGTATTCGTCATTTTTAGGTAAACTCCTCTAAAGCAGTTTTGAACAATGAGATGTCTCTAAGTTACCGGCTGACTAATCCCGACCCCTCGATGCAAGGTCACCGCACTATGGTGCACAGGAACACCAGTCGCATCAACGTCGACTTGGCTATACCCGGAACGTCGGGTCAAGTAAGTTCACATAAAAAGGATACACAATGGCAGGGTGGAGCGAAATTGTCTTACGGCGTCCTTTTGTCGTTCACATTACATACATTTTATTTCAATATAATTATGTTAAATAAATAATAATGTTTAAAATTTTAGTTTTCGCAGTGATTTTTTTGGTCTCTATTTGGCATTTTGACGCCTCTTGCCACCGGGCGCCCAGAGCGACCGTTCCAACCACTCTACCCTATAGCCGGCGCTGCTCTCGCCTGTTCTCACTCTGCATAAGTAACAATTGGGTAGTTGACTGGTTAGTCAATATAGAAACTGTTTAACAACTGTCAAAATGATTAGTTTTAATAGAAGTTGTATGGGATTAGCAAACTATGACGTCACTATTCTTTTCCGTCAATTGAGTGTTTATTAATAACTTTTTAGGTTACAGAAATTCATGCTTAGGTCAAATAAAAAATTGGTTAATGTTATAAAGAACTGTTACGTGATTTCATTTAAACGTTTATTGTTCTGGAATTAATTGTTGTTGTTGTCCACTACCCAATTATGCAGAAGATAGTAGTTTGCTAGCTAGCGATTTCGAACGACGAGCTTTGCATTTATCTCTGGATGATAAATAAAACTGAGGCCGAAAGTGGATCTCTTACCGCTGAGAAACTGACTGTCTGAAGATAATTATGCGTTAGTTATAGCGTTGGAATTATAACCCGAAAACTCTGGTTCTTAGACCGGTCGTCTAACACCTAGACCACAGAGGCAATTAAATCTTGTAATGTTTTGTGTTGTAAGATTGTTTTAATTTATATTTTAGGCTCGCGGTTCAGGTGAAGGTCCTGGCGAACCACCGCATTCTGGACCGAGCGATGGTAACCACTCCAGCGTTTCATCTGAAGGTGAGTTACTCCAATCCTGAACGGCCCAAAAAAACATAAGGTATTCAATTTCATTACATCCTATGTTCATCATCATCAGTCTATATTAGTCCACTGCTGGACAAGGCCTCTCCAAATGCACGCCACTGGGCACGATCCGCGGCTACTCTCATCCAGCTTTTGTCGGCCACCTTGCGAAAATCTCACAAAGCGAAAGTCCTACACTACTTAATTAATTTTTAGTATTGAATTGAAAAATCAAAATAATTTTAATTTTATTGAACTTTGTAATAAACGTTGTAACATTTAGTGTGGCAGGATAACGTAGTCGCGAGTGGTTATTAACGAAAATTTTCGTTACCTAACATGATTTTTTTTCAAAATTATTTGTTTTACTAATAGTAGTTGCGTATCGTCATCCAGAGTATTTACTTTATTATTAACGCGAATAAAATACAATAAATGCTTTTTTCTTATTTTTTCCATTATTGTTCGAACATCTAAAGTTGTCGAATATTTGCAAGCCCATCTATGAACGAGTCACTTCACAAAGAACTGGTTTCCAGGTTTCTGCGAAAACGAGGAGGAAATCCTACAGCAGAGCGGCGGCGAGACCGACTCGCAGGAGTCGAGTTCTCCCCCCGTGTCGTCCGATGACGCGCACCGAAGGATCTCGAACGACGACTCTGTATCAGACGACGAGTGTAACATATACTACTATGACTCAGCGGCGGCGAGGCGAGCGGTCGGCGGGGAGGGGACCAGCTCTGGAACTGCAATGGTAAGTGGAGTAAAGCTTATATTTTTTATCCCCACTGCTGGAGCACAAGCTTCTTATTTTAGATAGAAGCACCACACGGAGAACGGGGCCTAAACCAGCGCGACTAGTGCAGAACTGCAGATTGTTGGTTTTTAACGACTGCTATTGCAGCCTGGACCAACAGCTTTACGTGCACTCTAAAGCACGATGACTGAGCTTTGTGAAAGTTGCTTAACTTCAGCTATCGCAAACCGAGTGCGTTTATCACTGCGTCATCGAGCTCCTCTTGAAGCTGGATGGCAGTGAAACCACCATGCTAAGTGGATTATAGATAGAAGAATCTCTTTCAATGTCGAACGATGAATCGACGACGGCGAGGCGGGTGGTCGGCGGGGAGGGGACCAGCTCTGAAAACGCCATGCTAAGCGGATAATAGGTTCAGTTAGCAAAAGGTCGCTGAAGTAATTCCATTCCATATTAACTTTACTGGTAAGTTAAGTGACACCAGGGATCGATAGGAGTTATATAATTATCACTTGGTATTAACAAAAAAATGCCCTTACAAATTATAACTGTATTCGAATGACGAAGGCTTATTACCGAACTCAAAAACATGTGCGTGTCTCTGTGCTTCTCGCTGAAGATTAAAGGTCCCCGGTAGCTCTGTCGAAAATAATAAAATACATTAGAAACTCAATTAACAAAATACAAATTTTATTTTGTTACAATCGCCTCCATTATTATGCATTCTTTAATTTGTCATAAAAATTCAACAAATAATTGGACGAATCCGATAATTATCGGAATGTTATCAAGCTGTTATTATCTTTACAATTTCGAACCTTGAGTGACATACTACCGAAGTTATTGATTTAACAAACTTGGTGCACAGCTAGATTTTTTTTATTGTTCTAATAATGTTCAGTGAGTTTCGTAGCTGACCAACAAAAAATATATTCATAAAAAAAAATGTTTCTACATTTGTGTTTTTGTAATTTGTTTCGCAACAAAATTTGCGTTAAAAATCATATAAACACAACAAAAATATTTTATAAATAGCTTACCTACTTCTTAACTGATCTTTAGTATTTGTAAAAATATTATGATCGGATGTTAATGACTGTAGTTGTTGACATTGAATGGGCGCCTTTGGCTTTCAAAGTAAAAAGTAAATAGTGTTGAATAATTTCGGCGGGCTGGTTAGAACTACGATAGCTTAATTGGGAGAGCACCTGACCCGGTATGTCAGAAGGGTGCAGGTGCTTGTGGATTTTTTTTTAACATTTGTGTTTTTATAATTTATTTCGCAACAAAATTTGCTTTGAAAATTATATAAACAAAACAAAAAGATTTTATATATTCATTTTATGGAGTTATTTATTCAACTTAATACAGTTCGGAATCTGCTTAGAACCCATGATTTGTTGTTTTGGTGTTACAACAACCCATTACAACCTACAAACGGTATATCTTCGTTGTGTTTACACAGGGCGTCGCCGGCAGCTCAGGCTCCGGCTCATCATCCGCCAGCGCGAGCAGCTGGGAATGCGGTTGGGACGTTTCCTTCGCTCGTGCCGAAGGCCTACAAGCGCATGGACACGTCCGCGAAGCTTGCGCGTTGGGAGCGAGACTCGCTAGAGAGTTACTAGCAAAGCCCCCAGCCTTTGGGGTCACCTGCGCCCCCCCGCCCCACCATGATCCGAGGAAGCTGCGACGTCGGCATATGCCCTCGCCCCGGCTCTGTGCGGCCAGCCATCGCCTATCGTGTCTCGCGTCCGCTACGCTCGCAAAATGCGCTTTCCTGTGCACGGTGAGTAACTTTATCGTCGCGATTCTTGATTTAAAAAAAGTGTTAGTTTTATCGTTTTCTGCCTGTGACTACTTGGATAGTAAGCACGCGGAGAGATTCGACGGTATCATAGTTTAGTTAGTTACTAAATGCGCTTTACTATGCACGGTGACTTATATATATTTTCGAGTGAGCGAGACTGGCTAGGAAGTTGTTAGCAAGACCTCTGACTTATAATAAGACAAAAACATTTTTTTTTGTAAATTGATTTTTATTACATCATTTTCTAATTATTTAGTTTGAGTTAATTTCCTTTATCTTTAATATTTTTTGTAGTCGTGCACTGCAGTTCTACACCCTATAAAATGTTCCTTATCAGGTACTAGCAGAGTTCAGCGAACACCACGAGCTCGCGTTCCGCATAGGTCTGTTCGCGTTGGAGATGGCACGTCCCCCGGCTAGCACTAAAGCGCTAGAAGTGAAACTGAACAATCAGGAGACTGAGCTGGTAGCGCTGCTGAAGAAGCTGCCTACTGGCCCTGAGCAACTTGCTTTAGCCCGCGAAAAGGCCGAGCATCTACGCGACGGTTCGTTAAGGTAAACATTATTTTTTATCTCCTGGAAATAAAGTAAGGATAGTTAAGTAATGAATGGGCAATACAGATGAAATTTTTCATTGCTTTCGGTTTTATTCCAAATGCATAGGGTTTAATACTTAGTGGCAATAGCAATATTAGCTGCTTTCGTACGAAAAGTTAAAATTAAATATATGGAGTTACACCTTATATGGGTTGATACTTGCAAATGATATAAGGAAAGAAAGAGGACGTCAATATCGCTGGACTGTAGTCAAGACAGTAGGTATTTATTATTGTTATTATTCTTTGCAGAAATCGTGGACCGGCATTGCTGCCCATCGCTTTAGCAAGTTTCTTATTCGACGTGTTAGTTCTATCCGTATCTGACAAAGAAAACAAACACATGGTATGTATCATTGAGCACGTTTGTAACAAGTTAAGATAACTCCTAGCAAATATTGTAATTCTTAAAAATAGAATACCTTTCAAGATCAAAATAATGCTGTACAATGCTTTGGCTGAATCATTTATCCAATATGGTCTAAGTAGCTACGGTCGCATCTACAAATCATATTTAAATCAAATATATAAGCTACAAATTAGAATACTTAAAAATTTAGTTTCAGTTAAACTTAAAAATCAATTTCGTAATGACGAGAGTAATTTCTTTAAGCATTGTAAAATCCTGCCCATAATGACTCAATTTAGGTACTGTTTTCTAAAACAATATTTTTGAAATAACGAAATCCAAACTGAGCGGTATCACCCTGTATACACTCTAGCAGTCGCCGAGTGCCGGCTGCGCACCACTCGAGCCAATAATACGTTTTTTTTGTTTGTTTTTTATGCTTAGCACGGCAAATGACTCCACACCACCTGATGTTAAGTGGAAATCGAGTCCAGATGCAAAGACAACTGGTGCAGCGTGAAAACAACGCAGCATCAGTCAACTTCACTCTGTCGGCCCACGAGGTGCTTCTTTACGCCTCGTTTGAAGGACCCCATATCATAGGAAAGAGGAAAAACGTGTGCTGGTAGACTATTCCATCCTTTGGAGGTGCGACAAAGAAACGAGTCACCAAATTTCTTTGTGCGCGATGGGAGATGTGTGACAGTGAAGCGATGACTCCGGAGAGCAGCACGTGTACTCCTATGGAGGAAGGGAGAAGGTGGGATATGGTCAAAGAGTTCTTCAGAGCGCTCGCCGTGGTATAAGCGATAGTAGACGCTGAGTGGCGCTATATCTCTACGCAATTGCAGGGGTTCGAGAGTATTAGTGACCTCTGCATTGCTGATAATGCGTATAGCGCGACACTGCAATCTATCTAAGGCATCGACATCGAGAAGATACTTTGCGGAACCGTCCCAGATGTGCGAGACCGTACCTGTGTCTTGTACAAAAGACACAACTGGTCAGGCGTAAAGAATCGCCGCACTCTGTTCAGGACACCGAGTTTTCGTGAGGCTGTTTTGATCACGGCATCGATGTAGTCCTTTTGATTAAGATCGCAGCGAATCGTCATACCGAGCATGTTGATATTGTTCTGCAGGCTTAGAGATGTGCCCTGAAGAGTCGGAAGAGGAAGGAATGGTGACTTTTTGGCTGTAAACGCACATACCTGTGTTTTCTTGGCATTGAACTCAACCAGATTATTGGAGCCCCAATTAGATATGAGGTCCAATACCCGATCAAGCTCAATGACAAGATTCACTCGTTTCTCTTCAGTCTCGACTCGCCTAGCCGCAGGGTGACCGTTATACCCACCATGCACTGTACGGCAAGTGCACCGCGGCATACCTTACGCCCCGGTTTATTTACGAATTACCCTCTGATTTACGAAAAAGCATTACGACGGACAATATCAAATCGAAACTTAAAAATTATTTCTTAAGTAACGTGAATGTTGTTGAAACTTAGAGATGAATTTTATTACCAGTTACTTTAACCTATAGCAAGTACATTGTGAATGGCCATTTGGGCAGAGGTTGGCGCAAATTACTTATTAATATAAAAGGATGCCTTAATGACTGGTGTTGATCCCCGTGTAGGTGTTTATTTATTTATAATGAAACGCGAAAGTTTAAAAGTGTATATAACTAGGCAGGTACTTATATTGTGGTTTTATATACTTATATATATTTTACAATGTAATGTATGTCAATTATTGTATTATCGATGTAGAAAAAACGGCATTAACACAAACCTCAGTGGTTTTAAATGCTGTACTAATTTTAAGGCGTAATTATGTTATAGAGCAATAATAAAAAAAACTAACAAAATGGGATTCACAAAGAAGCTCTTAATTGAATGAATTGTAATGAATGTATTTTATTTACAGTTAAGAGTTCCAGCTGACGAAGTATTGGGTTTCGAAGCGGCTGTATCTGCTTTAGGGCTGAAAGCAAATGTCTCAGAAGCGGAGCACCCGTTGTTGTGCGAAGGCACGAGAAGGCAGCGCGGGGAGTTGGCACTAACTCTGCTGGCATTCTACAAAGACGATCCCGTCAAATTGGCTAAGATTATGAATAAGGTTAGTTGTTAATTTAGAAATAAGCGAACGTATTGAATTTCTTTAGTGCTCGCTTAGACAAACAGCGAGTTAGAGAGAAAATATGTAATAGTCAGGTCAACAAGATGAAAAACCTGAAAAAAAGAAATATAGCTCCTAATAATATGAGCATTAGCTCATTCGATTCGGAATGACATCTAGAAAAAGGCGTTGTGAGGATTTTACTGCACGTTAGAAATTGCAATTTTTATTAACAAATATAAATATTCAAGATAATTTGAAAAAATATCCTTAAAGAGGAGGAAATTTCCCAACAAAAAGTTCTCTGAACTCTACCTCTATTATTAATAATATTAATTTAACACTGAAAATAGGGCTCCGCGCAGCCATTACGGCATGGGTGCACGCTGCTAAAGATAGCGTACCACATAAAATATTTTTTCATAAAAACAAATATGAAATTAAATATTTAAATAAATTATGGTTTCATCCAGATATATTTAGATTGTTTAAATAATTAGTTAAGGAATTATTTTCTCTTTAAAAATCATAATTGGCATTATTCCACTAGTTAATATTTTTTTATCGATAATTACATTGTTTGTTAACATAACAATTTGTTATAAACAAATTCTAACTACCATAATATATTTTTTCTAGAGCAAAAAAACAAATACCTACAGCAATATAATTATATCAAAATAATAAAAAAAAAACTTTTTTTTATAACGCTTTTAAATATTACACGATATCAAAGTTGAACCGGACACTTGATTTGTCAAGTAAAAATAAATAAAAAACCGCACACCGCAAATATGACAGCACCTACAGTGAAGTATTAATTACTATATATTTATACAGTGGAGGACATATAATTAGAAACACTTCGTATGAATTATGAAAGTTTGAAGTCCACATACAATATTCGTGAAAAATTTATAGATTCAATATTTAAAAATCATGTAAAAATATATTTTTAGCCACTCAATTAAAATACTCATAATACATTAAAAAAACAACACTATCTAAACTTCAATCATAAAAAGAGTTTAAAGCATACATCTTATTTTCTGTTGCTGGCCGCTTGGACGCCTAATTAGAAACAGTTTAGAAAAGCATGCGCGGTACATTCCATTTTAGAAATGAAAAAATAAAACTTCTTTCTTATCTATTTCTATCGTTTTGGCGGCAATTGAACATCAAATTGGAATTTCGTTTACGATTTTTTGTTCAAAATAGGCAAAAATAAAAGTTGTGACGCGTCAACTAGGCAAATAATTGTTAATTTGCACATCAACCAAAACTGAACGTACAGGAGAATAGCTGATCATTTAAAATGTTCTGTAAAGAAAGTTTTTAATGCTATTGACCTTGAAAATGTTCTTAGAAAGGCCGAGGAAAACTTCGACCAGAGAAGATATGCTAATCGTACGTATTGCTAAACAAGACCCATTTAAAGGCTCCAACCAGATTAAAAAGGAAGTTTTTTCGCCAGATGACCATAGAAACGTCTCGTCAAGACTGGTACGCCGTAAATTAGTGGAAGCAAAATTGTTTGGGAGGGTTTCTCGTAAGGTACCGCTTCTTAGCAAGCAACATCGAGAGAAGCGATTATTATTCGCTAAAAAGTATGTCAATTGGACGGTGCGAGATTGGAAAAAAGTCTTATTCTCAGATGAAACTAAAATAAACATGGTAAATTCAGACGGCAAGCGCTACGTTAGACATCCAATAAACGATGCGTTTAATTATAAATACACTAGAAGCATAGTCAAGTACGGGGGCGGCAATATCAAGGTATGGGGATGATTTTCCGGAGTTGGACCCGTTCGAAAGATTGAAGGTACAATGGATCAACTGCTGTGCAAAAACATCTTAGAAGAGACAATGATTCCCTCCTCTGACGACAGTTTGCCTGTAACCTGGATCTTTCAGCATGATAATAACACACCGCCAACAGTGTAAAATATTTTCTTAGACTGGCCAAGGCTGATTTTGCCAAGACAACAAAATGGTATACATTTTTTTTCATTTAAATATTAAACTTGTTTATTTCTTTATAAACAATTTCTTACGAACGATGTAAATTTTTTTTTCCAACGATATATAATGCTATTGTTGGATGCAAAAACAGCAATAATATAACTTGTTTAAAAACATTTTTTTAATAACATTTCTTGGACTTTTAATTTTTTGTTAACTTTAGAAAATTATTATACACAAAATAATTAACTTTAATAAACTTTGATCTTGTTAAGTATTTACATAAGAAAGGCTCCACAGAGCCGAAAATTTTTAGGTTTATTATTTAAACTTTTATGTCGTCATTTATGAAAACGGGGATTGGAAAAAAATTTGCAAATTAACAATTGCATAACTTTTTGAAAAATTAGTTTAAAATAAAATTTCCAACGGGCATATATTCTTCCAAGTATCTGGATAAAATCATAATTTATTAAAATTTTTAAATTCATATTTGTAGAATATTGTAAAATATTTTATGTGGTACACTGTCTTTAGCGGCAGTGCACTTATGCCGTAATGGCTGCGCGGAGCCCTATTTTCAACGTTAAATTAATATTATTAATAATAGAGGTAGAGTTGCGGGAGCTGAAACTTTTTGTTGGAAAATTTCCTCCTCTTTGAAGATATTTTTTCAAAATATCTTAAATATTAATAGTTTTTGAATTATTAACAAAAAACTAAATACCTTTTTTTTTAAAACTTATTTTGTTAATAAAAATTGAAATTTTTTACGTGCAGTAAAATCCTCACAATGCCTTTTTCTAGATGTCATTCCGAATCGAAATCGAATGAGCTATTGCTCATATTTTTAGGAGCTTTATCTCTATTTTTCACGTTTTTCAAATTGTTGACCGGACTATAAAAGGGAATTTAATGAAGGAGATAAATGCTTTACAATTGCGATGTCAGTTAAAATACTAAACTAATAATGTTGAAAGTACTTCAGAAAATGTTCTGAAAATTAAATAAAATAATTTTTGCATTATTTAAAATTTTATTAAAAAAATACCGTTAGAAGTTTATGGGAATTAAAAATGAGCTACAAGTGATTTTGAATAAGAGAAAAAGGAGCACTCGTTATTGATATCATAGCGTAAAAATTAGTCACCGGTTCAAAAAATCGCTCCCCTCGAGAGTTCTGATAAGTCGATCATGCACAATATTCAAAAAAGATAGATTCAATGCTGTAATACGAAAGCGTTCGTTGTCAATGAGCGTTGTGCCTGGTCTGGTATGACAGGTTCACACAAAGTATCTCTGAATAACTATTGTTTGTTGTATACCACAAAAACATTTTTGATAAGAAACAAAAAAGTTTTATCACTTGACTGTACATTTAAAATTATTGTATGTTAACATTAACAGCTTTTGGACCGCGAAATCCACCAGTTGACGAAAGGTCCTATGGTGAGCATGTACTACACGAACAACCCGCGCCTGGCCGCCTACCGCGCGGACGTTATGGCGCAACCGTACGCCGCTCACCCGGTGCACCCGGCGTATCCTGCGCACGCGCAGCATCCGCAACATCCTGCGCACGCTCAGCATCCACAGCATCCGCAACATCCGCAACATCCGCAGCACCCGCAGCATCCGCAGCCGTGTCTACCGGCGCAGGTGAGTGACGTCAAAGCCAGCAAGGGGTTTAATATCACCGAATATTTTTAAAAAAAACTTAAATTATACTACCCTAAGACTACGATATTTTTGTGAAAGAAATAGCCTTGAAGTTTTACTGTTACAGTTTACGCTGTCATGGCTTAGATTTGAATTTGTTATCAAGTTTTTTGAATAAAAATCTTGATAATAAGAGTTCCTTGAGAATCAAATAAACATGTTTGAATGATTAACATGTGATTTTCATTGTTACCGTTATTATTGAAGTATTAAAAAAATTAAATATCAAAACGGTCACCAGCGACTTCGATTACGAGTGGGTGGGGTGAAATGATCTAACAGGTTTTTTATATCGCGAGGTTGGCGACATTAGTTAAACTATTATGACGTATGAGCTGATTACCAGTGATCGGAATTTAAGGGTTTAAAATTATCTAAAATAACCGACAAGACAAGACTAAGAATGATGAAACCTTCAAAATGTTGTTAATTTATTGTAGTTGTAATTTCCATTAGTTGACATCGAATTTTGTGGAAGGAGGTATGTGTTTGTGTGTAACTAGTCAATTATATGTAATGATTGGTAAATAAACAACATTTTGGTGGTTTTAACCACTCCTAGTCTTGTCCTGAAGGCAACTTTAAATAAATTTGCCCCCTTCATTCCGATCACTGCTGAACACTAGTGCCAATATCTAGAATACCTTGTGATGTTATCCAGGCGGCCTGCCCATTGGTGACGGATATGGAGCGACTGGTGGTGTCAGAGAGCGGGGTATCGCCGCCCGCGCACCCGCACGCCTCGCACACGACGCACACGGCGCACACGACGCACACGACGCACACCACGCACACGACGCACACCACGCACGCGCCCCAACAGCATCCACCGCTCGCCAGACCTAAGGACTCCAGGTAATCTAAATGTAAAAAGGGAAACTGACCTAATAAATGACTGACCGGCTGACATATCAAGCAACGCACAGCCCAAACTACGTTTCTCCTTGAAGGGGATAAAAAGGGCGCGGGGGGGGGGGGGGGGAGAGGTAAGTTTGTATGAAACTCCGTCAGTTTTTAAGCGAAATCGATAAAAAATAGTATTATATTTGGTCAGAAATTAAGAATGGCGTATTTCGGGATTTTTGAAAATTCAACCTCTAAGGGGGTGAAAAGGGTGGCAAGGTTTGTATGGTCCATTTTTCTTTAATGTCAGATTTACTTACGATAATTTTCACCCTCCTACCCCCACTAATCGTACGCTATATGGCAGATCAACGTCTGCGGGGTCCTGACCCCGCACTACCTGTAGTGTTATTTTTGAAAATTGTATGTACAGACACCTGCACATGTACTATGTATTCAAAACTGACAAATTTCTTCAATAAATGTTTTTAAGCTCAAAGTCCATAGAGGAAATTTGACAATTTGTAGTACTCTAATGTGCATGCGTGTGTACAGTCACGAGAATTAACGTGTATACACTTTTGGCTTTTATTCCATTGTATTAAAACTAAGTAAGTAAAAACATTTTGAAATCACTACATAGTATAAAACAAAGTCGCTTCCCGCTGTCTGTCTGTCCCTATGTATGCTTAGATCTTTAAAACTACGCAACGGATTTTGATTGGACCCGGTAGGTGGCGCTGCTTTAGGGTTCTTTAAGATACGGATGTTTACTCAAGCGGACGAAGTCGCGAGCGGGCCGCTAGTTTGTTATAAATTAAAAAAGTTAGTATTTGAAAAGTATTTATTTACGTGATTTTGCTAATAAACCACTTAGGTTTACTTTAATTTAATTGTGTTCTCCGATTATCTTTTACACATTTCCACACGGTAACCTCAATCTCCATAAAATCTTGACACAGGTACAAAGGCAAACGTCTGTACCCGTCCGTACCGAACCAGCCTTCAGAAGCGTCCGCACACTTCATGTTCGAGCTGGCGAAGTCTGTGCTGTTCAAAGCGGGCGGTTCGTCGAGCACAAGCCTGTTCACGCAGACGTCCTGTGCTAGGGAACACCACGGGCCGCATAGGTAAAGTATTGTCACGACACTGGTATTCAATCTCGCACGTCTCTGGAAACAGCTATAGGAGAAATTAGTGTTTGTACTTTTACTCTCTTATCAAATAATAATATTAATAAATCAATTTTAGTAGTAGATAAAGAACAAATTATTAATAATACTTACATATTTCTTCATTGAAATGAAACAACTTTTACGGACTTTTATAGCAGGGTCTCCCTGTGACCACGGACCCTGCAAAGGGTTCGAAACGTCAGGATAAACATTAATTAAAACTAGCGTGTAAAATAAACTAGAGTAGATCCGTAAAAGTTGTTTCATTTCAATGAGTAGTGTTCGCGTAAACTTTAGAAAAGAATATATTTCTTCATTTTATAAAAAAAAAAACAGTATTTACTGAAAAGTATCTGAAAAGCGTCCAAATTAAACTTGGATACACACTTCATACCATGAATAAAGATTTTAATATTTTAATCAAAGTTTTTATAACGAGGATTAACGCAAACTACTGTGTACAGGTATCGTAGACATATATATACCCGACGTTTTGACCTAGTGCCTTATATTTTGCTCTTTTTGGACACAATTGGAATGAATTAACGCAACCTCTTCGTTTCACAGAGGTTTACACATGGCGGCCTTCCAGTTAGGTCTATATGCGCTTGGCCTGCACAACTGTGTAAGCGCAAATTGGCTCAGCCGCACATATTCATCACACGTCAGCTGGATTACTGGTGAGTTTACACTTACTAAACTATCGATCATTGGAAACTGTTGTAACTCTTACACATAAATAAAATGAAACAAATTTTATATCGTCCACTGCTGGAAATAGGGCATTCCAAGTGCATACGTCTTCTAGCCCTCTAATTGAAATATTTTGAATTGAGAATCCTGTAGTTTCTTGCCGCCTGTAATAGTCCGGTTACGCTGTAAACGCCTCAAGCGGCCAACAGCAATATCTTTACAAGAAAAAAAAATTGATAAAATATAAAACATAACATTACCTTTGTATACGTCTTGTGGACGTGTTTGTTTTATATGTACACACGCCTGCACATCAGCTACAAATAATTAGATTTTCTCAATGGACTTTAAAACTTTATGTCTATAGAATATGGTTGAACGTTTATTTAAGAAATTTGTCAGTTTTGGATAGTTATTATAAATATGTGTCTATTCACAGGCCAAGCCATGGACATTGGGGCGCCGGCCATCTTGTTCCTAATTGACGCCTGGGAAGGCCACCTGACACCGCCTGAGGCAGCCGGGATCGCTGACAAGGTATTAAGTAACATTTTTGAGAAAAAGAACTATACCAATGTAGATTTTTATTTCGCTTACTATAGTTACGATTATAACTTTTATCCTGCAAAAATATGTGAAAGTAAACAACCAATTTTACTCAATTACATATTTCTTCAAAGTTTATTGGAAGAGAGTACGATAGACAACTTATTAGGTCTAAATATATAGCTTTTATTGTATTTTTTATTGCTCTTCTTTTCCACATGAAACATTAGCGAAAGCTAAAGTGGTAAATGAATAAATGAGTGACACAACTATTCTAGGTTATAGGATAGGGTATAGGAACAGTCACAACACTCGCATATAGTCGCATATCGAATTAAAAATACTAGTGGTCGCCCAGTGGTCGAAATTCGACTGTAGTTTTTTTTTATTAAGGCTGCACGGATTGTATTAAAAAAGATGTAAAGAAAAAGTTAAATTAAAAAAGATGTGATGTGAGTTTAGATTGGCATTGATAGATTACGGCCGCTCATCTTCCATTTTTGAAATTGTTGAAAAATGTATTAAACAATGTTTATTTAATTTAATGTATTTTTTATACATAATTTAACAAACATATTAGCATTCTGCACTCCTTCTCTATATAAACTATAAGTGTGCGAAATTTCATACTCTTCGGTCCGCGAAATTTTCGTAAAAAGGGGTAAAAAGTTTTGCTTCACGTATTAATTTAAAGATTAAACAATGTTAGCATTTATGTTATGCATATTATTATCTATTGGAGCTGAAGTGTTTTTTAAAAATAACTTTGTACAATTTACATCAGAAACTATCATAATTTTATCATATTTGCTAATAATTCTATTCTTAATTTATTGTGTTTTATTTGTGTTCGTGTATTAAGTGTTCTAGTACAGCATAAGGAATGGATCACAAAGGTTTGAGGCTATTATAATAATGGTGTGATAATAAATCTTTCTAAAGAATATTGTAATGACATAAACAAAACTCATTCATTTATTTATTTAGGAACTAACAAAACATTAATAGTCTATATTCTATCTAACGAACCGACTGATATATCAAAGCACAGTTTAAGCCTTAGGGTGAAACATGAAAATTTTGCACATGGAAACGCGAAAGTGGTTTCAGTTTTTTCAGAAACTTGGTTCTTCTTTTGGTAAAACGGGATGAATCAACTGTTTTTCTGATTAATACACTGTTTAAAGCCTTGATATATATTATTATACTTTATATTATATTCGATTGTAAAATAACCTGTAGATAAAGTTTTAGTTCTAAATCTAAACCTTAATCAACAAAAATGTCATTGTTGATTGGTAGTTTGTACACACTATTTATAAGGCGTCATCAACTCAACCCAGATGAAGAACTCTTGATCGCAAAAGGCTAGTTAGAATGGTTTCATTCTGAACATCTAAATATCTATTATCAACCCCTCTCCCGGCAGTATATTATAATTACAGTATGGATTAAATTAAAGCCGCGGTTAAAAGCAAGACAGAATGAAACTCTAAAATCCTTTAAAAAAACCCCGCTTCCGGTGGTAGTGATGTTATAATGAAGAAGTATAGACTGAATATTATGTAGTTAAAACTTCACAGTCCACATCGCGGTGAAGACAAATCCCCTTCCTATCTTTCATTACCCCGTTCGTTTATAGGCATCGTCCGGTCGAGATGTGCACACAGTGCGTGCTGCCGCAGAACTGGCATTGTCAGTGTTACCACACGCGCACGCTTTAAACTACAATGAGATACAGCGCGCGGTGTTGCAGTGTAAAGAGCAGAGCGACGCCATGTTGGAAAGGGCGTGTCTTACCGTCGAAGCTGCTGCTAAAGGTAAGACGGAACCACAGATGTAATGTATGTTATTAAGCGGGTAGCCCATACACCCTGAGTCTCAGTTAAGTGGTTTAATGATAATTAGTAATGATTAATTAACGATATTTAACCGTTAAGTGTTCGTAACCATGCATGAGAATAGGAAAATGAAATAAATGGAATGCCATTTTTATTTACTGTTATTGTTAAACATGCAGGCAGTTGAGACTACGGGCTAGGATGTAGGCTATATATAGGTATTATGTAGTCTTCTCTTAACATCTTCGCCCGATTTTTTTATTAAAAGTTTGTCTAGTCTATTTTTTAATTGGTTTATTGTTTATTTTATATTGATATTATTATTATCTTTAAATTTAAAAATCAATTGCTATTGGTTTGTCTCGTTAAAACTCGAGAATGGCTGGACCGATTTCACTAATTTTAATTTTGAAATATTTGTGGAAGTTCAGGAAAGGTTTGAACGGGAGAAACATAATTAATAAGTAACGGAAAATACTAAAAACGACAATTTAATTTTCCAATACAAAATGTTCCTAGCTAAACATTTAATATCTTTTGTCTTTTTAGAAATAAAAAATTGACCCTTGATTGTCAAATATTTATAGGTGCGTTCAGAAATTTGTGTGTTTCATTAAGTTTTTTTATTAAGTTTTGAACATATTATTCAAAAATATTATGTAGGTGATACGAAGTTCACCGGGTCATCTAGTTATTATTATTATTCTTTGGCGGAGAACACACTAGAAGCTCAATGCGCTGATGATGCGCTTTTTCGAACGAGGCGTGACGAGGCACCTTGTAGGCGCGACGAGGCACCTTATGAATGAAATTTTGACTACAAATGGCACCTCCAAAAACTCTCAATAACAATAATTGTACCTATATATTTCCCTTATAAAATTATTGTCTATATAAGTCTAACGCTTATTTTTTACTTTTTATTGCAATTTATCAGCTTAATTTTTTGGAGTCGGGTTTTTCTTATTAAAATTTTTGTTTATTTTCTCGCTTCGCATTTGCACAATCTCATGTTCTTACTACATACAAATTTTTATCAAGATCGGTCACGCCGTTCTTGAGTTATAAAAGAACATACAGACAGATAGACATACAAAAATTTAAAAAATCGTAGAATTGGTGTCAGTGAAAATTGCAAGTACAGACTGAGCCTACATATTTATATAGTAGTATAGACAACTGTGTTACATTATATTACAACTCCACTAGGTGGCGGCGTCTACCCAGAAGTATTATACACGGTAGCCCGGTACTGGCACGAGTTGTATCTTCGGCAAGCGAGCGAAGACACAGAGCCTGCGATAGAGGAACCGCAGTACCGCGCGCCGCCACCCGTCGCGGTGCCGGTGCCTTACCCGCTGCCGTACCCGTTCACCTACCACCCGTACCCGCCACCCATATACCAGCTGCAGGTAACGCTCAAAGACCGCTTTGTCACTCGGTCGGACTTGAAGAGTTTTGACTTATGAATCTTCCGAAACTTTTTTTTACTAATATCCATTCAGGACGTCATTTGGATGTGAAGAAGAATGGGCAAAATATGTCAAAGATCCTGACAATGACTGCGCTTACTTTATGTAAACACAGAATATATGTGAAAGTAAACAGTGATCATTATCCCATTAAAGTTTTTTGTTAGGGCGAAAGATAATCTAATTGCATTCACTATTGATTACAAAATGAATATAACAACTTGTAACTCCACAGTACGGTGGCGCGCCCGCCCCCCACCCGGGCCCACAGTACGCGCTACCACCGTACTTCGTGCGCGGATTGGTGGCGCCACCGCCGCATCCACCGCACCCGCCGCATCCGCCGCATCCGCCGCATCCTCAACATCCGCAGCATCCGCCGCTTCCACCGCATCCGCAACATCCGCAACATCCGCCACACCCGCAGCATCCGCAGCACCCGGCGCACGTGCCGCACCCGCAGACGATCGCTGTCAACGTGAGTACATATAGGTTACGTGAGTATAACACTTACAGACTAATGTCTATAAAGCTGCCCTACCTGCATGTGCCCACAGACGATCGCTGTTAACGTGAGTGTAACACTGTTAGGCTAGTGTATATAGAGCCGCCCTACCCTAGAAATCTCCCTAAACACTGCAACAGCTAATGTCTCTGAGCCGCCCCCCCGCAGACGCTTTCCGCCAACGTGAGTATAACACTTACAGATTAGTGTCTATAAAGCTGCCCTACTTGCATGCACCCACAGACGATCGCTGTTAACGTGAGTGTAACACTGTTAGGCTAGTGTATATAGAGCCGCCCTACCCTAGAAATCTCCCTAAACACTGCAACAGCTAATGTCTCTGAGCTGCCCCCCCCCCCCCCCCCCCCCCCGCAGACGCTTTCCGCCAACGTGAGTATAACACTTACAGATTAGTGTCCTGTTAACGTGAGTGTAACACTGTTAGGCTAGTGTATATAGAGCCGCCCTACCCTAGAAATCTCCCTAAACACTGCAACAGCTAATGTCTCTGAGCTGCCCCCCCCCCCCGCAGACGCTTTCCGCCAACGTGAGTATAACACTTACAGATTAGTGTCTATAAAGCTGCCCTACTTGCATGCACTTACAGACGATCGCTGTTAACGTGAGTGTAACACTGTTAGGCTAGTGTATATAGAGCCGCCCTACCCTAGAAATCTCCCTAAACACTGCAACAGCTAATGTCTCTGAGCTGCCCCCCCCCCCCCGCAGACGCTTTCCGCCAACGTGAGTATAACACTTACAGATTAGTGTCTATAAAGCTGCCCTACTTGCATGCACTTACAGACGATCGCTGTTAACGTGAGTGTAACACTGTTAGGCTAGTGTATATAGAGCCGCCCTACCCTAGAAATCTCCCTAAACACTGCAACAGCTAATGTCTCTGAGCCGCGATAGTGAGTATAACACTACCTACAGCCAGTGTATATAAAGCGGCCACACCCGCACACCCGCAGACGATCGCCGTCAACGTGAGTATAACACTACCTACAGCCAGTGTACATAAAGCGGCCACACCCGCAGACGATCGCCGTCAACGTGAGTATAACACTACCTACAGCCAGTGTACATAAAGCGGCCACACCCGCAGACGATCGCCGTCAACGTGAGTATAACACTACCTACAGCCAGTGTACATAAAGCGGCCACACCCGCAGACGATCGCCGTCAACGTGAGTATAACACTACCTACAGCCAGTGTATATAAAGCGGCCACACCCGCAGACGATCGCCGTCAACGTGAGTATAACACTACCTACAGCCAGTGTATATAAAGCGGCCACACCCGCAGACGATCGCCGTCAACGTGAGTATAACACTACCTACAGCCAGTGTACATAAAGCGGCCACACCCGCAGACGATCGCCGTCAACGTGAGTATAACACTACCTACAGCCAGTGTACATAAAGCGGCCACACCCGCAGACGATCGCCGTCAACGTGAGTATAACACTACCTACAGCCAGTGTATATAAAGCGGCCACACCCGCAGACGATCGCCGTCAACGTGAGTATAACACTACCTACAGCCAGTGTACATAAAGCGGCCACACCCGCAGACGATCGCCGTCAACGTGAGTATAACACTACCTACAGCCAGTGTACATAAAGCGGCCACACCCGCAGACGATCGCCGTCAACGTGAGTATAACACTACCTACAGCCAGTGTATATAAAGCGGCCACACCCGCAGACGATGGTTTTCAACATGAGTATAACATTATCACTCCGCGCATCTTCAGACGACCGCTGTCAACGTGAGTTTCATATAGGCTACGTGGGTATAACACTGTTACTGACTAGTGTTTATAAAGCCGCCTCACCCGCAGCATCCGCCCCAACCGCCGCATTCTCAACACCCGCAGCATCAGCCACATCCGCAACATCCGCAGCATCAGCCACATCCGCAGCATCAGCCGCAGCATCAGCCACATCCTCAGCCACATCCGCAACAGCCACATCCGCAGCAGCCGCAACACCCGCCACACCCGCAGCATCAGCAGAACCCGGCGCACGTGCCACACCCGCAGACGATCGCCGTCAACGTGAGTGTATAACGGATGATTTATGCTATTAGACCGTGGCGGGTGCGAGCCGCGTCTGACTCATACAGATGTGTATGCGCCATGATATAACCATGGGCATCGAGAGTAGCATGAACTGCATATAAAATGTTCCTGAAGTTTTAATTCTCCGTCCGCCACTCGTACGAGGTACGGCTCGCGCCCGCTTATACGCGATACTTAGAGCTGGGTCTATAATAAAACCTTCTTGCTCAAGAGGTCCCGAGTAAGGCTATACGACCTGCTGAAGTCGCGACTGTCGCTCTAGTTGCAAAACAATGGTCTAGAAAATATAATATGATTAATTCATCCGGTGTTATATGTAAATGAGGACCAGACAGTCTTTCAACGCCTTTTGGATACGCATTTTTTATCTATATATAAAATTCTCGTGTCACAACACAATGCTAATTGCCATACTCCTCCGAAACGGTTCGATCGATTTTTATGATATTTTATATGTATATTCGGTCTGAGAATCGGTCGTAATCTATTTTTATATACCCCTAAGAGATGATAACAGTCTTCGATCAACAATACACAGATAACCGGTCAGGGTGTCAAAAACGGCCGAGAGAATAACGCCTCACTTTCAAAGTGGGGTCTTATTTCTATTTAGTTCGCTGTTGACTGCGCCAACGTCACAACGTACCACAATACCTCAGTGTGTATTCAAAAACTGTAAAAATAACTATCGAATTAAAAATGTATCGGAAGGAATATCATACTTTCAGTAAGTAAATGCTTTTTCATAATATAAATGACCTAACTGTTTTTATGAAATAACAATCTTTAATTTTTAAAGCCAACCCCCGCGCCAACATTTGCTAATATTTGGCCAACGTATAGTTGCTCTGGAACAGTGAATCTATAGAGTACTTTAATATTTTTTTATAGGTACATAGGTACTTCTCAATTAAATTTTTTATTTCTAGATTTCCTGGCGGCCCATTTCAATGTGCAAAATGGATTTCCATAGTAGCGGAAGAGAGACAGGAGGATCTTTTTAGACCTAAAAAAAATGTAGTTTGCTCAATACATTTCAAAAAATGGGGAATGCACAAAGACGTCGATTGAGGAAAACGGCTATCCCTAAATTTCAGACACTTAACACTGTCAAAATGTAAAAAAAAAAGTGTATTTTGTTACATAAGTAAAACAATTTTATTGTGATTATATTGTTGATTACATTACAATTTCTCATCAGCATTCTTTCATATGCATGTTTTCCGGCCACGCTCAAGGTAGGTATAGTTCAATATCAGTTAATTTGTAATGAATCTACTATTACATAAATGTATGCAAAGTATAATAAAATGCTTTTTATATACAATTTTGCACTCAAATGCATAAGCCATAAAATAAAAAAAAAACCGAATTCCTTAAAACAAAAAATAAATTACTAAGTGCGACTCCATAATACTCTATTCGGAGCAGTAAAGTCAATAATGCAAAAATTCGAAATGTTGTAAGTAAAATTTCGTGTCTGCTATTTTGTTTCATTTTTTATGTAATAAGGTCGAACTTGGATGTAAGGGTCTTTGTATATATTTTTAAATACACAAGTGATTATTTCAATTTCTTATCTCTTTCTGTCGTTTTCGACGTAAGATCGTAAGTGAATGTCATAATAATCAAAACTGTGCTTTATTCCTTGCAAAAAAAGTATAAATTAAGGTTGAAGTTATCAAAACTTAGGATACTTTTTCTCCATTTATAGTAAAGTCAGCCGATGCCATATTTGAGATTTGTTTTAGTTCGTGAGGCGTTATCTAGTGTATTGTTGATCGAACATAACAGTGGTCCACCCCAAAATTTTAAATTTTTTTGGCTCAAAATATGTGGCATGAAAAAATACATATATTCTCAAATTTTCACCCTCCTACTCTCACGAAGTACGTTATATGGCAGAACAACGTTTGCCGGGTCAGCTACTTTTCTATATAAAAACCTTTCATCTAATAGCTAACGGCTTAAGTTGTCAATACAGCAACACCCAGCGCCAATCCCGCCCCCGATGCCGGTGCCACACGGTAGCGTGAATGTGGCTGTAGGGGGCGCTGGGGGCGCGACCGCCCCCGCCCCTCCGCCCATACCTCAAGCGCAGTTACGACGACTGCTAGCCGCGTACAGAGTGGGGATGCTGGCGTTGGAAACTCAGGCGAGACGGGTGCACGATGATAGGCCGCAGAACAAGTTTGGAAGGTGAGTGATTAGACTAGTAGTCTTCGAATCGACGGCTACTACTAGGGTTATACAGGTTATATAAGACTGTACAGGAGTGCAGTAAATAATGGGTAACCTATATTATGGGGATATGTCTGATTGCTCTCTAATATATGGCAAAATTTCGATTTAGTAAAAGTAGTAAACATATTGTTTTCTACTTTTTTTTAAATTGGCTGTTTTAACACTGCGTGTCATGCCATTTCTACAAATGATTATATTTTGTTGTGGTTTATTTTCTAATACTAACAGATACTTGCTTAATCAAATTAATGCTTTATTTGTGTCTAAAACATAGAAAAAGTTTTGTTAAAATTATCTTTCGTAAAGTTTGCATTATAAGAAATTTTTGACTTCAAACTTTGATAGCTTCGAAAATCGTGCTACTTTTACTAAATCGAAAATTTGCGATATATTAAAGAGCAATTAGACCTATCCACATCTAAAAGGTTATCCATTATTTACTGAACACTCTGTATATGCTAGCGCCCTACGGCAACGTGAACGTGGCAGTTGGGGGCGCAGCGCTATCAAATTATGCGTGAACAAAGTCATATCTGCCATTACAATGTTGTCATAAATAAAAAAATAAAAAAATAATTAGGCCACGTTATAAATTGTCTTACGTCAATTTAATTGTTTTATCAGATCACTCGTTTAACATGTATTAAGTAGAGTTTATCTTTGAAAACGCTTTACCGAGCACGTGCCCGATTTGTTACAAAATTAATTGATAACAAGTTAGAATTGGGTCAATTAAGAACTTTGTTTAATTATATTATATTGCAATAACTATCTTAAGCGATATTTCAATTTATTGTAATGAATGACTATCACATTTTAAAGATCTTATTATGAGTTTCTAAAGGTTAAAAAACTGAAGTGTTATATAATGATGTACTATCAGTTTGTAGAATTATTGCTTGATTTTAATGTCAACCAAAATATAACAAAACATACCTATTGCTTTTAAAGTCGGTAAGGTTTATATTGCTGTAGTACGAATAGAGTTATATTATTATATTCTTTCCAATATTTAACTATTTATTACTGTTATAATTTTACGCCCTCAACAATATCACTGCAACATACGTACAGGATTTGAAACGCGTTTTCTCATCCAGGAACCCCCCATACGGTGAGCACGTGAAGTGGCTCCTGCGCATATCGAAGCACTTGGGCGCGCAATATCTGCACCAGTTCTGCGTGTGCGCCGTCAACTCCGTGGTGTCGCCGTTCGTGTTGTACGAACTATGCGTGGAGTCTGCGCACTGGCTCGCTAGAGGCGGCCCCCATCATCTCGTCATGCAACATCTGCGGGGCACGCTTGCGCCGCTGGTACAGAAGTGTCAGCAGATGTGAGTACCGCAACTAACTTAATATCTATTTAGTATGTAGGTATGTTATGTAAATGTGCGGTGGGAGGACCCAGCCCAGAATTCGTCTAGTTGGCGACTCTGCACGTATTTCTGCCGAAACGCAGCTTGTTTCGTTATTTGTTACAGGACATAAAAATGGGCTCCGGGTTCACAACGCTGCTGTGGCCAAAAGTATCTAACTGCCGGGAGCCAGGCCTTCCCATGTGAATAACACATGGAAAAATCACAGATCTGCGTATGCGCTTTCAACTCTGTGGTTGGAACTTGTCTAGTATAATGTTTCGTGCGCCGCGGACGCCGATTGCGTTATGCGCCGTCTCTCAGGACACACACTGAAATTTGTGATTTCGGGATCAGCAACGCTTGCATGATACCTTTACTATCTATGACCTGTGGTGGCCGCTTAACATCAGGTGGACTGTAAGTTCGCTTGACCGCTCAGTGTCATAATAAAATAATTATCTATTCGTAAAAAAATAACATCCTACTGATAGGGCCAACTTCCCAATTTGTGTACTAATCGTACCGGGACTATCCACTCATTTATTTTATGAACTAGTTGTCGCCCTATCCTAACACTATCCCACAGGATCCTGTTACCGAGATAAAAAGTATCCTATGTCCTAGTCCGGGTCATGGTCTATTTATGGTGCAAAGTTTGCATAAAAATCCGGTCAGCCATTTTCACGTGATGCGCGGTCAAATAAACAGACAAAAAGACAAAAATTCTAAAAACTGTTGGAACGTGTTCTGTTATCGTTTCTAAGTGTCCCCAGCCAACTTTTTCTCGAATATCTTCCATGTACAGACTTTCGACCCTCTTTAGCTTTATTATATGTATAGATTACAAATTAATAACTAACCAATTTGTTACAATACAATACAATACAATCAACTTTGCCCATCAATAAGTGTTCGTTTTTATGGCAGGTACATTCAATGCATACATCAGAAGCTGTACCACCTCACATCGGTGGAGTACGAAGAGTTCGTCAGCATAGTGCTGTCCGCCCGCACCGCCTTCCAGCTCACGCCCGAAGGGAATACGCAGTTCAAGGAGTGGCTCGCGTCTTTGCGCAGGTGAGATGATTATTATGCCTATTTTCACCATTGACCCCTAAGTTTTAGGTGACCCGTAAGCCATGTTAGGTGGCAGTTGTTGGAGCAAAACCGTCACCTAAAATGGCTTAGGGGTCACCAAAAACTTAGGGGTCAAAGGTGAAATCAGGCATTAATCTTCTATTAGTTAAGGCTATTCCTAAACCTAGTATTTTCTTCTTATTCTTGTGTTCTCCTTTTAGAGGTCAGCTATTATTATTATTATGGCCATTTGGGCCCGTGACGTAACTGCTTGATAGAATTTTGTACAATTTCAATTGTACGAGTTGGCGAGGTTCTGTAGCCATTGAGTTTTCCTTCGGCCAGGTCTTGCCTTGTATGTGCTGTAGAGAAACCAAGTATACCTTTTTTTATAGTTTTAAAAATGTATTTGCAAAAGAATAGCAATAGCAATTACGCAATAAAATTGCGTAATTTTGTTTGGAAATTTTTACAGCGCCACAAAGTACAGACGCCTGCACATCAACCTCTCCAAAACTGTCAAATTTCTTCAATACATTTTCAACCAGGCATAAAGTTCAAAGTCCATTGAAGAAATTTGACAGTTTGTGGTAGGTTGATGTGCAGGCGTCTGTATGTAAATGACAATAACAATTGACAGACGTCATTTAATTGTTTCTATGACCTCTGGGATGGTAGATGTTTCTGTTTGTGCTAAACCGACTTTACAATCGGCATCAAAGTGGTTAAAAACATGTCAGCATTTAAGAAAAACCAACCTAATTTTATTTGTTTATGGTATAGTTTTCGCTAGCATTAAATTTTTTTAAACCACATAAAGTGGACTAAAAACTTAATTATCTACGACGTCTGGGATGATTGATGTTTGGGCTAAACCGACCTAGTCTGCAACAAAGTGGTCAAAAACATGTCAGCATTTAAAGAAAAAAAAACCATTATTTTATTTGTTTATGGTATAGTTTTGGCTAACTCTCAACTTTTTAAAACCACAAAAAGTGGACGAAACTTAGTTAAGACTATTTAATTGTTGTTCCATCAATTGTTGTTGTTTCCATCAATTTGATGCTATAGGAGCTATCAACTGCCAACTGTCATCCAATAAGACACCTCACTTGCAGATCAAAGTCCTGCAAGAAGGACTTATGGACGCAGCTCAACGCAGCACTCCAGACTAACGGCAAATGACGTCGGCAGCCGATAGTTTGTATGGTGCGGTGCTCCGCGCGCAAACTGTCACACTACATCGGCCACCGCCGGCCGCGATACCGGCTCCTGTATCAACTACACACTCTCTAACTGTACCACAAGCTGTGCTATTTGTGATTCGAGCGTGCTTACAGGCAAATGTCGTGTCCCGAGTCGCCGTCAATATACGTTGTAGTGACAGAAACATCCGTTCTAATTATTTGCGATACTGATTCTCAATCGAACGCTACTGAAGTGTCGGTAGCGGGTTCACGGAGTGTTGTAATCTCACAAAGGTTGTTAATATCTTCCAATTTAATATCTATAATAGCACGCTTGATTATGTGACGCGGGCGTCATAGCAACTAGCAACTTCCTACTTGATATTCCTTCACTTTTGGCCGAGTAGAAACTCATATAGTAAAGTTTTAAACTATTTTATCGTACTCGAGATCTATGAAGCGCGTATGAGCTTTGTTAAGATAAATCTCACGATATTTGTTCGCCACTCGAATCACAAATATGACTGCACTCACTCTTCAGATTCAGGTAATGAAATATACCTCTGTTAATTATAGTTTATCACTCGATTAGAGGGCAAACGATCTCAGTATATACTTACGGTCCCGATCGTTCCGATGATCGCTGATAAATGTTGCTAAATCCTCCATGTGACACATAACCTGCTCTGCTCTGCTTGTATTATTAAATTTTTGTCGTAATATAGCGAGATAAAATTCTATATAAATATTATCTGCTTGCAAGGATGTTGGCCGATTGATGACGCACCTCATCGAAAAATAGATCTCAATTTGTAAATATTATTTGTGTCACTCATCCCTGTCATTGTTTTAATGTGCCCATCACCGTCGCGGAGAGACAAGTAGCTCATTATCAAAGGTTGTGCTTATATAATAGTCGTGAGATTCGGTTGTATTGGTGTTCTATTGTGAGACAGAATCAACCATCGCTGTTTGACTTGTCAAGGGAGTTTAGCAACATTTCGCTGCTAATTGTTGTGTGTGCAATATAAACGACATTATCTCACATCCTTTTATGGTGACTGGCACTACAACTGCAGTTCTATTATTTTAAAAAGTTTAAAACATTTCTTTCTCTAAAGGAATTTAACAATTCACTTGCAAGAGAAATACAAAGGGAAACGTAAAACAGTATGTTATACGTTAGCAAGTATGCAATATGAGTAAAAGAGACACAAATAAAAAAAAGACGCTAAACTCTTTTTTTTATACTTTTGTGGGTATATACTCACAGAAAAACTGTTTTAGACATTAGGGACGAACAAACTAATACATTTTTTCGCATACATTACATTGCACAAAATGATAGTTTTGTCTGCTAGTTATGGTATCATAATATATTCTGAAATTAATAAAAATCAATTTGAAAATAAAGACAAAGTGTTGAAAAATTTCCACGAGCGGGATTCGAAACCGCACCCCATTGATGATGACGATGACGACGATTAGTGATGACGTAGTTGTCGACATTGAATAGGGCTCCTTTGGCTTATATTAGTAAAAGTAGAAAGTGTTGATTAATTTCGGCGAGTTAATTGAGCCACGATAGCATAGTTGGCAGTGCACCTGACCCGGCATGTCATGGGGTGCGGGTTCGAATCCCGGTCGTGGAATTTTTTCAACACTTTGTCTTTTTTCAAATTGTAAATTGTTCGCAACAATTTTTGCGTAAAATTATATGTAAATAATCATTAATAAAATCGACTTGACATTATTGAACTACCAGCTAGTCAATAGTTTTGAAGATCTGTCTTGGATATCATAGCGCTTCACAACTGCAGTGTTTAGTTTCCATTCCTTTTCATAGTTTAGATAATAGTTTGATTTTAATATCTATTGCGTAAGTTGGGGTCAAATATTTTTTATCAATATTTATGCAACAGATATTAAATGATAACTAGCGAGTAAAATGTTAATCATAACGGGAGATTTTGATGCGTGACGATTTTTTAGTTTTCAATTGCTGTTGTTTTCCGGTTTTTGATTCAGTTTTGGTTAACATTTGATTGTATTTTAGTTGGTATTGTGTGGTGGGTGGTAGACAACTGTCACGAAACCGTTCTTTATTTCTAATACTTTAATGCTAGTCTTTATAGTCTGTAAAGAACAGTACATGACTTATTTAAATCATAATAATACAACACACACACTAGTCTCTTAAAGTCATTGCTCAATAAAAGTAAAACGTATTTGCAAAACAATGTATTTTATTTATTATTAATAATTATTTTTAACTCAATATAAAAATGACAACTAGTGTGAACATTTTTTGTATATTTCGTAACATGAACGAAAGCAATGTCCAATATCAAGTAAAGAGCTAAAATGTGCAGTTGTCTACTAAATAATTATGATAATCAGTGTCTATTTAGCGAATTATTTAAAGATCTCTGTCACACGTTTTTTAGTAAAGCGTTTAGGAAATATTGACTACGCTCATTGTATTGTCTTTTATTGTTCTTTTAGCTATATTTTTTTTGTATTGTATTAGAGCAAAATGTTAGTTTGCAATGACGTGAAATATCGTACAAAATGTATCTTGTATTGAAAGCATGATTGTGCTACACACTTGTTAGATTTAATGTTTCGCAAAATTTGTTTGTTGCACGGTCAAAATAAAAACGTTAAAAATCCCTTGAATAAATTAATGTTAGACTAACTTAAAATTGCAACGTGGAACCTAAGCCATCGTCGAGTGTTATTTCTTGCAAGTTTTGATGTGACACTAAATTATATTGTCTGTATTATGGAAAATTCAAAATTGACAACAATAGTTCATGCTATTGAGGATTGGCTTAAGATGTTTCAAGTGACCTAAATAGCGTCATTAAGACTACAGAATACTAGACAGAATGTAGGCGATGACCGTCGATACACTATTTTTGATATTCTCTTGTCGAAATTTTCAGATTCATGATTGTTCACGTGACGACACGTCTTGTATAATTTATATGTGTGCGATCGATTGAACTATATATTAACTTTATTTACACGTTTATATAATATATGATAATTATGATAATGCAAAGTAGCGTCTTGAAAGCCTTCTGAATAGAACTGTATAATATAATATAGGGCGACTATGCTGGCAACGAATGCATGGGCTTAGCGATTATAATGGTATAATATCCGTCTTTGATAAACAGGAACAGTGTAGGACAGATATTCATTAAATATACAACAAGTGACAATGGCAGCAAATAAAAATATTATTATTAATCTTTTTAGGTCCCTTGTCGCCATTCGTTCGTAAATGGCTTTTTAGAACCTAATGTCATTGTTGCCTGTTGTATAGAGGCGCCCCAAAGGTCGAGTTAAATTAAGCTCTTGCCTATTAAAATTATAAATATCAAAATTTTCCCTTCTTAGCTTACAGATATTGTGCTTATCGATTAGCATGTTAATATGTTTACCTCGGCCTTAGAATTAAACAATCATTTCAAAGTCAGATAGATACTGTATTACCATATTATAGCAAACCCTATGTCACTTGTAAATTAATGGATATACTCGTATTTAGAAAGTTGATAATGTAATTAAATGGAATATATTAATAAATTGATAAGATCTTCCAACCATAAAGCAATAATAAAATATCATTTATAAATGTATCGTCGTAAGCTATAATTTATATCATAATAATATTCGATTTTTACAGTATGTAGATCGTATAGTATTATTATAATACTAAACACGAGTGAGAGTTTTACTAAGTATGGTATTAAAGGGAATGTATTATACAGTATATGTTTGATAGCTGCTGTAATGCGTGCAGGTTAAATATTATCACTGTGACATTGATGACGTTTTGAAGTATTCAATATGTGGTAAATTTCAAAGAGTGCGGACAGAACAAATTGCTCACTTTAATAATCGTGAGTTATGGTGATTTGGAGCGATGTATTCCGAAACCGAACAATCGTGTCTATGTTATACGTCGACAGCAGTGTGGGAGCGCCCCTTTTGTGCCTTGGCATCATAATTGTGGCATGTTCAGAACAAATCTTAAAACCTACCCAAGACAATATAAAGCGACAACGCTTATTTCCAATCGGTGATTCAACTTTCTTGATCTCTAGTAATGATAGCATCCAAATACCAATCCGGTGCTTATAGTGTGTTCGAGTTCGGTTCACTATTCCGTGTGTGATTATATAGTGTCCTTCCGACCTTTCTCTAAATTATAAAAACAATTAATTGCAAGAGGATTTACAAAAATGTGTTGAAAATATAGTAATATTTTTTAAACTACGCCTTTAAATTTTTAACAATTTTTCTAATTTTTCTAATTGTTAGAAAAACTAAACTAAGCTTAACTGAAATGACGTGTCCGAACAACTGTTGTGCGTAATCTTTATAAAATCTTTGTTGTGTGTAAAATAACATTAGTGTAAAAGTTTGTGGTAGAGTAAACGTGCGAATTTGCATTTTGACTGACTTAAAGTGACAAAAGTGAAATTATAAAAAAATCGAAAACACAAGAAAGACTTGTAATAATGAACCGAAGCCAAAATCAAAGTATCTATTCCGTTGGCCGAACGCAGAGCTCGTTCTTAGGCCTGTAACGCACTATCCGGCTAGCCGTAACACGGCGCGCCGTTGCGACAGGCCGCATGTCTATTTTCATATAAAAACATATTGTTCAAACACACTACTCGCGGCCAGCCGTCTACTATCTACAAGGCACAAACGTGTGCCGGTTTGCGGCTGGTGCCGGATAGTGCGTTGTGTAGGCCTTACGGTAAGTAGAACCTGACGTTGAAATGATAAATTTGTTGCCAGCTTGTCGTAGGTAGTTTTAGTTCGATATATTATACATTAGATATTAATGTGCATTCATTGAAAGTGTTGATGTTTCAGCATTCGGTAGATAGTAAATTTTAGAATGCTAGCTAGTATAAATTGACGTTTGTAACAATTGGTTTAAAGCTACACAGATAATTGATTCGGTTCTCATTCAGGATATGTTTACAAATGATTCGATAGTATTCATATATTAGTATTGTCTGCTGTTTATTACGATCGATTATTGTATTAGTTCTTTCAGCGCAATAGTACACTTTGTACCAGCTCGTTAATAATGCGCTTTGAGTTTCAGTTTGTGGACAGTGGAGTAAAGTAATTGCGTTCTACAACAATAAATAAATTTAGAATTAAAAATGTGCTTAAAAAAATGTTTATTTCAAATAATTTAACATTTTTTTTTAGATTCCAAAGTGCTAAAGATTACAGATCTTTGTCTTGTCTGATTTTGTCACAATAGAAAATGTGTTAATTAAGAAACACAAACATTTGAGTTAGTTATCAATTGTTTTATCTTCTATTTGGTTGCGCATTTCGCAATTAACAATTGCATCTCACTTACACATAAATATTGCACTATTTTGTAAGAAAATTAATTTTTGTCGTAACAACTTGCCGTCCATATTTACTTTGCAAATTTGTGTTCTCGTTTTCAACGTTTTTCCTATTTAATTAGATGGGTAAAATTACACTTCACATAAATTATCTAATTATATAAAAAATATAACAGATAATTTAATATTCTTAATATGCTCGTTGGGCATTATTAACAACTCCTGGTATAGTTTATCGAAAAGCATGACTTAGCATCAAAGAGTGCTTTGACATTTTGTCTCAAAAGAACTATTTTTACACTTAAAAGCGTATTTAATAATTAAAAAAAGATAAATATATCGTTAGTTTCGTAATTATAGAATATTAGTACGGAGCGTATTTTAATTAGTCGTTTAATGCATGTTCATAGTTTGTAATTTCCCGATTATGAGGCAAGTTTGCGAGGTGTATTTTAGGTGTTGTAGTATTTTTATTTGCTCTATGATATCACATATCAGTTGAATGTTGTATGGAAACAACCGGCACTACTTAAATACATTTTCCATAGAATATTTGTGGGCATTTTTCGTTCACAAGCAAAAGTTTGCAGGAAAACCTCGTATGTCATAAATTAGAAGGCAGATATGTCTGAGACTTTGTGACATTGTGGATCTGACATACAACAAACGTAACTAAAGCATTGTCGTAATCTTATTATTATCCGGGTCCGTGTTAATAAAGATGACGTAAGAGCTTTCATCTAATAAAAGAGCTAGTAATTAAATAACGTTGATCCCGTGTGATAAATATTGTGTGTCCTTTCCACAGTCTGTCATAAATACATAGTAGTAGCGTAGCAACACTAGATTGTATAAATTGTCCGGATACGTGAGCAATGGATTTGTTTGTCAATCGACTGGGACTATATCAAACGGTTAGCCGGCTGCGAAACAATTAGGTGCCAATACACGGGCAATGTTGTTAACGGTGCATTTTGCGTGTGTAGGTCGTTAATTTTGATGCAGTCCGGTCTTATGAATACATTTCGTTCTGTAATACTCATCACGGTTAAATTCTACGTCACATCACAGTCAGTTAGGATGTATCGCGAAGGTTACAGTATAACAATTCTATTTAGTTCTAAATCGACGATGCATAATTTTTTTATACATCTGGATTTGTAGTTTAATTATACACTTTGTAAGTGTGGTGTTTCCGCCTATTAAATTATGTAACCATTGCAAAGTTGGAATGGCTACTTATTAGTGTACGTAATAAAATATAATGATATTTTTTATTGTTCATATCGCATATTCTCTCATTTGCTCTGCGAGGAGGAGATATAAACGAAGAAACATCTACATATTTGTAAACTGCGTTTACACATTTTCAACTAAATGTTTAGCTCCTTCTCAGTATTGCAATATGCGTGTTTGGTAATAAATTTGAATTATGCCTCGGAAACGTTAAGTATAAAGGAGCGTCCGGATGATTTTCTATCTTAGTTAAATGAAAACGTTATATATTTCATTTTGGATACTTTGGTGAAGTACTAAATACTGAGTGCTTAATGTGAGTTTAATTTAGGTACTATCTGTATTAATTCGATTATGTGTACGAAAACAAACATTTGTATGGAAAAAAATTTAACTCTTGTAGTATAGTATGTCGCCAGGAGGCGCTGCTTCAATGCTATACTTATTTTCGTTTTCGTTAACGTGAGCGAATGTCAAATGAAACTCACACTAGGCACCCGTTTGGCGTTTGAACGCTCCTTTATCTTCGAGCCGCAATCATTTAGGTCCAAAAACTGTCCGCTATGTTGACTTTGCAGGACGTAAGACTGACATCTATCAACCCTGTAAAATGTGGAGTCTTACTTACCTAAATTGTAACAACAGGATGTCTGAAAACAATGTTGTTCAATATCTCTGCGTACATCGCTCGAACAACTATTAATTCAATATAGATTTCTGCGATTGTTTTTGACATTCTGTATAAAGATAGAAGTGCCCCTAAGATTATAAAATATTTATTAATATATATAGTTCTAGACTTTTTGCTCCGTTGACGCAAGGTTGTAATTATAAAGTTAATATTAATAAATTGGCTACAATGATATACTGTTTTGCACGATTTCTGGTTTGACCGTCGACTCTTGATATGTTGTCGCTTTCCATGCAAGCATACGTTTTAATAAAACACTTTGTGATGACAAGTTTCAGATAGTTGGAGTAAGCTTCAAACTGCATGTTAAACAACAACATAATCTGCCTAAACATCATTCGATATTTTAAGTGCAATATTCCTCACTTATATAAAAAAAATAGTACGTTTCCACTCAAACTCGAAATATTTTGACCTCTAGAAAGTTTTTATTATTACTTTTCGATGACACATATTATTATAAGTCTTTTTTGGCAACATATTTGAAGTAACATTATTTAATTATTCAATATACTTATTCTATATTTAAGATATGTGTGTTTAATTCATCGTCCACCATTTCTATCTTCTTGTTATATTTGCTGGAGTTGCAGAAAGTTTCGACTTACCTACTAACTCCTGGGAGAAAGCCGGTTAACAATATATAGACCGTGAGTTAAATAGCAAAACTCTCAACAGTCAAGCTCTGCGAGAACCGCTTGCCGCTGCCGCTGAGAGCGGCTGTTGTCGTGCTTCAGTTACGTTACGTTATGTTCATTACGTTACGTTACGTTACGTTACGTTACGTTACGTTACGTTACGTTACGTTACGTTACGTTACATTTGTTTGTACCGCTCACAGCGTAACCTCGTTTGTAACCGGAGTCGCTGCCATACAAATATCGTTATAATAGTTAACGTAAACGTGCTCACATGGCAACTAAAATCGCACAAGGTTTTAAGCACCTTTGTGGTCTAGTCCATTAAGACCACCGGTTTAGACCCAGAGGTCCCGGGTTCGATTCCCAACAGGGGCTAATGCTTGTGTACTCTGTTTGGTCGGTAGTAGGGCTTGTTTGTCCGCCTGGCTAGCTATACCACCATCTTATCTATATAATATGTCGTCATAACATCAATGTTTGTAGCATTGTTGTGTTTCAGCAGCTAGAGATAAGATAGCCAGTGCCTCACTAGTTGAGGATCCCGGGTGAAGTGCGCTTCCATCATTGGCCTTATCATCACTTAACATCAAGTGAGATCAAGGCACTGCGCTTACCCGTAAATTATATTTAAAGAAAGGAGCACTGAAAAAGTATTGAAGGTTCATCAATCCCTTACGAAAAGAGCCGGTTATTTCTAATAGCCGTGTCCGTGTACTTACATTGTTGTTTAATACAGGTATTTATTTAAAATAAGAAATTGAGGACCATTTTATCTGTTTTTTATGAACTTATTGGCATCAATCAAATTAATGTGTCGTAGCCACAACCATACTATCATCATTACATAACACAATTTATTTTTATCACTCCAAGCTAAAGGCCGGTTACTTGCATTGTTTTATGCAAGTGATAAGAAAAACATTTATTTGTACGGAAGGACCTAATTTGAAATACGCACCTATTATATTGTATATAAGTTAATAATACATAGCACCAGCTACCGTATTCGACAAGGGCCAGTCAATGGGTGGGTGGTTAAATGAAAGTGCCAGGTGTACCTCTTCACGCTTCGAAGGGCGGGTGTTAGCAGTGGGTTCTTGTTGTTATTGTAAGTATGGCCAGCGGTGGTAAGTTATTTATTACCTAATCTCCTCCCATATTTTGTGTTCATGTGGCCTCTCCACATGAAACAAAAATATGGAGACCAGAAGTGGGACGTTATAATTTTAAATGGTTTTGATAACAACATACATAGATTACTGCAATGCAGATGTGATTCCAGGAAATATTCACCCGTTCCGTTCGTCAACTAGCAACAAGTTAATTCTTGTAGGTACAGACAGACGCCTGCTCATCAAACTATCCAAAACTGTTAAATTTCATCAATACATTTTCAAACAGATGCGGCATAAAGTTCAAAGTCTATTGAGGAAATTTGACAGTTTGTGGTAGGTTGATTTGCAGGCGTGTGTACTTCAAAATGATTTTAACATTCACATAAGGAAAATGTTAGAATCAGGCCACAAGGACGTTTTAAAATTAGCAGAATCAAGGACTTGTATGTCTTTATAGGCAAATTGTTTTTGTACATTCTTTAAATGATTGAACAGGTGAATTGAGTTTGTGTATCTGGGTTCAAAGTTTACAAGAGATGGAAAGTGTGAGAGTGATATTGAAACAAGAGTGAATGCAGGAAACACGGTGAATGGAGCTTTGCACTCCTTTATGAACAGTCTGAAGGTGTCTAACAAGGCTCGTTTGGCTGTGCATGAGGGGGTGTTGGTTGAAGAAACATGAAAGCAGAATAAATGCAGTTGAGATGAGAGCGTTAAGAAGTATGATGGGAGTTAAACTGAGTGACAGGATAAGAAATAGTGAGATAAGGATACGTTGTGGTCTGAAAGAATATGTAATGACAAAAATTGAGAAAGGTATGCTGAGATGGTTTGGCCATGTCGAGAGAATGGATGAAGAACGATTGACGAAAAAAGTGTATAAGGCGACTGTAAATTAAAGTGTTGGTAGGGGTAGACCTAGGCGGACGTTTCGAGACCAAATCAGGGACGTCTTGAAAAAAGGCCAGGTCAAGAGTCCCCTAAACCGAAGAGCATGTATAAAGGGAATAATGAAAGTGGACGAAGCGAAACAAGTATGTAAGGATCGTAGCAAGTGGAAAGAAGTGGTCTCGCTACGGGAAAGAGGCGTGATTATATGTATGTATGTTTA
The DNA here is from genome assembly GCA_949315975.1 of Eudonia truncicolella. Classification (NCBI taxonomy): domain Eukaryota; kingdom Metazoa; phylum Arthropoda; class Insecta; order Lepidoptera; family Crambidae; genus Eudonia; species Eudonia truncicolella. Next base: position 6,785,827 of record OX438832.1, read on the forward strand.
AATGATTTCATAAATTTTCTTTTTAAAGTTATTTATTCGTTGAGCCCGTACTTTTCAGTGGTTCCAAAACTTTCATACGTTAGCTAACAATAAACGCGTCGACCAAATCCACCGACTTGATAATGGTTCCCCAAAGAGGCCACAAGTCTACCACTTCAGCAATGCGTGACACACACGTGTTGATTGTACGACACGGTCAGCAAAAGTATGGCTACTGAAATAATCCTTACTAATATTGTATAATTGTGTGTTATTGGTCCTCTTTTTGTTTTATTACCTTTACAGCCAGCGTAACCGGACATTATGCGGTTGGCGAGAAACTTAAAGGGTTCCTCAAGCCGTGTGAACGAAGTTGCTCCTACACTATACCTAGTACGGAACGGAGCAACGGATAGACGGTGTGTCATTTAACCAGAGAAAAAAAAAACAAAAATTGCTTTTGATTTTTCCGATAAAAAGTGTTGAATAAATTTCCACTACGAGCGGGATTTGAACCCGCACCTTCTAAAACAGCGGTCAGTATCGGTATACCTACTGACCCTGATTGTGATTAGGCTATCGCGGCTTGTATCCTTTGCATCCGACCCGTGCATACCTACTTAGTTAACACTATTCATTACTCACTTACTTATACTGAAGTGCGCCTTATTAAATGTCAACAAATCCCATTAATAATGGAAAGTTTACACTTTTTCTGAATTGTAATTTGTTAGCAAAATTTTTTCTACACATAGGTAATAATTTTATTGGTGAATAGGTTCCTAGCGCATGCGATAAAGACTTGACAGACCGAATGATATTCGGGAAAAGCCACGGGCGAAACACAACAGTATCAAAATATACTTACTGTTTATAAACGGCGACGCGACGTGCTGGGATTAGATAACTTTTGACCAATGTTGAAGATTATTATGCTATCGAACTTTAAAGAGCTTTGTGGTTTATTTCGTTGTTTGTTGTTTACTGTGTCAAGGCAATAATACCTAGATAGATGTACAACAAATTTGTAGGTACCTACTCATCTTAATACACTGACTAACTTCATACATATCGGAAAGATTATATTGTATACAACTTGATACCTACCTGTGTGTTTTGATAAGTCATAATGTGTTAGTAATCTTACTGAAAAATTCAAATCACTGCTTAACAGTTAGTAATTACTATTAATAAGATATTTTACCGACCCAGTGAACTAAGTAACACTAACTGCCGTACTCAGAGACGTCAATTAAGTTTTAATGACAATTAATGTCTTTCCTTCTCTATTTAGCACTATACATAAGAAAGTGACAGCAAGAGACTTATTTGTCATTAAAATTTAATTGACGTCTCTGAGTACGGCAGTGAGTTATATTTGAAATAACAGTAAGATCGGAGGTACAGTTAACTGGCATTTACAAATAATTTCATACTAAAGTAGGTACCTAATGAAAACATTACTCGAGTAATACGTAACCTACTTACGTAAGTACCTACACTCACATATCTAATCTTATAAATTATGTCTATATTGAAAAGAAGCTGTCGGAGGAAGGAAGTAGTTAATATTACATAAGTAGGTCCTTAGGCAAACAATGTTAAAAAACAATGGTTTTTGTAAAGTTACTCTGCCTTTACCGGGAATAGTATGTATCTACCACCAACGTAGATTCTCAAAACTACACTTTAGCAATCGACAGGTAGGTACAGACGCCTGCACATCTTTTCTTTTTCTTTCCTTTAGTTGATGGCATCGTGCGATTAGCACACTTAGCCAGTGTCAAAGTAACCTTTCTTACAAGTAATACATAAATATACAATATGATAATGATGAATGATAATAGAAATGAGAAGTGAGAAATGATATACCCCCAACCCCTCGAGTATCTCAGTAAAGATGTGGGGCTTTACTAAGTCCTCACGCAGACTTCTTGAGAGAATTTGAAAAGTGACGTTGCACTGTCTTGTTTCATTTGCCAACACTCATGCACACTCACGAACACTTAACGGTTAATAATCCACCAATATTTCACATTAATATTCGACATAACACAAATTTTAGAAAATAAAACAAAACCGCAGACATGACTCTTCACTTTCCCGCCAAGAAGTCCCGCCTGCACATCAACCTATCCAAAACGGTAAATTTTTTTCAAAACATTGACAATCACGTCACAATAGCGTTACTCATAAAGTTCAAAGTCTATAGAGAAAATTTGACAGTTTGTGGTAGGTTGATGTGCACAATAATTTACGTGTACCTAAGCTTTGAAGATTAAGTGTGCCATAAACCAACTAACCTATTTTGTGCCATCAGAATATTCTACTTGGAACTTCCTCTTCGAAATAGATTGAACAAGAGAGAGAGAGACTGTTGCTTTAGTAGGAACTTCCACAAAATAGAAGACTGCAGAAGGTAAGCTTCATACAAATGCGCTTTAGCAACACACATAGGCAAGGCAACCTCACACGGACACGGAGAGCAGTTCTGCAGTCTCCTTTTTTGTGGTGGGTGTACCTCTCCGTAGCAAATCCACACCAGCGTTAATAAGTAGGTACCGGCTACCGCTAGGCAATGTAAGCTTGCACAGAAGAAAGACACTAAAGTAGAATGCCCATTCTTGGTATCGTTCTTTGTTCGAATTGTACCTCCACCTAATTTATATCAAAAATCAAGTTTTTTATTTTCATAAAACCCTGTTTAATAATTTGCCTTAACTTCTCCGTCAAGAAATCCTCATATTATTTAGTAATTAAACTCACATCCATTTAATTTGGTTTTTTTGACATGTCGAGTTGTCGATTTTGTAACAAGCAAATCGATTTATCAAAATGTAATCGATTCACTTGTAGTTATTTTATTAAAATAACGAGTTGGCTTATGTTTAAGTGTCAATAGGTAATTCAATATGATATAGAAAATATATTAAATCGCATTACAGTATTGTAATGCGACAGTTATCGCGAAAAAAGTAGTCGGATCTGTATAGAACTATGTATGTTACGTATGGACTCGAAAGTCTACAATACAAGTTCATACCTCTTGTTACCCGTGTTTTTACCGGATACGGGGCCGGTACCATACGGCTGTCTTTACTATCGAGGGGTTCAGAAAAAGATAAACATATCGCACCGGCTCGGTGTCCAGTAAAAAACAGCCGTTAACAAACGGCCTTAGGGTCGTACATGATACATGTAGGTACGGCCCTAAACGTTAATGCGGCATCACATGCATTTACGTCAACGTGCATGACATGACAGACGATCATGCATACGTGCCATTTATAGCTTTTATTTGTCAGCATGTAAATGCTGAAAAATAAAAGGGACTCATCAATGAACTGCCAGTACCTAGATTGAAAGCTGTTCGTTCGTATTGATATGATAAAATAAACGGTTTGTTGCTTTATCCAGCATCTAGTGATGAATTACCGTCTAGGGACCACAGATTTAACAACACATTATGATGTCAGAACTGTCAGATATTACACGCTATACGTGCAAATATGACATTATGTTTCTACTATTATGATCATAGATCTATGATAGTGTAATAGCGGCATTAGAAATAAAGGTTCATATACCTTCACAATAGAGCACAAGGCCTCAAGGTTTTAATTATAAATAATAATAACATAAAACATAGTGTATAAATTTGATAAATCGATTTGCTTGTTACAAATGGCAACACCGAGGAGACAATGACAACTCGACAAGTCAAAAAAAAATTAAATTAAATGGAAGTGAATTCTGTTACTAAATAATATGGAGATTTCTCGTCGGAGAAGTTAAGGCAAATTATTTAACAGGGTTTTATGAAAATAAGAAACTTGTTTTTGATATAAAAATCATAATTGTACAAAATCATGTGTAGCGATACTAACTAAAGCCCATACTACGATGGGCATTTTCCTTTGCCACCACAACCAATCTCCAACATTCTGAAGACCTAAAACTTTTTAAAGGTTTTCCCATGGTTTTCTCACTACACAATTTCGTCATGTAAAACGTTACAGGTTGGTGATTGATATCGTAATCGTCATTTAGAACGTTTACACTATGACTTTGCTTTGTCTTTTAGTAAGCGGTAGGTAGCTTACTAAAAGACAAAACAAAGTCATAGTGCAGCGATCTTTAGGTGACATTATATTGGCAGGTTAATCATAACATTTCTTTCGACTAAGTACTTCAACGGACAACCCTTCTTTACCTATAAATGCTTATTTAGTTTAATTGTTTCTATTGGCGCCATATAATACCAAACCGTAAGCTTATAACGGAAGGTGCCAGACTACTCTGTGCAAGGAAAACTCGCACAACAATTGAATCTAACCAACCATTTGAACCGTCTGTGTCAGGCATGGTCATAACGCTAGATTAGAACCCGCCTGAATTCTTCGAATTCGCCGAATTCTCCAGTACTCATGAGAATCAGAAGACGAAGAAGACTAACACCCGTTTGCACTAAACTTATAAATCGTCTAAGTCTTTGCCTAACTATTACGCGGTCAAGTTAACTAGGCACTTGAGAGTAAGCGACGTTTTCGAGCAAAGTGCTGAGTTAACTTGACCGGGTAGTAGTTAAGCCAAGACTTAGGCGATTCATAAGTTTAGTGCAAACGGGTTTTAGACTAAGATAATTCTTAAAAACGTCGGCGGACAATGAACAATTATCTTGAACGACGATGTCTACACGACGGACGGTAAACTATGGTGCCTATATAGTGCGAGTTTCATTCGCCACTCCATAATTTTAACGAAAACGAGAACTATGTACTGCATAATTTAAACTTTATTCGTTTTCATCCAGATGGCGCTGTTTGAATGCTCTATTGTTTTAAGTTTTTTTATAGAAAGATAGGCAAATGACTCTGTTAGTCTGCTTGCTTGGTGTAAAGCAGAAGCAGTGTCCAGATGCGTGGGTTTGTGAAAGCTTCCCATTTTTTTTTTATACCTAGCACGGCAAATGACTCCACACCACCTGATGTTAAGTGGAAATGGAGTCCTGACGCGAAGACAACTGGTGCAGCGTGAAAACAACGCAGCATCAGTCAACTTCGCTCTGCCGGCCTACAAGGTGCTTCTTCACGCCTCGTTTGAAGGACCCCATATCATAGAAAAGAGGGAAAACATGTGCTGGTAGACTATTCCAACTTTTGCAGGTGCGACAAAGAAACGAGTCACCAAATTTCTTTGTGCGCGATGGGATATGTGTGACAGTGAAAAGAAGAAGAAGTATAAGAATTCGAATGCGGCGACTGCTGTGCGTGCGGTGCGGCTAGATGTGCGTTCACCTTTAGCAAGCAATCAGCATGATACGAGGCAATTTTCTGTCACTGACTGTCGAAAATCTTTAAAAAATAAGAATATATTTCCTAGACTGTTTTCTTGTAAGTATAACAATTAGGTGTATACTTACAGCTTAATTATATATTAAACTTACACTCTCAAATATCCACCTTGCAAGCATATCTACATGATACATGACATGTCTATAAAGGTACTTAATATAAATAAAATATAAATTTTGAAAATATGATTTTTGAGCAGATTTGAAAGCTCTTTTTCTATTTACAATTTACGAAAATTCAAACCAATATTAAGTATTAAAAGTTGTTTGTAGTGGCGTCTAGGGAATAAACTCCCCTAACTAATATCAATAATATATTATAATATGTAATATACATACATTATGGAAATACTTGCATCACCGTTGTCATGCCACAGAATAACAACTAATAGGTCATGCTCCACGCGACTCGTAGGTACAACTCCCGCAAATAAAATGAGATGTAACAGATCAATCAATGATAGATAACAGAAGGTTACTGCGGTTATTTTCAGATCATGTTTGATTTGATAAATATATCAACTGTCGTCAGATAACAGAGCTCTATGCAAAATATGTGTATAAGGGTTACCTAGGTCATTCTGCTATTTGTGTACCTTTTGATGTTATCTAAAACTGTTTTTCGTTATCTCAAGGACGGCTATCGCTTATCAATAAATATAATATTAATGTGTGTACTTAAAATATTATAAAGACTATGTGTAGCCGCTATAATAGCCTACACTATGACGTGGGTAAACATAACATTAAATTTACGTTAACGTTTATAAACGCTAGTACCTAACCACAGAGTAAATATACCCCCCGCACATGTGATCTAACTATGCAATATTGCTATTAACTAAGTTGATATTAGAATCATATTATTTCAATGAACGCTTACAATTGCAAGGTTTCATGTCAAAATAATTTGGAGAATGAGAAGGAATTACAAAAAATACAGACGAATTTTGTTATTCATTCGGACACGTTTACGAAAACGAAAACTTGTTTGGCAAAATGTTAACTCTTCTCGTATGTCGCCAGGAAGCGCTGCTTCAACGCCATACTAATTTTCGTTTGCGTTAACGTGATCGAATGTCAAACGAAACCACTAGAAACCCTAAAGTATGTAAAACTAAACTCGTAGAAGCATTAAATTAAAAACGTCTACGGAACATTTTGTGTTGCACCCCAATACGAACTTCACCAAGTTTCGGTATCATTAACAATGCTTCTTAGTTAATTTCTTTACACAATCTCTATATGCTTTGATAATGCCAGCAAAGATACATTGTGATCAAAACATACACGTTGAACGATGGAAAATTCTTCAATTGGGTTTGCTAAACAACCGTCACGTCAGGTAGTAGGTAGCTATGTGTACTTACATATTATGTACACCCTACTTACATCAGTATATCTTCGTACGTTGGAAATATTACTTAATGTCCTCATTGACGCTTTATCAACAAAGATACTTATCTATTTTTAAAACACAGTTGGCAAAAGAGTACGCTTATTGTTAGTTTAAGCGGAATACCAACCCGATTTGATAGTAGTTGCCTATTATTGATTTCTTCTTTCACATATAGATAAAGAATAGTAAGTATATAAGGAAAGAGTTCGAAGAGAAATTTTGGTTTGGAAACCCATCCAGGTACCAGGGTTTTGCGACAGTTCTGCAACACGAACGCGCCAACCACTGTGCCATCAATACCTTTATTTCAATAGGTAGGTAGGTACACACATAGACTACGGTTTATTGTCCCGGCCCGAATCGTTTGCGAATACGCCTGCCGCTGTGGTCATGTCTTGGGTAGACCTAGAACTAAAGATATCAAGCTACACAAGTTTAACCATTATAATAACGAAATCGAATCATTCGTTATATTATTTTTATATGCTAGGACGCGCGGACATTTGCGTTGCCCGTACCAAAGATAAAGTTTCGTAATTGTTTCAATTAATAGCGTTCGCAAAAGAAAACGAAAACACAAAAATTTATAACAGGGTTGATTTAATAGTAGTAGGGTATTTTTATCATTATAGCAGTCTAATAGGTTAGAAATTCATTATTAGAAAATATGTTCAGTTCCCTATTGTAATCAGTTCAATTACCGTTATTTTGCAAACACCCATTCCGATTTATTTCCAATTAGATAATTACGTTCGTCATAAACATAATGTAACATGATTAAGATAAGATGTGTACGTGCACGTTCAATATTGGCACTACAGTACGTAGTACCTAACTGTTAAGTAATCTGTGCTACAGTTAGGTGTAAATGCTGTTCACATTACACTATCATGATTACTTACTAACTGTAGCTCCAGCGATGATCAGTCAAAATATTTCTGAATTATGATTAATCGGGAAACAGAAAGCTTTCAATATTATTACTCCTCCAGAGACCGAAGTCTTGAATAGTTTGAAAGTTTCGATCAAATTACATAATACCTCCTAAACTAACAAACTGTTCCAGTAATTGAGGAAAGCCTGTAAGCTGAAGACAGGAGCATATATTATAATCTCCGTTTTGGTTAGGGATTGGGCGTTACGTTAATTACCTATTACTAAGTCAACTGTGTACCTATAGGGGTAGTTTTTGACTTATGTGACATGTTCATGAGCAGTATAAAATAAAAAAGAAAGAAAGACAAAGACAAATAAGACATTTTCTAGACGACAAATGTTTGTGACAAAACCAACAGGGTAAGAGTAAAAGAGTTACACCCGTTTGCACTAAACTTTTGAATCGCCTAAGTCTTGGCTTAACTACTACCCGGCCAAGTTAACTTCAGCACTTGGCTCGAAAACGTCGCTTACACTCAAGTGCCTAGTTAACTTGACCGGGTAATAGTTAGGCAAAGACTTAGGCGATTCATAAGTTTAGTGCAAACGGGTGTAAGAAACATTCATTGACCTGCAAAACACAAAGAAAGTCTTACCTTTCAATATCATCATCGATCAACTAGTAATAAATTACCTGTTTTTTAGCATCGTTTAATTCTAAGGCGTATAAGAACTCAAGCTCATTATGGGTAAAATATAAATTTAGATGGTTTGGGATTGTCGGTATTTTGTTAGAAATCCAAATTAACCCCATTGCTTCGTCAAGCGTAAAACAAATTAGCCGTCAATGTTCAGCATACATACTGGACATTTTCTACCCTTTGAGTCTTCTTGTTCTACTTTGTTTGGTTCTGCATCTCTCTGATCACGGATGAAGAGCAATAAGCTTTTGTCACGTTAATGTGTGCTAACAAATATCAATATTGTATATTAAATTGTTTTGATCGTTACGAGTATCTTCCACTTAACGGCCATGCGCTCGCCCCATGGTATCGCGCCTACGACCGCGTGGTCCTCAGTGCTACATAATGATGTTAGCTTATCGTGTCGTTGATAACAGCCTGCTGGATTTGTTTTCATTGGTTGCGGCGAGGGCGTGCGCCGCCTGCCTCTATATAACCGGCGAATGACTACAAAATGCAGCATTTGTTGCTCGTGCGCCGGCGCCGCACGTGAGACGCTTCTGCCGTTACGCATTGTTTACAGTTGATATACTTTTAGCTTCTCCATTACCTTTCAGTACTTAATTAAAATAAGTTTTTGAATTGTCAACAAAACCGTTTCCGGTACCGACTTTCAGGTAAATATTTTGATTATATGTTTCTGTACTGTTTGTGTTAGTTATATTTTTATCTCTCCTCTGTGCTTCGGAATCCACCTTCAGCGTAGTCCCAGTTGTAATCGTACATACGCCTGCACACCAGACTACCACAAACTTTCCTAAATATACTTTGAACTTTATAGGTAGGGCATATGGTTGAACATTTTATTGAAGAAATTTTACAGTTTTGGATAGGTTCTGTACCTATTATAGAATTATTTGTATGTAATATGTTACAATAATATTTTTATTAAATTGACAATTAAAATCATGTACCTACTTTCAGAAATACTTAGAAATTTCAAAGATGGCTTATCTACAGTCGATGCCTAAATCAGAAACCATCAAACTTCGTGAAAAACATGTTGGGTATATGCATTCTATACTTACACTATCGTATTAAATTGTAATATTTTGAAATATATCTTTTGATTCAAATTTTGAAGATGCTTTTATATAATGACTTTAATTATTACAGAGCTGCTTGCCAACTGTTTTTCCGGTCGACTCCCCTCAAAATTGTACGTGGCATTGCTCAATTCATGTACGACGAGACGGGTGAGAGATATTTGGACTGCATCAACAACGTTGCACACGGTAAGTCCACAAAAGGGGTTGCTTTTAATGTAATTTTTTGTAATATGTATTTTTTATTTTTATACTACTAATGTGGTAATCAGGCATACGACCCACCCGCTTGATGGTAAGCGGTTACCGTAGTATCCTATGGCATTTGCAACGACAGATGTATAAATCATGCGCTGCCGTAAGAATTGTACCTTTTACTCGTAGACAACATACATTTAGAAAGAGTGTTGAGAAAAATCTTTTGACAGTCCGTGTCCAGCGTCATAGTGGGTGGTGGGTGGCTTATTAGCTAGCTGCCTATATTTTTGACTAAATTTGCATGGGTCGAACCACTTTAACCACCACTATAACCACTTTAAAGCAATTGCTAGGTCTTGGGTTTGGATTCTGCTCGTGAAATATTTTCAGCACCCTTTCTAAATTATCATTTTTCGAAATAAAATTCGCGTAAAGTTTATTTAAGTATTTTTGTAAATGATTATGTTAATTTAAACTATATTTTCAGTTGGACATTGTCACCCTCACGTGGTAGAAGCAGGCAGAAATCAAATGTCTCTAATATCGACAAACAATCGCTATCTCCACGATGAGCTTGTGATACTCGCCGAAAGACTTGTGAACACCATGCCTGAACCATTGTCTGTATGTTTCTTCGTGAACTCGGGCTCTGAGGCCAACGATCTAGCCCTCAGGCTCGCTAGAATCCACACTAAGAAAAAAGACGTTATAACTCTAGACCAGTAAGTAGTTTTAATAGATTCCATAAATTTGACGACAATATTATTTGGGGACAAATTTTGAAGTCAAGTGTGCAAGGGACTTTTGTGAGATGAATGAAATTCGTTGGCATCTTCAAATGTAAAAAATGTATTGAAGTTATCAAAAACTATTCTTTGATTGTTACAATATTTACCACGAGTTGGTTAGACCAATATAGGATAATAATTTTTATGTTATTATGAAACAAAAACTTTTTACCAAATATTTTGTAACATTTATTCCACATTAAATAGGTATGTCATGACATGACTTATGATATGACATTATGGTGTTACATTTTTATAAAAAACAAAACTTCTATCAAAATAACTTGAGCTATGTAAGTAAAAATACAATGCATTAGGAATGGACTCTCCATTCCATCGCATCGTAAGCCTTTATTCGGTTTTGTGACGTTTTCGTGAGATACCATCCCAGTGAATTGTAAGTAAAAATATTTATCGTATTCGTATAAAAATAAAGCAATCTCGATAGACAAAGCAAATGTCGACGAAGAAGTCACAAAATGATTCATCAAATGAATTTTAAATACGTTCTGAAGCGTTGTTATCTTTCTTGAAAGCGCGTCTTCTTATCTGGTGACCAAATTAGAATATTTCGTAATATTCTATAATACAACGTGTAACAGAAAGGTGTGGTCAAAATTAAAAGATCCAAAGTGTATCCGATCTAGATCTTGTATGCACAGTTACTAAGTCATGATTATTAACTTTAATGTGTTATGTAATTTTTAATTAAATATTTCTATTGTGACGTCACATTAAAATAAACAAGTCTCAGCCCTAGTGGGTTAGTAACCTCTATGTACTTACATTTATGATCACTGCTGCTTGCCTGACGCGCATGACTTGACAAATAAAATTATTTCATTTACAATTGCATGACAAATTAAAGTTAATAATTATGTGTTAATAGCAACACGTACAAGATGGACGTGTACACTTTGGATCTTTTCATTTTGACCACACCTTTTTGTTACACGTTGTATATTTCAACATATTAAACCTAAAATACTTATTATATTATTCTTGTCATGTAGGGTTATCAACAATTAGAAGAAGTTTTTATTAATTGTTAAAAGAAAAAAAATTGGCAAAGGTTTTCTTGTTCGTTGACAATGACAAGCAATTAACAATTTATTACTTTTCTCGCATACTTGTCATTATATATATATTTAAAAAAAACAGTAATTATATAATTTTCTAAACAAGGGCACAGATTACTGCTTATAAGTTGTAGCATTCAAATTCATATCTTATAAAATTTATTAACAGTTACTTTGTTAAAAAAATGTCCTCAAAAAATCTCAAACTGATGGTAACCCTACCCGTTCACGATGCCAACGAATGTGGAGCGAGTGCTTGTAATCCGAATAGAATTGTTTGCCGTTACTTCGCACGCCGAAGTGTTTTAGGGTGCTCTAGCGCCTGTTTGTTACAGCGCGTATCATGGCCACCTTACCTCTATGATTGATGTCTCTCCATACAAACTGAACCTACCCGGAGGGCCGCAGAAGCCAGAGTGGGTTCACGTGGTAAGTTCGTCATGTATTTGATGAACCCAGAAGTAACCGTAAACTCGAGAGCAAACCCAATCACTGAAAACAGAGAAGTTTTATTGAAAATATCACAACTGTTAATTAACTCAATTATTAAGTAATGTTACCTCTAATAAAGTGATTATTTTGGTTAAGGATCAAAGTTCAAGCCAACAATTTATCTTAAGGCATTTATCGGGTTAATTATATTGTCGATGCTTGTCTATTAATAAGAGCACAACCACTATTCTATTTTAAAAAAGATAAACAGTTCCAAAGACTTCTACCAATCTTAAAATCAACATTCCAGGAATCTGTGAGCCTATTACGAAAATCAAAATGGACTGAGTCTTATTTAATACAAGACGTTGTAGTCTAAAGTTAGGTACTGCATTCTAGCTTTTTTAGTTTCATCTTAATTTTCGGAGTAGAGTCACTGATATTTCACATAAAAGAGGCTATAGAAACAATTTAATCGCGCAGGCACCAGTCCCAAACGTGTACAGAGGGAAACACACGTACCCAAAGAGTTCCCAATCGGACGAGGAGTTAGGGCAACTGTACGCGGATGAAGTCGGGAAAATATGTACGGAGGCCCAAAGGAATGGCGGTGGCGTATGTGCCTACATCGCGGAAAGCCTGCAGAGCTGTGGGGGGCAGGTCATCCCGCCTGAAGGCTACCTGAAGAAGACGTATGAGTAAGTGTTATATTTAATTTGTTTTTTTTTTGTCGAAAGTTTTTGTTTTTGATTGCATTATGGTTCATGACGGAAACTGGATATCGATGACAGTGGCAGCGCTACTGCGGTTCCGACAACATAATAAAGTGCCCTTCAAAAGCACGAATCTAATGCTTATTACGTATATAGCACTTTAAACCTTATAAACAAAGTGCTATTAAATATTATATCACTCATACTTATGTTTGAATTTGTATCTCATTGTCATGTTAGTACCGTGAAACAAAAGCACGTGCTCCGTGATTGTAGAAGTTACAAAGTAATTACATTTTATTGGGATCCGCCGCACGCTGATACGGACTGCTAAATAGTTCAGTTAACGGCGTGATAAGCGCTAACTGGAACTAGATACAACCAGATATTATATATGCCACCTCATTGCATACAAAGTTTGTTCAATTGCATTTCAATTGCATGCTAGAAATATGCTTTTAAATAGATTTTTAGTTTCTTATACTTTTAAATTTTCGCGTTCCATTATAAATTCCATGTTTAACGAGGTCTAATGCAATCTCCTTGATGACTTAGGTATACCTTTTTATTACCCGACGTTCAGAAGGTATTTGAGCCAATTTGAGGCATAGCTAGTTTTCCTATAAATTAGTACCGAGGTTTCGATCGAGTTGCACCAACCGCGGGCTACCTAAATCAGTTAATCAAATCTGTGTTAAGCCCAGTTAACGTACTATTTGGAAAGGTGTAACATTAAAACAGCAGTGACACATGATAATGATTTTCTTCTTTCAGCTATGTCCGTGAAGCCGGTGGAGTCTGCATCGCCGACGAAGTGCAAGTTGGCTTCGGTCGCGTAGGCACCCACATGTGGGCTTTCGAGACCCAAGACGTGATCCCGGACATCGTGACTATGGGCAAGCCCATGGGCAATGGCCACCCGGTCGCTGCTGTCATCACAACCCCAGAAATTGCGAAGAGTTTCGCCGACACTGGAGTGGAATACTTCAACACGGTAATATTCCGTTAGCTTTAAAGTGGTTCTAATTAAATTATTGTTACTCTGTTGGTGTTCAAGGAAATTAGTACCTTTAATTCGCAGGAAAACCGTTCTAAATTGATGCTCGTTTGTTTTAGTAAAGTTGGTGTTGACTTAAACCATTATTTTACCAGTAGTTAATTTGTTTGTCACTAAAGAAAACCAGCTTCGTTAGTATGTAGGTACTTGCTAAATTAACTAATAACGTACTAACGATCATGACATGATATCACCACCATAAGTCACGGCCATAAGTATGATAAATGCTTTTGCAATTATGTTTTAACCCCTAACTGCATTTATTATTAAAGCGATGAAATAAAAATATCAGACAGTATTCACGTATATAATTATCTCTCACTAGTACGGAGGAAACCCGGTATCCTGCGCCATAGCCAACGCTGTCCTCGACGTGATCGAAGAGGAGCGTCTGATGGAGCGTGCCCTGAGGGTTGGCAACCACCTGCTCAGCCGCTGCGAGGGTCTGCAGCACCGGCACCGCCTTGTCGGAGACGTGCGAGGCAGAGGACTGTTCGTAGGAGTTGAACTGGTCACGAATCGGGATACCAGGACCCCAGCGACAGCTGAAGCTAAACATATCGTTAATAGGTAAATTAGATTCAGTTATCTGTGCCTTCGTATATTTAGTTCCTTATTAGTGATTCCGACTGCGACCATGTTCTTTACTATCGTCCTCTTCGATGATACGGAGTTTTAAGAATATTTTTGGGCTACGCTCGACGTACGTAAGTTAGTAACGTAAGTACGTAAGTACGTAAGTTAACAGTAGTTGAATAGGCAAGTGTCGATGGACTTTGCCTTTAGGGAAGAGGGAGACCAAAAAAAGATGGATGGATTGTATGACCATCCGTAATACCTCCCTCTCACAGAATATCGGCGTGAAACAATGGCACTCGTTGCTGTTGTGTTTCGTCCGGTGAATGAAAGTACCGGAGGCCCATCTCTCACCCCTCTCCCCTCCCAATTCCTACTCCCTCCTTAAGATCCAACTCCTTCCTCAAGGCCGGCAACGCATCTGCGATTACTTTGATTTTGAAGGTTTCCATGGGCGGCGGTGATTACTTTCCATCGGGTGACCCGCCTGCTCGTTTGCCTCCTTTTAACATAAAAAAATAAAAATGAGGGAATGGTATTCATGAAAAAGAAGTGACTATTCGGGTGAAGGCCGAGAGAGGCCTATCCAAGTGCAAGCCACGGGCACGATCCGCGGCTTCTCCCATTTAATTCTTGCCAGCCACCTTGCGAAAATGGTCGCTCCACCGGGCTTAAGGGCGTCCCTCACTATGTTTGCCAAATCGCGGTCTCTTTTCAAAAGCTGGTTTTTTTTACCTACTTGTATTGTGAACTTCCAGAATGCGAGAAGAAAAGATCCTGATCAGCCGCGACGGTCCTGACAGCAACGTACTAAAGTTCAAGCCACCCATGGTGTTCAGCACGCAGGACGCTGACCGGCTGGTAGACACCCTAGACCGCGTGTTGGCTGAGCTCGACGGAGCCAGGATGCCCGTGTCGAACCTTACCCTGGAGGTAATGATGCTTACTTTCACTACAATCTTTATGTTTTTACTTTGAGTAGCTCGATCGATGCTGCAGTTGGCGTGATAAGATTGCGAATGTTTGTATGGGTTTACAAGGATTTTATAGGAGCTGGATGGAGCGAGGATGGTCCTGCTTACCCTGGTGGTATTACTTTCACTGCAACTGCTTTTCTCTTAGCGCGTTATGGACTGTCGTCTTGCGATGTGGCGACCGGATTTCTAGTTCATCACAGTTCGTTCCAGTTTTTAGAATCGGTTCAGTTAATTTTTTGAGATTAATTACCCACAAGCACCAATTAAATTATATATATGTCTTATTTAAGCATTATTTTTGTTTTCAGGTGCGTGTCACATCTATTGATGACGCTTCAACAAACGAGACATTGAGGAGTAATCCTCAACAGGCAGTGAAAGCTACATGATGTACATTAAGTGATAAGACCGCCGAAATGTTTGGTGGTTAGAATTTGATCGTTTGTAAAATAAGTTTTGTATATATGTACAGTGTCAAAAACTAGGCAAAATTAATTATAACACCAAAGCTATGAACAGGTGAAAAAGTACCTACCTATGTTACATTGTATAGATTTTAAATAATTTTATACAAATGATTTGTATAAAATTATTTAAAATGTTAAAAATTTAAAAGATTTAAAAGATTAATTTTAAAGATCAGTTAAGAAGTAGGCAAGCTATTTATAAAATGTTTTGTTTTTTGTTTTTATATTACTTTACTTTAGCATTTGTAAAAATATTATGATCAGATGTTAATGACGGTAGTTGTTGACATTGAATTAGCGCCTTTGGCTTTCAAAGTAAAAAGGTAAATAGTGTTGAATAATTTCGGCAGGCTGGTTAGAACCACGACAGCTCAATTGGAAGAGCACCAGACCCGGTGTGTCAGAAGGGTGCAGGTTCAAATCCTGCTCGTGGAAATTTTTTCAACATTGTGTTTTTGCAATTACTATCAATTAATTTGGCCTATTATTTTGAAAATTTGTTATTTTTATATGACGAAGTCATGATTTGTAAATAATATAAATATTTAGTCTTGTTTTATTGTTTAGTATTGTTAAGTATTTAATATAAATATTTAGGAATATTGTTATTGTTAAGTATTATCGAATACTAATAGTGTAAATAAAATATATTAATATTAGAAATAGGTTTATATTGCTTGTGCTAAAAAACTTTAAAGAAAGCAATGAAAGTAAAATAAGTAATGAATATGCTTGACTTGGGCATATCAAATTTAACATTTCTACAAGTATAAGTAAAGAGTTTTCACCTTTTTGCTTCGATCAATCAAAGCTTTTTTTGCCATTTTGCCAATGTTAAGTCAGCAACGAGTCACAACAATTTCGTACTTTGTCATAGTAAATAATTTTTATTTACTATGACAAAGTACGAAATTGTTGTATAAATTGTTATGAATATAATTGATGTGTAAATGTACCAAGCGCTGGTTAACTTCTAGAAAACATTTTATGACATGGTACCATATCAGTACCATGTCATAAAATCTTTACTGGACAGGAATTTTCATTGCTGCCATGCATACGGTTTTATTGTAATTCCATTTGGATGCATCACATAATAATTGTGTGATAGAAAAGAAAGTGGAATTCAAAAATAAAGAATAGACAAGTAAAAGATAATTTATTATAACACAATGTGTCCTTTTATTATTTCCTACCTTTTTAACGGGATACATTCTAAGAAGCGTACCAGAAAAGATTATTGGAATAGAGAAATAAGAATTAATAACGAATTAAATTAGATACAAGTGAATAAATTTATGAAAATAATTTGTATGTTATAATAATTATTAGAAAAATTTATAATAATTATGAATTTAAAATCGTTTATTAGTCTAGTTCTAAACTTATTACCTTAATTTTGAGTCAATAATCGTCGAGTTTGTTTTTTATTTTTCTTCAAGATCACCATAGTCTACGTTTTCGTACAATTTGTCACAGTTCTCTAATGTTACCAAAACGGAGTGACGTTTATTTTTAGAATCAAATTTATTTATTTCTTCCTTTATAGTCTTCGTTAATTTATAAACTCTCGAATCTGGACAAAAAGCACATCGTCTGTAGCTAGCTGTGTGTCCTCCACCGCAGTTAGCACATTGTGGAGGTTCTGTTTTACGATCTCTGTTACATTGGCTAGAGATGTGATTACCAGCACATTTCACACATCTCTCTTCTCCACGGCAGAACCGTTGATTATGGCCCCATTTTTGACAGCGATGACATTGCTTCGGTTTAGAAATCGGTGGCTCAACTTCAACTTCGTGACCCATAATGCTTTTAACCCTCAACAACTTCATAGCCTCAGTTTTACGAGGTATCACGGCAAGTACGAAGGTTTTACTCTTCTGTGATTCTTTTAAATGCATTTTATGAACTCTTTTTACAGGAATTGAGACTGCTTTTAACACTGATTTTAACTTCAACAAGCTGACATCTTCTGAAAGACCTCTTATCACAACCTTTATCCATCTTTTCCCTGGATGACTAAAGGTGTGGTAAGGCAAGTTTTTCTTGTCCAAATATTTGACCAATGATTTGTGATCATCAAGATTCTGACAGATTATTTTAGTGTAATCGTCCTTTAGCTTGGGATGATAAAAAAGTATTCCTAGTTCGATAACTTCTTTGACATATTCCGCAAAATCTATGGGTTTGTGTAAAAATATAGCTGGCACTTTTGTATTCTTTATTCTAGGCCATTTGGAAAAGAAATCTGGATCATTTCTGTTATGAAACGTGACAGCCGGTGTGGCTGGTTCTTGAGGTTCTGAAATGAGACACTTTTCCATATCATCAGTAAGAATCTCTACTTGTAATTGGCCTCCCGTTTCTAGAGACGTACTAAGAAAAGAGAACGATGTACCAGCCGTCGAAATGATTTCACACTTTTCTACTTGGAATGTAATTTTTTCTACTTTTGGCTTATTACTGTCGTTATCTAGGGTATCTGTTTCTTGAAATGAGGTTGATGGCGCAGCTGTTAGGGGTGATATGGAAACTTCCCCTTTTTCAACTCTCTCGGTGACGTTCTGAATATCGGGTCTATTGCGGATGTCCTCGCTTCTATTCAATATTTTATCGTGCTTCTTAGATCTGCCGGGAGCCTGAAAATTAATTTTATTTATTTATTTATTTATTTACACACAAACTTACAACAATAATTACAGGTTTTTTTACCCCAATGCGATAGATGAAGAAGCGATTGCATTTATTTATAACAAATTGCCCAACTAGCTAATTTTGTAAATTCGTTCAATGAACAAACGAATAAATCCGTCTCTTTATCAACGAGATTGATTTTGCAAAAGGCGCGCGTCAGTGGCGCCTTCTTCAGTAAATTAGTTCGACTTCTAGGGACACGCAGTAGGTTCGGCCGTCGTCTTATTTAACCGGAACATAGACACCCATCATCCTTAACATCTCCGGATTGGATATCTTACCTCTAAGCACCATTTAAAGATACGAAACTAGCCTGAGCTTTCTCCTCCATCATACCCAGAACAAATAACGTAGGGTACTGCAGTGGGTAAAATGGGTACACTACATACAGCTTTATTAAATACATATATCTAATAAACTTATTCTGTATTCTTTCCAACAGTAGTTTGTACTTTTGTTCAAAAGGGGCCCAAATCATCGCGTTATATTCCATATGACTCTAAACTAATGTATTATATAAAACTGTAATGGCTTGTAAATTTATGAAACTATTCTAAAGCCTAGAGTTCTAAAAGCCTTTTTACAAATATCAATAAATGTTACATCTGCTGTACCTAAACTTGACTCCTAAATCCCTAATTTGTTTTACTCGACATAATGTTATAGGAGCACTCTATCGGCGTGCGTTTCCGTGTAAAAGTTACCATTGAGTATTTAGATGAATTGTAATATGTTTTATTTTCTTCATTTAACAACCCTATCTATGTCCTCCTGGACTTTGTCACCATCCCAAACACTTCCTATATTCAACGATAACTTAAGGTCATCTGCAAATAATAAACATTTTGATTTTTTTACAACATTGGGTAAATCATTTATCATGATTAAAAACTCCAATAGTCCTAGATAATAGTAATAGGTTATAGGTGATAGTAATAGGTTCGATCCCTGACTTACACCAGACCATGTAAAATACGGTTCTGACTTATACCCTTCATAGGTACTCCACATAGATACTGTTGCCTATCTGTCATCTAGCTAGCGAACAAACTCAATAGATCTATAGTAATACTATGTATTAACCATCATGTAGAGATTATTTAATTGACAGTCTAGGAAGAGATCTAGTTTGTGTAGTACCTACGACACCATGGTGTAATATATTTAAACTTGGCTAAAATATGGTACATGTACCTACATAGCACTCTTTACTATATTTTAGCTAACTTGTTAAGGTAAGCTCTCATGTTAAGAAGTCACTGATTTGTAACGTCTGGGACTTTGGGACATAGCCCTTGGGGCACAATTTTAAGAAATAACGTGATGGCGACATTAAAATTATCAAAAACACACAACATTATTTTTACGTTATCAACAATTAGTTTATAAAAATCACTGATTTATTATTTTCAAATACGAGTTGAAGGGCGTTAGTAGTTGATAAAGAGTGTAAGATTTATTGTTTTCAGTTCAATAATTGCAACAATGTTTATTTTTATAATTTTGAAATAACTAAACCATCATGATTAGTACATTGTAGATTGTTTAACTTACCTTTCTTTTGTTTTTAGGCAACATGGTTTGAAACTCTTTTATTAAGACAGTCACAAAAATTATTTCTGCAACGTCTTTTACTAATTTGACACTAAATCGTTGCGATTAGATTTGTCATTGTTTTTTTCAACCTACCCACTACTTCATTCAACGCATAACTTCGTTGCCGCTGTCGAAACGATGTTTTGCTGCTAGAGTTTGGTAGGTACTCATGAAACGAATTTGCTTTAGTTTACTATTGAAAACAAAATCTGAAATAAAAAAAAAGTTCAGTTTTTTATTGAATGTTGACTAGATTGATAGGTTAGCAGCCGCGAGGACTTGCAAACAACGCATGACATCGGAAGTCCCGCGGCGATATGGGTCGAACAATACCTTGTCATCGGGACGAACCTGGACGAGACTTGTTCAGGACCGTCGATATTGGTATGAGCAATAAGAGGCTTTTGCCCAGCTGTGGGACAAGTGAGGTTGTGGATAGTGATGATTATAAGATCTACAACTACAAAATTATTATTTTTATTATTTAATCAATGTCCTCAATTAACTCCGTTTCAATACTAACGCACTTTATAATGAAACATTGACAGTTTTCCATCCAACGATACAAAAAAAAGTGAGTTTGCGAAAGAAACTCATCGCGGCATTGTGGGTAACACCTTATCTTATGTGAAGCACAAAACTGGTCCGCTCCGAATATTGGCAAAGCTTTAAAATTATCATACGACAAAAAAGGAAGGGTCTCTCAAATCCGGCTCAGCATTGATAAAACCGAGTCAACTATATAGTCATAACAGTACACAATACAATTCGGTGATGCGGTACCTACAATCGTTAACTGAACGCTTACAGTGTAATAAATTTTGTCTTCGATTAAAGTGCTCGTAGTTACGTATTATGTTTAGAAATATGTACAAGTGGGCTGGCAGAATTTATGGCGCATTGAAGCCTTAAAGTTCTTAAAGCTTAGCCCAGAATTTGTGGCCTCGGTAGCATATGTTTTAGAACAAAAATCAGATAGTACAACATTAAGTGGGCAAATTTAATCGTCTTTGTGGCTTACTGATTACTCTATTAGTGGTCACTGGCGGTTACATTATCGGTCTCAGCCTCTGGTTCCCAGTAAGGGTAATATTCTTCATTCATTCATGCATTTATTTATTTTCAAGCATCATAAGTAACTCATTTGGGTTAGTTACAATAATTACCGGCTATTTTAGTTAAGTTAACAAATTCAATAAAATAAAATAAATGAAATTTGAAATCCTAATTACACTTTTAGTTAAGTAATTTTTTAATATTATTCAGGTGAACCATGTTACAATCAAATGGTAAACATACGACAGACCTGTACTATTAAGTATTCTGTGCTGACAGTCAAACAGGTTTTCATTATATCAGGTTTAGTTAATGTTATTGTTGCGTTCATACAGTTACAAATAATATAGCCAGTTCCTCATGAGTATGAAGTAGGTATGATGAAGTAGATAAGGGTTTTGGGTGGAGTGCGTTCCCTCTTTCGGTCACCAAGTCACTTATCATTCCTTACCGTTACCATCAGGTGAGAAGAAGGCCAAGCACTTCTTCTTCCATTAGGGAATAGAAACAAATAATTTTACTATGTAAGTTGCGCAAAGCAAGACTATCATCGGCCAATAAGTCCCATATATGGGTTCAGGTCTACCCACATGAACAAAAAAGCACAAGTATATATATCGGACCACAAGCCATCACGCTGGTTCCATGCCGTTTGGTAGGTTTTGACGACTTGGGGTGCGAGTCAGGTGACCTCCACGTGGGGCATCCTAGGCAACGGCTGGTTCCAACGGTCTCCCAACTCCCATACGTGGCCCACTCTGGGCTGCGTAACTCACTTCTCCGTCTGAGCAGTAAGAGGAGTTACTGACGGCGTCCCTTCTGGGCGTCGTACCACAAAGACGGCCGCCTCTTAAAGGTTCTCAGGTCGCACGGGGGGAAAGGGGGCATCGGTGAGAGCGATGCAACCGGGGTGTACGCCAACCCCGAAGCCGTTAGCTGCCTTTTTGCGGCAACGACCCCACCGTTGGCGTCGTGGGTACGTGGGCGATTGGGCGAACCGGAAGCCTAACGGCTGCGGGAAGGAAAACCCACAAATCCCCGGAGAAAACCGGTAAAAACCTGTCAGTACCGCCCGACCCCGACAGTATATAGGGCGCCCTTGGCGAGTAGGCATCACATGGGTTTTTTTGGGCCTTATGAGGGAAGGGCAGCCCTAAAATTGCCAGGGGTATGACAATCCTGAAATTGTCCAGGAAAACAACCTGTAATTGTTCCAACATGAGCGCGTCTTCCAAAAATATCATACCCCAGGAGGGTACTCACGAATCTGTGAGAGAACCCCCTCCTCGGGGCTGACAAGCCGGGCGATAAGTCGTCCAGCGTGTGTGAGGTGTCCAGATTTTCTGGACACCCACCACCTCCACCACCTTAAGGGTACCTATCAGCGGACTCTCTACGACGTGGCTGCCAACCTTCTTTTTTATGTTAAAAGGAGGTAAACGAGCTGGCGGGTCACCTGATGGAAAGTAATCACCGCCGCCCATGGACACCAACAAAACCAAAGTAATCGTAATCACCTGCAGCGCGTGATGTCTAATTTCACATCCCGCAGTGTTAACGATGAGGCTGACAGATTGGGGTACATAAGCGACCAGTGGCGTAAGGAGATAGACTCCCTCAAGAAGGAGGTTGAGTAGCTCCGTATATTATTTAAAAATACAAAAATAACTATTACTTTTGTTCCTGATAGTACTATTAGGTACTTTTTTATGTGACTAGGTAGGTATAACACCAAAGTTAATAGGTAAGACATGTCTATGACTTAGATTTATATAATTATCAAGCTTTTGCCCGTGTGGTTTTTTAGCACGTTTCCTGGGGGACATTGTTTTTGACCAATATAATAGTAGAAAAAAAGTTAAGGCATTCTTGAGCTGTCCAGTAATTTATTATCGCAAGAACTAATCTACTTCTGTGCAAAAAGTAACGTTCCGCTGTTTTAAAAATAAGGAAAAACACTTTTATCCTTCTGTTCATAGTTAAGATTAACTTAATGTGAGAATACTCACAACCTTATTAGTGGTAAAATTCAAAATTCAATTCAAAATTCAAAATCATTTATTCAGTTTAGGCTACAAGTAGCTCTTGTGAATGTCACTATGCCATCGGTTCGTAAGTCTACTCTGGGCGGGAGATCTTGTACTGAGAAGAACCGGCAAGAAACTCAGCAAGTGTCCAGCTCTTTTCTACCTTACAGCGTCAAAAATATTGGAAAATAGCATATATCAAAATATCATAGCAGGACACTTACCATTACAAATAAACACAAAATTATAGAAGACAACCACAACATGTAAATAAAAAAAAAAAAATCACAAAAAAAAAAAAAAACTAAGTTAACAAATTTACATCAGGTAAAAGTTTCAATTTCCACAATGTCATACAGTACCACTACAGTACTCTAAAATAAAAAAATGGTTAAGAAAAACCAAGTCAAACTACAGTAAATAATATTAAAAATAAGATAAGTATGCAAGAGCAGACCAGCCTCCACAGGCAGCACCCGTTCACGAGTATGACATATGAATCAGCCATCAGAATCAGGTACTTATTAGTAGCATTAACTTATTTTAACAAACTAAGTTAATGTTACTTATGTTTTTTATTGAATAAGTTATTAGACACAAAGGCCTTAATTTATAATATCTTTCGTTGACCAGAAAGCTACAGCTAACTAGGTATAACCATGCAAACAAACCAACGAATATAATTTTTTCTACATGTTACTACACAAACCAACTTATTTACCACTTGTCATTAAACTGTACATAATGGTTTCCTTACATCACCATCATCATACACATAGGCATCGACATAGGCCTAGTTTCCTTACATAATGCCACGTAAAACATAAAATTAAATGATATTTGTAACCCTTTTAGGTGTGTACATAAACTTGTAAAATAAATGGCCTTGCCCGTGGTCTTGCATCTAACACCCACAAAGTGTCTTTTCGTATTGTAGCTACTTAGGTGTTGTGCTTATAAAGGAATTCTTGTTTCCAGTTTTTCCTACTTTAGTGATGTAGTCGGACCACCTCGCTGTCAGTCGTCCGACACTCCTATCCCACAAGAAACAATTGAAAAAATGGGTAATATTTTTACGGGTAAGCTCGATAACGCAGTGTTTAACGCAACCGGTCTGCCATTGGTAAGGTTAAGCAAAAATTGCTAAGGCCGATCATCGGATAGGTGGTCAAAATTTCATCAACTCGAGCTCATTAGCAATTGTTAACAACAACCAATCCGCACTGGGCCCGTGTGGTAGTTATAGGGAAGGCTCGCGTCCCAGAAGTGGGGACATAAAGTGAGCTGGTGAATTGTGATATGATGACTGGGCCTTCATCTAACCTGATGTTAAATGTTGATAAGGTCGAAGATGGAAGTGCACATCACCCTTAACTTGTAGGTAATAGATCTAGAAACAATTGAAATAAAGTTTAAACTGATATAATCAATTGCACAAATCACACCCAAAATCATAGCAAAAGTATATCGCACAAATACCCACCTAGTCACTTGAACAATTTCAAATGATGTTCGCATAAATCCAGCGAGGTGTGTAAGTCAGTATGGCGGGGAGCCCGTAATCGTTCCACACGTACCTATGCGGCGCACAATCTTTTTTTATATCCCTCCAAGATGGCACTCGTCCTGCAGCCGGCCTCAGCACGTGCGCAAACTTACCAGTAGCCGTTACATCAATCTTGTCTACCTTTATCCGTCTTGTGCAACCTTTTCTTTTACACCACCAACCATTTTCAACCTTATTTTCTTTGGACAACAATACGAATTTCATTGTAAACTTTGTGGTGATTGTTACGTCTTTGAACGGGCGAGATGAAGACTTCTGTAGACAATGAAGGCATTGAATGCTTGGACAATACGAGGAGCAGTTCTGCGATTAGTCGGATTTATATAACGGTCCCGATCTTTGCGAAGCGGTACCAAAGGAGCTGCCTTCTAACGGACGCCCGAAGTGATTATAAAACGGTTTTTTATTGACACTAAACAACTGGGGTGCCGGGTGCCCGTTCATTGAATAGATAAGTTTTTATGGATGTGCGATCAAAACAGACAGTTGACTAGACTTAGTTAGAATGCGAAACGTCTTTTTAAAGGATATTGTAATGCTATAAAGTTGCCAAATGCTAATCATAATTTTTAGTTTTTTTTTCATTTTATCATAATCGTATTTCCACGTATATAATAAAATACATTAATGCTATTTAAATTATTAATGCTCACGGAATAATATCGGGCAATCTGTCACATGACTGAAATAGTTATTTCGGGTAGGACAAGCAATAATGTAATAAAAGAAGAAGGAAAAAGGAAAAGGGTCCTCCATTTCCTATTTGAAGACAATTAAAAACAACATACATGTTTATTTGATTTATGCTTCGTTTGTCCCACTGAGATTCGTCCCACATAAAAAAATCCTGGTTCGTCCCAAGCAATATGATTCTTTCGTCCCAAAATATAATTTAAATTATTTTATTCTGGGTTCGTCCCATTTTATATTCCTTTTACGGCCCATATTTTTTTTACATGCCAAACTTACTTTAATGTTATTGTATGTACAATCAGCAATAAAGGGTTTAGTATTGTTATTTTAACAATAAAGATTTATGATTATGGTTGCGCAAATTTTGTTTCCAACAAACTACAATTAGAAAAACGACAGTTTTGAAAAATTGCCAAGAGCGAGATTTCTTAAAAACATTTTTTTTTGATTTCATGAACTCCTTAATAAGTAAAGATCAAGGAATCAAGGAGTATTTAAGTGAAAACTTAATCAGTCATAAAAAATGGTTGGTCTGATCACACATCTAATGCATACGAGTAATAAATTGATAGGGGTCTCATTACGTCAGAAAATGATTAGAGTGGTTTGGCACGCGTGCCCGCATGACGTCACCGTGGGGATGGTGTTGGGACAAATCAATACTTCTATTGTTTGTCACTTGATGAGACTTCACACATATTTAATAGTAAATGCTTTTTTAACCGCCTCTGTGGTCTAGTGGATAAGACCACCGGTTTAGACCCAGAGGTCCCGGGTTCGATTCCCAGCGGGGGGTACATGTACGTGTTCTCGGTTTGGTTGGTGGTAGGGCTTGTTTGTCCGCCTGGCTAGCTACTGCCATCTTATCTAAATATGTCTCCATAACATCAATGTTTGTAGCATTTTTGTGTTCCGGCAGCTAGAGATAGGATAGCCAGTGCCTCACTAGTTGAGGTTCCCGTGTGAAGTGCGCTTCCATCATTGGCCTTATCATCACTTAACATCAGGTGAGATCAAGGCACTGTGCTTACCCGTTAATATAAAAAAAATAAAAAATAAGTAAATAAATGATTGTGACGGCAAATGAGCTGCCTGACGGAATGCGACCTTTAATGCTGCCCTTGCAACAATAAGGCCCGCTTTTTTAATCCTCAGATAAGTTTTAACCAGCGAATAAAATTGTCATTTTGACATATTTTCTAAAGAGAAACTATCATTATGTCAAAATTATTCAATGATTAAACTGTGTCTGACAAATGAAAAATCAGCCCTAAGGGCTCTTTCAAATTGGACGTTTCGTGTCGGACCGCTGCGTGCGACTGTTTTAATATGGAACGCACTGCAAACGTGCGTTAGCAGTCCGACAACAAACGTCTAAATTGAAAGAGCCCTTCAGTTCTTGTGCGTTTAATTGATAAGGCTGAAAATGGAATCGCACAGCACACAGCACATTTAACCAAATACACACACCAGCTCATTACAAACTTTTTTTTATTGGTTAGTTTAAGAGAATTGGTAGTCGTTAACGGAAGCTAATGCAGTCATGAAGGGACTCGCCATGATCAATTTTTGTTCACTGATTCGATCACGACCGGACTTTGCGAAAGTAGCGTAACATCAGTACCTAATCACTGCGCTATCGAGCTCCTCTATATGTAACTATGACTCCTACCGCGCCCTCGAGTTAATTTCGATCATCAATCTATCTAATCCTCAACAAATAATCCAAAATTCCTTCATCATTAAAATCATCTTTCAGCGTGTAATTTTAACAATGTCGCATATTAACGATGATCATGTAAGTTATGCGTCAAAATAATGTTATAAAAACAGAAAAAAAAAACTGCAAAGTTTTCATTTTAAAATACAGTCATGTTTCTTAGATGTTATACGTCTATCTAAGTATTAATAATTAAGAAGTCTCGAGGGAATTCGAAAGGAAAGTTATGGGAATGTTGTATGCTGTATGTAATTGTATAAACTCCACTAGATATCTCAAAAGTACACTCATGATTCTTAGACATTTTCTATTATAAATTGTCAAAGATATCTTGAGGTTACAAAAACACAAATGTTGAAAAAATTTCCACGAGCAGGATTTGAAACTGCACCCTTCTGACATACCGGGTCAGGTGCTCTTCCAATTGAGCTATCGTGGTTCTAACCAGCCCGCCGAAATTATTCAACACTATTTTTTTTACTATTTACGTTTTGCGTTAAAATTATATAAACAAAACAAAAACATTTTATATCTTGAAATTATTCAATATGACTCCTATTGGATAACCTAATATTGTAATTGTATATATTTACTTCTCTGTCTATGCAAAAAAGACCCTAACAAAAACATCGTGTGAAAGTGATTGCAGTTGTCAATACTGTGGGCACAAGAGGTGCCAGTATGCGGGCGGCACGCGCCGACCTACCTCAATGCTTTCATTCATTGAAAGAAACTCTTGTTGCCATTAAATAGTTTGAATGTGACTTTCCTAATTACCTTGCTTTGAATTGAGTATTGAGACTGTCTATTGTTTAGCAAAAATATTAGGTTTGTTAAATTTATTATTACACATTAGCAGTTATGTACTAGTAGGTACTTATAAATACAAAAATCAGGGTGTTATAACAATATAAGGATAACTTTGTCATACCTATTTCATAAATAAAAAATATATTATGTTTCTTTGAAATAAGAACAATTTAATAGCTAGAAAAGTTATGGTTCTTAGTCTAGAACATAAATTAAAAATATCGAAGTTTATAACCGCTAAGTTTATCATAAATAACGGACGGAGTTTATGTACCTACTGTACTATCTTTATAATAATAGACCTGTTCTTCTTTTGTGCTAAAACTATCATTAAATAGATTGTTATTGATTGACAGTGGCATTATGCGTCATAATAATTGGTCTTAAACGTTTTGTTAGATCTAAATAGATATGTGGTAATTACTAAAAGGTGCGCCGACCAAAAATGCCAAAAAAGCAGTCACGGTTAAGTTGATATAATTGTAAATACTATCGTAATTAATAAACAAAAGATATAATTAGTATCAAAGGGAACGTGTTTACAATTAGTCCGATCCATAAATTCATAACACGGTATAGTTTTTTCTACAATATCATTTAAAGTAAGGCAAAAATCATGAAAACGAGTGGCGGCATTTAGTTGATATCATAGGTATAGTTTATCGAAATTATTGACCTACCTACCTACCTACCTCTGATTTTGTCTAAACAATCACCAATAGTCTAAACTATAAAACGTCCGTCTCACATTTACGATTTATCGAGCGGTTTTTTAAATTATTTTCTTTCAAATTAACACGTAAAATTCCCCATACAAAATTAGTATGATCGCGCGGCATCAAATAAATATGGCCGAAGACATTTCAAATAAAATATACTTATGACACTTGTCACTTACGGACGGACGGCGCACCCTTAATGTAAGAGAAATATTGCAAGAATAATAATTATCTAACTACAATATCATTTGTTTCGTAACAAATGAACATCAACATTCATTCTCACCAATTTGGTGTTTCTATAAAAACGAATTATCCAGCTTAATAACGTTCGATTCATCATGCTTTGAAGTGTATTAAAGCTAGATTACTAATCTACACCCGATAATGGATTGCTTGTCTATGAATCTGTGCGCACTTGGTAATGGGCGACAGACACCCGAACCCCCGGACCCCCGGACCATCGCGGCCCTGACATATTGCTTTGAACGTCTCGCCGCGATCTTCACATTTATATTCGGGGCTCGAACTCCGATCCCAGATAATGCTTTTACAATAACGACACAGCGATGACGACGCATTCGATTTCAATACTGTGCAGTAGGTACTATTTATTATGGTAATACAGCGAGGGTCTCTAGTTTTGTATTTTAAATTTATTGAAATTTTTGACTTTTTTGGAATAGATTCTCGCACAATGTGAAATTAATTATTGAACAGATTGAGTTTACTGATAAAGATAAGTAATCGGTGCCATGTATAATACATTGGTGATCCTTATTTGCATTGTCAATGTTTTATTAGGTTGCCTTTTCGTTAGTTTAACTAAAATATGTTGATAAACACGTTTTTTGAAACTGAATGCCATCATTATTGAAAAAAGTAGTTTTTAAAATCTATTAGGTACGACTTTTTTTATGTATTAATTTAGTTTATTTTGTTTTTTTGTTTTTTTGTCGAACTAGATTCTCAAATAAAGCGGTTCAGTCGATGATTCCAAACAAAATTACGATTCGGAAATCGTATTAGGTTGTTAGACTATTCATATTTTTGAATGTTAAATCTATTTTAGATAACTAAATTATTCATTTTTAATGCTTTTTAAATAGCTAAAAGCCATTCAACAATAAAAAACCTTAGAATAATCTAAAACTCGCAAAGAGATTTAAAAGTATCCTAAAACATTTCGCTTCTTTGAACTGTCTTACCTCACATGTGCCAGTGTTAAAATATGCAGCCGTAAGCAAAAAAATACAATGAGACTTTTCTCTTACGGCAGAGTGCAGTGCAAATCCCGCACATCGCCTCGGCAGATGTGCTAAAGGCACGCTAAAGGTATAATGCCATTGCACCTTGCTCTCTTTTCCCACGGTGCGGTGTCATGAACGGAGCGGATATTGCTTATTAAATAAGCAATAGACGAGGCTGGTAACCTGCCATCGAGGTTTTATGAAACCTATTACGTATATTGGAAAAGTAATACCTATGTTTCGTTTTTGTTAAACAATAACAATACAGGCCACATGTTTTTTTTAAATTCGATTTTAGCAAGTATTTGATCGCGATCTCACCTAGCGGGCTAGGATATAGCATACTTGCATAGATAATGCCTGTTCACTCTTGCCTTGAAAATTTCCGGTTGTACGTATCAGGAAACAGATCCGTAGGAAGGAATTTCCACTTCTTAGCTGTCCGCATCAAAAATGATGACGCAAAGCGTTTTGCATAGGCGGTATGTTGACAGCATAAGGGTGTGATCTCAGCATGTAATCACCAAAGCTCAGAACAAATGATGCTAAAGAGTCCAGATATAACTTCTGTCATTATAACGGTTTTCTAAACTGTTACGAGGAGGAGGTGCGCAAGGAGTACTGTTACAACTTATTTTTAATTTTTTAAATATGTGTTTGTTCGAATTGATATAATGGTGGAGAGTGTTATTATAATGCATGAGTATCGGCAAATTAAACAAAACAGTGTAACGTGACTTTTTCAAATTTTGATGTCTCAGTAAAATCCCACATCTTTGCTGAAACCCAAAGAGTTACAGTTTAGCATTAAACGTTTATTACGATCTATTCCATCATAATAATATCCATTAATTATCATCAATTACATTTATTTAAACTAAATCAGTTTTATTCCAGGTACCTACTATATTTTTCCTTAACTCGGACAATAAGCACAACTAGCTGAATAATCGCGATCTTTATTATAATAATGTATTATTTTTTGTGAACTTTTTATTGTTTTTTTAAATTATATAATAATATGTGTTATTTAGTAAAAAAAAAAAGAAACTTTGTCACGCTCAATAAAAATTATCTTCATTTTATTGGATAAGTAAAATAATATCTTTGGCCAAAATTTGAAACTTTACAAACTCGATCAAATTAAATTGTCTTTTTATGTCTCTCTTTCACAAAATAATTCGATATCATTTAAAATTTTCTCATTCCGTCGAATTTAAGTATTCTTATTACTTTCGATCGAGTTGCTTTTTAAGATTGCCAAACTCAATTTTATTCGATTTCTTTGTTACATTGTGATTTTGCTACGAAATAATTAATACACCATTTATAAGCTTTATTAGTATTGAAATTCTAATTGGAGTAATGTAAAGGTTATTTCTTTGAAATACCCTTTGTAACTAATTTCGTTTGTTAACGTCTTAAATAAGGTCTTTAAAAAGGTTATGTATTCTTATTTTTTTCTACCTTTTTCTACGGGGAATTTCATTTACATGTTTTGAACAAAAAAGGTGTTCCCACTCTGTGTTACGACAATTACATAATATGGTCGATGTAATTCAATTACTATACAAACGGAAGACTATTATTACATTATTTGTGTAAAAAATTGTACCATTAGTAACTTGATCACTTCTAAACAATTATAATTTAAACATGAATCGTATTTGTATCCCAATTTCTAGATTCCGAAAGCAATATCCGTACCATAGAAGACCGTAAGTAATTACCAGAAAGGGCTCTCCACCTAATCAATCCATAGTTATTACACAATATATATACTAACAAACTAATAATATCACATAGCACACACTTCACTGCCGGAGACCGCTACATAACCTTATGTATTACATACGAACGAACACCTACAGAACGTAACATATTTTTCCGTTGGAAGATTCACTTCAAATTGTTAAGCAGGCCAGGGCCGTATAGCAGCATCTACGGGAAATATATCAGAAGAATAGTACGTCTCAATATGCAATAAAACGGGGGAACGTATGTGACCTCAAATCCGAGAGGATTTTTCCAGAGCGCACCTGAACTAGATTACTGTATCCGCGCTATAAAAAACGTGCCTTCAATCGTGTCCCTGCATAGGGGAATTTGAAAAGGACCCTTCAGGTTATTCGTACGGCGCTATATCAAACTGTGAGACGGGTCCTTCGTTCTGATTTGCATAAACAGTTTCGCACGGTGCCCCGCCGGGTAAACAAGCCGGTACCGGATTTGATAGCATTACCTTACAAGACGGCCATTTCATTCCGCACGTAACATGATTATACTCTAGATTGAATTAAACTTAACTATTGATGTTACTTTGTTATTCCGTCAAACATGTTTTATAGGGAACAGTTCAACTTTAATCTTAAGAAAAATATAAAGTAAGACTTTCATGTTAAGTGATGATAAGATTGATGGTAGAAGTGCACTTCACGCGGAATCCTACACACTGAGATCTTTCTTTAATAAAGAAAGAGAAATGCCAAGCCAATATGCTAGTGTTCGGCATTGGTTTACGTCTTTTAAATAAAAAAAAACTATCAAATAATTTATAAAAAAAAAACTGAACTGAACAACTGAACACCCATCCACTTATTGTTTTATCTCCTTAACAAATCTGAAATAAGGTTGTATGTATTTTCATAGTTCTTTATGCCAAAAATAGACAATACAAAAAGTTACTTACTACAAAATGTTACTTACAAGGCAGTTAACTCTTTCAATATAACAGAGATATCAAGGATACCTCTCAGCTGCTATAAAAAACAGTACAAAACATATATTTTGGAGATTACATCTCCCCTTTGTCAGCATAAAAGAGTTGTGCAGACGAGTGCTTTAATACACGTATACTTTTTCAAGCTTCAAAAGTATGTATCCGTTTAATCAGTACTATTAGCTCACTGTAGTTTAATGAAATTACCAATCATTATCATCATCATCAGCTCATTTATGTCCCCACTACTTTTGGGGTACGAGCCTTCGCTGTGGATGGATAGGGAGAACGGGCCATAAACCACCACGTGGGCCCAGTGCGGATTGGTGGTTGATAACGACTGCTAATGCAGCCGGGACCAACGGCTTAACGTGCCTTACGAAGCACGGAGGAGCTCGAGATGTTAAATTTTTGGTCACCCATCCGATGACCGGCCTTTGCGAAAGTTGCTTAACCTCAGCGCTCGCAGACCGGGCGCGTTTACCACTGCGCCATCGAGCTTGATTGAATTGATATATGCATACTTACTGCAAGACGGACTCTGTTATTTGAACATTTTGGGATAGATTTTAATACAGTTGTCTATTAATTTCCTGTGTTAGATTATATAAGTAAACACAATGATTATGATATATGTACTTAAATAAAGCTATACATACTCCTATAGTAACTAAGTATAGTATATAAGTATTTTGCCGTGCCCTTACAGGGTTCTTGTTTGTGTCAAAAATTTTTGTAACACCTGTATACTTACAACAAGATGCAATAAATGAATATGAATATGAATATGAATATGAATATACTTAACAGTGTCAGTATTAAAAAATTGTGTTTCTTAATTTTATATTTAATGTGATAAAAATTTAATTGAATTGACATACAATTTTGTCGCTTACATTATACCCATTTCATTACCAATACATAAAAAGAAACATAACATAACATTTTGTAGGTTTGAAGTGTTAACATATAAAATGGCTCGACTGTACATAAAGAAAATACCTTAAGGCGAACAAAGCTTTCACATTTCCCGTAAAAGAGTTTCTCAGGTGTATGCTTATTTATTAGCGTCACTACAATGGGAGCACACATTCACTTTAGCTGGCTACACATATATCTAGTATCGCGTAAACGCGGTTGTAAGGGAATAAAAAAGGCGTATTTCTGTCTATTCACTTTGTTTACCAAACCACCGTTGAGGTGTACTACAAAAACGGTCCGTAACACATAAAGTGTTGTATACACAACTGTTTGCATACGACGATCGTAATAAACTTGGCTCGGCCTCGTTTCGGGCGCTTAATATTAAAAGTTCACCTATACCCGGCGTACCGTACGAGTACGTCGTTTGCAATCTTTCCGTTGTTACCACGACCTGAATCCGCTTTTGTCCCATATGAAAAGAAGTGGGGCCAGAAAGGGAGTGTATGCGTGAATAATTGAGGAGCGACGCTGCCTCGCGTTCTTAGAGAAATGTTAACAAAACTATAGGAAAGTGGCCTGTACTGCGAGGAGATGCACGTGTACCGACGAGGTAAGGAAGGCCTATTCTTGCGCAGAATGTTTCAATAGCACAATGGGGCGCCGGTCAATAGGTTGTATGTGAGCACGTGCTAGCGGTACGATTAATATTTTATTATACAATCAAAGAACCTACGGCCTACACAAGGAAACGTCAAAGTTACTAGTTGAATTTAATACCTCTTTGTGTCGGCCATCTGGCATAAGTACTTGCTTTTGCGCACGTACAATTACTACGAGACAATAGGAATCTTCTTTCCTTTTGTTTAAGGACTCTAAAATGGGCCCTAAAATGGTCGTGCTGAATTTTGCACAATTCTACATACATGTCAGTATGTTTATATTTACTGTTGTTGTATAAGTTAATCGTTACAAACCAGACGTCAATATAAGTAGAAAACCAAAACTTTTTATATCGCAATCTGTGGTCTGCTATTATCAGAGAAGCATGAATAACTTAGACCGTTGTACCTTAATAAATACCAACACAAACTAGTACTATAAAAACTACATAACGAACAAACTGATTATAGATATGAAAGGAATTAAAGTTTATTTTTTACACATGCGTACAAAATACCTACTCGCAAATTCAGAATCAAGTTCATTCCCCAACAACTGACAAGCGAAGGTATAGAATATGAACAGATTTAATTTTATAATAGTTACCTAATACCACTACTTACCATAGAAGCATCCAAAGCTTTGAAGTAACTGATGCATGCCCGGAAGCAAATTATGTTTCATATTTAGTTCTAAAACAACGCTCAAATCCTCTTAGGCGTGGCTTCGGCAAAATCGGAGCGCGTAGCAGAGCAGTGAGCTATACGCTAGTGGTACCTACTGTGGACGGAAGTACTGAAAACGAAATATCACGCATCGCAATGCGGATGTCAAAACGAACTTTTAGCCGATGACTTAGCGTTCATTTCACTTTGCGCTGGATATGTCAAGTGATGTTCGTCTAACCTAATGTTCTTAAGCAATTACACCTTGCATGACCTTACTGTGTCAGGACAAGGATAATGGATTATTATATCAATGGCAACATACAACTGCTGTTTATTCAGTTAGAGATAATAATGTATGTGCTAAACCATTATTTTGTGTAGTTGTATACTGCTATAACGAATTAAATTTTCTTCATCATCATCATCAACAGCTCATTTTATGTCCCCACTGCTGGGGCACGAGTCTTCCCTATAGATAGGGAGAACGGGCCATAAGCCACCACGCGGGCCCAGTGCAGATTGGTGGTTGTTAACGACTGCTAGTGCAGCCGGGATTAACGGCTTTACGTACCTTCCGAAGCACGGAGGAGCTCTTGTTTAAATTTTTTTGGTCACCGGCATCCGACGACCGGCATTTGCAAAAGTTGCTCAAACTCAGCATTCGCAGACCGTGCGAGTTAACCAAATATAGGTATGTTTATATGTCTATATATATATATATGTCTTTATATGTATGAGTTACAAAATATAGGTATGTTTATATGTCTCTCTCTATAAAGAAGAGTGTATGTATGGTCCAAGGAGTTACCTTTATTTGTTCAGCGAATTTAGAGAAAATACTAAGTTTGAGATCCTTATCTGTAGACAAGCAAATGATTTGTCGTTGCGATATTTCGTTGCCATATCTGTTGTTTGGTAGCAAAATAGCAAGCAATTTTCTTTTTTGACATATCTATTTCCGTTACATGTGTTTCTCGTATTTTATCAAAAAGGTTGAGATTGTCTACCTGACAAAATATATTTTTCTCATATTAAGTATATAATTGGCATCAGTTTTATCAGTCTGCCGTTATTAAACTAATATTGTGTACGTAAATATAACTTGTTTCTTTCGTCATTTATAAAAAAAAAAAATTTTTTTCGAATACTACATATGGTAATCAAATTAGAGGGCTCAACACAAGGATTACGTAATTTGTCTAACTAAAAAGACATAAATGAAATAATAAAAAAAAAAAAACTAAAACCCGCCTGCGTAAAAAATAATAACCAAATAGATAATCAACTGAAACGGCCGGAACAAGATAAAAATTCAATAATTACAATTAAAAATATCAATACGGTAGTCCTTCGAAATTTTAAGCAACATCATACATAACACACAGTCGGAGGCACGCACAAAGTGAGAATGATTTGACTTATCATTAAATTTTAAATCTCCGACTGCTTTAGATACATAAAAAACGTATATTATTTTATAAATTGAATGTATGCGGTTTAAAGACATAGAGACTGCCATAGAAAGATGCATTAAAACTGTATCATTGGCTTGAAAAACAACGAACTACGATGGGAGTTTGTATGGGATATGAAAATGAGGGCTCGTATAGCGCTTTTTATTTTTTTATTTTAGCGCCATTTTTAAGAATTAATAAATAATTAATAGTTAGTAAACGTTGTTATAGTAAACGGTTCTTAACGTTAGATTGTAATAAGTCCAGAGTCGCTTGAGTCTCAACAGTTCTGAGAGAGGCGATAGAGAGACAATTCCTTTGTCGACCGTAAACAGGATCCCTAGGGATAGAACGCGCAAGTGAATGGGAGCGGAATCAGAGACCTAAGTGGAACGCTGCAGATTTCTGCCATTGTCGTCTAATATACCTCGCTATTTGTCCAACGAAGCAAACATAGAATTCGCCAAAACTCTAAGCAGAAGCAATAAGCAGAGATATTAATAGGTAGTGCAATTTAGGGTCAATGACTTAAATTCTATATCTACGAGTATATGGATAAGACCACAGAACAAAATGGCCACAACTTTGAATGGCTACGAATAATACTAGATCGTTCAATAAGTCCCGAGACTTACCTACTTGGAGATGGCGCATATATTAAAAACTCTTTTGATTTTTAGAAAGTACTGGCCATCAAATTATATTTTAAAAAATTTTGAAAATCGTACAGTTTAAATATTGATGTACAGATATTTAAGTGACGCTACTTTTTTAATTCCGAAAACAATAAAAAAAAACGAGTTTCGTGTGTTGATAAAACATTGTTTTTTAATGGGAAAAAACACCGTTCAAGCAAAGCAATGTCATAAATAGTGTTATCCGGAATCTGCTCCATCTAAACCAACCATTTGTCGGTGGTGTGCCAATTTCAAACGCGGTCGTATGGACACAAAAGACGCTGAACGCTGAACACTCTGGGTGCTAAGTGCGAGTTTCATTCGCTATTCGATCACGTTAACGAAAACGAGAATTTGTATGGTAAAATGTTAAGTTTTCTCTTAAGTCGCCAGGTGGCGCTGCTTTAATGTCATACTAATTTTCGTTTTCGTAAACGTAATCGAATGAATACGGATAGTAGGTAAACAAAACTCACACATTGCTGATCGTACAAAAACATGCAAAGGTGGATCGGATTGGAGTAACATTTAAATATTTTTTTTCTGTTCCTTTGATAGTGTATCCTTTGATAGTAGTGGATCGGATCGGAAAAAAAATTAAATCAAAATAAAACGGATCCCTTGTGGATTAGAATGCTATGGATCAGAATGGAATAACTCGCACCCTGATGCAGGCACCGCTAGTGAATAGTTTAACCCGAAACTGCGTCCTAAAAAATGGATTTGGTACATAAGTACCGTTAAGTAAGTAACTTTAGGGCAAACGCGTCGGTAGCCGAGTGGCAAAGCGCGCGGCCCGATACCCGAAAGTCCCGGGTTCAGTTCCCAGGTCGGTTATAGTGTGTTTCGGATTTATTCGGTGCATAGCCCATGTTTGTGATCACCAACCCGCATTTGGCAAGCGTGGTGATTAAGCCATTACCCATAAATTTTAGTGATGACTTCATTTCAATGATGGAGGCCCTTGCTCAGGAGTGGGACAGTTATAAGCTATTTACTTTACTTTAATAAGCATAAACTTATAAAAAGTAATGGCTATTATAAATTAGACGTCGTGGGTACGTAAGATCATCAGACCAATGCGAAAGCTTATTTCATCACATCGGATGGTAAGTGACAATAAGACTGAATGCGGAAACGCACCTCACCCGGAATCCTTAATTGCTGAAGAATAGGCTCTGTTATATCATTTGGAACACAATAATGACTTTCATGACGAACTAACATGATGTCAAACTTAAAATAACCCTTTCACCAATCAAACATACAGCAGGGAAACGAACCCGAGACCTCTTGATCCGACCACTGATCTCATTACTAGACCAGAGGCGGTTACAACGAAAAATAAGTTACAAGATTGTTTTGTTTTCCAAGCCAGCAATAATAACTATTAGATAAATAACAAACATTTGGGATAGGGACCAGACAAAGTTTGTTCAGCGATAAAACGCTGGATAGATAACAAAGTTTTTGTTTAATGTGGCATTAAACAAAAACGGAGTCGGCTCTTTTCGTAAAAAATGTGGTCTAATCGTCCAAAGTATTGATAAAGGGTTATCATTAGTGATTGGTAATGTTAATAGGTTATAATATAATCAAAAGATGATTAATGGCCCGCTGGTGATAGCTTAGTTCAGAGTATAGGTTAGAAGATCGTTGCAACTCGAAAAAACCGCAGACGTGAATCTTCACTTTCCCGCCAAGAAATCCAAAAGAAAGTTAAAGGAAGGTAAAGTATACAAAAAGTATATAATAGCAAAGGAGTATTTACTCCTTCGATCTTCGCAAGTTAGCTGGATAAGAGAAGCCGCGGATCGCTATTCGTGCTCAGTGGCGTACTCTTGGAAAAGCCTATGTCCATCACTGGACTAGTGTAGGCTGATGATGACGATGATGATTAACTCCGTAATACTTTCACACAGCTTCGTATAACAACCAATACTGGCACTGAAATCACAGACCACTTCGTGCTAAAACTAATACTAAAAAGTTTGCAGTCGCATGCTCTCCGCCAGTAATATATTTATCGAGCTGCAACGCCGGAGATAGAACGGGCGCAGTGTTTCGGGAACGATCCCCGGTGGAAATGTAGCAAATAGGGGCACGGCCGGCCCGACCGCCGCGGGCAATTATTGGTTTATGCCGCTGTGTTCGGTTGTACGGAGATAGCTGCGATTCCGTACGGGTGACATGCACGCTGCGGTCGCCTTTATAACGCACTTTAAACAAAACTATTATTACCTAAGTGTGTAATTATAACGAAGCAGTGCTGAGCTTTTTTTTTACAGAAGTTGCTCTAGTAGAGATTGCTATGATGCGGTACGGGCGATATGCGCGCACTGCGGTAGTTACAAAGACGCAAAATAATGGGTTTTTAGAGCTGAATGGGTTTGGGCTGTGCATTGAAATGTATAGGATAACGTACATTTACAATGTTGTTTGTGTGATATGAACAATCGTCGACGACGGTTTATACCGCTGTGTCCCGGTTGCACGGAGATAGCTACGATTACTACTAGTGCTAATTGCTTTAGGAATAACTTGTTTAAAATTACTTTTAACTAAAACAATGTATCTAATGCTGTTGATCGTGTGCTTTATTTTTTATTTTTAATGCCGTGTACAATTAATTATTAATTTAGGTTAACAAATTTGGAAAGAACTCAAAATCTATATGTATGACCGATTGAATGTTACAGTTTGTTATCTGTTTTTGTACCTATCAAATAAATAAATAAACAAATAAATAAATTCCGTACTGGTGACACGCACGCTGCGGTCGCCTTTATAACGCACTTGATATATAAACTCCCGATCCGATCCGAACCCCTTGGAGAATCTAGTAGGGCACGGGAACACGCACTAGTGCGTGAAGCCTTTCTCTCTAAAAAACCTGCGAAGGTGATTCGTTTCACACGGCTTGAGGAACCCCTTAAGTTTCTCGCCACCCACCCCCAAAAAAGGTAAAGCTAAGTGTATAATTATAACAACAAAACACAGAGCTTAGTTTAACAGAAGAAGTAGTTTTTTTTTTTTATATATTTTAGCGTTTTATTGACGCTTAAATATACTTAAGTAAAATTTAAACACTGAAAAAAGACGACAACCTCAGGCGGGAATCGAACCACGCACCTTCCATTACCATTTATTTCTCAGAGGTGAAAACTTCTAAGATTGATGAAGCAATGTTGACTAAAAAACATAAGCATCAAGCACTGAAAAATTTCGACAGGTGAAAGCCAGACCTCGGTAGCCAAGTGGTTAAGGCAGCCGCCCGGAATGCGGAAGGTGCGTGGTTCGATTCCCGCCTGAGGTTGTCGTCTTTTTTCAGTGTTTAAATTTTACAGAAGTAGCTATTTTATTCTGCAAAGACATAATAACGTCTCAGCACGGGACGGTGTAGCCATACGTACGCACTTGATACAAAACTAAACGTAACTTACTGATTAGTTATTTAGCACCTTTGGTTTTGTTAATAAAAAAGTATCGAAACAGAACGTCGTCATGAGCACTTTTTCGCAAATTTTGCGTTTGGGGTATGTTTGGTATATGAGAAGTCGCATGCAGAGATGTCAATAAACATTTATAATATACAGTGAAAAAATTAAATGCCTACCCGACACAGCCAGGAATCCGACCGCAATCCGACCAGCCGGATTGCGGAAGCCCCAGGTTCGATTCCTGACTGGGTCGGGTAGCCATTTAATTTTTTCACTGTATTTTATAAATGTTTAATTCAGCTTCAGTGCAGCAATAAGCACTTAAAAAAATATATAAGTATAATGTCAATAAACGTTAATGGAACCAGTGTTCGAAGTGTTTGACATTTTTTTTGACATCATTAAAAATAGGGGTCAGTGACTGATTTTAGTCTTTAGCAACAATTGAATGCAGACCATCCACCTGCTTTCTAGCAGCTCCCGTAAAGTTTCAATGAAAATCTGATCAAAAAAAACGACTGTGTCAAACACTGGGCTTAAAGTGTCAAACACTATTGCTCTACGACACATAGATATTTTTTATTTCAGACTAGCTGACCCGGCGGACTTTGTACCGCTTTGACAGTTTCCATGACAACAAAACAAGCAAATCATATTGTATTGAAAAATTAATTGTCGTTTTTAGTATTTTCCGTTAGGTACTTAATATTTATGTTTCTCACCGTTTAAACCTTCCCTGAACTTCCACAAATATTTCAAAATCAAAATTAGCCAAATTGAGTTTTAGCGAGACAAACGAACAGCAATTTGTTTTTTGTTGTTTACGACATTAAAAAACATTTCTTTCAATTAAGCTACCGAGACATCTCTTTATAACCGAGCTGTTATACACTTCCAAGAATACAATTCAGCATTGCGCAGACTACCTTAATCTGCCAAATTAAATATTTTACAAGCGTCTTATTGCAGACAAAACGTAGAGAGAGAGACGGCGCGTCGCGTCTCGCGTCGGGTCGGGTAGTTATTTGTAGTTGTGCAACCGTGAGAAAGGGGCCGCTATCTCAGTGCCGTAGCCAAGTAGCACACCTGGACACCCCAGGGATAATAATAAAAAAAGAAAGTCAGTAATAGTACGGAACCGGAGTCTAACCTCGTCCTTACTATTACTAATAATAAGAATAATAACGAACGATAGCTTGGGTTTATCCCCGCTGCCGGTGGCAACGTTGGTTAAGTTTTTTTATAATATTTTATATTGTAAATATGTTTTTATACAAAATATTATAAAAAAAAATTCTTAAGATACATTGTTAATAAAGAAAATAATAATAAAAAGTATTTATTTCAGAATTATTTCATAGACTGTTAGTAATTGCAATAGACCTTATCCAATAATGTTAGTTATAAACAAAATAAAAGATAATGCACATTAAACAAAACAAAACAAAAACCACCTTGGCGCACTGGATACGATAGCACCGGATAGTCGCACGCACCCAATGTTTCAGCATCGGTGAGCCCCAGCGGTCAGACAAACTAAAAAAAAAACTAACTAAGGTCTAACCTAAATTTTTAAATAAGTACATAACCTTTTTTTGTTAAAAGACAAAAGAAAATTGCTTACTAAATTGGACCCAGGACCTAGGACCTCGTACAAGACAGTTTGAAAGATAAAGGTCGAACAGGCATTATCTAGGCAAGTATGCTACATCCTAGGCCGCATCATCACTTACCATCAGGTCAAATACTTGCCTAGACAAATAAAAAAAAGTAGATTAATGTAATTCTAGGTTACTTTAACTGTACTTATTAATCGCCTCTGTAGTCTAGAGGTTAAGACCACCACCAGTTTAGAGCGAGAGGTCCCGAATTCGATTCGATTCGATTCCCAGCGGAGGGTTTGTGTACTCGATTTGGTTGGTTGTAGGACTTGTTTATCAGTCTGGCTAGCTACCACCATCTTATCTAAATATTATGTCGCCATAATATTAATGTTTGTAGCTTTGTTGTGTTGGCAGCTGCAGATAGCAGATAGCCAGTGCATCAGTAGTTGAGGATTCCGGGTGAAGTGCGCTTCCACCTTCGGCCTTACTTCACTTAACATCAGGTGCGATGAAGGTGCTGGGCAAACGCCTCCATCATTACAATCAAGTCATTGCTACAATTGATGGGTATTCGCATTTGGCAAGCGTAGCTTTACCGCTACGGTTGCCAAATGCGAATTGGTGACCACAAGTGCATCGCAAAAATAGAAAACACACTTTGCCCCGCATGAAACCTATTGTCTACAGCCACTAACATGTATTATGTCCAATTAAATGTTCAGCAACTTTTGACACTTAAAGACCATAACGAACTATGAAATAACAGTAAATCATGATTATTTACATATGGATTTACGCAAATATTGTTGCGAACAAATTACAATTTGAAATAAATGAAAGCTTGTAAAAAGACAAAGGGTTAAAAAAAATCCACGAGCGGGATTCGAACCCGCACCCCATGACATGCCTGGTCAGGTGCACTGCCAACTATGCTATCGTGGCTCGAAATCGGGTTCGAATCCCGCTCGTGGATTTTTTTAAACACTTCGTCTTTTTTCGAACAGTAAATAACTTTACAAGCGATAATCTATGGTAGCGGCTGACTGAATAAACACAAAATCTCTGGTTATAAAATGTTTATATATAAACTTCACACAACTTTGATATATCCTACTACTATTATAAAGGCGAAAGTTTGTAAGTATGGATGTATGGATGTTTGTTACTCTTTCACGTAAAAACTACTGAATGGATTTGAATGAAACTTTCCTCATATACAGACCATGACCCAGACCAGCATATAGGATACTTTTTTTTTAATGTAGTCTTCGCGAACGAAGTCGCGGGCAACAACTAGTTTTTTATAAATCTAATGCCGAATTGTTTGGTCCTAAACTTGTGCAACCGTGAGAAACGAGCCGCTATCTTTGCGCCCCGTAGCCAAAGCGTAGCGCACCTGGACACCAAGGATAGGGAGTAATAATTGTTTTTTAGACAACAGCACATTTGTTTTGATCCCAAGAAAGTGCTAAAAAGCACTCGTTTTTAATGGAAATTTCAATCAACGACGGTACCGCAACCCAGACCCGACACAGTATAGAAAAGTTCGTTTTCGACGTTGACCGACCGGGAATCGTATCCGGGACCTCAGAGTTAGCGCTGCCCAAAATCTACTCGCAAGCTACTCAACTACGGAGGTCATATTGACGTTACTGATTGAAGGCGTTCTTCGTATGGCCTAGTGGCAAAGTTCGGCTCAATATCTGAAGTATCAGCCCGAGTTCAATGCCCAGGTTGGGCAATGTGTATACGGATTTCCGATACATAGCCCGGGTTTTTTGGTGGGTTTGCTGATTGTTTTATAAGTAATTTTCAGCGTCTC
Organism: Eudonia truncicolella; assembly: GCA_949315975.1. Classification (NCBI taxonomy): domain Eukaryota; kingdom Metazoa; phylum Arthropoda; class Insecta; order Lepidoptera; family Crambidae; genus Eudonia; species Eudonia truncicolella. The sequence continues at coordinate 6,829,613 of OX438832.1, forward strand.
CGGACTTTTTTGGAGGCGGCAATAACCTTAAATGAAATGAAAATTATTTAAGTATTCAATTTACGCATATAAATTGCATTTATGAACGTCAAGTAGGTACTTAATATAAGTACACACAATAATACTTACAATATATAATTTAATAAACAATACATATTATGTAATGCGATTCTACTGCTGGTTCGGAAGGTTGATTCTGCTAAGAAGACTCCAGCAAGAAACTTAGCAGCTACTCTTTTAAACTAAGAGTTATATACAAAAGTGTAACTATTTAATACAATGTGAAATACGAGTAACGTGTGCAGGTGACCACACGTTCTTATCATCAAAATAATCATCAATTTTATAGTAACCTTTTTTCCTTAGACCTTGTTTTATTTCTTTCTTAATCTTGTATAGTGGCAATTCCGTTAGAGTGAAAGGCAATTTATTGTATATTTTTATACATTTCCCAACAAATGAATTACCGACCTTATTGCGTCTAAGTTTTGGAACGGCAAGTTTGTTTTTATTTCTTGTGTTAAAATTATGGGTATTATTTTTTTTCGAATTCATCAAAGTTTTATAAACATAAACGATATTTTCATAAATATGTGAAGCTACCGTTAAAATATTAATCTGCTTAAATAACTCTCTCAGCGTATCACGGGGCTTAAGGCTATAAATAGCTCGAATGGCTCTTTTCTGTAACACAAAAATGGTTTCAATGTCAGCCGCTGAGCCCCACAATAAAAGACCATATGACATGACGCTGTGAAAGTAACTAAAGTAAACCAATCTTGCCGTTTCTACATTAGTAAGTGACCTTATTTTTCTAACCGCATAGGCAGCTGAGCTAATTCTTCCTGCCAAGGCAGCAATATGAGAACCCCATTATAATTTGTGATCCAATAATGTAATACCCAGGAAAACTGTCGAGTTAACTATTTCAACTATTTCATCGTTCATAGTTATACTTTCGTGAATCTATTTCCAAATGAATATGAATAATTTTTATCAATTAGAAACTCATTACTATTGTCTCTTTGAGGAGAAGGCTAATTAAATATAACATTGAAGAAATACCGCGTTATTTTATGAAAAACTATGAACAATTAGTCTTATTTTTCCCTTCCTTCCTTAGAGCGTTCCCGGTACGAACCTACAAACCTATTCCAAGCGCACTCGCGCCTGCTTAATAAATTAAGGGCTTCATTATTTTAAATAGTGCGCGCTCCAGTATGACGAGAACTTTGAAAAGGTCTTTTGTTCGGCGCAAAACACTTGGTTGAGTCAATCGCCATCGTTGCGCCGGCCGGCTTTGTGGTACACACAAATTAATGACTTACCAGCTTCTTGTATGGAGGTTCAAGTTTCACCTCTTGTTGAGAGTTGAGACCCCAGTTCGAATACTCTAGAGTATAGATTACATATACGAGTTGTACGCAATTTATAACATTTTCTTGAATCGTACTCGAACTGTGATTTGAGTCAGGTGCTGTATCATTTGGCTATCGTGGTTCTATTCCACCTATGCACTACCTACTCACCCTGTAAGTATAAGCGAGATATTCCTAAATCGTTATTGACATCCGATCTTAACATTCTATAAATATCAGAGAACATTTTTTTTTTATATTAACGGGTAAGCACAGTGCCTTGATCTCACCTGATGTTAAGTGATGATAAGGCCAATGATGGAAGCGCATTTCACCCGGGATTCTCAGCTAGTGAGGTACTGGCTATCTTATCTCTAGCTGCCGGAACACAACAATGCTACAAACATTGATGTTATGGCGACATATTTAGATAAGATAGCCAGGCGGACAAACAAGCCCTACCACCAACCAAACCGAGTACACAAACATGTACTCCCCGCTGGAAATCGAACCTGGGACCTCTAGGTCTAAACCGGTGGTCTTAGCCACTAGACCACAGAGGCGGTTAATATTAATGCATGTTTTAAATGTATGAAATTGCTAATATATATTTTTGAAGCATTATAATCATTACATTACTAATGAGCTAAGAATACTATAATAACACCATAAAGGTCACTCTTCTTTTTTCCAATCAAGGAAGAAAGCTTACTTTTAACATGCTGTAAAGGCTGGCTATATCTTATTAAAGGAACCCTTTTAAAAGCTCTTACGTAGGAGGAGGATAAAAGATTTACTTATTTATGTGAATTGTTTGAGATCGTGGTCAGAAACGCCCACGTGTTTGTTCTTTGAGAATACTATGTACAAAGAAATAAGATATTTTTAAAGTTGTAAAACCATAACGTTTATACCTAAGAAAGGTTTGTCTTGTAAATATAATAATGTTATTCCTTATGTAAAGCTTGCTACATAAGGTGCGCATATACTTTTTCCAACCCCTATTTTTGATACCTATTTATACTTCCCTTTTTACTAGTGCCCCTATAAAAAATTGTGGACTGCAAAATATTCTGTGATTTCACCAAGAAATCCGAATATTCGACAATGCGTTAACGATTAAAAAACATTATTCTTTAAACTCTGTGTATGTTGCGTAACGGAACTAAATAGATTGATTGAAAAGCACAAGTATGTATTATGTTATAGTTAATTAAAACATTAGTGAGTTAAATCACAGGATAATGATAATAATTAGAGAGAAAAAGAAAGATTCAGAAAGCAGTATTCCTTGACACGGCACGTATTGTCAGGAGGCTCCTCACTCTGCAGCCCTGACCACCGGTAGCTTGGGCCCTGCCCCGCTGCTGGCGGTACTCTGGAATTAGGTTTTTATAATGTTTTATTGTTTTTTTATATAAAATTTTTTTGTAAAAATCTAGTTTTAAGAAAGAAAATAAATAAAGGGTATAATAATATTAATATAATTTTTATTTGTATTTTATCTTATGTTTATATATGACTTTATGTTGCCAATCTAATCCCATAGTATCCTAATTCTATAGTTTACATAAAAAGGTACACCTACCAGAGTTTGTTGTGGCGCAGACATCAGATCGCCTAGTCGTTATACGCGTACTATTATAATTTAATGTATTTTTGGTAGTACTTTAATGCAATATATAAACACTACTGCAGAGTCTCCTGGTACGGGTGTACCAGGTGTGTAAGCCTAAAAGGAGATTCTAGCCACTAGCTATTGTAACATGAAACTTTTTAACGAAATAAACTTTATTCATATTCTTATTCTTGTTTTTACTACTGAACCGTTTGGTATCCCAATCGAAATAACGGAAGAATTTACGCAATTGCAAGATGGAAAATTACCATAACAATAACTCAAATACCGTGTGAAAGTTGAAGCGACTCGGCAACCCTCTTAAAATTATATGATTGTTGTGTACTATAATTTGATTTCATCGGCGAACGTTCCCACCGGGCTACTTCTCCCCTAAGCAAGTACAGGTAAACACAGATAGACGTTAAGACGGCCGGAGGGTTGAAATCAATGCGACAAAAGAAGGAGGCCATTGTGTGCGCTTACGCAAGTAACCCACGTGCGGAGCGCTCTCACGGTCGCGCGGGGAGGGATCTCGGGACCCGTATATAAGGGCAACGGGACTCAAATAAGGTCACTTCAAAATTTCACGAGCTACAGTGAGCACTCTGGGGGCTGGCCCCCCCAGGGTGAACCCCGTTCAAAAGTAAAACATTCCCAATTTTACCGATAGTTCGTCAATTAAAAGTTCGAAACTGAAGTGACGTTAATTAATGTTTCATTTGCAACAGTTTTCCCGTTGAAAATTAGTGCTCTCCTGTTGAAAATAAAATATGCGAAGCGAGCTCGATGCTTTTCCGATTCGGTGAGTTGGCGTTTTTTTTTATTTACTTTTTTATTTCCACATTTTTTTATACATTTTTTGTTTGTTACCTATAATTATTTTCTTTTTATTACACTTATTACTTTAAAACTTATGCATTACTCTTCATCATCATTATCATGCTATAGGTAACTATTGCTAAGTAGGTCTCCTTTCGCATTAACCACCTCCCCAATCTTAAGACTCCGATTTTCTTGAAAAAAATAGCAGTTATCTTATAAATATTGTTCTTTGTTACAGATACACTTTGAAAATCATAAAGTGATATTATCACGAAGATTGTAACAGTAAAGAATCTGTATAAACATTACAACTGGTTGAGATCACGTTAATAAACACGTACACAACACAAAATGGCAGTCGGCGAAAGGTGAAACGAAAAGAGGTGAATCACAATCAATTTTCTAGACTCCCAAAGATAGGATAGGATTAGGTTTAGAGCCATGTGTGAACTACTTTCTAATTTAGAATAGGTTACTACTTAAGTTGTGAGGGTGTGTCTCTGCCAAATCATTTAATTTATTCTAGTAATATATTAGGGATAACCATTTAAATTAACGTAGTAGTATCATTTTCAAATCAACATTGCCTTAATGATCGGTTTTGTTTGTTAAAGTTCTCAAGTTACCATTTGTTTAACGTTTTCGGTTAAGCGTTCGTGTGTTATTGTTATTGTTTCAAGTTTACACGAACTGTTGTTGTGTTTTTGTTTAATTATTGTTTTTGAAGGTAAAAATAGCTGTTTCGAGAATAAATAAAAAAACAATATCTTTAAATAGGATTACTTACAATTTGTTTCTGGTACATCAAAGAAAAATCCGTGTTAGTTGCTTTTAAAACTGGTTGTTTGAGTAGTTGTATTAATGTTTCAAATTCACACAAATCGTTGTTGTGTTTTTGTTTAATAATTTAAAAGTATAAAAAATGGCTGGAAAAATCAAATTTCTTTAAATAGGATTACAATTTCTTTCTGGTTCATAAAATTAATCAGTGTTTGTTGTTGTTATATCTGGTTATCTGACATTTCGAATAGTTTTGTTAAGTTTGCAATTGTTGAGTTTTGTTACTTCCAAACCATGTTACACATCGTTAAGTTTGTTTTGACCGCATTATGACTTTCTCAAACTCTCTCGGTTGCTTATTAAAAAAGATGTATCACAAAAGTTAAGTAGTTACTTCCAACAACTACTGTTAATTGTTAATATTACCATGTTTCGGTGTATATGTTGATTTTTTGTTTTATTATCGTTTCAAAAACACCAGCTGGTCTGGTTATTGTTAAATTTGCGTTCGCCGGTCGTTATTAATGTTAAGTTTGTCACTTTATCAGTTGAATTTTTGTTTTGTAACTTGTTATGAACCATAGATTGCGTTTCTGGGGCTATTCCATAAAAACAAACATTCGATCATAAGTTGTTTTCGTAATACATTGCAGTAATGTGTGCTGATGACAGCTGCCAATGATCGAAAGTTCAATTTCCGGAGTAAAGCTTCTGTAAAAATTAACAACATTTCTTTAGACATTTATCAGTTTATCAGTTACTAGCGGCCCCTCCCTGCTTCGCACGGGTGGTAATTTTTTTAAATATAGCCTATGTTACTCAGCGCTAATGTAGTATTCTAATAGTGAAAGAATTTTTTAAATCAGTCCAGTAGTTTTTGAGTTTATCCGTTGCAAACATACATACATACATACATACATACAAAGATACAAAGGCTTCCTCTTTATAATATTAGTATAGATAAGTTCGAACCATTTTCTGTTAACGCCAATGATTCGAGATGTTCTCATAATTATCGTTAATGCACAATGCTCGTTGATTTTATTGTTAACATAATGGAAACAGATTCATTGTTCGTTTTCACAACCGTTGTTGATTTAACTGTTGAAAAGTTAAGTTTTTGTTTTGTTATTCAGCCTATCCGTTTAAATACCAATAATGTTTACCACTTCAAAATTAACTACAATAGCATTTCAATTTGTTACTTGACTTCTTGAAACCTACATACTTTTAGTTACATCAAAATTAATTCACCTACATTGATTTTTTGTTGAGTTTTTGTTTTTTTTTGTTGTTGTTGCCTTGTTTGAAACAATCACAAAGTGCCTTACGCCGAATGTGCCTGATATTGTTTCATGATTACACTGTACGTTATCGCCTCCTGTTAGGGTTTTATGAACCTCACCAGGACGCTTCAGCTTATCTCGTGAATTATAAACCAGTCAGTCATCGATTACCTGTCAGCAGCAGAAACGATTTCAATACAAATAAGCAATTTTGTTACAATCTTTTCAGCCAATGTCTTTTTTGTTTTCGCGGTAACTGACGGTTTTGTTACACGAGAAAAGATGTCCTTTGTTTTGTTATGTTTTGGCTTAGTGACTGTTTTATCCTCTGTTATGGAAATTGCCTCTGAAATTGATTTTAGATTACTATACTGTAAAAGACGGTAGTGTGATTTCTTTTTATTTGATTGCTCTTTTATAACTTTCATACAAAAAAAAAAATTAGTTAAGTTAGTCGTTGTTTTCGTATTTATATGAATAAATAAATATATATTCGTATTAAGTTCGCTATGTGGTATTTATGAGGGTAAAATAGCCATCACGCGACAAACAATTGTTTGTTATTAAATTTGTTTTTGTTACTTACTTGTAAGCTTTGATTTGATGTTAAGTTTTGTTTGTGATATTAATCATTAAAATGGCTGTGTTTGTTAATTTTATGTTAAGTTTTCGTTTTAACGTTTGTTCATTGTTTCCCGACATTAAGGCCGCCTAAGTTTTGCTAAAGTGAATTATGTAAAATATGAAACTTGTAATATATAAATAATTTAATTTAGATTAAGTTTGAGTTCAGCTTTTTGTAATACCTGGTTAAGTTAAAACTGAAGATTTGTGTAAAATTAACAAATAGGTTCAGATTGTTCTTGTGTTAGGGATGTCTGTAAGAGTTTGTGTGACAGTGTGGAATAATAAAAGCATAAGACAAACTGTTGTTTTCTTTCTACTTACCCTTACATCGGTAGCGGAATGGTAAGAGGGCTTAGTCCAAAATAAAGAGGTCCTAGATTTAGGTATCCCAGGAAGAGAAAAGTGTGTCAGATTTTTCAATTCGTAATTACTAATTACTAACACGTGTTTGGCACGCGTGGTGATCTAGTCGATATCCATCAATTGTGGCGATAACTCGATTTCAATACCCTTTGCTCTTTAATCATTATTATTAAATGCGTCATTAACACATGTATAATACTCCTGCTCATCCACCATGCTTGTGTTAGGCAAGGATTCATGTCAATACTCTAACGGACTTACCATACCATAATTACCGTACCGTTACCGTACCATAATTATTCGCATTCAACCCAAGTACCGTTCTGTTAGGCTAACTGACGCTTAATTTTTAAAATTAATTACACTAATTAGGTATTAAGTAATTTCAACACCATTCTACATAATATGGCTCACGGACTCGGAAAGGGTGAAAAGTAAATAATCCAATAATTAACACAGTGCCTTTTCGTGTATGTAAATAATAATCTTTCCGAGCAACGCGGCCGTCCAACGAAAATATCATCCGCACATTTGTTTCGCACAAACATTGTTAATTTACTGCTTTAATTATTATAGCGACCATTTCGTTTATTTTGATTTGTCATAACATTATGTTAAAATTATATAATTTTGTTTAGTCGAAACAGTCTTTAAGCGTATGTTAAGCAAACTTGTAAAATTAGATGTCCCCTAATTGGGTAATCTGTTAGTATGTTGTTTTGTTACTGTATGTTGGAAAGTGTCCTTCTATGATTTGGGCGTTTTCTAATATTGTGACTACTATTTACTAATAAAATCGCAAACGGCACAAATACGCAAACCTGGGTCCAAATTATTTGTTTGTTCCGTTTGCGGTGGAGACATTGGGTCCATGGGGGCTGGAGGCCAAGCAGCTTGTTAAAGAGTTGAGTGCTCGCCTTATTGAAGCCTCCGGTGACAAGAAGGCTGGCAGCTACCTCTGCCAACGTATTAGCTTGGCAATCCAAAGAGGTAATGTTGCCAGCATTCTTGGGACCGTTCCCATAAGCCCACAGCTGGAGGACATTTTTTATTTATAGGTTTTATTTTGTCTTTAGTTATCTTAATTTTTTTTTCTTTAATGTAGTTAGTTATGTTATGTTTCATATAAAACAAGTAATTGTATTAATTTACTAATTGTTTCCAACAGGCTTTTTCCTATTTAATTGGTACTTAATATATTACCTACCTAAATACGTTTTTTTTATATATTGACACGTCATAGTGACCACATCCTGCCTGATGGTAAGCAGCCGATGCAGTCCAAAATAATGAGAGCGCTCCTCCAGGAGGTAAATCCCCGGGTCACGACGGTCTCAGTGTAGAACATTTGCAGCATCTACTTTGCGTGAGCCACTCCTACCTGCCTGCAGATCTTATGAGAACGGTTGTGGTTCCCGTGGTCAAAAACAAATTGGGGACATCATTGATAAAGGAAATTATAGGCCTATTTCCTTGGCCACGATAGTAGCCAAAATATTTGATGGCCTGCTTAATGCACAGTTGGACAAATACACAAACCTACACGACAACAAGTTTGGTTTTAGACCTAAACTGTCTACTGAAAGTGCAATACTGTGTTAAGGTACATTATTGTAGAAGGGTGCAGGTTCAAACCCTACTCGTGGAAATTTTTTCAACATTTGTGTTTTTGCATTTTATTTATTTATTATTATTATTTCAGACATCCTAATAAGTATCCTCCAAATAAATGCATAAATGTCGATGTTAATATGCACGAAATATCGCAATTAGTCTTTAGAAATGAATGTGGTTTCCTCAAGGGGTTCCAAATTTGTCAGTGCACGCCTCCATTATGAGAACCTTTATGAAGTCGACGAAAAATAGTATAATATATATATATATATAATATATTTATTTTCTCTTTTTATACCTACTTTTCACTAAAAGAAAAACATATTATGCAGTGCATCTCTGGCTTTAAAAGTATTGCAGACGATGATGACGAGGCAACTCCGAAAAACAGGTCGCGTAACGTAGGAGTATAAGTTAAGTAGAATAACATTGTTGCGTTGGGCTAAACAGCGAAAAATGCAATTTGCGTAGAACTTACTACGTTTCGCACCGTTCCCAATTAAAACGTTTAAAAGGTTGGCGTTACGTCCAGCCCATAAAGCATTGTGCTCTGAATAAAGGCCCCGCTTCAGGCCACTAATCTAGTGGGATATTGTTGGAGCTTATCCAACTGTTTCACTATCGCCACGATACGATGCCCTGTGTTTGTGTGGTCACAAAACATTTGTGTGTTCAAAAAGGTTCATACTGTGAGAACAGACAACGAGTATATGTTTCCTTCATAGTATGTGTGGAGCCGGTTTCCTTGATAGCTGTAGACCTCTATTTCAGAATTTAAAAATATTACCACTCCCATGTATTACATTAAAAACATTTGTTTATTTGTAAAAAAATATCCCCAATTATTTAGCACGCATGAGGTTACAAAGAACGTTCAGTCACAAAGATAAACTTTTTCTACCCAAGATAAGGTTAACTTTATTTAAAAGAAATGTATATTGTATGTCTATTATTATATTCAATAAATTACCAATAGAACTAAAGAAAACTCCAATGCCTGAATTCAAATCTAAAATTAGTAATGGCTTTTGGAAAAACGTTTTTACTCCGTAAATGAGTTTTTGGCATGTTAGATTTTAATATTTAAGTATTATAATTTTTACATAATTAATATTCACATGCCGGTAACGGCAAGATGCACTGGAACTTAATTTCAAAACACTGTCACTGTTTTATAACGTGTTTTTTAGTGAATAAATAATTTGAAATTTGAATTTTGTATTTAGTTGCGAACTTGAAGGTTAACTTGAAGGTTGAAGGAAGGAAAACTGAATGTTGGTATGTTTCAGAGCATCCAACAAAGCTCTGTTGACATACAAATTCGCAGCTGAAAGCTTAAGTGAGTTTGACTTTAAATGTGTTTTTTCATATATCTTTTATATAACATTTACATTCATAGCGGGACTAGCATGTAAAATAAATTTATAAAAGTCCCTTTTATTTAAGGAAAATGATAAAAAATCTAACAGGACATACAGGATAAGAAATAGTGAGATAAGGAAACGTTGTGGTCTGAAAGAAGATGTAGTGTCAAAAATTGAGAAAGGTATGCTGAGATGGTTTGGCGATGTCGAGAGAATGGATGAAGAACGATTGACGAAAAAAGTGTATAAGGCGAGTGTGAAAGAAAGTGTTGGTAGGGGTAGATCTAGGCGGACGGTTCGAGACCAAATCAGGGACGTCTTGGAAAAAGGCCAGGTCAAGAGTACCCTAAACCGAAGAGCATGTATGAAGGGAATAATGAAAGTAAGGACGAACCGGAACAAGTATGTAAGGATCGTAGCAAGTGGAAAATTCAAAATTAAAAAAAAAATCTAAATTCAAAATCATTTATTCAGTTTAGGCCACAAGTAGCTCTTGTGAATGTCACTATGCCATCGGTTCGTAAGTCTACTCTGGGCGGGAGATCTTGTACTGAGAAGAACCGGCAAGAAACTCAGCAAGTGTCCAGCTCTTTTCTCCCTTACAGCGTCAAAAATATTGGAAAATGCCCTATCATAGCAGGACACTTTCCATTACAAATAAACACAAAATTATAGAAGACAACCACAACATGTAAATAAAAAAAAAAATATATCACAAAATAAAAAAAAAAACTAAGTTAACAAATTTACATTAGGTAAAAGTTTCAATTTCCACAATGTCATACAGTACCACTACAGTACTCTAAAAAAAAAAAAAATTGGTTAAGAAAAACCAAGTCAAACTACAGTAAATAATATTAAAAATAGGATAAGTATGCAAGAGCAGACCAGCCTCCACGGGCAGCACCCGTTCACGAGTATGACATATGAATCAGCCATCGCTTCGCTCAACCATATTTTAGGGAACGTAACGACCCGACGCACACGCCACTACCGCAGAAAGAAAGAAGTGGTCTCTGCCTACCCCTGCGGGAAAGAGGCGTGATTATATGTATGTTTGTATAAAAAATCTATCGCATGCGAAATGTACTTAAAAAGTTAAAAACAACTCATCTGCCCTCTCCCTACGGTCAACTTGAGACTTTCTGACCTTTAGAGGCGACTTCAGGTTTTCCGCTTTCGTTATCTCTCTCGAACGTCTAGGAATAAAACCTGTTCTTCTTCAACATCGTTTAGGGTATAGGGTTAGGATTTTAACATCTGTGGTCTTGTTGTTTGTTTAATTTTAATTAAATCAATAATCTAATCCCTCGTAAAATAATTAAGGACTTAGGTTACTTTATTGTATGCTTTAATTTCTAATACATACCCCCGTACAAATAAACAGAGTATAGTTATTCCGTGTTTTGTTTCCGTCTTTTTAACCAACGGAATAACCATTCGAAGCTTATTCTATTTTTATTTGTAAGGCCTTTAGTGTAAGTTTATAATCAGTCCACATTAAAATCGCTATAGTACAATTATACCCTCCTACCATATGCTTGTATGCAACGCTGCCTTCGGTTAGAAAACATTGTTTCTCCGCACGCTTCGCACCCGATGTACAGTTGTAATGAAGATAGTTTTCGGTATGAGAACACACAAGTTGGTGCTATCTCTTAGCTTAGCTTCTTCTTAATTGCTTAACTTAGGTGGACTTGCTTGCCGACGGCTCCGTTTAACTTCACGCATACTTTGTGCGACACTGTGTGTGTCCAACCAATACAGATTATGCATTTAAAGCATGCTTTTTGTGCTTTCTTCTTATCGTTAAAGAAGTATAAGTATGGCTAAGTAAAAGTATGGAAGTATATGATTGCTTTGAGTTCAGCAACGCGAATGTGATACCTTTTTTTGCTTTTTATCTTTTTACTAGTTGACCCGGCAGGCTTCGTGCAGCTTTGAAAGTTTCCATGACAACGAAACAAACAAATAATTTTGTATTGGAAAAGTGAATTGTCGTTTTTGGTGTTTTCCGTTATTTATTATTTATGTTTCTCACCGCTTCAACCTTCCCTGATCTTCCCACAAATATTTCAAAATCAAAATTAGCCAAATCGGTCCAGCCATTCTTGAGTTTTAGCGAGACAAACGGACAGCAATTGATTTTTAGTTTTTAGTATATTCCGTTACTTATTATTTATGTTTCTCACCGCTTAAACGTTCCCTGAACTTCCACAAATATTTCAAAATCAAAATTTGCCAAATCGGTCCAGCTATTCTCGAGTTTTAGCGACACAAACTGACAGCAATTGATTTTTATATATATGTAGATTATTTTGTTAGGGACTTCCAGCACGCCATGTCAGTCCCATTACAACTTAAACCTATTTAACTGGTAATTTGAGGCAGTAAGAATCTATGATGGGCTGCATTGGCGCTTTTCATCAGGCGGGCTGTACAATTAAATGAAGTAGGTATAAAAGAATGTGAAACCTGTGGGTGAGCAATGCTTGAATGAGACTTCGTCTGTAGGATTGATTTCATTTTTATCCGTCTCTGTGGTCTGGTGGTTAAGATCAAAGTCCAGACCCGACGTCCCGGGTTATATTTTCAGCATGGAAAACATGTTTATATACTCGGTTTGGTTGGTAGTAGGGCTTTTAAGTCCGCTTGGCTAGCTACCACCACCTTATCTAAATATGTCGCCATAACATCAATGTTGGTAGCATTGTTGTATTCCGGCAGCTGAGGATATGATCCCTAGTGCCTCATTAGTTGAGAATTCCGGGTAATGTGGTAAAGTGGAAGTGTCCACGTTCAGCCTTATCATTACTTAGTATCAGGTGAGATAAAGGCCGAGATTACCCGTAAAAAAATGATTATTTGCTAATTAACCAGCTGGCTGTGGCCAAGGGCTGTAGCCACACATTGCACGGACCAATTATGTTGTCAATCCATTTTGTTTTCGCCCTGCAACCACCAATAACGATTGGCTGTGGCTACGATTTTGACAGTGCAGTTTTGTTTTCGCATTTTCGTTACTCCACAAGGCACCTAAAACATTAATGTTTATTTATTTATTTAAATAGGTACCTACATTCGCAGAACACACATTCAACATTATCATACAACAAATTTAAAATATATAGTACATAAATTTAACAACTAATCTAATCCAACCACTTACTGCCCTTTGTCTAGTGGTTATAATCGTATTACCTACGACCCATGGTCTATTCTTAGCGGATATTATATTCGGTTCGGTAGGCCAGGCTTCCAAGGCCAATCTGTCTTATGCACGTTTGCACTAAACTTGGGTTAGGCTTGTCCTAGTTAAGATACACCTAAGCTTAGGAGCAGCCCAACAAAAAAATTGGTTTGCACTAAAAGTTCTGTCTCAGCAGTGACTAAACTAAGGAATTGCCTAGTAAAGTGAATGATGAAAGAATGACGAACGATTGGAGTGATAGATTGTTTATGGTCTATTATTTTAAAAAACAAAATCTGTTCGAATTTGTCAACGTCTTGTCTTGACAATCTATTTTGTGGACTTTTTTGTCGTGCCTTTCGTGATATTTTCGTGTGGTTTTTATTAAAATGGAATGCACAAAACGTAAACGAACTCCGAATTTCACGGCGGAGGAAAAAAACACATCAAAAAGTGCCTGATTGATTGATTTGATTGTGACAGACAGAAAATGACATAAAATACTTTTTTATTTTGTCGTTTGCCAACCGAAGTTGGACAGGCTAAGGAAATCTCCATGCTGTAACACAAAAGAACACTACTTAAGTATCGCCTTACTCGTTGGGCGCTTCCTATTCGGGCTCATAAAGTTATGAATCTCCTAAGTGGAGTTAGTAATTGCCTATGGTTAGTGCAAGCAAATTTTTCGCTAGTAGTAGCCTGAACAAATTAGGCAAGAACTTAGGCGATTCATAAGTTTAGTTTAATTCTTTAAGATACGCCTTAGTAGATGGGAAGACTAAATGGGCTGCGCTACCGCTGTCGGCGTGTTCTACACTTACCATCAGCCATCAGATTAGGTGACGGACAAAGCGTTTCTGTTGTAAAATAACCACAAAAAAGTCATTCAAGCGAATTAAATTAGTTCTAGCAAAATTTAGGATTGAAACTTGTTTTCAATAATTCAAAGCGTTGCAAGCGATGAAAGGAAATCATTATTTTTAAACAAAGATTCCTAATTCTATCAAGAGCTCAAGAAAATCTAGTTTCCTATCTCACAAAATGAAGTTGCAATCGCAATTAAACACAGAGGTACTAGGTAGAACTCGAAAGTAATTTTATCTCAGATGTTGGCTGAATTTACCACTACAAGTTTGCGTAGAGATACAATCTTACCGAATGTGTTGTTGTAAAACCGAATTTAGTTATTCTGCATGCAAGAAGGGATAGCATATTTTGGAAGTTGTCCAGAACCGGGCATATTTCATTATTTTGGTTGTATAAACGTACTCTGCATTTTTGCGATATTCCCACTTTTTTATTGTGAAGAAATACGAGGAATTTTATTTCAAGAACGGTGGAGTAGTATTTATAATATGGAATTCAACGCTGTTAAAATAATTACTAACGGGATTTTTATCATGTTTGGTGGAGTGACGTAATATTATCACCGGTACAAGACTATTTACCTCTCTTATCTCGCTGAGTAAAGCTTCCCACTTAAGTTCATAATTTCTGTAATTATTAAAAAAAGATAGTGTTATGCAGTTTTATAAAATCATTTTTGGACACATTCCCAGAACATGGAGGCGCGTTAAGGTAATCTACATACCCAAAACGGGAAAATCAGATTACAAAAAACCCAAGGGCTTTAGGCCTATAAGTCCTTTCCTCCTTCCAAACAAAACTAAAACATTTTATAAATAGCTTGCCTACTTCTTAACTGATCTTTAGTATTTGTAAAAATATTATGATGAGGTGTTAATGACGGTAGTTGTTGACATTGAATAGGCGCCTTTGGCTTTCAAAGTAAAAAAAAAAGTAAAAAGTGTTGAATAATTTCGGCGGGCTGGTTAGAACCACGATAGCTCAATAGGAAGAGCACCTGACCCAGTATGTCAGAAGGGTGCAGGTTCAAATCCTGCTCGTGGAAATTTTTTCAACATTTGTGTTTTTGATATTGTCCAAATTTCGATAACGGCTTTGTATTCAGCAATAAAGGGGCTCAAGTGGACATTAAAACTAAAAACTAAAGTGAGTGAGAACTTAAAATATATTTTGAATGAAACTTGAAAAAAGGTAAGAAAATTAGACAAAAACTCCTAGCCGCTGAGGCAGATGTGCACTTTAACTGTCACAGTAGCAAAAAGTATGAGCATTTTGAAACATGGGTTATATTACGAATACTTATATAAATGGCTATCATTGCTTTTAATTTCACAACGTTTATCCTAAGACTTTCCTAGATTTTTTTTTCAAATCAGTTAAATCGTTCAAAACTGCTATTCTACGCCACTTTGTCAACGTCACCAATACTCTCCATGTCTAAATCAGCACTGGGCGGCTGCACTGACCGCTATGCTACCGGGAAGGATGACGTAAGCGTTGAATTTTGTCACCGCTGTTTAATTTTTTGACACAGTGCGCCATCTATCCAACGGTTATTGCAACCGATGCAGTTTACCAAGCATAAACTTTTGCAATTCTCCTATGCGCAAAGCAGAATATAGAATTAGAATTATGAAAAAGCGTAATATATTCATCCTGAGTGACAGCCAAGCCGCGCTCAAGTCAATTATATCGCCTCGGATCGACTCTGTCCTTGTTCTAGAAACCACCAAAGCTCTAAACAATCTAGGTGGACATAACAAGGTGAGATTGATCTGGGTCCCTATGCGTAAGAAAGTTAGCGATTGGCCGCTAGCCTTGATATTTATCTTTTGTACTAAAAAATGTCGTGCATCGTTTCCTTGCAACTTGAAAGAGGGAATGATAATATTTTATTTTCTTAAGTCAACGCGAATTCTACACATTGATCTTTTTATTTTATAAGACTAACAACAACTCAGTCTCCATGTGACTACGGACCCAGTATAAGGTTCCAAATGTTAGGATAATAACGAGTAACTTAAAATAAAATATTTAGAAATGAAACAGCTTTTACGGATCTACTCGCGTTTATTTTACACATTAGTTTTAATTAATGTTTATCCTGACGTTTCGAACCCTTTGCAGGGTCCGTGGTCACATATAAAGAAAGAAAATATTTAATGAAGTACGCTTAACTTTAGCTTAAGCTTTAACAATATTGGTTTGAAATACATCCATCAGTTTAAGGTATGTACTTAAAACCTTAAAAATGTCTAAGTATTTCCTAAACTGTTATCTAAACGACACTAAATTCAACGAATGTCATAAATCAGTTTGATGTTGGCTTAGAATCCTATCTTTTGTAGTCTGAACTTTTATTGCTATAAAATATCAGCAAAACTTACACGAATAGTTTTCAAAGAGAGCTGTATCGAAAATATGGTACATTGGCGACCAGCGACTTCGACTTTGTTGTAAAACTTTGCTTCTAGACTTTTTGCTCAAGTCGATATTTTAAAATTCAGTCAACAGATTTAAGTTTGGCAGTCTTGGTAGACGTCTATCGTAGTGAGGGACGATAAAAATGCAATATAGGTTTATGCCAGCGTCACTGATTAGATGGAATAGTTTTACTTTTGCTTTTCGTGTTTTTATTTTCTAAACCTAATTAGATGTAGCCATCAAGCAATACCCAAACAGTAACTAAGTTATAATAAAATTCTACTGTAACTTAGTTTATAAGTAAGTATCTTTTTATGGAAAGAAAGGGAAAATTGAAAGAGAAAATTCTATATGTCGATTTTTTCTGTAACAAAACATTTATCATGAATTTAATTAGTAATAATAGAAAATCATAGAGTAAAATTAAATCAAGTCAATTAAATAAAACGGTATTTTAAGTTAAGCAACGTTCACTCTGCTGGGGAAGTGAATGGGGGGCAAAGTTAAAATGTTATCAGCTCCTCCGTGCTTCAGAAGGCACGGATCCCGGTTACAATCGTAATGAGCCAGCTTGGTCGACTATGACCTAAACATCCCGCGTGGGACGTGCGGGCCGTTTACCTATAGTCTATTGTTGTTAGATATGATGATGAAGGTAATTTCGTATTTTCCTACTATGCCTATTCTCACCTGCCTGTCCGTCGTTCGTCTTGTAACGTACGGTGGTTTATGCATTTGCAGTGACGTTTTAGAAGGCATATGTCGTTAAAACCTCAGAACAATATACCTAGCTTTAGTTATTATTCTGAGGTTAAATCCCACCAACAGCTATATACACTTTTAACCAACAGCTGTTGACGTTGATGATGAAATGAAACTTCGTATTGTCTATATAAGCCTATTCTTGCCTATCCGTCTGTCGTTCGTCTTGCAACATAGGGTTTTGCATTTGCAGTGACGTTTAAGAATGTTTCCATCGGCATTAGTTGTTAAAACCGTATTGCGCCAGCTTAGTATAAATCTGTTGACGTTGATGTTGAAATGAAACTTCTTATTGTCCTATGCCTATTCGTTTCTGCGTCGGTCGTCTTGTAACCTATGGTTTATGCATGTGCAGTGACGTGGCGCCTTCAGAATGTTTTAAAAGGCAGAAACTTTTCTAGACAGTAGGTTTCGGCGTTATTTCTTTGTTGGTTCCGAGGCGAGGCGTAGTGCCGTCCACGGAATTCGATATTGCTTCAAGTGAGGCGTTCTGGCTGCATTGTGCACTTTTATTCGCCATTGTAAGTCTGAGAGATGCCACTCCGCTCTGCTCCGATGATTGCGGTATCGTATTCTTTAGAAAACACTTAAAGCAAGATGAGATGAAGCACTCCGTTCATTTCGAGCGGTCGGTCGGTATTAAAATGAGGGCGGGCGTTCATTTCGGTATTTTTTTTTCTACAATAGTTGAATTGGAAAATTTGTTACAGAGATTTATGTTTTTTCATTCTCCGACGCTCGATGGGGAAGCGCGCTAAGCGGCTTGAGCGTTCGGTTTGCGATCTTTCAAGTTAAGCAATTTTCTCATTGCCGCCGGGTAGATAACGGAATAGATGCTCAAATTAAAATATCTCGAGCACTTCTATGCTAGCTAGCCTTGTGACCGTTGGTCTTGGCTAATGTCGTAAAATGCCAGTCGTTAAAACCTATTATTTCTTATTGGGCAATCGCTGTAGGTGATAGCCTGATTCCACGTCATGTGCTCTTTTTAAATTTAAATTTTATTTATTAGCATGTACAACCATAAATGCAGCAATTACAAGGTAGAACATACTTATTATAGACCTAACATTATCTTTCGTCTATAAAGCTTTTTATGAGACAACATCACATACATTGTTCTGATCCCAAGGTAAGTAGCTAAAGCACTCGTTTCATGGAAATCAGTAACAACGACGGTACCACAACCACCCAGACCCGACACAATCTCGAAAAGTTCGTTTTCGACATTGAACCGACCGGGAATCGAACCCGGGACCTCAGAGTTAGCGCCGCCCAAAGTCCGGCGTGCAAGCCACTCGGCTACGGAAGTCGTCATATCTATCTTTATATCTTGCGGTTGCTTATTATACAAGAAACCGGTTTTGTAATAACCTTTTTTTATTTATATTTATGATCTGTTTTCAAGGTTGTTTAGAAAAAAAACGTCAAGACAGTGACAGTTAACATGTAGTTGCGAAGGACGAGCGAACAATACAAAATTTTCCAGTAAAATTTATATCGTCAGTATGAATCGAATAGACGAAACCATAGAATCTCCATCTTACTTCTGGGATTGCATTACACTAAACGTGGATTGCCCATTCATGTCCAATGTGGATCCGAAGTTATTATATTTCGGTTTCGGAATACTCACGATATATGGCGCTTTCTTGCTGATGGTTGTTGCTGACTTGAGATTCTATTGGTCGCTGGATAACTTCCAGAGACAGATTGATTACTACATAAACTTTGTGAGGAAGAAAGTTCGGCACGTTCAGCTGGATCAGAACAGGCTGGTCAGCACGCAGGAACGGAGCGAGAATCTGTTGAAGAGAAGTGAGACGTGCAAGCAGATAGTGACCGTTTTAAGAGGAGCTATAGTTGAGAACGATGCGAACCACTTTTCAATGCTCACCAACAATGCTGACGAAAATGTAACACCGAGTCAAAATGTGTGGAACAACGTGGGAAGCTCCCTCGACTACTAAATGCAACCATTTGTGGGTTTGTTCGTTTCAAAATTCGAATGTAATAGTAAATATAATAGTATTTTCAAGATGTCTATTTATTTTACTTCGCATTCTCTAGTTTATTTTCCATGAGCTAAGTTTGGAACCGTGACCGGCACTTTGTGCCGAAAAGACGTGAATACCTTTATATTTTTATCCTTAACGCATCAATGGACGTGAAATACAGTTCAAAAAACGAAGAATGACTATCTTATAAAGGCATAAAGTCCTTCCTCTTTTGGAACAGCTTTATATGAAAATTCATGTAGCGTATCTACATATTAAATATTATAAATGTATAGATATAATAATATAAATATCACTTATATAAAAACATATAAGTATATGGTAAATAATATAAATATCTTGTCGTAAATAACTAAATACATATAATACATTGTATACAAACTATAAATGTATATTACAGTTAACATAAATATAATCAATAAATATTGTATACTAAAATATAATAGTAAAATAAGTTTTATGTTGTATGGCACACCGGACAAACATATTCTGTTTTGTTAGTAGAGATTTTGTGCACTTAATTACTTCGGCCGGGGCCCGAGCGCTCGAATGCGAAACCGGTTTGAGAGTGCCGGGCGCGCGCAGTCTGCGGCGCGCGCCTGACAGTCGAATCTCGATAATCACCGCTGAATGTATGTCGTATGCGCTCCCGCTATTTCTACCGCTTAGCTTTGCTTTATAGTTGTTCGTATTTTGTCAAGTTTTTCCGTTAGTGTACTCACGTCTCCTTCTGTTGTGTACTGTTCTATCGTGTGTGTATTGTGAACGTAATAAACTGTTTAAGTGTTCACGAGTTCGCATTATTTCACTACAGCGACCACCACACTGGTGACCCCGACGTTGAACACCATGAGTCAAGCTGGAAAGAGTTCAAGCGGCAGCGAAGAGAGCAACCCACCGAGCGATGTACATCGAGTTGGCGTGCGGGTACCGCCATTTTACCCCGAAAAACCGGCGCTGTGGTTTGCACAGCTGGAAAGTCAATTTTTTCTGGCTAACATCACCACGGACGCCACAAAGTACCACTACGCCATTAGCCAGTTGGATCCAGTCTACGCGTCAGAAGTCGAAGACATAATATCGGCACCAGCGGGACCCAACAAGTACGAGCGACTGAAGACTGAGCTCATCAAAAGGTTGTCTGCATCAAGAGAGAAGAAGGTAAAGCAGCTCCTAATCCACGAGGAGCTAGGAGACAGAAAACCCTCACAATTCCTTCGACACCTGCAGCACCTGGCAGGCCCCGCTGTACCAGAAGAATTCCTGAAGACCATCTGGACCAGTCGACTACCCAGCAGTACGCAGTCTATTATAGCATCCCAGTCGAAGGTGTCATTAGAGGAGGTCGCAGAGCTGGCGGACAAGATCCATGATGTTGTCCCACCAAGCCCGCAAGTAGCAGCAGCAGCAGTCGTGCCCATGCCCGGAAGTGCTACCGACATGACAAGCCAAATTGCGGAGCTCACTCGGCAAATTCAATATTTGAAGACGAGGGTAGAAAGGATGTCACGACCGCGAGGAAGATCCGACTCCAGGGGCCGTTCCCGTGAAAATTCGCGTTCCCACCGTTCCCAGTCTAATTACCGGAAGTTCCCACTTTGTTGGTACCACGCAAAGTTCGGCAGTCAAGCCAGCAAATGTATAAAACCGTGCGACTTTTCGGGAAAAGTATAGGACAGAACGTTATGGCGACCGACGCCTGTCCAAATTCTGGTCGCTTATTTGTTACGGACGAACGTACTAAAATACAATTTTTAGTCGATACTGGAAGTGATATTTGTGTTTTCCCCAAATCGTTAGTCGCCGAGCATCGTCACAAAACAAACTATGAATTGTGCGCCGCTAACGGCTCGATTATCAACACGTACGGGTATGTTCATTTTGTGCTTAATATAGGCTTGCGCCGTGACTATGCTTGGCGATTTATTGTTGCAGATGTTACGCGGGCGATAATAGGTGTTGATTTTTTATCCTATTATAATTTAATTGTAGATGTTCGTAATCAACGCTTAGTAGACGCTAATACTACGCTTTGCACCTCGGCTTTGCTTGCAAAAAATTTAAACGTTTTTTCGGTGAAGGTAATGTCTGGCGACACGGCTTATCATCGCATACTAGCTGAATACCCTGACATCACTCGCCCTTCTGGCTTACACAGTACAATTAAGCACAACACACTTCATCATATACGGACTACACCTGGACCACCAGTAGCTTGTTCACCCCGTAGATTGGCACCGGATAGGCTTAAAATTGCTAAGGCCGAATTTGAGGCCATGTTACAGATTGGTACCTGTCGGCCGTCGGAATCATCATGGTCTTCTCCTTTACATCTGGCACCGAAGAAGGATAATGGCTGGCGTCCTTGTGGTGACTACCGCATGCTGAACGCTAGGACAATTCCGGACAGGTATTCGATACGGCACATACAGGACTTTGATTACAACCTCTGTGGCTGTACGGTCTTCTCTACAATAGACCTGGTTAAGGCTTATAACCAGATTCCTATAAATCCTGAGGATATTGAGAAGACCGCCATCACGACACCGTTCGGCTTATACGAATTTCCATTCATGACGTTTGGACTTCGTAATGCCGGACAGACATTTCAACGTTTCGTGGATGAGATGCTTCGGGGGCTCGATTTCACCTATACCTACGTCGACGATATTTTGGTATACTCGAAAGACCAGAAGACCCATGAGACCCACCTACACCAGGTATTCACTAGGTTGAAGGAGTATGGCATGGTGATCAATACCGCTAAGTGCGTGTTTGGAGCTCCAGAGGTAACGTTCCTAGGATATCATGTCTCAGCTGAAGGCGTCAAACCACCCCCGGAGAAGGTAGAAGCCATTAAAAGCTTCCCAGCTCCAAAAAACGTACGAGAGCTGCGCAGATTTCTCGGAATGGTAAATTTTTACCGCAGGTTTATTCCGCATGCTGCACAACATCAGGCACCACTGAATGCTCTGTTAGTGGGTTCCGTGAAAGGATCTCACTCTATTGAGCTTTCTTCTGGTGAGCTATCAGCGTTTGAAGCTTGCAAAGAAGACCTATGTAGGGCTGCAATGCTGATTCATCCAGATAGCAACGCTCAATTAGCTTTGGTGACGGATGCCTCAGATACCGCTATAGGCGCGGTCTTGCAGCAACTAAAGGACGGTGCCTGGCAACCCTTGGGATTCTTTTCACGTAAGTTGTGCCCAGCTCAGATGAAATACTCACCTTACGACCGCGAACTTCTGGCTATTTATGAAGCCATCAAACACTTTCGGCACATGATAGAAGCCAGGAATTTCGTAATTTATACTGACCACAAACCTCTTACATTCGCATTTCACTTGAGAAAAGAGAACTGTTCACCCAGGCAGTTTCGACATCTTGATGTTATATCGCAATTTTGTACAGACATAAGGCATATTTCGGGTAAAAATAACGTAGTCGCTGATACCCTGTCGCGTGTTAATGAAATCGTTCAACCGATAGATTTATCCAGATTAGCCACTGTACAAGATTCAGACAAAGAGTTAAAACATCTTTTAAAATCAGACACCTCACTCTGTCTTAAGAAAATAAAACTGCCTGGTGCTGATGTCGATCTGTTCTGCGATGTAAGAGGTGACACTAAACGTCCCTTTGTCTCTAAAGAAATGCGCCATTTAGTGTTTGAGAGCTTGCATTCACTCAGCCACCCGGGCACTAGTGCAACGGTCAAACTGGTCAGTGATCGTTTCGTATGGCCCGGGATTCGCCGCGATTGTAGAGAATGGGCGCGTTCTTGTCTTGCTTGCCAGAGATCCAAGGTCACTCGTCATGTGTCGGCACCTATAGGTACATATAATCTTTCATCGGCCAGGTTCAGGGACCTACACATTGATTTGGTCGGACCACTGCCATTATCACAAGGTTACCGGTACTGCCTCACCGCCATCGATCGCTTTACGCGATGGCCTGAGGCAATACCGTTGCAGGACATCACAGCAGAGACAGTGGCGAAAGCCCTGCTCAGCGGGTGGATAGCGCGTTTCGGATGTCCCACAAAGATTGTAACTGACCGTGGAAGACAATTTGAGTCGGCACTATTTAAATGTCTTTCCCAGATTGCCGGCTTCCAACACAAACGAACCACTGCATATCATCCATCATGCAATGGATTAGTGGAAAGGTTCCACCGGCAACTGAAAGCTGCCATAACCTGCCACGCTGATAGCAGTTGGATTGAGTCTCTTCCACTGGTGCTACTCGGAATCCGTAGCATCTACAAAGAAGATTTAAAATCTTCATCGGCGGAGCTGGTATATGGGGAACCGTTGCGTTTGCCAGGGGATTTTTTTCAGCCAAACGGTGAAGAAACTGTTGACATAACAGACTATGTCGCACGTCTACGCAATTTTGCAAATAAGCTGCAACCTTCCCCAGCGTCACGCCATGGCGCGCAACGGTCTCCGTTCATCTTCAAGGACTTAGCCACGGCTTCTCACGTCTTCCTGCGTGATGACGCAGGAGCCGGCTCCTTTAAACCAGCGTATACTGGACCCCATGAGGTTTTACAACGGGACAATAAGGTCTTCAAACTTGCAGTCAATGGTAAGTCTGTCACGGTGTCTATCGACAGATTAAAACCTGCCTATATACTGCGTGATGCTGACACAATTACTCCCACACCTCACCTTTTAACTCAATCTCACAATCACCACCACTCACCCACACAGGCAAAAGCTGTATGTGATGATGCGCCTGTTTACAATGACCTTCC
Source organism: Eudonia truncicolella (assembly GCA_949315975.1). Lineage (NCBI taxonomy): Eukaryota > Metazoa > Arthropoda > Insecta > Lepidoptera > Crambidae > Eudonia > Eudonia truncicolella. The sequence goes on from OX438832.1 coordinate 6,853,468, forward strand.
AAGCAAAACATCTCGGTCAGGTCGAAGGGTAAGATTTCCAGACTACTATCGCCCGTAGGACGGTCTCTGGAAGGGGGTGATGTAGCGTATCTACATATTAAATATTATAAATGTATAGATATAATAATATAAATATCACTTATATAAAAACATATAAGTATATGGTAAATAATATAAATATCTTGTCGTAAATAACTAAATACATATAATACATTGTATACAAACTATAAATGTATATTACAGTTAACATAAATATAATCAATAAATATTGTATACTAAAATATAATAGTAAAATAAGTTTTATGTTGTATGGCACACCGGACAAACATATTCTGTTTTGTTAGTAGAGATTTTGTGCACTTAATTACTTCGGCCGGGGCCCGAGCGCTCGAATGCGAAACCGGTTTGAGAGTGCCGGGCGCGCGCAGTCTGCGGCGCGCGCCTGACAGTCGAATCTCGATAATCACCGCTGAATGTATGTCGTATGCGCTCCCGCTATTTCTACCGCTTAGCTTTGCTTTATAGTTGTTCGTATTTTGTCAAGTTTTTCCGTTAGTGTACTCACGTCTCCTTCTGTTGTGTACTGTTCTATCGTGTGTGTATTGTGAACGTAATAAACTGTTTAAGTGTTCACGAGTTCGCATTATTTCACTACAGCGACCACCACAATTCATATTCAGTACGGAAGTTAAACATATTTCTTTACGTTTGTTATAACGAAGGCATAACTGGTGTGCCTGGTATAAGTATACCTCTTGGTTTTAATTTAAAAACAAAATGACAACTACTACTTTACGACTGTTCTATATTATCACAAAAATATTTAACGCCTTAACTAACATTGTTGTGTTCTGTCTGACAGTTAGAAGACTGTCAGTTCCTCAGTGATTGAGGATTCAGTGTAAAGTGCGCTTTTACCTTCCGGCCCATCACTTAACATCAGGTGAGATGAAGTAGCTGGAAGGGAGACCCCACATAACCGTCCACGCCTGCTCGGGCGTGGTGGTACTCTGGTGACGAGATATCCACTGTCCAAAAAAAAAAGGACAGATAAAAGCAAAGTGCTTACCCGTATTAGAGCCCGATTTTTCAATTCTCAGTTAAGCTTTATCCCTCACAATAATAACTAAAGCTATAGAAACCGGACTAAAATAGCAACACAAATACGTAATCAGTTCGTACTATTTTTACTAATGAACCTAGGTGATGTATTGGAAAAAGATAGGTTGTCCCTTTTCTTTCGTAATTTCGAATTCTGTCACAAGAAATTATGACGTCATATATGGGTAATGTGGTATTATTATAGTCCATTTCAACTGGGATGATCCCGGTGACAGTTCGATTTCGACAATTGTAGAGATGTCCTACAATAAAATAATTTCGATTGTTTCTGGTAATCGATAATACTATATATGGAAATGAAATCGATTTTACTTTACTAACAATACTTTAAATATGATTTGTGTTTATGTATTATATTGAAAGTTTATTGTTCATAAATGCATTAAATGTATGTTTTACACAGTGTTATTCGGTAAAATGAAACAGAATTTGAAAAGAGTAAATTTTTTATTCAGTAAGTATTTGAAAAATCACTGTCAGAATCGCTTGAAGAGTCGCTATCGCCGATATTTATTATAAGTTGGTCTTTCCACCGATCTATTCTGACGTACCTCTCCCAGTCCTCTAATATAGTATTTTTTGTCTTATCGACTACTTTCGCCCAATTTTTACCAGTGACGTGTTGGCTGTATATATATATACTGTTTTTGTTTTATAAGTTTAAGATGTTTCATATTAATATTTTTCGTAATGACGCTGCAATAAAAAGAAAAAATGTAGACTAATCTACATGTTCACATAAAAATAGACTAACAAATTAATTAATACAGCTAGAATGAAAAATATAAAGTTAAATTTAATTGATTAGTTATTGAATGTCAATTGAACTTCAATTGGATTACTATCCCAACACTAGTATTTCTTTGTAATGAAATGACCTTGTGAAGGGGTACGTTTTTTTATTATATTGTTTTAAAGTTGTGATTAATGTGTGTTATGCGAGAGTTTATGGAGACAAACCTAATCTAAAGTAAAAAATAGAATTATAAAAAGTAATTGTAGTATATTTAGTGATGGATTATATAAAAATATGTTATTTTGATGTAGTCAAATAAGTTCATACGATTTTACAAAGTCACGTCTTCGTTATTGATGACATCTGTCACCGGGATCATCCTAGTTGAAATGGACTATAGCGACTGCCTGACGCGGCCGACTTCGTACCGCTTTGACAGTTTCTATGACAACAAAACAAACAAATCGTATTTCTATTTATTTATCATTGGTAAAAAAAAATCTAGTAATTAATATAGCCTATGTCACTCAGGGATAGAGTAGCATTCTAATGGTGATATAATTTTTAAAATCGGTCCATTAGTTTTTGAGTTTATTCGTTGCAAACATACAAAAATACAAAGCTTTCCTCTTTATGATATTAGTATAGAAGTGATATAAATAATTGAAAACAACAATATAATACTTGTTTTATCACTATATTTATTAAAATACATTTTAAATTGACAATAATTGAACCCAAACAATCAGTTGTACTATCAAACAGCGAACTCCTTGAAAATAAACAATATTAATGAATTTACTTTAATTCGTTTTTACATAGAATTTTTGCTCAAACCAAAATAACCTTAATTTATTTAAACTTTAAAAAATAAAGAAGAGGTAGGGCTAGTACCTATGTATACAGAAAAAAGGTTAAATCATCATTGAAAAACAATAACAATAAGATATGAATTAAAGCAAAAAAATGTTTTTGTTTTGTTTATATAGTTTTAACACAAGTTTTGTTACTAAACAAATTAAAAAACACAAATGTTATAAAAAATTCCACGAGCAGGATTTGAACCCCTTAGGACAACTAGCCCCGGTCTGCCCGCACCACCATCGAGATACTCAATATTAGTATCTCGATGGTGCATCGGTTCGTCCGTTTACATTGCGATATACAAAGTTAAGCAACTTTCACAACACCGGATAGTTGATGGATTGGTAAATTAAAACTTTCTCTAACTCCTCCGTGTTTCAGATGGTAGTAAGCCGTTGGTTCCGGTTGTTGGCGTAAGGTGGCAGTTGCTTAAACCCACAAACGGTTTGGGCAAACATGGTATAGTTTGATCTCCCATGCACCATTGTCTAAAAAGTACTATTAAACATATATTATTATTATTTTCAGTCCAAAATTCAAAATACAAAATAAAGTTAGGCTACAAAGAATTCAGAGAGCAATTCTTTGCTCTTATGAATGTCACTTTACCATCGGTTCGTAAGAAGACAAACGTTTATAGAATGATGGTAAAAATTAACAAAATTGTAGGTAGGTAGGTACACATAATTTTACGCTTATTTTGTTGCGAAAAAATTGCACTTTGGTTAAGTGTTGAAAAATGTTTCATGTGAAAAGTGCATCTGATCTGGTATGTCAGAGAGTGCGGGTTCAAATCCGGCTCGTGGAAAAATTTCAACACTACCAAATATGAACAGAATGTTAAATCACAAAAAGAAATATAGACCGATAAGTAAGTATACCTTACGTTTATTGCAAAATACAAGTACAATGATAAGATTCCATTATCAGGACAATCATCCTCACTCAGCCCATTACCTTATCCACTATGATTAGGTACCTATATAATACAAAATCCGTTTCACAGCACGTACGCCTCACTTAAATTTTGTAAGTTTTTCCGAAACAGTCCAGAGTTTCTCAGCTAACTTCTCGTCCTGGCCGAGAGTTGACGACGGCTTTTCTCGACAGTCGGCAAAATATTTACCGCTTGCATTAACGACTTCAGGTGACACTGCCAAGTAGTTAGTGGTCTGTGCTCCTGCCCATGGTGTCTTGAACATTGGTTTAACCAGGGGCTTAATAATGTGTGCCCACCAAACATCTTTCAAAATAGTTGTGACAACCCCACCTGGATGAACACTATAAGCGGTGACACCTGTCCCCTTGAGTCTATTAGCCAGTTCAACTGTCATCAGCACGTTGGCTAGCTTAGTGTTGCTATAAGCTTGTAGTGCGCTGTATTTACGTTTCTCCATATTCAAATCATCAAAGTCAATTTTACCACTAGCATGAGCGGCTGATGACACGTTGATTATACGACTAGGCGCACTCGATTTGAGCAGTGGCAGCAACAGGGAAGTAAGTAAAAATGGACCGAAATGATTCGCTTGCATATCCAATAGCAATCCGTCTTCAGTGAGCATATGACGGTACCCAACCATGCCGGCGTTGTTGATTAAAATGTCCAGGCGTTTTTCATTCTTTATTATGTCATCGGCGAACGCTCTCACGGATTTAAAGGAGGTAAGGTCCAGTTGACGGAAGTGCACATCCTTGTTTTCTGTGTCTGCGATGATTTGATCTCTCGCAGCGGTGCCTCGTTCAATACTCCTGCATCCTAGTATGACTTTAGCTCCTCTATCGGCCAAATCTTTTGCTGTTTCGTAACCGATGCCGGCGTTTGCACCAGTCACTATAACAACTTTCCCAACCAAATGTTTACTACACTTATTGATACCGCTTGTCAATTTACTGTAAACGACAATTAAGAAGTAAATAACTATATTAATCAACAAGATAGTAATGAAAAACATTTTGATGCGGCCGAATGCGAAACACGACGCGTCCGCTCGCTGATATGTTCCGTAGTAATTCATTCACGTCACGGCGCGGCCGGCGCGGCCGGCGCGGCGTGTCTCTGGAACTGTTGACTCGTACGTACCCACACAATGCTAACGTTTATCTTATGTGTCAATGATAGGTACCTATTACTCATCAGAGTCGGTTGTGCGAAGGTTATTCTCTGTTTATGTTATTCTAAAGTGTTATGCAATGTCATTTTGATTTAATCTTGACCAATTGCAGCACTTGAAAAGGGTATTGAAGTAACTTAACCGCGCAGACAAAGTAATTTCATATAACATACTAAGGTGAGGTTAGAAGAAGTAAAAAGTTTGTATATGAATATTATCTCTCTAAATGGTTTTTTAAAAGTTTTATTTAGTATTTTACTACTCGGAGCTCTTCCATTTACCTATTACTAATTAAAAAGTAGGCAATGTTCATCTCTGTTCCGTAAATAGTCAGAGAAACGAGGGTCCTAACTGTCTGAAATTCTTTTTCGCCGTATAAGTACATAAAAACGGACACGGACATAAAAAAGTAAACATTGAAACGTATTGGCTCAATTAAATTTACAGTACATTAAGTATTTATTGTAAATAAGCTATTGGTTTCAATAGTTTAATTAATGAATGCCTATTCACACATAATTGCAATAGATAGACACATTTGATTATTTAAATAATAATATTAATTTAATGCCGTATTTAGTGGTTCGTAAAGCATAATAAGTGTACTAATACCGATTGATCAAGCGCTACTATAGCTCGATAGATTTGTTGATCACTTGTAGCTAGGTATTGACAATTGGGTTTGTATTTAGGTTTCATAAGAGAGAGAATTCTTTGAAAAATTGAATGCAATTCTCCTCGGCTTCAAAATCTTAGGTTAGGTATCTTAGAACCGATTTTTCTATCTCTTATATTATTTTCAGAACTTTCCAAACTGACTCATTTCGATTGCTAAACCTGCATACACGATGACGTAGTCAAAATATGTGTTTATATAGAACTTACGAGTTTAGAGTGGCCAAGTAGTTATTTTTAATGTTGTTATGTTTGACCACATGCACGTTATCAGCAATTCCTAATATTGTTATTTTTCGGTTCCATTTATTTTGTTTTTTTTTTTTAAAGTTTTAGTTCATCAGAACTAACACATTACTAAACATTATTAAACATTAGTTTACGCTAATATTACACATTGCAATAAAATTATACACATTGATTTAGTAGACTAAGGCGTTGGTCGTCTCATATTTCGTTTTGTACTAATGTTATAAAGCGAGTGGATACGTAAAAGTTGTTTTATTTCAATGTTTTTATTGCGGTTGTCAATGAATTATTTATGTTTTTAAAAATGTGTAGATTATGCTTGTTCCTACGTGTCTTGATATAAAATGCGACACAAACAGATCCAGCCAACCGTGAACCTATTTCTAAACATCTCTGTTTTTCCCGTCATGCACGGCTAATTCTAAAAATCAAAGTTATGAAAACAATGTAATAAGCAATTACTGGTGTGCCGAATTTCCTTTGAGGTTGAAACTGTATTAACCCACTTCCCTTCAGATGTGTCGCCGTCTCAGCCCGCTTTGTATTGCCAAGCAATTTGTCGCATCACGTAACATCAAACGATCTCATTACGAGAGAGCAACGATGGCGCTATTAAAGACCACATTTAAACTAACTTACTATTTTATTAACATACAATATCTGAGTCGATTACGGATGCATTGACGTTGGTTTGTGTTTAGCTTGAATGGGAAATAATGTCTGCGGCTGCGGCCTAGCTAGTAGGAGCTAGCAGCTATTTCACAGCTAAGATTGGGTTTTAACTAAACACAGTCGCTTTACATGCACTTTGATTCGAACGCGTACTGTACTGTGTACTTGTATGTTACATTAAAGAAGCTTATCATGACCGTTCCCGTATAGAAATATGCAGAAAATAATAAGTTTAAGACTATGTATCAGAATAAGGCCGCTCAATGTTATGATTTCACGCGACACGACGTAGTCTACATCGTTATCTAAGAAAACTGTTGTAGTGTTTATATTAGTATCTATACCAAAATAGAACAATTTTTATTATTTTCTTCTCTTCTTTCTCAACCGTTATCCACCCTACACTCAGTAGGTAGCTTTCTAGTGCCACCCATTTCTCCTTTTTCCAACTCTTTCCCTCTACCTCGACAAGGTTGTCAGTTCATTGCATTGGTTGCCTGCCTACGTTCCTGTGCCTAACTCTAGGTCTTAACTCTAGCACCCTTTTCCCCCATCTGTGGTCCTGTCTACGGCATATATGCCTGCCCACTTCCACTTTTTGCTGGCTATCACCTGGGCTATGTCGATCAGATTCGTTCTCCTACGGATATATGCGATTCTGGTTCGATTAAGGAGAGTAATACCTAATATAGCCTGTTCTATGGCTGACATGGTGACTTGCAGCTAGTGCACCATCTGCTTTGTCAGTGTCCATGTCTCGGCTCTTTAGACCATGACTGGGATTAGGCACTGCTCAAATGTGTGACGTTTGAGGTTGATGGAAATATTGGTACCCTGGAACACTTCAGACAGTTTGCCAAAAGCACCCCAGCCTAGACAGATGCGGCGCTCAATCTCACTATTTTGTCCGAATTTGGCAAGGTTCAAGGTCTGCTCCAAGTACAGACGCCTGCATATCAACCTATCCAAAACTGTCAAATTTCTTTAAAACATTTTCAACCATATTGTTTAGTACTAAAGTTCAAAGCCTATTGAGGAAATTTGACAGTTTGTGGTAGGTTGATATGCAGGCGTGTGTACATGTATTCTTCCACCCTGTCTATGACATGTTCATGCACGGTGATTTGATTTATGTAAGTGTTGTTAAACATTATTTTGGTCTTCGAAGTGTTTATCTTTAATCCAACAATCACTCTTTCCGGTCATAGCTGATAGTGATTGACATAATGATTGATGATGACATAATGATTTTTAATGTAATTAGCCTTTAATGCGTAGGTTTACTAAACGCTTCTTCTATACACAGACATCCCCCTGCTGCCTACTCACCCAATGTAAAACTAATGTTAAGACCAAACGGAGATTTCCCATGCGCAAGTTTGCTTGGCCCTGCCTATATAACCTGACGGTTGTTAGTGGGTGCCAACTCAGATAAAAGCTTGCCATATTAAGAAGGGTTTGCTTGCTAGCTATTCCGATGAAGTTTCATGTGCTTCTTCTTCTTCAAGTTCTTTGCGGAGTCAGTATCAGTAAAAAGGCAAATATCTAATAAAAAATTACGCCTACACAATTTATGTTAGCAAAGTGTTCATGGATGCAAATTGCTCAGTGTTTTTTGACAGAGTACTTCATGGTGCGAACGGACTTTTCCTAACTTTGCTATGATCATATTTAGAATAGAATACTCGTAGTATTTAACTTATGGCATAAAAACATTAATATGTCCTTTTATTCAAATAATTGACAGAAATACCAACAAATAAGTACTAAGTAATTGAGTTCGGCCAATCCGATAATAGCGAGTATTGTAGTGCAGCAATGCAAGTTACCCGAGTTAACAGTAGTTGATAAAATGTCTTATTTTTTAAAATTCTTTAATTTAAATATTATTTATATATTTTTTTACAATTATTTATATAATAGTCTTATCTCCTGCTTGGTTCATCATTAACGCATCGCTTAGCGCTAAGATGTTGCGAAATTGTTTTCCTTATGTCTGGTAAGCAATAAAGTGAACGTACATCTTTATATCTACATACATATACATACATACATATAATCACGCCACTTTCCCGTAGGGGTAAGCAGAGACCACTTCTTTCCACTTGCTACGATCCTTACATACTTGTTTCGCTTCGTCCACTTTCATTATTCCCTTCAAACATGCTCTTCGGTTTAGGGTACTCTTGACCTGGCCTTTTTTCAAGACGTCCCTGATTTGGTCTCGAAACGTCCGCCTAGGTCTACCCCTACCAACACTTTCATTCACACTCGCCTTATACACTTTTTTCGTCAATCGTTCCTTATCCATTCTCGCGACATGGCCAAACCATCTCAGCATACCTTTCTCAATTTTTGTCACTACATATTCTTTCAGACCACAACGTTTCCTTATCTCACTATTTCTTATCCTGTCACTCAGTTTAACTCCTATCACACTTCTTAACGCTCTCATCTCTACTGCATTTATTCTGCTTTCATGTTTCTTCTGCCATACCCAACTTTCACTTCCGTACATGAGTGTCGGAACCAACACCCCCTCATGCACAGCCAAACGAGCCTTGTTAGACACCTTCCGACTGTTCATAAAGGAGTGCAAAGCTCCATTCACCATGTTTCCTGCATTCACTCTTCTTTCAATATCACTCTCACACTTTCCATCTCTTGTAAACTTTGAACCCAGATACAAAAACTCATTCACCTGTTCAATTTGTTCATCCCCAATCACGATATTGCAGTCTGTCACTGCCTCATCTCTTTCAAACACCATCACTTTCATCTTCTTTACATTCGTCTTCATTCCCTTTCTAACAAAAGCTCCACCCATAGCAGTTACCATCTCCTGCAACTCCTCGGCCGAAGACGCAAGTAGTACTTGGTCATCCGCATAGAGAAAACATTTGACGAGTTACTCATTCATTCTCAACCCACTTTCATTCTCTTTTAAATCTGTCAAGCAATTGTTCATGAACAGATTAAACAGTCACGGTGACGCTACACATCCCTATCTAACACCTTTTTTGATATTAAACCATTCAGTGTATGCAGATTGCAATGCTCGTATAAGGACACTGTTCACACCGTTCACGGACAATGCTGACCACAATTCCTTCCTCACCACTCTATCATAGGCCTTTTCTAGATCCACGAACGCACAATAGACCTTCTTGTTTTTAGCCAAACACTTTTCGGCTATGCACCGCAAGGAAAAGACCTGATCCGTACATCCCATTCCTTTTCTAAATCCCGCTTGTGCATCCCATACTTTTTCGTCTGTTTCATTCACAACCCTTTCAATCAACACTTTCGCATACACTTTACCGACTACGCTGAAAAGGCTTATACCGCGGTAATTTATGCAGTCCTGCCGTGACCCTTTTCCCTTATACAATGGCACGATTACGGCTTTGCACCAGTCTCCCGGTATGCACCAGTATCTTTATATCTAAGATACAAAATTGTTAAGAACAACATATAAGATGCTGTTATTAGTATTAAACATTAAGTTATCTACCGTCATCAACAGCTCATTTTCTATCCCCAATGCAGGGGCACGAGCCTTCCCTATGGATGGAAACACTACAAGTGCGTATTGGTAGTTAATGACAACTAATGCAGCCGGGACCAACGGCTTTAACCATCATCATCATCATCATCGATGGCTTTACGAGATGATACATTTTTGGTCACCCATTTGATGGCCGGCCTTTGTGAAAGTTGCTTTAGCAATTTTAGCAAAGCACTATAACTTTAGCAATCGCAGACTAAGCGCGTTAACCTGCGAAGTACCATATATAGATTATACAACCAGCAAAAGGACCACAAGTAAAATCTAATATCTGAAGCACAGATAATACAAAATTAATAAATAGGCTTTATTAATCGGCAGCATTACACACTAAACGCAATAATAAATTATACGATACATCAAAATAATAATACTCGAGAAGGTACTGTTTACTATACGTACTCAGTAAAATGAGCAATACAGCAAATTGAAACCTTGAAAGAATGGTTTCAGGACAATAGAACGGAACCTTTGTGAGTCCATAAATTTCATTTGAGTCTACCTATTGGGTGACATAATATATAGGGTGCTAAATACTTCTATCAATACAATAATAAAACAAGTTGCGTGTCTGTATTAAACTTTTTAAAATTACAGATGATTTTATTACTGTTTGTTTAAGAAGACTGAATAAAAGATCAATCCAAGGATAATAATCAGACTGTACTTAAGATATGATAACAGTAGAACAATTTGCACGACTTTCGCAAGTAATTCGTGTGTGTAAAGGCTAATTAACGGATTGCTTAATCTGTGGTGAAGGTACTGTCAGACATTATGCTCATTACTAGCTCGAAATTATGCCATTAATTAGCAATTGCTACTACATACTAAGGTATTTTGCTGAGGTAGCAAGTGTGTGGAAACATTGTTAGAAATAAGCGTGCTCAAAAATCAGCAGTCGTTTGATTTGCAAGTACCTATGCTAGTACTCGTATGCTACTATGCTTACCACAAGGCGGGAATGGAAGGGGTCGTGCTTTTAATGCACTTGAGTATCCTTATTTAGGAGAAGTGGTTAAAGCTAGAAAGCTTATTGCTTAGCAAATGTGAACTTATTTGAATAAAGCTGAAGAACATTCCTGTTTTAAGCAAGCTTATTTACATGCGTGTCTGTCAGCACTAAGTGAGTTTATCAGTCATCAATCAATCATCTATTGTGTGATGCATGTATTCAAAAAATAATGATTGGACAATATAAAATTAAAACTAAATGTTTAAAAATATTATAATATTTCGGTTATGTAAAAAGTGTAAGCCAGACCTGATACACACGTTAAGTTAAAGTATGTCAAACCAGACAATGCAGAAGATAAAGTTCACACCGAAGAAGTTGCAGAGACAAATTTGTAATTGAGATATATGAACAGAAAAGGAAGAACAGGAACGAGAACAAACATTAATAAAATATTTACATAACAACAGTATAAAACACAAACATGAACAAAATATAAAAATAATACAATTATTAGTAAAAAAAACATAACATAACTAACTACATTAAAGAAAAAAAAAATTAGGATAACTAAAGACAAAATAAAACCTATAAATAAAAAATGTCCTCCAGCTGTGGGCTTATGGGAACGGTCCCAAGAATGCTGGCAACATTACCTCTTTGGATTGCCAAGCTAATACGTTGGCAGAGGTAGCTGCCAGCCTTCTTGTCACCGGAGGCTTCAATAAGGCGAGCACTCAACTCAACAAACAAATAATTTGGACCCAGGTTTGCGTATTTGCGCCGTTTGCGATTTTAATATATTTATACCATAACATATTTTGAAAAAAATTAAAAAGTTAAGCAGGAAAAAACATAATTTGAAAGTTTTAACATTAAAACAATAAATTAGCACCCAATGACGAAACCTTTGATTATTTTTTTATTTTTTTTTATTTTTATTAATAATTATTTTCTTAACATATCGCCTATTTAATGTTTTATTTAACACTTTTTCACACCAAACACACGCAACACACCAGTAAAAAGTTATTGTTCTCACGGGGTCCTGAGGCTAAATGCACGGTTTTGGCAGGTTAACAGCGTCTACTGGTAACACTTTTTTATGTTCTGTGAGTAACACTAGGCTTTTGCTGAGTCGAGGCCCATTTGCTGCAATGGCACACATACATCAATGGGCACCAAACTGATAAAATACTTTTAGTTTTTTTAATTTTAAATTATTATTGTTGTTGTCTTTGGTGAATTAATTCTGTTTGTATTTATGTTTGTTTCCTATAATGTAATTGTTAATTTAATCGCCTTGTATAAATGTACCAATTTATGTGTGCTTATGTAGTAAATAAATAAATGTCTGTGTCTATGTCTATGTTTAATTCCAAAGACCAGCGAAACGCTAACGCTTTATATTCAACATAGATCTATGATGCGTGAAGTACGTAATGTGAAAGTAGACCATGAGCTCCAGTTATAGTACAGACGCCTGCACATCAACCTATCCAAAACTGTCAAATTTCTTCAATACATTTTCAACCCTATAGTTAAAGCATAAAGTTCAAAGTCTATTGAGGAAATTTGACAGTTTGTGGTAGGTTGATGTGCAGGCGTGTGTACGTTCTCGCTCGTTCAAAACTTTTAATTGGGACAGGAATACATTTTCGGACTATCCACATTAGTTGGATATACCAATACCATTTTAAGAATAACAGAGAGATCCAAAATTACGTTATAAGACTCCATATCCGAATTGCGCAAATAAATTAAGTTTTGGGTGGATAGCAGAAATATAATAATTTGGTTTGGCCTTGAACTTTGATTGGTTTGATTGATTTATGCTCAGGAGTTATGGCATAAAACCACCAAAACGTTGATTTGTAATTTATTGTACCTACATATTTTTATTGCTTGTGGAATGTTATTAGTTGTAATGATGGTACACATGGTTAGGTAAATTGAGATAGTATGAGTGGATTACATATAATTCAGTTATTCGTATAATACATATTTAGTACTTCTCATAGTTGGTTTTGGTTTTAAGTACGGAAAATTCTAATTTTCTGTTTCTTTATAGTTACTAAACTTTTTGGTCCCTTACGCTAAAAATGCTTTAATTGTATCTTGTACAGTTTTTTGCTTATCAGCGTTCCTCGTTGCTATACAGCAAGGTCGTTCCGGTATAAAAAGGTCTGGGCAGTAAGTTTTGCAACGTTTCGACAGCTCAATCGGCACGTCGCGTGCGCATGTTGGCAACGCGACAACTAGTAGTATCACCGACGACTTCGGCTAGACGAACGTTGCTATCGCACGACAATGTGAAGATATAATATATATCTAAATCATATTTAACACGCGCTTCTTGGTTGCTTAATATCTCATTATCTACTTTTTCTTATCGCGAATGACTCGATCAACTGACCTCCCTACTTGACAGGATTATTGAAAAATGAGTAGCTATAATAAATTATAACAATTTTAACGTCGGCACCGAGCTGACACTATAAATATTGGTAAACATGGTTCTATGGACCCTTTTGGTGATAACGACCGTGTTTGTTGTGGTGATAAAAGTTTATCAAAAACTAACATGTGGCATTTGCAAGTCCAGTGCTCATATGGTAGGGAAAGTGGTTATAGTGACTGGGGGGAACTGTGGTCTCGGCTTAGAGACAGCTAAAGATTTAGCCAATCGTGGTGCGCGAGTGATTTTAGCTTGCAGAAGCGTATCTAAAGCGAATGCTGCCGTGGAAAAAATTATCAAAAACACTGGCAACACCGATGTACATTTCAGACAGTTGGATCTAACCTCCTTGAATTCCGTAAAGGAGTTCTGTGCGTATATAATAAAAACTGAGAAACGTTTAGATGTCCTTATCAACAATGCCGGTGCCGGTGGTCTCGGGAACTATCTGACAGAAGACGGTATTCATGTCGGAATGCAAGTCAATTACTTTGCACCATATCTACTGACTTGTTTGCTAATACCTTTTATGAAATCTTCTGCACCCAGCCGCATCATAAATGTGTCGTCATTAATCCATAAATATGGCGAATTGGATTTTGAGAATCTGAACATGGAGAAGTACTGGAGTGACTATTTGGTGTATGCGAACAGTAAGCTGTTCCTTAATCTAATGACACTAGAATTAAGTGAAAGGTTAAAGGGTACAGGAGTTACCGTTAATGCATTGCATCCTGGTATGGCTGCAACTAACATATTTAGAAATATACCTAGTGATTTAATACGTGGTTTTGTCGAAAAGGGAATAGGTTTCTTGTTCAAAAGCCCATGGGAGGCGTCCCAGACGTCCATATATTTGGCTGTGGCCCCAGAACTAAGAGAAGTCACTGGTAAATATTTTAGTGATTGTCGGGAAAAGACACCTTCCACATTGTCGTTAGACACAAAAAAGGCCAAGAAGTTATGGGCTGAATCGGAACGATTGGTGAAGTTTTCATTAAAAACCAGCTAATACTAATGTTCTATGTAATAGTCAATAAGCATATTCAGTATGACTGAGTCGCTTGGGGTCAAGGTATGGCAGTTGTATGGTGCATATCACATTTGATAGATGTAATATTTATATTTTTGTAAAATCCCAATAAATCTAACATCGATTTGGAAGTGAAAAAAGGCAATAGTTTTATTTCACCAATCTGTTGAATTATTAAGCACCATTTTTTTTTTTTTTTGGAGAGAGATTGCTGATTGCCGCTGCGGCATTTTCAGCTTCACCGGGCTTTTTGGGGGCGGCGAGGAACGTAAAGGGTCCCTCAAGCCGTGTGAAACGAATCACCTTCAGAGGTTATCTAGAGGGAACGGCATCGCGCACAAGTGCGCGTCCCCGTGCCCTACTAGATTCTCCGAAGGGTTCGGATCGGATCGGGGAGCGGAGCAACCCGAGGGCGCCTCTAAAGGCACGGACCTCGGCTCGGGTTGACCGGGCCGTGGAGGAGGAGAGAACCGACCAGGTACATGTCTGTACCTGGTGTAGAGCGAGTGTGAACCGGTTCTTCGTACTCTTGTTCTACGAGTACGGTGTCTTGGGCCTAAACTGGTGTGCATGTTTAGTGTATTCTGTAAATGTGTGCTGTCATTTAGAGGATCGGGCGGGGGGGAAATATTAAGCACCACCATCTAAGGGAACCTTGTATACTTACATGTAAATATAATATAAAACACTTTGCAAGTAAATTAATCTGAGAATGTGATGTGAGTATAACCTGAAAATGGTAACCTAAAGTAATAGTTTAAATAGTCAAAGTTGTTTAAAAGGAAGACTTACTTAGAGATGTCATAAACAACCCGCATAATAACAAAATTACCTCTTTTCGAAAATATTTTTTTAATTAGGTATATTAGGTACATATTTATATCGTTATTGTTAATTGACGTCTTTAAGAGCGGCAGTTACTGTTACTATAAAACGTCAGTAAACTAAGAATTAGTAATTAGGGTTTTGTGACTGGTTAGGTAAATGTTTCCGATGACATGTAAATAAATTAAGAAATAATAAATTATTGATGTCAATTAAAACTAGTTTTATTTTTGGTTTATATCACTACCACTTTATACTTTTTTTTCTAACAATGTCGTATATCTAATCTTTACAAAGTGATTAATAAACTTCTTACATTTAGGTACTATCAGTTAAGTAGGTTAGTGTAATTATGAATATTAAAGATATAAATATAAGTAAGTAATTTTGATTCATATTGGTTCTGTACTACTCAGGTACTTACTAATCTTTGTTTTTAGAAGTTAAGCTATAGATACATTGAAATTATAAGCACCTAACCGGATGCTAACCACTTTGTCTGTGACAAATATGAAAAATACCTCAATTTAAATATTACCTACGTAATTAATTACATTATATAAAATTATAAATTAATATTTTTTTAAGCATAATAGTAAAGAATCTACTGGCGGGGTTCTCTCGTTGTCCAGTGTGGTATCAGATTCAGATATGGCGGGCAGCGAAGCAAGCTATATTGGGAGACAGTGGCCTCTTTTTGTAAGATCGTCATCTCATGGCATGGAGTGGAGAAAGGAATATCTCAACGCAAATAATATTTGTACGTAAACATTATCTGCTTCGTGTGACAGCCTACAGGCGTAGAATAGCAAAAACATTTATAAAACCAACTTTGCTGATATAAAAATGTCAGGCGTTCATCAGTGGCAAGCATTAATTAACCACAAGCTTTCAGGTACGACAACGTTTTATACATTACTAGCTTTTGCTCGCGGCTTCGCTCTCGTAGCCTACATGATGTGTAATTGTTTGTAATAAAAGCCAAACTGTTTAAAGGTACGTTCATGTTAGTCAGTCCGTGGATTAAACTTTAAAAATGACAGATTTCCATACAAATTTTCCACCACTATTTCACCTCTCTAGGGGAAAGTTTTTCGAAAAATGGTAATAAAACACGTAATTCTTTATTTTTGTTGAAAAATCTAAAGATGGATCAAAATATTTATTTTGATAGTTATTATTTTAAAAATAACGATTTCCCAAAAAAAAACTTTTTCCTTTTTTTACTCATTTAAAGAAAAATAAACAAAATTCCTGAGATATGTCATTCTTTAATTCATTTTAAGAACCCAAATACCAATTTTCATGTATTTTACTTCAAAACTCAAGGACTTTCATACAAACTTTCACCCCCTATTTGATCCCCTTAGGGTGTGATTTCCGAAAAATCCTGTCTTAGTGACTGGTTACGTCACTCAGTTAACCTACAATCCAAATTTTATTTAATTAGCTTCAGCGGTTTAGGCTCGGCGATGATGAGTCAGTTAGTCAAGTTAGTTAGTACAAGTCTATATGTATATAGATTTTGGTATGATTAAGTTTATTCCTTCAAGAATAATGTAGAACCTGCACTTATTATACTACTTACTACTACTACTATATTTTACTATACTAGGTTTCCCATGCTAGGTTATGCTGATTTTGGTATCCATTGTCTGTCTAACTCTATCTAAACCAATTTAAAGGCGGATGATAACAAATCAAAAACCACAATCTCTCAAATAGATCTATCGTACGGCTTCTTATCACAAAAATCAACACAAAACAACACAAAAATCGCGAATATTGCTAATAAAGTAATGCATGATTCAATTTAAAAAAAAAACGAAAAGAATAATAATGCAACGATCGAAAAATAATAATTGACAGCCAATTTGCAATAGGTTGCATGGAATTACTCTATGCATGGAATCAATAGCGAAAATGTTGATTATCCTTTCATTGTTCGTTAAGTCACTTTGAACTTTATAATTACAAAAGCCTATTTAGTGTTCGTTAACAAGAGTATCAATATTATATGCAGCTGCAGTAAGGCCACATTAATTTGCACCGAGAGCAGAAAGCGTTAAATTGAAATAATTCCGTGCGATGCGATGGTCGCGCGAGGTAGCCATTTTGTTTGCGCATAAATCTCGCGGGCGGTACATCTGATTTACAGGACTCCCTCCCTGTGCCTACCTTGCCGTTTGGATTAGTGGTTACGCACTCTAGCTGTCAACCGCTTTGCTTTCCCGATTGTCGTTCTTGTTCAGATTGTGCGTAGGTTTTAACTTTTGGGAGTTTAATAAAAACGAGAAATAAATTGTGGGTAAAGTTTGGAGAGAAATTTAGGGAGAAAATTAGGTAGAATAAAAACCCTTATTTACTGGGAATCAAGACCAGGAACTAGTTAAAGCCACTAGATCGCAAAGGCAGTAAAATAGCACTACATACCGATCGGCGATTGCTTGTGTGTCAAACTTAAATAAAACTGCAATGACATAGCACCTACCTACCACGTTCAGGTTGCAATATCGAAATTTAAGCAAATTTCACTATGTCATGTCACCGAATTGGTGACCAAATAAAAGAACATCGAGTTCCTCATTGCAGGCCAGGTTGTTCCCGGTTGTTGTCTTAAGATAACAGTCGTCAAAACTCGCATTATTGAGACAGCACGGTGTTTAAGCTGAGCCCAGCAGTGAGAAGTTTGAAAGCTGATGATTGAAAAAGTAAGTGCTATACCAACTGCACACCAAGCGCAGGCCTTCAAATTTAAATTATGTCGAGAGCTCGAGCACTACGTGTGCATATAACTCTCGCAAGCGATACATAGGTACCTACATCTGATTTACAGGACTGCTCCCAGTGCCCACCTGGCCGTTTGCGGGGATTTGCGGCGGCACTCACACCGTCACAGCTTATCCCTGCCATTGTGTCTTGTTTATTTCAAATAAAGTTGCAGTTGCCGCACGCAAAACAAAAAGCAACATTTTTTAAGAGCGTACCCATGTTTTGATTGTTGTTGTTGGAGTGTTGGAATCCGTTACGATGTCTCACGATGAAAATGGAAGTAGGGTAACATCAATGGTGTTCGATTACTTTAATACCAGTGTTACGAACACACACACGACACAGTTTTCGTCGTCAAAAAATAACATAGATTTATCATTATAATTTTAAGGAATGTCAGCTAGGAAGTAGATGGTCTCTATTCAATTGTCTTTAAAGACTAAAATCAGCTGCTGACTCCTATTTCTAATGATTAGAAAAAAATTGTGCAACACTGTTACCTCTATCCTACCCATTTTTTGATTGAAATCCTTTGTCTACGATGTCTACTAATGAAAATGGAAGTAATTTTTTTCCAATAATATATGAAGGAGGCAATCGAGCAGGCGGGTCACCTGATGGGAAGCAATCACCGCCGCCCATGGACACCCGCAAAACAGAGAATAGCAGATGTGTTGCCGGCCGGAAGGAACAGACTCGTTTCTTGAAGATCCCTAAGTCGTAATAGTCCGGAAATACCGCCGCCGAGACCTGGTTCCACAGCACTGTAGTTCGTGGTAAAAAAATACGTGAGAAACGCACAGTAGTAGACCGCCATCCATCAAGATGGTAATGGTTGGAAAGACAGTCGATTGCGTGTAGTGCGGTAAAATAATAAAATCTTTATTAAATAATATTTTTTCAATATAATATTTAAATACTAAACATAGTGAAAGACAAAAATAACACCATGATGTGATGTGAAGTAGTTAGCTGGAAAAAAAAATCACCATAGGCAATGTTTCCTTAAAGACACTTGCTACGAGAAATCACGTCTATTATACGTTACGTTACGTATATTGTTTTCTAAAATTTACGCGAACACTACACATTGAAATGAAACAACTTTTTACGGATCTACTCGCGTTTATTTTACACATTAGTTTTAATTAATGTTTATCCTGACGTTTCGAACCTTTTGCAGGATCCGTGGTGTGGTCACAGGGAGACTGAGGTGTTGGTCGTCTCATAATTAGTTAGTAGCTTGTACACCATCATTTAAATTTAATCAGATGCGGTCCGTTTTACGCAGAAAGAGCTTACAGTATCTTTTGGTCTGGCAGTATGGTGTTGGGGCTGGGATTCAATATTTTGTATGATGGGATCCCAGCCTGGTAGTAGATTCCAACCATCTTCTCTATTAAAATTAGGATGTTTTTTTTTAATTTCAATGGCCTCGCGTATCATCCTAGGGATGAATCGTTGTTCTCTAGCAAGTATTTGTGGTTTATCAAATCTGATGTCATGGTTGAGCCTCTCAAGGGAATGTTCGCATACTGCAGACTTATTTTCGTGCCTATGCTTGACGTTAAGTAGCCCGTAATCTCAAGTTGTGGATGAGTCAAGCGTAGATTGTAAAAACAGTTTTAGGCTTGGCGGCTCAATCAAAATTCTATTTTTTCTGTTAATTAGATTAACAGGTGTTAAGTCCGTCGTTGGTGTGGGATTGGTGGGTACTTCATGTTTCCCTCTTACAACACCCAGGCTTTCCAGACATAAATTAGCTTAACGTTTTAAGTTTTGTCATTTACTCTTAACTATTAAGTTGCCTAACGTAAACTGCCAACGTAAACTGCAAGTTACGACAACATACATATAAAAAAAATAATGTTATTTTAACAACTTCCCTGTCCCATGAGTCACATGTGATACATAACAATTGATTAATCCATTGTTTTAATTTTTGGACAGCGAAGTTGTTAAAATCGTCAAACGTATAAGATACTGCTCATTATTCTGTAGCGCATTCGGGCCGCAAACGTGCGAGTTAATTAACTTTCGTAAGGCTGGGTTGACGGATAGGGTAATAAAAAAAATTTTAATCCCATACTTAGGATGACATATTCTCTACGAAAAGCCTTAAATGGATACTATGTCAGTCCTCCAGCAGTCTTTCAACATCTTCTAGCAGTCTTCTAGTAGTTACAAAAAAAAACAAAATTCAAAATCATTTATTCAGCTTAGGCTACAATTAGCTCTTATGAATATCACTATGCCATCAGGTCGTAAGTCTACATAAGGCTGGAGACCTTGTACTGAAGAACCGGCAAGAAACTCAGCATGGTCATTTCTTTTCTCCCTTACAGCGTCATATTCTCGTCGTTCTGCAGTCCTATTTAGTAGTTCCTTGGCAGTCCTACAGGCAGTCCTCCAGCAGCAATTCTAAGCCCAGCTATGCGATCTTTTTATGCTGAAAATGATATTGACGCAATGATATTGATATTGACGAAATGACGCATGCAGATCAACCTATCCAAAACTGTAAATTTTCTTTAATACATTGTCAACCATATATATTAGGAATAAAGTTCAAAGTCTATTGAGCAAATTTGACAGTTTGTGGTAGGTTGATGTGCAGGCGTCTGTACATTGAAAAATTTATGTCACGTATTAACGTAAAGCGGTTGGCCCAAATGTAAAATAAGCAGTCGTTACAACAACCACCAAGCCGAACTGTGCCCGCGTGGTGATGGCCCGTTTTCCCTGTGGTATTTACATCCATAGGGATGGCTCGTACACCAAGTGGGGGCATTAAACGAGCTGTTGATGTGATGTGTACGTACTATTTGTACTATAATTCTTAATTTCAGTTTCTAACACAAATTGTTACAATCTCTCAAACGTAGTGCGCTAATATATATCAATCAGGTTTAGAGGACTTCGCCCAGTGATTTGGAATGGGGAGATTTAGCTGGTGGAAAATAGGCGGGGGGTAGACGGAAGTGCGGACAATATTAATGTCGGCCATAAGTCATGGCCGCCGGCGTATTTTTCTCACACAGCGGCAAGCGGAAGGGCGGGCAGAAACCACTAATTAACAGGATTAGCATATTCTCTTGAAAATACCTTTTTGTGACCGCAAAATATATCTCCTTGTGATACACTGATTTTTGCCTAATTTCAGCAAACAATATGGGCTTCTTTTTTTGGTTTCTGCTTTTGATTTGGGTACGTGGTAGGTCTCACTGTGGGTTTAACTTTAATACATAGCAAATTAATTTCGTGACATCATAAGCCGTAATAAAAGTTTATCAGATTGAAAAAAAAACCCATGCTCTATAAAATTATGTTTTTGAGCAGCAATTTTGACCTCTTCTCTCGCACTTTGTTCAAGTCACTCTACCCAATGTTCTTAGTAGCCAAATGTTGTTTCCTGATACAGTGTATAGACTGTACGTTCACGGAATCTTACTCGTTAATTAAATATGATAAATATAAAATGACACTAAAATTTATCACAGTCTACATCGAATGTAAAATTCGGTTTGTGCACCATTACGTGACAGTCATAGCCTGTATGTTGTGGATGGATATATATCTAAGTGGATCCGTGGCCCTGCCGTGAATATGTAATGACTTGGTCAGATTACACTTTTCCAATGTTGGATAATATACATATCGGCGTACACGAGAATGTTCGCGTAGGACTTGAGAAATTTTACCGAGTGGCGTAGAAAATATTTTGTATGTCTCGTAGGATGCAGACTCTTTTTCAGTGCATATATTAGTTTTGAAGGAAAGTTATTACTTTCTTTCAAAAAATACATCCAAAAATACGTCATGGTCTATGTGGTCATATAACAATATGGTCAATGTTAGTTATTATAATGGTCATGTTTATACTGTGAAGTTACCCTCACATACAGTACAGGATGTTTAGTAATACCTATATAATTCCGAATATGGCAGTTATGGTACCGTTCATAGAAATCTGGAAAATTATGAATTTAACTGAAAAGCACCACATAGTCGAGATATTGAGTTCTTTGTTACTAAGTATAACTGTAAAATGACAACCCTAGATTAAGCTGATACGTTGTTCTTGGTCGTCAACCTCATGGTCAAACATAAATAGAAGTCGAAACATTGCAGGAATTAACAAAACATTTTAATAAAATTTATTTATGTTTTTTTATGTAAAAATCTGCGTAAATATGATTTTACATGTTATCACAGCGTTTTTAATATGTTTCGGGAATTTACACCTAAAAATCACGGACTGAAGCATAGTTATTTAGGAAAATGTTAAGCGTATATACGCTTAACATTTATATAGGTAGTATAGGTACTAAATTTCATTTTAAAAAAACATTTACTGTTACGCATTTTTTTAAATGGAATATAGTACCTATACAACCAAATACCACATTCGAATTAGACTACAACCATATAGACAGTAAGTAACTCTAACGAGGAGCTCGATGGTGCAGTGGTTAACGCTCTCGGTCTGCGAGTGCTGAGGTTAAGCAACTTTCGCGAATTCCGGTCATCGGATGGGTGACCAAAAATTTATCATCTCGAGCTCCTCTGTGCTTCGGAAGGTACGTAAAATTGTTGGTCCCGGCTGCATTAGCAGTCGTTAACAACCACTAATCCGCACGGGGCCCGCCTGGTGGTTTATGGCCCATTCTCCCTATCCATCCATAGGTAAGGCTCATGTCCCAACAGTGGGGACTTAAAATGAACTGACGATGATGAAGATAATGATGACCAAACAAACTGTATAGGTTACTTTAAAAAATGCTAAAAGTGTGAATAACAGGCCTTCACGTTGCATTTGCCTATCAGGGTAGTTATTAACTTTGAATATTTCATATCATTCGACCACGTTGTTTTGCCTACCAGTTGAGCAAAAATTCCGTTTGACCTATTTTTCGAGGTGGTCGCGTTCAATCGCCATGTCCGATCACAAATACAAAAAAAAAAAAGGACAGAATATTTTTACCGCTGTTTTTGGGAGACAGCGGCCGCATATACTATATGCAGTTACAGCGTTGCTAAAACACGCCACATTTTTATTTTTATATGACGTGGTTTTTTGTCGAATCTGAAATTTTGTTGCCTACAGAAAGACTCGTTACTGTTATTTTCTAGTTCTATTAACAAGTACCTTCATGTACTAAAAACCCAAATTGTACCCAAACACTCTTTCATATTCGACGTCTTCCGTTTACTTCAATATTCTAAAAGATGAAGAGATAATGTTTAAGTTCTATACATAATTCATTCGAACCACCATTTAAGTTTCACCATAAAAATTCAAGTATCATATAAGTAATTATAAATTTACAATACAAAATTTTACTAGAAACAATCAACCAGCCTCAAGTGGGAAGCTCGAGTTGGAATCGAACCCACGACCTTCAGTTATCCGAAGGTCTGGGTAGTATATATATACTATAGCTATATGCTATACCTACTGCTAGCAGTGTGAATGCAAAATTCCAAATAATAAAAATATTTAAAGGAATTACAACCTTATTGATTGTTAAATACCTATAAAATTTATAAAATACAGTGAAAAAATGAAACGCCCACCCGACCCACTGTTTTTTTTTTCACTGTATTTTATAAATATTTCATTTAGCTTCAGTGCAGCAATTAGCACTTGAAAATAAAAAAGTAAAATTTGTTAAATACCTACATGCACAATTGTTTTTTCGACTGTGATGGTAGTAACACAGTGACGTAATACCGCTGACTTGCAGCGTATATCACAAAATACTAGAAAAACTCAACGACTCGTCTGGGGCCTCGGTAGCTCAGCAGTCAGAGCATTGGACCGGTTATCCAAAGGTCGTGGGTTCGATTCCCACTCGAGCTTCCTGAAGCTAGTTGATTTTTTCTAGTAAAATTTTATCTTGTAACTATATACAATACTAGCGACCCGCCCCGGCTTCGCACGGGTGCAATGCTGATACACGCAACCGTCCCTGCATTTTAAATCTGTAATATCTTGGAAAATATTCATTTAAATTACATACTGTAAAGGGCTATATTGATCTATATTAAATGCACAATGTATTTAAGGTACTTCATTGGATAAGGATTAATGCTGTATTGCTTAAAATCGCTTCGTAAATAAGCCATTATTTCTCGTAAAAAATAAAGGATAAAGAAATGTTTTTGTTTTGTTTATATAATTTTAACGCAAATTTTGTTGCGAAACAAATTACAAAAACAAATGTTGAAAAACCTTCCACGAACAGGATCTGAACCTGCACCCTTCTGACATACCGGGTCAGGTGCTCTCCCAATTGAGCTATCGTGGTTCTAACCAGCCCGCCGAAATTATTCAACACTTATATATTTTTATATTTTAACAATTATGACGTATTGTTCTTAAGCAGGTAATAAACGAACGTGTACCTGACCTCTGTTAGTATTTCCTCTCATATTTCATTTCTTCATCGCAAACCGTACTAGGTCACACGGTGCAAACATGTTCGTGGGCAAGACGAATGGTTGACAAATGAGAACAACACGAGGTTACATTAATTTTACTTTTTTTTCATTCCGTACTGGGGTAAACACAAACGCCTGCATCAAATAAAAAAAAACTAATTAGAAATAAGCTACTATAAATAATTGACAATCCTCAATAGACTTTGAGCTTTATGTATATGGCATACCGAACATTTATTGAAGAAATTTGACAGTAATGACAGGCTGAAGGGATTTTCCATTCATTTTCCATTTTCCAGGAATCCTCAACTACTGAGGCAGTGGCTACCTTATAGTTAACTGTCGGAACACATCAAAGCTACATAACATTGTATTGTTACGGCGACATATAAGATGATTGTAGCTAGCCAGGCGGACCTACCTCATCACCAACCAAACCGGGTACTAAATTGTACCTCCTGCTGTCAATGGTTCCTATGGCGCCTATGGTTCTAAGACCACAGAGGTAGGTAAAATGTTTTAGTTTCTAGTCGTCAATTAAGTTTCGCAGGCACGTCTAAAACACTGTAAAGCGTAAAGGACAATGTTAGGACTATACACAGAATGAATTTTCCTATATCAACAAGAAAAAAAAGGAGTCTGATCGGATTTCGCATTAACTTTGTTAGCTAGTAAAAAGTGCAGTAGCTCCCTGTCGCTGGGAGCCGGGCAAAGACCGCAACAACGTCGATTGAGCCATGGCTCTTTGATAAGATTAAGTTCATTATTGTCTGTGTCTCGTTCTCTGTCTTTTTCACGGTCCGATAATGAAGCATGGAGTTTAATTCGTGTGGGTTCAGTGTATAACGTCTCATTCGTTGTTTCTACTTCAAACGAGCAATGTTTAAGTTTTTATTTGTAACATTGAATATTGCAAATTCACTTTTAAACCTACAATTGATTATTTAAAAGAAACATACTACTGTAAACTTACCCTTCATAAAAGTACAGACACATTGAAGTATTTTTTTAATTAAAATATTTTTGGAACTTTATCATGTAAGTATAATAATTTTGCGAACGAAACTCATATTGAAATTATAAATTGCATCGTCATTTTGGAGACTGATTCACTCAACCCTCCTTTAAACTATGTGAAATATATGAAGAGGTTAAAGAGTTGACGACATTCATCACTTCGGCTAACTCTAAGCTCGGTATTCAGAATGGGTGTGGGAATGACAGTTTTGACTGTAAACGTTACAAATGGTGTCGTTATGGCTCTTCATATTTCTAGTCAAGTGCCGAAATGTAGGCATCGATAGAGTTGCTTTTGTTCAGCGAAAGTTGGTACTGTGGAGATATTTTCATAGAATATTATCGAATTGGCGCTGCAGTAAATGCATTGTGAACGTAGTGGCAAATCCATTTTAATCTAGGACTAAGCTAGTGGTACCACTGGGTTCAGTGTTCGACAGGCACCAACATGTTTTCTTTTCATCATTAAAAATGGAGCCAGAAACTAATATAAGTCTTTGCAACAACTGAATATTGACCACCTGCTTCTTAGATTTCATTGAAAATCAATGTTATTTTTGCAGACAAAAACTGCCACTTTCCTATTAACTAAGTTTTATGTTGGAGACAGGTAAAACTGCACAAATTGTATTTTTTTATTTCCTGTTTTGCTGATTGTATCTTTTTTATTTAATTTTACATTTAAGGACTCTTTGTCTGAAATAAATATTTGAATTGAAATAATAAACAATTTCATATTTTATGTGTATAAGCCATTTTGTGATAACATATATTGCAAATACATAACAAAAACTGTGTCGAGTATACAGACTTAGGCCTAGGGATGCTAATGCATGTCGAGAATGATAGACGTAGTGACAGTTCATGCTTCATATATGATGAGCGTGAGCGTCAACCAGAATTTAAATCGTTGGCAAGTCGCGTTGTCTTAGTTACGCCCTTTATTGCACGGTTAGTATGGTGGGTAAACAAGAATTTATTATTAATTACAAGTGACGTGTTGTTGTGTGGGTAAATGGCCAGAAATTGGGGTTTATCATTATCTTAAAGACGACTAGATTGCGAAAGTTGTGATTGAAAGCCATTCTACGTTAGACATATGCTTATGAGAGAGTTTAAGGTAATGTGCCAAACATTTTGAGTCAATGTTAAAGAAATGAAGTGGAATGTATTAACTTCAACTTAAAAGAACAGTGCAAGTTAAATAAAAGCTTGTAAGAAAGAACCCACACAAGACACATTAGTTCTTTTTCTAATGGCTTGGTGCAGTTTACACATTTAGCCAAAGTAAGTCGGAGATATTTATAGTTAAATAAAAAATCCTGATGACGATGAGTCATGGTATAAATAAATGATTAAGCCCTTTCTGAGACCGTACATGGGCTTTAAAAAGCATTAAAAGAGTAACGTTACCTACATTGTTTCGTTTAATTTGTTAATGAACACTTAACAGCTACTAATCCGCCATTATTTGACGTAGTACTATTTGACGAAACACAATTCTTTAACATAGCAAGAGTCTTGCAAAGTCGTACAAGACTTTTACTTTCTGTCACGAAGTCGACACATTAATTCTTAGTGATATGCGAAAATCAAGAGTTCAGTCGTAAGTTATGGACTTCCAGCAAATATATGTTTGGTTCGGAATTTCTCACAGCGACATGCGAGTTTGAAGAACAATATCTTAGTGTGGCAGTTTATCGCCTTTCGTCTTCGAATTTGTCCGTGTGACAGAGTCGATTTCCGCCTCAATCTGTTATTGACTCGTATTCATTTCATAAATTGAAATATTGTAGATATAACATTTTTATCTTTCTTGTTACAGTAGGTAATTGAAATATTTTGTTTCATGATTGGAAACTGGTAAATCTACACCGTTAAACTTTCGTGATTCATTCATTATAGATGAAATCTATCACGGGGTTGAAAACAAGTTTCTTAACTGAGAAAAATATTGGTATCCTAATGTCACGGCCAGTTCAACTCGACTTAAACGTACCTACTTAATATAGTATGCCTGGTATACCTATATCAAAGCCTTAAATATAAGGAGTTTCAGGTAAGCTCCTTTAAACACATTATAAGTTTATTAAGAAGCCGAAGTTAGTATTATTTATGGTTAATCATTCATTGATTATTTCATTTCTTTAATTTTATTACAATTTCCGTCAAACTGTTGTGACTAATAAAAAAACTTACGCATGCTTACACTGTTAAGTTTTACTTGTATTGTAGAATAGAATAGAATAGAATACAAAAATGTTTATTTGATACAAAACAAAATAATACACATACAAAAAGCTTGACTTAGAATCGGAGTTTTATCAACAAGGTCTCTGCTCAGCATTAAGCCGTGACACAAAGTGCCACGACACTGGTATTCTGTCAAAAGTCAAAGGGCTTCAATACAGAAAACGGTCTGAATCGATCCTATACCCAAAATTTCTATAAACACAAATACACAAACCGCGACGCATAGTGCCATTATTCCACTCCATTGCATGTTTAGACTAATTCCATTTGAATTATCGTATTTTGGCCAGTCCCCGTGAGCCGGGCGGCGTCATACGCGGACGTAAAGCAATTATCATGTTTAGCTATTAGCATGAAATGCCAAACTGGTACCAAGGATTGCAGTGCAATTTGCGAGCCCACTTAATTGCACTCGTTTATCGTTTCAGGGAATTGGACATTTGACAGGTTAGCGCTTGTAACATCATGGGTTTTGTCTGCGGGTGGGAGACCCTGAGCCGTTAGTTATTACGTCTCTACATCCCATAATAAAACTGAAGCAATTAAGAGCGTTTCTACAATTTTATATCCCATAACAAACTTGGAAGTTAAATTAATCAAACAGTAAGTAAATAGTAAATAGTTGTTAGTGTTATAATACTAATAATATGCGATTTAAAGTCCGCTATGGCAACAATGGAAAGTTTCAAATTGTCAAGGACAAGCAATAGCTTGAGGAACCTGTCAATGTAAAGGGTTCTCAAGCTCAACAGTTCTTAGCTGATTATCTTTAAAACGTTCACTTTTATTTCCACAAAACTTAACCTTATTTCTACAAAAAAAAAAGTCGCATTGAAATCGGTGAATTTGCAACTGGAAAGTGAATCATGAGGGCCGTTCCAAGCTTTCTACACGATTTCGTCAGCATATTCACTTCGCTGCTCAAATTTCAAAGAACCATTTTCGGAGGTACACCTATGCATTTCAAGCAGAAATTCGAGACGGTTAACTAATTTATTTGTTCTTATTTTTTTCTTTTTTATATTCTTCTTATTACTTAAAGGGAATTTAAGATGTGTTTAAGGGCTGTCCTACAAAAAATGTACTGCTTAACACAGATGCATTTACTACTAAGATATTGCTAAGTGGTGTTAAATGTTTGGTGTCATGAATAATTATTGTGTGTTATTATTATACTCTTTATTTATTTTCTTTCTTAAAACTAGATTTTTACAATATTTTAATAAAAAAACAATAAAACATTATAAAAAACTAATTCTAGAGTACCACCAGCAGCGGGGCAGGGCCCAAGCTACCGGTGGTCAGGGCTGCAGAGTGAGGAACTTCCTGACAATACGTGCCGTGTCAAGGAGTACTGCCTTCTGAATCTGACCCTTGATCCAATTAATTATTATTATTATTATTATTTTTTCTTTTCGTGTGTTTTAGCGTTTTATTATTTTTATTTGTCTATGTTGGTTTGTCGTTGTTTTGTAGACATATCACCGATTTAGGCCCCTCCAGAATAGCAGCGTTGCAGCGGCTCTAGGTCGTTGCAGCACGTGCTGAGGCTGGGGCCTAGTTGGTCACACTTTTATCTTTTGTTTCGTTTTGTATTGTTATTGTGAATATCGTGATATTTTGTTATGTGTGCCAATAAATGTATTTCATTTCATTTCATTTACTTACGGTTTTATAACTGGAAAGATAGGTAAAAGCATAAAAGTTTTTGCTACCAATATTGTCACGCGAGATAAACTATCTATCATTTTGCCTTATTTAAAAGTGTCGGTAGCAGTTTCGATATTTTTGATAATGTTTCAGTATAATATATATGTGAAAAAAAAACTCGATACTAACTTTAATTGTAACAAAAATAGAATAATTAATAAACGTAATTTAATACATCACATATTACTCGTACTTATAACAGCACGTAGTTTTCATCAAGTTCTTATAAACATGTTTACAGTTAGTATCCAATTTAGGAGTAGCAACAACGGTGGGCGATACTGCCTCAAATTGGATTTTGTCGTCGAGTTCAGGTCGACGGAGGTATGAATATTTGATTTCACCCTCTTTTTCTGCAAACGGTTCGTGTGACCCGAAAATGTTCGGCACGCAACACTAGCGATACACACGGTACGGGAATGCCGGCCGCTTTGCTGTGGAACGGCTATTTCGATTCCGGATAGGGTTGGCGACTTTTTAACAAAAAAAAAAATTGCGATGTAGCGTGATGGTATACGTAAGATGGATGGCGAAATGAGATGAGCGGTTCAGTATAGTGTTGTTAAACCTTTGTCTAAAACTGAATTTGAATTTGAATTTGAATAGAAGGCTTGAGTTAGGGCTCAAGCCGTCTATGGGGCTCGAGCCTTCTAATGGGACTCGAGGGAGGGTCGAACCTTTTAACAACGCTAGTTCAGTGGTATGTTTTCGAAAGGACCTATGTGCAGCACTGGACTGATACGGGATGATTATGATGGTGATGAATGTAGTTTATATGTATCGACTATAAAATTAAATATACCTACTGATATACGTAAAGTGGCTGTCGAAATGAAAATGAAACGAGCCAAAGACCAGACTCAGTGGCAGGTTTTAGGTGAGGCATATGTGAAGCAGTGGACTGATACGGGATTATAATGACAATGATATAGTTTTACAATGATGATACAATGATATTGTTTTGACTGTACTAAAGAGTATAAAGTAGTAATAAACTAAGAGTATACTTTATAATACCTGTCTAGTCCTCATTTAGTCAAAGCTCACTTAAGTGTACTGTTATGTCAGTTCGACTATTTTCGTATAAAATGGTCTGAGCTGCAAAGCGGATGTTAGGGGATTATAAAAAAGGTTTTGACATTAAGTTTTTTTGTCCTTAGCAGGCAAAAACCTTCCCTGTTGTTCCATTTAGTTTCATCTTGTCATCTCGCTATGAGATAGATAGAGAAATAGTGACGTCAAAATGTCTCCGCCAGTCTGTCATGAAAGAATTGTCAACCCTGATTCCGGATAGGGCTGCCCCGTGGAAATAATTGTGGGCCTCTTTTATAGCTTGTGTGGGCGATACCTATCCGATTTTATTAGAGCAACGGTCCCCAAACTTTTGCACCAGGAGAAAACTTGACCGCTTTTTCTGTTTGTGGTTGGAACTGATTGGATCCTTGGCCTTCTTTATATTGAATTTTTCTATAATAATTTAATTTTTATATCAAATATAAAACAGCAAGTACCTATAGAATTAATCTTGTTTAAGATTACTGAAAAGAAAGAAGGGCTATGTTTTACTATTTTTTTTACTAAAACTATATTTGTAAGAGAGAGGAAGAGACATCGAGATACGTCGTAAAAACTTTGAAAATAAAACGCGAGCTTACAATTTTGACAAGTGTTTGTGTGCCACATAAATACGGCACGATTTTGAGCAAAATAAATGAACAGATATATTTAGGTCTGTTAAAAAAACTGCTTAAAACAGTAAACCGAGCACCTACAACCCAAAATACCTACATATTTTCGTTAACACGGACTCACATGCTGCAACATCGTAAAATATTACTTTGGGAACCACTGTATTAGCAGAACGGTATCCAGTCAGATCGACACAAAGGATTTGGTTCGTGATGAATGAATAGGTATGTAAAACCGCGGTTTCCCACTTTCGGTGTATTGGCGTAATTTTCCAATCTAAAGTTATGTAATTAAATAAAGAATGAAAGTGGTTGTTATGTTATTATTATGGTAAAGTATATATAATTTTACGAAAATTTTGTTTAACTTGCGAACTTTAACAAATAGTTTTATTTTGATTCTTGATTAAATTTTATTGGTGATCATAATAATTTTAATAATTATTTGATCATCATTTTGCGTTCTTCATCATTCCCTTTATACGTTAATGAATATAAGGAAAATTTATATTTTTTTAAATAAGTTAGTTAGTTAGTTAGTTAGCAGCGCTTAGTTTTTATTTGACTTTTTATTTTATCTTCATCTGTGATCTTCAATCAACATGGAGTTGACTTTTTAATTTATACTCTGTGAACATAAAAAAAATGTTAACATTATTGTCATAGCGATTAGCAAATAGGTAGTTATTCAGATGGACTTACTGAAAGCCCTGCTACTCACCAAACCCAGGACAATAAGATACCTACTTTAATCATAATAAGTATTTATGTAATTGTTAGCGTCGCTCTTATGAAATTTTCTCTTTAATAGTGTATAATAGTTTTTACGTCCTTGAATTATTATGTGGAAAAAGCATTTAGTGATATAGGAAGTACAAGCAATTTACTCCCTGTAATGGCAAAGTAATATTTATGTAGTATTATATTACGTATAAACAATGACTGTATCTATCTATAAGAATCTATATATACTTTATGTATTAGTTTTGTTTTTATATATTTTATGGATATACATTTAATTGGATGGTAGGTATCTAAATACTGTTTTAGGCTTTAGTTGGGGTTGCAAAACTTTCCATTGTATATTGTAAAAACTTCTCAAATAAATAAATAAGTAAACCTTACAAGAGGTATACTCTACCAGCTTTCTCCAAAGATAAGTACCGAGGTACAACTGCTGGTACCTAATTAATGTTTTTTAAAGACAATTGAACCAGCTATCCGTGACTAGCCTGCTAAAAAACTAGCCGTTCGAGAAGAGAATTCAATTTACATATTAGAAGAGCAGGCTGACTGGACACCTCATTATCCCATATAACGGTCTCCGCCGGGTTGCACTCCCACAAGACTTAATTACCCCTAATCTGGCATTCTGCGAATCTAACAGAATCCTCGCTTGTGTAATTACGGTCCACTGTTCTGTAGCTAATGGTCTCGTTTATTTATCTGTTAATTACACGTAAAACAGCCGTCAACAATCAAGATCGAGAGACGACAGTCCCATGGAAGAGGTTACATTTCTTTGGTGCGAACGCTTATGGTCGAGACTGACCGAAGCAGTTTGCCGTAACGTAACATGTTCGTTGCGAGCGTTCGCATAGTCAGTACAGTGAGCCGAGCTTCTCGCCGCGAGCTCCGCCCTGTTTTTAGTTAGCAATGACGTATCATGCACGCCGCGAATGGTACGTTACGATGATACTCTTCGGTCAGTCTCCAGCTACACGTATTATTGGCGACGTAAATGTCACCAAACATCTAGAGCCTCTACAATTACATCGTGATGTTACGGCTCTCAGCACCTTCTACCGTCTAAGAGTACACCCTGGCGAGTGTTCCAAAGAACTATTTTCCCTTTTAATCTCTCCTTCGCCCTTCCCACACATAGACACACAAGGGTATTTTGAAAGTGACCTGTGACAGGGCGCTCAACATTGGAGGGGATTTGCACCACCGAAAAATGGAACGCTCTCCCAGCACATACGAATTTCCTGCTTCCTAAAACATGGAGTCCTTTAACGAGGTGTTAAAAAGCAACTTGCGGGCGGGGACGGTTAGTGAGGCACACTCTTGCTCCACTAGCTATCCTCGCATTTGGACTATGCTTCTGCTTCACATTAGGCAGAGCAGAGTCTATCCAACCAAATCTACTAAAAAAAACCTCTAGCAAAGAGGTTTAGCTTTTCATACTTTCGCTAGGTTAAGTTGGAAAGAATTAAAGCGGAAAGCTTCATAAACCCGAGGCAGTCTCGTTTAAAAGTCGTGTGTAAACGTTATGATATCGCTCGGCCTGCTTACGTGCACTCGTCGCACTTTGCCTGCTCTTAATTGGAGGGGTTGCGGAGGTTCAGCACGCGACTGTGTACACATGCAAACAAAAATCGACCCTCCCCCCTGTACCCACAGACTAATATCCACACGCTTGGTAATACCTCCAACTAAACGAGGTTAGCGATTTTATGCTGAAATAGTTCATAAAAAGGTACTCCACGCATATATTATTATAGCTACTGAGGTTTTAACATTAGCGTAAGCTTACGGTAACGTTTTAGTATTTATTGTGGTTATGTGGAAAGAAAGTTCAGATCTACAGAGATTTTTCTAGTGCCATCGACTTATATATATATTTTTTTCTAATTCTTCAGTACACTTTGGAATGAAAAAGACTTTATTAGATCGCTTTTGCTTTTGAAAAATATCAACCATTTCCATGACCCTTTATTAATAATGTAAAATAAATATGTCTTATGAAGATTAACAGTCTACAAATACGACGATAAATGACATGCTTGCATGGTTACATAGCCTAAAACTGTTATTACAAAAGATAACTGTCTAAAAGCTTATAATAATAATGATTTTCTTATGAAGCTAAAGAGCGGTTCCCACAACGCGGTAGGTTGTGTTTGTTTTTTCCTTTGCTTGGGCGGATGTTCAAGATCTCGCAGGAAACAGCCAAAGAGGTTAAACTTTACTTTGTTTTTACTGCGGCAATCGGTTCCATATGTCCAGGTTTTATTAACTTCAAAGTCAAAGTCAAAGTGAATTCAAGTGATTTATTTTTTCAAGTGTCCGGACCGTGTATTTATTTATTTAGATACCTAGGTATAAGTACCTAGGTAGTAAGCTAACACATCAAATAATTATCATACGAGTATAAGCATTCAGGTTTGTCTGCAATTCCATGGATAGTATAAATCAAGCGGCGGGAATAGTTACACACCGGTCAGACTTCCGCTTTGACAGTTTCCATGACAACAAAACAAACAAATAATTTTGTATTGGAAAATTAAATTGTCGTTTTTACTATTTTCCGTTACTTATTATTTATGTTTCTCACCGTTTAAACCTTCCCTGAACTTCCACAAATATTTCAAAATCAAAATTATCCAAATCGGTCCAGCCATTCTTGAGATTTAGCCACGCAAACGAACAGCAATTAATTTTTATATATTGTATGTCATATTTTGGTAATTGATCTATGTGTTTCTTATCGATATTTTTAAGCATTCTTTGATTAATAAGAAGCACCCATTTTATAATTATAAGACCTACCAACTAAAAATAATAATTTCTGACAAACAAATACTACAACCGTGACATCATTAACTACAGTGACCTACCCGTAATCTGATGTAATATTATACTGTTAAAAAAAAACGGTTCCCTTTAATTTTTACAGAGGTTTTACAATTCCAAAATGAAAAACGGCGCGGTGATTGATTTGTGTAGGCATTGCGAACGGAAAAATGTCAACGCAATTGATTGTTCAAAAAACAACTTCCGTTTCTGGTGTGACGTTGAGTTTGTGTAAATAAACGACCAATAAACAAACAAGCTTCTTTTTCCACTACATTGATCTTGTACAATAGTTTCAGTGTAGACTCGGCCTATGTCATAGTGCTTCTTAATTTATGGTTTTTTTTGAAGAGAGATTGCTGATTGCCTCAGGCATTTTCAGCTTTACTGGGCTAGTTTGGGGGCGGCGAGGAACGTAAAGGGTGTGAAACGAATCACCTTCGGAGATTTTCTAGAGGGAACGGCATCGCGCACTAGTGCGCGTCCCCGTGCCCTACTAGATTCTCCGAAGGGTTCGGATCGGATTGGGGAGCGGAACAACCCGAGGGGGCCTCTAAAGGCTCGGACCTCGGCTCGGGTTGACCGGGCCGTGGTGGAGGAGAGAAGCGCCCAGGTACATGTCTGTACCTGGTGTAGAGCGCGTGTGAACCGGTTCTTCGTACCCTTGTTCTACGAGTACGGTTTCTTAGGCTTAAACTAGTGTGCATGTTTAGTGTATTCTGTAAATGTGTAGTGACATTTAGAGGATCGGGCGCTACGAGTATATGTCTTTTGTATTAATTGCCTCATTAGTTCATAATTGTTCTTATATGACTGTTTGCTAACTAAATAAATAAATAGTGGGGCAAAATGTATTTTCGGATTTTTCGATGAAAAGCCCGGGTTTGTGATCACCAACCCGCATTTGGCAAGTGGTGATTAAGCCATTACCCATCAATTGTAGCGATGACTTGATTTCAATGATGGCCTTTGCCCAGCAGTGGGACAGTTATAAGCTGTTTACTTTAGTTTACTTACTACTGCCCACTATTATTTGCCAAACCCGTCTAGAATCCTTTAAGGATTTTTCGGTCACTACGACTGAGGAACCTTAAGTTTCTCGCCGCCTCTAAAATCTAGTGTGTATGTTAAGACCAAAAGCGTCAATCCTTTTTATAAAGATAAAATTCAATACTAAATATTTATTGCTACCAGTAAACAAAAGGTGTCATTTAATTTATAAAATAATATCAAAAGTACTTATTATAAACCCTGTCGGGCATCGGAAGGGGAGATGGCGAAGACCAATACTAATAATACTACGGAGAGTGTGGCGTTGTGCTGCATCATCTTATTCCACAAATTCCTCTTTTGCTTCCACAAAAAAAAAAGTCTCATTTAGTCAAAAAAAATAAAAAAAAATATTTCCTAATAGATAATTAGGTGTGTGTAATAATTATATAATTAAAAAAAAATCAATATTATTGGCGTACGTACACATATTTATATTTGTTTGTTGAGCTAGATAACTGATGTGATTGTCAAGGATATTATCTTTATAATAATAATATCTACATGGGCGGGGAATCTACGGCCCCAGAGCGTCAAAAACGAAAGAAAACAATAAAAATCTCTCGCGTATAACATTTTGAACAATTGAAAGGAGGATGGTTTAAATGCTCGAAGCTTTTCTCTTTCTGGTGTTGTCGCCTAATCGCCACTTTGTTATTCAATTTGGAGTGTTGCCAGGCGCCCCCGCTAAATAATACAGCCAAAATGGATTGAAGGCTTTATTCCGACTACTATCCACTAAATATCTATTTGTAAGCAAACATATTCGCGTCAGCCATTGGGAGATAACGCGGAAAACAGAGGGTTTGGACAAAATACCAATATTTATTTATATAAGTTAGTTTCGATACTATAAGTAATGTTGCAATGTAATCTGACTTTTTGTAACTGTTCTTTATTAACGGTATATTGATCAATATTGATACTACCTATATACGAGTATAATAAAATTAGCTAATACTTTACAATAAATTATGTTATTTTCATTATTTCTATTATATTAATATAACACATATCGTGTATTTTATTGTATGTTTCTTTTCTTTATTAAATTATATAATAATTATTTTTAGTATTAAAATTAGGAGCGTTTACAAAAGTTGATTCAATAAATGGATTTGCTAGATACAATAAAAAATAAATAGATAATTTGAAACTAATACAAAATGAAATAATGCTTGAAAATTAAATGAAAATGAAATGAAATGAAATGAAAACGAAATGATAAACATTTATTGGCACACACTACAAAATTACATGATATTCACAATAATAATACAAAACAAAAACAAAAGATAAAGTGTGACCAACTAGGCCCCAGCCTCAGCACGTGCTGCAGCGACTTAATCGAAGGGGCCTAAATCGGTTGAAAGCCAAGTCAAGGCTAATCTCTGAAACTAGGTACTGGTCCAATTCCTAAAACTCTTTCACTGATAGAAAGCTACCTTCCTTGCGGTTAACATAATATATTTAATTTAAATAAAGTCCACGCGAACGAAGTCGCGAGTGCATTACTCGCTAGTCATACTAATATTATAAAGATTTTTATTTAGAAGCTTTGTATTTTTGTTTGTAACGAATAAACTCAAAAACTATTGGACCGATTTAAAAAATTCTTTCAACATTAGAATGCTACATTAACGCTGAGTAACATAGGTATATTAAAAAAATGTAGCAATAAATAAATATGAAAGAAACCGGATAAGATTGAAAATGAATTAGCAAATAATTCAACTTTTATTAAATTACAAGCGGCCCGTCCCTGCTTCGCACGGGTGGATCTTTTTTTTTGTATGATATAGCCTATGTTACTCAGCGCTAATGTAGCATTCTAATGGTGAAAGAATTTTTTAAATCGGTCCAGTAGAGAGTGGTTTGTATGGGAAAAGAAAATTGTAGTTTTTACTATTTTCCTCGTATTTTTTTACGTTTTTTTTTCTCCATAAGAACCTTCCTCAAACTTCATCAAACACAACAAAAAAGGAATCAGCCAAATCGGTTCAGCCGTTCTCGAGTTTTGCGATTGGAATAGAATAGAATAGAAAAAGTGTTATTGGGTACCAGTACATACAAAAAGAAAATTAAATGTAAACAATGAAATTAAACTAAAAATAAAACTTTAAAAAAATAGACACCAGCATTTGTAGGTACACCACACTGCTCAGTTCGAGCCGTGACAATGCGTGTTGTCACGGTACTGGTATTCTGCAGATACCTTTGATGTAAAAAAAAAAGAAAAAAAAGGCGCGTGCCACTGTGCAAGCAACCAATTCAGTTTAACATAAAACAAATAAAATAATTTCAGCAATCATTATTAGTTACAGTAGGTATTAGGTAGGTATATTATTATTTCCAAAGTTTATAAGTTAATACAAACATATCTACTTATGTAGGCCACAAAAAAATTAGTTATCAGTAATGATTAATGAAGTGAAGTTAACACATTTAGCGATTCATTTTTATTTATATAGATTAAATTCTGACAGTTTGCGACGATATGTGACGATAAACATATTATAATAATAGCTTGGATCGTACTGTATGTGCTTTGACAAATTTATGTCTTTAAAGGTTGAAGGTCGCAGGGTGACTGTTTTTTTACACGATATCAGAGTTGTCAGATTTGTGTGACGAATTTATTGCCAACAAACGTGTTCTGTTTACAATTCAGTTAAAATAATGGTCATATCTTTCGATTTTTTAGGTAAGCTCAAATAATACGTAAAGATGACAAACATATCATTATTCTTCTTTATGTCCTTGCTCTTACCACAATATAAGGAAGAAGATGTAATACTCTTTCCTACTTTGGTCTTACTTACAAAATATGTGAATTGAATTATAACATGCTTCGTTTCAAGTAAATTATAAAGCTATATTAAAGAAACTTTCATCGACAACCCAAATGTGACTTTTAACTTTCAAGTTAGTACGTACTTAAAACATCTGACGGTTAACTAGTAGCCGTCATTGGGAGGCAACACGAAACATCAAACAACGAACAAGACTAAGTATCGCGAACTTTACCTTCTAACGTTGGAAAGATTTAAGTTGTTCCAAACTCCACAACAAAATGATATTGATGTCGACAGGAAAAGTATACTCTTCTTGTAGCTAAGAACAGCTCATAACCTCCGCATTAGATTCTTGAGGAGCTCATAGGTCTGTGACACACAATCAGGAGAATGCAGTCATACAATCATACAATCAATCATACATATAATCATAACTAGGACCAAATGAAAACGACAAAGCTTAGTGGGAAGAACTAATGGAGACTAACTAAAGATGATCAAAAAACAGGAAAGAAAATGGGATTTAACTATATTTTATATCACAATATTACAACTCACAACACACGATACCATGACAATCACGACCGCAGGAAAAATACGAAGAAAGAATTTAAATGTCAGTATTCAAAAAATATATAAAAATAAGAACAAAAAAGGTATTAAAAAGGTTTTCGAATGAGTCTGCAACATTCCGGAATACAATACAAGAAATCATAATATCTCACAATTCATAAGTGCCTCACTCATCCGGAATCTCCTGCGATTGCCCGACTTTTGAAAAAAAACAAAAGAAGAAAGGGAAAAAGTCAAAAGACGCATAGATGCCTCAGGCAAAGGCATAAAAACTGTGAACGCCCATAACAAAGACCCTCTCGTTATAGTGAAAAATATTCTGAAAGCCAGTACGGACACGGAGATTCTGGAGGCGATGGCTAAACAGAATAAGTAAATTTTTCATGGTTTAGAAGAAGCGTATCACCATTAAGTACAAAAAGAAGGCTCGAAACCCGCATACTCATCATATAGTGATGACTGCTTCGTCCGTCGTATGGTCAAGCCTCACGACACATTGATCTCCAGCGGGTTACAGTTGAAGACCAGTTGCCACTCGTGCAGTGTACGCAATGCCTAGGATATGGGCATAGTAGTGGTTTCTGCAGGGAGAAGGAGATATGGTGCAGCCATTGTGGAGAATCAGGCCATCATGTCATGGACTGCCCCACATGGACGGACGCTGGAGCCCCAGCTTCCTGCAGAAACTGTTGCAAGGCCCAGATGGCGCAGCGGGAACATAATGCTTTCAGCAGCGACTGTCCAATACGCAAGAAGTGGGACCGGTTGGCACGATCGGCCATAGCATATTGCTAAGGGCACCCCAGCCGAAACCACTACCCACCTCGTGCTCCAAGCAAACCTACAGCGGAAGAGACTGGTTACCGAAGAACTCCTGATGGAAGCTTAAAAAAGAAGAGCAACGTATGCACTACTGCAAGAACCATATGTAGGAGCCGGCTCAATAATGAAGGCAAGAGTAGGAGTGCGCTTGTGCCCTATTATAAAAATATTGTGTCCATCGCTGGTTGTTTCGTAAAAAAAATATAAAAAATATACTGTAGGGTTTTGTGTACATCTATACTTACTTCACAAAGAAATAAAAAATAAAAATGTCAATTTGTAACTGTTTAGTTGTTCCACGCTCAGGGTAGCTCAAACACATTTTAATTAATCCCCAGTAAATTAATTACGGTCTCGGCAAAATTATAAGCATCCGCTAAGTCTGGATGCCGGCTCGAATTTGTCCAAAATAATTGGAATTTCCCCGTCAGTCAATAAAAACTTCACAACAGCCGCTGGGAGCAATTAAATAAAACAAGTTTACGAAATCAATTAGTTGCAATGTTGGCTTTTACACAAGTTGTTATTGAGTTTCGCAACTCGTAATATGTCCTGCATTAGCTTTTTGTTCCCGTTTTGTGCCTCCGCGCTCGCCCGACTTGGACCGCGCTTATACAGACTATGGGCACCCAGAAGGTAAGCGTACACACGCTTGAACATCAACCTACCACAAACTGTCAAATTTCCTTAATAGACTTTTAACTTTATGCCTTAACAATATGGTTGAAAATGTATTGAAGAAATTTGACAGTTTTGGATAGGACTGAAGTGCAGGCGTACCTAATACGTACAGCGCTGGAGCAATACAGGATGTTTGGTAATATGTGTATATTTCCGAAACATAGCCATGCAATAAGTATAAAGAACACTGTGATAACATGCAAAATCATATTTACGTAGATTTAGTTTCCCATAAAAAAACTCAAATTTATTTTATTACAATTTTTTTGGACATTTTTGCAATGTTTCGACTTCTGTTTATGTTTGGCGATGACGTTAACGACCAATAACAAAGTATCAGCTTGACCTAGGGTTGCCACATGACAGTTTTACTTAGTAACAAAGAACCTCAATATCTCGGCCATGAGGTGCTTTTCAGCTACGTACCTACATAATTTTCCAGGGTTCTATGAACGGTACCCTATCTGCCATATTCGGAATTATACAGGTATTACCAAACACCCTGTATAATCTCTCAGGGACTTGGATCTCGGAACAGCTCGGAGCAGTCCGTGCGCAGTTGTTGCGGGATTCCGTGTCCGTGCAGCTTGCGAGCTAGCTTGCGCGGCACGCGCTCCTCAAGAGTGTACGCGTAGCTGCAAGTATGAACATGGCGTTCAAGGACACGCGTACCAATGTACGCGCTATCCGTACGCAGCTTTAGAGGTTGCCTATGTGTGCGTTGCTCGAGCGTATTTGTATGAAGCTTACCTTCTGCTTTCTTCTTATTTTGTAGCGCTAATGTCGCTTTCGGGACTACTCCCAATGATAATTACGACATCTGTATCCTGGTAAAGATTTAATTATTATATCTTTATATTTTAATGCTCGCTAAGGACATTCAGGGAGGGGGCAGTTTGTTTAATTTGAGTGCCTGTTACAGAAATATATCGACTTTTTTCAATTAGAAGACGATCTGATCCGAAACGTTAATTGTATGAAATTCCCTATCCTCTTTATTGTATTTTAAGCAAATTCTTTAACATGCGGAGCAAATTAATGCTACTATCATATGACAACACGCTGATGAAGACGCTTATAGCTGGCTGGACTTAAAAGAAGTCTTACCACTTAACAAAACGAGAAGGTACAATAATACCCCAGCTAGGAAGTGAATCCGGGACCTCTGGGTTTAGGCCAAAACTCCACAGAGGTGGTTAATTTTTTATTGATTTTTGTGCATAGTTTTCAGTGGTAACATATAATCGAGATAAATCACCAATAGAAGTTGTCTTTAAAACAATATATTTATACATTCCGTTCTCTGACATTTTCTCTCGCAAACCCGGCAAATGCTTTAGCAACTAATGTACCATGACATTGGTTTCTCTGTCCAATCTTTTACGCGTTCGTTTCCAAAATTGTAAGCAAATATTTTAAAGGAAAAATGTCGCTCGTTGTCAAATAAATACTATAAGGTTGTAACAATATTTTGTTTGCGCTTAGCTCGTTATTATTTGTAGTAACCGTTCACCATCATCATCACCTGCCTATAAAGATTCCATTACTGGGCTTAGGCGTTCATTATTAAATAAGCACACAGCATACGGAGAAAACTATATAATAGTAACAATTTCTCAATTGTTACTATCTTAAAGTCGTTTTAATGTCCTGTCCCTGTTTTAATATCACACAATTATTGTGAAGTTGTAACGTAAAACTGGATTAGGCCAACTTTTATCGTGTCAGCTAAAATAACAAGTTTAAGATAAAAATAGTATTAAAGTTTCCGCTGCAATCAGAAACGTCGATTTTTTCTGAACATAAAGATAGAAACAACAAGAACCTAAATCAATACCAATTATCGCAGAACAAATGATTTGTTGCGCTTTCTAAGTAGTAATAGTAAATATATTTTAAAATTAATAAAAATGTATTTTGCGTTATAGAGCAATCCCAACGGCATATTAAACGCGACAGCCGGAATATCGAGAATTGGTATCTCCAAATGAACTAATGTGTTTTAAGTGACAAACTTTCAATTTGGGGCACCGGGCGCCCGGCGTATGAAATTAACTACAAGTTGAACTTTGTTACATAATAATTCCTTATGGGACTCGATAATATTCGAATAAGTATATTTCTGAATTTATGCGAGACTTCATTTCGTGCAAAATTTCAAGAGATTTTCACCATTCTTACTTTTCATTATGCAACACAAAAGTACCATGTCAGTAGATAAAATAGTTGAGGTATTTATGTCTCTATAATCTGAAATGAAAAGAATTACAAAATTGTATAACCAATTATTGTTACCATGACAATATATCTCGAGATATTTTTGATCTGCACTGCAAACAAAAGAACAACAGTAAACTGAACGGAACAACTCCATAAGTTAATAAGCAAGTTTGTTATACAGGCACACAACAATGAAACTAATTGATTTCTAAAAGTTGTTGCTCTATTGCATTACCTATTTCTTCTATGTTTGTACGAACTCCTTTTGCTAACCTAATATTTTGATGCTACTCCCTATTTTGTAACATGAGTTTTTATTCAATTATGTTTCTTCTTTCCTTTTGTATTAGTAGTGTACGGGTTTGTACACCTTTTATGATAATACCAAAAGAAGTGAAAGTCTTGATAAAGTGATAGAAAATATAATTGATAATAACTACTGATCTAAAATGATATGAAAATGAGTACGCGCGGCGTGATTGACTACCGATGACGAACTAATATTATAATGACCTAAATTACTTATTATTGCATGTGGCGTAAATGCTGATGTGACAAAGTGTACTTGTAGCCCGTACAAGTAGCTATAATATAAACAGCATCAATTTGAAAATGATTTCTTAACCGAGCAATTCTGGAAGCTTTTGTAGGAGCTGCTATTACTATAGAGAATTTAAAAAAAATTACGAGCCTTACAATAGTCGCATATGATGTGACATTTGACATCTCACCTTTCAAATTCGTTATTACAATATTACTGACAATATTACTTTGAAAATAGTACTTATTCAATTACTCCCATATAAATGGTATAAAGAAACCTTAAAAGTCAATGA
Source organism: Eudonia truncicolella (assembly GCA_949315975.1). Classification (NCBI taxonomy): domain Eukaryota; kingdom Metazoa; phylum Arthropoda; class Insecta; order Lepidoptera; family Crambidae; genus Eudonia; species Eudonia truncicolella. Next base: position 6,897,176 of record OX438832.1, read on the forward strand.
GCTTTCTTTTAACATAACATTCTTCTTCTACTCAAACTTAACATCTTTCTCTATGAAAGCTATGTTAAAATCTGACTCTTATTCAGTCTATTAGTAGATCGGGTCAGTCAGGTACATACTACCTAATGGTACTATCTTATCTTAGTGGGGCTTGCCGAGGTTTCCCTCTCCCAGTAACACTTCGACCCATCGGGATCTTTTGTGCAACCCCATCCTTTCACTCTTCCTCCTCTGTAAAGATAGATGCCATAAGTTTGGCAACGTCCTTAAGAGCGAAGAGCCTGAAGTCCTCCGGTTTCGGATAGGCCGACCCCAGGAGTCCCATTCTTTTCCTAGCCAGAGTTCCAGTTCCATCCACCATCTCGTTGCCGTGGATTCCCATATGGCCTGGGACCCAGATCAATCGCACCTTGTTCTGCCCACCTAGCTTGTTTAGAGCTTTTGTGGTTTCCAGAACAAGGCCAGAGTCGATTCGTGGCGACATGAGTGACTTGAGCGCGGCTAACCTAACCTAATGATTTTGGGGTTGAGTCCCCACGTCTTGCTATATGTAGACCGACACATGCCAAAGACTCTGTAAGCCTTGGCTACTGTTGTGTCCACATGCTGTTTCCAAGTAAGTTCCCTATCCAGCGTTGAGCCTAGATATTTCACTTCTTTGGACCAAGAGAGCCGGGTGCCATAGAGTGTTAGGTTACCCAGTCCCGTAGTGTTCCTCATTATTGTAAAGGGGATGGCTGTTGTTTTCCCCGGGTTTACAGAGAGGTGATTCCTCTCTGTAAACCCGGCACCATTCCATTCCTCCAGCACGGGCACGTTGCATTAATCCCGATACCGTAGAGGGAAATTTCCCACTGACTGAGATGACCAGATCATCCGCATAACCAACCGTATAGAATGGTCCTTTATTAAGTCTTACTACAATTGAATCAACCACAAGGCTCCAGAGAAGAGGTGAGAGAACCCCTCCTTGCGGGCATCCTCTGGTTGTTCGTGCAATTATACTGTCTCCTAGCAGTTTGGAGTTGATAATTCTACCCTTTAACATGCATTCAATCCAATTACAGATCGGTTGTGGCATGGCTATGGCAATGGTACTAACTAATTACACAACATTAATTTGTTGGCTGGGCGGTTCAGTAATAAAAGGAAAGTTAATTTCAACAACTAATAAGTTCAGTAAAACTTCCATTCAGAAGAGTGGGCATTCAGTTTTTATTGCTTCTGAAACTGAAAAAGCCTTTTAAACGGCCATCTAAATTTATGCTTTATCATCAGCTGTTATCGTTATGATTGTTATAGTAAAATTTAAATTGTGTAAAATTAAATTGTTTTCCAAATGATTCATAATTTGTGACGACCTCCGTAGCCAAGTGGCTTGCACGCCGGACTTTGGGCGGCGCTAACTCTGAGGTCCCGGGTTCGATTCCCGGTCGGGTCAATGTCGAAAACGAACTTTTCGATATTGTGTCGGCTCTGGGTGGTTGTGGTGCCGTCGTTGTTTCTGATTTCCATGAAACGAGTGCTCTAGTTACTTACCTTGGGATCAGAACAATGTATGTGATGTTGTCTCATATATGTATTATTTATTTATATACTTATTACAATTTACAATTTACAATTTTTATATTTATATTATTATCACTTAATTTTATAAACTTAATATGTGTATTTCAGTTCTTATAAATTTATGTAGTATATGTTTCATTTACGTTCTTTGTCGCACAGCTTACCAATTTTTCTGCCTAGCCCTAAGGTCGACTGGTAGAGAATGCCATTTGGCATTAAGCCCGCCTTTTGTACTTTGTTTTATTGTATTGTGCAATAAAGATTAAATAATAATAAATAAACGTTAGATTGTAAATTTTAGTGTCCGTTCACAATCTCACCAAATTAATTGTAAACTAACGGTTTGTAAAATTATCCGGTGACATATATATTATATTTATTCCCCATTTCAAAAAAATCACAAAGTTAAAAACGGGTATAGGCGTTTTGTTTTATGTTTCAAGAAGACAAGGCAGGAAAAATATTCCTGCTGATTAAAGTGTGCAAGTTTGCCAACACCTCACACAAAGCTTCTTGGAGTGACGTTCTATTAAAACACGGAGGAAAAAAGAAAAATTTCATACATACAAAACTCTCCACTTTTCCGGCATAAATTCTAAAGTATATTACGTATACGAGTTTTACACAGTAGATAGTTTGGGCACTTAAAAATAACTTTGTCAACGTTGCTTCATGCATAAAGATTAAAAAGATTGTGGGAACATAAAATTAATGCTGAAGAAGTTATTAAAGTTTCAAGAACTTTTATGGAAAACTCAGTTTCGCGGTAGAAATGCGAGGTAATTTATTTCAAGCTGTAATTGCTTAGGAAAAGTCAAGACACGTTATTACATAGCAAAATGATATACATCTGGGTCCCAGGCCATATGGGAATCCACGGTAACGACATCTCGTGGCGATCAATCAATCGATGGCGGATGCTTTTGCCAGGGAGGGCTCGGAGACCCAGCTGATTGGTCCTTAGCCGTTCGTGACACTTGCACCGAGTACCATTAACAAGGCCTTAAAAGATTACATCGAAAACAGGCACGGCATCGAATGGAAAGAGCAGCCGGGTATGAAACACTCCAAATCCTTCCTTGGCGAAAAGTTCATATGCGGAGGCGGTAGAAGGCAGGCCCGACTTACCATCGGTGCCTTGACAGGGCACTATGCCCCAAAACAAATGCTTCACAGAATGCACCTTTCAACAAATAGTTTGTGTAGGGCGTGTGGAGAAGAAATGGAGTCAATGCACCTACTGTGTGACTGCGACTCTCTGGCTAGGAAAAGAATGGGACTCCTGGGGTCGGCCTATCCGAAACCGGAGGACTTCAGGCTCTTCGCTCTTAAGGACGCTGCTAAACTTATGGCCTCTATCTTTACAGAGGAGGAAGAGTGAAAGGATGGGGTTGCACAAAAGATCTCGATGGGTCGAAGTGTTACTGCAAGAGGGAAACCTCGGCAGGCCCCACTAAGATAAGATAAGATAAGATATTACACAGTAATATTTACATGAATCATTATTTTTACTGCATTCGATTTTATGCCATATAACTGAGGTATCTACAAAATACAAAGTTATTTTGTAGAGGTTGCTGTTATTGGCCTAATACGGTCTTAACTGCGTCACGTGACTATTTAGGGGGCAACAAACAAGCCGTGTGATCGAACCCCGATCGATCCCTGTTCCCTACTAGATTCTCTAGATACACATTACATATACAGATAAACAAAATTGAATGTACCTTACCTTTAGCTTATACCTTTTCTTAATACTATGTTGTAGTTATTTTTTAGGCATTGTGTGTAGCTTAGAGAGCTACCAATCTCCAAACCGGTTCCTCCTGAAAACCAGCGCCATGGCTCCGGCTGTGACATTAGACTGAGAAGAAGCCGTTTTGGCATTTAATTTTGTATTTTTTTCTTTCTTTCTTTCTTTCTTTCTTTCTTTCTTTCTTTCTCCGAGAAGTGAAGGTTGGATCGGAATATTTAAAGTACTTTCGCTGCGTGTCATCTCGTGAGACGCTCTGCATAATCAAATGTAACATTTGTGGACAATCAACGGAAGCCGAGTGGCAAAGCTCTCGCCCTAATATCCCAAGATCCTGGGTTGAATTCCCAGGTTGGGTTGAGTTTATTTTGAATTCGATGCAAAGGCTCTGTGAGGATTTGTGACGTTCCTTTAAATATGGTTGAGCGAAGCGATGGCTGATCCACATGTCATACTCGTGAACGGGTGACGTCTGTCGCGGCTGGCCCTAATCTCGCGTACTAATTTGAATTGTTATTATTTAAAGTTTTACTTTGTTCGTAGAAAAATTTATTGGTACCTGATTTGCAATATATATAATATTATTTTTTTTTTTTTGGTTTTTACGTTTTGTGTGCTGATTAGTGATGATAGGTGTCCTCCTATGACAGGGTGACATTTTCCAATATGTGACACTGTTAAAGAAAGCGACAAAAGAAATGCCCTTGCTGATTTTCTTGCCGGTTCTCTTTAGTAAAAGGTCTCCCGCCCTGTGTAGATTTACGAACTAATGGCATAGTATTCATAAGAGCTATTTGTATCAAACTGAATAAATAATTTGAATTTGGAATTCTTCACCATCATCCTTCACCATGCGATGTCATGTTTTCAATTATGATGGTTCATTCTCATCTGCAGTGGGTTAGTACATAGCCTATATACACAGTCAGGTCATAAGTTCTGTCACATGTTTAATATAAAATAATTGAGACAAGTATATTCATTATGTAACCATTTATATACCAAAATGAACTTAACAAAACATAGATTCTTATGACAATAAAGTTTATTAAAAATGACCTCCGTGATTTTGAATACAGGCCTTCAATCTGCGCGGCCAGTCGTCTATCGCCGCACGAACGAGGTCCATGTCAATATCGGCGGCTGCCTTAATCAAGGATGTCTTGAGTGACCCCAAATTGGAATGAGGCTTTGAGCACGCCTTTTCCTCCAAGTGTTGCCATATCTTGTAATCTAACGGACTCAAATCTGGACTGTGTATTTTGATACACAACTGCATTAGTTTTTACACCTTTCTCACAAAAATGTACCTCTGTTAAGCCTCAATAAGAAACTCCCAACCATACCATGAGCGAAGATGGAAAATGACCTCGTTGGACACGCGGAATACGGTGACTCGCTTTTTCACTACTGTGTGCATACACCTTATCATTTTGTTTGTTGTAGCTCTCTTCTACGGTAAAAATTTTTTCATCCGAAAAAAGAATTTCCCGATATTTTTTTCCCGCGTACCGCTTCAACAAAGCGCGGCATCTCTTCAGTCTCAGGTCCATTAGACGAGCATTCAAACGATGTCCCGTTTTTCTTCGATATGCCCGAAGCCCTAAGTCTTCATTTAACACCCTTTTCACCGTTCTGCTTTACCCCATCTGAAGGGCCAACAGTTTCTGCTTACGTTTGTGATTTCTTTGAATTCGCGCCTTCACAGCTTTTATCACTGCTGGAGTCCTAACAGACTGAGGGCAACCACTTCTTGACCTGTCATCTACACTAGAGTCTTCATTGTATCGTTTGATGGTACGACAAACGAATCTTTTGGTTAAATTAAAATTTTTCAGTATGTCAAAAATTTGAATTGGCGCGTAACCGCAACGATGCAACGCAATAACTGCAACACGGTCTTCTTTAAGCGTCCACTCCATATTTAAAAATGAGTAAAATTCTAAAAAGTATATATTTTTATTTTCATGAACAATTCGAAATTCAAATTCAATAAACTTTTTTGTGGCCAGCATTCTAAAAGAAAAGTTTTTACTGTGTGACAATACTTATGACCTGACTGTGTATTTAATTACTTTGTTTTTATTTTTTTTATATTTACGGGTAAGCACAGCGCCTTGATCTCACCTGATGTTAAGTGATGATAAGGCCAATGATGGAAGCGCACTTCACCCGGGATCCTCAACTAGTGAGGTACTGGCTATCTTATCTCTAGCTGCCGGAACACAACAATGCTATAAACATTGATGTTATGGCGACATATTTAGATAAGATGGTTGTAGCTAGCCAGGCGGACTAGCAAGCCCTACCACCAACCAAACCGAGTACACAAACATGTGCCCCCCGCTGGGAATAGAACCCGGGACCTCTGGGTCTATACCGGTGGTCTTAGCCACTAGACCACAGAGGCGGTAAATGTAATTATTGATGACTTACGCACTTAGACAGGTTGTGTAAATGGCACAAACTGTAACCCAAGCTACATCAGCTCGTGGAGGAACTCATTGACACAGTGGTTAGCACGTTCGGGTCGCTATCGTGAAAGTTGTACAAGTTTTACCGTACGAAAATGTTTCGAGCACAGAGAAGTGCTTTAGAAGGCATGTAAAGCTGTTGGACATGGTTGGGTGGTGATCGTGATACCACATTATACCCTTGCTCAGCCAAAACTTTGGTTTAGTTTAGTCTTTAGAGCATGTTAAGTATTTACCAAGCGAACTGTACTTGTATCGGTAGACGACAGCTTGTCGTTGTAGCAGTTGCTGTGTTTGACTGATAGGTTGCTGGATTGCTGGTGGATTCTGAATATTGTAATAAAATACCAGGACTGCTGAGACGTCTTTATTCTTCTTTATTCGCCGAGAGAGAGAGCAATAGTTGCCATTACAATGAGTGACAAATATACTTTTATATTTTTATTGTTGGCAACATCAAACAGTCGTTCTAATAAGAAGGTCGATGTAACTAATAACATCTTTAGTAAGAAAATACAAAATGTTGACTAAAGTCAAAAGTCAGTCGAAGTTTTGGTAATGGCATATAATTTTGTAAATGTCGTTATGTTTCATGCGCCCATTCTTTTCCATAGCTAAAAAATAGACGTCATGAATGAATGTAGGTAAAAAAAACTCAACAAACAACAAACTCAAAAAAAGGGCAACTCAAAAGCACTTTTTTAAAGTTTATTTAAATATTAAAATTTAACTTCGACTTTGAAGTAACCTTTATAAAAAAGCTGACGTCTTATATTTTACGGGTAAGCACACTTCCTTCATGTCACTTGATGTTAAGTGGTGATAAGGCTAATGATGGGAGCGCACTTGACCTGGAATCCATAACTGCTGAGGCACTGGCTATGTTATCTCTAGCTGCCGGAACACAACATTGCTACAAACATCGATGGTATGGCGATATATTTAGATAAGATGGTGGTAGGTAGCCAGGCGGACATACAAGCCCTACAACCAACCAAACCGAGTACACAAACGTACCCCCGCTGGCAATCGAACCCGGGCTGTCTGGGTCTGAGACCGATGATCAAAACTTCATTAAGGATGCTAGAGAGAAGAATATGCGCTTGAAACTGCACATTTTTTTATAGAAGTATCATGCAATATTATGAAACCTAACGACGAAGGTTTAATGATAGATTTCGAACATTTGGAGAAGTTTCAGTGCCGCAGTCCGCATTCCACCAGGCAACTGAAAATAATGAAATAATGGAGTCATGATCATCAGCAGTGCGTGAACGATTGAGAGAAGAGAGTAAGATAGAAAACGAATTAAATTCTATGTCACATAGCTCCTTTGAAAACGATGATTTGTAATAAGATAATTATCTTTAACGACTATCTCTTCGTCTCTTTGTATAAGGATAGATTACGTGTCCAATCCCCTATAAGAGTATTATAACCATTCATAAGGTATCCTTATACCACCTGTATTAGCCCACAGTAGGCATTGTAATATGTCTCTATCTGCTTCTGTTCATTCCATCTGTCCTTATCGCATTGGTAATTATTCCATAGACAGCTGGAGCATACTCAATGCACTTTGATCCGTACATCTTGTCATTGTATCGTATGACGTCACGTGAGCTAAAGCAACACATTACAATATATAAAGCTTGGATTACACGCTGCTTTAGGTTAGATTAATATCTGGGACTCTAATTTCTGGCCACAACCTAAAAGCTTGTAAGGCCAAATAACACATTGAGAAAAAAACCTTAGCTTTGGAATATCAATCGTACGTAATTAACTGTAGTTTATTAAACAATAAACTAATAAAAAAAACGATGTTTGCTGCATTTCGCCATTACAGCATTAGTAGATATTAAGAGACAAGCCACGGTGCGTATAGCATTGTATATTCCTGTCCTTAGCATCTAGAACTACAGATTTAATCAAATTGTGGTTTATAAAAAAAAAATTGTTGGCTGAATTTCGCTGTACAAAGGACTACAGCGTGTATTGCATTGTTTTTGTATCGGATAATAACGTTTGTGACACAAATTCAAAGTCAAGGTCAAAGTCGACATTTTTTATTCAAATAAACTTAAGAAAAGTGCTTTTGAATCGTTTTTTACCTACTTACCTACCTTTTACTACCCATTCAGGACGTCTATTTTTTAGCTGTGGAGAAGAATGGGCGTAAGAGACTCTACAGCTTTAACAAAAGTAACGACACTTACAAAAATGAAGTATATCGTTTCCAAATCGTACAATATTTAATTTAATACAATACAAACGTATGTAGATTTGATATTCTGCTTCCTAAATTGTTAGTCCAGCCAAAAAGTAACGCTCTTTACAAGAATTTCATTACCAACAATAGGTAGAGTTAGCATCATAATTATTTGTCGAGACGAGATGGCCGGGATATTTATACCTCATCTAGCCATATGAGACCCTGGACCCTTGTCAGTTCATTTGCGTTCTAGGTTAATTGTGATTAAAATGAGGCGGCGCGCCGAGCGGTGACAGTCAAGTCGAATTGGGATGGCAGAGTTTGATTCACCGTTAGATATCCGATGTGAACCTACTTAAAAGTAGTTAATAGTAAATCAATATGAAAAGAGAGAACTTCGATGGCTCTGTGGTAAGCGCACTCGGTTTGCGATTGCCGAAGTTAAGAAAGTTTTGCAAAGGACGGTCTTTGGATGGGTGACCAAAAATTTGTCAGTTCGAGATCCTCCGTGCTTCGGGGCACGTAAAGCCGTTGGTCCCGGCTGCATTAGCAGTCGTTAACAACCACTTAATCGTACTGGGCCCGCGAGGTGGTTAATGGCTTGTTTTCCTGTGGTGTTATCATCTATAAGGAAGGCTCGTGCCCAAGCAGTAGTGACATAAAATGAGCTGGTGTTACTACTTAAAGAGCTGTTATGCTTGGATAACTTTCCATACTAAGGGAATGCCTCGTTGGCCTAATGGCAAAGCGCTCAGTACGATGTCTAAACTACTAGGTACTGGGGTCAATCCCAGGTCGGGTAGTTCCACTGGGAACTGTGTTCGGATTTCCAATAAATAACCCTGGTTTTTTATTACCAACCCGCATTAAGAAGCGTAGTGATTAATCACTCATGAATTGTAGCGATGACTTGATTTCAATGGTGAATGAGTGGAGGAGATTTCTTTATTCAAAAGTAGGTAGAAAAGTTCGAATATATGCTGTACTTTATTTAACACTTTTCTAAGCATTTTACGTTGAACTCCGTTAAATATTTAATTTCATATTCACGCACATAACACAAATCTGAGGTTTTGATTTTGTAAAGAGTTAGCCAGCTTACGAAGGAATAGCGATACTTGTACATATACCAACGTGTGTAGCGCACGCTGGCGCCGCTTAATAAGTCATCGAGCGTGCTCTACGAGTTTCAGTCTGGTATAAACCTATAGCCGGTGTATTATGTACTTTGTAGCTGGTATAGTATGTACTTCATAGCTGGTATATTATGTACTTTGTAGCTGGTATATTATGTACTTTATAGCTGGTATATTATGTATTATATGATATGATGTACGTTATAGTTGGTATATTTTGTACTATATAGCTGGTATATTATGTACTATATAGCTACTATATTATGTATCATATTATATTATGTACTTTGTAGCTGGAATATAATTTAAGCTATAGCTGGTATATTATATACTTTGCAGATGGTATATTATGTACCATATAGCTGGTATATTATGTACTTTGTAGCTGGTATGTTATGTTCTATATGATATGATGTACGTTGTAGTTGGTATATTATGTTATATATAGCTGGTATATTATGTACCATATTATATTATGTACGTTGTTGTTGGCATATTATGTACTTTATAGCTGGTATATTATGTACTTTAAATCTGGTGTATTATATACTTTATAAGTGGTATATTATATACTTTGTAGCTGGTTTATTATGTTTTATGTAGCTGGTATATTATATACTTTGTAGCTGATTTATTATGTACTTTATAGCTTGTATATTATGTACTTTGTAGCTGGTATATAATGTACTATATAGCTAGTATATTATGTACTTTGTAGCTGGTATATTAAGTACTATATAGCTGGTATATTATACACTTTGTAGCTGGTATATTATGTACTTTATAAGTGGTAATTTATGTACTCTGTAGCTGGTATATTATGTACTTCATAGCTGTTTTATTATTTACTTTATAGTTGGTATATTATGTACTTCATAGCTGGTATTTTATATACTTTGTAGCTGGTATATTATGTACTTCATAGCTGGTATATTATGTACTATATAGCTAGTATATTATGTACCTTATTATATTATATACGTTATAGTTGTTATATTATGTTTTTTATAGCTGATATATTATGTATCATATTATATTATGTACGTTGTAGTTGGTATATTATGTATTGATATATTATGTACTTTGTAGCTGGAATATTATGTACTTTATAGCTGGTATATTATGTACTTTATAGCTGGTATATTATGTTTTTTATGGCTGGTATAAAATGTTCTTTGTAGCTGGTATATTATGTTTTTCATAGCTGGTATATTATGTATTTCGTAGCTGGTTTATAATGTACTTTGTAGCTGGTATATTATGTATCTCATAGCTGGTATATTACGTACTTTGTAGCTGGTATATAATGTACTTTATAGCTGGTATATTATAAAGAGACCCAGAAGATGAAGTTAATACATACCGTGCTCGAGCAACGCACCAAAGACTTTCTTACGGACGGGTAGATCCCACTTTATCCATTGCGTATATCCATTGATGGATATTCTGGGATTGTTTTTCCCACTATATCCATTGCGACTTAACTCCATACAGGAACTGCATACTGGCCATGTTTTTATTAGATAAAATATCTTACAAGTATCTATCAATAGTGACATTCACTGACGCTGATATATATTTTTTTGCGACGTTTGTATCTGAAGCGTTATATAAAAAAAAATGGAAAAAATAAAAGAGGCAGAGGCATTGCATTATTACTTGAGGGTCATGTATATACGAAACACACAACTTTTAAAAATGGTAATATATTTTGGAAATGTAGTAAACTCCTTAAAAGTAAGTGCAAAGGATCATTGACGGTATCAGTAGTAAGTACTACAATAGTTCTAGCTTAAAAAAGAAAAAAAAAGAAACGTGCGTTTGTATCGCTACAAAAAGTCAGTAGATAAAATGGGACAGTTCGAGCGCAGCTGTTTCGTGATTCCGTGTCCGTGAGAGGTTGTCTAGGTGTGCGTTGCTCGAGCACGTTTGATTGAAGCTTACCTTCTGTAGTCTCCTTATTTTGGGACGAAACGCTGCTGCAAACGAATGGGCTGTGCTGCAAGTCTGAATACTGAGAACGGTGGGGCGGGATGCCTTGCATGCTTCAATATTCTAATGTTTTCATTAATTTGTTGCTTATTATTTTGGGTGGACAAATGTGTGGATATTCAAATGTTCTCTCTGATTTGTTTGTTTCTTTTTTAAATGATATTTTATGTAAAGAGTTTTGTTTTTAACTAACATGGAAACCTCATTGTAACCCAACCTTTGTTACATCTTAACCTTAGTAACTGGAAGAAAAAAAAATTAAGCATTTCTAAAAATAAATAAATCAACCGGCTACACAAAAAATTATAGATAAAAATAGGCAGGTTTAGTTTGCACATAGCATGCATAGCATGGCACCGTCAATGATATGCGAAAAGTACCCAATTGAGTTTTGAAATGAACGTCTTGACACACAATAAACAAGTTAAGAGCTTTCAATGCTTTGGAAGTCTTTATCTACTTAATTGGTTTCAAGTCCATTATTGAACAATAAAAGCCCATTAAAACTGCTCGAAATTCATCGCTTATTGTCTTTTAGTAAATGATTTAACACTTGAAAAAGGCGACTGACTCAGGTGGGGTTATATTGTCTCTTGTTTGTTTGATTGGTTATTCAAAATAATGTTAGTATTTTGCCTACTAACATGCCACTTTACACTTCGTAAAAAAAAGCTGATATAACAACTGGATATATGCGATTTATAGTCCACTATGGAAAGTTGTAAATCGTTTAAAAGTTTCCCTCACAAAAGTATATAAAGTAAAGTAAATAGCCTATATACTGTCCCACTGCTGGGCAAAGGCCTCCATCATTGAAATCAAGTCATCGCTATAATTGATGGGTATTGGCTTAATCACCACGCTTGCCAAGTGCGGGTTGGTGATCACAAACCCGGGCTATGTATCGAAAAATCCGAAACACACTTTGCCCGACCTGGGAATTGAACCCGAGACCTTAAGGTATCGGGCCGAGCGCTTGCCACTCGGTCAACGAGGTGTTTCAGTTCCTTCACAAATGATCTTTTATTAATTAATATTGTCTATAAAATCTCTATAAAATCTGTTTGCAGGGTGAAGAGGTCACGGTTCGAAACGTTTAAAAATATTAAATCACGAATAATCTCTCACCCTACGGAGGAGGGCTTCGGTTCTAAACGAAGGCGCTGATAAATTATGATATTATTATAAACTGCGATACTTTTCCACATAATACCCCGCATGCAGTTGGTAATAGGATTATTTTTTCTAATAATAGGTATAGTTTATTTGGAATGCCACGAAAAACAACAATAGATATAAATAAAGCAAAATATACGGATGTTGACTAATAAAAACCTTTTTTAAAATTTAAGATTAACCAGATTCGATTACTAGCCTAACACTTTTAAAAACATTTTGTAAATTTACTCAAAAAATAGTGCATTCACAATATTTTTTGTTATCGACGACATGGTTCCTCAGTACAAATTCCTTTATCGTTCAGTTTTTCGACCACATTCTTCCATCTGGTTGCTCATATATATCATCTATATTAAAAATATAAATAGCAAAAACCATTTATTCATTATTACAAAAAAAAAACACATTCATAATAAACAGTAGTAAAGGGCATCTTTTCAGCATGTCATAGCACTTTAGTAATGCCACGACGTTGGTCTTCCGATCTTCGGAAGACCAACCCTCAGAATGAATAGTCCATTACCTGTGAGTAGACTTCTTGTTCCGTCTGCTGCTTCTTGCTGCTGCTCCTTGAATTCTCTATGGCCGCGTTGGTACGCGTGCAGTATCTCCAGGAAACGCATATACTTGTCCGGTTGACGAGAGAACCGCGACTGGGGGTAGAGACACATTCATAAATTCATCATCATCATCATCATTTAAAAAAATCTAAATTCTAAATCATTAATTAATTTAGGCTACAATATAGCTCTTGTGAATGTCACTATGCCATCGGTTCGTAAGTCTACTCTGGGCGGGAGACCTTGTACTGAGAAGAACACCACATATTTACAACAAAATAAATAAAAATCTTAATTTTTTACCCCACAACGATACGTACATGTAAGAACACTCTACAGAACTGGCTTCGAGGTAAAAACTATAATGAAACAGAAAATCTTAAAGTAACAAATATATGTATAAATTAATTTTGTTTCACAAACACACACACAAACACACACACACTAGCTACGCTAGTGCGCGCGAGTGCGAATACGTACACCAAACAATATAAAATATATAAATTAAATTAATTTAAAAATACTTATTATATATTTGCTTTAGTTGTTTGTTAGTTAGCTTTATTTGTTTTAATTTAACAGTTAACATTTAATTATTAATTACGATAATATTTAAATTGTTACCGTCTACTCATAGCGTTTTGTTATTGTCTTGCTGTAGGTAATACCTACAGAAATACAATGTATCTTTTGTTATTTTAAAAAAGAGCGGGTTCTCCTAACGCGGGTATTTATACATAAAAGGAGATTCCAGCCATTTCTTATGTAAAAGATACCGAATAAAGATTTTTCATTTTTTTCTATAAATTGTCAACGTCTCTGAATTCCCCTTAAGCATAGAAAGCTTTATTAAAATCGGCTAATAAGTTTTAAAGAATTAGAGCTTTGAAGTTTTTACGGAAAACCGAAGTATGAAAGAGTATAAGTATCATAACAATTACTAAACAAAGATAGCTGATACAAGAATCAGATCAGAATCAGAGACAGACAGAGACAAAAGTTGTGGACAGGCTTATCCACAACTTTTGTCTCTGTCTGTCGTGCCAACACAGTATAACAGTGTTTGCAACTACCTGCCACTTTAAGCCCGTCACAGACGTAGCTAACATATATGTTATAGCAAGAAATATTACGATATAACTATTTAAACTATCATGGTCACTTGCATTAGAGTTATTATTAATGAGATTCTAATCATCTTTATTATTATACGATATATTACGATATAACTATCCATAGTAATCTTCGAGCAACCAGACGGAGCAATAACATATATTTCTATTACGTCACTAAAATATGTTGACAAATATTGTAAGACATACAAATATATATTATGGTATATACGACCGCGGACTTAATGAGGGCAAAAATATACATTACTGTATGCTACCGTGTTTGGTGGCTTGCTATAATATATTAAGTAGCACAGCATATTAATATATATCATAGCTATGTCTGTGACGGGAATTAAGAGTTAAGGAATGAAACAACTTTTACGGATCTACTCGCGTTTATTTTACACATTAGTTTTAATTTAAGGAATGTGAAAAAACAAGCTCCAAATATAATTATCGTTAACAAACTAATTTCAGTATTGTTACAGACCCCAAATTTGCTCGTTACATTTCACCTCAACAATTATGGTTAACAGAACCGCTTGTAGAAGTTTTAATTGAACTTGTTACCCGCGTTCTTTTCTTTGCTACCAAGTGATATTTATCAACACAATGATGAAGGCGAGAATGGAAAAGGGATGATATGAAAATAAATGAACTTGTCCGTTCTGTATTTATGATGCAGTTGAGTGTATACTTATTATAATGTTTATCTCTAGTATGAGTCATATTTAATGAAGTTGCAATGAATTGAATTCTGTTTATTCTGTTTTATTCTGTATTTATTTCCATCTGTATTCCTTTATACCCCATTTTAGTTTTAAATTGTTTTGACGCACACCTCCAACCCACCTGAAAATGTTGGCCAGGACCCCCGCGAAACGCTCGAAAGTAGTGAGCCCAGAATCGTCACCGATCGACCTGGAGAAGTTAGGCCCCTCTCCTCCAAACAAGACTTTTAGCGTCAGAAGGAGCATAGGAGAGATCGAAGAGAAGATGGATAGGCTGCAGGGGACAACCTCAACGGAGGTAGTGGTGAAGGCCCAGGCGACGTCGCAGAGGGTGAAACAGAAGCTGACTCTTCCAACAGCGGCGAGAGCGCCAGCACGTAGAGCCTCTATGGATGCCCCTGGGACGCCGCCTGGAGCAAAGACCTCTAACTTCAAGTCCGCCGATCGGGTGACCCAGGCCCGAGCCTGGCTTCAAAAAGCGAAAGCCCATATGGACGACTCTCGCAATTTGAGGACGGACATAAAGGCCGGGGTCACCCATGCGGTGGACAATCTTTACCGTCTGGTAAAGGAGGCAGCAGCAGCAGTAACACCAACACCAGAAGCTGCAAAGCCTAAGGAGACTAAAGCCGAAGAAGCGCTTTCCGTGGCTGACACTAAACAGGTGTTAGAGTTGCTCAAGGAGCAAAGCAAGAAAATTGACTCCACCTTCCAGGAGCTAGAAAAGCTGAAAGAGAAAGTGCTCACCCAACAGCAGCAACCGATCATAGAGCAAGCGACCTACGCAAGGGTGACATCTGGCCCAGCTAGGCGTACAGAGACTGCCTTGCACTCGCTAGTGGTCACGTCCACCAACGACCAGGACACCGGGGAGGAAGTCCTCGAGAAGGTGCGTAAGGCGGTTAATGCTACAGACGGCTGGGTCAAGGTAGAAAAGGTCAGGAAGGTGAGAGACAGGAAAGTGGTAGTGAGATGCGGAACTGAAGACGCTCGAGAGAAAATTAAAGAACGACTCAAGGGCGCAAAGGACCACCTCACCTTCGAAGAGGTGAAAAATCAAGACCCGCTGGTCATTCTACGGGATGTAATGGCCAAGCTCACAGATGACGAGGTGATACGGGCACTTCGGAACCAGAACAAAGATGTCTTCCAAGATCTGGACAAGAAAGAAGACCGAGTGGAGTTCCGGTTCCGAAGGAGAGCCAGAAACCAACACATCACTCATGTGGTCCTTAGGGTTTCCCCGCAGCTGTACCAAGGGCTAATTAGCAAAGGACATGCCCATATCGACCTGCAAAGGGTTAGAGTTGAGGATCAATCCCCACTGTTGCAGTGTTCAATGTGTCTGGGGTATGGTCATGGCCGCAGATTCTGCAACGAGACGGAACTAAAGTGCAGTCACTGTGCGGGATCCCACACGCGCGACAAGTGCCCGGTTTACAGCGCTGGTGCGCCCCCAACATGCTGCAATTGTACTGCAGCCAGTATGGACCGAACGGAGCACAACGCTTTTGACGCAGAGTGCCCAGTACGGAGAAGGTGGGAGGCACTAGCACGGGCTAAAATAGCATACTGCTAAGGTGGTCCTAAGTCGTTCACGGGCAGGCAATCACCCCGCCAGAGGATATGCAGTGGCCCAAGCGAACCTCCAAAGAAAACAGTTGGCAACGACTGAACTCATGGTGGCCGCCAGCGAACGCAAATTGGCGTTTGCACTGGTTCAGGAACCCTACGTTGGGGGGATTCGGAGGATGAAGGATTACCGCGGCGCGCGGGTCTACCAGTGCGCAACGATAGGAGATGGGACAGTGAAGGCAGCTATTGTCGTATTCGACAACGATCTCAGCGTCACACTGTGCCCGAAACTCACGACCAATAACATCGTGGTGGTGAGGATCCGAACTTGCGACTGGGAGATGACGGCGGTTTCCTTTTATTTTGAGCCCGACCTACCAATTGGGCCTTACCTGAACCGGTTGAGTTTGATCGTAGAGGAGTTGGGCCCAAGAAGACTGCTGATCGCCGGAGACTGCAACGCTAAGAGTACCTGGTGGGGTAGCACCATAGAAGACCTCAGGGGAGTAGAGATGTCCGGGACCCTGGAAGAGTCTGGTTTGCAGATATTGAATAGAGGTGACACTCCCACTTTTGACACCGTGAGAGGTAACAGGGAGTTCACCAGCTTTGTAGATATAACAGCGACTACCGACGACCTGTTGGGGCTTATAGAGAACTGGAGGGTAGACCAGGGAATAACAAGCTCCGACCACAACACCATTCTCTTTGATGTAAAACTCCGTAAGAGCAAAGGCTTGCAGGTCCAAAGAACTACGCGTCTATACAACACAAAAAAAGCCAACTGGACAGAATTTATAGACGCCATGGTGCAATTCAAACAAGAACGCAACATTAATATAGACACAATAAAAGCCTTAAGTGACAAAGACTCACTTGAGAAGACCATCGTAGAGCTCACAACAGCGATCACTTCAGCTTGCAGGAAAGCAATTCCAGCGAAGAAGAACGCAGAAACCCTCTCCATCCCTTGGTGGAATGAGGAGTTGACCAAGCTGAAGAAGACGACGGCCACATACAAACGGAGAATACGTAACGCTGCGCCACATCGAAGAGAAAAGGTCGTTGAAGAATATCTGCAAAAGAAAGAGATCTATGAGTGCCACGCCAAGAATGCCCGTATAACGAGCTGGAAAGAGTTCTGCGAGAAGCAGGACAGAGAAGGGGTATGGGAGGGGATTTATCGCGTTCTCAAGACGACCGCCAGGAGACAAGAAGACTTGGCCCTAAAAACCGAAGAAGGTATATACTTAGAACCCCAAGAATCAGCGGACTTACTAGCCGAGACATTCTACCCAGAGGACCTGGAAAGTAATGATAACGCAGACCATCGCCGGGTTAGAGAAACGGCAGAGAGAGTGAACGATCGGACAGATGATGAGCATCTGGATCCTCCGTTCACCTTGCTAGAGCTAAAGACCGCGATGGGGAGTTTCAATCCAAAGAAGGCCCCGGGAGCGGATGGCTTCACGGCAGACATCTGCAGCAGAGCCTTGGAACACAACATCGAAGAGTCGCTTGCCCTATTCAACAAATGCCTAGAACTAGGACATTTCCCGGACAGCTGGAAAGAGGCCACAGTGGTAGTACTCAGAAAACAGGGCAAGGATGACTATACAGTGCCGAAGGCGTACAGACTCATCGGGCTACTGCCGGTACTGGGCAAGGTTCTTGAGAAGATGTCGGTAGCACGGATTAAATACCATCTCGTACCGAGGATTAGTACTCGCCAGTACGGATTCATGCCCCAGAGGAGCACCGAGGACGCCCTCTATCATCTAATACACCACATCAGAGGTATGGTTCAGCTGAAAAAGCTGGTTACCCTAGTGTCATTGGATATAGAGGGGGCCTTCGACAGCGCGTGGTGGCCAGCCATCAGAATCCGACTGGCTGAGGAAAAGTGTCCGGTCAACATCAGGAGGCTACTCGACAGCTACCTCAGCTGCAGAAAAGTCATGGTAAGATACGCTGGGGAGGTAAGCACGCGAAGCACCAACAAAGGATGCGTGCAAGGGTCAATAGGCGGTCCAATACTCTGGAACCTGCTTCTCGATCCACTACTGAAGGGGCTGCATGAGAGGGGGGACTATGTCCAAGCATTCGCAGACGACGTGGTGTTGGTATTCCACGGAGATAGGGCTAGCGACGTCCAGCGACAGGCCAACGCCGCTCTCGCCTATGTTCAGCAGTGGGGTGTCCGCAACAAGCTGAAGTTTGCGCCACATAAAACTTGCGCCATGGTGGTCACTCGAAAGCTAAAGCATGACACGCCGCGGCTGAGCATGGGGGGGATCGACATTGGCATGTCTAAGGAGGTGAGGATTCTGGGCCTTACTATCGACAACAAGCTAACGTTTAATACCCATATTACCAACCAGTGCCGAAAAGCAATAAGTATCTATAAGCAGCTGTCCAAGGCGGCAAAAGTTAGTTGGGGCCTAGACCCCGAAATTGTTAGGTCGATTTACACGGCGGCGGTAGAGCCGGTTATACTGTACGCGGCAGTGGCATGGGCACCTTCAGCCAACAAACTAGGAGTCAGGAAGCAGCTCAACACGGTCCAGAGGGGGTTCGCGCAAAAGCTCTGCGGAGCCTACCGCACAGTCTCCCTACACTCGGCACTGGTACTTGCGGGGATACTGCCTCTCGACCTCAGGATTACAGAAGCAGCCGCTCTGTATGAGGCAAAGAGAGGGTCGTCACTGGAAGTACTGGGAGGCAGAGAGACCGAGAGTGCGGTGGACTTCGTCAGTGCTCCACATCCGGCGGCGCATATGGGTTTGGAGTTCGTGTGCCTGGAAGACCAAAACCTAGTGGACAGGTACAATGTGCAGCAGGTGCGAATCTTCACCGACGGCAGCAAGCTTGAGGGGAAGGTCGGGGCAGCACTTTCCATATGGAAAGGTGAGGCCGAGACCCGATCCTTAAAGCTAAGCCTGTCCGCGTACTGCACAGTCTACCAGGCGGAACTTCTAGCGATATGCAAGGCCACGGAAGTGATTGCGCGGGGAAAGGAGGCGAGTTATGGTGTGTATAGCGATTCGAGGGCAGCGCTGGAGACGATCGCCAACCATCACTCTCTCCACCCCCTGGCGGTGGAAGCACGGAAGAACCTGCGAGGGGCCTTCACCCAGGACAAAGCTGTATCCTTGTTCTGGATCAAGGCGCACGCGGGACTTCCGGGCAATGAGCGGGCTGACGAATTGGCCAAGATGGCTGCTCTAAAGTTGAAGAAGAGGCCCGACTACGACGCATGCCCAATCTCGTATATTAAGAGCCTATTACGAGATAAGACGATTGAAAGCTGGGACCAACGCTACCGTGAAGGGCAGACTGCCTCCGTTACGAAGATCTTCTTCCCGGACGCCAAATTGGCGTATAAAATGGTCAGGAAACTGCAACCGAGGGGCCCACTGACACAGATTCTGACGGGACACGGGGGCTTCGCCCAATACTTGAACCGCTTCAAGTGCAGGGCGAATCCCTCGTGCATCTGCGACCCCGACGTCGAAGAAAGCGTACCCCACCTGCTCCTAGACTGTCCCTCCACCAACACACTTAGATTCGAATTAGAACAGAGGTTTGGCATAACACTAGAATTAGATAACTTGCACGAAATTATATCGTCTAAGTATAGAGCAAAAGACTTTGCAGAGTACTGTGTAAAAATTTGTAAGTTAGCAATAAATAGAAATAAGAATTAGCAAATAAGTTTTTTTTTGTTTCGGCTATAATTTGGATTATAGTGCCGTAAGCAATGAAATAGTAGTAAGTAAATAAGTTTCTTTGTTAAATAGTTATTATAAATAAGAATAAATAAGATTGTATAGTGTATAAGAAAATGTATATGTAAAGTTAAGTGTATAAGATTTGTATAATAAATAAAAATTGTGTACCCTTTCTGTTTCCCCCAAAGAGGAATAATAAATAAAGAAAAGATAGTTAGATAGTTTAGATTAGAGCATTATAGACGGGCATCCCACCCGCAAAAGTATAAAAGAAGAAGTATGAAAGAGTAGTATGAGGAATGAAAGTACGAGAAGCATATAAGCGAGAACTAGTATGAAAGAGTAAAAACAGTTTTTAAAAAGGCTCCGATCATGTTGGAGGTGCTAGAAAAAAAAAAAAAAAAAAAAAATGAATTGAATTTCATTTGTTTATATAGTTAGTACGGCAAATGACTCCATTCCACCTGATGTAAGTTCATACAATGTAAGAAATCAAGGGTTTTTTATTGGTGTAATGGTAGTGGTATTGATTATTTATTTATTTAATTTGCATGTTATATACACAAACAAGCATTGCAATAAAAGTTTTATCTTATCTTGTGGGACCTGCTGAGATTTTCTTCTCCCACTAAAACTTCGAAACATCGGGATCTTATTTGCCTTACAAATAAACAAAGAATAAGGTCCGAATACTTATTCCGTGTTTTGTTCCTGTCATGTTAACGTCATTTCAAATAAGAGTAAAAGAGACAAAACACAGAATAACTATTCCGACCTTATTCTTTGTTTATTTGTAAGACCCTATATGTTTTATAAACGCAATGTCAATGACAAGGGCGCCTTCATAGAATGGTAGAATGAATGTGAACCTCCCGTTCTAACAAAAATAAACAGTGTCAGACGCTAGAAGAGTTTGATTCTCGATAAAGTGATAGAGTAAATAAAGGGGTATAATTTAAACGCTCATCAGAAATATTTTTTAGACCCTAAGCCTAAGTACTTAATAAATTAAATGCCTTTATAAAAAGGGTCCTAAAAGATACTATATTATGGTCAAAAATAAATAAACACACATCACAATAATTTCATATATTGTACAAATATTCTTTTTGTTTCCCAAAGTGGATAAATGATCACCAAATATTTACACTATTATTCAAATGATTGAGGGTACTAGCTGCCCTATTCCTGTAGGTCACTTGATAGGTTAGAAATCTCGAGGTTATTTTTTTTATTAGACAACAGAAAGCAAAAGTTACCAAAATGAAACTCGTGGCATAAAATATTGATATTATCTATTTGGTGACAATATAACATATTTGGTCTGATGAAATGCAGATAAAAGGTATTCATATATTTTTAAGGCATTTAGTAAAAATTTCTCTCGAAGACCACGATGGCGCAGTGGTTAACGCGCCCGGTCTGCGAGTGCTGAGATTAAACAACTTTCGCAAAGGCCGGTCATCGGATGTGTGACCAAAAATTTATCATCTCGAGCTCGGAAGGCACGTTAAGCCGTTGGTCCCGGCTGCTTTAGCAGTCGTTAACAATCACCAATCCGCACTGGGCCCGCGTGGTGGTTTATGGCCCGTTCTCCCTATCCCTCCATAGGGGAGGCTCGTGCCCCAGCAGTGGGGACATAATTGAGCTGACGATGAATAAAAATTTAAATTGTATCCTTTTTATAATATTTTAGAAAACACAATTTGGTGATCATTTATCCGTTTTGGTAAGCGTTTCGAATTTTGTTGGTAGTAAAATTGATACATTTTTGCTAGGCGTTTAAACACAAGCCTAAATAAAGTAAATAGCCTATAACTGCCCCACTTCTAGGCAAAACTCTCTATCATTAAAATCAAGTCTTCACTACATTTGATTGGCAAAGGCTTAATCAAATGCTTAATACGGGTTGGTGTTCGCAAACCCGGGCTATGCATCGAAAAATCCGAAATACACTTTACCCGACCTGGGAATTGAACCCGGGACCTTCGGGTATCGGGTCGAGCGCTTTGCCACTCAGCCACCGAGGCGTTAATAATAAAGTACCTATAAGGCGATAAGGTAATAAAGTACACACGCCTGCACATCAAACTACCACAAACTGTCAAATTTCTTCAATAGACTTTATTCTCTAATGATATGGTTGAAAATGTATTGAAGAAATGTGACAGTTTTGGATAGGTTGATGTGCAGGCGTCTGTACCTAATAATGATTGTGGGATAAACACGAACATAATTGTTTCCCAAATCTTTGATGTTTCTTCTATTGCATTTGGGTGTTTCAAAAGAGTAGGTAATTAATAAAAAAACCCTCTGACTAAACAAAAAAAAACTTAAAGCATTTTTTTTGCGTGTATATTTGAGAAGCGGCACAATCACAGCGTAATATCTATGTTAATAGGCCCCGATCGCGATGCTCAGGGCGGGTTCGATCGGTACATTTAATAGAATCAAATCGTATGCATTATCTGAAACGTGTTTCATGTCACCCATTTGAGGGGACGTGCGAGGGATCCCAGGCATACTCCGAGTACAGTCTCCCGTTTAATGTATGTGCCGCTATAAATATAGCTTCGGTCGGAGCCGATTCTCGTGACATTTACCAGAACATAATATTTTATGTGCCTGCGCAGAATGTGTTTGTGTCTTCAGTTGTGTATTTTAAAGTCTACATTTGCGAGAATATTCAAATATATTGCAGTCATTTACGGCTATATGGCTTTATACTCGATGTAAGTACAGTAAGAAATTAGCTATAAAAATGTCACTGACATCTGAATAATTATTAAATATACTAGTCTGGAATCACAGCTGTTACTAAGCCAGCAAACGCGAATACCTACAGCCTGCCTGATGGATATTGTCCACTGTAGCTCATTAATACAACGCAAGCAACACAAAAAATAAAAATATCGAATAGTTCGTTTTCGACATTGACCCGTCCGGAAATTGAACCCGGGACCTCAGAGTTAGCGCCGCCCAAAGTCCGGCGTGCCAGCCACTCGGCTACATACATAGGTCGTCGAAGACCAAGATGTCATATTTGCGTTGCCGCACAATGAAGACGCCCTGTAATTTCACTGGATCTAGGTTTTTTTGCTGATTGCTCTTTAGACGGCATTCTCAGCGTCACCGAACTTTTTGAGGACGGCGAGAAACTTAAAGGGTTCCTCAAGCCGTATGATCGAAGTACCGGCACCGTCAGAGGTTTCTAGAGGGAATCGCATAACGCAATAGTCCGTTTCCTTGTTTTCTATTAGATTGTCTGAAAGGTTCAGATCGGATCAGGAGCGGACCAAGCTGAGGGCGCCTCTAAAAGCTAAGACGTCGGCACGGGTTGACCGGGCACGGGGAGAAGCACCGTGGTATGTTTTTTTTAAAGTGCTTATTGCTGCACTGAAGCCGAATTAAATATTTATAAAATCAAAAAGCAGTGCAAGGATTCAGTGCTTACGTCAGCCTTCCTGGTAGCATAATGGTCAGTGCAGCCGCCCGGATTGCGGAAGACCCAGGTTCGATTTCTGGGTGGGTCGGGTAGGCATTTAATTTTTTCACTGTATTTTATAAATATTCACCCAGGTTTGGTCAGGAACATGTATGTACCTGGTATAAAGCGTGAGGGAACCGGGTCATCGTACTATTAAGTCAGTTTAAAAAAGGTTTGCACTAATTGCTCGTAGCTGTACTCACCCTCCATTTAATTTATTTGCATGCGAAAGAGAGACATGTACGTACGCCATGAAGGCGGACGACGATACAAGGACGAAGCAATAAATTGTCTACATTTCAAGCGTCTTCAATAAACGAAGAATACAATACCGGGCGTTGAGAAATAACGTAGACATTCACGAGCGCAAATACAAGGAGCGGAAGATTCGAATAGCAACTAAAAAGCATGACGAGGCAGTGAAGTTCAACAATATATTAACAGTTAAGTACCTTGTCACTGTATGTTCTTCGCGATTATCTTGAAACTATTTACACCAAATAAAAAATACCAAAAACCAAAATAACAAACTAAAATAAAAAATAATGTGGAAAGGTACTAAATATATAATGGTATAGTCTACCAGCACATGTTTTCCCTCTTTCCTGTGATATAGGGTCCTTCAAACGAGGCGTGAAGAAGCACCTTGTGGGCCGGCAGAGTGAAGTTGACTGATGCTGCGTTGTTTTCACGTTGCACCAGTTGTCTTCGCGTCTGGATTCCATTTCCACTTAGCATCAGGTGGTGTGGAGTCATTTGCCGTGCTAAGTATATATATATATATAAAAAAAAAATATTTCCTCTATTAAATAGAGTTAACTTCTTGTTTTATCAACAACCATTATACGACAAAAACTAAGACCAATGGTCTAAAGTACATTTCAAAGCTTGTCTCAAGATAATATTTCTGTTTGGCGACCTATCTTGAGAACGATCATTGCTGTCGTACTCGTACTTTCAGCTACACTCCAGACGGATACGACAGCTGCTTCGCTTTATTTAGCCTATAATCTTTCTATTTAGCCTATTTAAAGCCTATAATATTTAAAGCCTATAATATTTCTAATCTTTATTTAGCCCGAACCGTATAAAACGACAGGTGTACCAATTTGGTATATATGCTTAAATTGTTTCTTTGTTTTCAATTTATATTTGTTTTTTTTAAATTTAGCTGGATGGAGAGTAGCCGCCCCGCGGATCGTGCTTAGTGGCGGGCCCTTGAAGAGGCATATGTCCAGCAGTGGACTAGTTTAGGCTGATGATGATGATGTGTGATGTTTTGTAACAATTTTTTTTTTTAAATTCTATTTCTCTATTTTTTTGTTTACACAAAATTTCAGATTTAGTTTAGTTTTAGATTTAGAAACATAAAAACATGAAAACGTCTCTGAGAAAAAAAAATACAATGTCATAATTCCATTACTAATAGAACTGGCCCTATGTATGTTTTGTTCGCGATGATAATGCCGAAAATGGAAGCTCAACTTCAACCTCAACAACTGAGACACTGGCTATGTTATCTCTAACTGTCGGAACACAACAGTACTACTAAAATTGATGTTATGGCGACATGCTTGCGTATGTTATTGACGTACAGAACAAAGTATAATATTAATTCGTAGCCTTGTTTATTCTTTCCTTTTCATTTCCTTAAATCACTCTATCAATTGACGAAATTTCGAAGCCAAAACATCCTTTTCTAGAAGGAGGAGAAGAGGAGTAGAAGAGTTATAGCCTTCACCATGTATTTAAGACGTGTCGAGATTATAAAGAGAATGAAATGCAATAAAGAAGGTTTCATTTTCTCGCTGGGGTAGCAAGCGGGTGCAGTGAGTTTTAATTTAACCGCTGTTTTGGTTTGAATAAGTCAATGCACTTTTGCAGTTTATAGGTATAATAATTTATTCTCAGAAACAGTTTATAGTTACAGTTAGTTTATTAATTTTGGTAAAACAGTTTGCTCGCTTTAGAATGTATGTCTTTTGGATATGGTTAACTAAGTTTCTTTTGAAAATATTTTATTCACTATTAACAAGTTAGGTTCAAACATTAGGAAACCAGATGAACAGCAACCAAAAACCTTTTTTGGTTATGTCTGCCTTATAATCCGATTCTAAAACTGCCAAATGAAATGCCGCCGTTTATCAACACTACTTTGTAAGCAAGGTTTGTATTATGTATTTTTTAGCAACAACCGTAAAATTATATATATATGTACTAGCTTTTGCTCGCGGCTTCACTCTCGTAGGCTACACGACGTGTGGTTGTTTGTAATAAAAGTAAACTTATTAAAGGTACAGACGCCTGCAGATCAACCTATCCAAAACTGTAATTTTTTTTCATACATTTTCAACCATATAGTTAAGGCATTAAGTTCAAAGTCTATACAGGAAATTTGACAGTTTGTGGTAGGTTGATGTGCAGGCGTCTGTACGTTCATGTTAGTCAGTCCGTGGATTAAACTTTAAAAATGTCAGATTTTCATACAAACTTTCCACCCCTATTTCACCTCTCTAGGGGAGGTTTTTCGAAAAATGCTAAAACACGTCGTTCTTTATTTTTGTTGAAAAATCTATAGATTGATTAAAATATTCATTTAGGCTGTTATTACTTTAAAAATAACGATTTCCCCAAAAAACCTTCTTCCCTTTTTTACTCCTTTTCAAACAAAAACAACAAAAAAAAAAACAAAATTCTTGAGACAACTAATTCTTTATTTCTTTTCAAGAAAACTGGTATTTGTGTTCTTGAACAGAATTAATGAATGACCTGTCTCAGGAATTTTGTTTATTTTTCTATTTTTCTATAGAAAACTATCAAAATGAATATATTAATAGATTTTTAGATTTTTCAACAAAAATAAAGAATGTCGTGTTTTAGCATTTTTCGAAAAAACTCCCCTAGAGAGGTGAAATAGGGGTGGAAAGTTTGTATGTATCTGTCATTCCTTAAATTTCGGTATTTGGCCTGGTTAGAAGTTACGAAGAGTTTCAGGATTTTCGGAAAACGATCCCATAACTAGGGGATGACAATTTGTACATGAGGTTTCAGAACGGACCAAAATTAGTTATACAGAGTGATCTTTATTACGCGGTTTTGTGTTACACTGGGCTTTTTAATGATACAAAATGAAAAACTTAATATTGAAATGATGTGCGTGTTAAGTCGTCTAACCCTTATTAATTATACCCTTATGATATTTAACTTTATAAGTTTGGCTTTTCTTACGAACAAACACAAGTCATGTAGCCCACGTGAGCAAAGCCGCGAACAAAAAGCTAGTTATATGTTTAGACATAATGTCATATTATCGAATGTGAGCCTTGTGCTGTCATTGATATTCGGCTTTGAAACTGGACCGGATGTGTGTTGCTTCAAATACGTCTTACATGATATTTGGACGTTCGGACAGCCGTGCCCGGAAACCTGATATGGTTGCCGGACCCGGCTTCATTGACCTGTTTGCGCCAAGTCTAAAAACATCTGATTCTTGGTACAAATAATTCTTAGATATAACGTTTATTACGGGAGGTGAAAATCGATTGCATTGACAGTAGTTTTGAAGCTATCAATGAATAATATCAATGATAATTAACAAGTTCTACAAATCGTGGTTGTTAAAACTATACGCGTATATGCTTATTCTCTATGTTCAAAACTTAACCAAAGTATAGTAAATTACGATTTCGCATAGCACTAAATGTCTGCACAAAGGTGAGGCATAATCGATAGGTATAACTTCCTATTAACGTACGCATAAAAAACAGCTATAACAGTATGCAAAATCTACCGAATAATTATGCAAATGGGGACATTTTCCCGTAACCGCAATTGACATTCAAAGAGACACTTCGCAGCGTACTGCAAAATCCACTTTATGACTAGCAAAGTGCTATCACAAGAAAGACATGTTTAAAAAGAGGCTAAAGCTAACAGGTTAACAGGTTGCACCGATCTTTTACGATAAGACTTAACAAAAATGTAATAGATTACTATTCTATCTATCACCGAATATAGATATTCCCTAACAAATGTATAAATATATTTTATTTTTCTTTACATAGAACACCTAATATAATTTTTATTTTTTATTTTTAAGTGCTAATTGCTGCACTGAAGTTGAATTAAATATTAATAAAATACAATGAAAAAATTAAATGCCTACCCGACCCAGCCAGGAATCGAAACTGGGTCTTGCGCAATCCGGGCGGCTGCACTGACCATTATGCTACCGGGAAGGCTGACGTAAGCACTGAATTTTTTCACTGCTTTTTGATTTTTTACTTCTTTTTAGCGGCAGAGTGCCATCTATCCAACGGTTATTGCAACCGATGGCTATGCAGATTCATCTTTACAGATGAAATTACCACTTTGATAACACAACGCTATAGTAAATTTTACTTTTAATTTTTAAGTGCTAATTGCTGCACTGAAGCTGAATTAAATATTTCGCCTTCAATACGAACAGTTTCTTATTAAATACCGACCTCTAAAGCTTGACCAGGAACGTGTTTAGTTAGAAGCAATGATGCTATATGACCAATGCCGTAATCGATATGATTGTATTCCTTTAGTAAATAAGTTGTGCTATAGAATCCCTAGTAGGACTCATAGCCGTAAACCATGTCGGTTGTTCGTAACCACCTGCTGTCGAAATAACGCTGGTAAACGTTCTCCGATGTACCGGCTTGTTGAATCCTACAACAAAACATTTAACACATTTGATATTGCGGCTACGCGTCCTAGTATATTAAAAAAATTGATTGATTTATTGTGTAATTATAGTTAGTAGTAAATTAGAAGTTATCTGTGTGCTTGTGTTTTTAAATGTATAATAAAATACTTACGGAATGATCGAAGCTTACGAAAGATATCATACTGCTATTTTATGTAAATTCGTAATGTAAAATGTGGTTAATAGTGTTGGTGTCAAAAGACAATGACCATATGTACGGTCATTGTCTTTTGACAAAAAGACAAGCTACCCTTGCCTTTTTTTTTCTCTCGCGGTCAGTAATAAGTTGCTGAATTTTGATTAGGATTTATTATATCTTGTAAAAATGGTTATGCACACATTCATCTAAACTCAGTCTGTACCGAGATACAGAGGCCTAAACTTTTAAAATCTGCAATGTGTTTAGGACTTTTGTACTCTTGCTCTAACTACTTGTTGGTCATATAAATTGACATCTCCTCTCTTCATCTTCATCTCACCTTAGTAATAGGCAATTAAAACATTATATTCTGAAAAAAAAAATGAGTCAGTTATTATTTGAAATGATTTTTCATAACAAAGAATAATTCTTTCTAATGAAAATTGTATTTTATTTAATTGACACTAAGCGTAATGCAATACCGCGCGCTCGTTCGTCAAATCAAATGGCGTGCGCCGCCGGCGCGCGCTTCCCCGATTGGTTGGTACGGTACCATCCGACGGCCAACTACCACCGCGCGCTCATTCGTCAAATCAAATGAATGAGCACAAAATAGTCAAAGTGTACATTTTTATTTTAAATACTTATTCAATAATTATTTATTGTTTAAACACATTCATAATGTAAGTAATATACACTTATTTAAGTTATAATTATTAGTATTTATTAATTATTATACTCTTTATTTATTTTCTTTCTTAAAACTAGATTTTTACAATATTTTAATAAAAAAACAATAAAACATTATAAAAAACTAATTCTAGAGTACCACCAGCAGCGGGGCAGGGCCCAAGCTACCGGTGATCAGGGCTGCAGAGTGAGGAACCTCCTGACAATACGTGCCGTGTCAAGGAGTACTGCCTTCTGAATCTGACCCTTGATCCAACCATCAAGCGAGAGCCTCTTAAGATGTTGGTCGAGGCTCTTCGCTATCAGACCGTTCGCTGAAACGACTATCGGGACAATAATGGTTGAATCAACATCCCACATGGCGGTCACCTCGTGAGCTAAGTCAAGGTACTTACTGAGCTTGTCCTTCTCGGCTTTCACGAGGTTCTCATCATGAGGTATGGTGATATCAACCAGTATTGCCCGGCGCTGGGATCGGTCAACCACCACGATATCAGGCTTATTGGCGACAATAGTCCTGTCCGTAATGATAGAGCGATCCCAGTAGAGCGTTGCATGACCATTTTCGAGTACTGGCGCAGGTGCATATTTATAGTACGGCACCTCCGATTCAACAAGGCCATATCCAAGAGCAAGTTGCTGGTGAATTATTCTGGCTACTTGGTTGTGTCTGTGCAAATACTCTCCGTTAGCAAGATGAGAACAACCAGAAATAATATGTCGGAGTGATTCTCCTGGACGGCGGCATGCCCGACAGATGTCGACCGTACCGTCCCTCATAATATATTTCCGGTAGTTATTCGTCTTGATAACTTCATCTTCAATGGCACAGACAAAACCTTCGGTTTCCCCAAAGAGGTCACCGAAACGTAGCCAGTTCACCGAGGCAGTTATGTCTACATCAGGCCCAGTTAGAGCCCGATAGTAGCGCCCGTGTAGCACCTTGCTCTTCCATATGTCCTTGCGATCGAGAGTGCTTAGCACCACTGGTTTGCGCCAGTTTTCTGTTGCCAAGGAGAGCGGCGTAAAGTGTCTATCAATTGCCACGACATCCAAATGCATCCCGCACTCACTGTTAAGTAAATAATCCCTGAGACTGCACACCTCACGGTTATGTAGGTCCTTGACATTTAAAAAGCCGCGACCCCCACATCTCCGCGGGATGTACAGCCTCATAACAGATGAGCGCGGGTGTAGCATTCTGAAAGTCGTGAGCATTTGACGGACTCTCCTATCCAAGGCGTCCAATTCGGTCTGAGTCCATCTTAGTATGCCAAAGGAGTATGTGAGCAGAGGCATAACCCAGCCATTAAAGGCACGTGTCTTATTGCCACCCGATAAAAGACTGTTAAATACTTTTCTCAAGCGGCAAAAGAATCGCTCCCGTAATGACTGTTTTATGTCCCCGTCATCAACACCCAAAGACTGTGACATACCAAGATATTTATATGTTTCAACTTCAGAGAGAGATCTGAAGTCTATCGCATCGGAGAGTTGTAAATTGGTTGAATTTACTACTCTCCCATGCTGTACATGCATAACCGCACACTTATCCACCCCAAACTCCATCTTGATGGCACTGCTAAAAGTCTCAGTAATTTTTAGCAGTTTTATCAAGTCTTGGCTGTTTGGTGCGAATAACTTGAGGTCATCCATGTACAACAAATGCGACAAAACTTCACCCCCTCTCCGCAGTCGACAGCCTAACCTTGAATTTCTTAATAAAGTACTAAGAGAATTCAAAGCTAGACAAAACCATAAAGGACTCAGACTGTCGCCCTGGAATATGCCACGCTCTATCCTTATAAAATCCTGCGTGGCAGAAACTCTATCTCGACATCCTGGTTGACACAAGACCGTGGTCCACTGCCGCATACATGACATCAAAAATGATTTTAGAGTTATATCAATTTTATATAACTCTAAAATCCTTACCAGCCATGAGTGCGGCACCGAATCATAGGCCTTCTTATAGTCAATCCAGGCTGTGGAGAGAGTCCCTCTGCCTCGCCGAATCTTCTGGCATATGGTCATGTCAATGAGGAGAAGCTCCTTAGTACCACGGGACCCAACCCTACATCCATTCTGAGTCATGTCCAAAATATTGTTTGCAACAATGTGCGAGTTAATTTTTGTTCTCAAAATGGATGTAAGGAGCTTATATAATGTTGGTAAGCACGTGATGGGATAATTTTTCGGTTCCGTGGTACTACCTGATTTATGGAGCAGAAAAGTGACACCAGTAGTCAACAAACTTGGGAGTGAGCCGAGCTCTATGGCTTCTTGGAATTGCGTTGCCAGTAACTCGTGTGAACATCGAAACCACTTGATCCAAAAGTTGTGCAATCCGTCCGGTCCTGGGCATTTCCAATTTTGGGCCGTACGGATAGCACAACTTACGTCAGCTGTACTAATATGTATAGCCTGCATGGTCTCGATAGGTTCACACGCCTCCCTGACAACACTCATCCAGTCACCTTCCGTGTGCTCGACGGGCACCGACCAAATGCTGCGCCAGAAATTAGTCATGGCATCAACATTTGGTAGCTGCCCGTCGCTCACACGTTGATCAGCTCCTTCCCAACGTCTGTATACTTTTCTTTGGTCACTTTGAAAGAGGCGATTTTGTTGGTATCGGTCCACACGCACTCTGTAGCGACGTATACGGTTTGCCCACGCATAGACTTTTTGCTTCAGAAAGTCAATACGTTCCGTCACACAAGCCATATAGTTTTCCGGACGAACATCAGTCCCGAGAAAGGCTTGCGTGACGAATCGCATGACGCGAGGCCGATTATTACCATTTCTGAAACAAATTAGTTTTGCAATGAGTGTCCTGAACCTAACAATACGCCCCTCGATCCTCAATTGCCAAGCAGGGGCAGCCCCGGTTTGCCGCGGTACTCGGCCAGAATCCTGGAATTTGACACGAGCAACGCGACACACCGCGATGGCCCCACAATAAAGGATTGAGTGGGTATCAATTAAATTTTCACTGGTCCCAAGATAAGGAACCAGTAAATCGTTCAAGGCACTCATTAACGCCAAATTATGCCTATTCGTGGGCAAACAAGGAATACGCGGCCTAGAGTTACGCGTGTCACGATACTGTAGAATGGCATCGTTCAAAGCGCTCCTCATTTGCTCATTCACCTGTGTACTTACATTCGTATTTATGAAATCTTCATCCTCGGGTATCGAATCTACTCGCGCCACCAAGACCGGCGTCACCGCCGGTAATTGTGGGGCAGGGCGATCCTGCACCGAAGAAGAAGCCGCACAAATACGTAGTGACTCCAGGCGTAGCCGATCAAGTATTGACTGATCCAGCAAGTTGTTACGCTGGATCACCCGCACTTGATCCGACAATCGTTGGGCAGACACGTCGATGGTCGGTTCAAGGGTCTGAAACAAAGACAGCAGTCGAACACGATACGCAGTAAGGTTAGTTCCTCCCTCTGTTGCCCTATAGTAGGCGCGCATGCAGTTCTCATTTATAGGCTGAGTCCATCGCATGCGACGCACTACACCACCGGTAGCGGGAGCCAGGCGCAAGGCAGGTTGCCTCGCAGGCCCCAAGCGTGCCGGCAGCAGGGGTCGTCCACGTCGCGCAGGTGGTGGCGGCGGCGGGGCCGACGGCCCGCGCTCGTCGTCGCTCGACTCGCTGGTGTCGGGTGCCGTGGCAAACGTTGGCGAGGAGCTGGACGATGGCACGGGCGAAGGTGGAGGGCGTGCGTTGTTGTGTTTTCCTGATTGTGACCTTGTGATCATTTTTCAAATATTTAATTTGTCATGTCCAACACATATATATACATATTTATATTTGTTTATATTTATATTGGTTTTCATTTTAATTTTGTTGTGGTTGTTTAATATGTTAAAAATTTGGAAAATAATATTTTATAAAATTTCAGCAATTTAGAAAGGTGTCACTGTCACGCGCGTCAGGTTTTTTTTTATTATATAAATAAAAAAAAACATAAAAATTATTATTTATTATTAGTATTTATTTATTTATTTTTCTAGTATTCGTAAGGATTAAATCTTCTCGAGTTTTAGTTATAATAAACATACATGAAAATATAATATAAAAATTATGTTACCAAATACAAAATAAGTAACTATTTTTTTTTAGGTTTAGGCTTCATATCTCAGTTCAGACTAAGTTTAGGGCAAAGTACCCACAACAAGTTTTATCCTAATCGAAATTCTATGTTTTAAAAGTGGCCGCGATAAAAACTAAAAGCAAGCTTTTTTGCAAGGGCTTTTAATAGTTGTTAATGTATATCTCATAAATATTTGTAATTAAACATCCCAATAATTAAAAAAAACTCTAGAAACACAAAGTTTGTCGAGAGACATTAAGAAAATAGATGCACTTTACTGGTTTATTCCTATAACAGACGCCATGCTGTGTTGGCAACAAATATCTACTATGTTGTATCTATCTACATATTATTTCCGACTATTCAATGCTCTGATGCCATATTCAGATCGCGACCCTGATGGCTTTTCAGCAATACCTAGTGTTATTGTTTACCAAATCCCGAGGGACAAAAGTCTATTGAACATATACTAGACCATCTCATATTGGGCTTGATATGGACACGATTTGGCGATATTACCTATTGACAACTTCATGAATCCCTATTTATCTATATTAGATATAATATATTCTTTACTTACCGCGAACAATTGCTAACGTTTGATAGAGAACTTTTCGAGTAACCCTACCATGAGTTTTCGAAGTCTTCTCGCTCGTGTTCTTACATTACTCGAGTGCTAAAAGAATTTTTAATGAATTTCGTCAAACTAAAAAAAAACACTACAAGTAGATTCGTTTCGACCGTATATACATTAAGGTTGTTACGAGGCTACATTAAGACTGTCACTTTGTGCATGGCTGAAAGGAAGAGTACATTTTAGACGTCATTAAAAGCGTCAGTAGCCGATCGGATAAATGCCCGAATGCGAGAAATTATCGTTCAATACCCATTAGCTTGTTCAGACTTGGTTAGGATTGAGCCACGATAGCATAGTTGGCAGTGCACCTAACCCGGCGTGTCATGGGGTGCGGGTTCGAATCCCGCTCGTGTATTTTTTTTCAACACTGTCTTTTTTCAAATTACTTAGACTACTGACGTGAACCCATTTTTAAAAGGGTTTTTTTAATGTTTATTAGTACATCAATGAGAAACTTTGAAAAATTGAGTGATTGCCAAGCGCGTAGCTTGTAAGAATTAAACTCGTGGTAGGGCCCAAAATAATTCCTGAGGAATAGACCTCATTTGTGAGGCTGAAGCTATTGATTTTTTTGATTGAATGAGCGGCTCGTTTGCGCGAAAATTCGACTTTTAATTCTCTATTGTTGGGTGAGCCCGTAATGGAATCAAGGAGCCGGGTCACGTTGCGACCCCAAACGGCTGACGGTGGAAGATAAACTTTACCTTCATTGTCAATTTCCTCGAGTCTTAAGGGCACTCTGCACGCCGGGAACAATGAAAGAAAAGTACTTCCAACTGAGTTGTTGTATGCGTTCTGTTGACTTTTGAAATGGCTCGTTCAAGTCTATTAAGTTGTGTTTTGTTTTTAATAGCACCTTCGCTATGTTGAAATAAGAAAAGTTGTGGAAAAGAAAAATATTATGATCTGATGTTAATGACGGTAGTTGTTGACATTGAATGGACGCCTTTGGCTTTCAAAGTAAAAAGTAAATAGTTTTGAATAATTTCGGCGGGCTGGTTAGAACCACGATAGCTCAATTGGGAGAGCACTTGACCCGGTATGTCAGAAGGGTGCAGGTTCAAATCCTGCTCGTGGAAATTTTTCAACATTTGTGTTTTTGTGATTTGTTTCGCAACAAAAATTTGCGTTAAATATATAAATAAAACAAAAACTTTTTTAACATCACATATATTGTTCTGATCCCAAGGTGAGTAGCTAAAGCACTCGTTTTAAGAAAATCGGAAACAACGACGGTACCACAACCATCCAGACCCGACACAATATCGAACAGTTCGTTAAATGTTTATATGTCAATACATCAAAAATGGACAATGTTCTTGTCAATATTAAATTACTCTACACCATCAGCGATCCTTTTATCAGTTCTTGAGTCTCAATTCTCCATTGACCCGACCGGGATTCGGACCCGGGACCTCAGGTCAGCGCCGCCCTAAGTCCGGCGTACCAGCCCGTCGGCTACTACGGAGGTTGTCACAAACTTTGAAGAATGACAAGAGAAAACGTAGGTAAGTTGCTCAACGTGTTTTGCTGTCAAACAAGTGATATATAACTAAGATAATAATTGAATTTCTCAGAGGCTTTAACTCCAACGAACATTGTTTTGTAATTATTATTTGTTCAGAGCTTGAATACTCACACAGCGATCAAAACTTTAGTTACAAAGTATTACTGAACGAAAATTATTTCTTAGTTTGCTATTTCTTTCTTAGCTGATTGTTAGTTATTAATGAATTATTTCCCCTCCCCGTTTAAGTAAGCCAAGTTAACAGAAGGATCGAAGACAGATTATTATGTAATTTTTTTAAACTACGCCTAAATACTTTTTTTTCCAAGGATTTATTCTTTTGTTCAGATAATTTCCATGCTCACGTTTAAAACTGGAAATAGACACTTGAATGTTTAATCTGAATTCAAAACTGTACTTTATATTCAGAAAATTTGGATAGCAAAATGTTAGTGAAGTGAAAGTATGCAGACAGAATGTCATTACACCTTGCCCGAACTGGATTACAAAGTCCATTGAGAATTTAAATCCTTTGGTAACATTTACTAAAGTTAAAAATGTGCAGACACGAAGCAGTTTTAAATTTATAGACTTAGTGCATTGGAATAGTAATTAGCACATTAGGCTTTTTTTATATTTCATATTTTACTTGATAACAAAAAAAAACACTGTTTAACTTATTAAGCGTTTATTAATGATTGCTTTTTCAGGAAGGTTTAATACGTCAATACATAAAAAAATTGACAATGTCCTTGGCACGATTTAATTTAACTCAACACCATTAGCAATCCTTTTATCAGTTCTTGAGTCTCAATTCTGCATTTCCGCAATCGTGTATCGGTGGTTGATTTTGACAATTAAGTCCTAATGACAAAATCAGGTTACCGACACACTAGACATCATTGAAATATTGACGTAGCGTTTACACGATAGTTACTCAGCATTATTTCATCAAAATAAAGCCTTGACAATAGAAACTATAATTAAATATTTATAAAATTTATAAAATACAGTGAAAAAATTAAACGCCCACCCGACCCAGCCAGGTATAGAACCTGGGTCTTCCGCAATCCGGGCGGCTGCACTGACCGCTATGCTACCGGGAAGGCTCCTATTCGATTCCTGGCTGGGTCGGGTGGGTGTTTAATTTTTTTTTCATTGTGTTTTATAAATTTCATAAATATTAAATTTAGCTTCAGTGCAGCAATTAGCACTTGAAAAAAAAGTAAAAATTTAGAAACTATAACATCAACTGTTCAACACTACCACTAAGAAATTCTGCAGAAGACGTCTTAAGGCGTCCTTACCCTACTTGGGACGGCCACTATAGTAAACAGCTTCTAATGTTTGAACTATACATCACTCCCGAGCAATCGCCCAAGTTACATATTAGGCCCATGTGTCACTCGCCGCGACAAAAACCACTCCCGCGTTATGTTAAACTTCGAATTGATTCAGGAGCCTCTTTGAGATAGGTCTGCTTTTTAACGCTAGTATAGCAAACATGTGTGCCGGGCGACATATTGCTTTTTTCATTCGTTTTCTATATCCTCCTGTCGTGTTTTCGCTTTGGTAGTCGTCGATATTGGGGCTTTTCCGCGATGACGTGACGGTAAATCTAATATACGTAGAAACTAGCTGTGAATGGTGTCCATCAGTATTGGAAGACTCTATCTGTAGCGGGGAGGCAAATTTAATAATTTAATGTGAAAAAGGTATTGCAAATTTCCTTCTCTTTTGAAAGAGTAGTCATAAAGCATGGTTTAATTTTCTTATTAACGAGTAACGTTAGCGCTGCTAAGCCTTTTGTCGTGTTCGAGCTTGGGTTTCAAGTCGAAGTCGATAACTGCCTAAGTAATGGGGGAGAGAAATTGATATCATTCCGTTCGCGAAGCAATTTAGCTATGCGACTAATTATTGGAGGGATTATTGTACCGTTTTGAAGGCTTAAAATACTAGAGGGCGTGGCGTATTTACGTTGTGTCTGAGACTTTGTTGAAACTGTGTATATTACATTCATCATCGTCATCATAAGTCTCACTTCTGCGTGTAAGAACTTTTTCTTTTCTTTATTTATTTAAGGATATTTGTCCTATCATTACTATCCCTACTTATCTAAGTTCATACAAAATTTAGGTTAAAACTGTTTATGTAATAGGTAAGCGCAATTTACGGCGCCGAGCATTAAGGCTAAAATTGTGTCAAAAAATTACTAAATCAAAGCGATTTCATTTAAACGTGATCATCAGCGCCTTTATTTCTCATACACAGATAAAAAAACAGTTACCTACACATAGTGTCAATGCCAGTATTGGCAAAGGTATCGCCACAAGGGATCTTTCATGAAATTAATATGTTAGTACGTACAGACATACTACGTATAAACTCTGCGCACAATGCTCATAGATCAAAGACAGCTGAATGGCATGTCAAGGCAAGGCTATTCAATACATTATCAATTAGTAGTCAGCGCACCTTACCACCACCTCCAAATGCAATGCTCTCACGTATTTCCTCCTTCCTATGTACAACATGGGGTCTGTTAGGGGCGAGTCAGGAATAGCTTTAATTTTTTTTTTGTAATTAATATAAATAGGACAGATCTATGCCTGACGGAGGTCCAATCCAATCTGTTGTGTAAAACTAAACTACTACTAAACTAAACTAACTAAAACTAAACTACTAAAGCAATAACTACGGTTCTGGTTTCCTATTGCATTGACGTAAATGCAATGGGAAACTCAGCGATTTTGTATTATTAATAATGTTTACTTAATAATGATATAATAGCCCTCTGACTATGGGCTCTTATAGCAGTATTATTGCAGTTGTGGAAAAGAGACGCGATAATATTCGCAGCTATATGCGTCTCGTTTTCACAACTGCAATAATACTGCTATAAGAGCTCGTGGTTACCCCCCAGGTCATTTAGGCAAGGTACGAAGAAGCGACTTGCGGATCGACAAGGTGACATCTGGTGAGACACAATCCTGCTCCACAGCTGTCTTCACATCTGGACTTTGCTTCTGCTCAACATCGAGTAGATCGGAATCATTTTACAACACTTCAATAGAAACGAAACGTGTTAATATCGAACAAGATATTTTTTTTTATTTGAAGTTTCAGTCTCAGTCTCAGGAAGCTCGCGTGGGAATCGACCTTTAGATCGGTCCAATGCTCTGACCGCTGAGCTATCGAGACCACAGAAAGCTCGCTGATTTTTTCTAGTAGTTTGTGATGTTATGCTGCAAGCCAGCGGTATTACTTCAGTGTGAATTCACTACATTCATCCTACCTGTTATCCAACGTCATGGGTTCGATTCCCACTCGAGCTTCCTGAGACTGGTTGGTTTTTTCTAGTAAATTTTTATCTTGTTAATGAACAAGATGTTTCCATTAAATACTCCAGCTTCATTATCCAATTCAAGACCTAACAAACGTATTGTAACTGTTAAGTTCGTTACAGATAAAGACCATCGATAATTTGGACCAGAATCAAATGTTAATGAAAGGTCGGATACAGAAGGTGGTGATACATCTTAGAATAGCGAGCCTTATTGACAGATGACAGAGATTACATTTTGGAGCGGAGAACTCTTGAAATCAATTTCCGCGTCGAGTTTAAAATCCGATATGGCGGCTGGTACGACGACGAGGTAGTAGTGTTTGCAGTATGATATATTTTGATAGTAGGTTATTACTTACCTACATACAAGTGTAAAGGCTTTTTTGCGCCAGTATTGCCAGTATTATTTTTTGTCTGACCACTGGGACCACTGGAACGCCTCGGCCCGATACCCGAAGGTACCGGGTTCAATTCCCAGGTCGGGCAAAATGTGTGTCGGATTAATTTGGTGCATGGCCCGGGTTTGTGATCATCAACCCGCATTTGACAAGCGTGGTGATTAAGCCAATACCCATAAATTGTAGTGATGACTTGATTTCAATGATGGAGGCCTTTGCCCAGCAGTGGGACAGTTATAGGCTATTTTACTTTATTTTACTAAACTGGGACTCACCGATGCTGCAACATTGGGTGCGAATAAATACCGTCGCGTCCTCCGAAGTCGAAGTGATCCAAAATAAAATAAAAATGTCTTGTGAATAACCGGGAGCGGTCGCAGGAACATTCACGAACACGCTGCAATCAATCTTTGATATGTGCGTGACTCCGTTTAATAACAGTTTCTCTAACAAATGGCATGACCCCAATTTGAACCAGTTTTTTTTTGTATATTTTATTGTGAGCAGTCTTTTACTTTTTAATTCTCGTATACCTATTTTTGTTTAATGTCTGTCGTAACGACAATGTTTGTAGCATTAACAGTTAGAGATAAGAACCAAATAGTTTTTATCAAGCGTGTTTGTTATGTTTGCACTACTTTCTGTTTTAGCATTGTTGTGTTGGTAAATTAAATACGTAGAACGTACCTACGTTGGAGTAGTAGTTGACGGTTCCGGGTA
The DNA here is from genome assembly GCA_949315975.1 of Eudonia truncicolella. NCBI lineage: Eukaryota > Metazoa > Arthropoda > Insecta > Lepidoptera > Crambidae > Eudonia > Eudonia truncicolella. Next base: position 6,936,971 of record OX438832.1, read on the forward strand.
AAGTGATTTCACTGTTGGCCTCACAGCAACCACTTAGAAGAACGCTAAGCGTCCATTTGACAAAAACAAAAATAAATTTATTTAATTAATAGGTCAAACATGTCCTGATGTTCACAATCTCTATTAGAAAATCTCCGTGTGCCTTTACAAGCTTTCAAATCACATCTGAACCGATAAAATTAATTCTCTGTGGAAACAGAGCCGTAATTACTCTCCTACCCAAACAAGTAGCTAATTAGCGCGCTGATCAGCGTGTCCAGAAGCTTTTTCAGTCGTGATATCTAACATATTTCAAATCAAACCTGTATCAATCAAAATAATTTTACAGTAAAAATGTTTTATCTGTAAAGCTTTCTTGTAGAAAACGTAAGCCACATCCCTGATATAACACGTTTTTACATTCCAAATCTAACCTGTTTCAATAAAATTCAAATTAAAGTAAATACCGTGTCTCCAAAGCGTAATGCAAATCCCCGAGCTGGATTAAAAATTTACAAGACTTTAAATCACACCTGTTTCAATAAAATTCATTTTCAAGTACATTCCTTATCTCTAATGCTCTGTGGAGGAGTAGAGCCACTCTCCCCCCCCCCCCCCCCTCCAAGCAGCTCTCAGCCGGCCAGCCGTTCGAGGGGCCCTCAGGCCATTCGACCTTCGGACAGCCTGAAAATTAGATTTTATAGCTGCCGGTGACACACGCTCGCTCGTATGCCTGAAATAACAATATACCAATAGCACAGTGAGCGCATTAGTTGGACTGGTTGTTAGATAATAGTTAATATTGAAAAGGGATAAGATATATATCTAGCCCCTTACAAATAAACAAAGAATAAGGTCCGAATAGTTATTCCGTGTTTTGTTCCTGTCATCTAAACGTCATTTCAAATTAGAGTAACAAAGACAAAACATGGAATAACTATTCGGACCTTATTCTTTGTTTATTTGTAACACCCCTAATGTTTTCATGTTTCTTTTTATTAGTCATATTATCAACAGTACATATTATTTTATATTGACATGATTCCTTACACAGAGGGCAAGTAGGTACTGATATGTACACTTATAATAGATACGCACAACATTTGCCATGAACACTTCTAAAATAAAAAAATATAAAACATATATAAATCATGAACGAATTACATGCCAATGAAACGAAACACGGCAACATCACTTTTTTAATTATTTCAAGAAGAACGTGTGAGGTCCCAATAAAGTCCCACATCTTGAATGATAAGGGGTCAATCTAATCAAAGGGTTGAGAGTATATCATTTGACATGTTTATCATAACTCATTACAATGGTATTTTGTTAATGATCTATTTAAAGTCACATTTATGCAAACCGCACTAATTACTTCAATAAAAAAAAAACCGTACCAAACTTTTACGTAACACCGTTGTGTTGGAAAAACTCAACAAAAAAACACAATTAATCAATTGTAAATATCAATAAGGCAAATTGTCTTGAAATTGAGACCTATCGATGACGTCTTGATATAAGTGAATAGTCACCAAAACTTCTTTTTCTATTCGTATAAGAAGAAAATCTACGGTGAATAGGCAAATTGAACGCATAAATTCAGAAGGTTTCGACAGTTTCGCTGGCCGAGCGCCAACCTTTATCAATTCAATTGAAAATTCAATAACTTTAACACCACTTAAATATAATAATCATAAATGTTGACGTGGATAATTTTACTGTGCTATCAAAAGTTAGCGATTATTAAATTACTTGTTTTCATAACACTGGTCATTCAAAAATCTTAAGTCATTTTCTTTTTAAATAATAAATATATTAATCACTATAACAATGCACAATGAAATAGTAAAGAAACAGTATTAAATAGCTATCTACCTAGTATATTGGGTGCGCTTTCCTAAAACACGCATCCGAACCAGTCGTGAAATTCCATTAAATCTGTGTATTGGTTGTCATATTTTAGGTAACATAACTGTTACCTACTGTAAATACTATGTCATTCTATGCGAGCTTTTGTTTTTTTGTGACATACATCGCAACAGTATCCCACTATGCTAATGTTTTACGTACAAATTTACTATTCATTAATAATACAACTTTAGTTTCCGTGGCAGCGCACAGTAATAACAAGGTCGCGCTTATCTGAAAAAATTGGTATAACGCGACATTTACTGCATGTACTCGCCTGAAGTAAATCAGATAACAAATTCACTTAGGCGGCATAAAAATGATGTACTACGTCTCTCAGGCTGACTGAGACGGCGGCGGGAGCTTAGAGCCCTGTTAAGTATCCCTCATAAACAAGGAACCCCAACACTTCACTAGCTGTACAAATGGACTCTTTATGTCCGTGTCAAATGAAAATTCGCGTGATTCCTTTTGCAATTCTGTTTCGTACTTCCATTGTTTTGAACATAAACACTTTGCTTCAATTGTTTTCCCACCAACCCTTATTCAATCGAATCGAAGTGCCCTTAAAATTTTACTGCACCAAAAAAATTGGAAGCATCACACGCTTTTGTCCAACGCGATAGTTTTTGATGTACGGTCGGTTGGTACGTTAGACAAATGTTTGTAGAACTCGCGCGAGCGAGCGCTGCGAGCACTCACAGAGGAGTGTATGATAAAAATCCGCCGTTTGTTAGGGAGTTTTGGCGCATGTAGCAACATGTCATGAAGCGCTGACAGCGCACCGCCGCGCAGCGCTGTTTTCGCTTCTGTGCCTTTTTTATTTACATACTCGTTGGTTTGTAGTTCAACACTCGTTTTTCGTTTACGCCTATCTCTGGCTCTGGGTTTGCATGGTTTGTGATCGAAATGTCTTTGATCATCAATAGCTTTTCGTGGTCTTTTAAAATAAATAAAATTCTCGATTTTAAATTATTGTGTGGTACAATTTAGTAATAAGTCCTTTACAAAGTTTGCATTAAACTCTGTTTAATGTTTGATTTTTTAAGGGGTTGTTTTTCAATCGTCACTTAATGTTTATTCATTAAATAATTAGACATAATGATTCCCTTTAGAAAATATATCACAATGACAAGCTTATTAGATTGAAAAATCGGGCCTAAGGAACATAAACATTTGAGTGAGTGTGAAACAAGTGAATATGGCATGACATTAACATATTTTTCATAATTTTAACAGATTCAATAAAATTATGCTTTAATACAAATAACTAGTTATACAATCATAAACATCTTTCGTTGTTGGTCTTTAAGAGAAATGAGCCATCTTTCATATCAGTATGTATCTCAAAACCGAAAACCAAATCAAAAACATTTGTATACTTTATCGTAGCACATAGATGCCACTGTCGGGATAAGCCCTTTACAAGTTATATTACTTTTCATATCTAACGCCACCATTATCTTCCTTCATAATATTATACCCATACAATGAAATCAAAGTATTTCTTGATAATAATATATACGAAAATAATTTGTCAAACGTGCACGCCAATAAGTCTGCCACAACTAATTAGACAGCGGAATGGCAAACTATGACGGTCAAACGGAATATGATATCTTCGTCACTGGGATTCGTGAGATTTAGGCCACAGATATCTACAAGTATTATTTCAAGTGGCTCGTAACGGCAAATTGGGTCGATTTATAACGTGAATTAATGTGACCTATAAGTGGTTGAACCGACCCATCGTTCAAAATAAGTGAGCTTCATGAAACTCGTTTAATACTTTATTTGAGCTTAAACTTCCGTGCCGTTTAAATTATTTGTCAGCGGGGGCTGGACGGGGTCCAAATTAAATTATACACAGAGAATTTTCGGTTTCATAGCGATATTACGATTTCTGTATGCGACTGTACTCTTGGAGCACGTTTATAGTTGACAATTGGCAAGTTTCCGAGTGGCGCGCTCCAGCCGGATTAAAGTTGACAATCTGTGTTTTTTGGATCGGTAAGCTTCATTCGCAATTTGGTGGCGACAGTTTCCAATTGAGAACTTTGGCCCTAAATTACATTTGTCTTCTTCGGTCTTGGAATACTTTGACACTTGTGCTGTTGAAAGGAATTATGGTGCCCCTTCGCAATACTCGGTTAGCGATTACAAACAAGTTTTGCGTAATGTTTTTGTTAGTATGTTATGATGATTTAAAAAGATGATTAAAATCAATTCAATCATCATTATCAACGATTAGACTTTTATTACTAACAAAAGTATCTATTGTTATTTAAAGAAAGTATGTACAATAAATCTGTACCTACAAGTACTAAACTAGTGTCACTTTGAAAAAAAAATAAAGATATGTAGTTGGTAGGTACAGACGCCTGCACACCAACCTATCCAAAACTGTCAAATTTCTTCAATACATTTTCAACTATACAGTTAAGAGGCATAAAGTTCAAAGTCTATTGAGGAAATTTGACAGTTTGTGGTAGGTTGATGTGCAGGCGTGTGTACTTGAGTAAAAAGATTTTAATTGTAACAAATTAATGTTTACTTACATCTGTCGAATTAGCGTTCATGTAAACAATTAAATTGTGGCTTAACGAGTCAATGTGTGAGAATAAACCTAAAAACAAAAAAAAATATAAAAAAATAATTCTCCCTACTAAAACACAAATACTACTAATGAGTTGATAATTCCCCCCCCCCCCCCCCCTAACCTTTTCAAACGTGTTACGTGTGTTGTCTTATGAAATTACGGATCGGTAAATAAAGAAGCCTTTTACGTTAATTCGTCCTTTGGATTATTAATGTAATTTTTTTGTTGTGAGATTGATTTTGAAAATATTATGTTACGAAGTTTAAAGTAGTAATTGAAGATTTTTATTTTTTGTTTGTTTATTACGTGACACTACTTAAGTAAAACACTAATGCATACACCACTGTTTAAAAACGAATGTTTACCGTATTTCTCAAATAATCTACGTGTTTATAAAAACAGCTTCAAAATTGACTATCTATATATCGATACAAAATTAACTAAAATAATATGTACACAACTGACCAATATACGAATAAGGTTGCTAGTGCTACTATGTTCCTTGGTAAATGGATGCGAATCGAATCCAAATTAAAAGTTAAATATACACATACATATAGCAACAGCAAAAAAATTACAATGAAAACAAATTTAAATGTGTCTTACTTATTAAGGTTGATTGTATAAGCCAATCCCCTGTGAGATACAAGTTTGAGACGTGCCATTTCGTGTCAAAAATGTAATGGAAACTTGAACAATTGAAGTTTCCCCAGTAATTCTGTTGTGAACGAATTTAGCGTCGGTTGGCTGACAGATTAAGACCAAATATTGTGAAAAGGGGCTTGAAATTCAATTAGGGTGATACCCACGCCATTCTCTAGTAATAGTATAATATAATATACGTAAGAGTATTACGGAATATACCTTAAATTAAAAGTATATAAAGAACATTTTACTTCGATATTTTTCAAATTATCGGTGTTGTTATCGGTGTTCTGATCATATACTTATTCAGTCTTTAATTAACATGAAACCTTATTTGTATAAATATCAATTTGCTTGACACCGCTTTAGAATTATTTAATTAAGTTTTTTTTTAATAATAACATTTGAGACAGTTTCTGAACTGATTATTTTTTCCACTTTAACATTTTATAAGCAATTTAAACGGTTTTGTCGGTTGTAGAGTAAAAACACTTAAAGCATGTACCTAATACGAGTATTGGTTGGTTGAGATAACTCATCATTATCATCATCATCATCATCAGCTCATTTTATGTCACCAGTGCTGGGGCACGAGCCTTCCCTATGGATAGATAGGAAGAATAGACCATAAACCACCACGCGGGCCTAGTGCGGATTGGTAGTTGGTAACGACTCCTAATGCAGCCGGGACCAAAGGCTATACGTGCCTTCTGACGCACGGAGGAGCTCGAGATGATACAAATTTGGTCACCCATCTGATGACCGGCCTTTGCGAAGGTTGCTTAATCTCAGCACTCGCAGACCGGGCGCGTAACCACTGCGCCATCGAGCTCCTCAGATAACTCGGTGGTATCTTATCTATGTCTGCCTCCCACTATGTTAGTAGAAATTATTGTCTTCTATTAGTCAAAGTTAAGAGAGTAAGAAGATAAAATATTTTTAAAATACGTATTTTTTAATTCTAAGCCAGTACCGTCGCCCTATTAAGGATTTCGGATGAAGTGCACTTTAATCTTGACCCTTATCGTCACGAGGTAAGGTGGGGTGAAAATCACCAGATGAAATTAGATGAAAGTTGAGCACCTAACTATTTAGGATGAATAAAAAATTGATGAAGAAAACACACCAAAAACAAAACAATAAAGTACGTTGTTCTGAATTCAAATTATTATTCATGATATTATTTTGTAATATTTTTTCTTTATAGAAATTTGCTGATTTCCTTAGGCTCCATTTTCAGCGAAACCGGACTTTTATGGGAGCGGCAATCAACTTAAAGGGTTCAAGATGTTTTTTAGAGGGAATATGACATCACGCGTTAGTGCTTGTCCCCGTTCCCTATTATTTAGTAGTATTTTTTTATTTTTTTTATTTTATTTACTTATACGTATTTTACATATAAAATGTATGGAAACCTGGCTCCCAAGCTAGTAAAAACCGTAATATGGGAGCCAGTGTCTTCCCAATAATATTATAGTTTAAGTATTAAGTACCAAAGCATACAAAACTTCTGTTTTGTAAGCTATGTAAGAATCAAACATGTTAATTACATACAAATAATTTAAACAATTTAAAAAAAGGAAAGAAGAATAGGTTTAATTAATTAATTCAGTTAGATTAAGTTAGATTAGGTCAAAACATTGTATTTAGTGTTTGCGCATTGCATTATTATATTGTGCCGCCTGTGGTCTGCTCTTGCATACTTAACTTATTTTAAGTATTATTCACTATAGTTTGACTTTGTTTTACTACGACTTTTACTAGAGTACTGTAGTGGTACTGTAGTGGTACTCACAGACCGATTGGCGCCAAGTACGAACAAGTGCGTATCCCGCTAACGCACGGAGTGTACTGAGGTGAAGCTATCAACAAATCCGGCAGCTAGCAAAAGACTTGACTTCATAGCGTTTCTATTAAAAAAAAAAACACAAAAAAGTATTTCGTCGGTTTCATAGACCAACGCGCAGGTATAAAGAGCTTGTGGTTAAGAGTAATCCAAAGTTGCGATTTTCATACAAAATTACCAATTTTTTATTTTTCCATGTCTCACCTGTAGCGAGACTTACAAACAGCAATTCATTTTTATTTATAAAGATTACAATATGGCCGGCTAATAATACATTTGAAAGCAAAGAGTTTAGTAAACGTAGTATTTTCTACGAACTCTTGCTTGATTGTGGTTAACAGGTAATACATGAACGACAAGACTTATTAAAACGATTTTGTATAACTGATGTTAGTTGTAAGCTTCCAAGTACACACTTGATGGAAAGTGGCTTCTTGTGTTTAATATGTCGAATGCTCTACTTACACGAGGCAATTAAGATGTTCTCAACATATAGGGTGTTTCTGTTTACTAGACATGTATCAGATTGAAGGACGTCGATGCGATAGAGGTACTCAATTCAATTTATCATTGAATTATCATCAGCCTATATATAACGCTTCGGTGGCCGAGTGGCAAAGCGCTCAGTCCGACACCCAAAGGTCCCGGGATCAATTCCCGGGTCCGGCAAAGTGTGTTTTGGATTTTTCGATGCACACCTATAGCCCGGGTTTGTGATCGATCACCAACCCACATTTGGCAAGCGTGGTGATTAAGCCAATACCCATCGATTGTAGTTATGGCTGAATTTTAATGATGGAGGCCCTTGCCCAGCTGTGCGACAGTAAGGTATGTGGGCTACTTACTTACTATAGGCCTGATGGTATGGTACGGATAGTAGGTTCGTATACCTACATACCACTGCTAGACTCTGGGCTGCATGAACAGTATTACTAACACAAGGGAAGATCAGGTCATAACCTATAGCGTTTGCCCAACACGTTGTTGTCGTAACGGCAAACATTAAAACCTGTCAATACCATACTATACTATGTAATAATAGTTCGACTATGTCATAATTTACCCTACAATGGTAGTGGACTCATGCTGCTTGAATATGGCAATCCGTCGTTTGTTTTGTCCGTTTCATGCGCCAGGTTAGGTTTTACATAACATATGCCGTCACCTAGGCAAGGCATATCAGTGTACAGATATCAAAGCGTTCAATCCCAATCTGATAGCCATTAGCGAACGAGGCTATGTATTTTGCACTACCAGCGCCGCACGCGAAAGGATCTATTAGCATTACCATAAACGCACGCCATGACGTGTCTGCCTGGATACATACATTTGTGTAGATTAGTGAGCCCTTTCCTAGACGACTTACTTACTACTCTACGTTACGGAAATGGCTGTTTGTTACGCAAATGTTTAGAAGGTGTTTACAACAACTTTGTTTGGAATAGTTACAAAAAGAATAATTAGAAAAAAATATTGAAATAAAACAACTTTTATGGATCTACTCGCGTTTATTTTACACATTAGTTTTAATTAATGTCTCCCTGTGACCACGGACCCTGCAAAGGGTTCGAAATGTCAGGATAAACATTAATTAAAAGTAATGTATAAAATAAACGCGAGTAGATCCGTAAAAGTTGTTTCATTTTAATGTGTAGTGTTCGCGTGATATTTAGAAAAAAAAACAATTTTTTTGCACACAGAAAACCAGATACAAATAAATAGTACAAAAAAGGCGTTTATAAAATCATAGGTCACAAGAGAAATTAAGAAATAAATGTTTTTTTAACCATATTAAAAAAACATTGTTTTCTTAATAGAATTACAAATTTACTTACTGAGAAACAAACTTTTATAACTCCAAACTTCAAAATAAAACTAATCAAAAAAAAAACAAAAGAAAACGTTTTCGTTCATAAAAAAATATGAAGTTGCAGTCGACTTGGACTTGGCGGCGCGGTGGGCAGGAACGGCGCGTAACATAAAAAGTTAACATACTTACTTTTATTTTTAATTTAACCAACCAAATAACGAAGCAAATATCGTTACAAACGAGTTTATAATTAAAGGCCCGGCCACTGTAGCGAGTTCGCATCAATATTGTGGGTGCACCGCAAACAAAACACCACAGGATTTCGCGGGTCGCTCCGCTGTGGTCACAGATTGTTTCCAAACAGCCAGATTTAATACCAACAATCAACTGCAAAACTAATGGGAAATGTTTCGGATGTAATATTGACTTGTGTTGTACAGCTTAACAAGATAATACCAGCACCTACATAGATAATTTTCTCAAAGGGGTAGTCAGAGCAGTCAGACACTAGACCAAGTTAGTTTATCTAGATCTAGATCAGAAGACTGTCAAATATATCAGCAATCAGAAATATTGTTGTAATGAGCTTATGAAACCTCTTCCATCATTGTAAGGATTTGCCAGTGTGGAACCTGTTCGGTTGACCACACACGCCTATTTCTACTTGCCGCTAAAATAATTTCTTCTAGATAGATAGACAGATTATAGAGACTGCCTTATAAAAACATTATTATATTGTAAATCATTAAAGTACTAACGTTTTGGATAGGTTGATGTGCAGAACTGTCAAATTTCTTCAAAAAATGTTCAACCGTATGACATATTCATAAAGTTCAAAGTCTATTGAGGAAATTTGACAGTTTGTGGTAGTCGGATATGCAGGTGTGTGTACTTTCATACTGTTACACAAATAAATGATCAAACACCGAAGGATTTTAAATGACCATTGATTTGCAATAAACGTTCTTATCTGTGATAGATAATACTTGTGACTTCTTTTACGTATCCTAATCGAGAAGTGCTTGTTATCCGGAATTCGAATAATTCTTAAGAGGCCAGAAACCTCTTTTGAAAGATTTTAATAAGTACGAGGCCTTCAATTCCCGAATTCCACTTGCTTGATAAGTTGAAGGATTTATCCATATTTTTGACCGACCAAATTAGATTTTTTTTTGTTTCTCTAATATTGTTTGTAAATCGTTTAGAGAGTTTTCAATACGAAAAGATATTATTGAAACAAACAGCTATTTAAACATTGGATCAATTGTCTTTCTTTTTTTTTATACGAAAATCGACAAATGACTCCACTCCAACTGATGTTAAGTAGAAATGGAGTCCAGACGCAAGGACAACTGGTGCAGCGTGAAAACAACGCAGCATCAGTCACCCTCACCCTGCCGGCCCACAAGGTGCCTCTTCACGCCTCGTTTGAAGGACCCTATGTCATAGGAAGGAGGGAAAACGTGTGCTGGTAGACTATTCCATCTTTTGGAAGTGCGACAAAGAAACGAGTCACCAAATTTCTTTGTGCGCGATGGAATGTTCGACACAGTACAGGGGTGACTCCGGAGAGCAGCATGCGTACTCCTATGGAGGAAGGGAGAAGGTGGGATAAGGTCAAAGAGTTCTTCAGAGCACTCGCCGTGGTATAAGCGGTAGAAGACGCTGAGTGACGCTATATCGATATAGTCCCTCTGGTAAAGATCGCAGCGAATCTCCATACCGAGCATGTTAATGCTGCTCTGCAGGCCAAGTGATGTGCCTTGAAGAGAAGGAAGGGGTAGGAATGGCGATTTTTTTGCCGTGAACGCGCATACCTGTGTTTTCTTGGCATTGAACTCAACCAGATTATTGGAGCCCCAATTAATTTGAGGTCCAATACCCGTTTGAGCTCAATGACAAGATTCACTCGACTCACTTCGGTTTCGACCCGCCCGGCTGCTGGGTGACCTTTATATCCCCCATGCACCGTGCTATCATCTTCATAGCAATGAATATTTCCAAGTGGAAGCATATCATTGATATGCAGAAGGAACAGCGTGGGGGATAGAACAGACCTTTGAGGGACACCAGCGTTCACTGACATGAACCGCGAAGCACATCCGTCTGTGAGTACTCGGATCCTACGCTCATGTAGGAAGCCAGCGACCCAGTTGCAGAACTGAGCAGGCAGACCGTATGCCGGGAGTTTGGAGAGACCCGATCAAAAACCTTGGCTATGTCAAGGCTAACAGCCACCGACTCGCCACGCTTATCTATTGAGGCTATTGCCTCACCCCAGAGATGTGTAACGAACGCTAGAAGATCGCCCGTTGACCGTTTCGGCCGAAACCCGTATTGGCGATCGTGAATTAAGGGGTGTTCTTCCAGGTAACGGATAAGAAGGTGAATCGAGGAAATGCTACCGCGATGAAAATAATCAAAGTGCATCGGCCTGTTTCACCAAAGATCTGCCTACAGAGGAGTATCATTAACCCGCCGATCGGAAGGGCCCCCTCGAACCCCCCCGGGAATGGCCGCCAGGACCCAACTTTCCGGTCACCAACCGGCACGACGGACCACCCCGAGATTATGCGTGGCATGGTGAGGCAGCCTCACGAGCTGGTTAGGCTCGCTTGGGCTTCGCTTGGGCTTGTACTGTACCACGGGCGGCCAGCGGGACAGCCGTTTCTACGGGTCTCCCTGGTCGGCGGGTTAACGAAGTTCTCTTGGCACTGGTTTGACGGAAGCCTCTACAGACCAAATGCATCGCAGCAATATCCACTCGAGCTCTGGTTATACGCTGGCTGATCCCGAAACACGACCGACAAGTGGTCACTTGACGGGTTTTACACCGTGCGTACGGTGGTCACTAACCAGACGGGCCAAGCCCTACCACGCAGTGGACCAAATGGAAGCTCGAAAATCCGTTAGTCGGCTCTTACGACACCCACCGGAGGAGTGTGAATAGAGTGGGGGCGGTGAATAGTATTCTTTCTCCGTCACCGCACGGAGAAAAAATGTCTTAAATCTTTTAATAGTATAATGCTAGTTTTTTTGTATAACATTTATATAGGTTTGTCAAAAATTCGTTACAACAATATTACATACCATGAACAGGCTAAATGATGTAGACTCACATTTATTTATTGCATGACTAACACGACTGACACGATAATTATTATTGTGTTCAGATTAAGAAATCATACAAATATCAAAAATTGACAATCACATCACCGTAAAACATCTTGGCGACAATGACCTGCGACTATTAAAATATGCAATAACTAATTCAAAGACATAAAGGGAATGCAAAAACCCCACAAAAGAAAACAAACAGTGAGCGTTTGAAACGGAAACTTTTGTTCTTTATTCTGCGTCGGAACACTGGAAAGACCATTTAAGCTAACAAGTAAAAGTATTAATCACGAGAGAAAAAGATATCGGAACAAAAGTGGGTGCTTTATCAAAGAAATCACGTAGCTGTGTTACATAAAAAAGGTGGTTTCCAACGAGGAATGTAACCGCTTAACTTTTAAAACGTATACGTGATTCAATTTGGGAGTTGTATCTCCCTACGCGGCGAGGTCGAAAACTGTCTCTGGAATCCATTCAACTTCTTTCCATATTTTAAAAGAATGCTCCTTGTTATCCGCCACTTCCCACTGTGCACGAAGGTTTTCAGATGACGTTAGAACCTTTAAATTACCATAGCTATTATTATTTTGATTTGTGAAAGTATGAGTAGAAAACTCTGTTTCGGATTCTGCCTCCCAGATATTAGTTAAACTATTTTTTTATGGATCAATCATGATGAAAGTTGCGAATATGTGTATATACTCGTAAAACAACAAAATAAAATTTCATTTATTTATTGATTTTATTTTGCAATATATTACAAAGTTTTATTGATGAAAACAAATTTTAATATACTGCCGGCCATCAAATACAACTGCAACTCTGTTCTTCCCACAAAACATTTTTTCACCGTACGCTAATAGCGCAGTTAAGTCCATAACAAAATTAAATACATCGTTTGGTTCAATAGAACACCCTCCGTGGTGGTTTTATTAAACGGTAGTATATTGCCAGTTAAAGCTTTATAAACTAATTTAATAAGCCATTAAAGCTATCTGGACCAGGGGTAGGCCATGGTGATTTATAGCAATATGAGAACATTAAAAACGCATTACGAAAACATGACTTTAGGCGGAAAATTTTAACGGCTTTATATATTGCCTAGAACGGATGTTTTGTATAACAGAATTTTTGGAAGCGCCGTTCTTTTGGAGCTTAAGGGATGTTGCCAACGAGTTCGCAAATTGTTTTCGGTTTTTAGCGTTCCACATGGTCTGTTATTGACTGTCCTATTTTGTGGAATTTCCTTTTTGGATGAGGTAGCCAGGTATGGTGGGATCACCGCACTAATACTTTTCTTACGCATACTACGAGTAATACTTTAGATACTAGCTTTACTTTATATATTGTCTTAATAGCCTAGTATATAATTGCTTGCCAAATGCAGGTTTTTTTGTTATACGAGTTTGATTAATCACAAAACTGGGGTATGCCTCGAAAAATCTGAAACACACTTTGCACGTCTTAGCAATTGAAGCCAGGACCGAAAAATGAGCCGAACGCCTTGCTACTCGGCCACCGAGGCGTCTATGTGTAAAACTTTAACGCAAACGCAATTTTAACAAAAATACATTAAATATGAGTACATTGATACATGACTTCAACTACTTTATATAACGTCACACACAACTTTGTATCAAAGTCAAACTTCAAATTCATATCGAATGTCTCCAGGGCAATATATTTCATTGAGCCAAGTCTCTTGGATCATTTAAAATCCTCACATGTTAGTAGTGGAGCTTTCGAACGTTTCATAACAGCTTGATTAACGTGTTAAAGTTTCAGATGTTAGTCAAACGCTTGCGTGGAACGTCAACTCTCGGGAGATGCAAGTACATAATCAATCGGTTGGCACACTAACTTATAGTACCTATGTCAAATCTGTTCCGCGTACATCGCAACTGGGGCTTCTTCAAGGCTATATATATTGTTGTTATGGTGACAGACTCAGATACAAAGGTCATTAGAGCAAAGTTGAGGGCACCAGAGCGCAGAGAACCCCTTATACGCGTACACAAAGATGGCTGCAGTCAAAGCGAAATGGCGAGTTCTGGTCAAGCGGATCACTGCAACCGAAGGAACGACTCACGACTCTGTCAAAGATTGTAATGACGAGCACTAAAACGTGTCTCTCTTAGAAGTCAAATTCATACCTTTGATGGTCTAAGATCGGTGTTCAACATTAGACCACACTTTTAAACTTAGAAACCAAACAAGAATGTCATGAGGAGTCGCCATGATGATCGCGTTTTGTTTGTGATGAATAGTGACGGCAGCACTGCCGTGCATTGCTAGTACCGTTTTTGAGTGTATGTATCTTTAAGATCCTGTGTAATTACTAGCCTTTCACAACCAAGGCCTTAGAATTGGCAACACCTAAGGGCAGCAGTAAGCAGCAGTTTCCTGTATTGCTAATGTTCCGTTTTGAAGGATATATGGACATTGTACTGGCACTTTACAACTAAGAACTTAGAATCGGTAACGCGCGTACACCCACCGTGTTGCAAGAGCCAATAGGGTGCAGTGACCGTTCACAGTCCATTACCGACTCAGACGAACAAAAGAAAAGTCCAGTTTGTAATCCCGAGCTGCGTTAATGGGCTTTGTCACAGTGATCGATTCTGTCTCCGTCATGCTGTGTCCTTTGATTCTGACGGTAATAGGTACATGGCGGGTGGTGTCACGTAACGATGAATAGTTAATTGTAGACGGGGAATGTGTAGGGTAGAAAAAAGTAACTGAAACGCGACTGATATTGCATATATAAACAGAGCCACATTTATTTTGCTTACATACAGTATTTCTCCACGTAGTATTTATGTGGCAGCGGGAGAAAATGAGGAGTTTTAAGACGAACGGATAGGTGCTCGGGTAGAAAGTGAGTTATCGCGGTTCAATCCCCATAGCCCCGTAAGATTACTGACGTGAACCCATTCCTAACACAAACAAAATGGTGCCTTTGATACAAGCAGATTTCAGGATGGGTCAACATGACTATGATTAATGTTTTTTGTAGCACATTAATAATAATCAGTTTCTTTAGGGTACAAGTAACAATCTTAGGACAGTGATAGTCGTTCTACTGTTTGCGGAACTGCATTCAATTTGAAATAGGCTAATATACCTGTCTTAAACTAAATAGGTTGACATAGGTTTAGCCATCATCTGTTTAAAACTTCTATGATATCCCAAACAACTTGTGACCAGAAAGAAGAAAAGAAAGAACAAGGAAGTTGACGAGGTAGCACTATTTCGCCACAATTTACGTCTCACCAGGCTGTTTCCATAATGCTAATATGCAGTAAGTTGAAAATTACCGCCCGCAAAATTAAGGTTATAGTTGGGATGTAATAGGTAAAGTTTTTTAATAAGAAATTTCTTAAAAATCTGTTAACCGTTCGGAACTTCTATACGACCCACCCCATCTTTTAATTTAACTTAAAACACTGAAGTCCGGTTGGCAGCAAACTTTAGACATTCCATTTTGATTTGATACTCTCGCACTCATTTTTATTTTTCTAGATATCCAAGATACTTGTACCTACACTCAATCTTACGTTAGCGTTAAGTTGTATGTTATTTTTCTCGTAATACAAAGTTATTTCAAGCCTTAAATCATGTTTTCCCCACGTTATCGTGGAAATACGGCATAAAGCGGGCAAATGTGGAACAACGGTAGAATGCGGGGGCAATCAAATTACTATGCATAATTTAGATCGGCGTCTGTATACGTGCTTTGTAGGTAAGTTTTTCATTGTGGTTTTCTAGTTTGGTGTGGTATTGACCAATCGCTTTAATAGATAGTCAATTAGGAAAAGTGTGTTTATAAATTTGTATGGATCGGACAGAGCTACATTAGCTTAATAAAAATTGGAAGTGCACCTGAGCCGCTATCATGAGGGGTATTTGCCGTAACAAGGTGGACTGACGATCTGGTAAAGGTCGCGGAAAGCCGCTGGATGCGAGCAGCACAAAACCGGTCATTGTGGAGATCTATGAAAAGTGTGTTTATAAATTTGCACGGATCGGACAGAGCTACATTAGCTTAATAAAAATTGGAAGTGCACCTGAGCCGCTATCATGAGAGGTATTTGCCGTAACAAGGTGGACTGACGATCTGGTAAAGGTCGCGGGAAGCCGATGGAGGCGAGCAGCACAAAACCGGTCTTTTTGGAGCTTTGGCCAGCAGTGGACGTCTTTTGGCTAAAATGATGATGATGGGCCGTTGCGGTTTCAAATCCTGCTCGTGGAATTTTTTTAACAATTTTTCTTATTAAGTTTTGTTTGCAACAAAATTTGCGAAACAAAGCTTGTAAATATATTAAAATAAATTACTTATCAAACGAACAAGAGACTCCAGTGGAGTTTCCAATTTCAATTTCATTTAAACATGTTTAATTTATCAGAATTTTGAATATTATTCGATATTATCGATTTGTTGTTAAGCCATATAGTTACTACTTACAAACTTACACAGTTTGCCTTTGATCGCTTTCTTTCACACAGAACTGTTAGATACAGATATCGACACCTCGTTCTGCGGTGTTGAAACTTTCACTTCAAAACCTATTAATACCCTAGCTCGAATAGATCTTACGTTTAAGTTAGCTCCAAATCTTTGTAGCGGGTACAAAGCTTACAAAACCATTACAAAAGGCGTTTGATTTAGCGTGAGAGTTGGCCGTCCTCACGGGAATGGGGCGTCTAATAGGTAAAACCGCGATCGATCAAAGTCTTTTTGCTTCATTAATCTAGCTCATCAGCCGGCTAGTATTATTTAGATGTGTCTTTTCCTTGTATATGACTGTAAAATATATTACATTCTTATGTAAATGCTAAAAACAAAAGACTGTATAATAATAATAAGTTGCTATAAACGTAATTAGGGTTACAGTAGCGTTCCAGGATTTATCCCTAAACATGTGTACAAAACTCATTTGTTATACTCGTCTATAGTAGTTGAAGGTACAATACCTCCTGTAGAAACGCTTTGCGCGGCCTATCTATAGTTGAGAGATATTTCTAATTAGTAGAAAGTTGCTATTGTATAAGTAGTCGCTATTACGTCAGTTGATGATAGCTAAGTAGTACGAAGAACAAACATTGACTTTAATGTAATTCTGTTTTGTAATAACCTCCTCTATTACCCACATGCTATATGACCTAGTATTAAAGTAAAGTGTATCAAAGTAATTGCCATTGATGGGGCTCAATGTAAACATTTCGCTGGTCATTGCCAGCAGCCTGTTAACTGATAAACTTCAATGGCTGTAGATGACGATTGGGAAGAAGAAGGGATAATCCAAGTGGGTTAATGTTTTTATGTATCATAAATGCATGCAAAGCAGGTACAAAAGGATCTTTATCTCTTCACTGTTGCTAGGTCACCTGATGTGAGAAAATAATATATCTTCCGTGTTTTACAAGACACGAATTGCTTGAGGTACGCAAAAACATTATGTATGTTTTAGAGAATACAAGAAAAGAAGAGAACTTCAAGGCTTCTTTGGCACAAGTAACCGCACGCGGGAAGTGTGGCGGTATTGATTATTATTTTTTAAACAATATTCTCTAAAAATATATTTAAATTTGATCTCGCATCAGGTGACCTAGTAACAGGGAGAAGATAAAGATCCTTTTATACAACCTGCAAATTTTATAACCTTATTAAACATTAAAAACTTATAGAGTGGTCGTCGACCAAAGCCAGCAGATATGCATACACTTTAAGTAGGTATGTACCTACTTAAAGTGCATGCATATCTGCTAACAGTAGTATAATTCAAAACAGTTGCCCTCTTACTACAAAACAGTGTTTAAAGTTAAACAATGGCTAAATACTTGTTTAAAATATTGTGTATCTGTCTTAAAGTATTAGCTGAAAAGTAACACCATCTGTTTTAAGCATTGTCTAGCTTTAGCCATCGTTTTGTGATAAAGCAGTTTGTTTTTGAGAAAATAAGTTACGTCTGGCGGCCTTGAGATCTTGCTTTATGATACATGGCGTGTTATTAACCACAGCGCGGTAAGCGTTTTGCTCGCCGCCGAGCCGGTCGCTCTGCCTGCTCTAACTAGGTATTTTTTCTGTGTATTATTTGAGCTTTCACCTATTAATCTATTAATCGGTTTGATTGTCGTAATAAACAGAGTTGATACTAAAATTTGTAGATTTGTCAAAAAACTGCGTTTACCAAACAATATTGGATATTAATGAGAGTTCACATTTTATTTGATTGATGGATATAGGTAACAAATTACTTTCGTAGGTATATTTAAAAAAGCGGGAATTGAACTAACGATTAATCAAGCCTACTGTGACATATAGGTTTATCTTGTCCAAAGCCTTACATGCTATAATTCCGTGTGTCTGAATCTAATCAATGAAGAGCAGAACGGCACTGTTCGTATGGCATTCGACGACCGCCATTACACCCTCTCAAAGATCCTGTTAATCTTATCTGTCTAGGGTCGGCCCTTGGGATATTAAAGACCTAAGGGATCCTTGTGAGTACCGATCTTCAAAGACAAGTATCGTGTATATCAAAGTTCTGTTCGGTGAGAACTCGTGATCCACAGATATTGGATCTTGAAGAAAATATATGAAAGCGCTCTTGAACAACTCTTCCTAAAAGTATTATTTTTTCCCCTTTATTTTGTGTTAAAGTCATAAAAACGCATTATTTATGTAACAAGCCTATATACTGCCCGACTCTTGGGTAAAATTCATTTAAATTAAGTCTACAAGTGCTCCAATTGCAGGGTGTTTGTCAAATGCGGCTTGATGAACATAGAAGCTGAAAGTTATTTTATCTAGTGAAAAGTGACGATAAGGGTGAAGATGAAAGCGCACTTCAACCGGAATCTATAACTTAGAAGGAACTGAATAATCTTATTCCTAACTATCGAGACACAACAATGCTACTAACATTTTATTTTAATGAATGCTTAGATAAGTAGGCGGCAGCAAGCCAGGCGGTTTTAAAGCTCTCCTTACCAGTACAAGACCTAGACCGCTTATCGGAGTATAGTGTTAAAAATAAGCTACAACTTAACTGAGAGAAATAACAGTTGATTACTTTACTCATGTGCAAATACCACCATGGGGTCTTCTAAGCTTGATACCTTTTTCAGGGTTCCGTAGTCAACAAGGAACCCTTATAGTTTCGCCATGTCCGTCTGTCTGTCTGTCTGTCTGTCTGTCTAACCCAAGTCTAGCTCATAGACTCTTAGTACTAGAAAGCTGTAATTTGGCATGGATATACATATTAATCACGCCGACAAAGTGGTAAAGCAATATTTTAAAAAAAAATATTAGGTCCCCTACACGTAAAGTGGGGAGGTAATTTTTTTTTCTTGTTTACCCCTAAGTGTGGGGTGTCGTTGGATAGCAATTTGTGAAAACAGTTTTTTGATTGAGGCATCCGTTTGTGAGCTATTAAGCTTTAAAGTACAAAATTTTGTTAGAGTCAAGTGTCCCCCTGCCAGCCAAATGGTTTTTGGATACGTGAAAAAATTCACGGTAGTTGTATATATGACGAAGTTAAAAGGTAAACTATCACAGCTAAGTAGGCTTTACAAGTTTACGAGTAAAAGTCGACCAACTTATAAAATGTACATGGCGCCATACAAATTCCTCATTGGGAACTACTTAAATAACGTTGTCAGGTGTGTGAAACCGGTAGTATCTACATTTAAGTATATGAGCCATAGTTAAATAAATGTTCATAAAAGCCCTCTTCTCAGAGTCTTATTTATATAGAGCATTATTGAGATAGGCTACGGAACCCTACACTGCGCGTGGCCCGACACGCACTTGGCCGGTTTTTTTTTTGAGAGTGTTTGCTGATTGTTTCTGGTCATTTTCAGCGTCACCGGAGAAGTTTGAGACCAGTCTTCTAGCCTGCTCATATATAACTCTAGTGGTTAGAACATGTGGTCTACTACAAAGGCAGTTGTGTAACGCGTGAGTGAAACCTCTAGTGTTGCAAACGTCCATAGGCTTATTAGCCTATATTACGTAGCTTATATATACATATTACCTCATTTGTAACATAAGGTGCTCTGTTTCAATGCTATATAAATTCTCGTTTTCGTTAACGTGATCAAATCAACTGTTTCTGCTTAACTTCGGATAGAGTATAGTCATATTTTGCCTGCTTACTCATAGATAAATAAAAACCAGACCTCAGATGTCACCTTAGTAGCATCTATACATATAATCTATACATATAATAAAGCTAAAGAGGGTCGAAAGTCTGTACATGGAAGATATTCGAAAAAAGTTGGCTGGGGATACTTAGAATCGATAACAGAACACGTTCCAACAGTTTTTAGAATTTTTGCCTGTTTGTCTGTTTATTTGACCGCGCATCACGTGAAAATGGCTGAGCAGATTTGGATGAAACTTTGCACATAGACAGACCATGACCCGGACTAGGATATAGGATGCGCGACTTTTTATCCCGGTAACAGGTTCCTGTAGGATAGTGTAGTCACCGCGACCGAAGTCACGGGCGACAACTATTACAAAATAAAATAGCTGTATCGTTAAATTAAAAAACGAAAATATAATAATTTTACGATTGTATAAGTGAGTACAGTGAGTAGCTCAATGGCGCAGTGGTTATGGCGCCCGTTCTGCGACTGCTGACGTTAAGCAACTGTAGCAAAGGCCGTTCATCGGATAGGTGGCCAAAAATGTATCATCTCGAGCTCCTCCGTGCTTCGGAATGCAAGTAAGCCTTTGGTCTCGGCTGCATTTTATTTAGAAGTCGTAAACAACCACCAATTCGCACTGGGCCCGCGTGGTGGTTTAAGACCTGTTCTCCGTATCCATCAATAGCGAATGCTCGTGGGGACATATAATAAGCCGGCTACATTTTATTTAGCAATTAGTATTGAGCTGGTGATGGTGATGATGATAAGTGTTTATACTATCGTAAAACTATCATATTTCAATATAATTAAAATTAAGTTAAATTAAATTAAATTAAAATTATATTAAATTAAAATTATAAAATTATTTTCTGTAAAAAACTGATGCTGATCAGCGATCACACATGTAAATCAAAGGTGTGGGACATATTTTCACTTCAATCAGTCTGATTACATTGCGGTTAACCCTTCAATTTGTGGTTAGGAACGGCTCAATTAGCCGCTGTCCACCGGTCGATCAAATACCGTCTAAATTCAAATGATGTTTCTTTGAACGTTGTTTTCTTTTTATTATGTAGTTCGTTAATTTTTACAGCGAATCGGTTTATTTGGCCGTTCATAATTCATTTGTTAATGGTTATACAAGAACAATAAAAGTGTCGGGTTGTTGTTGTTTAACTACATATGTTTTAAATCTATATGTAGTTATGTATCGGAACGCGTTTACGTGAATTTTATGATGCGTTTTGGTTAATTCACACATAATATTTTTTATAGGTACCGGTGGAAGACCTTTACTTTTCTCGCGACTTCGTCCACGTGGATTCCATATTTTTCTTATCAAAAATTATCACTTTAATTCCCAAATAAAAAATAGATACCATGGATTTTAATCAAAATAAAATATACCCTATGTTACCTGCAAGCAATGTAGCATTCTATCAGTAAAACTATTTTTGGAATTGGACCAGTATTCCAGAAATTACCTTCTCAAACAAACAAAGTCGCACACACTACCTCTTTATACATACATACATATAATCACGCCTCTTTCCCGTAGGGGTAAGCAGAGACCACTTCTTACCACTTGCTACGATCCTTACATACTACCTCTTTATAATCATCTATAATCAGCCTATAAGTTAGGTTCCAAAATTCCGACACACGATTAACATGGAAAGATCGAGCCATAAACTAGCATTAAATTTACTGTTATCTTACGAGAACAACCGCGCCAACGGGATTAACGTGCCTTTCAAAGTGCGAAGGATGTTGAAGTATTATAATTCAGACTTCGGTCACCCATCCGGGGACGCATTTTAAAAGTTACTTAGCTTTCAAGATCCCAACTCGTACGCGCTAGTCACAGCTATCGAGCTCATCCAGGTAAAGCTTTTGTGACTGTGCGAATTTTGCTATATATGCAAATGTAAATCCATATTAAACCACAAACATGTCTCGACTCTCCAAAATAAACATCTCAGACTTCCAATAAGTAGATAAAAAACCTATTTCCAACACGACAGATATTTTTCCATAAATACGTAGTTAGTTACATCGCCGACGTTACAATAGTCCCTCCAAAAATAGACGTCTTCACCCTTTGTTAAGTAGAAAATTTTCTTGCTCCAAATCACCTAATAGCTACTACCTATTTATCTTTCTTCATAAATATATATCTATATGGGATAGCATAAAATTTTGTATACTGATCTCCCAACTTCAGAATAAAGATGGCACTAAATATGATGAGGGATATAATATACCCAATACAATATACCAGCATTGACGCTTCGGATTGAAACGCTGCAGCCACAGACCCCAATATCATATCATTATAAATGGACGTCAGTAAAAGACAGGAATTCAATTTAAGTATATTTTATTCGAATAATTCATTGGTAGCTCGTGGTTCGTAGAAACTTCAAGGAACGCCTGCGCCCAAGATATTTGAAACACGCCGCATATTGAAATCGTTCGACCATCATATCTGACGAAAATGACCTGTAAAGACGACCTTATCCTCCCATTATTACGTGAAAATATCTCTCTCAAGAAATTTCGAGGCGTCCGCTAAGATTGTGCCTCTAATGTAATTTATTCGGGTGTATTAACAGAGTTTTTTACATTCAGAATGTTAATTTGTCAATGGTTATATGATGGCGTGATTGTATTAGGATAATTTTGTTCTTTCACAACAGCTCAATTTCTGAAGATATATTCTTGTGAATTGTAAGTAGGGTTTCGGTTTTGCTTTTTTGAAATATCCCCAATCGGGTCTTAGTGACCTGACCTCCTTTTGACATTTGGAGTACGGGAAAAATGCCAGAATCAATAGATTCAATTACACTTTATGATTACTCTGTTTATTTGAGCTTTGAGAAACCAAAAAATGTTTTTGTTTTTGTTTATATAATTTTAACGCAAATTTTGTTGCGAAACAAATTACAAAAACACAAATATTGGCTGGTTAGAACCATGATAGCTCAATTGGAAGAGCACCTGACCCGGTATGTCAGAAGGGTGCAGGTTCAAATCCTGCTCGTGGATATTTTTTCAACATTTGTGTTTTTGTAATTTGTTTAAATCATCATGGATAAGAATACTAGAGTTAATATTATCTGGACTATATTTTGTTGCAGTTTCATTTCAATTTTGTTGCAATTTCATTTTAATTCCATCCAAAATGTTAAATAGTTGTATACAATATGCATTTATGTAACAATAATGTAATGTTGCATATAAAATTTTACATATCCGTATCTTGTTAATTAATAACAAATCTGATACCCATTGTAAAAGTTTCGGACACTAATAGACAACAAAAACATGGTTACAATCCCCTTAGTAACTACTCTAACATAGTCCAGCGCAGTGTACCGAATCGTTTAATAGACGGTCCAGCTGTATTTAAGCAGACAGTTCTCAAATATGTAAGCAAGAATACATGCAAAGCGCTGGTCATGAACGCGAGTAAAACAGGGTACACACTTAGAGCTAGAGCACGTGCTGTATATGTATATGTGGTGTATGTCTGATAGTGTATCAACTTATAAGTGTGTACGTTTTGTCCACAAGTTACTGCGCATCGATCAACGTGCAACGACTGCGCCGCCGCCCCGGCGCCGACCGCCCGCCGGGAGGCGCTGCGTGTACGCGGCAATCCTTTGACGAGCGGCTTGCTGTAGGCTCGCGCCGACTTGATACAGTATCAGATACATTACGTGCTACACCTCCAAGTGGGTACACTGCTTAAGGCTGCAAAACGCAATTAGCTCAGAAACTGTTGCGAACAAATACACAAGCTGTTCTCCACTCGCAAATGCTCGATTTCACGCGACACAGTAAATTGCTAGAAGAGACTATGAATTAAGAAATGGTTTTGTATTTTGACCGAAATGGATAAATATTAGGATCTTTAGACGTGTAATATACTTGCTGCAACCTATTGGTTTTACTAAATTGCAGCATTTATCCGCAATTAATAACTTAGTAAATATATTTTTTTAATTTTTTGGCCTAAAATTGATTTTCATTAATAATAATAATAGAAGAGTACAAGGAAAGAACGATCAATGTCACCCTAAAACTGCTTTTTAGTTAACAACGCCATCTGATTCGTAACACACTAAGCTTGCCTGTTGCTAAACATGATAAGAATAAAACCGTAAAGTCCCGTTAAAACACGTTATATCTTTTACATAAAAGTTATTAGTGATCATAGGCTAAGTGGTAAAAGTTAAAAACGATCAGAGTCCTAAGACCAAGTTTCCGAACGAATAATCAAACGTCAAGTTGACGGTCTCTTCACATTTCTAAGAGTGACATTCGTTTTTCTATGATTGTGCTGTTGTTTACGCCGGTAAATCAGTTCATTTTAATTATTAAATTATTTAAATTATTTTATTTTAATTATTATTTTTTCATTTTGACTATAACTATTATTTCCACTAAGCTTTGATCATTTATACGATTTATGTTTGGGTCTGAACTTGAAAAGCAATAAATAATTAAAGTATTTTTATTTTTTTTTGTAAATTATATAACCAAAGTATTAGCAGTGATTTTAAGTCAGAAATTATTATTATTGTGTCATTTCTTCAAATACATGAGTCTTCTAAGTTAAGAAATCAATTATCTTCCAATTTATAAAAAGTGACTTTGATCGTTCTTTCCCTGTGCTCATAAGAATTTAATATATTAAACATACCTACTATCAATTTTATATTAATCTCTGTCATTGGACATGAGCCAAAATAAAAGTAACTTAAATCATACGATAAGATATCTTAAATCATAGATGGATTTAAAATTTTCTGACATGAAAGAAATCTAAAAAAATATTTCTGTTTGCTTATAGGTTTCATAGGCCAGTAGGTTATGGCTCTATCTTCCCAAGTATGTAAGATATATGCTTAAGGTTATTTCCACAGAACACGTGTTGTTTTTTCAGATCTTTAAAAAATAATATTAAATATTGTTTTCTAAAGTTTACGCGAACTCAAGACATTGGAATAATACAACTTTTCTACCACCAGCCTGGGATCCCATCATACAAAATATTAAATCCCAGCCCCAACACCATACTGCCAGACCACTTTTGGTCTACTACTGTACTACTGTAAGCTCTTTCTGCGTAAAACGAAACACATCTGATTAAATTTAAATGAGGGTATACAAGCTACTAACTAATTATGAGACGACCAACACCTCAGTCTCCCTGTGACCACGGACCCAGCAAAGGGTTCGAAACGTCATGATAAACATTAATTAAAACTATAGTCCATTTCAACTGGGATGATCCCGGTGACAGTTCAATTTCGACAATTGTAGAGATGTCCTACAATAAAATAATTTCGATTGTTTCTGGTAATCGATAATACAATATATGGAAATGAAATCGATTTTACTTTACTAACAATACTTTAAATATGATTTGTGTTTATGTATTATATTGAAAGTTTATTGTTCATAAATGCATTAAATGTATGTTTTACACAGTGTTATTCGGTAAAATGAAACAGAATTTGAAAAGAGTAAATTTTTTATTCAGTAAGTATCTGAAAAATCACTGTCAGAATCGCTTGAAGAGTCGCTATCGCCGACATTTATTATAAGTTGGTCTTTCCACCGATCTATTCTGACGTACCTCTCCTCTAATATAGACGTATAGATATAGACGTCCTCTAATATAGTATTTTTTGTCTTTTCGACTACTTTCGCCCAATTTTCACCAGTGACGTGTTGGCTGTATATATATATATATATATATATATATATATATATAAATATATATATGTACTGTTTTTGTTTTATAAGTTTAAGATGTTTCATTTTAATATTTTTCGTAATGACGCCGCATTAAAATGAAAAAATGTAGACTAATCTACATGTTCACATAAAAAAAGACTAACAAATTAATTAATACAGCTAGAATGAAAAATATAAAGTTAAATTTAATTGATTAGTTATTGAATGTCAATTGAACTTCACTTGGTTTACTATCCCAACACTAGTATTTCTTTGTAATGTAATGACCTTGTGAAGGGGTACGTTTTTTTATTATATTGTTTTAAAGTTGTGATAAATGTGTGTTATGCGAGAGTTTATTGAGACAAACCTAATCTAAAGTAAAAAATAGAATTATGAAAAGTAATTGTAGTATATTTAGTGATGGATTATATAAAATATGTTATTTTGATGTAGTCAAATAAGTTCATACGTTTTTACAAAGTCACGTCTTCGTTATTGATGACATCTGTCACCGGGATCATCCCAGTTGAAATGGACTATAATGTGTAAAATAAACGCGAGTAGATCCGTAAAAGTTGTTTCATTTCAATAATATTATAGATAATATTATTATATTTATATATACTTGTCTATTTAATTTAATAATATTACTATAAACAGAAATGTTAATAATGAATACCTTAAAGAAAACTTCAAAAGACTCTTTGTCCGAGCACATTTTCTTATCCAGCCAATTTAATTCTCTACTCCCAGTGGCCAGAGAAACTATGTCTTGTAGCAAAATACCGTTTACAATTCTGCTTTACACAATATTTGTTTGCCATAGTTGGACTGTGACGCTGCGATATTTCTGCGATTACCTATTCCACTAGATCTAAATTGTATGCAATGTATTTTAAGTAGACGTTTAAAATATCTTTGTCAAGGCATTTAGTGATTAAAAAGGAAAAACTAAAGAAACGCGTAGTAAGTCAGCTAGAACTTCGTTAGACAACTAATGACAAGATAACAGAGTAGTTATTAATACGTTCACAGTCCCATGAGGCACATGTACCTCATGACCTTCGATCAATTATATACTAGAGAAAGAATCCGGAACAAAAATGCATCTCCAAAGAGGTCCTGTTTGCACATACCTATACGTTTAAATTTCGAATAACAAAATCTTTAAAAAAAATGGATAGCATCAACAACTTCAGCTTGTTATGAACCCTATATCTTAAAAATAAAGATTAAATTAAGGTTGCAAAATATTTGTACTTAATATTTATTGTCATCGCCACAAACGTCATTGTGGTTCCGTGGCCCCAAAGTCGCCTACCGTTTTCCAAGCGCTTATCGGGAATCTGGTACATAAATTGATCGAAGCTCATGACAATTAAAATTATTTTGTCACAATTGATTGGTAATTTCTTTCCCTGTTGTCGATTTTTGTTTTCTTTTTATAAGCAAAAAATTCATATTCACGAGCAGTTTGCTTTGTTCTTTTGTAACAACTATTTATCAACAGCTACAGATAGTAACAAATACTATATCACAATAAAAAAGGCGAGTGATTTAGACTATAAAAAGTGTATCTACTCGTTTTGTTTCGACAAACTAGACCAATTCCTGACTATGTTCTTCAGAGATGTCTTTGAGTGTTTGTATGTACGTATTTATGTAAATAAGCAGGGACGACGCTTCAACAGTCGAATATAAATACTTTGCTTCACTGCGATCATAAGAATTTTACTTTCCACTATGATAACTAATTCCGACTTATCTTCTGCAATGAAAGATTTATTGCTACCCGTAGTTCCTAAAAGAATTTTAAGTAAGACGAGATATATTTGAACCAAATTGAATACAAAAAAAAATATGAGAAAATTGTCGGCTATCAAGTCACGTTTCGGGCGAAAGGTGTTACTGGTTTTTTCCTTTGGAATTTATCGACAAATTATTATCCCAAATCGGCAACCAATTTATTAAATTATTGTTAAAATTTATTTATCAATTTATTGTATTTTTAATGTACCTACGTATAAATAAGCTTGAAGTATTAAGAGTAAAATTATGAATATGTTATAATTAATTACAGTTATGTCATCAAAAAGTTAACGCCAGTAATCTTATTTATCTTTCATGTCCTATTAAAATAAATAAATAAATAAATAAATATGAGACAACTTCACATACATTGTTCTGATCCCATGGTAAGTAGCTAAAGCACTCGTATCATTGAAATCAGAAACAACGACGGTACCACAACCACCCAGACCCGACACAATATCGAAAAGTTTGTTTTTCGACATTGACCTGACCGGGAATCGAACCCGGGACCTCAGGGGTTAGCGCCGCTCAAAGTCCGGCGTGCAAGCCACTCGGCTACGGAGGTCGGCCTATTAATTAATTAAACACAATTATGCAATAACATTTAAATTAATGGCTTTGGTAGTTTATATAGTCACTATTGGACGCTCGAGTGATTGAAGTCATTGATTTCTTGTTGCAGTTTCGTCAGCGTCAAACAGTAATTTTGCATGGAAATTGTTAGTGCACCACAAAGTACGCAAATTGAACTAACAATTTATTTTTGATGTCCCACGACTTGACGTTAATTTTTTTTACTATGAGTTGGAGCTAAGCCCATTTGTAGTAACTACTTGGTTTACACCCGTGAGGAAGCTTAAAGCTGCGAAAAAATGAACCACTTTGATAATAATATAAAATATTTTATTTCAGACCAGAGATTCATATAAATGGTAAGAAATTTTTTATCGAATGTTCATTATAATTAGTTATAAATGATTAATACAACAACCTTGACCAACATTATCATCATCAGCCTGTAAATTTCCCACTGCTGGGCACTGTCCTGCACACATGACAATAATACAAGGACAGATCGGGCCATAACTTACCAAACTTACCACGTATGCATTCAGAAGAAGTCACCCAGAACCGATAATAATAAGATTGGAATCAAGGCAGTGAAATGATCGTTACTTACCTGGCTTGTTCCTAATCTAGATTAGGGTCATTTTCTTTTTCATCTCATCACATCCAGATAGACTTGAATTTGAATTTGAATTAAATTAATGGTAATGGTATAAAACACCCCCTCTGTAGCAGTAGTACTACCATTTAGTACTACCAGTAGTACAAATGACACACACTTGTATCATTTGTTGTACTAGTGACCCTAATTATGGTTGGTAGTACTAACCAGTAGTACAAGTGACACACTTGTACTACCAGTTGTACTAGTGACCCTAATTATGGTCGTAACTCTTTACTGATAATTTTAATCTTGGTCATTTGAAATTATTAAATAATAAATTATTTATTAATAATTTTTTTTATATATATATTTTATTATCTTTTTTATTTAACTAATTGTACATGCATATTTCAAAAAAATTCGATAGTATCGGTATCAAGGCAATAGAACGATAACAATCGAAATCGAAACCCGAGTGATTTACTTGTATTTTGAACTTGTACTTGGAGTAGTACAAATGATACAAGTGTGTGTCATTTGTACTACTGACTGGTAGTAATAATAGGTAGTACTACTGCTACAGAGGAAAAACAGCAGTATCTATATACTGTGTATGGATTACTGATGTTTAGCCAAAAAACGTTTCCCAAAGTATCACATCGCAAACATTTTTAAGAATTTGATTAAATATTATTAACTTTTATCATTATGATACAATCATTTACATTATAATAACATTTGCTCGTTAACAAAGATTTCAACCTCTTTTTAAATACATAAAAAAACATTTATTTAATATTAGAATTCACAATAATATAATAACCTAAAGTAACTAAAACTATTACGAACTAAAATATGGCGCCAAAAAATTCCTCCGCGTCGCTGTCGACTGGTAATGTACCCAAGAGACTGGCGGCATTGCCATACAACGTGGCCTCTGGCCAAGGTAAAAGCCAGCCAGGGAAGTGTCAACCAGCCGTTTGAATTATTATTATTATTATTTAATCAAATGTTTCATTTAGCACAACTTACTCTTCTCAAAATATTGCATGGCATTAACAATAGAGGCGATCTATTGCTCGGCGGCCGCTGCCGCGGCACGCTCACTTCACGCCAAAGAGAGGGATACCCCTGTATATCCATGTTAAAAGTCTGTAGTAACGGAACCGCTTCGAAGCCGAGAAATGGAGGTTTAGACAAAGTTTCACGCGGTGTAACACCGCGTTCTCTCGGCTACAAGACGATACGGCTGGCGTCAAAGTTTTACACACTAAATTATTATCCACCTGGGCACCTCAACACTCCTCTCCCGTGCCTTAAAACGCGTCATCTGGAAGCAAAACTTGATATTTTCAAATAAGGATTTGTTAAACCTACTTAATCTTATGTAATACGATGTTCACAGTATTATAAGCAAGCAAGCATTATAAGTAGCTAATTTCGGCTTAACCTTAAAGAATTAAACATGTATAAATTCGTATAAAATAATGTATACACATTTTTTTAAATTACCACAGAAAATTTACTGATAGTCACTGCTCATCATTTTGCAGAACTTTTGTTATGGACCCAATGAAAATTTACAGAACAGCTGTATTTAGTCATGATGTCATCAAAAATTTTCTTCTCCTAATAGCTTTCGATGGGGGCTACCAAACGTTATAAGGTAGCACTATATGTAACCGGGAAAGAGAAAACTGCAAATTTTCCATAGCTGTTAAAGTAATAAGGTGCTTCAGACAATACTTCATGTCCAATTTTCTTAATAGAGCGGCAGTTAAGCGGAGAAGGAAACGAACGAAACATAGTCGCTTGCCATGCGATCAAAGTTCGGTTGTGGGCCAGGCCGGGCTTCGTTTAATTCAATTTGGCTATGAGCCAGATTTCGAATTTGCTGCCAGAATGTCCTTTAAATAATAGAACAGCCGACTCACATAAAAGTAAAGATCCATATATTTTACTGTCATATAAGCGTTTACACGTAGGGTGTCATTTAATGTGGGGGTGACTTCTGAGAGGAGAATTTAAGCTAAAGCAAAAATTTATTTATAAGCATAAAGTTTTAATTGGTATATAGCTTGGTTCTGCTTGGCCTCGAGTCAAACAATTGTTTGGGGACGAAAGAAAAGTGCGGTGCGCATACTAACGGGCTTGTGGACACCTGTGGGTTATGTGGGACTTAGTCGGCCTTCTTTTACCTAAATAGGCGAGAGAGAGGCCTATACTTAATAAATTTCCTCCAATATTCGCGCATGAGTGTGATGGGATCGACAGCTTTTTAAGAACCACGCTGCGCCATACTGTGTCAAAAAAGCATGAAAATATTCTTTTGCTGAAAAGTTAAATTTAACTAAAAGAATGCATAAAATATTGTAGAGAATAATTTTTATCTTCACTTTAATATAGGATTTCCCAATCCCCTAATCCCTAAGGTCGACGTTTGGCCATTAAATAAAAAAAAGTTTAAACATAACTTTTCAGAGGAGAAGTGATAAATCATGTCCCGATTTGGTTTCACTCTCGTAAGACTTAAGTTTTCTTTCATTGTTTGAGTGGACATCCTCCTAATCTGACCGGTTCTACCCAAATTGATGTGGGGTCGCCAAATTGAATGTACATCGTTTTCCATTTAGAGGACAGCTTCTAAACTGAACTTAATTTTTAAATATTTACTATATGACAATATTACTGTATTAATATGTACCAGGGAGAATTTAAATTAACAGTGCTGTTTCATATTTTAGAAAAAGCGCGTTTATATTAACGACTTGCCTTACTTTGGAAAAGACAACCATGAGATAGCATTGTTTGCAGATGATACCTCGCTTTTTCAAAGTGAAACAACGACAGCCGATTGATGACGTTGTGAAAAATGCTCTCTCAAAGATAGTTCATTGGTTTAGTGTTAACAATTTGCTATTAAATGAACGAACAACCAAATGTTTAAGATTTGTATTACCCAACGTTGAGGAGGTAAAAAGCAATGTAAAAATTTAAGAGTTGAATGTGGACCTTGTGAACACCACAGTGTTTCTAGGCATTACGTTGGATGCAAAGCTACAGTGGGACCCACATATTGATAAATTGTCGAGTAGACCGAGCTCTGCGACTTATGCGGTAATGAAAATTCGTTAGATTACTGACATTGAAACAGCTAGACTGGTTTACTTTAGTTATTTCCATAGCGTAATGTCGTACGGCATTTTACTGTTGGGGCAATGCTGCCGACATTCAAACTATCCTTGTGCTGCAGAAGCGGACTATTCGAGCAATTTATATTCTAAAAGCCGGTAATTCTTGCATCACAATATATTTACGAGAAACTAATTTATGTTTATAAAAATATTGAAACTTTTTCTAAAAACTCTGATATTCACAATGTAAACGCTAGAAATAAAAACGAATTAGCAGTACCTTATACTAGGCTCCACAAAGTAAATAATTCATTTAGAGGCCTGTCTGTGTGTCTTTTTTTACAATTAAGTTCCAAGTAATATTCAAAAACTTGATATTAATAAATTTAAAATCACCATTAAAGAAAAGCTTTATAAAAAAGCTTACTATAAAGTGTCTGATTACAGTGAAGACAAAACCCATGCTGGGTTTAAAATGCTCCAATCACTCCAACAGGTATTTCTAATTTAAAATATTGTTAAGTTATTTTAAATTTGTATAACTTGGTAACGGCATATAATTTTGTAAATGTCGTTACTTATATTAAAGCTGTTGAGTTTCTTACGCCCATTCTTCTCAACGGCTAAAAAAATAGACGTCCTGAATGGGTAGTAGGTAAAAAAGTGTTTGGACGATTAAAAAGCACTTGTTTTTCTGTGACCACGGACCCTGCAAAAGGTTCGAATCGTCAGGATAAACATTAATTAAAAGTAATGTGTTTAATTAACGCGAGTAGATCCATAAAATCTGTTTCATTTAACTTTTCTAAAGTTCATTTTAATAAAAAAAAAAATTGATATATTTGAATTTATGTTAAGGTTCTCAAAAATTACCTGCACATTTTATAAGTAGGTGGATTTCACTTACGAATTATTATCTACAAACTATCTTCTACAGAACTGCTACGATAAGATACTTAAAAAAAAACTTATTAGTGTTAACAAATAATAAATGTGAATAACTTAAAAAACCTTCTAGTTCTAATCAAAAATTTTATTGCATTTTGAATAAAAAAATAAAAAATAATACCAAATGAAAAAAAGAAGTTAAATGTAATTTAATTTGTAGAATTTAAAATTATCTAGAAAGATTTTAAATCCTATCATAAAAATAGCAAAAATATTTTTAAAATTAAGTTTTTCTGTTTGTTTGTGTTTCATTCAGGTACTTTAAGCGTTGATCCGTTGTTGATGTACCGCGCTCGAGGTCTCTACAGGATCAAAGCTTTGCACGCTCTGCGTCGTCGTCATGCAATTGAAACATTGCCTACAAAGCAACAGGCTACAATTATTATTTTAAAGCTCAGTGAACGTTGGAAAACATACACTTCTTACTATTCAACTCTGTACAAATGTTTAAAAAAATAAAATAAAAATTATTTTCTATTTTTTCAGTGCTTGCTGCATTGAAGCTAAATTAAATATTTATAAAATACAGTGAATAATTTTTATAAATATTTCAAATAAAATAAAATAATTTTTTATTGTCTTTAACAATTAAGGCATCGTAAACTAATGACCAGTACCTCCTTTTAAGCTAAATTTCAACCTGTTACAGGAGGTTTTTCCTTAAAATCTATCTATACTATATCAAATAAACTATCATATAAATCTGTAGGCTCTGTGTGTACTTGTAATTTTTCTGACAAATTTAGGAATAAATATGTGTATAAATTTTATGACTCACTGACACCAATTCTACGATTTTTGTCTGTATGTCCACTTTTAACTCAAGAACGACTTGACCGATCTTGATAATGTAGTAAGAACATGTGATTGTGCAAATGATAGGCTATATAAAAATTAAAAATAAAAAGTTTAGCGGGTGACGGCTCTTGATGAAAATTTGTATGTAGTAAGAACATGAGATTGCGCTAATGATAGGCTATATAAAAAAGGAAATTTTATTCACATTTTATGACACACTGACACCAATTCTATGATTTTTGAATTTTTTGTCTGTCTGTCTGTAATGTCCACTTTTAACTCAAAAACAGCTTGACCGATCTTGATGACAATTTGTATGTAGTAAGGACATGCGATTGTGTAAATGATAGGTTATATATGATGTTAGTAAACCTAATTATTATTTTGATTAGCATTCATTGATTCATTATATTCGCACAGCGAAGCGGGCGGGTGACCACTAGTAGCTATATAATATTCTGAAAAGTGTTAAAGTTATTCTAAACAACGAATATGTAAATGTTGCATTTAAATTGAAGTCAACAAACATTCACCATAACGATTCCTAAACTAATAGGTCAAGATAGACGATAGTTAAGGTTGCCTGGTTTTAAATTCAGACTATGACGTGTTATGGGTAAACTGACAAAAACAGACTAATTACAAATTTTTAGATTTTAGTAGGTAATTGTATGTTACAGAATGCCCATTCAAGTACATCAATTCAAATGGGCCTCAATTTTGCTTCTATAAACGTCCTGCACAAACGTGTCTCAAGTAGTTTGATGATTTTGACATTAAGTGTAGGCACACGTGCCACATACGACAGCCACAAACACCGCCATCTGAAGCATGAAGATGGCGACCGCCAGCGTCAACCGTTTGCGAAGAGTTCAAATAAATGTATGAAAACTGCCGTCTTTAGCGGCGTCTTGTAGCCGTCGCGTATACACCGTATGCACGAGCACTAAGTGTAGGCGCACACGGACCACAAGCGACAGGTGACCACCGGCGTCAACCGTCTGCGGCAAGTTCATATGAAATGTATAAAAACTGCCGTCTGCAACTCTGTAGCGGCGTTTTGTGGTTGTCGCGAGTAGTATGTATGCTCGAGAACTTACACCTTTTTGAACGATGTCAGATTCAGTCTGCTACGACACGGTTTTTAATATCAGAATCGGATGCCTGTACTCTACGCTTAAATTTATAACATCAGCTGTAACTACTTGGTTCATTGCTCTAAACACCACTCAATTAAAAGTGAACCCCTTTATATATTTCCCCCAGCGGGCGTGTGAGTAAGAAATCTCCGCAACGGACGTGTTCTTCTCAAACAAAGCGGTTGTAGATTCCGAGCAGGGTAACAAATGTTTTAACGTTGCGATACGATTGGAACTGTTACATCTTAGGGCGTAAATCACCGAGTGGTCGTATATAGCTTACAACATCCACGTATAAATCTGCTCCTCTGAACATCAGGTGGTATACGGTTGTTACGGTAGAATAGATTTAAAGATCATCCCAGTGCCGTGTTGCGAACAGTTCAATACTCAAGGAAGTCCTTCCGCACACATCTATACAACGAGTATATACAGGTTAATCACGACTTGCCTGAAAGAGTCTTTTTTCGAGTGCTGCTTTCATTTTCGTTATAAATAAAGCATTGTGAATGCAACATAACATATTAAAATATTTGAATCATTATCATAATAAAAAAATATGAACCTAAAGAAGGTCCAATAATGTAAATAGTTACTTACCTATTTTTTATTATTATAATAAAAACACGCAATAATACAATATACCTATTCTGACTTGTGAAACTAAATGTTAGGTCAGGTAAAGTAACCAAACTAACGAGACGTTAAAAGTCACCAATCAACATTGACCCGTCCATCTCCCAATAAATCTTAACGAACGTAAAATTATAAAAACAATGTGAAACATTGCTTTCCGGTGTTCTAATTAAGGACAGTATAACATACCAAAAATATACAGTCGAGCACAATAACATCTCAACATTATAAGACCCTTTTAATACAATAGAGCGTATTAAAGGTTTTCAAAGAAAATAAG
Organism: Eudonia truncicolella; assembly: GCA_949315975.1. Taxonomy (NCBI): domain Eukaryota; kingdom Metazoa; phylum Arthropoda; class Insecta; order Lepidoptera; family Crambidae; genus Eudonia; species Eudonia truncicolella. The sequence continues at coordinate 6,972,704 of OX438832.1, forward strand.
TAGACACAAGTTACTTTGACGAGCTACGAAAGTGCTTATATATTATTGAGCTTAAATGTACAGTTAAACCAAGCCATCAAGGCACCGTATTGTGTGTACGGATACCAACTTGTCTTAATTTAGCGTGTTTAGCTGTCATTCACTACAAAGGCTTCCCTGAACTGGTTAATCTAATGTCTTAATAACGCAATTAAATTAAACTGTCAAGTAGTTATTAAACTTATTAATTGCACAATTCGAGATCTTACGCAAGCGAGGTATTGTTTTAGTTTATTTCTTATTAAGTAGTTCAACAACGTTTGTTTTTACACTAAAATATTACAATAGGTTTTTACAATTGCAACATTATCTTATTGTAACAAGGGCTTATAGGTAAAAACAACATTTATATGATTAGAAAAAAAAACATAAAACACAGTAAAATTATTTATAAAAAGATGAATAATTTGATGAATAAGACAAGCACATCTATACATATAAAAAGCTTTCTCCTGTATGACTGACGGAGCAACGCACAGCCTAAACCGCTGGTTGAAGAGACCTGAAACTTGGAGGGTGTGTTCTTTGTATAACGTAGGCATCCATTAACAAAGGATTTTCCGAAATTCTACCCCTGAAAAAGGGGGCAAAATTTGTATGGGACAACGTGATTCCTTGGTCCAATCTACTTAAAATTTTGCTTCGTAACGTGTTTCGTATGTTATTGAAATTCATCCCCTAACGGGGTTAAGAAGTTATTTTGGCAGTGATTTGCTTCGAAGTTTATATCTATACCCCTTAGTGCTTTTGATTTAAATTACATTTTATTTTGACACATGTTTGAAAACTCAATCCAATTTTATTCAAAAAAGGTTGAAACTCACTCAAAAAGTCACCATTCCTTCCCCTTCTAACTCTTCAGGACACATCTCTAAGCCTGCAGAACAATAACAACATGCTCGGTATGACAATTTGCTGCGATCTGAATCAAAAGGACTACATCGAAGCCGTGATCAAAACAGCGTTCTGAAAACTCGATGTCCTGAACAGAGTGCGGCGATTCTTTACGCCTGACCAGTTGTGTGTTTTGTACAAGACACAGGTTTGGTCTTGCGTGGAGTATTGCTCGCACATCTGAGACGGTTCCGCAAAGTACCTTCTTGATGCCTTAGACAGATTGCAGCGTCGCGCTGTACGCATTATCGGCAATGCAGAGGTCACTTATACTCTCGAAACCCTGCAATTGCGTAGAGATAAAGCGTCACTCAGCGTCTTCTATCGCTTATACCACGGAGAGTGCTCTGAAGAACTCTTTGACCTTATCCCACCTTCTCCCTTCATCCATAGGAGTATACGTGTTGCTCTCCGGAGTCATAGCTTCACTGTCACACATATCCCATCGCGCACAAAGAAATTTGGTGACTCGTTTCTTTGTCGCACCTCCAAAAGATGGAGTAGTCTACCAGCAGACGTTTTTCCTCTTTCCTATGATATGGGGTCAACAAACGAGGCGTGAAGAAGCACCTTGTGGGCCGGCAGAGTGAGGTTGACTGATGCTGCGTTGTTTTCACGCTGCACCAGTTGTCTTCGCATCTGGACTCCATTTCCACTTAACATCAGGTGGTGTGGAGTCATTTGCCGTGCTAAGTATAAAAAAAACTTAAAAACGCAAGTACTCTTTAAAATTGGAATGTCTTGAATGCCTTGTCACCGTACAATATTAGTACCTCATTTGGAGGTAAGGCTTTAAGAGGTTATGCACTTCTAGAACACGGCCTCATAGGCACGTAGAGTTCGAAATTTGAAATGGTAAGGATAGAATTTGGGAAAATCCTTTCATAACGGATAAAGCTTAGAAACCTTTAAATGAGAATGAATTTCAATAAAACTGTTCGTTTGTCTCGCTAAAGCTCGAGAATGGCTGGACCGATTTGGCTAATTTTGATTTTGAAATATTTGTGGAAGTTCAGGGAAGGTTTGAACGGTGAGAAACATGATTAATAAGTAACGGAAAATACTAAAAACTATTTCATTTTCCAATACAAAATGAAACGTGTACAAAATTTATAAAATACAGTGACAAAATTAAACGCTCACCCGACCCAGCCAGGAACCTGGGTCTTCCACAATCCGGGCGTCTGCACTGACCGCTAAGCTACCGGGAAAGCTGACGTGAGCGCTGAATTTTGTCACTGATTTTTAATAAAAGCACTTTAAAAAAAAGTAAAAATACAAAATGATTTGTTTGTTTTGTTGTCATGGAAACTGTCAAAGCGGTACGAAGTCCGCCGGGTCAGCTAGTCATATATAAAAACCGGCCAAGTGCGTGTCGGGCCACGCGCAGTGTAGGGTTCCGTAGCCCATCTCAATAATGCGGATTCTGAGAAAAGGGCTTTTATGAACATTTATTAAATGTACTTACTACCGGTTTCAAACACATGACAAAGTTATTTAAGTAGTTCCCAATGAGGAATTTGTACTGCGCCAAGTATATTTTATAAGTTGATCGACTGTTACTCGTAAACTTGTAAAGCCTACTTAGCTGTGGTAGTTTTCCTTTTAACTTCGTCATCTTAACAACTACTGTGAGTTTTTTCACGTATCCAAAAACAACCATTTGGCTGGCAGGGGTGAGGGGGAGACTTGACTCTAACAAAATTGCACTTTAAAGGTTAATAGTTCACAAACGGATGCCTCAATCAAAAAACTGTTGATACAAACCCGCAGTATTTTTGAAATTGCTATCCAACGACTCGACGACACTATGGGGTAGACAAGAAAAAAAAATTACATCCCCACTTCACGCGTAGGGGAGGTAACATAAAAAAAAATATTTTGCAAAATTTTACTTCACCACTTTGTCGGCGTGATTAATATGTATATCCATGCCAAATTACTGCTTTCTAGTAGTAAGAGTCCATAAGCTAGGCTGGGGACAGGCAGACAGAAAGACGGAAATGGCAACACTATAAGGGTTCCTTATTGACTACGGAACCCTAAAAAGTAACAGCAGTTATTATTTAATTGTTAGTTATTTTAATAGAACGAATAAAGTGTTGGACATGTTCATTCGTCAATTCTCCTGTATTCCTAAAATAATGTTTTATAATAACAAATCTTAAATACTTTACAGAAACTGGCAATAAAAGTACAACTTTTTATTGCAAACAAGTGGACAATTTGTTTCGATGGCTCTCAATTGGATTTGCCAAGTTTTTTTAACTTTAATTTCCAAACAAAAGCACCTACAAATCTCTGCAGCTTTAAATTGTTTTTTGGCTATAAGATTTTGTATGTTTGTACTTTATACTAATATTATAAAGAGGAAAGCTTTGTGTTTTAGTATTTTTGTTTGTAACGAATAAACTCAAAAACTACTGGACCGATTTAAAAAAATCTTTTACCATTAGAATGCTACATTAGCACTGAGTAACATAGGCTGTATTTAAAAAAAATATCTACCCGTGCGAAGCCGGGACGGGCTGCTAGTTATTAATATACTGAATTTTATGTTATTTATGAATTTATACTGAAAATAAAAAGATATTTATTGTACTTTTTTTCAGTGAACTTCGGAAAAAGTGTTAAAAAGTTTTTTCTCAAGCGATATCGAATCTGCATCCTCTCCTCCTCCTCACATACCGGTATTCTGATTTTTTTATCGAGTGCAACTACATTTGCGTAAAAATGATTTCATCATCATCATCATCATCATCATCTCAGCCGAAAGACGTCCACTGCTGGACAAAAGCCTCCCCCAAGGACCCCTTAGAAACCTTCAAATAAGGTACTAATATAGTACGGTGACTTTCGAGACATTCCAATTTTAAAGAATATTTGCATATGTTTTTATGTGAGTTCAACCTTTAATAATAAAATCGGATTGAGTTTTCAAACATGTGTCAAAATAAAATGTAATTTAAATCAAAAACAAATTGTTGAGAAATATAGATATTTAACAAACTATCCCAATGCTAGTAAAAGCTTCAATTATTAGTAAACTAGTAACCGCTTTCATAGGCTCAATCCTGCGTAATACGGGTTGGTATGGTGAAACAAAAATCTGAAACACACTTTTAACGAATCGGTGATTTCAACCCATGCCTTACTTACTTAGACAGATTTCACCAAAAAGACATCCTAAGGTTGTATTGAATCACAATCAAGTCACATTATGCATGTTTAATAAAAAAGAAAAACATTAATTTACTTACATCAATAAAGAGGTTAATTGCCTAACTAGTACAAAATTAAAAAACGCGTAGGTACCTACATGAAAGTAATATTCATACATAATTAGTCTATTCCTATTCTCTATATTTTACACACAGTCGTAATAATGGGTCGATTCGTTGGGTACATCACTAGTAGGTAGTCAGCTCATAAATGAATGCATTCCAATAATTCGAAACTGTTGTGTTATTCAGTGGGATTAGGGACCACTTCCGGGTCAGTACTATCCGTTTTGCGCCAAATGAAATTGTTTTGTGAATTAGAATTGTTAAATAGATAAAGTTCTTTGGAACTGTGTGTTTGGAGTAGCTATATTATGGTTTTCAATTGATAATATCTAAGCAAATATAGAACTATTTGAATACACTAAATTTGCTTAAAATTATAATATATTAAAATACGATTAGCAGTCCTCGTGCCGAATGTCATTGTAATCTCAGAGTTAAGGGTTTCTTGAGTAACTAAGGTAGAGTTATTTCCTTTGTCTTTTTCATTATTATTATAATACTTGTACTATTTAAGTTGAGTTTTGTTTAGTTTTCTTTCTTTTCTATTTTGTAAGTAATTTTTACTTTACGTAATAAAACATATTTCTATTCTACAAAAGCAAATATTAATGAATTGATAATATGGTCCACCTTGATTTTTATTATGTCATATCAAACACTACTACAAGTAAATATTTATTAAAGTTTCAATAAATACTCACATTGTTATTTGCTATCTCTTTATAATCGAAGAAAATCAGTACGAAAAATGAACTTACAAGTCGTTTTGTTATCATATCAAGATGGTGCCAGCATATGGTTACCTTAAATAAAGTGGGTTGATATTGTTTGTTCATCACTGATAAGTTTAATTAAATTTCCTTTAAGAAAACCTGTCGAGGAGGAGAATTTATGGCTAAGGGCTTCCGGATAGCGTGCTGGGGTGTATGTGTATGTATTCCTAGACAAATTTGAAACCGTTCAGTATTCACAAACTAAGTTACTCGTATCTTAGCAAATGATTACGCAGAAATTCATAGATCGATGAGCTTAGCCTGAATAGCTTTCGAGTAAGTTTCATAAGACTTCGTGTTCAAGGAAATATTGTATGGATATCGGTACAGACGCCTGCACATCAATCAGACAGTCCTTCTTCTTTCCGTGCCTCTTCCCATTATTTAGGAATTTTGGGATTATTTGGCCCTCCTCGTTATCATGCGCCAGGTCGATCGATCCTGGGTTGTCTCTTCATTCAACTTGGTCTGTTTCAAGTCCTTTGATATTGTATACCACCACGTAACAAGCGGGCGGCCTCTACCTCTCTTGATGTCCGATAGAGCGAGGGTTCTCTTCACGACATGGTCTTCGTCGCGTCTCATGACATGCCCGTACCATCTCATGCGAGATTCCTTGACCTTGTCAGCGTTGGGGGCGACCTTGTAACTCCCTCTGATGTGTTCGTTACGCACTCGTCACACCGGACGCCCATCTCAACATCTTCATCTCACTGACATGGAGTTTTTGTTCATGCGCTTGTTTAATCGCCCAGCATTCGGCGCCGTACACCATCGCAGGTCTCACAGCTGTTTTGTGGACCTTGCCCTTGGTCTTTATTCGCATACGGTGGTCACAAAGTACACCCATGAGCACCCTGCTGCACATCAGACTATTCAAAACTTTCAAATTTCTTCAATAAATTTTCAGCCATATTAGATATAAAGTTCAAAGTCTATTTTGGAAATTTGATAGTTCGTGGTAGTCTGATCGTGGAGTCTGTGGTTGTAGTCGGTATCAAACACGCGGTCCATAATGACGGAAAAATGTGTATGTGTGAATTCAACTATTAATTTTCATACTAATTAGCGCCCGCCCACCTGTTGTGGTTGTGGTACGTGAGCCTTAGTCTTACAGCAGACATAATAATATTATAACTTATATACTGTTGCCGGTATAGTATCGTTCCCACACAGAAACCATGTAAATGTATTGACATTATTTACCTTTCCTTTGAAAACCTTTTAAGCCTTATTCAATATCAACAACTACATTATCAACATACCGTCATCAACAAGGGTCAGTTTAAAATAGGCAAGCTATATTAATATGGATTAACATTTTCCAAATCGCAATTTGTCGCAACAAGAAGATGAACATAAACATTTTAACAACACACCATACATAAAAAATAGGGCAGACAGTATACACACAAGAGGAAAAAAATTAATATAATTATTACTCCACTTAGAAATATAAATGAATAAAAAGTATAACATTAATTAGCTATAAAGCTGACTCGAAATGAAACAGCAATAATGGATAAGCGTAATTTCATACAATTATAGATGTTATGCTTATCTGCCATTTCTTACATAAAAGTTTTAGTAAATCCATGCTAACATTGTAAATGTCACGTAGTTGATAAACTTATTCTATTGGTCCTTTCTTCACGTCAAAGTGGAATAACGGGTCGACGTGACTTTTCGCAAGAATCTACCTAGCTGAGGGGAGAAACAAAATACGGGTCTCTATCAAGTCTCTATGTAATTTCTACTCCGTACATTATTTGTTGTATTGTTTGTATTACTGTACTTCTAAGTAAGTAAATAGCCTATATACTGACCCACTGCTGGGCAAAGACCTCCATCACTGAAATCAAGCATCACTACAATGGATGGGTATTGGTTTACTCACCACGCTTGCCAGATGCGGATTGGTGATGACAAACTTGGGCTTGATCAAAAAATCCAAAACACACTTTACCCGACCTGGGAATCGAACCCGGGGCCTTCGGGCATCGGGCCGAGCGCTTTGCCACTCGGCCACCGAGGCTTTACTGTACTTTAAATACTTAAAATACTTTAAATTAAATAAAATATTATGTACAGCGCGACACCGCACACATTCACACAGAACAGGGGTCTCCACAAAAAATCAGCGTTTTAATGTTTTGTTGCAATAAATGCTGAGACCCTGTAAGACACATTTTTCATTTATATTTTTTCGTTTTGTTCTACATAACTTTGTACTGTGTGTTCTAATAAAAATATTTCATTTCAATTCGTTTCATAAATATAAAATTAAGAAATTGCATTCAAATACAATCGATCAGATGAGATGGACGGACCAAATAAAAGAATCAGTACCCCTTACACGCGTGCACAAAGATGGCATAGGTCAGAGGGGAATGGCGACGACTGGTTAGGTGGATGACTGAGACCGAAGTAACGACTACAACCACTCTTCCAAGAGTGGAACGACTAATAAGAAGACAATCTATCAAAAGTTAGTTCGAAAATAAAAAAAATCTAAAATAAAAGAAATACTCGCACAAATCCAGTTACAGTCCAGCAATACCTCAAATTCTCAAGTTGCGGCCGCTACAATCATGGCCGCCAACCTTTTGATCTCGTCGAGTTTGGACACAAAAGTTGCCAGCGGCGGCGGCGGAGATCAACAATGCATCCCCGGGAAGATTAATCGTCCAAGAAGCCCCCCTAAGCTGGAGGAAACAATTTTTCATCTTTATCAAAATGTTGAGTACGACCGCTACTTTCATGTGCAGATGTATATTTTTTGCGTCAATGAAAACATATTTTTTGTTGATGTTAATCAAATGTAATAATTAATTACCTGAACGTGAAGAATGTAGTTCTGTTTCAAATTCATTATCATCAGCCTAAAACCATCTCATTGATTCCTACATATACTATTACATCTTAATACAGATATGCCTAAAACTGTTCACTCAAAATCTTGACATAATTTGAATTTGTGGGTGTATCCCGCTATTTCCATTAGGTATTTCTATTGATAGAAATACTGGGACTGATTCTCCCACTATATCAAAACACACTATATAAAAACACTGCATCACCTCTTATCCATACATCTGCGTAGTGACGAGATGGCTTTGTGTTATTTATACTGTAGAGTATGTGATGTAAAATTATTCACCAAAACTGAAGATTATTAATTTGTTCTCCATTTATTTATTTTTTGTTTAACGAGAAACCGTGTTATTATTTTATTCTTTTGATTAAATTCTCAATATCTCCTTAGAATTTTATTTATCAATAATTTAACAGGCCGTCATAAATATTGAAGTGGAGACAGATTCTCATATAACACAACTGCGTTTTTTGCCGCAATAGAAATAATGGGAATTTAATTTGGATAAAAAACTAGTCCCACTTTTTCTATTTTGTATTTCCATGGAAATAGTGGGATACACCCGAATTTGTTCAGTTGAATATGTTCTAAAATACAAAAGAAAATTTATTGCGCTTTCCTTCTAGGATAAACTTATCCTATGATAGGAAACAAAAAAAACGGTAGTAAATTAGGTAGCCTACCTGTAGGCTTATCTGGAATAAGGTTCGATCGGGCCATAACACATAATGCTGGCTCAAAATGGGTTGGCTGGTGTTAAAGACTGCCATCTCACGATTACCCGTCTCCGAAGTTTCTGTAGCAAAAAATATGAAAATATTCTTACTAAATACAAGCTTGGTATATTTAATAAGGAAATAAAAATAAAGCTTTAATAATTTGCAATGATTTTTTCGTCTAAAATATTACAACAATATCTCAGGTTTCATAATTAACTTTATCATTTATAATACTTACCTTCATGCTTCGCTGAAGTTAATAATTAATAACTTAATCCAACTTAATCACATTCTACTAAGTAAGGTAAAAGAGTACTTAAATTCACCAACCAGTTTATTGGCTAGTGTGGCGGGTTGTAGACTGACAACACCATATAACGCCGGCCGCAAGATCAAGCCTAATTTATGTGAAACAGAATGCACCCAATCAAAATCTCTCTGTGTCTATAGGCTTTTCTACTTTTCAACACTCATTCAAACAGTTTGTATTCACTAACAGAGCATGCTAAAATTAATAATAATAATAAATGTGAGACAACATCACATACATTATTCTGATCCCAAATCCCAAATCAGAAACAATGACGGTACCACAACCACCCAGACCCAACACTATATCGAAAAGCTCGTTTTGGACGTTGACCTGACCGGGAATCGAACCCTCAGAGACCTCAGAGTTAGAGCCGCCCAAAGTCCGGCGTGCAAGTCACTCGGCTACGGAGATCGTCATAAAATTGGTTCTGAACTACCCTCCAGCTTAACAATAAAAATGCGAGAGCCGTAATGGAAAGAGCCGCTGATATCGATGTAGCAGTTAATATAATAACAAAATGAAACATCCAATTTGTTCGGCATTATGCACAGTATTAGTTATATGAAACGAGTTCATTAGCCGGCGCAGCTGCGCGCCATATTTTACTGCTGTACAATTTCCCGTCGTGACATTTTTGCTGCATATGAAATTTGAAAAAAAAAAGAATCCTGCACGTTCATTCAAAAGCTGTGCAAATAGTTTCCTAGCTAATAGTCGTTTAGTACGCGTGCACCTAAAATATTAACTGACGTCCATATTGCCGCACTAAACGATAAGCCACTGGATTTTATGGTGAAACTTTCTATAATAAATTGACTTTGTGTATGTCGCCATTGCATTGGTCGCGAAAGCAAAAACAAAACACTCGTGAATCGTTAGTTTATTAATGACACTATTAGCATTTTATATATAATTTTTTATATAGAACTTATTTATAACCCAAACTATTTAACCTCTTTACCAACCCTCGGTGATAATCAAAGCGGTCGGCTTGATATCCGAAGGTTTTGGGTTCGATTCTCAGGTCTGACAAAGTGTGTTTCGGATTTTGATGTAGTCAGGGGTCGGGATTCATCATCATCAGCTCATTTTATGTCCCCACTGCTGGGGCACGAGCTTTCCCTATGGATGGATAGGGAGAACGGGCCTTAAACCACCACGGGGGCCCAGTGCGGATTGGTGGTTGATATTGTTATTGGTCGGGATTACCAATTCGCAATTGGCAAGCATGGCGATTAAGTCAATATACATCAATTTTAGCGATGACTTGATTTCAATTATGGACTCCCTTACCCAGCAGTGAAACAGTAGGTATAAAGGGTAATTACTTACCTATTAAATTAGTTAAGTAACATCAGAGAGTTCACATTAGTAGCAACAGTAGAGTACTGTAGTGGTACTGTATGCCATTGTGGAAATTGAAACTTTTACCTGAGGTAAATTTGTGAACTTACATTTTTTTTCTTGTTTTTTTTTACATGTGGTTGTCTTCTATATTTTTTTGTGTTTATTTGAGATGGAAAGTGTCCTACTATGATAGGGCATTTTCCAATATTTTTGACGCTGTAAGGAAGAAATGAGCTGGACACTTGCTGAGTTTCTTGCCGGTTCTTCTCAGTACAAGATCTCCCTCCCAGAGTAGGCTTACGAACCGATGGCATAGTGACATTCACAAGAGCTACTTTTAGCCTAAGCTGAATAAATGATTTTGAATTTGAATTTGAATCATACAAATTGAAAACTTTTGTAAACGACGCGCTTCCGCTGGATCTCACCACGTACGTAGGCACCGAGTGTTTCCCCAGATGGAGGTTAAATAATAAATTCACCGTGTGCAATGCCTAAATTATACACAGGTAATATATCCGGGGCGGGAGAACAGAAAAAAAAAACCTGTTAAAAACGGCACGTTTACGGAATACGAACAATTGTATAAATGAAAGAAAGATTAATGCGGCGCGACCCCTATATATTTGTGTACGGACATTTTAGCAAGATTCGCACATTGAAATTTATTTATAGGTTCATACAAATGACGCGCGCTTACGTGTCCCGTTGCTTATGCGATTTATGGGGACGTGCTGTGACATATTGTGGCAAATATTGTATTTTTTATGGCCCCTCGGATATCATGGTTCAGATGAGATGCTGGTAGGGCAGTCGTCGAATTCTTTTGACGGCATATAAACCCTAGAGAGGTTAGCCAATGAAATAATGCCGCGGAAAATATTGCTTTATGGATTCCAAATGAAATAACCGAACAACATAATTATGTTCAATATTACAAAAACACAAATGTTGAAAAAATTTCCACGAGCACGGATTTGAACCTGCACCCTTCTGACATACCGGGTCAGGTGCTCTTCCAATTGAGCTATCGTGGTTTCATCATGTCATCTATGTTTTGTTAAGTTCATTTTGGTATATAAATGGTTACATAATGAATAAACTTGTCTCAATTATTTTATATTAAACATGTGACAGAATTTATGACCTGACTGTCATAATAAAGCGTTGAGATCCACGTATTTGTGTGAAGTCCGGGATGCGTAGAATCAGCTTGCCTAGGCAGTGTCGACTTTGTCGAGTTATGTATGTGTGTAGGTATATAATTATGCAAGTAACAAGACGTACCTACACTATGATATAACCCGGTCGTGGAAGAGTTTTCAATAATTTTTCCTAATTATTACGATCTGTTTTTTTATAGTAATTTATTAGTTTTCTTAATTCATTTATGGTTATGTATTAAAATTAAAAACATTTTTTAATTTTCCTAAACAATTTTAGCGAACATCAAAACTGTTTGCCCAATAAACTTTTATTGTTTTGACCCCGACACGAAACGTCCACGGTGCAGCTGCTAAGAATGCAAATGTCTGAAATTAACTCAAACCTTTCTTAATTGAAATAATAATTGCGTCGCGCAAACAATGCTATGCGAGCAACAAATATGCGCGGAGGGCCAGCACTTAACACACTCGTCGCTTGTGCTCAAATGAAAAATTTTAGAATGAACACTAGTATTTATATAGATTCGCAGTACGTAATACCTACTCTTACTGGTATATACTAGGTAAAATGCTATGCGCATACCCCATGTTATATGGGATCCCCCTATTCCCCTATTCCCTCGTCCAGTTACTAATAGATTGACGAGGGGAGATGAGGTTTACCCGCAAAAAAACCTAGTAACATCCCTTCTCTGCCACGGGGATGGCTCGGAATCACGAATGGCAAGCACCGAGTTCAAATAATAATCGTATACCTAAAATTATACTACGTGATTAACGTCAATTCTGTTGAATGTTGCTACATAACATAACATTAAAATTTTACTTTTTTTTTATTTTTAAGAGCTAATTGCTACACTTAAGCTAAATTAAATATTTATAAAATACAGTAAAAATTTAATGTCTACCCGACCCAGCTAGAAATCGAACCTGGGTCTTCTGTAATCCGGTCGGCTGCACTGACCATTATGCTACCGTGAAGGCAGACGTAAACACTGAATTTTTTCACTGCTTTGATTTTGACTGCAGCAGTGCTATCTATCCAACGGTTATTGCAACCGATGGCTATGCAGATTCATCTTTACAGATGAAATACCACAATTTTGATAGCACAACGCTATAGTAAATTTTACTTTTTTTATTTTTAAATGCCAATTACTACACTTTAGCTGAATTAAATATTTAGAAAATAACATTAAAAGTATAATTAGCTTATATTTGTCACCCATACTGGCACCCAATGGCAACTATTGCGCTCACTCACTCACGGCGGCGTTCGTGGAAGAAATGCACGTTTATTCAGCAGGTAAGTATTTATTATATTATCAGAACCCAGCAAATCCAGCACCCTATCAAACCAGACAAAGACGGTGCTACAAATTTTTATTTTTAAAGTGATAGAAGTGTGTATATTTTTAATCGCATCCTATAATATCTTTTTAATCTGAACTTAAATATGATATTTAAAAGGAGATGTTTAATTTTATGCCAAGACAACGGTATTCTGCCATTGTCAAATTGCTGTCAAAACAACGATGTTTTTCGGTTTCTATTTACATTTTTACATTAAAACGAAAAAGCGTATTGAAATATTACTTATTTTAACTAAATACATGTATTTTTTAAACTTTTTTTAGTAAATATACATTTACTAAAATATAAATGTACATTTTTTTATGTAATTAATAGTTTTCATGTAAGAATTATCTGAAACACTAAAATAAATCAACTTTCGTGATGGCAACGGTATTCTGCCATTGTCAAACTATTAATAAATATAATAAAAATATTAATTTATTTGAAGAAAATCATTTCGAATAAGCTTATTTTATACATTAGCTATCTTTCGGTATTGTGTACAAGGTGTTGGCATTTTCTCCATACAAAATTAAACATCTCCTTTCTATCTATTTTTTATGCAACGGGGTATGGCTTGCATGCTCTTCATTCTATCTGATGGCTAAGTGGCATACAAAGTTTCAAACAGCTGTAAGTCTAAATTGTATTGATATCGAGTGTCTTAACAAAATATACCCGGTTAGCCTACCCAACATTACCTATTTAAAATTAAATTCCGGCCAAAAGTTACACTAGTGGGTAGATGGATCATTTCCATTGGCCAACTTAACTCTGCCGGTACTTATGAACAGTTCTTGGCAAAATAGCTATTGTTAATTCACGCAATTTTATTGCCTATATCGCCACAATAAATCAGCGGCTGAGTTTTCATTATTCAAAGCCTTTCCTTTGTGTTCGATTATTAATTATTATACCGGAGGTGGCTTTTGTTACATTGACGCCTTCATTTTGAAACTTGGCGAAGTTTGTGAGTGCTCCCACTTCCAAAAGTTTGGGTGCCGTATTATCGAAATTTATAACATATCGAGATTGGGACTTAAGCTTTCCGAGAAACCATTTTGTCACAAAGATATTTATGCTGTTTCACTTTGTGTGAAAGCTTTTGTTTTCTATAGTTTAAAAGCAAAAAGGTTACGTGTGAAAGGGTTATGCTTATTAACTTAAAACAATGACATGAAAAAAACAAAAGCCAACACAAATTAAACAAAATATGTTTGGTTTTACACATACACTTTTTATTCCATACCACTGATGAAAATTAAAGATAACATCTATGGTAAAAAGCGCATTTCAACTGGAATCCTCAACTACTAAGGGTCTGGTCTTGTTTTATCATAAGTTTTAGGTAAGATAGTAATAGCTAGCCAGTTGGAGTTAGAACAAGCCATAAGAAGTGGTTGTTAGCTTGACACGATAATGTCGGTTCTGTCTCATTACTTGGTCTGTGAAAAAATTGAGCGTTGGATACTCTCTGTCATATTATTGCTCTGTGATAAAAATGAACGTTATGCCTTCACTAAAAGTTAGTACGGTGCGTGACCAAACAAATCGTAGATGCCAAAATAGGCTGAACAGAAGTATATCATAGTTGTATGAACGCTCCAGTAATTTTTGGTGGTTTATCTTCGATGTTGCTAACTTGTCATAGAAAATTTTATACGCGAGACGGTGTTTTAGCTGGCATGCTTAGCTACATCGTGACCCTTCGAGTTGTAGCAGCAGGAATGCTTTATTATGATTTTTTTGACTTCTTTTAACCGCCTATGTGGTGTAGTGGTTAAGACCACCGGTTTAGACGCAGAGGCCCCGAGTACGATTCCCAGCCCCCGCTGGGAATCGTACCCGTACATGTTTGTGTACTCGGTTTGGTTGGTGGTAGGGCTTGTTTGTCCGCCTGGCTAGCTTAGCTACCACCATCTTATCCAACTATGTCGCCATAACATCAATGTTTGTAGCATAGTTATGTTCCGGCAGCTAGAGATAAGATGGCCAGTGCCTCAATAGTTGAGGTTCCGGATGAAGTGCGCTTCGACCTTCGGCCTTATCATCACTTAAGATCAGGTGAGATGAAAGTCAAGTGCTTACCGGTAAGATATAAAAAACTAGGTGCATAAAAAGCTTTACGCATACACTGGAGCTGGGACTCGCCTCTTCTTCCCTCGGCCAGCCATTAAAAGCTGGACAAAAGGAGGGGAGGGGAGACCTGATGGTACTAGGGTACCATCTCCTCTCAGAGGCAAGAAGCATCTCACAACAAGGGCTTGTTCGTATCGTCCTTGCCTGGTGGTATGATTCTGCCCAATCCGATCCGAACTCCTCGGAGAATCTAGTAAGGCACGGGGACACGCACTAGTGCGTGATGCCGCTCCCTCTGAAAACCTCCGAAGGTGCTTCATTACACACAGCTCGAGGAATTCTTTAAGTTTCTCGCCGCAACCAGAAAAGCCAGGTAAAGCTGAAAATGCCGTCTGAGGCAGTCAGCAAATTCTCTCCAAATTAATAAATGAATAAATAAACAAATGAATAAAAATAAGTATGATTCTGACGAAAGTCCGATTGGATGGCAACTAATCTAATGCCTTTTACTGCCGAAAAGTTGCATTGTTTTACATCGCTGTTCCAGTTTGAAGGATACCAGATCCGGTGAAATTATTGCCTCGTAAGGCCTACTCGTAAGTGTTAAATTACTTATGTAAATTTACGCCCCTTTGTCATCACATGACCACATCGACTTAGTAGGTTCCGCCCAGAACAAATATTGTGAACTACACTTGATATTTTTTTTACATATTAAATATATTGTGAGTAATAGATTTCCGTGCATAAAACCGGATTAATTTTTGTCCTCATTTGATCACATTGGGCTATTTTTTATTTGTGAATATGTCATCAAATGGGGTCGCTGGGCAGTAAGTGAATATACTTAGATATTTAGTTGGGCTGTAATGCAAAACCTTATTATGTCATCATATGAGGTCATTAGGTCTTACGAGGATAGGTCATAAAGGCAGAGAAACTGAAGTTTTACGATCGACAACACTTACAACAACATACTCTTGGTGTTACTAGACTATCAGACGAAGGGCCGTGACATAAAAAACCTAGACGTCCGTTTCTTTTTCGCGGGTATAATTATACAGAAATGGTAGAGTGTTAGCGTTTGCGCTTAAATTTATATTGAAATTGAAATTGTAATTTGGACTCCTCCTCCGAATTTTATATGCAATTCTTGCAACGTGCCAATTTTCTTTGTTAAAAAAATGAAAAGAAAAAAAATGTCGTACAAAAAAACTACACAAGCTTCATTTGTTAAAAAAACTTTAACAAAACAGAAGGTTGTCATATAAGAAATGACGTAACGCGTTTGAAAACTATTACAAAATATTTATTATAAATGCTTTTCAACTGTGCTACTCAGTTAAAGCACCGTTATAAATCAGCTATAAAGGGGCCGCGAAACCCTTATCGTTTGAGTTGAAAAATTTCATGGCGAAGAAAGGGAATCAGCCAAGGAGGCCATCTATCATGTTGTTGGTCGATCCGGAGCCGGCGGAAGTTATATGTCTGAGGTACAAAATAATACGGCCCTCTGCTTCGTGAAATATCGTTTAATATTCCGCCAAAAGATTCTCGTAGGCACCAATTTTGGTGTGGCAATATTCGCCATTTTATTTATGTAGACATGTTATGTTGGGTATTGTGTGGTGGACCTCTACTAATCGAGTAGTTATAAAGCGTGTTACTACGTGTGTACGGATATAGTAAAGTTTCTGATATTCGGTCTGCCGTAAATTAAAGTCCTGCCAAAAAAATCACACATCGGTACATTGCTCCATTTTGATTTGAAGAAAGGACAGAAAAACAAAACACTTTTTTGTTTACAATATGAAAGTGCCTGGCTTCCTTCTCACTTGACTATGATAATATTAGTTAGTAAATGTACAAACTGTTCTTGAGTTAATGCTTTGACAATAGTTTTATTGATATGTAATAAAAATACTATTTACTGAAGTGTACGCGGCCATTGGGTACACGTACGTGTACGTGTACGTGTATTTGCATCAATTTTACAAAATCATATTGATTTTTAATTATAGTTATATTTATTTATCTTTTATTTATATTAAATAAAGCTGACATTGTAAAGTCATCAAGGATAATGTATTAAAACATAAAAAAAAATCAAGTTATTTTTTTTTATTTGACCAATTTTTTTACACTTAAATATTAGGTAGAGAAACAAATAAACACACATAAAATAGCAATTAAAAAGGTCATCACACCGTAATTAAAAGACGTAACGTTATTTAATCGAAACATTCGTGTTTCGCGGCCCTCATTTCAGGGGCCATTACTCAAACGTGGTAGGTTCTCACTCAAATGAGATTTCATAATTAACGTAAGCCAGGTCGGCCGTCAAGTGCATGTGAAAATTTAACGAGGACGGCTCCAGTTATATGTATTTACCTATATATCCCAACCTATTCCTGTTAGTATATATCATGTTTTTGACGTGGAAAACTCTTGGCGAGCACTTCAGCTTTGATTTTTGACGCATACGATTAGCTAAGTTAATGAGCTCTCAACTGCACGAGTTAATAGAAAATACCTGCTAAGTTGTTTATTTAAGTTTCAGGCGGTTCTTGTTACACTTATATGTATAATCTCTACCAATTCTTGTTTGTATATGTCATGTTTTTGACGTGGAAAACTCTTGGTGAGCACTTCATATCAGGCGTGTTTTAGCTTTGATTTTTAACGCATACGATTTGCTGAGTTAAAAGCTCCTTACTGCATAGATGTCATAAGATAATAGATATGGTTATAATTACGTAAAAATAACATTCAAGTTGATTGTCATAAACACTGTCTAATCACGAAAAGCGCTAGCTAGTTTCTCGATAGTAAGTATCCTCGTTGAAGTGCGCCAACCGTTTTCCTGTTGAGATATAAAAAAAGTCCATAATCTTAGTTATGATACCTTCAAAATTATATAATGATTTCAGAAATATAAAGGCCTGGGTAAAAATATAGCAGTTATTGTCATGCCGATAAAGTGCTGCGACAGATTTTCATAAAATTGAAAATGGTTCGAAATCGAAAAACTTTCCACTTGCCAAAGAAACTTAGCGCTATTTCATCTTGGTATGGAAAAGTCGAATTTTCATTTCAATTCAGAATCGTCAGTCAATTTGTTGAACTAAAAATTTTGTTCTCACATTATTTTGTTCCGGAGACGATTTATCTCATATTATTATGTTTTTTCTTAATGCAGTTCGAGTAGAGTACTATAGAGTAACGTGTAAGTTTATATATTTTTCTTGAAAAGTTACCTACAACTGCAAAGAGCTTTTTGCTTTTTATGTAGAGATATAACAGTTATGAGGATATCGGTGTTTACGTGGACAAGGTCACCACTTACCACATAAACATCTACGAGTAGGTACTGTTTAATCATCTTAAATCAACTATAGTATAACCTTATTCAGTTTCAACAAAGCTGGCATGAATGTACTTCAAGAAAAGTAAAAACTTTTGTAACACAATGCTTCTCAATTTTGTGTATGACTGCGGCAGGCGACTGATTACTCACCTTCTTCCTTTGCTGTGAGGCCAAGGCTAAGGAGTTTCTTTAGCAGTATTATACGGCTTCACGTCTGCAGGAGACAAAAGGCCCTCGGGTGGTCTTTAGTCTACTGAATTCGAGTCACCCGATAGCGGGATACTTCGTCAAGTAGTGGGGTAGTTCGGTTTTTAGTGGGTTATGTACTGTCTCTCACTCTCACTTACAAACTTTGGCTATCGGAACCCTTCTCTTGTCTTTTAACCAGTCCGTTCCCCGGTCTTCGACCAAACTTTACCAATTAATAGTTTTGCCTAGCCAAACCTAGACCGGACTAAAATCACGTTTTACTATAACTAAAAGTATTAACATTACATTATTCACTAGCAACATAGGTAACGTACCTAACATACATTTCGGAAAGTTTGTGACACGTTCTTTCACAGAAAGAGAATAAGCCTTTCAAAACTCGACCAACCATAAAACTTTGATACTTTGACTCCCTTTTTTGTTCTGTTCCAAGGCTCCTATTTTCCAACGTTACAAATATTACTGCGCCTTATGTCTCCATTTGAAATAAAAATAAGGAAATGAAGGTACGTTTTCTCTTGCTAAAAATAAACGAGGCCCATAACTCGACCGCAATTGCTAGCATTTCTCAACAGCTGCGATGCGACGCTCCTACCACTAATTAACCAGCTTTGCGTAAATTTCGGTAAAAAAATCCACTCTCCCCAAATAGCGGTAACACGATGCTCTAGCTTTAATTATACGCATTAGTATTAAGGGGCAAGTTGGAACTCCTCCGGAGTTGAATATTTAAAGGCCTTTACGTGCGATGTGACGTGTCAAGTTGGTTATCTGTCTATTAGTGTCACAATAGTGGATTTGATTTGGTGTGTTCGCTTGTGTCCTTATTGGAGTTACACTGGAGTATTCAGATAAAACAAATTTACCATTTTCTTTGTAGTAGTATAGGACGTCGGAACTAGGGTCACATATGTAACTAGGGGGAGTTCTTACCCATATACATCCCTTCACTTGCTGCTAGGGTAGCAGTCAGTTAGGAAATCACCGTTTAGTTTACCCCAACAGTTTCTCCAGCCACTTCTACTGCAGATCAGGTCCACAGGTCCACGTGGACGTTCTGCGAGAGAGATTTTGGTGATGGCCCCAGGCGCCCTTTTCAATGTCACCGGGCTTTTTGGAAGTGGTGAGCAAGGTTAAGGGTTTCTTCAGGCCGTATGATCGAAACACCGTTAGAGGGTTTCGCATCGGAAGGGGATTCTTATCGCGGGCCTTCTTCGCGGCTTTCTAGATTAAAATCATAAATTTAAATGAGGCCACGACCAAAGTCGTACCCATACAAAGCAGTCTTGTCCAGTCGCTGACTGCTGGGATTTACTTAATTGACATTCTTTCCAACAACTGAATACAACAATTCACTAACAGTAAGCAGCTGAGGAGGAGAATTATCAGATTTAGAAAGAGTAATAGGAACCACTACTAAATAACGCGTTCTTATTTGATATTAGACTAATCAGTCGATACGATTGGTGTAGTTATTATTATAATTTTAAAGAAGTTATAACAAATATGGTTTTCGTTAAAACAACAACCAAAATCAATTTGTTCAGATACTATCTAATATAACATAAATATGCCAAATAAACAACAGCATGTTGTATACGTATGGCAAATTGACAGCTTAAAATATTGGATTGGTGTAGGCATTATTATGTTTGTTTCAACGTCATGGGCTAACATCCGGTGAGGCTGTGAACGCAAACTGTGAGAGTGTAACTGCATAAAAAACTATCAAAATCGTGTCACAAAGTGCTTTGACGATATCAAGTCGGTTTGTACGGATATTACAGGGAGTGCCACAAATTCATACTTAACTCGACGAAGCATTTTTTAAATTCCTTTGTAGGCACTTGGCCTTCCTCTTACCTGATGTTAAGTGATGATGAGACCGAAGATGGAAGCGCACTTCACCCGGAATACTCAACTACTGAGGCCCTTGATTCAACTCTGTTAGAACATAACAAAATGCTTCTAACGTTGATGTTACGACATATTTAAATAAGATGGTGGTTGCTAGACAGACGGACTCAAATCAAATCCTACCACCAATGAAACTGAATACGAACATGTACACCTCGTCGCTGTACATCGAACCCGGGATCGCTGGATCAGAAAGCGATGGTCTAAGCACTCAATTCTGACTTTATTACTGAATTTACATTACGATCTTGATGGAAGCACATAGAAGCTCGTGCGAGGGTCTGGCCGAACGGAATTATCAATGGGCATTTAACTACTATATTTTGTTGATGCGATCATAGATTGATGTATTTTCACAGAGCATTCACAAACTCACTTTTAGAATTCCTATTTATAGTACTGTAGTGATCGGGACTCCTTGCTTCGGTTAACTCTGTGGCACACGACGTGACCTGAATTTGAACGTAGAACGACAAGAAAAAGGGAGAAAAAGAACAAGTGAAGATATTTTTATTATTGATTTTGTGACAGCAAGCTAAGGCTAGATTGTAAATTATCTCTCACTGAAATACACAATTTGAGTTATTATTGCGTGTCATTATAAAAGCCCCACAGTACAGACGCCTGCACATCAGACTACCACGACCTGTCAAATTTCCTCAATAGGCTTTGAACTTTATGTATATAGCATTAAGTTCAAAGTCTCAAACATGTATTGGAGAAATTTAACAGTTTTGAATAGGTTGATGTGCAGGCGTTTGTACGTAATAGATTTACATGCAGAAAAGACGCGTTACGGGTACATCGCAAAATGAAACCACCATAGTTTTATATGATGTGTCACTTTTGATATTATTTTTATTTATGAAACAGTAAAACTTTTGCGGTAGTGCTGCTGGTCATTACATGTGACATTTTGTTTTTGATGTGTAACCTTTTTCCGCTCGCCTTCTATATATACAATTTGTGGGAGTGATTTCGTAGAAATGCGACGGAAGTACCGTAACATCTAGAAATGTGACAGAAGTAGCGTGACAGTGTGATCCGCTCATATATATATCATATTATATGATATGATGCATTTGTATGAAGCTTACCTTCACCAGTCTCCTTATTACAATTAGTGGGAGTGATTTCGTAGAAAAAGTAACAGTAACAGTAACAGTGAGACTGAAGCTTACCTTCAGCACTCTCCTTATTTTTAAAATAAGCCAGTGCATGAAATATACATATATATATATATATTTAGTCATAAGTTCGTTTGTCAGTTTGCTAGCGAAATAAAAAAAGAAAAAAAAATAAAAAAAGGAAAAAAAAGAAAAAAAACGTCAATGTTAGTTCAATATTCTATTTTCTATTGTAATATTGATTTCAAAAGGTGAGATGTCAAATGTATCACATCATACCCGACTACTGTAAGGCTCGTTCGTTTTTATTTATTTTATGAAGTGTCATAGTTACAGAATTTTAAAAACGCTATGGTATAATGGTTAGGCTACCGGTTAAAGCCCGGTGAAGCTGAAAATGCCGCAGCGGCAATCAGCAATCTCTCTCCAAAAAAAAAAAAAAAAGACTACCGGCCTCAGGCCCAGAGGTCCCGTTTACGATTCTCAGCGGGAGGACACTTAGTTGTTGTACAGTCACAAGCATTTACATGTAAACGATGTAACTTTTAATACAACGGCATAAGAGTCAAAACTAGTCAAAAGTGTATACATGTTAATGATTGTGACAGTACATGGATTAGTCGATTAACTACTACCACCTTATCAAAGTCTGTCGGAAAACAACAATGTTTGTCTGTGACTTTGTTGTTCCGACGGTGGTCAGAGATAAGACAACCAGTCCCTCAGTGATTGACGATTTCTGATAAAGTGCGGTTCCAACTTCAGTCTTATCATCACGTATCATCGGGAGAAAGCTTCCTCATTGTATATAAAATTAATAACACTATCAAATAATTTCATGCACACCGTTTGTTATACTCGTAGTGCAATTAAATTACAAGCATCGTTTGGTCTACAACCCCAATAAATCAGCTTAAAGTTTTTAAGCTGATGTTTTATGAGAATTCAATTGTGAAACCCTGAATTTTTTCAGGGAAAGACTTTTTATGACAAATTGGGGACATACAATTAGTGCCGCGACGCGATGGCTCCCGCCGAGGAGTCGTATTCAACTAGACTAATGATATCGCATCAATTTTATGAGAAGAGCTTCCCAATTCATTATGGTGATGATCTCGCTGGGCAATTTTCAAGATGCTCCTCCTTTGTCGGTATTGAAATCACGAAAGACATTTTTTTTCCTATTATAAAATCTTGGATTTTTTATTTTCTTAGCACAGAACTTTGACTATAATAGTATGGTGGATATAGTTTTCGTAACTTTATGTAAAGAAGTAAGAGAATGGGTTAGATTAAAAAAAAAACAATACTGTATATAACAGGCTCACTGCTTTACTTGCATTAAAAAATATCATCAATCTTATTCATAAATCAATTAACGCATAAACTTCACCTAAATACTTAACAACGCCTTAACAATCAAAACAATAATTAAAATTAAAAGAATATCATCAAGCAAGACGAGCAATTTATCCGCGTCCCTTATGAAGGCAAAGTAAACAGAACATGACGTTTAATTATGTTAATTACCATTAACGGTGCCCAAATCTGTGCCGACTTCATTTACAGGCCCCGTTAATAACGATATACTAAGGGATTATTTTGTATGCTGTCACACTGTCATGACGACCGCTTCATTAAAATTATACGGGTTTTACGCAAAAGTGGGTTCTACAAATTTGACATAATGTTAGTTGGTCTAATGCTGTGGGAGAACATATAGTAGGACTTATAATCACTAGAATTAACACTCAAAAGTTTTTCAAGTTTAAGTTCAAATACTGAGATAGAAATAGTGTAGAAAACATTTAAAAAAAACCGCAAATCGCATTAAACCAGTTGAATATACCTTAAAAAAAACTAACTGTCTCTGTACTTCTCTTAAGCATAGGAAGTTCCATTAATATTGGCTTATTGGTTTAAAGGAATTCAAACTTTAAAGTTTGTATGGCTAACAACGTAAACTGGACAGCGGCGCAGGCGTTCCGACGAACACGGTGACGCTTACAGGCAAATATTTGTATTGAACTGTTTTCGATGGTGCCATGAGCGCATATTCGTAGTCCCAGAAGCCGCTGGCGCTGTCATCCAGTTTGTGGTCCAAAGCTCCTGCGAGCATGAACAATTCAGTGTCTGCTAAAATCTTCGTTAATTGCTCGTTTCTAGCGTTGTGGTCAGCCAAGCTCCATTCCTAGTCGAGATCTAGACGACGTGTTCAATTACAGTTCTTTGACTGTACTTATTGCCTTAATAAGAATTGAAATGTCTATTAGTTCATGGTTGCTAACTTTTGGAACCAACTACCTTTTGATTAAAACAAAGTAAGGCCTTTGAGATTTCAATAAAACAAGGGACTTAACTTCTCATCTGCGGCAGCACTGATCAGTGCCCCAGCCCTAGACAATTAAAATTCTATTGTGTCTATATTCATAGCAGACGGCAGGTTAATTGTAATAACCATCTGTATCACGGCCACAAGATACTGTAAGCTTATTTTGCGTAAAAAGAAACGCATCCTATAAAAGATGACTTCGAAACTTCAAGACAAAATAATAATGCAAATAAAAACGCAAGCAGATCCGTAAACAAGGTTTAATTTAAATGTGTAGTGTTCGCGACCGCGTGTTAACTTAACAAAACAACGTATAACAATATTTTCTCCAGCTAGCAAATTAATTATGCAAGTGTTTAGCACAACAACGACACATAATGAATGTAAAGCGGGCGATACAGGTACACAAATTAATATTCAGCCAGTATATCACCGCCCCACACCTGCCGTGTTGATTCAGTCCGCATTATCAGTTAACGTACGATGTTCTACAGCGATGCATTAGTGCATTTCTACCAAATAAGAAGACTGTAGAAGGTAAGCTTCATACAAACGCGCTTGCACACAACAACCTCTCACGGACACGGAATCTCCGCTTCAACTCCGCTCGGACTGGATTGAGATGGTCCGACATACCGTGTCCATGAGAGGGTCTATGTGTGCGTTGCTCGTGCCCGGTATGTTTTAAGCTTACCTTCTGGAGTCTTCTTATTTTGTAGCATTACTGAAGTATAAAGCTGTTTCCACACAAATTAAAAATTTTGCAGAAAGCTAAATCAGTAGGCGTGTGATTGCTAGCATGGATTAATAGTTATCAATAGCTATGATATAGGTACGAGTACCTATGTAACATAGTAACCTCCGAGGGGCTACATACTACGTTTAAGTTGAGAACAGGTGCTGGTACTCCAGTGCAGGGACATTATTGATAAAAGTAAAGTAAATACCCTATGACTGTCCCACGATTGGGCTCTCCATCATTGAAATCAAATCCTCACTACAGTTGATGGGTATTGGATTTATCACCACGCGTGCCAAATGCGGTTTGGTGATCACAATGCCGGCTATGCACCGAAAAATCCGAAACAAACTTTGCCCAACATGGAATTTGAACCTGGGACCACCTGGGTATCGGGTCGAGCGTTTTGCCACTCGGCCAACGAGGTGATTAGTGATTATGAAAACATTAATTTTACTATTATCAGTCAGCCTAAAAAACATGGTTGTACACACGCCTGCACATCAACATACCACAAACTGTCAAATTTCCTCATTAGACTTTGAACTTTAGCACTGAGCAATATGGTTGAAAATGTTTTGTAGAAATTTGACAGTTTTGGATAGGTTGATGTGCAGGCGTCTGTACTATGTTTTATGTACTACGTACAACCGTGAATACATATACAATAGGGTATTTGACTACGAAAATATAGATCAAACTGTTGTTAACTTAACAGTTAAAAATTTTTTAAACCAATTTAGCCAGCACTTAATTTTAAAATAAGTATAATTTTTATAAAAAATCAATAATAAAATAATTAAATTTTTATGCTAGACCACGTGATCGAAAACGCACGGGATTGACTGAATCAGAAAGTGTCGTCACCTGCTCGTTTACAGTAAATGTCACTTGAAGTTTTGTATGGTGTGATTTGACAGATAAAAGTTTGTTTACGTCACGACATCACGTGACCTGCATGCATCGTTTTGCCGGCTATTTTATTCATTTGAATTTTAATGACGATTTTCATAAAAAATAAAGAAATTCACAACGAATTAATCAAATTTCAAATATATTATGCTATAATGAACCATTAGATATATTTTTCTAAAACCTGTCAAATACCCTATTTTGTCATGTCAATATGTGGTGTACCTACACGTAAACTTTAGACAATATAATATGTAAATACAGTTTCCTTGTTACATATTGTATTTTACTAACTTCACCAAACAACTTTAATCAACAATCTGAATCGACCCTTTTAGCTACCACATGTTAAGCACTATAGTCAAATTGAACTAAAAGATCTTCGCCATTAGGACTACGTTATCCTACAGTTTGATGAACGCATGCGTGGAAGATATATCCAGAGTACAACATTACGCTCTGGCCCCGATGAAAATTAATTTAGTGTTGGATCGCCGGCGTTTCTGAGGACTGGGGCGTTCTCATTTGATTATGTATTGGAAAGCAGGGTTGAACACGTTTTAGCTTACGAACGGTCGGGTGGATAAGTCATACGAGAAAACTTTCTACGATATTGTGATTATTGCGTTACCATGATTTCAAAATATTTTGAGAAAAAAAAAGTTTTAGTATTGATGATGCCTCAGGCGGCACTTCAGCGTCATCGGACTCCTTGGGGGCGGTGAGAAACTTAAAGGGTTCCTCAAGCCATGTGAAACGAAACACCGTCAGAGGTTTTCTAGAAGGAATGGCTTCATGCACTAGTGCGTGTCCCCGTTTCCTACTAGATTCTCCGAGGGGTTTGGATCGGATCGCGGGACTGAAGCGGTGGTCATGTACAGTCACGAGCATTAACGTGCACACACTTTTGTCTAGGTCTATTAAGAGTAACATTGTTTTCAATGTCATAAAATAATAATAGAAACAGAAATAATAACAGAATAAAATACGTAAAATAACAAAGGCAATCGCCGAAAGCTTATTTGGTGCAAAATATTCAGTGCGTTAAATAAAATCTTACAATTATTAAATTAAATTATTTCACTGTAAAATATAGGAACAGTCGTCTTATTTAAATGTGTTTTTAAATTTTCACGTAATATTTCCCCACGCAGAAACGCATTGAGATTTAATTCTTCAATTAAGCCTCATGACACTGAAATACCTCTCCGGTTTAATGGTTTTTCACAAAGTGCTGTCTTGAGGTGTATCATCTTTTGTTTTGCGCTCCCCAATAAATTTACACGTAATTCTCTTTACCTCTGTCCTTACACACTTCATAGTAGAACCAATTTAATCCATGCCGCACCTTACGCTATTGTGTTTAGGATCATTTTCGCAAAACTAGTGTTGTTTTTAACGAAGTGTTGTATGTCCAAGTTGTTTTGTTCTAATTTGTGGCAAGAGGTGGTTATTCTAATTTTGTACAATGATAAGAAGTTCTACAATAGAGGTTTATGGTACGCATTTTCCTTAGAGACTACAGCAAATTAAAGACGGTAAGGTATCCGCGCCCGTTGTTATCAACACCTGTTTGGCGAAATGTTGACAAAATCTGTTCGAAATTTCTCATTCATTTTATCTTAAGGAAATTAAATGAATATAAAAGTGTTCGAACCTCCGTGTCTTTGTGTAATTTTATATTCTGAGGGAAATTATTAAAATCAAGTATCATTTTCTGTGGGAATGAATCTTCCGCCCTCATAATTTGTCGTTGTCACTACGTCATTTTTTTTAAAACCCATCTTTCTCGCGTTATATTTGTTTTCCATTATTTGTGTATGCTAGTAAATAGGACCAGATTTTTTAGAATTTAAAATTATTTTCAAAAGCATTAGTAAGTATGATTATCTGATGTAAACCAAATATTTTTTTTAGAAGTTTTTTAGTAGCTTTTAGAAGTTAGCCTATGTCCTAGGCTGCAGAAGTGTAATTACTGAACGACTCCTGAATATTGAACCTGTAACACAAATTTCATAGTTTCGGACATCAATAGATGTGTTCGAAGTACATAGCCGAGTGCGCTATACCACTACTTGTTGTGAATTAAGCATGCAACGCAATGAATAGCTAAGAAAGCTATCGCTACGAAACTTTAATTTATTTAGTACTCCAGACTGGTACTTCAGTGGCGGTTTAAGTGCGGCATGTACTACTCTGCATACAAATATGGCTGTGATTGGTTACTAGAAATTTCCATAAAATAAATACGCTTAACGTTTCTAAGAGATAAAAGGAAACATTTTCTTAGACACTCACATACTACGAATTTACTTTATAAACTAGATTCATTGTAGGTATACAATTTTCTGACAGCAAACACAAAACAGCGAATATTATGCAATACTATATAAGATTTACATACAAGCTTACATGCCAAGTAAGTCACTTATGCGAGTATTTTGTAAGTAACGTTTTTCTTCTAACCAAATACAATGTTACATATTTTTAATTTAATTAATTAAAACTTATTGCTTACTACATATTTTTGATAATAATTTTGAATCCTTTTTATATGCCATATATGTTTGTCACATAATATATATTATTATGTTACAAAAACACAATGTTGAAAAAATTTCCACGAGCAGGATTTGAACCTGCACCCTTCTGACATACCGGGTCAGGTGCTCTTCCAATTGAGCTATCGTGGTTCTAACCAGCCCGCCGAAATTATTCTACACTATTCACTTATTTACTTTGAAAGCCAAAGGCGCCAATTCAATGTCAACAACTACCGCCATTAACATCTGATCATAATTTCAACATTAACTCATTTAAATTCAATTCATTTAAATTTTTTCAACATTGTGTTTTTGTAGTTTGTATCGCAACAAAATTTGCGTTAAAATTATATAAACAAAACAAAAACATTTTATATTATTATAGTTAATAAAGTAAGTGGCTTCATTCAGTAATTAATACGCCGTACATAGGTATACCCACACGCACTGGTGTAAGATCATGTCCTAACTATGCATCTTGTTCAGACCTCGCAGGAACGTTCACGAACATGTCTGTCTCATCTGAATTCATTAATCTTTACACGAACACCACGTCACATTTAAGAGGAAGCCCCTCTGTAGTCAATTAATGTTAGGATAATCTTAACTCAGTGAGGCAATCTCCCATTAGCCCAGTCATGTTTTTGATGTACTTTTGTGTTTACAGACAGTGCTCAATGCTCACTGAACGGTTGGATT